>OZ005648.1:400770385-402260446 GCA_963930645.1 Salticus scenicus
CATTTACTTGTCACATTTTTGTTTTCGGGGCAAAGTTTTTACTGAAATATATGAGATGAGGTATAACATAATTTTTACACGCCCAAAGGTTCAATATAGATCATTATGAATTTTTCAAATTTTTACAAAGCGTCTGAAATCGGAAGTGTCCGCTATTTATGGAAATATAATGTATATATCGTAAAACAGTCTGAATAAAAAATGGAAATAATAGCGTTATTCTTGGGTTATTTATATTTTAAATTTATATTAACAATACAAAACATTAACATTTCTTGAAAACGCCATCAACAATTAAACTAGACTCGTTTCGAAAAAATGAATCTCTCTCTTCATTAGGTGCAAAAGAAAGCATGCCCTGCCACTGCAAAAAAAGAAAACCTGATTTTTTAATATTCCTTACTAAATTATTTCTGCACTAGATGTTGAAATATTTTCAAATATAAAAATGCTGTCATTTAAAAATCTGAAGAACCGAGTAAAACTTGAAGCATTGTGGCAATTATGTGGTTTAAATTCAACTGAAGTTTGCCATAAAACTAAGTTGTCTAATGACCACCGCAATGATACATGCTTAACCAATATAATTATGTGTACTTTTATTTTTACTTGAAATTTAAATCAACATTTCGTCACTAAACAAAAAAATCAATCAATCAATAAAAAAAAATAATAATAATAAATTAAATTAACATGTACCTGATAAACGGAACATTGCTTTAAATTATTTTAATTATACATTTTTCTTTATTTCACTGTTTTCTTTTTTTTTTTTTTTTTTTTTTTTTTTTTTATTATTATATTGGCTTGTTTCCGAGGTTTAATTGACAAACATAGTTTTTATTATTATTATTATTACTAATCATTAACAATTGCCTTCGTCCTTCTTCAATTTATTGAATGATCGCAAAGAATGTTTTTCTTTGAAATTACCAATTACACTATTTTCAACACAACTTAAAATAGTGTTTTCAAATATTATCGCCAACGCCATTACTATACATATTAAATCCTAAAGCAATTTTATCTTGTTTTTATTCAATATACGAGGACTAATGTTACATATTTAATAATTTGTGTTTACTATAATTAAATGATAAAAGGAACATTTTTAAAAAGGATAACTAGGACATTAAAATTTCAAAGTTTCCATTCTTTAAAGAAAAATATTATTTCCCAAATAAAAATCTATACATTGAAATAATACAAATATTGAAATAAATATAAACCTAATGCTCTTTAAAATATAAATAAATAAACAATACAGATGAACAATTTCAACATTACGCAGCAATAAAATTTAAATATAAATCTTTAACTTTATAATTTATAAATGTTCAAGTAAGTATAATTAAACAAATGCTATCTAAGTAAATTTTTATATAGTATAAAATCATAATTCTAAATGAAATAGAAAAAGTAATTGCATCTAATTCAACAATAAAATTGATCATAAAATGAGCATGAGCTCAAGTCTACACGAGCATACAATAAAATTCTCAGATAAAGTTAAATTTTATTTTCAGAATATACTATATAATTAATCTGTTTTTCAAACAGAGGGCTGATATAAACTTATACAATACGAAAATAAATTCCAAATATGAAAAAAAAAGTTATAATTAGGTAACATTAAAGTTAAAGTAATTTTTTAAAGAGTAATTTCTTTAAAACTTCATCGTTTCAGTCAACGAAACAATAGAATTTCACGAAAAAAATTTCAGAAGTATATAACATATTATCAAATGAGGATAAAGAAAACGATAATTTTTGTACATTTCATCCTCTCTTTTTCTCTTTCTCTCTCCCTCTCTCTCTCTCTCTCTCTTTTTCTTTAATTTTAAATTAAGAGATAAAGCTATTATTTTATAACTGAGCAACTATTATTAAATTATGAAAATAATGCTTCTTATTAATTATTTAAAAGTAATTGCTTTAATAATAAAAAACCCAAAATTAAGAAACTTTTCATTAAAAATACATATAAATTTATTACACAATAGATATCCATTTTATACCCGTGATTCAACCGTTCACAATTCCATTGTTATGTAAATGAAGTCACAATACAAGTTGGTATCTAAAAGAGGCTGTAAAACATCCTGGCTATTTCAGAATGTAATTCAATTCTAAACCAGCACCATGCATGAAATGAAATCCCATTTTAAGTTGACGCACTCACAGTGTTGAGCGTAATAGCACAGATTCAATGGGGTGTAATTAGGCACTGCACACGTGTTAAATTCATTAGGGGGGATTACAGTTGCAATTGTACTCACTAATTGGATCGTGTCTGGAAAGAGCATGCTTTTAGTGAAATAGGGTGCTTTATATCGGAAGGAGATAGATAAGAAGTAAGTGCGTGAAGCACACAATTAAATCCCTATTAATTATGCAGTTTAAGAATTATGTCTGTTGTAGTAAAGTCGGTACAGCGCTAGAGAAATCGTGATTCATCGGGATAACGAATCTGTTCTTTTAATTAAATATTATATTTACCTGAAAACAAACAGTATATAATATCATTATTTATATTTTTACAGTTATTTTTATCGGTGATAATTTCTGTTTTAAAACAAGGAATTTTAATAAGAATCAATCGCTTATTTCAATTAACAAGTTAATCTTATATATATATTTTTTTTTATACGTGTCCTGAGTTAATTTTAGGAGGGCTTCAACGATTTTTATCAAAAATATGAGAAAGTTTATATATTATTTAGTTTAGAAATAGACCTGACAATTTTTCATTGCTGAGAAAAATTATCTGTTAACATTTTGACCGGAAAAAAATATTATACAGTAATGCATTTTCCAATAATAAAAATAAAATATAACAAGGACTGGTAATTATGAGAGCTTAAAAATCGGTATAAGAAGTTTTCATGTGATAATAAATTATTTTTTGCAAATAACGCATTATCCACTAGGGTAAATCATTACAGAAAATAAGAAACATTAATTGTTTTGGGGAAAAATCAAGATAAAGATTTCAGAGGATTGTAACTTAATCTGAAAGGTTATCTTTAGAAAATTAGTTTCAAAAATAGTTTAGCATTTATTTTTATTTGTTTAATCCAAAAATTAGGTTGTGTTACCTATATTTTCCAGAGGAATGATATAATTATTTTTAATTTCAATAATAAGAGAATAACTGTTTTTTTTTTTTTTTTTTTCTAAACTCAATGATTTTAATATTAATCTATTATATCCCATTCACGAAAATGCTGCGATTACCGTTCCGTGGTCTGTTTAAGTGATACCTTTAGTATAATTATTTTTAAAATGAGTGGTGTATAAACTTTTGAACATTTTTGGTAAGTCTTTTTCTTAACAATATCTTAAAAAAAAAAAAAAAAAAAAAAAAAAAAAAAATGAAATACTGGCTAAATTAGAAGTTTTTTGAAATTCTGTTAAATGGAATAAAATTTTTCTTTTTCAAGAATAATTTTAGAATATAGTACTTGCTTCATGCACTCACTTCTTCAGAGTAAGTGATAATAAGAGTTTAGTGATATGTGCAATGAAAGAACTGTGCAACTGATCCCCAAGTGCTCTTGCGTGAAGTAGAAATTTGTGCATTAATTTTATTTGGGGGACAAACCTTCATGGGGACGACTTCAGAAAGGCCAAGAGATCCACTCTGCAGATTAGCTACAGATCGTTTTATACCCTAAAAAGTGCGGACGTGTTAAGTCACATATGATTACAAAATAATTGTATAAATTCTAACACAGTTTCTATTAAGTTTTCAAAAATATACTTAATTACTTCAATGTGATTTTTTTTTTTAAATACTGAATAATATATTTTCTATTATTTAGGCTGATTAAAAAAAAAAATAAAAATAAATAAATAATAAAGGTTTCTTCAAAATATAAGGGAAAAAAGAGCAAAATTAATGAGATATTTAGTAAAATTAGTCAGAATATATTCTTCATTTACTTCTATTTAATTGCTTCATGTCATTTATGTATTATTTTATGTCAAAAAAAAAAAAAAAATTATTTATGCCATTTTTTTTCCTTTATGCTTCATTTATTGTGTTTATTTTACTATTATTATTATTATTATTTTATTATTATCATTATTATTATTTTATTATTATCATTATTACTATTTTAATTTTAAGATGTTACTAAAAATTTTTAATTAACTTTCCCGTTAAGACAAATATAAACATAGAAATAAATAAATAACTACAAACATAGAAATACAGCAATTAGACTGTAGTTTTATTTAAAAAATATTCATATGTTATGTTAAAAACTTTCGAATACAGATTGCCTCAATTTCGATAACATAAATAAATAAAAAATAACAGAAAAACATTTCTCTTTCTCTCTTTCTTTTCATTTAATATTCTTTTCTAAACGTGTTTGAAGTTACTGGATATATAACAAAAAGAATAATTAGGTGCAAAAGAAAGTATAAAAGAAAAAACTCGTATGTAAAATTAATTTATTTTATTTTGTTTTATTTTTATTTTTTTATTTTTTTTTTTAATCAAAGGGAAAAAATATAAAGTACACAAAAGAAATATAATACAAATATACATCGTTGAAAATAAAAAAAAAAGTACTTAATGAACAGTTTAAAAAATTCATTTAAATGTTTAGAAATGGAAAAACAACTGTTCGCGAATTGAAAAAAAAAAAAAAAAAAAAAAAAAAACATTTTCAGAAAGAAAAGAAACTGATAATTAATGGAAAAAAAAAATACTGCTATGCTTAAACGAAACGTACTGAAAATGTAAATTAAAAAATATATATATTTAAGTAGATAAACACTTTTAAATAAGAAAGCAAACTTATTCTTACTTTTGTTGTGGTGAAAAAGTCTCCACCGCTTTCGCCCTTTAAAAAATAAAAATAATAATGATTAAAATCAGTAAAAGAAATGAAACAAAGATAAATTTCTTTCAATAGAACTACGTAATCATTTAAAAATAAAAATTCAAACAAACTACACTGGCATCGGTCGACGTACATATGTTAAAAAAAAAAGCATTATATATTTATAAGGAGCTAAAAAGTCATTTCATAGACTTCAGTTTAGAAAGAATATATTATATTTTTTCCCTCCACTTGTGCACTAATTTTTTTATTTTATTTATTTATTTATTTATTTATTTTTAATGAGAGTGGGGGGGGGGGGACCAAGATTATTTTGCTGTCTTATTTTCAGATTTATTTTGTCATTGTTAAAATAATTTTGTTTATTTAATCAAACTAACTTGCTTCTGTTGACCAAAATAGTAAAATTTAAAGATGAGTAAATGTCACTGAATAGTTCGATAGACTACGTCATAGATCTCTCAGTAAATAACCAATGAGCGAGGGATGTGCGCAATCAACAGAACTCTTTGATAAAATCCTCAACAAAATAATTTTGTTGATTTAAACAAATGCTGGTTAAAACAACAAAATAATTTGAGATCTGGTAACTTGTTAAAGCTGTATGAACAACAACAACAAAAATGGTTAATTTAACAATATATTTGTTGTTTCAATAAAAGATTTTTTTTTTCCTATGTATACAGTTATTTGTTTCAAGGGAGACTACCAAGTTTGGCTTCCAAAATTAAAATAAGGGAGAAAGTTTACGGATGACAACAATAAAAGATCCTGCTGCCAGTGCGTTCAAAGTGCGTGAACAATAAGTGCATGTGTTTATACCTCTTCATTAACATGGTAGCTCTAATATGTACGAACACTGGATCACATACCAGTACTACCTGAATTCCCGAATCATAATTTTCTGTAGGGTGAAGCGTTTGGCAAGTCAGGTGATAACGATGATTGCATGAATGACGAAATTATTTACCTTCCAGAAAATAATAAAGGTGAAACATGCGTCAGACTTCTTTGAATCGATAGCATGTGTGAAGATAAGACACGACTTACATATGTTTATATCTCATTTGCTTGAACAAAGCGTTTCAATTAACAAACTTACAAGACGATCTATTCAAGTCAGGTATGGTTTGATTTTTCACAACCAGAATAAACCCGGGTCGGTTTTTCAATAAAATCCTCTGGAAAAAAACCCAAGTGTTTATATATATATATATATATATATATATACATATATATATTGGAAATTGCCCCCCACTTTTTGTTTCTACCTTTTAATAAATATATAAATATAAAACAAATATGATATACAACACTAAAACATGGACAAAGAATTTTCAAAAATATCAGAAACGCTCAAATTGATCTATACATCAACATCTTGTAAAAATACCCATGAAAACTGATTTGTTTTATTAAATAGAACGAAAAATAAATTACACAAGCAAATAAAATCAAGAAAAAACCCGAGTCGTTTATCAATATTAAGAAAACAGAGGGACTCAGGGAATGAAATATAAATTTTATCAGCGAAATAACTGATAATTAATAGAAAGAATTATTCAAAACATTTGGTAATAATCTGTTGAATAAAAAAAATCACTGAAGCAATACTAAATGAAATGAAAATTCCAAAAATATAGTATTTATTAATCTAATCAGCGCATCATATATATATATATATATATATAAAAGACTTTTAATAAATTTGAAATTTTAGGGTTAATCTTTAAACATAAAAATAATTGTTTAAATTTAATTTAAAATTCTATATGTAAATATTTTTTAATAAACAAATTATTCTGAAATTTTAAAACTTACCTTTTCACCTTTATCACCTTTTTCACCCTGAAAAATATTATATTTATTATCCCAAATTTAAAAAAAAAAAAAAAAAAAAAAAAAAAAAAGATATACACATGTATAATTATCAATTATCAATCGTAGTAAAAGCCAAGCAACAGATATAGTATCACTGAAACTACATACATGAATAAGAATGAAAATACAACAAACTAATATTTGCCAGTGCGTAAAAACGACATGGAACTCAAATCAAAATATACAGACAGGCAATGAGAAAATAAACAATTAAGACAGTATTTTGAACAAAATATTTTTTTCAATTAGGAAAATCGCAGAACGGTGAAAAATTCTCATCAGGGGTGAACTTTTTCACCGGTGAGCACCAATGTACGATTTCGTTCGTTGGCAGTTATAATAGCAAATTACTAACTGTCGCCCAATCGCACAAGAATATGTACAATGTTATTAAAATTTTAATTTTAAGTATGTTTTCAGGTACATAATTTGGTATAAGGTACAACACACAAATCATTGCAACTTTGTATATTTTAAAATTTTTAAAGTTTCCTCTGACTCCTTTTACACAGAGTAATGTTTTTATAAATTCAAAAGTTTTAAAATTAAGAAGTTTTATTTAAAAAAAAAAAAAAAAAAAAAAAAAAAAAAAAAGGGTCGGCTTTTAAAACTGGTAAAAATAAATCTATTATATCTTTTACCTAGCAATTACATGTTCAATTGTGACTCAAAAAAAGAACCAAAATTATTAATAAATTGCATTCATGCCTTCTTTCTCAGAAATTGGTTATTAAGGATTATAGGCTATTTATCAGTTTGTCAGAGTCCGAAATATGTATGTCCACACATAGAACTTTCTTAAAAAAGAAAAAAAAAAAAAAAAAAGGCATGGAGGACATTTAAATTGTAGGAAAAGTCAAAGTGCTGAAACCGTGATGTCGATTTTTTTAGGAAATAAATCTCAACAAAAAGTGTACTCCTGAGCTCCAATTTTCCGTTTTTCTGACTGAGATAGAGTCGCCTTATAAATATCTTAATAACTTATATTTGCATAGACCAATATTAATTGATGGATGGGTGAGCCAAACTATGTGACAGTCTATTATTTTAAGTAGCTTGCGGCAATTAATTTTAAATCGTATGTTTTCAGCTTTTTTCTATTAAAACTCCTTAATTTTATAATTTTTACTTCCATTACCCTGCTACCGTAGGTAAAGGAAGTATTATATTCGGCCCAAAAATTCGACATCGAGTTTCCATCTGATTTACACGTTTTAAGGTCTCCTGAGTCCAAAAAAGTTGTTTTCGGCAATTGGTCAGTGTATGTGTGTGGGTTTGTATATATGTATGTGCGGAATCTTCTGACTATCATATCTCCTAAACTAATAAAGACAGAACGACGAATCTTCAGAATTGACACATGACTGGTGTACAGATAAATTTTTCCAAATTTTGGCGAAAATTGGAAAAACGGAAGTAGGACATCCGAAACCGGAAATGGGACCGTAAGTCCGTATCTCAAAAACAGCTCAAACGATTTTCTTCAAAATTGCTATGTAAACACTTTGATAGATGTCCTTTCGAATGGTATAGTTGGTTAGTTCAGGAAAATTGATAGGCGCGCTGTATAAATAGCTAATTTTCAGATCTCACAAGTGCGTTCCTTTCAAAACGGCTGTACTTTTTTTTTTCCAAACTCGTCATGTTAACTCCCTTTTAAATATCCTTTTGTATGTAATTATTATTATTTTTCGGTCACTGATTGAGTATACCAAATTTTAGTAAAAGTCGGTATCTCAAAAACGGCTCTAACAATTTCCTTGAAAATTATTACATAAATCCATTTTAGATATACCTTCTCATGTATCACGTGGTTATTTATGTCTTCTGATCACATTATCTCTAAAAAATGCATATAATATGTGTAATAGTGGGTAATGGAAGTCATGTGGTTGTTTCACACCAGATATTTTATGTTATAAAATGTGTTTCTGTAAATACAGGAGTAATTTAAGAAATGCTCATAATCTATACACTTTGAATTAGATTCTCTATTATAGAATCTTAACTTGCGGCTCGGATAAAAATAGTTCCATATCATACTTGTAGATTCTAGTTTCCATTTAGAGCGAGTTTTAGGCATCGCTATTAGTTTTCCTAAATTACAGTGATTAAATTTATTTAAAAATTTCTGCAAATAAATGCAAACACAAGAGATGAGTTTTAGTATCTATAATTTTGGTTTATTACCTAATTCTACAGGGAATCAAACGGAAATTTCTCGTAATACAAAATATTCATAACATTCATGATATTGTTTCATCATCTCGGAAAAGAACAAACTATGTAGATAGATATTCTCAATCATTCTGCCTATTTAGTTTATTTGTTCCTCTCATACGCATAACTTGGAAATCTAAATTTCTAGTTTAGGGATTTAGAAATGAAGACTTAGCTGTAGATGAAGACGGCATATATATATATATATATATTTTTTTTTTTTTTTTTTCTTAATGAAAGTAAACAAATTTACCAAAAGTAAAAAAAAAAATTAAAAAAAAAATGCTAAAAACAAAACAGAAAATTATGAAGCTATAAAATCCATTTATTAATTATTAAATTATTTTTTTAACAAGTAGTTAATTAAATCTCTCAACAGTTAATCAGCAGATTGCAAATAAGAGAATGCTAATATAATATTTTTTTTCTTTTTTCCGTAAGCATAAAGCCAAGAATTTATAGAAAAATTATCAAATCCCTCAATGAAAGATTAAAATATATATAATATTTGAAAAATATATTTAACCCCTAAGACAAAGGAATGAACCATATAATAAACTGTTGCACTTTGCAATGCAAATACAATTCAAAGTATGCAACAGATAGCGAATAAAAATAACATACATTTAAAGTATATAGTTACGATAAATAATTAATACAATATTATAAATTTTATTATAAGTACGCTATTCATAACGTAAACTGTATATACTTTCAATGCTTTTACGTTAATAGATCTTAAAATAACGCCAAAGACTTTATCGCGTCCAAAATAAAATCAACTATAAATATTCATTGTTAAATTTTATTTTATTTTTTAAATTTTGTTACAACAATACCTTACAGTTTTCTAATAATAGTACAAAGAAGTAACACAGGCTTTACGTTTCCTAATGAAAATTTTAAACTCGTAATTTAAATGAAATATTAACCAATGACAGAATTGTGTATGATTTTCTTTTTCTTTCTTTCTTTCTTTTTCTTGAATATCTATAAGAAATTTTACCGTGACTATACTAAAATATTGGTTTATATCACATCAGTCGTATGCTAGGTGCGAAATCGCAAACCCAATTCGTCAATTAAATTACTCCGCCTTGATGAAAAATTCTGCTCTTTTACGCAGTTTCTGAATTTCAGTTTCTTATATTATGCGTTTTCCAATTTGTGATTATACCGCTTTTTACCCATGATACTTTATGAATTTTTCCTAATGGAATTTTACGCTATTTAGTGGTACGTAGCTGACACTAATTAAAATAAAGAGAAGAGTAAGATTAGGTAAACACAGTGGCGAATAAGGTGGGGAGCTGATGTGATATTTGCTATCCTTGGCGGAAAATAAATGGAGGCCACCAAATTATCTAGCAAACATATTTCATTTCTTCAAAAAGTCAATAACATACATTAAGAGAGCAATCAAAAATGCACTACCTTTCCATAAATGACCGGACAATTGTGATTTTAGACGTTTATTTAAATATCGCAAAAAGTACTTCACGAATCATCTTAAAACTTCAGGAGTGTGAATAACATGTTACACCTCATATATGTCAATGAAAGTTCTGCCCCGAAAATAAAAGATGGACCAATAAAAAATTAAAATTAAATTAAAATATTTATCATTCTGTAAAAAGTATTGCTTGAAATGCAATCTTGTTGTAGTATATGATTATGAGGCGCTTTTTTATTCTCTGTATAAATTTTTATGAGGCTACAACATATATTCATGAAAATACAACGGTTTCTTTAAAAAATTGCATCGTTACTTTTAAACCTATAACACGCAAGGTACTAAATTCAGTGCAAAGCAATTTTCAGGAAACTTGACACACAACATTAGACATAGAATACTGAAATCAGAATGCAAAAATATTAAATATCAAATGAAATATGAGCATTTTTACTTAATTTTTAACTCAGCATATTCAAGCTTTAGCGAAATTTCATCTGCACAATTTAATAGCCAAATATATTGAGACACTTGTATAAAAATTTCCAACCAAATATCATGAAAATGCAAAAAGTTGTACGCCATAGAATAAACTGCTTTTCAGTTCATCTCAGAAAACCAGACGAACTATAAGGGGTTTATTTTAATTCAGTCAATAGTGATACAATGTTCGTAGATTGTAAATATATATTGAGAAAACTCCCTTATCACTTTCCTTATTTTTGAGAAGAATTGGAATTTAGTTCATTCTATCGCATATAAATTATTGAATTTACATGACATTTGTTAGGAGTTTTCGTGTAAGTAACTCAATACTGTAAGCATAAAGCCAACAATTTAGATTATTCGACTATTGTATTATTATAATTTTGCTAAAGCTTACGCATGTGCGGTAAAAAAATATTTAACAAAAATGCCCATATTTAACCAGATACTTAATATTTTTGCAATCTGATTGTATTGAAGTGTGTAACAAAATTATAAGACTACCCAAAATATCACTCATTTTAACAGTACACTGCATAAAATGAATAATTTTAAAACATTGAAGCAATTGAAAAAAGTTATATTTTCTCAAATAAATCATTAAAGGAAAAAAAAAGTCAGTTTCACACAGATAACGATTTTTTGATTTCTTGGTGTAACATAAATATAAGACTACTTATTTTTGTTATTCAAAACCGTTTGAGTTTCCAAAACAATTTTATTTTTTCTTTCAAAATCGTAGGTAAACTGTAACTTTACATCGCAAAAAAAGTGCAAACGATAATATTATAAAGAAAATAGAATTTAATTTATTTGTTTTTATGAGGAAATTCACAATGCCGCGTGGAAGAGTATTATCTGAGCTAGAAGTTCGAAAAATTTGGTTTTATAAGGGCTCTGGAAAATCGGAACGTGAAATAAGTAAGGTCTTTAAACGTTCTAAAACTGCTATTTATAATGTTTTAAGTAAAAGAGATTTTTATGTGATAGATGTATTATCATCTCCATAAACTTTTCATTTATTTACTGTCATTTATTTCAGAACTATAAACAAAGTAATATCAACTATAATTAAATTTGACCTTGAACACCGCGATTGAAAGATTTATAGACTCATAATGACTTTCTCTTCTCTAAATAAACATTTTCAAACCATTATTTATTTTACAGAACTATTAAATTCAAACTTTATGGGAAATCATGTTATTCTAAATTACTGTTTTATTTATTTCAACAATGTAATTTAATGATAGTATAAACAAAATAAGATATTAATTTTTCCTTTCAAATGTCATAATATAATATAATATAACAATTTATGATCCATAATGATATACTTAAAAATTGTAATTTAAAAATTCTTCTTGCAGTCTGTAACATTTCCTCAACCAGGAAGGATGCATAAAAATGCACTCCTAAAATATATACTAATAAAGCTGATTACAACACAGAAATAGTTTAAGATTCATTTAAACAAATTTAAATAATTATCTTTTTTTTACATTATTAGTCGTAATATACGCTTATTAGTGAATGCTTAACAACTATGAAGAAAGCCTCTTTTTTTGGATTAAAATATGCCTGGAGATAGAAGCTCCTACTGCACTACCGAATACAAGGTAAGTGAAGAACTTATCATTTTTCTTTAAAGTCTTACCTTGTTGTGATTTTTCAATAATAATTTACTCAACATTGATTATGAGACTGACTTAAAAATCTCTGGCATACAATAATTAAATTCATATTACATAGGCTATTAGTGGTGGAAGTTATTACTGTAAATTAAATTAAAATTAACAATGGCGTCTTATAAAGACAATGCAATTATTGAGAAGCTCAATGCTTCTAATTATGCTACGTGGTCTTTTAAGCTAGAAATGTTATTGATAAAAGAAGATCTTTTTGACGCCATAACTGAAACTCCACCAGAGCCTATCACTTCAGATTGGTCCAAAAAAGACAAAAAAGCCAAAGCCATGATAAACCTATTTATTAGTGATGATCAGATAGTACATGTAAAGGGTTTGTCCACGTCAAAAGAGACATGGGTCAAGCTAAAAAATTTACACGAACGTACAAACCTTTCAAGCAAGTTATACTTACTAAAAAATTTGTATAGCTGCAAATTAGCCGAAGGAGGCAACATGATTAAACACATCACAAACATTTTAGAAATCAAAGAGAAACTTACTGCCATCGGCGAAAATATAAATGATTCTCATCTATCAGCACTTTTACTGTGTTCGCTACCTCCGTCATATGATCCTCTTATTACTGCTTTAGAAGCAAAATCTGAAGAGGATCTTACACCTAGTTATATTCAAAGTAAGCTGATGGATGAATATAACAGAAGATCTTGTAATAACAAAGCGTTGCAAGTTGATGATAATGCCGTAGCTTATCAAATTAAAAGACACAAACAAAACTTTCCGAAAAAACAAGTGAATAAATTCTGCACATACTGCAAGATGAAAAATCATAATACCAACGACTGTTGGTACAGAAAAGACAAAAACAAAAAACAAAACTATTCATCAAGTGGCTATAACAATAAAAATAAAAACTTTAATTCATCTTTATGTTTTGAAAATAGTGAACCAAAAATGAAACATGACAGGGATGAATCAAATGCATCCGACGATGAAACTCATACAAGAAATAAATTAAAAAATTTAGCATTCATCGCCTGTAAAGAAAACAAAAACAATTGGATCGTAGATAGCGGCTCCTCCTCGCATATCACAAATAACAAAAATTTATTTAGTGAAATAAAAAATTATGACAATTCAAATGTTGTCATAGCAAACGGAAATATTTTAACATCACAGGGCTCAGGTGATGTAGTTATTACTACCGAAACATCTGAGGGGGAAATAAACAAAATAAAGTTACTCGACGTACTTTTTGTACCAGACCTCGAAACAAATTTAATTTCTGTTAGTAAAGCCACCAAAAATGGCTGCACGTTAATTTTCAAAAATGATAAATGTATACTACAAAAATTCGGAAAAACCTTCCTTGAGGGGGAACTAAAGGGTAACTTATATGAAGTAAAACAACCCCAAAACAGTTCAAATGAACATATTAATTTAACTCACGAATGTAACAATAAGAATTGTATCACGCTTTGGCACAAGCGGCTCGGTCATAGAAATTATGCTGACATAAAACACATTATGGATAAGGAACTAGCAGTGGGAATTAATATAAATTTCTGCAAACATGACAAAACATGCGAAACATGCATTAAAGAAAAACTGACAGATTTACCATATCCACAGCAATCTAAATACAGGACTAATAGAGTACTTGAATTAATACATACAGACATCTGTGGGCCATTTCAAACACCCACCATAGGGGGGAAAACATATTTTTTAACGTTCATCGATGATTACACCAGATTCTGCATGATTTATCTCTTGAAACATAGAAGCGAGGTATTAACCATGCTCAAACAATATATAGCATTAGTCAAAAATAAGTTTGGTAAATTACCTGAAAGAGTCAGATCTGATAACGGGAGAGAATATGTGGGAAGTGAAATAGAAAATTACCTAAATCAAATGGGAATTAAACACGAACTTACAGTTCCTTATTGCCCAGCACAAAACGGAGTGGCTGAAAGGAAAAACAGAACACTGGTAGAAATGGTGAGAAGTATGCTATCAGAAGCAAATCTAGATAAGCAATTTTGGGGGGAAGCTGTCAACACAGCAAACTATATTATTAATAGACTCCCCACAAAAGGAAATAATAAAAGTCCCTACGAATTATGGAATGGAATTAAACCTGATTTATCTCATTTGAGAGTATTCGGGTGTAAAGCTTTTGCGTACATAAATAAACAAATAAGAAGAAAATTAGACAATAAAGCGCAAGAGGGAATCTTCGTAGGTTATGACTATAGATCAAAGGGATACAGGATTTACACGGGAGGAAAAGGTATTATTATCGCAAGAACGGTTAAATTTATAGAAAATCAAAACTCTAAACTCTCATCACAAGAAAAACCAGAAAATGATATTAGTCAAAAGGAAACTGTAAATGTAGAACTTAATGACACACCTGAAAATAACACCGAACAAACACTTGAAATAAACAATGAACCTAGAAGATCCTCGAGATCTAATATCGGTGTACCTCCAGATCGACTAATTTACATGGTAAAACATGATCCAATACATGAACCGCAAAGTTGGGCGGAAGTTCAAAATCTCACAAATCCCGTTGAGAAAAATAATTGGATAAAAGCAGCAGAGGATGAAATATCATCGTTAAAAGAACACAACACGTGGACATTAGTAGATCCACCACAAGGAAAGAAAATTATCGGTTCAAAATGGACCTTTAAAACAAAATATGATGACTCCGGGAAAATACAAAAATTTAAAGCACGACTGGTAGCTCAGGGATTTCTCCAAAAATTTGGGGAAGATTATGATGAAACATTTGCACCGGTGGTGTCCTATACTACAATACGTTCTTTCCTAAGCTCTGCAGCTTACCACAAATTAAATGTAAGACACATAGACATTAAAACAGCATTCCTACACGGTGACTTAAATGAAGAACTGTATATGCAACAACCCGACGGTTTTATTAATCCAGGGGAAGAAAATAAAGTGTGTAGGTTGAACAAATCAATTTATGGGCTTAAACAAGCTGCTAGAGCTTGGTACTTAAAAATTGGGAGTTTCCTAAAAACCCTAAATTATGTCGAGAGCAAAGCTGATTCATGCCTCTATGTAAACAATACGTCAGACAACATTTCATTTATTATAGTATATGTCGATGACATATTAATTGCCGGAAATAACGGGCAAATTAATGAAATAATAAGGAAATTAAGCAAAGAATTCGAAGTTAAGGATTTAGGAGAGGTTAGTTTCTATTTGGGCATGAAAATAACTAGAAATGATAGAGGGGATTTCGAAATAAATCAAAAACTCAAAATCGAAGAGTTAGTACGTAAATTAAATTTAGAAATCTCTAAACCAACATATACACCAATGGAAACAAATTACTTAAAATTTGATGATAATGATAACCCATTAGAAAACAACACTAAATACCGACAAACAATAGGAAGCTTGCTATATTTGGCTACAGTTAGCCGTCCTGACATATTAGCTGCCGTAAACATATTAAGTAGGAGAAATGAAAGTCCAAGAAAAAAGGACTGGGAAACAGTAAAAAGAGTTGTCAGGTATTTAAATACCACAAAAAATCTAAATTTCGTTATCAGTGCCAATGAAAAACCTAAACTGGTAGTTTACGCAGATGCGGACTGGGGAGGAGACAAGTCCAACAGAAAATCAACATCAGGCAGTGTTTTCATGATAGGAGATAATCCTATTCAATGGATCACAAAACGGCAAAATTGTGTCGCTCTTTCGTCGGCTGAGGCCGAATTTATTTCTGCCACGACTGCTGCGAAAGAAATCATGTGGATACTAAAATTATTAAAAGACTTGCACTTGCCTCAAGAGTTACCTATCAAAGTTTTTCAAGACAATATTTCGTGTATAAAACTGATAGACATCGGTTTTACTGGAAAACTGAAACATGTTGACCTGCAATTCAACTACTTAAAGGATTTAAAAGAAAAAGGTGTGATAGAACCCGAATATTGTCCAAGTGACAAAATGACTGGTGATATCTTCACCAAGGCACTTCCAAGACAGATTCACGAAAAACACCGAGAGAAATTGAAACTGATTAGTGGAACTTAAAAGATTTATGGAGCTGAAGGGGGAATTGATAGATGTATTATCATCTCCATAAACTTTTCATTTATTTACTGTCATTTATTTCAGAACTATAAACAAAGTAATATCAACTATAATTAAATTTGACCTTGAACACCGCGAGTGAAAGATTTATAGACTCATAATGACTTTCTCTTCTCTAAATAAACATTTTCAAACCATTATTTATTTTACAGAACTATTAAATTCAAACTTTATGGGAAATCATGTTATTCTAAATTACTGTTTTATTTATTTCAACAATGTAATTTAATGATAGTATAAACAAAATAAGATATTAATTTTTCCTTTCAAATGTCATAATATAATATAATATAACAATTTATGATCCATAATGATATACTTAAAAATTGTAATTTAAAAATTCTTCTTGCAGTCTGTAACATTTCCTCAACCAGGAAGGATGCATAAAAATGCACTCCTAAAATATATACTAATAAAGCTGATTACAACACAGAAATAGTTTAAGATTCATTTAAACAAATTTAAATAATTATCTTTTTTTTACATTATTAGTCGTAATATACGCTTATTAGTGAATGCTTAACAACTATGAAGAAAGCCTCTTTTTTTGGATTAAAATATGCCTGGAGATAGAAGCTCCTACTGCACTACCGAATACAAGGTAAGTGAAGAACTTATCATTTTTCTTTAAAGTCTTACCTTGTTGTGATTTTTCAATAATAATTTACTCAACATTATGGAAAATAATATGCATATATTTTATATTTCATTTATTCACATCAACTTAATTTAATTTTTAAAAAATTATACTATTTATAATAAAAATTGCAAAATCAACAGCGTTCTTATAATTTTGTTACACACTGTATACTGTGTCTAATGTTATGTGTCAAATTTCCTGAAAATGGCTTTGCACTGGATTTAATACTTTGCGCATTACAGTTAAAAAACTGACACTTTTTTTTTTTTTTTTTTTTTTTGTAATTTTTTTAAGTAAAGGTTATATCTCCACGAATATGTATGGTAGCCTCAGATAAATTTATACACAGAATAAGAAAAAGGGTCATAATCACATACGATAGCCAGATTGTATTTCAAGCGTTGCTTTTTAAAGAGCGATACCAAACATTTTCATTTTTATTTAATTTTTTACTGGTCCCCCTTTTGTTTTCCGGGCAAAATTTTCACTGAAATATACGAAGTGTAACATGTTATTCACACTCCTGAAGTTTCAAGATGTACCACCAACTACATTTTGAGATATTTGAAAAAACGGCTAAAATCAAAAGTATCTGGTCATTTACGGAAAGGTAGCGTATGAAACAATATTTCGTTCAATATGTATTGCAAAAATATACGTGTCTTGCGTGTATATTTTCCTATTACGATTTTTGACCACCAAATCCGGAATTCGCCAAGGACGACAGATATCAAAGCTATTGGTCAGAGATGACATTTCAATTTCTGTTTCATATTAAAATACAGACCACGTCATCAATATGTTTTTATAGACACATGTTAGAGAGAAAAAAAAAAAATCATTAAATTCAAAAAGCATTCGGGACACTTTTTACATTAGTATTTGAAAGAACAAGATATGGAAACAAATTTAAATACTCACAGGATCACCTTTAGGGCCATCAATTCCAATAGCACCCTAAAATGAACAAAATATAAAAGAATATATAATATAAAAATATCTGCATAAATGATAAGATTGAGTGAAATTTCAAAAATATATTGTAAGTGTGATTCTTCAATCTAACATTCCGATTTTTAAAATAATGGGTATAAAATTATAAGAAAATTGCATCTAATTTAATCTTAAAAGGATTTATAGACATTTATTTATTTTTAATAGCTATGAAAGATGGAAAATTTAAAGTAGCTAAGAGAAATGTCTCGATTCTCAATAAAATTTTGTGATCAGAATGACTCTTTAAATTTACAAATATTTATGTGATGTAATTTCTTTTCTTTCTTTTAGGTTGATTTCTTTAGAAATCGACCTATTGCAATCACTTCGTTTATCTATATATATATATATATATCTATCTATCTATAATGAAAATTTTGTCATCACGATAACTCCCGGAATAATACTCGAAATGGAACCAAATTTGGACAGTGAACTGATCTTATAAATATCTTGGATGAGTTCGTTAACCAAGTTGCTCCGACTTTTTGTTTTCAAGTGGCAGCCACTTGAAAATTTCAAACCGACATTGTAAAAAGCATATTTAAAGCAAGATTTGCTTGAATTTTGTTGTAAATACAGGCCACATAAGGGTCTCAATGATGTTTATTAATGAAGTTTAGCCGCCATTTTTAATAAATTGGCAGATATTTTAAGTTAAGTGGGACCACTTGAAATCAGGCTACGACTTGAAAATTTAAAATCACTATAACTTCCGAAATAATACTCCAAATCGATCCAAATTTAGACAGTGTCTTATCTTATAAATATCTTAGATGAGTTTATTAACCAAGTTGCTCCACCATTTTATTTTCAAGTGGAGACCACTTGAAAATTTCAAATTCAAATTGTAAAAAGCGTATTCCGAATTTGTTTGAAATTTGATGTAAATATAGACCACATAAGTGTCTCAATGAAGTTTATTAATGAAATTTATACGTCATTTTTAATAAAGGTTATAGATATCTTAAGTTAAGCGGGGCCACTTGAAATCACTCTACCACTTGAAAATTTAAAATCAGAATAACTTCTGAAATAATACTCCAAATCGAACCAAATTTGGATAGTGTCTTAAGTTATCTTATAAATAACTCAGATGAATTTGTTAACCAAGTTGCTTTGCCATTTTGTTTTCAAGTGGAGACCACTTGAAAATTTCAAATTCAAATTGTAAAAAGCATATTCCGAATTTTTTTTTTATTTTGATGCATACATAGATTATACAAGTGTCTCAAATAACTTTATTAATGAACTTTATTCTCCATTTTTAATAAAGTGGTGGATATCTTAACTTAAGCGGGACCACTTGAAATCAGGATACCACTTGAAAATTTAAAACCATGATAACTTCCGAAATAATACTCCAAATGGAACCAAATTTGAACAGTGTCTTAACTTATCTTATAAATATCTTAGATAAGTTTGTTAATAAAGTTGCTCCGCCATTTTGTTTTCAAGTGGAGACCATTTGAAAATTTCAAATTTAAATTGTATAAAGCGTATTCCGAAATTGTTTGAATTTTGATGTAAATACAGACCACATAAGGATCTCAATGAAGTTTATTAATGAAATTTATACGTCATTTTTAATAAAGGTTATAGATATCTTAAGTTAAGCGGGACCACTTGAAATCAGGCTCCCACTTGAAAATTTAAGATCACGATAACTTCTGAAATAATACTCCAAATCGAACCAAATTTGGACAGTGATATTATCATATAATTATCTTGAATATTTTCACTGGGCAACTTGTCCCGACATCTTGTTTCTAAGTTCCAGCCACTTGAAATCACACTGCCACTTGAAAATATGCCATCACGATAACTTTTAAAATATTAAACGTATTCAAATAAAAGTTGGATAGTGAACTTATGGCTCAAATATCTAGGATAAGTTCACTTGGTGACTTGATCCGCAATTTTATGTCCAAGTGGCTGCCATTTGAAAATTTGTTAATATAGTAACTTTAGTAATACAGAATCGATTCGCATCAAATTTGGGTAGTGGATTTATCCTTCAAATATCTCAGATAAGTTCGCTGGGCATCTCACTCCGCTTTTTTTTTCCAAGTGGCGCCACCTGAAAATTTCTTATGACGATAATTTTTGAAATACTGATTTAATTTGAACTAGAACTGGACAAGGAACTTACACTAGTATACTGGATGATTTCACTGGGCAAGTTGTTTTGCCATTTTGTTTCCAAGTTGCAACCACTTAGACTGCCCGTTGAAAATTTGCCATAAAATTAACTTTTGAAACACGGCACTGATTTAAACCACAGTTGGACAGTGAACCTATGCTTCAAATACCTTGGATATGTTTGCTGGGCAACTTGTCCCGCTGTATTGTTTCCAACTGGCGGCCACTGGAAAATTTGTTATCATGGTAACTTTAGAAATACTTAATCAATTCAAATCAAAGTTGAAAATTGGATTTATCTTTCAAACAACAAAAATCTAGAAAATTCACGTAACTCGTGAACCAATCAAGTTATTGCGTCCATCTTTGGTATATCGATTATAAGTATTTTCTTGCCAAAAGTCGCCAAAAAAGTCGCCATAGGGAAAAAGTCGCCAAATTTGGCGCTAAATCCATTACATGCGTTGCTGGATTTTTTTAATGCGTTTTTAAGGAAAAATTAGGCTATTTTAGTGCTAAAACAAGCTGGAAATGCAGAAAACTAACATTTTATAAATTTACTAATTGAAAGAATTTCTAAAAAACAATTATTTTCAAATTTGAAACGATATTTTAGATGAGGAACTTTCTCTGCCATTTTGATCGATGTGCCAGCCACTTAATTTTTCAACACGATGACTTTTGAGATTTTGAATTAATTCGAGCTATATGTGTACAGTAGACTTACCTCACAAATACATTTCATATATTTGTCAACTTATCTCACCATTTTGATTCCAATCGCCGGCCACTTGAAAATTTTAAATTCACATAAAAAGGTATTTTTGAACCGATTTGCTTAAAAATCTATATGTGCATAGCCTACATCAATATTTCTACCAAATGCATTAATAATTTGTAGCCGCCATTTTCAAACAAAATGACGGCTACTTGATAAGGAAAAAGAAATCAACCTACCCTTCCGAAAAAGCCGGAAGGTCTTGTTTTTATTTCTTTTTTCATATTTTTTAGATATCAAAGAAAAGTATAGTTACACAAATTTCATATTTATTTTATTTTTATTTTAGAGCAATTATAACTTTTGAAATATAATTTACAATATAAACTTAATGCTTGATTAACACTAAACCTACCGATAATTCATGTATACCTATTCCTATACCACAGCGGGTCAAGACACCCGTCTTTAAAATGCTATATATATATTACTATGTATAGCAAAAATATATTATTTAGCACAATTTGATACATGAAACATGGACTATGTGATAATGTTATTTGCAATAAATCCTGCCAAAAAGTTTAAAATGGGTCATTGACCCGTCGTGGTAGGTTAAGTGTTAAAAGAGTAAGAATACATAAATGTTAAATTGGTATCATGATTATATATATATATATATATATATATATACAGTGAAATACGTTTAACACGAAACGATATAATAATAATAATAACAGGAGACTTGGCGTTGGAATATTAAAACCCGAATAAATTACTACGTCAGAAACGCCAAAGAAAAATATTGGAAATGCATACAGCTGTTTCGGCAGCCTTAAGCGTGCCGTCTTCAGTGCAAAAAGGATAGTGCAAAGTGCTCCTTTTTGCACTGATGACGGCACGCTTAAGGCTGCCGAAACAGCTGTATGCATTTCCAATATTTTTCTTTGGCGTTTCTGACGTAGTAATTTATTCGGGTTTTAATACGAAATGATATAGCCGTCCGGAGAATATACTTATGCTATTTAATACATTATTTTTTCTTTTAACACGAAACAAAAATCGTTTAACACGAAAAAAATTCGCTTTTGATCTTCAGGACATGTTTGTTTCAACAGAGATACCAACATTTAAATTTATTCCAAAGCATTTTTAGACCCGCCTTCATTTCCATACCATTTTTTTTATTACGAGTAATTTTTTCTTATTTTACCGTAGTTACATATTGAAGGAAAATAGTCTATAAATAGAGTGGTGCGGATTAAAAGCTCTGCTAAAAATGATCCGGAATAAATTAAAATGTTGGTAACTATGCTACAATATGTTCCCTTCGATGATCATGTGTTTACAGCACCGCCAATGAGATTTTTGACATCGTTCATCCTTAAAATGATTCCACTTAGATAAATTTTTATTACGAATCTGACAACTGAATCGACGATGCAGTTTCTGTTCCTTCTGCTTCAGAAATGAAGAAAATGAGTATCCGCAGTTATTTAGATGCGCATTCGAATTCAGAGATGAATAAAACAATATATAACCTCGATAAATTTTTAAACAATATGGTGCTGAAAAAGACAGTAAGAGATATCCGATTTTTTCCCCCAAAAAACAATCATATTTGTACTTGGTTTTTATCCAAATGGATGTAAGTTAGTGATATTTTTACAGAAAATGGAAATAATAATTGACGACAGGGAAAACATTGGCCAATTTTTTTTTACTTTTTTTGACGAATTTTTTTTTACCCGAAATTCTTTTAACACGAAAAAATATTTCGGTCCCCTCAGTTTCGTGTTAAACGTTTTTCACTGCATATACATATATATATATATATATATATATATATATATATATATATAATATAGTAAACTTTATCATATGTCATGACCCCAGTCAGCGTACTACTAAATCAATTATGAAAATAAATTTTTAAATAATATTCGTATTAAAAATTTGTCTATAATAATATCAGGAACTTCTTATTTAATAAAAAGTAGAAGAAAATGTGACATGCTTACTGGAAATCCTGGTTTTCCTGGAGGACCAACAGGACCCTAGAAAAAATAATCGATATTACTTTTCTTTCCAGAAAAACAGAATACAAAAATATATTATACGCTCATTGAAATTTTTATTTCGATTTCTATGTTATATATTCAGTTTATTATTCTAAAAATATCAAATTATTGTAGGAACGGGCGTCATTTAATTGAAAACAATTAAATAAGCGGAAAGAAAATTTGCTTTTTTTTTTTTTTTTTTTTTTTTTTTTTTTTTGCGTAGAGTGTGACAAAGAAATCGCATTACACATTGTTTTAAAAGAATGTCTTTAATATTATTTACATTTTTTTTTTCGTTTAAGTATAATAGTGAGCATTTTTCTGTTTTTCTTCATTAGTTTATTTATTTATCTATTTTTACTCTGTTAAATACTTCAAATTAAGTTGAATATATATATATATATATTACCATTTAACTGATTTTGGCGAATAAAATTATTTTTAATTAATAGTAAAATAAAAACTTTTTATTTCAGAATTCTCTTCAAAAATTACTCAGAACACTTCTAAAATGAGAATAAATGTCTAAAAATAATTTTCAGAATTTCAAATAATATTTTTTCCCCTTTAAAGTTCAATGACTTCGTATTGAAACGAAATTTAACATTTTTTATGTACAAGATTTTCAATATTTTTTCCCTGTTTAGATTGATTTTTAAACTACTGTTTTACTTCTGTTCGTTCGACAGTAGCACTACTCCAAAATTTAAAAAAAATGTTATTTCAGAGGAAGCCATATGCTAATGTTATTTTAATTTTTTTAGCAGGCGAGAATGCACCTTGCTGCTTTAATAATACATTTGAACCTAGTTTTTTTTTTCCCCTGCACTTTATAGTTTTTACATACAAAGGTATTTATTTATTAAATTACGTTTTATTTTAATTTATTAAGGTTGACAAATAGATGTTTTAAAGCAAAAATTTCTAGAAAATTAAAAATGCTATTTTTTTTTTTTTTCTTTTAATATTTATGACCAACTATGCGTCTAATACCCTTTTTCGAAATTAACTAAGCAATTTTCAAAAGAAAATACCTAGTGAACGTTAAAGAGCTAAATCGTTTAAATGTCCAAATCTATTAAGGCAGATTTTTCCAGTATAATTTATATGTTGTACATTAAGTACTTTATATCATTAAGTCGTTGATGAAAATATCCATCTATCTATGCGGGTTTCAGTAAGCAGTTCCAGTTTTCTTCAGTCACTGAATGGATAGCTTTAGATTTGATAAAAACACTTCCCAACTTTGAAGGAAAAGTATAATTGTCTTAAACATGGAGAAGATATAGACTGTGAAAATTATGAAAATAATTGTGAGATTTCAATAATTCTTGTTTTGAAACTTTTTTAAAAATGCTAAAATTATATAAATAAGTAAAAACTAATTTCATTTATGTATATAATTTTATTTTTATTCTTTAAGAATGGAATAGAGATTTATTTTTTATTTATTTTTATTTTTTAGCATTTTGCAACGGAGTTTAACAGTGTTTATGGCATCGATTTCTTTAATTATCTGTTTGCGTTTTCATTTCCATAAATATTTTTAGAATGCGATTTTAAGTTACTCTCTGTCGGAAGTGAATTCAGCAAAATGTTTTCGGAAAATATAATTCTTCATTTTTAGCAAAAAAAGAAAAAAAAAAAAGATCTAAAACGATAGACATAAGTACTCTTTATTTAATGTTACTTTCCAATCATGTACGTTTTACTTACGGGCGGTCCGGCATCACCAGCTTCACCTTTTCTACCCCTCTTTCCTCTTTTTCCAGGAGGACCTGTAATAAAAAAAGCAACCTTTCTTAAATGGTTAAAAAAATTTATTTTTTAGCAAATATATAACTTTTTTTTTTTTTTTTTTTTTTTAAATCGAAGAAATAATACTTTAATAGGAGGATGGTAGCATCATTTCATTTAAGAACTACTATTTTCAAATTGTAATATTTAGTACTATTTTTTTTTCGATGATAAAAGTGAAGATTACTGTACGAAAACAAACACAAAATAATGTTTTATTCTGAATATATGTATTACTCATTTTACATATTGTTCTCTTGTTTTACTTTGATTATTATTTCTAAGATAACTAAAAGTTGTTAAGATTAAAGTTTAAATAACCATTAAGTAACAAAGAATATATATATATATATATATATAAATTAAATCAATAAAAAATCTAAAATACAAATATTAATAGAAAACTTGTGGTAATTTGAAACCCTGTATAAAATTTTTTTTTTATACGTAATTTTTGAATTCCTTGTATTTAATATTGTACTAGGTTACCTGCCGAATTTTCAAGTATGTATTTTTGAAGAGTGTAGAAACATTTTTAACAGTAGAATATATATATATATTAAATCTATTTAATAATGAATAACATACTTTACGATGTAATAGAGATTAGAACATAATATTCTATTCGTAAATTCTTTCTTTCTATCTTTCGTTCTATTTATATATGCATACGTATTTGTTATTTATTATCATATTTGAAAATATGTTTTTTATAGGTGGCTTTTAAATTTGTTCTCTGGCGACTCTCTCAGTTTTACAATGTTCATAAGTAAAAAAAAAAATAAATCAAAAGAAGTTATACACTAGTAATCTACAACACGGAACGCCCCTCCTAACCGTATGTTACTTTTACCAACATTCAAGACTTTGCAGTCGAACATATCTTGTCAGCAAATAAATTGTAAATGCTACGTGCTTGTTTTACTCGATTTTCTTTTATGTATCTGAACATATTAGTTTTTCAACAATTTCCATATAGTGCTATAGCCTTAGGTCCTGTATACAATTTCCTATTTTATTCATTCAGCAATCATTCCCAGAAATAAAATGGACTAACGTGCTTTATTATACAGTCGCTTTAATGTCGCAGAAAATTTATAAAATTTTGACATTTCTATCAATCACAACTCATCAGTGTTATACAAAAGTTAAAAGTCATTGTTGGTATTATTTTGCTAATTACATCACTAACACACACACACACACACACGATATTTTGACTGGATAACAGTTACTTACTAATACATAAAGCTCTACTTTCTAAAGATACAAATAGATAATTTGGTGTTGAACTCACACGACTTTCTCTTACCTTGAAGTTCAATACTATACAGATTGGAGATTAAGGAGAAAGATAATGAGTAGGGAAGCGTGGGGTTGGTTGTAACAGTTTTTGGAAAATTAAATATATTTTGAAATATATTAAATTTTCTTGTTTATAATTGCTTTTTTAAATAGCATACATATTCATCTATCATATTCATAAACAAATATTTCGTTAATTTTGTTAATTTTAGCAGAAAAAAATATGTTTTTCAAAATTATTTGCCTGTTATAATTTGCCCCGGATTTGGGTCAAATTGTAACATTCGTGGGGCAAATCGTAAGCATCAACAATAAAAACGACAATATTTCAAAATATTTTTTGTTATCAATCACTTATCAATTTAATAGAAAAGGCAATTAATAACTAATATTAAATTATAACCTTCATGGTATAGTAACAATTAATTATATCAAATGGATTAAAGTAAAATAAAGAGAAAATTAAATATAAAATCAACATAGAAGTTAATCTTAGTCAGAGTTGAAATTAATTCAAACAAATGGTACTTTGTTCCCTCCCATACATTTAATGTGTGATCAAATTTTGCAAATTAAGCATTATACCCATTCTTCTGCTTCAGAGAGGATTTAGCAGAGCTCGAATTCTCCGCTCTTTTTTCAGGCCACACTCCCTGATGAGAATTTTCTGCTATCTCTATGCAATATTCTCTAATTCGTGATTAAATCGTGATTATAATTCGTGATTAAATAATTACGGCACTATTATATAAAAACACCGAATATATTTCTGTATAAATATAGCAGTGGCAAAGAAGCCAAAAATTTTTCATTTCTGAAAGTTTCCTGAATAAGGGCGGAGACTTCGAGCTCTGGCTATAGACATCTCCACAAGTCGCTCCTCTAATTCAGAATCTGTATCTGGAGTTAAAGACATTTTATGTACATTTTTATCCTTTCCTTTATTTATTTATTTGTTTCTTCTTATAATCTTTTCCATTCTCTTTATGGTCCTTTCTCCTTATGTTTGTGTTACTTTTTGATTATCTTTTCAAATTATTTTTGAAATATTTTTCTTTCGGATGATGGGTTTTTAATATTTGAACCTTTCTCGAAGATTTGAGCTGTAGCCAAATCGTATATATCTTGACGCTTTGAAACTCTTTCAGATTTCTTTTATAGTTCCTCAATTTAAAAAAAAAATGCATTACAATAAATAATTTCGTTGTTAACGTTTAAAGTAGAATGTCTAATTGCATGAATCAAAACACAAAGGACCAATTGTAACATGTTACACCGTGCCCTACCGTATGGTTTTGGACATTTTGTTTACTTATAAAAAAAAAAAAATAACGATTTATACAAAAATTTTAAAATGCCTTTTATAACTCAACATACAGACTAAATAAATAGCTATAAACACTTTTTTTTAAAATACAAATTAACATAACTTTAATATCAAAATTTAAGAAATAAATTTTTTCCACTAACTAGCTAAAATGAAGCACAAGTACATTAACCATTTTTGTAAAACACTGAATGTTCTTACCTAATAAAGCGCGTCATTAGAATTAAGTTTATCGAAATATTTAATCAAAAATATTACAAAATATTTCGTAAATTGCGTGTGACTTCCTACCCCTGTTAGAACTAGCCCCACGCCCCCCTACTGTTATTTAAACCTATGTTAAAAACAGTTAAAATTCGGCTTCGAAATAGCATGGGATGTCAATGAAACGTTTAATGTAGCATCCTTTTGTGATACAGATTTAGGATATCGAGTTATAACTTCCTTCTGTGTTTGTTCTTCAGATATGCTGACAACATACACACACACGCACAGAGACCATGTTTTTTGAATAAAGGGGACTTCAAAACGTTTAAATATAACAAAAACTCAATTTCGAAAATTTGACCCAAAAACACCTTCTCTACCATGTATATGGGTAAGACAAATTAAAAACGCTACAACGAAGTAATTGTAGTCGATTGAAATTTAAAGCAACGTTGAAAATCATTAATAAATATTTTTAAGACAAAAACACTATTTAATTGACCGAAATAAGCATTCCGACTGGAAGTTGATTTATGAAATAAATAAATAAATAAATAAAAACAGTAATAGATATTTCTAAGTAATAGATATAAAATTCTGTATAAAGCAGAATTCAATTTACTATGATAGGACATTCTTTAGTCTATTCTTCCACATAAAGGCATGCGGTAAAAGTGTTGCATTTCTTAGCAACGGTTACCGTAATCATTTTTTAAAACTTTTTTTTATATAGTTTTAATATAAAACCCCCCTCGGCAACTTTTACATTTTTGCTATCATTTGGTGATGAATTAATATGGCTATCGCAATTGCATAAATAAAGATATTGGCCAGAATCCTCCCAGCGAGTTCGACACCAAATTTGAAATTTCTTCAAGGGGTCCTATATTGAAGTTTTCCCATTTCCATCACACGATTTTGCTTAATTTTACTTTAACTATATTTTTAACTCTAAAATAAAAATAAAATAACTGCTTTTTAATTTTAATATGTGAAGTTGTGTTTCTTGGCAGCGGTTACTATACTCATTTCTTAAAATTTCTTTTAGCTCAATTTTAATTTAATATTTTTTTAGCTTGTTGCCAAAGGACGAAACATCTTTACATACTCAAGATGAAACGCAGCCAATGATGACGAAGTTAAATATCTAACTGAAAGGTATAGTCCTGTCATACTAAAAATATAACATAGAAAACTAAACCTTTCGATTTACATTATTAGCATAACTACAGAACTGATATCAGCAGGAAAGTTCAAACTCAGATTTCTAAATCTGTATCGTATGTGGATGTTATTTGAAATTTTGTATTGAGATCGGTCAAATGATTCGTGTACAAAAAAGTACAAAATACGCAAAACTATTCAAACATATTACGTATGTGGTATAAATATGTTGTCAGTAGATTTGAACTTCTTTAGACTGCACTAAGCATAATGTAATTGATATATAAATTTTATGTGCACAATAGCTTATTTTGAACATAGAATATGTAAAGTTGTGAGATTGCTTTGCTTGGTACCACCTGATTTAACATCTTGCCGCTGAAATTATTAGAGATAAAACAACAAAGAGGACAGTTTAAAATTCACACCAGTTTATTCAATACTTTAGTAAAAGACAATATGACAACCCAAGTTATTAAATATTGAGTAATACTACCGTGTGGAACATGTATGCGCTTAATCATAAAATCGCTCGTGACAAGTGAACATTAACTGTACCAATAAAATAATACCAATCTGCTTCAAGTAACCCGAAGTGTCACCAACATCTTTCCAGAAAACATCCGGAAAATTTACAGTAATCACCAAGAAAAAAGGTTCTAATGAAACTCTCCGGAACAAAAATTCTGTTATCTTGAAATATGTTATTGCTGAAATGTTGCTTTAAATACCTGCTATAAGAAAAATCATTAAAAATACCTTCCATCAAACCAAACCCCAAAACTCCAAGAATTTTTGCAAAAAATATTATTATATTTATTCGCATAAGTAATGTGCTCTTTTGAAAAATTACAGAAAAACTTTCATTCAGCTCGATTTTAATTAGAAACACGTGAAACAGATAAAAATCTAATTTTAGACAATTGTAATGCAATTATTTAATCTGGTTTTATTCTCAAAGTGTTAACATAATCTGATTTGCGATGTATAAAAACAAAAGCTGCAAATGCTAGTTCAGTTTAAATTCTTAAAACAGAATTAGAAAAATTAACTCTTTATAAATTGCTATTCTCTTTAGATTGTTCAGACGAATTTTTCAATAACTGTAATTCATAAATAAATAAAAGTATTAATCATAACTACAACAATTATCAATTTGGATCTATTTTCGCTCATTTCATGTTGCGAATCACGAAAAATAAAAATGAATTTTTGCATAGAATAAATTTTATCGAATTTTAGAATTGTAAACAAAGCGGTAATTAAAAATAATTTGATTATATTTCATAAGTAGTTTTCTAGATAAATTTTATTCATCATTCACCGTTATCACTGCTATGTTGTTTTTATGCTAAGAAGATATTTATAGCGGGATTTCATTTAAAGTACAACAAGTAAGTTGTGGACAACATGAAGCTTTCTTCTGTATCATTTTGTGTAACAGCGTTGTTTACTGTTTAACATGTATGAAAATTTAATCATAGCTTCTCACAACAAAGATTTTGCACATGAAGTTTGGTACTATTTCAATAAACAAATGCTTAGGTGTAGCCATGTTGAAAATCATAGAGAGCGCCATAGAAAGGGAGATTTAACTTTCCTGTTCATGGAGTAAATTACAATATAAAAGCTACCTGTTTTCCGATATGACCCGAAATATAATTATAATGGTCCTCTTATATACCATGTTTTCTGAATCATACAATACAATCTGATACACAGTCTTCCCATTCGCGGAGAAAATTTCCAGTATGGCAGATACATATGCAATATAAGCAGTATACCGCCACCTATAGGCCGATATAAACCCAAATAGAATCAGCGTAATGTTCCTTAATTGTCATCTCACTTACATAGTTTTCTTTCAATTATGCACAACATAACCTGAGATACAACCTTCCCTTCAATGGAAAAATTCGCAGTACGGCAGGGAGATTTTAATTATTCACTAGAGATATGAGAGGAAAAAAAATTTATAATAATTAAATTGTATTTATTTTATTTTAGATATATTGTGATATCTAATTAAAATTCTAATTAAAATACGCAGTACGTATGGGAGACACAGTTGAAGCAAAATTGTTGTCCCCTCCACACAGACGCACATATTTTCTAAAAATGGCTAAATCTTGTTCTCGAGCTCTCAAAACATGTAAATTCATCGAAAACAATAAGTTGAAAATTTTTAAGAATCCAATCTTTTCTTCTATTGAATGTAGAAGAGAGTAAAAAACATTGTTTTGTTTATTATAACGAATGAATTCCTTTTCGAATACTAATAAAGCATTTTATAAAAATGAACTACACAATTGTTAAATTTTAATTAGATATCACAATATAGCTAAAATAAAATAAATACAATTTAATTATTATAAATTTTTTATCCTCTCATATCTCTAGTGAATAATTAAAATGTACAATCAGGTAGAACTTTTATTTTTTAAATCTCAATATGATGCTTTTTTTTATGTTATATATTTTATAAGATTATTAAATGACATCTCAGTGCCAAATGGTTTCCATAAGGAGCTGGTTTATTTATTTATCGATTCCTGGAGAAATAATTAGGTAAAATAAAATATTCAGTATAAATATTGAGATAATCTAAAATGTTACTGATTTGTGTAATTTCATTGTAGCTTGATTTTTGAGTCAGTTAAAGAAATGATTTAACAAATTGGTAACTCATATAAGGGAATGATTTCTAAATATTAATTCCTCAAAACTGGTGATTAAAAAGTCGTTAATTCATATAAACAACTAACTCATTTCATTTTTCAGCCACATGTGTAGATATTTTCCTAAATCGTCTGTTCATAAAAAATAATTGCTAATAAAAAAAAATAAAAAAAATCAATTAAAAAAAAATCAATAAACTATTGATTTATAAACGAGGATAATCCAGTTAGCCGTTTATACATAAAAAATAATGACTGTATATTTGGACTTTTTAAAAGTAAAAGGATTTTTTGATTGTCATTGATTTAAATAAAAGTTACATTGCCGATTATTTCTTAAAACAGCAGGAATTCTTATGTAAAGAATTTCAAAACGGAAAAAGTTAATAGAAAGGCAACAATAAAGAAAATCTTGAATATTTAAAAGGAATAGAAATTCTAGTTCGATTTTATTAAATGTACAAATTCTTTCAAAAAGCATAAAACAAAATAAAATGAAGTAAATTTGATTCAGTTCCATATGATTGTATCAGACATATGCAACCTTAATTATATGAGAGCTGTGGTCATCATAGACTACAAATTTTGCACAGGAATTAAGGTTGCATATTACTTTTATTATTATTATAATTAAGTGATAAAGGTATCTCCTAGCAAACCAAATTAAGAATATATAAATATATATATATATATATATATACATATATTTATTTATTTTTAACATTATTGAAGCATATTTTTAACAGATGTAATTGATTTTATGTAAAAATATAATTGCACACTGAAAGGCAAAACATATCGAGATATTTTGTCTGTGTTACCATATATGCTTTTAAGATATATCTAATTTATTATTAGTTAGACGCCAATGATAGCTATTTTTAAGACTTTCGGTGATATAACATTTTACATACAGAAAAAAATACCATACAAAAATTCCATACTAATGCGTTTATGTGAAGTTTTTTTGTTTAATTTAAAATGAGAGACATTGTATTTCTACCTGAACAAGTGAAAAGAGTCCCTTTATTGCATACAAAAATTGTCCGTTTACGAATGTTTTGTAAACCCTTTACAGTTTTTTCTTTTCTATTACTTAAATAATAGATACAAAGAGGAATTTTCTCTTGCATATTTTTTTCTGATTACTTTATTAAAAGAGAACACAAAATTTTGGTAGAAAGTGGAACCAAATTTGAATGACTTTGTAACCACTAACATAGAACACGTTTGAACGATTTTATGGCATGTCTCAAATAAAGCTTCAAATTTTTGTATTTTCTTTCATTATTTTGAGGTTTCAGCAACTGCAACACGTCTGGTTTTGCGTAACTTCAAATTGTAGCAGTGTTTTATGGTAGTAAAAATTCTAACTTTTTGTAAATAATAGAATCTAAAAAGTGTATAAAACATCCGAAACGAAAGCTAAAACAAATAATAAGATTTTTTTTTCTTAAAAACTTCGTTTGTTTTTGTTACTGAAATTAAACACACACACACACACACACACACACACACACACATATATATATATATATATATCGCTATATATTTTATAACTCTGTTTGAAATAACTACCGAACGCAAAGTAAAATTTAGCTGATATAAGATTATTCAAGAACAAACAGATTCAGTTACTCGAGCCTTGTACGTGAAAAACTTTCCGAAATAGGTTTTAAAACAATTTTTATACTTTATTTCATTTCTATTTAAAGAGCACGAAATTTTATACTTACGTGAAAGATTTCATAAAAATATACTCTCATAGATTAAATAAAAGATCTTTGTTCAAAACGTGATTTCTTAAGAAGCTTTTACATTGCAGCGTAGAACCATAAATAATTTGATGGACTATGTTACACAAAAGGTAGAATAGAATCATTTTTTAAAAGTACCCAATATAAAATCGTATAAAAGAGTTGTATTTTCCGTTGTTAAACAATAATAAACAATACACGTGGCAAAGATTTTCCAGATAGTACATATTAAATGTTAAGAAAGGTGAACAATGCACCTAATTCGGTTTCCTAGTACAAAATGGACTTTAAAAATGTATAAAACAGCTAAATTTTAGAGAGGCACGCTTTTATGACTTTCAATTGAACAGTATAGGGTTATAAAGATTACTATTTTTCCGTGCGAGCGGGAAAGTAAATATGACAGGAGTAAGATAGAAAAAAAAAAAAAAAATACATATATTTTTTGTTTTAGTGCGACTTGAGGTACTGAATTAAAATTTTAAATAATACTGATTTTTATTTTATTTTATTTTTTACATAAACTGTTTACTTTTATCTAAGATTGTAACGTTATAAAAAAAAAAAAAAAATAAATAAATAAATAAATAAATAAAATCGTGTTTGATGAATTTTAATTTAGTGTCTGAGGCATTTTCTACTTAGCAAGCAAAACCTAAATAATTTGTAAAGTTAATACTTTTTTAGTGAAACTTAATATAATGAAATAAAATTTAAATAGTTAGAATGAAATAGAATATAAAATGTAAATATAATTTTATTTTATTTAAAATTGTAATGTTATTAAAAAAAAAAAAGAAAGAAAGAAAAAAAGAAAAAAAAAATGTGTTTGGGGAATTTCGATTTAGTGCCGTTGAATTTTTCTACTTAGCAAACAAAACGTGCATAATTTGTTTATGTTAATACTTTTTTTTTTTTTTTTTTTTTTTTTTGTAAATATATACATATAACTTGAGATATTTTTAAAACAATTAAATATAATTATTATTATATTTTTAATATAAAAAGTTTAATTTAATCTGAGGTTGTAGTGCTATTATTAAGAAAATGTTCTTAATTAATTTCAATTGAATGCTAGTGGTAATTTCTACTTAACAAGCAATTCCTGTATAACTTGTAAAGTTATTTATTGAGCACAGGAGGTGTTTTTCTGTCTTTCATTCTTCTGAAAGATATGATTCACTTTTATATATTTTTAATACCTTATTTTTTTTTTTCTAAAAATCAGAAAATAAAAGCCTTGTTTAAATTCATCCATGTCTAAATTCATTTTTATTCCAAAACAGCCGGAAAAACGAAAAAGATACCTCTATTTGCAGATCGACTGAAATGGTGTATGACACTAACACGAAAAATATTCATAGAAGCAACAAGATTACTATTGTCAGATTATGAAAATAATTGTTAAAGAAAGAAAAGTTTTCAGTTACTGTAAAAATAAAAAAAAATAAAAATACTGATTAGGAACACTCACGAACTGAGACATACAATCTGTTAACAGCTCTTTAAAGATTTAGGAATGAATATGCAGCACGACTTACAAAGATCTCTCTGTAATGCCCGATATTTCTGATATGAATAGTTATTTAAATAGTTCCTTTTGCCCTTTCCAATTTATATAAATTTTCATTACGCTTATAGAAGGAAGGATTCTAATTGTAATCTGTCAACGTAATAATAATTTAGATCAATCAATATACACATAGTTTAACATAAATAATATTTATAATTAATGATTCGTTTTCGAATACGCAATACACTGTGATAATAATAATAAAATCAAATACTTTTGCAGTGAGAAATCCAAATTAAAAAAATATATATATTTTAAAAATTAAATAAAAGAAAAAAAAAGAAAAAAAAATATGTCTTTTTATCTCTAGTGGATTGTAAATATCAATACACTCGTATTGAGTACCAATACACTCATATACTAGTGTAATCAAACTAGGTTTTTCATCTTATCATCGAGCATTAACGTGTTGTTTATATTTGTAGAAGTATGAGAGAGAGAGAGATTTTCTGAATGCTTAAGAAAGTTCACATCTCTCCACCCTACACCTCTTATATATATATATATATATATATATATATATATTGAAAACCTTTTCAAACATTGAATAGATGAAAACAAGAAACATTGAAAAAGATAAAACAGAAAAATTCAAAAAGAGATTGCGACTATCAAACATCCATATAGATATATTTCGTATGGCAATTGATGCAATTTTGAATAGATGACATTAATACAATGTTACAAGTTCTCAGAAGTTAATATACAATGCAAGAAAAGGAAAATCAATTCAACATAAAGTAGGTATTTTTAGAACTAACAATAATACTAAGATTGTTGCGCAATTGCAGCATAACAAATCATGTATTAGTGAACTAAGTTTATTAAATAGATTTTGCCAAACATGGGCAATACTAAAATAACAGAGATTGCAATATTTTGCATGTAGAGAGAAAAATAAAATCATTATATATATATATTACTATTATTATTATTATTATTATTATTAATATTTTAATCATATTTTGTCTTATTTGTATCGCAGTATACCCATGAGGCATTATGCTTTTTCTTAATAGAAAATATCAAAACCAACGCTACATAAAATAAAGCGCTATGTCTATACTGTACAAAATGAATGAGACATAAATCAATATTAGTTAAATTCAAAGCATAAATCTCTCATTTACTTTTTTTCTAAGTATATATTTAAATAAAAGAAATCCATTCTCCGAATAAATGATTTATTAATAGTCTCATTGGAAGAAACAGCTTTCTGCACATTTAAGTCAAGAGAAAAAGAATTTCTGTTCAATTTTTTATGACATTTCCGGAAACTCAGCGCTTCTTGATGGAAAAGCATAAAAATTTCACTACATTGGGGTCACAATAGCACAGCAGCAAGCGTAATTGATAAAAAAAAAAAAAAAAAAAGTTAGAAAAAGAATTTCCCGAAGGCTTCAACATACAAATGGATAGCGAAATTGTAGTATGAAACAGTATTATTATTATTATTATTATTTTTTTTTTTACCACTATATGAAAAAACATCAAGATCTGTTTGTTAGATAAATAAAAAAATTGTGAATAATTATAGAATACTATATTGCCTTTGGATAAAAAATAAATAAAATAAAATTATCTTAAATAAAATGAAATATTGTGGCCTAAGTTAATTTAGACGACATGTAGTGTTATTTTAATGTACTATTAGTGATACGAATGCAATTTCATCTATTTCTGCCCGTTTTAGCTTTTTGAAGATTTTTGTGCTCTTTAGAAATTAAAAATTTTTGTGTAGTTATAATACATACCTTCCTATAAATAATTGGACAGTTTCTATTTTATGTATTTTGTCAAGTATCTCAAAAGAGTACTAAACTAATCACGTTGAAACTTCAGAAGTGTAAAGAACATGTTTTACTTTACATGTATTAAAATAAAAGTTTTGCTCTGTAAGCAAAAGAGGGACCAGTAAAAAATTAAAGAAAAGTGAAAATGTTTCAATTCAAAAGTTGATTAATATATATATATATATATATATATATATATATATATATCATTTTGGCAACTGCAAACTACAGCTGAATACTACTTTGATTCAAATTAACATTTGAAACTTTGTTAGCCTGGAAAGTGTGCAGGTAATTTCGTAGAAACGTAAATTGCATAAATACCGAATTGCGAAGGATGTTCCCTGCTCTATATGCATTTTATTAATGAACCAAGTGAAGGAAACTATAAAGATGGATAATTCGAGACAAAAGCGTTTGTAGCTATCGGTCTAAAAACAAATATATATTAAAATATATATGAATATATATATTTAATTTTGCACCGACTTCAACAGTTATGATTAACTGAAGTGTTTATGTGCTTGGCGAAGAAATTCCCTATACACTTTATGCGCAATTTACAACTTTATTTTATGCTAATTTTCATTTAATTTTCAATTTGTTTGAATAGTAGTTGTTTTTTGTAGTTAGTTCTATTTTTTTAGAAAAAGATTTTATTTATCATGGAATGTTTGAACGAATTTACATAACGGGAATCTATAAGTAAGCATATTAATAAACTAGGGATTTCTTCTATTATTCAAGGATAAAATTTCATCATATAGCCATTCCTAATTTACCATTCTAGAATACCATTATCGTATAAAAAGAAGTTATACATAATAAAAAAAAAAAAAAAAAAGCTTTAAATGAATTTTTCTGTGTTGTTAACACAATGTTTTCTGATATACTTTCTGTATTCATTTTTGTAGAAAAGAAAGAGTACCAAGAAAGAGTTATCAGAATGAAACGTAGTTTTACATACGTAAATGCAACGTTTATATGAGTAAATATCGAAGCGAAAGTATCATTTATTACAGGAAAAAATACGAAAGAATTCAGGTGTTAGTACCCTGTTGAGCCACCTCTTGCATGAATGCACGATGCGATACGACCTGGCATTGAGGAATACAGAAAAAGAGCAAAATCCAGAAACCAATAAAGATCGACACAAAAATGTGCACAAAATTTTTTTATTGACTTGCAGCATAAAATAAGTTGGGAAGGTGCCCCTAACGGATAAATTTTCAGAATCTAGATTGGTAGGTGCTCTAAGCAGGAGCGATCTGAAAATAATCATAAAGTTCCAGCCAAATTCAAATTATCATTACCTACTGGCATTTAATTTCTTCGTCAGCAAAAACACATAAAAATAGTTTTTTTTTTTTTTTTTTTTTTTACGGTACGTTATACTTTAATCAAGCTAATAATTTTTAATACACAGAGCAGGAGTGCAATAAAAATATGCACAAAGTTTTTTATTGAATTGCAGCATAAAATAAGAAGGGAAAGTGCCCCCTAACGGATACAATTTTAAGACCTACATTGGAAGGTGCTCTAATCAGGATCGATCAGAAATGACTGATAAAAATTCCAGCCAAATTCAAATTATCATTACACATTAACATTTAATTTCTTCACCAGTAAGAACACATAAAAAGTGTTTTTTTTTTTTTTTTTTTTTTTTTTTTTAACGATACGTTATGCTTTAATCAAAATAATTTTAAATACACAGAGCAGGAGTGCAATAAATAAATAAATAAACCCCTTGAATTTCATGAAACTTAAATTATGAGAAATGAGAAACCACAATGGACTGCTACATAAAATATAGCTATAATTTAATTCTGTTCAAGGATGAATTTGACTAACTGAATAAAATTGCGTTAGAAGTTAAACTACGATTTAGGAGGAACATTAATGAAATAAGTCATGTGTTATTCTTTATAAGACTAAAAGGTATCGTAAGATTTTGCTTGCAGTGTGATTTTCCTTTACATTCCTTATTATTATTATTATTATTATTATTATTTTATTAATGAAGAAACAATTCGGCGGTTATTACAGATTCATATTGAATACACGAGTAAATTACTATATAATAAGTTAAAATAGGTTTGAATTTAAATTAAATAGAAAAATTTTAAATACATGTGATTTCTACATCACTTATTTAAAATTGTGTTAAAAGTTAAACTACGATTTAGGAGGAACATAAATGAAATAAGCCATGTGTTATAAGACTAAAAGATATCGTAAGATTTTGCTTGCAGAGTGATTTTCTCTTACATTCCTTTTTATTTTTATTATTTTTATTATTTTATTGGTGAAGAAACAATTCGGCGGTTATTAAAGATTTATATTGAATACACGAGTAAATTACTATATAATGAGTTAAAATAGATTGGAATTTAAATTAAATAGAAAAATTTTAAATACATGTTATTTCTACATCACATATTTAAAATTGTGTTCGAAGTTAAACTACGATTTAGGAGGAACATAAAGGAAATGAGCCATGTGCTATTCTTTATGAGACTAAAAGATATCGTAAGATTTTTCTTGCAGAGTGATTTTCTTTTACATTTTTTTTTTTATTATTTTATTGATGGCGAAACAATTCGGCGGTTAATAAAGATTTGTATTGAATACACGAGTAAATTATTATATAAAGCGTTAAAATAGATTTAAATTAAATTTAAATAGAAAAATTAAAAATATATGTGACTTCTATATTACATATGGCTGAAAGAAATCACGAGAATACCGCTGGGCTGTCATTGCGCCGTGTCTCCACATTAGGGATGGCCGTGTGTCGTATGCAATGTCATCCCATACCATCACACTAGCTGTGGGTGCGGTGTGCATCTGTAAAGTAAAGGCAGGATTGAGGCGTTCACTACGGTGCCTCCACACAAATGATTGCCATCACTTCCCAAATTGAATCTGGATTCGTCGCTGAAGACGACCTGATTCCATTCGGTTGCAATCCAACCCCATCAAGAACGACACCACTCCAACGGAGGAAAGGGGGGTGAGTATTATTGGCAGCACACATTATGAGCGCAGCGATAGCAAATATCCTACAGCTAAGCGCCTTGCGATGTTATGAACAGACACAGGATTAGATCGTGTGGGTGCTGCATATGCCCGGATTGTGGACAACGAGACAGTTGGCGCTGTGAGTATGTTGCATACGGTAGGACGGTTTTTTTTTCATTGTTGGTCTGTCGAGAGTGTCCTGAGTCTGGTCGCCGTGTAAACGACCTCTCTCTTGTCCACTGGTCCCTACATCTCCTCACAGTAAAACCAGAACGGCTTAGGTGGCTGGCTATTTGACGAGCTGATCACCCGGATTCCATCATACTGATATTTTTTTTCCTCTCGGACTCTGATAGCTGCTTGTATTGCCTTCGATGGCGGCATAACTTCATCTCTATTTAAAAAGCGTCCTTCTGCAAAAGATTATGTACACCAAACAAGTTCTTCTTACCTGTTTTATACTCAAAGAAAAACGAAATTCAGCGCCCTCTGATGGCAATATGCAGTGCGCAGTCACGCTGCATTTCTAATCACATCTGCATGTCTGTCTGGTACGTACCTTCATGCCAAGTTTGGTTACGGTCTAACAATTACTTCTTGGTGCGCATTTTTATAGCAATGAGTGTATATATATGCATTTTTGAATCTCCAATGTAGAATTTTACACTTGAGCAGTAATTTCATAAATAGTTTATAACCTACCATAAAGATTTTATGTACTTAAGATCAAGTTTTTAAAAATATATATATATATTTTTAAATAAATAAAAAAAATTATAATGCAATGTTATTTTTAAAACTTAATTTATTCGAATAAAAACAAAATAATTACAAGATAAAAAGAGCTTCTTTTATACCATGTTTTTAAATTTTCTGTTGAATCATATAAACGTTACCGAAGGCAGCGGGAACCCGGAACAATTGGCTAAATGTATTAAATAAATTTATTGCTATCGTGTTTTCAGCTGTTATAAAATTTCAAATGGCCGGGAAGTTAGTTAAAAATCGATTGCAAGCTTTGTACCGGTAACGCTGGTGAAGGCAGCAGGGTCCCGAAGCAGTTGGCTAAAAATATTTAAAAAATGAATTTTCATTGTGTTCTGAAGTATTCTGAAAGTTTCAAATATCTAGCTAGTCGAGAAGTTAGTTAAATAAATTTTATGTTGAATCATATAAAATGTGCCGAAGGTACAAAGGACATGAAACAGTTGACTAAAAGTACTAAACAAATGTATTGTCACCGTGTTCTGAGCTATCCTGAAAGTTTCAAATGTCTAGCTAGTCGAGAAGTTAGTGAAAAATAGATTGCAAGCTTTGCACTGGTAACGCTGCCGAAGGCAGCAGGAACCCGAAACAGTTCGCTAAAAGTATTTAAAAAAACACATTTTCACTGTGTTCTGAACTATTCTGAAAGTTTCAAATGTCTAGCTAGTCGGGAAGTTAGTTAAATAAATTTTCTGCCGAATCACATAAACGCTGCCGAAAGCAGTAGGGACCTGAAACAGTTGACTAAAGTATTAAAAAAATGTATTGTCACCGTGTTCTGAGCTGTCCTGAAAGTTTGAAATGTCTAGCTAGTCATTAAGTGAGTTAAAAATTGATTGCACGATTCGTATTGGACAAACAAACAAACGGGAATCGAAGTTAATTAAAATATGGTAAAATAAAATAAATTTATGTTTTGAATTTCTACTCAAATTAATGGTTTAAAAATTAAAAATTTTTTCTTTTAAAGCTGTCGCGTAATCGAATAATATTCTCAATTTCTTTTTCGAATTTTTCTTTACTCGAAAACATAAACAAATAAATAATTACAATATGCATAGAAATATATTTCAAATATATAAACAGTTTATAATATATACAGTAAATGTAATTGTACAATGTTCTTTGAATTACAATGCATGGAACAATCAAATAAATAAATTGATCTCAATCTGCTTTTTAACTTTCTATTTTATCAACTAAATATTTAAATATATATCTGATTTCGTTCAATACTTATTTAATCAAATAAAAATAATGTATCTGTATTTCTCGATAATTTATAGACAAATAACTCGAATGCATAAAACCAAAGCTTAATGTTATTGAAGAGCCATTTAATCGATTAAACAAAGAATAACAGCGACTAAGTACCGTATCTAAAGCAAATATTTAATAATAAATAAATAAATATTAAAATGTTTCTTTTTAACGATCATATATCAGAACACAGTCAACTCGATTCATATCAAAATAAACTTTCGCATTTTGAGATAATTTGAGATAACTGAAACTAGAGATCCAATGACCCCCTTCATATTTTGATGTTTATGAAACATATGAAATACCACAGAGACACGCTTTGAAATGGAAATATTCAAGCCGAATATCAAGAATGGATGATTTATTTGAATAAAAGAGAATCCATCATCTCCGCTTTCCATTAAACTGGAGGACATTAATTCCTTTCAGGGGTTATTTTGGGTGAAGTTTCTTTTTGAAGTGCACTCATTCCAAAAGATTTCATATTTACACAATTTTTATGTAATTTAGTATTTAAAAAATGCACGAATAATATTTAAATATAATAAAAATCTGGAGCGACTCCGCTCGACTTTCTGAACATTAAGTAATTAACGGTTGTATAAATAAATTAAATAAAGAGCAGTCGTTAAATAAATAAAAGAGAAAATTATAAAAGGTTCTTTGATAGTTTTTTCCCTAAAGAAAATTGTTTAATTTAACAATATTTCATTTCAAACAATTTGGGCCCATAGATCATCATGATAAATAATTTTAGTTGTGTCCCTATAAAATTCTATAAGAGTTAGATTCACCAAAATCTATGCAGTTCGTGCGACAGTTACTTGTAACTTGTGCATAAATTTTCAGCTCAATCGAATAAGGAATTTAGGCACTGCCGCGATTTAAAAATTTGGGCCCAAAGACAATAATGACAAAGAATTTTTTTTTTCTGTCCCTGTAAAGAAACTATAAGTTATAGAATCATCAAAATTTATACAGTTTGTGAGACGATGACTTTTAACATGTGTATAAATTTTCAACTCAATCGAATAATTCGTTTAAACGCTGTCGCACTTTAAAGGAATTTGGGATCATACACCATAATCATAAAGAATTTTTCTTTGTGTTCTTATACAAAAAAAAAGAAAAAAAAAAAAAAAAACTATAAGTGCTGGATTCACCAATATCAATAGGGTTCGTGGTATGGTACACTATAACATTCGTTCGATCTCTCAGCACATTCGAATAAAGCATTTAGACGTTATCGTGTTCAGACACACACACATACATCATCGTAAAAATAGCAAAAGGAAACTCAAAGGACCTCAAAAGGTATAGAAACACCAAAATTTCAAAGTCGTACTTTTGACATGATTACAATACTGTTAAAATGAAATTTTAACAGTTGTGTTTTTCTATTGTTTTTACTAATTAAAATAGCTAATTTGTAATTTCTTTTTTTTTTTTTTTTTTTAAGGGGAATATTGTCATTATTAATGTGTGTCAGTCCTTTTCTCCTCCTAAATTCTTCTACATTTTCAAAATCGTATTTCTTTTCATAGCAAACCCTTTTTCCGGCAAAGAATTTGTCCTCAGCTTTTATTTAATTTGACCTCTAGCTGGAGTACGTGCTTTTAGGTCCGTTTTGACCTTCAGAGCACCCCCTACGTGCGTGAAGGTCAGTTTCTCTTCCCGCGCAATTACACTTGACCGTGTTCAGTTTTTAATCGATTATTATCGGTCGGGGTTCAGCTCCTACATCGACGGCGTAGTTGCGACCTCTGATTGGCCGAGCTGTTTCTCTCTCGGAATTTTCATACCGTAATTGGCAACAGTAAGTTGGCGTCCTCCTCGAAAGCGCGAAATTAGTTAATTGGGGCGGTGAGTACCGAAGGTGTAGTACGATGTAAGAAGCAAAAAATCCGCAAGAAAGAGGGGCTTTTGACCTGTGGCAGCCCATTTTTTATCCCTCTTGTAATGGTAGTCTCGATATATAGTGGAAGATACTCCATATTATCTAGGTTGAAAGTGTCCATCAAGAAAGAAAGAGAATCTTCCCTTCCTTCAGGAAAAGTGATGGCTGCGTTCCAGAGGATTTTCCGTTGGAGGCCCTACCTGCTCTCTCTCTTAGAAAATGAGTAATGTGTCCGTGATGCTAGTAATGGTTCCCGATGAAGAGATATGGACCACGATCGTACTAGGTCTGGTGGAAAGTTCACTTTTACGTTATTGAAATAAAAGAGTGATTGAAGGCGAGGTCTTTTGCTGATGGTACCTGAGAAAGTTTTGGCTACGAGCTCTAGTCCTGCTGCCCAGATAAATAATGGTGATTTGTGCCTTTTAGTGTGGATGAAATCCAAATGCCCTGGTATAACTAATGAAATTCATCAGGGAAAATATCTCCAAATCTTCAACCCGATACCACTTCCCGGAGCCTCAACAATCAAAGTCGGTAACCAACTTTTCTTTTTATCGATTATTGATCTTGTTTATATATATATATACTTTCAGTTTTATGGTAGAGTTCATGAGTCAAAAAGCAAAAAAGGAGAAAAGACTCTTATAAATTGTTTTATTTTAAGAAGTACCTGATAACTTTAGAAAAGCACTTAACTATTTTATTTAATCACTTGTCCAAGATGTTAATCTCCACTCCTATCAACGAAAACAAAGTGAACTTTGTAAATAAGTATCATATAAGGCTAATGAACTTATATGTTGGTAATTAAAGTGCTTACTAGGACAACTATGCACTAGAAGTACTCCCCTCTGGTTAACTGTAAAAAGTTAGGGGTGAAATATTTTTTGATACGGTAAAAGTTTTTCTTTAAGAAGTGATTGTATGTTAGTCTCTGAAGTAAACTTTATTACTATAAAAGTTTTTCTTTAAAAAGAGCTTTTATTGTTATAATATGGGTTAATATATTAGGTGTAATTGATTGATGTAACCAGAAAAACCAAAAAAAGAAAATATGTGTTGTCATAATGATGTATTTAGCTTTAAAGATCCTCATCTTTAGTTTTATGCTTTAATTAATAATTAAAATTTGTGAATTTTCATTTGAAATATGTCTTACGTGTGATTATTTTTATTTTGAGAAATATTATTTTTCTTTTATTTCTATGTCATGGGAAATTTAATAGAATTCAAACTGTTTTTTTTTTTTTTTATTGAGCCATTGAGTCTCCTGTTGTAAAATTGTGGAAGTTAAGAAAGGTATTAAAATCTTATGAGATAAGCAAAAGTTTGAGGTGTTGATAAACACGATTTGAAGGAAAATTTAACTTGTGAAAGATGAAATTGCATAAAATATGAATTGTGATTTCCCATTGATTTTTACAGCAGGAAACATTGTTTTTGTTTATTTAATTTCTTTTGTTTGTTTATTGTGGGGGGGTGGAAATGGCTCACCTGTTATTTTTTTATTTATTTACTTATTATTTGACTGTTATTATTATTGATGAATTAATTATGATGATTCTAAGTCATGGGCAACAGAGAGTGGGTATTTTGCCAACGAGGATTCGACCTCTTTTAACATCTTTGTGTTTAGAACTGGGTTAGAAAGATTGCGGGCAATGTACAAAAACAAAAATCTATACGAGCCAAAAAAGTTAATTTATGAGTAAAGTATTGTGGCCTATTGTACTAGACTATACGTATACGATCATTTTAGTTATGAAGTAATAATGACAATATGATCATTGAGTTTACCAAATTTAATTTAAGATACAAAATTTAATTTAAAAAGGGACACCTCTTATATCACTACAACAATACTTTCTTTACATATGTATGTTTGGAAAGTAATAATAGTAGACTTTTGCAGATCAGGAGCCTGAACGTTTCATTTGCATCACTCATCACTGAACAAATCATTTTTATTTATTCCATATTATTTAAAATAATTATTAATATCTATATAAACAAATACACGCATATATATGATTAACCCTCTACTTAATCACACATTCCTGAGGGAGGCTACCACTCATTCAATCCCCCGTTCTATCTATCTATATTCTATTTCCTTGTAACTCCGGGCCGCGGTAGCCCAGTCAGTATAGCGCCGACCTCGTAATTGGAAGATTGTGGGTTCGGTACTCGAGCCGGCCAAAGACCGTCGTGTACACTAATGGTGGCTGGTGCACGTAAAATCTGTTGTGGCCGCAATGTCCTCCATGTTCCCATCAAAAATTATACCTCTGGGGGTCACGGAAGCGGGAGAGCCATCCCTTTCATGGAGGATCAAAATTGTGATTGCATGTCTCCGGACCACCTCTAGGGGTGTGTCCCAGACCGTCGCCAATTGTCCAACTGCGCAGCACTAGTGCGACATAAAGCCCAACCATCAATCCATCCTTGTATTTCCAAACCTTGTTTTAATTCCTTCTAACTCACAAATATTTGTACCAAATTTGATGCCATATGATTGCCTAACTTATGGATATTCTTTTGTATAGTTCTGTAAATTAATTACTAATTTTGTGACAAGTATTTTTAAAAGCTTGCAACATACTTTTTTGCGTGTTCTTATATGCTATGAGCGGCAAAAACTATACACAAATAAAAATATACGTCTATTTCTATGTAACAAAATAGTATAATTCTGTACATTAGCCAAATGATAAGAAAAATTCTTGCACCCTTGGTTCTAGGTAGTGTGCCTTCAGTTTATTAGAATTAAGACCTACACATGCATAGGACTACAGTAGATTCCGAGGCATGGGTGCAAATGTCTTAAGAAGGAATTCTATCGTATTTGTACAATTTTTTTTTTTAAGATTGAATTTGATAGAAATTATTGATAAAATAACCGTGGTGTAAGTCTTCAGTCTTGAAACCATAACCTCCTTAACTAGATGCCTGTCGCGAGGCTCGGAAACTTGGTAACGGTTGAAGCGGTAGACAGCGCCACCTGGTACAGATTGCGTGCCTTTTTTATTCAACTGTCACTAATAATTTTAAGAGGTGATATATGATATATATAATCGACGTTTCTTCGGTTCTATTCGCCTTTTATGTATATCATATTCCAATTTTAAAATTATTTGGTGACTGTTGAATAAAAAAGTCGCGCAATCTGTACTAGGTGGCGCTGTCTACCACTTCAACTGTTGCTAAGCTTTCGAGCCACGCGGCAGGCATCTAGTTTAGGAGGCTATGCTTGAAACAGTCAAGCTCTTTCCTCCTCTGTCTTAAATAGTATGTTCTCAATGGGGATCTTTCTAAGGAGTCATAGCCCGTATTTACAAGAGTTTTGGAGAAAAAAAAACACAGAATCATGACTGAAAAAGCCAAAAAAACTGAAAGTGGAAAATGGGTGCAAACGGTAATAAAAAAGCAGCAAGAAACAGCAAAGCAGAAAGACATACAAATAGAAAACAAAGAAAATAAAGTGTAAAAAAAAAAAATGTGTGAAAGCATTTTTATTAAGACGGAGGACTATTTGTCTGAACCTACGGATAAAACGTTGTCGCCAGTTTTACGATGGTTGGACATTTATCGAAATCGAAAATTTATCGAAAATATAATTGAATAATTTGAAAGCGATGTTATAATTAAAAAAAAAAAAAAAAAAACTGATAGTTCTTCGTACTAAACTAAATTTTGCTTTTCCCAGAATTTCATCCTAATGTTTTTTTTTTTTTTTTTTTTTTTAAGAAAAACAGAAGAGAAGAAAAGAAAAGAGAATTAATAATAAAAAATACTATCGAAACGGACAGTATCCAACAAGTTGAAGAAGTCCTTTTTAGACAAAAATACATAATTTATTTTAATTTTTAATTGTTGCCAAAAAAGTTTACGAATTGATTATTTTTTTTTTTAATAAAAAGAAAGTCACGCGTAAATATTAAAATTTATATAAAACTTTGTGAAAAATTAAACTTGCAGGTTAAAATTGACGTCCTTATAGCTCTAAAGGTATTTTTGTTATTATTTATAACAATCCTTGTAATAACTACATATATTATTATTTTTTTTAACAGAAATTTATCCCAAAATAAATTAAATGTCATCGCACTCTTGGTGATAAAAAATTAATTGGCGTCATGGGGGTCCTTTACTAAAACTGTACTGCCTGCGGAAGTATAAAAAACTGGGTCGACAACCATGAATTTCATTTTTTTATTTATTTACTTTTAAAGAATATCAAAAAAAAAAAAAAAAATGTTTTTTAATGTAATTGCAAAACTTTTCGCCAAATTGCAGGTCATTTAATCGAATCAGACACTCTTAAAATTGAAGTACTCAAAAATGAGTAAATGGACATACTCATTTCGAAATGAGTGAAAAAGTAAAAAATTTAAAACTAAAGAATTTAAAATAAAAGAAAGCATGCTTGTCTCCTTTATGAAATATCACATGTTTTCAAATTAATACCTGTGCACTTCATAATTTAAAATAAATACGCTGGATTAAAAGAAGTCCTTTAATAGAATTTCTACAAATTAAAATAAAAAGAGTTCAAACACAGAATGTATTCAAACCTCTAGAACTATATTTCGTGGCGGTTACATACTGGTTTGCGGAAGAATACAACATTTAGAATCTGTGTTTGAAATATTGGGATTCACGATGATCGATGGAAATTTTCGGAGTACATGGGATTTTTAAATTTGGGTATAATTGCTTCGGAGTTATTTTGGGTATGTGACATACTCAAATTCGATACAATTTTACATATTTTTGAAAATTTTTATTCCTTTAAAATTTTTCAGTGAAATTTTCGTATAAATAACATTGAGATTAAAATAGCTAAAATGTCAAGAATGTCTGATTGGGAGATGTGAATGTCATTACAGATAATTTTGGTGTGTTGAAAGTAAATATTATGGTTACAATTCTAGTTGTGCAATATATAAGGATTATTGCTTAAAAAAAAAATAAATAAATAAAATAAAAAATCCAAAATATTCTCGCAAGCGGGTTTTTATATTTCTTTTACTTTTTCATATATAAGGTAATCTCTCGTCATTACATTTATATTAATACGCCAAAGGCAAATTAAAGTAATTGATGTACCGAAACTCAAATCTGTAATTTAAAATATTTATTGTCAATAGCGTTACTCAAATGCACGTGATAACAAGCACGTAGAAATTCAGGTTTATTAATTTTAGAATGTTATGTATTTTCTATAATACAAATAAAATACACCTGTTTTTTAACACTTTTTCTTTTTTACACTGTGTATATATGTACTTTTAGCCTATGTTTTAGCGTAATTCCATTCAGCTGATATTTTTTTCTTCATTCCTTTAAAAAGTGATTAAAAAAATGTAATTATTCTACTAGAATTTATCGTTGACATGAAGAAAAAAAAAACTGAAATAATGGATGTTCTTCCGTCATTAACAATATTTAAAAAAGAAAATAATAGTAATAACATAGCTTTTCTCACTCCGAAAATAAATTAAGATTCCGGTTGAATAAACACTTGATTCAATATCTTAATTCCAGGACGATATTTTTCGCTAAAAATATGTATTAATTAGAGCGGATGACTGATTTTAACAGTTTTTAAATATTAATTAACGACGTGATGAATAACAACGACTGAACGTAACTTACAAAACCTGTTAATCATAATTTTTTTTTTCTCAACAAAAATGAATGGGAGATAAAAAAAAAATTTAACGCTAGACATCTCTATCTGATAATTTGTAATTAATTTAACAACGTAATTGCAATGTTGTGTGTTAAATACAGTTCAAAAGGACGATAGAATGAGTTACAGAAAATGAGTACGGGGCTTTTACATGTACACTCGCACAAACACATGCACATCTATATACATTATTTTCGTTAAACGATGATTCTATGGAAAAAAACTATCTATGAAAATAAAAATTATATGTTTTTTTAGTTTCATATTTCATTTAAATTTAAATATTTGAGTTGAAATACATGCTTTCTATTCTCAAAACGGAGACCCCCCGTCCCCACTTTTTTTTTTTTTTTTATTATTATTATTATTATTGCTATTATTATTTTTTTTTGTGTGTGTGTATGCGTGCTTATACGCATAATTAATTAATTTAAAATTTAAACGAATTTTTGCATCAAGGGACTACCGTTCTTTATTTCTTTATATGAATGTAATACCATCAAAAATTAACATCTATAAGTTATTATGCAAAATACTTAAAGTATGGGAAGTCTTTTTTGTAATAAACTAATTACTAGTTAGTAATTATATGCACACTACCTTCTATTTCTACTGATAACATTCTTTTAGCATATTAATGAATTATGTTTATTTCATTATGTTAAATATAGTGAAACGATGTTAAATTGAATATTACAAAATTATCACCCACTTACTATAATGTATAGGAATTACTTTGTGCAACCCTATACACAAATATTGTATGTAATGCACATCATTTTCTAGAGGTTGCTGTTTAGATTAACTGTGTTAAACTTCGCACTACATCTACGCAGAGGGCAATAAAAGACAGTCTGGGATTAACCCTAGGGGTAGCCTAAACACATGCCATGAAATTTAAATCCTTGATGGAGGGGATGGCTCCTCCACTTTGTTAACCTGCAGAGGTGAATTAGTATTGCGGAACATAGAGGACATTAGAGCCATGACGGATTTCATATGCACCAGCTACATTAATTATGGTAACTACATTAAAGTACCTTCACATTAAAACAATATTAAAAACATTACAATTACCTAATTATTGAGATATTTTTTATTTTAAATAAATGAGAACCAAAAAAATTTTTTTTCTTCTGAAATATATTATTTAAATATAATATATATATATATATATATATATATATATATATATATATATATACATATTCTACTAAAATTTTTCAAAAGTTAGATGCAAGGTTTTAAAATATAAAGTGTCCTCAAATTTCGAGGACATATGATTAACATACAATTAATGCAAAGATCAATGTTTGGCCAGCTCGACTCTGCCAAATGGGCTAAATCGGCTCCCTTCTTATGCCGAAACTAAACTTTTGTGTATGGTAATAATACATGTCATTTTTTTTTAACCCGTTAGTAGTCGCTAGTTGGTCGATTTGCCGCCCATCCTTCAGTTTTTCCAGATTTTTTCATTCAATAGCCACCAAAATTTTTTAGAAGTGGCATTTGATATACATAAAACGCAAATAAAATCTAAAAAAGGTCGATCACATCACTTCTTAAAATTATTGGTGACAGTTAAATAAAAAGTTTGCAATCTGTAATAGGTGGCGCTGTCTATAGCGACTACTAACGGGTTAATGTTGTATACGGGAACAATTTAACAGCGGAAAATATGGAATACATTCTTAGTAATAAAGATAAGAACCTATGAAAAGTGTCGAATGACAAGCCTTTTCATCAATTATATGACAACATTTTTTATTTTAATTATGCCTAATAAGAATGAATAAAGTACTTAAATAAAAAGTGTCGAACACTAGCAAATATTCCGATGTAAAAAAAGTACACTTCATACGGTTTTGTTAAATAAATCCTTATCGAATCATGTTTCTACACTGACTGAGAACAGGATTCGACAAGGATTTATTTAACAAAACCGTATGAAGTGTACTTTTTTTTACATAGGAATTTTTGCTAGTGTTCAGACACTTTTGTTACCGACTGTACAATTTCAAGTTTATTGACTAAAGAAGTAAATAAAATCGGGTGGCCATAAAATTAGCATATCTCTTTAGAACTATCTGTCCCTTGACTGAATAATCGAAATTACACGAAAATTGGTGCACATTCTATTTATGTAGAGTGGTACAACATGGTGGTACAACAAAATTTTAGTTAAAAATTCGCCGATACACAGCGTTACTTGGACTATTGCTTAAATTTTTCTTTGAACGTTACCACGAAAGTTAAATCGAGAAGCAAGTTTTGTTGACATGTGCTAGTAGAGTGGTCCAAACAACTAAATTTAAATGGAACAACTGCAGTACTGGACCTGATAGCATGGAATAGTTTTAATAATAAAGGGCAATTTGGTAAATTGATAGTACAGTCGGTAACAAAAGTGTCCGAACACTAGCAAAAATTCCTATGTAAAAAAAGTACACTTCATACGGTTTTGTTAAGTAAATCCTTGTCGAATCCTGTTCTTAGTCAGTGTAAGAACACGATTCGATAAGGATTTATTTAACAGAACCGTATGAAGTGTACTTTTTTTACATAGGAATTTTTGCTAGCGTTCGGACACTTTTGTTACCGACTGTAATGTAGAACACGGTGCTTGCAGATGTCAACAATGATTCGTTGAGGACAAAACTTGCTTATTGATTTTGCTTTTGTAATGAAACTTAGATGAATATTTACGTGACAAACCACTTAGCGTCCTCTATCGGTGATTTTTTAATTAATTTTTTTCCTTTTACCATCGTGCTTCCTTCTTCGTAAGTAGTATGTGTACCAATTTTGGTGTTATATAGATTATTCAGTCAAGCTACAAATAGCTCTAAATTGAGATAAATTTCATGGCCACACGGTATATACTCGTAGTATATATATACCATATATAAGGGAATGGCACAGTTTTGGATTTGGCTTATAAATTCTGATAGAGTAGATACTATGCAAACATATGAATACCAATGGAAAGCTAGAACCCTTAGCTAACGTTTGATGAAGTAACTGTATTGATTCTGTCAAACAGAAAAAAATTATTATTAATTTTGTGAAGTGATCATTTTTGGATAAAACAAATTTTGTACCCGGTTTTGGGCACATTTGAAAAATTCGCCAAAAATGGGAAAATAATAAGAAAAACCACCATAAATGCAGAAAACAACAAAATTTATTCATTTTGTAAGCATTCAGTGGCCGAAATAATAACAGAAAATGGCATTTTTTTTCAATTTTATTCATCGTCCTCCAAATCAGAAGTGCAATGCTTGCAAGTAAAATAATTTGCACGTATATTAGTACACTTCATATGAATCAGACGATCACACGCGTTGCATTTGATTAAGATTGCTCTTGTCAGGCATAGTGGCAGATGCTCCAAACAGATGACACAGAAGTCGACATCGTCAGATTATTGAGACCCAAATTTTTAGCGCGTTTGAACGGCACTTTGAAAGTTGGAGTTGCCTTACTTTCTCTAGGCTTCTTCTGGAGGGACTCGGATTCTGCAAGGAAGTCTATATTCTCGGGCTGTTGATTTTATGGATTTCTTATCCACTAAGTAATCTTAAATGGCTTTAACCATTGCATTTAAATCCCTTTTTTTCGATTAGTTGACGTTTTCGGGGTTGACATTGCTAAAAAAGCCTAAACATACCCAGAAACACTAATAAAACATGTTATTTTGATATAAACGACCACATTTGACAGTTTGCAAGTCAAACACACGTTTTAAATGAAAAAAAAAGTATGCCTACAACCAGTTACATGAACAACAGTAAAAGGCAGTCATTTTTATAATGGTTAAAAAAGCAATTTTCGGTCCACATTTTGGTTGTATTCGATATTACATCACAAAATATAAGGAATATATCGCATAATTAATTCACTTCGATTTATCGCATTCTGGAAATATTCATAAATCACTTTTGTGTTGCTTTTTCTCAGATTTTTTTTTTTTTTCGATGTTTGCACTTACTAGGAAAATGCATCTATTCACTTCGGTATTAGCACAAAAACTGCGTACTGTCAAAATACATGTTTCACAGTACTCAAATCCACCATATTTACTTTTTGTTAAAAGGCATGGTGGGGTGCCCTAATAACGATGTCCCTTATGATGTTCGGAACTCGCCATTGGTAATTTTGTATTAGTTTTCTTATATGCAGGATGAGTTTGACAATATCTTCCAAACGAAAGGAGGTGATAGAACAGTCCATGGGGAGCATAAAACACCATAGAAACCCTGTCCTATCTCTAACCGTTTCCGAGTTATGGTAGATAGAAGAAACATCTGTTTTTCTCCATCTCGTCTGAAAAAAACCCAAATTTGCGAGCTTTCTGAAAGATTTACACGCAAAATAAGAAAATATTTGGAAATAGCAGAAAAAATCCTATCGGGTGACGCCATTTACATCGGGATACCTTAATTTGACGGCGAGCTACAAGTGCTAAAACATTGGTGAAGTTTAAAATCGAGTTGTCACCAAATTCTTTAACCGGTAATTCTGCAAACACCGTTTAAGCTACAATCGGTCAAGTTTACCAAAAATATCTCCATCCCACAAGCTTTAAAATGAGCCCACAATAAACCACATCGGTGTTCCAGTTCAGGAGAAATTTAGCCTTTTGTTTGAAATGCATCACTGAAAACGGCGTTCATCGAAATTCAGCAAAGGAAACGATGATGAGTAACTGGAACGTATGCAAATTCATGACTATCTGCATATGCACTCTTAGTGATATGCAGATGAATTCCAACCTTCCTGCGCGCGCATCCCACTCGCGGATACAAAAGGCAAGTCAATCTGTAACAGCTCATTAGCTCGTCAGCTTATTTTACGTTATATGCTTTAGCATTTTCTGGACTTTGTCTGAGCTCGGCCGATTCTTTCCACGCTGCTCTCACGCTTACTTGCTCTTTCTTAGTTCATACTTAATATGTTTTCCTACATTGGTACGATTTAACCAAGTTGGTCCTTATTCCGTAGCACTTTTTTCCTTCTACTTTTGTAAATTAATATTGAAATTTTATCCCTTTTTGTTTACCCTTCTGAATTTTATTTTCAATGCAAGTCATCACAGGGATCAAATTGTCTAACTTTTCAACCTGTAAACAGATATGCCTAGTTTTACAAATAAAGAGTACGCGGATATGCATTTTGTGTATGGATTTTGCGATGGTAATTCTCGGAGAGTCGAAGAAGAGCCCAACCGTGCTGTATTTGCCGCAATTCATCGAAGATTTAGGGAGAGTGGGTCGTTCGATAGGGTGTACGAAAGGGGCCATGGTTGCCGATCCGCCACCGCTGAGGAGTGCATCCTTTCGAATGCAAATGTGCTTTAATCATAAACGTGAGATATGTCTTTTTTTTTTTTTTTTTTTGCATATTCCTTTGTGAAAGACGTGAGAAACGTCATACTCCTTTTGTTTCCATTCCACTGTGTTTGTAAACTTAATACAACTGCTACTTTTCTTATTTGTCTTTAAAACTTTCTTTTTTGCATCTGACAAAACAGCGGGATGAAGGCGGACATGAAATCAGGAACGACCATGGCACCCCGTGAGTCTCTTCTCGACGAACGTCCAGTTCAGTGATGAATGTATTTCAAACAAAAGGCTAAATTTCTTCTGAACTAGGACACCGATATGGTTTATTGTGGGCTCATTCTAAAGCTTGTGGAATGGAGAAGTTTTTGGTAAATTTGACCGATTGTAGCTTGAACGATGTTTGCAGAATTGCCGGCTAAAAAATTTTGTGACAACTCGATTTTAAACTTCGCCAATGTCTTAGCGCTTGTAGCTCGCCGTCAAATTAAGCTATCCTGATGTAAATGGTGTCACCTGATAGGATTTCTTCTGCTCTTTCCAAATATGTGCTTATTTTGCGTGTAAGTCTTTCAGAAAGCCCACAAATTTGGGTTTTTTCAGACGGGATGGAAAAAAAACAGATTTTTTTTCTATCTACCATAACTTGGAAACGGTTAGAGATAGGACAGGGTTTCTATGGTGTTTTATGCTCCCCATGGGCTGTTCTATCACCTCCTTTCGTTTGGCAGATTATGTGAAACTCACCCTGTATAGCATATATATATATATGAAATCTTATAGAAAATTACCAATATGTATATTAATATATATATAACATTTTCGTACAAATTTCATTATAAGATCATTGTAAATCTTTGAGAAACCTAAAAATATATGTCTTAAAAAAAGTTTCCATTTAAGAAAAAAGAAAAAATATTTCACTATAAATGTACAGACTTCTTTTTTAATTATTAGCAACTATTTTGACACTAAAACTGTAATCAATATCCCTGTCTGATCAAATCAAAAGAAAGCCCTTATGTAATGTTAGAAATTATGGTAGTATATTTTTTTTTAGTTTTTACTACTAAGTTTGTATTTTCATTTATATCTATGAATAATATATTATATACCCCAGGTTACGCTTCAATAGTTTCGCTTCATGATAAGTAGGTAATAAAAATCCTATGAATAGATTTTGAATAGAAAACCACTTTATTCATTGCATTCCCCCCCCCCCCCTAAATTTAATTATGTTTTATATGAAAGAACAAATGCTTATATAGTAAGTTAATGAATTAACTTCCATTGTTTATTAGCAAAGAGATCATTATAATAGTTAATAATTAAGTTTAAAAAGTAAGATTACACTACATGAATGTATTATACTACACGAATGCACAGTTTTTTTTTTTTTTTTTTTCGTTAGGTAATATTTGAAAATACTAGCCTGTGTAATACTGTCATAATAATAGTCTGACTGATGAAAACAAAAGAAACATATTGCATGCAATATTCTAAAAGACTGACAGTTTTTATTAACGAAAAATTTATTTCATTATTTATTACCCAGAGTTATTTCCTTCCGTACTGTTTTATTTTTTCCCCTTTATAAATCTCCATTTTTTATTTAATTTTGAAAGCTACAGAGATTTTAATAAAATATTTTAATATGGTGAAATATTCAGAATTTTTTAGTTATTCTAAACAATGTCGACAGTATTTTTAGAGAATAAAGTCCATGAATTTCAGAAAATAAATTGAGATAAAAAAGGAGGTTGTATCATGAAGTTTTCGATAATTGAGAGTGTATTTTTATTTTTTAAATTAAATGAGGTATTTTTAAAAATGATGCTGCTGTCGAAACTGAAATTACTTAAAACAAACAAAAAAAAAAAAAAAAAAAAAAAAAAAAAGAATGCTATCGTTTAAAAACATAAAATTCAGTAAAGAAAAGAAAAATGTTTTTTACGTTGTTTAAAGTTTTGCATAAATAACAGTATAACTTAAATAATTTAAAAATGCTAGGTTTGGTATATTCAGTCTTATCAAAAGATGTTTTACTTATATATATAGTATAATATGCATATTCATTATACATTATATTACACATTCACTATGACTTAGAAATTTAAGAATTTATGTATTGTTATAAAAAATGTATTGTTTCTGAATCATTATAATATTAATTAATTTCCTTATTTTAACATTCTCACGCTTCTCTTTTGATTTATAAAGTTGTAGTTACAGTCTTGGCCAAATTATTGTGGATGTATATAAGGGTAGTTATAATTAAACTTCCCCTATGAACATCATCCTACAGCGCAAACGGGTGAACGGAATGCAACGATATTTGGCATATAGAGTATACACGAGATGCGCTCACGGAATTTCGAAAAAAAAAAAAATTGTTCCAAAATGCCCACCAAAGGTCACCTTTTCCAAAAAAACATTAAATTTAACACAAATAAACGACCAAAACGGAATTATTAACATTTATTAACTAGTTTCTGATCACATTGTCATCGCAAACGTTTGTCGTCTGCAAACGTTTTGTAACCTAACCTGGTTTTGCATAAAGGTTCCTCTTCTTCGCAAGCATGCAAATCTGGACATTTTTTTCCTAGAACTGACACCTTTTCCCGGTTTTACATTTTATGACTCATAATTCTTGTTCTGGATTGTTAATATTGTTTCTATATTCTGTTTTGATCATTTATTGTGTTAAATTTAATGTTTTCCTGATAAGGCACCCTCTGGTGGACATTTTGGAGCTTTTTTTTTTTTTTTTTTAATTCCGTTAGCGCATGTCCTGTATAGTCTATATACCAAATTTCATTGCATTCCGTTCATCCGCATACATATATAGACATGTTTTTCTATTTTATATTAAAAAAAAAAAAAAAAAAAAAAAAAAAAAAAAACTAAATGAAATTACTTTGAACTTTAGACATACAAAGAACATTCAGAAACTCAAAATTTTCGCTATCGATTTAGTCACGAGTGCAATTACGAAACTGACCACATGTTGAAGAAAAACACATATACTTTGGATCACGCAATGTCACTAAAAGCTACAATGATTTCTAATTATAACACAACATTGTTGCACTTACTAGGCACAATATTTCTGTGGTTTTTTTTTGTGGGGAATCCAAGATTATTTTGGAAGAAAAATATATATTTTACAAAATTACAGAGGCTGTTCACACATTTTTGTGACAATTTTACAAAGATATATATAAAGAAATAGATGAATTTCATTTGCTAATATGTTCAGTCTGAAAGCCCTTTGAGTGAACTATCACAGGGGTCGTACTCTCCGCACTTTTTCAGGACATGTTCAGAGGACAGAAATTTTTGCCTTTTCTGCCACCACTAATTTAATGCAGAATTATTTGTGGTATTTTCATAGTAATATGTCATGGTTAATTAGAATTGAAATTACTGTATTACAATTAATGACAGCAATAAAGTAGGAAATCTCTCATCTCTGAGAGTGTCCTGAAAAAAAAAACGGAAAGTACGACCCCTGCTATCCTATTACACCTTAATTTCGAAAATAACAGAGCATTTCTTAAAAGTTCAAAGCTTATTTTGTTCAACTCCTTCTTTAAAATCTTTCAGAGTCCATCCAATGATTTGAGATGTCGCTTTTAAAGAGCTTGTTCTAATTCCACAATAACACTCAAGAGACATACGTCAGGGAACTTGATTGGGATGAATTAAAAAAAAATAGCTTGAATTTCAGTTTTATTTCTCAAAAAATAAAATAAAATAAAATAAATAAAAAAAAAAAAAAATAAGGATAAATAAAAATAAAATAGAGCAGGGGATATAGAGGTATGGCTCGAAGCCTTATCCTGATAGAAATTAGGGTTGCAATTTCTTCTTTTAAAATATGAGTTAAAACATATTTCTGATAACAATCCGAGTTAATTTTTACTTTTTTTACATTATATTTTTTTGCATTTCCTTATTTTAAGTTTTCCATAGTAATAACCCCATAAAACCATTAGCAAAACTTTCCCTGTTTTTTTCTGAAATAACATCTTATTTTAATAATCGAATAAGAATACTTCTCTTACACTTACGATTACATTTACATTACTTACACTTAGATTTAATAATTCATTTTGTACATGTATAATATATATATATATATATATATATATATATATATATAGACAGAGAGAGAGCGAGAGAGAGAGAGAGAGAGAGCAAGTGAATATGGAATACCATTTCTATTTGAACTCACCATAACAAACTGAAGTATTTTGGATCATTGTGGATTCGACTACTGCAAATTTTCAAATGTTGTTGATGTGTCTGATGGTTTCATGTTATAAAATCAGTTAAAGTGAAAAAAAAAAAAGAACTATTTTTAGGTTACATGGGCCACGCGGGTAGTATGTAATTATGTAAGGAAATATGGAATACCTATTTCCTTAAAGGACAATATGTAATAGAGCAGTATTTTTACAAGAAATCACGAATGATTGCAATATAAACATTTGATTTTGAAATTATTATTGAAAACAAGCAATATTCAAAAAACTATCAAAATTCAAATTTTTGAAAAATCGCAAATAATGTGGAATAGTTGGTATTTCATAATACCCGAATCTCCCTTATGGAGAATAAATCAACTTCAACCACCTGTTGGTAGAAATAAGTTCGTGGGAATCCGACTACTAACTAACTTAGCTTCCTAATGGAAATGACACTAGGTTTTCACTCATTTTACTGCTTCGTACATGGATTACAGAATTCATAACATTCACTTCCGAAAAAGTCTGAATCTTGATAAACCAAAAGAAGTTGTGTGACACAAAAATTGCTCTTCTCACTGACACAAGGTGAACTACCGTACATATCTGAGACCCAATGAAGACGTTTGACGTGTTTCCGATAGATTGCAGTACCATACAGGGCAGATATAACGGTATTCGATTTTACAAACTGTTTCATATTTTCCGCCGTTATTTTATATAATCTAATGATGTTTAAATAAAAGTATTACATGTTTCTAAAACAATAGTTTAAAAAATGGTTTTTCTTCGAAACTCGCGTAGATACGGGCTAGCACTCCTCAAAAAGACCCTCACAGAGGCAATCTACTCAGGCCTAATATCCTTCTGAAGTTAATCGGCTTTAATCCCAAATACCAAACGTTGCCATAATTTAAAGAAGTAACACTTCTTTTCTAGTAGTATAAAAAAATAAAGTCCTTTATTTTTGAATGATTTTGAATTGATCAAAATATTTAGTTAGGTTAACTAAACATATTTGATTAAACTAAACACATGCGATTGCAGCATGTTGAGTTTTTGAATGTTTCACGGTCATTTGAGTATATCTTAACGTAATTACATAATACTAACGTAATTGAAATATTATGTGGCTTTTCGATTAAATATGATCTTGCTCGACATAAATGATCGTGCATAAATGATTTTGGCCGTTTGCCGATTCAGCTGCATCATCGAAGTTTTAGGATATTAAGAGATTTCTGAATCTTTAGTAAGACCATTGAATTATCACTTCTAAATGTTCATTGTATGGGTGAATTGAACTGGAATTTCGTAGGCTCATTCAAATAGTGAGAAAGGGCTCTCCTGGTTATATACTAAGATATTTAAAGTAATTGCTGTTAAAATTTTACTTAAAGATACAAATGCTTATAAATCCATTACCTAATGATATTAACAGCAGTATAACTTCATGATTAATCTCTCTACTGAAACTAATAATTAATAAACAGTTTAGTGAAGTTTTGCTGTAAATCTATCTTCTTTAGACATGTGATGAATCTGCTTATTTGGAATATTTCTCCCTTTATAATAATAACAATTCATGAAATTTTAAGGCTTCGTAAATAAAACAAATACTTTTAATATCTATGTGTAAATCCATACAGAAACCTGATATTTTATTATTTTACCCTTTTAAAAATATTATGATAATACGAGACTAAAAAATACTAAAACTTTACTAAAACTTTAGTTCTGATTCTGTTGATGTTCACCCATTACATTTTTTATCCAATTTAATATTTTTTCAATACCTGCACCTTTAAACTAAATAACCATTTTTTTAAATTTCCTCTGTAAAAAGATAGTATTGGATTCGTGAAAATTTTCGACCTTCATTTAACAATGGATTTGCACGTTTCAAGTTGCCCTGAACACAATTTGATCATTTTTAAAAAATGTCTTCTGTCTGCATGTGTACTTCAAAGATTTTGTGGATATTGTATCTTATGAACCAATGATAGACATTTATGCAAACTTGTTATTTCGTTGGACCTTGATTGAAATGATACAGTTTACATTTGGGGATCAATCGCTCATTAGATAGCGCTACTCCCATTTTTTCATAACTTTCATATGGCAGTATAAGACAAATTTTCGTATAAATGCACGTAATGGGAAATTTTTCAGAATTAAAAAAATATATATATGCATATATATACACGTTATGACCATAACAATACGTTCTTCTATATTTTCCTATACGATTTCACTCGGTATACATAATTTAATAAAATGAGTATTTATTAACATTTCTCTTCCATGATCATGAAAAACGGTAGTTTTTCGAGTGACGCAAGCGGAAGGACGAACTGAACGCTGCGAACTCATATATACGGCTAGTCTGAGATCAAAGAGATTCGTAAAAGCCGACACTTAATATCTCAGAAAATATGCTATATTTTGTTCTGATCTTTTCAAAATAGTCTTTTTTCTTCGGTCTTAATCTATCCTGAAAATTTTACGTTTCTACATGCAGTATGTTTTGAGATCTGAATCTCAATTTAAAGCCAAAAAGGAAAAACGTGAGGTGTAAGGATGTAATGAACTAAATTCATGAAAAAATATCTCTAAAACCGCACGAACGATTTTAATTTAATTAATATATGTTGTTAATGGGATCTTTCTGAATCGAGTAACGTTTTTGTTTTTTTCAGGAAAACTCTTGTTTTTCATATAAATCGTTTCAAATATGGAACTATATTACTCCGCCAATTGCATGTGTTTCTTCGATGGAAACGCTGTTACTCGGTTCTAACTGTGAGGCATGTGGGTTGGTTGGTTGACCGAAGTGAATGCAGGCAATGAATTATTTATATATATTTTTTTAACGCAAAAATACTTTATTACATGTTTAAAATTTCTATTATACATATATTTGATCAAATATTTATTTATGTATTTTTCCTAGTTGTTTATGAAGAGAATTCATTATTTTAGATTTATGGATTTATTAAAAAAATACTTTTATTAATTTTTAAATTAAGAAATTGGTTTAAAATTTAAATTACTTTATTTAATCGTTATTCGAGATGATTTTATAATTTTTTAAGACGAAAATATTTTGTTATAATGCTGATGCTGAACTCTTCCGGTACAGGTCAGTTCGACGCCAACGTTTCGACGCCAACGGTTTGACGCCAACGTTTCGACGCGGGGGCAGTTCGACGCCAGGTCATTTCGACGCGGGGTCAATTCGACGCCATAATTTTTTTTTTTTCGTATTTTTATTTATTTTTAGAATAAGTTTGCATCATCATTCAATACACACATATACATGCATGCTTGAAATGATTCAAGACAGTTGGCCACCTTTTAAGCCGAAAAAAATTTCTTTGGATTTTGAAATTGCCTTCATTAACACTTTTTCAAGCAAATTTCCAAACGCAGAAATTCAAGGGTGCTTGTTCCACCTTGTGAAAAATATGAAGCGCAAATTAGCAGAATTCCATTTAATGCGACGATATAACACCGATGCTGATTTTGCTCTCTATGCACGCATGATTCCTGCGTTAAATTTTGTGCTTATCAAAGAACTTGAAAATGCTTTAGAAGTTTTGAGTGAGAATTTACCTAATCAGTTAACCCCAATTTTAGATTACTTTGAAGATTATTACGTTGGAAGGATTCAGAGAAATAATCGTCGCCGTCGTCCTACTTTTAAATCAGAAATGTGGTCATGTTATGCTAGAACCTTAAATAACGAAGGACGCACCAATAATTTCGCTGAAGCAGCACATAGGCGTCTACAGGCCGAATTTGGTGTTTCACACCCCACATTATGGAAATTCATAGATAGTCTCAGACGTGTTCAAAAAACAATTGATCAATGTTATGAACAATTTGTACGTGGAGATGAACCGCCGCACAAGCGGAATAAGTATCTGCGAGCTGATATGACAATTAAAGTAATAGTTGAAGATTTTGAAAATCGAGAAATAATGGAATACCTGAAAGGTGTGGCGCATAATTTTGCAATGGATTAGTATAATAACAGTTCTGTGTTGTAATCTTATATATCTGTAATCTTATTTATCTGTAATTACATTTGTCTGCAATATAACTTCTTTGTAACCATATGTTTATTTACCATTTCTATATTTTGAATTTTTGATGCTGTTTTGTGAAATAAATAAATTAAAAAAAACAACCTCCCTCATGTGTCGGGGCCTTGACGTTGGCGAGGGGGCTTCTCTCTAATCTGGGACACACACACACAAAAAAAATCTAGAACACTTTCACGCATATATTTATTTCAAATATGCATGCAAACAATCGCTAATTCAATAAATAAAAATCAGTCATATTACTTATTTATTTGAATCACTCTTCATATATATAATATGATATATATATATATATATATTATATCAGGCATATGCATATTTATTCTAAAAATAAATAAAAATACGAAAAAAAAAAAACAAATATGGCGTCGAACTGACCCCGCGTCGAAACATACGGCGTCGAACTGACCCCGCGTCGAAACGTTGGCGTCGAACTGTTGGCGTCGAACCGTTGGCGTCGAAACGACCTGCTTCGGAACTCTTCTGTATTCATGCGCCCAGGTATTTCATGCTAGAAACCATAGATATAGTAATAAGACATAGATTGATCAGCCAGGCCGAAAAAGTGATGCCTTTTTTTTTTCGGGAAAAGACGGCCATTTTACTCTCTTGTGGATGTCTTTCCCCGACTGAATATACACGGGAATACACACAGATAATTTAGCAAATAAAATTTATGAGTAATTTATGTACTAAAGGTGAATGAAAAATCTCCAGATACTCATTTTTCTTTCTCTCTTTTCTTCTTCTTTTCTTTTTCTTTTCTTCTTCTTCCTTTTTTTTTTTTTTTTTTTTTTTTGTATGGAATAACGACATTTAAAGAAATTTATCGTTTCTGTCTACTATTTCTGTCTGGTTAGAAGGTTTTATGGTCGAAAAAACTATTGGACTTATCCTCATCTTTTGAGATATTAGAGTTAACCCTTTAATTGCCAATCGCAATGCAGTCGGACACTTTTGTTACCGACTGTATAGAGTAGAAATTTATGTTTACTCGGAAATGGTTATAAAGATATTAATGAAAGTTTGGGATAAGTGCTTTTTAGAGACCTAAAACAATTGGAACATCCTTAGCATCAAGAAAATTAGTGTTAACCCTTTAACTGCCAATCGCAACATGTAGTAGAAATTGAGTTTAATCAGAAATGGATATAACGATTTTGTTTAAAGTTTGGAGTTGTCTTTTTTTTTTTTTTTTTTTCTTTTTTTTAAAGAACTAAAACGTTTGGACATATCCTCATCTTCAGAAAAATTTGTGTTAACCCTTTAACGGCCTGTCGCAACATATAATAGAAATTAGGTTTACTCGGAAATGGATATAGCGATTTTTATAAAAGTTTGGGATTAAGCGTTCTTTTGAGAGATAAAGCGAATGGACATGTACTCATCTTCAGGAAAATTTGCGTTAACCCTTTAACGGCCAGTCACAACATATAATAGAAATTAGGTTTACTCGGAAATGGATATAACGATTTTTATAAAAGTTTGAGATTAAGTGTTTTTTAGAGAGATAAAGCGATTGGACATATCCTCATCTTCAGGAAAATTCGCGTTAACCCTTTAACGGCCAGTCGCAACATATAATAGAAATTAGGTTTACTCGGAAATGGATATAACGATTTTAATAAAAGTTTGAGATTAAGTGTTCTTTAGAGAGATGAAGCGATTGGACATATCCTCATCTTCAGGAAAATTCGCGTTAACCCTTTAACGACCAGTCGCAACATATAATAGAAATTAGGTTTACTCGGAAATGGATATAACGATTTTTATAAAAGTTTGGGATTAAGTGTTCTTTAGAGAGATAAAACAAATGGACATATCCTCATCTTCAGGAAAATTCGCGTTAACCCTTTAACGGCCAGTCGCAACATATAATAGAAATTAGTTTTACTCGGAAATGAATGTAATGGTTTTTATAAAAGTTTGGGGTTAAGTGTTCTCTAGAGAGCTAAAACGAATGGACATATCTTCATCTTCAGAAAAAATCGCGTTAACCCTTTAACGGCCAGTCGAAATTTATAGCATTAAATGGGTTTACTCGGAAGTGAATGTGACGATCTTCCTTCAATGTCCGTCTTCGGTAACTTTCATAAAAACACTCTGGCGCAAAATGTTTCGAGCATATAAAAGAACTTGGAGTGGGTGAAAAGTTTTTTCTACGCAATGAACACACCCAGCGATTCAATTTTTCTTTATCAGAAAGTGGAAGCCTAAATAATAAAAAACAAACTTTAATCACTAGAAAATGCATAAAATGTTGTGAAATAACCAAGAAAGAAAAATGATGCAGTTCACACTAATTGCAAATACTTCCCTACTGAACTTATCCATAATATCGTTGAAGCTTAAGTAATATTCTGCCTCCATAATGACGCCTTAAAATACATTTTGCGTTGGGTATTCCAGAACATGAACCAGTCCCACTGTTTGAAGTATTTTCACCAGAAAACATGCGGTAGTACTATACTTGAATAACATTCATACCAATTTGAAGACAGTCAAAAAATATTTACGACAGATAGATTGCGAACAGACATACAAGCAAACAGACAAAGTAAAGTCATAACTAGTCATAAACATAGTTCGAAATTATGTATGCGTGTGTATATATATATATACATATATATAAATCCTTAATACAACTTAAAATACAATTCCATTAATTTCGAACTATAGCCCCTAATGCATCTGAATATTTTTGCGCGGCCCTCAAAACGTTAATGCGAATCTCATCACATTCTGTATAAAATGCTTTTAAGCATATGAATAACAATTGTCTGATTCATTTATTCTGTTTTGTGCAGTACAAAAGTTTTGAAATATGGTTTTTAGAAATACCTCTCATGGAATGCAAACATTTGAATTTTTTTTGAGTATTCTAATATATAAACCAGTCGTGCTGTTTATAGTATTTTCAATATAGATAATGCCGTAGTATTATTGAATAACATATATACCATTTTGAAGATAGTTTGAAATTATTTACTGCAGTTAGAGCACGGACAGGTGGGCAAGCAGACAGGCAGAAAAACTAATTAATGTCATAATGTTTTCTTAAACCTTGTTCGAAACTGTAAGAAACGCTTAACACAACTAAAAATGTAATTCTAGCAATTTCGATTTATAGCCCCTAATAGGAACGAAATTCGATCAAACTTGTATTCAGTTGGATCTTGACCTAAACTGGTGCTGATTAGATTTGGGAATCAATCGCTCAACAGGTGGCGCTGCCATCCTATTTTTTTTCCTTTTCTAAGTACTTAACATGACAGTATAGGACAAAATTTCATATAAGTGTATATAATGTGAGTTATTTTTTACGCATGAATGTAAAATTTATATGAATTATTGATAATAGTAGTAATAAACTTGGAAAAAAAAAAATGTGTGCATGTAGGAGCATTGCTTTCCTCCTGGGAAGGAAGTGCTCTTTCCCCGGGGCCTGTGTAAATTTTCAATGTGGATATTTTAGAAAGAACTCGTCAATATTTCTAAAACGAATGGTTGAACCATACATCTGTATTAATTTAAAACGAAGCTACCGATTTCTTTTATTTTTAATGTTATATATAATGTATATATAGTATAGACATATATATATACAGTCGAACCTCGTTAACGTGAATTACTTTTAACATGAACTGTTACCACAATCCCCGTCAAAATGAAGATTACTTTAGTTATATGACGATCAGTTACTGATAGCATGAACTACTGATAAGATGAACAGATTTTTGATCCCCCTTGAGATTCACGTTAACAAGATTCGACTGTATACATTTTCATGTCTGCACAAAAATGATTTTTTTCAGCATTTATTATTATTCTACTTTAAGAAAAAAATCGTCTGCATTCATCATGGAAAATATCTTTAATAAATTATAACTTAATAAATAATTTGTATTGAATAAATTTGTATAGGATTAAATAGAGAAGAAAGTCTTGTGGTAATACTAGTTATAATATATTAAAACAAGCGGGTTTTACCTCTGTCACTGCTAACTACATTTAAAAGAATTTTGAAAATTCGATATTACTTACTAATATAAAAACTTAAAAAATATTAAAATTTTAAAAAAAGTATTCCATTAAAAATCAAAACAGTATTTAAACCATAATAATAACAAAGCAACTGATTATAAAGAATCATATTTTTCATAAATTAGTTAAATTTAACTTACTTATGAAAACTTATTCCACTTCCTTTCATAAATTTATTTCTACAATTAAAAGCCGCACAGTACTTCGGCATTTTCAATATATATCAACCATGTCTTATTACTATATCTATGATATCAACATTCTATTCCATTGTTGTTTTCGAGTTTTATACTCTCTCATCATGGCTGATGCCAAAACTTTTTCGGCATCAACAATCTTTGCACGTTAACATGGGGATGATAGATCTATGTATATTACTATATCTATGCTAGAAACACAAATCGAATCGTATCGAATCGAATCGAAATCTTACGCATTTCAATAGTGCTTGCTACTTGCTATTGCTTGTTGCATCAAGCTCTAGATTTTGGCGATAATAAATTTATATTATAAATTTATATTTGTGATTATTTATTTTTTTTTATTGGATTAACTTTATTGGATTATATTTCAGGTAAGATGGTTTTATGTTTCATTACATTTTACTGTATTTTATCATGTTTTTATTAACTCGCTTTCTTCTTTCTTAGTCTAATACAAATTTTGCAATCGATTTTTAACTAACTTTCCTACTCAATATTTTTTTTTTAATGTGTGAGCAGATTTAATTATATTTTGCTTCCTGTTTCAATGAACCCAGCGATAAATCTGCGGAATTTTTTTATTTATTGATAACTAAATCAACAGCGCCACGTTAAGCCTACACGGAGTACGTATGAAATTTAACGAAACGACCGTGGTACGTTAAGCCTACATCGGGACGGAACAGGAATCGGAACGAAATCTACGAATAAGTTAAAACTTAAACGGGGGAAAAAGCACTCCTGCTTTATTATTATTTTTTTTTAACCGTTGTTGTGAATCTAAATTTTGGATTTCAGATTAAGACTTAATTTTCTATTTTAAATTTAGCCTTAAATGCTAAAAATATATTTTTCCTAGTTAAACACAAGTGTTAATAAAAATGGTTCCTTTTCTCTATAATCCATCTGATAATAATTTTACGATTTCACATAAATAAAAAAATTGAGAGTTATTTGCTGATCTATATTTGAAGAAAAAAAAAGTGCTACGAAATTTTGATACTTATCGAAGATTTGATGTTTCTAGAAATATTTATATTATTATTGCATCCTCATATTTACTACTGAATTTTATTTGATTTTGATAAACTTAAAATTGAATTATATGAACTGCATTATGTTACTCAATCGTATTTATTGTGAAGGGGCAGCAAAAGGGTCCCAATTTTTGCCTGGATCAACCCCTGGTACCAGCAAAATCCCATGTATTACTTCAATATCTTCCTGCAAAGTGAGATCTACCAGAAAATATTCATTTAAACTATTTATAAATTATTTATACTTTCAGATTTCATAAATAAAAATTGGTTAAATTCAGTTGTTTGTAAATTATCATGATGGAAAATTTCTGTTTACAATCTAAGTGAAGTGAAAAAATATTTGAATTTTTTTATGAATTTGGTAAAAAATTATGACTGCGTGTTATTTTATGGTTGCCAAATTTAAATATCTATAAATGTGCCTAACGACTGCTAATTTCAAACCCTGTAATACTCATTAACTTACAAAGTAATACCCAAAAATTGATTAAAATATGTTTTAAAAGTAATTTTATATTTAAATTATGGACACCAGTTCCTTAAAATAATCAGGGTTGATACTTATTATTGAAAACATGAAATACTTAGGAAATTTAAATAATTGTGTGTGAGGGCAGGAAGAGGGAAATGGGATTTTTTTTTTTTTTTTTTTTTTTTTTAATTTTTGAAAAGTTGATTATGAAATCTGAGAAAAAGAACACTTTCTTTCTCTTGTAATACATTTTTCTTATTTAGCTTTATACCAAGTTTCAAATGATTAAGTATTGTAAAAATATGCATGTAAACAATGCTTTCTATATGAATTTCTATGTTGATTGACAAATTTTCTTCTTTCTAGAGGAGTATTTCGTGTATATGTTGCTAATATTTTCTTAAAAATTGGAAAACTTAAAGAATTTTTTCCCCATATTTGAATATGAACACTATCCTATGTGTGTTAAGCTAAGCTCTAAAAGCCATAAGATTGTTGCGAAAATGAAATAACATGTTTTCGCTTTTTTGCTAAAGCATATTACTAAAAACAATTTGAAAAAAAAAAAAAAAAAAAAATCTGTTCATGCATCAAACGCTATGCATAAGAAATGCATACAGGAACTTCCATGGAACGAACAGGCTGCTTATGAAAAATCAGAAATTTTGCTGTGTTTCCCCGAAAAACTAATTTTCAATTTCTAATTTAATAAGGGCTTCTATGCATATATTTAAGTTTACTTTAGAGGTGTACCGAGTACTCGCTATATACTCGGTACTCGGCCAAATATGGACTAAGTATTTGGTCACTACCGAGTAGTTGTAAGAATTTCATTATTTTTATGTATTATTGAAAGAAATGTATTCATAAGAGTTGTTTTTTAATAACTAAACTAAAAAAATATGAAAATATAAACATAGTCATTAAACTTTTGCTGCAAACAGCTTTCTGCAGTTAAAACGGTCAAGTAGATTGCCATTAAACTCGATATAGAGACGATCCATGATCTGAGCTTATCTATTTTAGTTACAAGAATTTAAGTATATCCATCTTGTATGTGTGTAATATGCATTTTTTTTTTTTTTTTAAATTACAAAAACTTTGTACATAAGATTGTATCTATAAAACAGACAAAAATAAAATATTTTAGAAAGAAGAACCCCTTATATAATACTACTATACGTAGTTGATAAAACTTTAGTTACATATTTGTGCAAATAAAAGTAAGACTTTTAAAACTGTAAAAAAAAGATTGATTTTTAATTTAAAAAATAATAATTATGAAAAAGGTAAATACACTAAAATGTTATAAAAAATATATTATCAAATTTGTTGTTCTGTAAATTATGGCCCGAAACTACCTATCATGTTTGAAATGATGAAAAAATATTTATTTTAATGTTCTGATTTCATATGTAAATTTCATGCATCTTAAATTAAGCCTGAGTGTATGAAGAACTTTTATAATCTCTAAGAATTATTTGAAAATGATATGCATCTGAGAAAGACTATATAATAAAGAATGAAGTTATCAGTTATTATGGTTTTAATAATCCACTAAGCTGGAAGTATCAAATATAACAATGAACCTAATTGTGTATATACACTACAAAAGTTCTGAAATGTTTCATGTAAACATACTTTTTGTCATTTAACTTAATTTTGTGTTAAAAAGCCTTTTTTAAATTTCAAGATGTGCAAAATTCTTCATATATATGTCAATTTCAATTATTCTTTCTTACGGCTACTCGGCCAAAGTGCTACTCGGTGCAGCACTAGTTTAGTTCTATAAAAATGAACTGTCATTGTCTAAAATGAAACTTTAATTATAATTTTATTTTGAAAAATTACCTTTTTCACAATTTCCTTAGCCGAAAAGTTCAGAAGAACTTTATTTTCACACAAAATTTAAATTCACAAAAACTTTTTGTGAATAAGTTTGGAAATCAGTTTTTTTCACAAAAACAGGACCCTGTCCGAAAAGTCTGGACAGACCCCTGACTATATCCAGGATGCTAAATCAGAGGTCGATCCAGGCAAAAATTGGGTCCTCTTTGCTGCCCCTTCACAAAATTCCACCCCATAAAAGAGGACCCTTCACAAAATTCAAATCCATAAAAGAGGACCCTTCACAAAATTCAGATTTATGAAATGAGTCCTTCATAAGATTTGTTTTAGAAAAGTGATTTTTTCAAAAATGTTTCCATGTTTTCTGTATTATTTTTAATTAATTGGTTCAATGAAACTATGTTAATTTGATATTAAACATTATTTAGAATGGCAGTTAAAATGGAAGGTTTTAGACACGATTTTTTATTTTTTCACAAAAATAAATAAAAATTTCACAAAAGTATTATGTTTTTCACAAAAAGGGGACCCAAAATTTATAACCTGGATCGCAGTGGCGGATCCAGAACTTAACGTTGGGGGGGGGGGACTAAGACTTTTCAAAACGTTATTCTAGACCAAAAAAAAAATGTACAATTGCAATATTCAATTGTGAATGTCACTGTTTTGGGGGGGGGGGCTTCAGCCCCCTAGCCCCCCCCCCCCCTTAAATCTGCCACTGCTGGATCGACCCCTGTAAATTTCTGCTTGCCAGTGGCGAGTGGAAATTTTACTGTGGCGAGTAAAACTTCGGTCTAAATGTATATAGAATCTTACAGTGTATGGTGCTAACCACCCCCCCCCCCAAAAAAAAAAAAAAAAAAAAAAAATATATATATATATATATATATATAGTTCTATAGTTTATTTCTATAAAAGTGAACTGTCATTGTCTAAAATTATTTTAAAAAATTACATTTTTCACAATTTTCTTAGCCGAAAAGTTCAGAAGAACTTTATTTTCACACAAAATTTAAATTCACAAACATTTTTTGTGAATCAGTTTGGAAATCAGTTTTTTTCATAATTTCACAAAAACAGGACCCTGTCCGAAAAGTCTGGACAGACCCCTGACTATATCCAGGATGCTAAATTTCCGCTTGCCAGTGGCGAGTGGAAATGTGTAATTTCTCCTCTTTTTCCATTAAAAAATTCTGGTCACCTTATACGTAAAAAATAGAGTGAGTCATATTTTGTGGCGAGTAACTTTTTTTTTCACCGAGTGTAATCTAAGTTGAAATTTCAGGCCCTGACTATATCTGAATATGGGGATTCAAATTAGAAAATATTTTTTATTAATTTTTAATAACTTTTTACAAAAAATCCAAGGATAATTAACATAGAAATTTTTTTGAGGGCCCCACTAACTGTTAGTGATGTCACACTTTGCTTGCGTATAGCTATGGTTCAACCATTTAATAGAAAATTTAAAAACATGGAAAACAAAAAGTTTAATCTTATAATTATTTATATTTACTTTCTAATATAATTTTTTTCTTTTTGATTCTTTCTAGGTTTTGAGAATGCCTTTACCTGGTCTTGCATTGTCGCAATGTTTTTCTGGGTACTTCTTTTCTCATTTCAGGTATGAAGATTATGTAGGTGGACTGAGTTATGCGGAAGTTACATCAAACAGAATTCATTCAAGAATTTTCTGGAACTTGTCTATGCAAGATGAAGTTGTGCCACAAGCCTTAACAGTAAGTAAAACTAAAGGTAAGGATTTGCCTATTATGTCTTCATGTGTTTTGCCTTCTCTCTCTTCTGTCTCTTTTCCTTCCTTGGAATTTTCTTCTTGTTCTCGTCCTGTGCGCACTGTTTTTCCGAGTGTGGAGCGTGGCAGGCTTAGCGTTTCTGAGAAGGCAGCAATGCAGAAATTTGTTAGGAAGCTTAACTCTAATCTTGATGATGGCTTAATTGCAAGGGGTCGTAAAGGGAATCGTTTTGAGTGGCTTTTTGCTGATAGGCAGTATGAGTATGGGAAAAATTTATGTAGAAAAATTAAGCCATTTGGGGCCTTCTCAGAAGTAGAGCATCTGTGTGCAGGGGTTGTTAGGGATTTGCGGCTAGGTAAACCAAATGCTTGTCTAGTGGTCTACTATCCAAGTGGGACTTCAGGACTTAGCACTCATAAGGATGATGAACCTGCTCATGATTCTGAACAGGTTGTTACCTTGTGTTATGGTGCTGGAGCCACTCTTGTGTTGGAGAACAATAGAAGGCAGGAGGTTGCACGGGAATGGCTGGGAGGTGGGGATTTTTATGTGTTTAGGGACCAGAGAATGTTTTACCATGGAATTGATGGTGTAGAATCGTCTAACAGTGGACGGTGGGCTTTCACCTTTCGTGTGTTTAAGCCAGCAACACATACTGTTAAGTCGGTTCCAGCACCTAAATCACTGGTACCAGTCTCTGCGGGAGTTACATTTGGCTCTCCGGTTAGGCTTGAGGTTCTCTTTACCGCTCCTCACTCAAACTTTCTCTCTTCTTCCCTACTGCCCTGTGCTGTCCCCCCCTTGCGTCCTGCCCGTTCTCCACTGTGTCGTGTACCTTCCCCCTTGCGTCCTGCTCGTCCCCTGCTGCGTCGGGCTCGTTCTCCGTTGCTTTGTGCTCCTCCCCCCTTGCGTCCTGCTCGCCCCCTGCTGCGTCGGGCTCGTTCTCCGTTGCTTTGTGCTCCTCCCCCCTTGCGTCCTGCTCGCCCCCTGCTGCGTCGGCCTCGTTCTCCGTTGCTTGGTGCTCCTCCCCTGCTACGTCGGGCTTGTTCCCCTGCTGCGTCGGGCTCGTTCTCCGTTGGTTGGTGCTCCTGCCCCCTTGCGTGCTGCTCGCCCCCTGCTGCGTCCGGCTCGTTCTCCGCTGCTTTGTGCTCCTGCCCCCTTGAGTCCGGCTTGTTCTCCATTGCTTGGTGCTCCTCCCACCTTGCGTCGGGCTCGTTCTCCGCTGTTTTGTGTTCCTGCCCCCGTGCGTCCTGCTCGCCCCCTGCTGCGTCGGGCTCGTTCTCCGTTGCTTGGTGTTCCTGTCACCTTGCGTCGGGCTCGTTCTCCATTGCTTGGTGCTCCTGTCACCTTGCGTCGGGCTCGTTCTCCATTGCTTGGTGCTCCTCCCACCTTGCTTCGGGCTCGTTCCCCTTTGCGTCCGGCTCGTTCTCCACTGCTTGGTGCTGCTCCCGCCTTGCGTCCTGCTCGCCCCCTGCTGCGTCGGGCTCGTTCCCCTTTGCGTCCGGCTCGTTCTCCGCTGCTTTGTGCTCCTGCTCGCCCCCTGCTGCGTCGGGCTCGTTCTCCGCTGCTTGGTGCTCCTCCCGCCTTGCGTTCGGCTCGTTCTCCGTTGCTTCGTGTTTCTCGCCCTTTGCGTTCTGTTCGTCCCCTGCTGTGTCGGGCTCCTCCCCCCTTGCCCCGTGCTCGTTCTCCGCTGCTTCGTGTTTCTCGCCCTTTGCGTTCTGTTCGTCCCCTGCTGCGTCGGGCTCCTCCCCCCTTGCCCCGTGCTCGTTCTCTGCTGCTTCGTGTTTCTCGCCCTTTGCGTTCTGTTCGTCCCCTGCTGCGTCGGGCTCCTCCCCCCTTGCCCCGTGCTCGTTCTCCGCTGCTTCGTGTTTCTCGCCCTTTGCGTTCTGTTCGTCCCCTGCTGCATCGGGCTCCTCCCCCCTTGCCCCGTGCTCGTTCTCCGCTGCTTCGTGTTTCTCGCCCTTTGCGTTCTGTTCGTCCCCTGCTGCGTCGGGCTCCTCCCCCCTTGCCCCGTGCTCGTTCTCCGCTGCTTCGTGCTCCTCCTCCCTTGTGTCTTGCTCGTTCCTCGCTGCGTCGTTCACGTTCCCCATTGCGCCGTGCTTCTCCTTGCTTTAACCAGCCGTCCCAGGCTTCCTCTTGTTTGAACATACCGTCTAGCATCGCCCCTTTCTCTAACTCAATGTTTTGCAATTCGCCTTCCTCTGATCCATTGCCATGTAACTTTTTTCTCTTTTATAATCACGTTTATCAAATTATAAATTTTGTTTGGTTTTTTCTATTAAGAATCACTTGTATTTTTTGGGGAGTTGTATTATGTTTAGGTGATAAATTATCAGATAACATTTCATTATGTAAAGTAAACTTTCAACAAGTGAATCATTGTGTACTTGGGGCAGGAATAAATTCGGTTAGTGATACTGTTTAGATAAAACACCACAATTCATGCTATCTAACATTAAAAACTTAAAATTATGTGGTGGAGGTCGGCCTCGTAAACGTATTAGCAAAAATTTAAGAAATCGACCAGGTGAAAATGAGTTCACAATAATAATGGGTAATATTGATCAAGGCGATAAAATATTTTTAGAGACTCGTGGTAAACAATGTACACCTATGTCTTGTGTTGCTCTCGCATATTCCTTTAAAAAAAATATTGACACATGGGATTCAAGCGATATTGACTACATATTACATATTGGGGATCAGTTATACCGAACTTCTAAAAGTACAATTAATCAAGAAATTAATGCTAATTCAGATTACCTTTCATTTGATGAAGTTTTTAACATAATTAATTTTCATGGCGATACATTTAGCTTTTATGAAAACATTGAAATGCATAGTGGTAATAAAAGTATAAAACATATACAGGAGGGTGTTTGTACATTAAATAATTTAATTCCATCATTAACTTCTTTTTTTGAAATAAATAAATACACAACAGGAATTTTTACATGCAATAGCTATACATTTGCTCTTATGAAATTTAAATCTAAGTATTATTGTTTTGATTCACACAAACGAAACTCTCAAGGATGTCCAGCTTTGGAGGGAAAAGGTGCTGCTATTTTATGTTGTATGGCAACAATTGAATGTTTAGCTAGCCAATTACTGAACAGTTGTTGTTTAATTGATACTAGTGATCATAATTATACTGTAAAAAAAGAATCTCTATTTAGTTTAATGTCTGTTCGTGTAACACATAACCAAAATGTTAAAAATGAATGCACTAAAGTAAATTTATCTAAATACACATCCAACTTAACAAAAACAGGAGAAGTACCCAAAACTAAAATACAGAGAAAAAAACTCTATTTAGAATCACAAAATAAACATAAAAAAAGGTTGAGAAAAACTAGATCATACATAAAATTATATGAAAATTCACAAACACCAATCCAACATGCAATAAACTTAAAGAAACAGAAATTCCAAAGGAAACGACGCATTAATTTAGAAACACATGTTAAACGGAAAGAAAGATTAAGAAAATCTGCATCATATATAAAATTGTATAGGAATCGACAGACACAAGCACAGCGTCAAATGTACACAAATAAAATGAAAAGAAAGTAGCACATGAATTCAGAAACGCAAATAAAACGTGAAGAAAGGTTAAGAAAATTAAGAGAATACATGAAATTATATAGAAATCGACAGACACAAGTCCAACATCAAATGTACTTAAATAAAAGAAAAATTCAAAAAAAGCAACACATTAGTTTAGAAACACAAGATAAACATGAAGAAAGGTTAAGAAAAATTAGCACACACAGGAAATTGAAAAGTTCACAGACACAGGCCCACTGTCAAATAAATAAAAGTAAAATTAAAAAAAAGCAACTGATTAGTTTAGAGACACCGGTCCAACGACAAAACAGAGTGACAGAAATGAAAATTCGCAAAAAAATTTCTTTACCACAGACCAGTCAGAGTCACAATATAAGCAACGAATTTACTGCAATTAAAAATTTGTTTAAATTACCTGAAAATAAAGAAAGTTTAATTCTGAGAATCTGGGGAAGTAATAAAAATATTGACAGGCGATTACAGGCAGAAAAGGTTGTGAATAAAATATCTAATTATCGAGAGAGTTTAATAAATACATTTTGTAAAACATATATATTTTTAAAAGAAAAATTAAGATATAGCAAATTAAAAGTTAATCCAGATTCTGATTTAGAGCAAAATTTTAATGCATTAGTTGGATATTCTCTTCATACTTTAACGTCAGAAAATTTTTTTACTGATTCCACTTACACTAACATTTCTAATTATAAAACAAATTTAGAATGCAACAGTGAGGGCCAAATTGTGAATTTATTCCAATGTGGTGAAAAAAAGAACACTTGGGTTTGCAACACTAATATATGTTTGCTTAACAAACAAAAAATATTTGATCGTATTCTGACTATTATAAATGTTATTCTAAGCTTACAATGTTCACAAATCTTACAATTCTTTCAAACTATTGATAATTGTCGTAATTCTGACACAAAAAAAACATTCGTCACTGAAAACATTTCTAATGAATACAATGAATGTGAATCACATATTGATTATAGCAAAAGTAAGCTAGGCCATCCATCCTTTTGTTATGTTGATGATAACTGTGACTCTGTTTTACTATTTTTTCGTTCAATTGCCCCACATTTTCCAGATATTCGTCAAATTATAAGATTAATCTATAAAATTTTACGTTCTGTAAAAAGTATAAATTACTATGAATTTTCTTTATTAAATTTTGATTTAGAACATTTAACAGATATTTGTGACCAAATTAGCATTAAAAGTTGTTCTTTCATTGTTGATTCATTTCCATTTGAGGAAGAAGGAGAAATTTTCGATTATTTTAACAAAGCTTTTCGCAGCTTCAAGGTAAAAGATACTGATTGGCCTGTTCATACTTGTGTTTCTTGCTTACAACTTTGTCATCAACGGAACATCCATCCAATTATCAGTGTGTCTTTCAAATCAAATACAGAGTGGAAAAAATTAGTAGATTATTATGAAGGAACATTTAGTGATTTCAAATATATTTGTGTGTATTGTATGAATAAATTTAAAACTAATCAAATGCCTTCCAGATGTATATTGAATAATTTGGCATTCAAACCAGTTCCAGAGTGCATTTCCACTTTAAATGAATTTGAAAAAATTTTAATTCAACGTGCAAAAGCTTTTCAAGTTATCACTAGAATGGGTACAGTTCAGGGAGGTCTTAAACAAAAAACACCAGTAGGTCTTGTTAAGAAAATAATAGGTAGAGTTTTTCATTTACCATTACCATTAGAACAGACACTTAAAAAATTACCAAATCCGTCTGATGCACTGACAGATCAGGAGCTTTATGTATTAGCTCGTAGTGCACCATCTAAACACAATCATATTTGGCAAACATTAATTAACATAAATAAAATTTTTGAAGCATTACATTGGTTAAAAAAAATAATCCCTTGTATCACCACATTATTATACCAACTTCAGCTGATAAATTGTTAGAAAATATAAAAGATTGTGATATTGAGTTAGATTGTGATAATAGAAATCCAGATATAGGGGGTGCAATGTTGACGCAAAACGATGTAACAGATGGTTATTATAACAACATGACAATACATCCATTATTTGAAAAAAGAATTAACATGGATTCTAGCACAATATATCAATTTTTACAAATTATGGAAAAAAGTTTAGATGATCGAGATATGCAATTAGATTTAAAATGCTTTCCAGACTTATTTTGTTATGGTGAAAATGGTAATTCTCAAATACGATCAATTGATTTACCTACAGCAGAGTTTATTAAATGTTTATTAAAATCTTCTCATTCACAATTTCGACTAAACTTACAATATTTGTTTTATTTATTAAATAATGCTAATATCAGACAATTAAAAGCGGGAATTTTTCACAAATTAAATATTACAAATTCTACATCAAATATTACTGCAAAGGAGTGCTTAGATATGATTGCAAGCAAGGAATTGGAGGGTAATTTGTCCACAATTTTTAGTAGATTACGAAATACAGAGCAGTTTTGGTCAAAACCACGTAATGATTTAAATTGTATGGTGAAAAACTATGGCCCCGCTACTTTCTTTTTAACTTTGAGTCCAAGTGAATATCATTGGGAAGACTTACATATGTATCTAGGGCAAACAAATTCAAAATATAAAGATAAACCTTTATCACATTTAATAGCTTTAGATCCAGTAAATACTTCCCGTTTTATCGAAAACAAATTTCAAGCTATGTTAGATTTTATTACTTCTAGTAATGGTCCATTAGGTATAGTTGAGCATTATGCTTGGCGCCGTGAGTATCAGTCCCGTGGATTACAACATTTTCATTTATTGCTATGGATTAAGAATGCCCCAGTCTTAGGAAAAGCAAGTTTAGATTCTATTGCTGGATTCATTAATAAATATATAACATGTAAAATTCCCAATAAAACTAATTTTCCTCTACTTCATGATCGTGTTACAAAATACCAAATTCATAAACATAATTCATATTGTATGCGTGCTAAAAAAGTTAAAAATAAAACTATTAGAGTTTGTAGGTTTAGTTTTCCACGTGACATTTCAGAGTATTTACATGTTAATGAAGTTGCTAATGCAGTAATAGGTCGAAGAAAGCTAACGAAAACTCGTTTGTATAATTTGCCACGAAATGAAGACGAAGTTTACATTAATGATTATAATGCAGTTATAATGCTAGCCTGGTGTGGAAATGTAGATATTCAGTTTATCGGTGAAAAGTCAGCATCTTTAACTACATACGTAACAAAATATCAAACCAAAGCTGAAAAATCATTTGCGTCTGATGATTTTAATGATTTTTGTTCTGCAAAACCATTATATAATCGTTTATGGAACTTCGGTTTACGATCATTATCGAATCGGGAATGTGGAGCTTTAGAAGCTGCTGACACTTTACTATCACATTCATTATTTGGAACTGATTCTGGTACTGTTATCAGATGGTTAGATGTTAAAATTAACAGATCGCGTAAATTAAAAACCCAAAAGGAACTGAGTAAATTAGTAACAATGCAACTGATATCTATTGTGCAAGTTGGGTTGATACACATTATCCACATAGGCCAAAACAACTTGAAAATCTTTCTTTATTTGATTTTTCAAGATGGTATGATATTGTAAATAAAAAACCTTCTTCTAAAACCGTAATTTCTTATGAGTATGGGGAAAAATATTTACGTAAAAGAAAATTTCCGTATTTAATTAACCATTACAATTATAACTGTAAACAAGAGCCAGAAAACTATTATTTCTGTTTATTAATTTTGTTTAAACCATGGAGAACTATTTCGGAATTAAAAGGTAGTTTCGAAACGTATAGTGAATCTTTTATTGATTGCAAGGAAAATTTGCTGGAGGCAATGAAGTATCATGAACGTTTAGAAGAAATACAGCAGGCTAAAAATGATTTGAATTCAGAAATTGAAACTATAGAAAATCAAATGCTTTCAAATAGTAAGGATGATAAAAATGACTTTAATATTATTAATTTTGTAGAGCCAATAGGAAATGAAATAGAAGATTTTGAAAAATTATTGCCAAAGGAAGATATTGATAGCATGATTAAACATTTAAATGTAGATCAAAAACGTGTTTTTGATGAAGTTGTAAATTGTTTGGAACAATATATTAAGGAAATTAATACTTGCACATCCAATAATGTTAATAAGCGTTTAATTCCAAACTTAATTTTGAGAAAATTTGTGTCTGGAATCGGAGGAACAGGAAAATCATATTTGATTAAAGTTATTCGGTGTTATATTTCAGATAAATTTAGCAAAGTCGCTGTAACAGCACCAACTGGAATCGCTGCTTTTAATATAAATGGTTTGACTATTCATCGTTTACTGCAGTTACCAGTAGAACATGGCAATATACCTAAGTACAGTAAATTATCAGATGACAAATTAAATTCTATCCGTGTTGAGTTAAATAATTTAGTTTTGCTTATTTTAGATGAAGTCTCCATGGTCTCTAATATAATGTTAATGCATATCCACATGAGGTTATCGGAAATTTTTGACACCATGGATGAAGATGACGGCTGGTTCGGGCGAATAAATATTTTATTTTTTGGTGATTTATTACAACTTCCGCCTGTAATGGGACATTCCCCTTTTGTAAGTATTTCTAAAGAAACTAGCGTTACTCATTTTGCTGGATTACATTTTATAAATATTTGGCAAGAATTACTTACCTATGACGAATTGTCTATTAACATGAGGCAGCAAACAGATAAAGTATATGCATCTATATTAGATTCAATCCGTATCGGTGTATTGACAGATTCTGATGAGTTAATTTTACGTAAAAGAGAAATTATTCTAAAATCCAATAATCCATCAGATTGTATAAAAGAATTAGTTGAATACGTACAAAAATTAGAATGTAAAACTATTTGTTTATTCCCAACAAAAAAACAGTGTAATCTCTTTAACACCTGTATGTTGGATTATTCAAGTAAACCAAAAGTTATTCTCAAAGCTATTGATATAATTGAAGCAAAAACTAATGCACAAAAAGATAAAGCGCGGAAATCCTTAAATAAGATTAAGGAAGATAATACACGAACTGCAGGGCTAGAAGATGAAATAGAAGTCAAATTAGGAGCAAAAATTATGTTATTGAGAAATATAGATGTAACTAACGGTTTAGTAAATGGTGCAATAGGTTTTATAGTTAAAATTTTTAAAGATAACTTTTCAACTGAAAATATTAGTAAACTTAGAATAAAATTTGAGACTGGAGAATTTGACATAGAACCTGTAACTGCAAAATTTCAATTATTTACAAACATATTTGTTTTCCGAAAGCAGTTTCCGATATGTTTAGCGTATGGAATAACTATTCATAAAAGCCAAGGCTTAACTTTAGACACTTATGTAGTAGATATAGGTAGCTCGATATTTTCATCTGGTCAGGTGTATGTTGCTTTATCCAGAGTTAAATGTTTAGATAGTCTACACATAATTAATTTAAATCCAAATAAAATTCAAGCTCAGACTAGTGCAATTTTAGAGTATAATAGATTGAAATCTACGTTTAAACCAGACATAAAACTGTTCTCATTAGACAAAACTGTTAATAAGAATGTGCCTGATAAAAACAATTACTTAACACACTTGCATACACCTCCATTAATTGATATAGAAAATGCACAAATTAAGAAACATGGAGAAGACATAATAGAATCATTAAGTAATTTTCATGGTTTTAATAATCCATATGGTGTTTCCTGTTACGTTAACTCTGTCTTACAATGTCTTTTTAATATAAAGTGTATAAACTCTGCAATAATGTTATCCACACATTCAGAATTAAAAAAACTATGTTTAGATTTTTCAAGTTCCATATCCAGTAGTGCTTTAGATTCACATAAATTACAATTAGAGTTTCATGATGATGATATGTTTGAAAACAGCAGCAGGATAGCACAGAATTTTTACAATTACTTCTTGATAAATATAGATATTTAAAATTTCTTATGTCATTTGATACTAAAAATTATTATAAATGTCAAAATTGTGAATATGATAACCAAGAAACGATTGAAACTCAAATAGGAAAATTAATAATACCAATAACAAAAAACAAATTTCAATTTCAGGAGTTACTTGACTATAATTTTAATGCCTGGAATTCAAATTTATGTAAAGAAGCAAAATGCCCTAATTGTAATAACGCTAATGTTTTAATTACTAAAACTAACGTTGAAAATACACAAAATGTTTTAATTTTTTCATTGCAATTAATAAATTCAAACATGCAGAAAAATACAAACTTGTTACTGTCAGGAGTTACACAGAGTAAAATAAAATTTTGTGATAAAAATTACATATTAAAAGGTGCAATATTTCATCATGGTAAAAGTTCATCAAGCGGCCATTATACAGCTATAGTTCGAAAAAACAAACATTGGTACAAAGCCGATGACACTGAAATTTCTAAGTGTTCATGGCCTAGGAATAGCAAAAATATTTACATTTTATTTTTTGAAAAAACAGAATAACCTTTTTAGTTTAAAAAACCTATTTTTATACATCAGGTAACCATTAAGAATTACTACACAGGAGTTTTGAGTAAAAATTTGCCATCTGTTGTTTAATTTTTATAAATCTTTCTTTTTTTTTAAATATTTATATTCATAATGCCTGAACAAAAGTGGGCAACAATGAGCCGTTCCATTGGTAACGGTGATACCCCCACCTTGTTCTGTGGATAATAGGGAGTAATTGTTTTTAAATATTTTTCTTCTCCCGGGGACCCACATTACCAATTGAATGTTCAGATGTTCATTATATAAAAAAATAAATGTTACAAGTTTCATATATTTCTGTAGTAATATGGAGTTGCCAATGGAAAAAAAAAAAAAAAAATTATGCTGTTAAAATCTTTTTTTATTTCAATAATACTTTTTCAGTATGAGTAAAAAAAAAAAAAAAAAAAAAAAAAAAAAATTTTCTTGTGAAAATGCTTTCAAAACTTTACAAAGTTTATTTCTAATAGTTACATGTTATGCAATTTCTTTGTATGTAATAGCTTCTCCCACCCCAAAGTAGTATGTTTTTGTATTGTTCTGTTTTTCTTTAAAGTTTTATCACTTGCTGTATAATTTTAAAATTTACTTTCAAGTTAAATTTAATACAAAAATACTTTTTATATAGTGCTATAAACTCATTTGTGCGATCTTTTAATCAATAACCCTTAAAAAGTAATGATATCAATACAAAACCCCTTAACGGGTTAAAAGTTTGTGACGCAGCTACTTTATGGTTATAAGAATTTTTTAAATATTGGTCTTAAAAATAATGATGTCGAATTTTATGTGACACTTTGCTATTAATTAAAATGTACATAATATTCTTTTATTTGATCATTTGCTGTTTTCTTCTATTTATAACTACAATGCAAACATACTTTTAACTTCAACATAGACGGATAATAAAATATACTTACTGATGCTTTTTCATTTGCATTTCAAATTCAAAATAAAGGTTTTAAAAGGAATGATATCAAAATTCCAGTGACGCCTCGATTTCACTTTAAAAGATTTGCTTTTAGATTGCATTAAAATTACATTTGTTTTGTCTAATAAATTATATTTACACATTGAAACAGTGCTTTTAATTTTCAAATATACTGTCAAATAATCACACTTTCACAGAGTTTGCATTTTAAATTAAAAATTTTTTTTCAATAAATTGAATTGTCTTTTGCGTCACGCTATCCAAAACTGTAAGTCAGATTTGTGCAAATGTTACTTTGTATCAGTATCCAACTGTCTGAAAATATGTGCAGAGATAGTGTGATGCAAAGAAAACATTTGCACAAATTTTACTTGTAGTTTTGGATAGCGTGACGCAAAAGACAATTCAATTTATTGAAAAATTTTTTTTAATTTAAAATGCAAACTCTGTGAAAGTGTGATTATTTGACAGTATATTTGAAAATTAAAAGCACTGTTTCAATGTGTAAATATAATTTATTAGACAAAACAAATGTAATTTTAATGCAATCTAAAAGCAAATCTTTTAAAGTGAAATCGAGGCGTCACTGGAATTTTGATAGCATTCCTTTTAAAACCTTTATTTTGAATTTGAAATGCAAATGAAAAAGCATCAGTAAGTATATTTTATTATCCGTCTATGTTGAAGTTAAAAGTATGTTTGCATTGTAGTTATAAATAGAAGAAAACAGCAAATGATCAAATAAAAGAATATTATGTACATTTTAATTAATAGCAAAGTGTCACATAAAATTCGATATCATTATTTTTAAGACCAATATTTAAAAAATTCTTATAACCATAAAGTAGCTGCGTCACAAACTTTTAACCCGTTAAGGGTTTTTGTATTGATATATGTAGACGATTTTTATTTTACAGACGTATAACGGTAAATATTTAAAGAAAGTATTTTTTTTTACTTCCTCTTACCCATCGGGTCGAGAAAGTATTGTTTTAGGGTCAAATTTTCGAACGTGCGCTTTTGTTACATTTACATGTTCTGAGGTCCCCTGAATACGAAAATCATGTTTTTAGCGAATGGTCTGTGTGTCTGTGTGTCTGTTATCAGCATATCTCAAGAACAAATAGTAGCAGAAATTCCAAACTCGGTATTCTAAATGTGTATCATATAGGGATGCTACAGTAAGCTTTTCGTTGAGATGAATCAAATGGTTCATGTACAGGGACATTCAAAAGTATTAAAATATATTACTTCTATAGTGGGAATTGCAGGTAAGTAGAGTAAACATCTACAGACTGCACTTAATGAAATGAAACGAATATATATTTTTTGTAATAGAGATAGTCAACTGGGAAAAACAAATTGTGTATGTAGGAGCCTCGCCGGACCCCTTGGGGGGGGGGGTAAGTTTTCATGATGGGTATCTTTCAAAAGAGCTCAACAATACCTTTAAAACGAATGGTTGAACCATCGATCTGCGACAATTTAAAATAAAGTTATCGATTTTTTTTCAGTAAAAAAAAAAAAAAAAAATTTGATTGTAATATTGAGAATAAATTTAATTTTTTTTTGGATATTAGTGTCATACTACTTCTCCAATATGGAAATCGTGTGTATTATCATAAAAGATAATTTTTTTTAAATAATAATTGTAATAAATTATTTTTTAAAAACAGAATTATTTTTTAATAACCGAATTAAATTCTACATGAATGTAGGTGCATTAATGTAACGGGGGGTGGGGGGTTATCAATTTTTTTTTTTTTTTTACTTTTAACGAAAAAAAGAAAAAAAAAATCGTATTATTATTATTATTATTTTTTAAATATTGAGAATAAAATGGACTTTTTTTGGATATTTAGTGTTATACTACTTCTCTAATATGGAAATCGTCTGCATTATCATAAAAGATAATTTTGTTAAATAATAATTTTAATAAATTATTTTTTAAAAACAGAATTATTTTTTAATAAACTATTTAAATTCTTTATAAATGTAGGTGCATTAATGAAACGGGGGGGTTGAGGGGGGCGGCAGCCCCCCCTCACACAGAACTATTTATCATATAAAATTCTTCCGAAGCCTAATTTGAATTGTTTAATATAACAGTACTCCTTATCTTACCTCTTAATCTCCAACCTGAATTTATAGTATTAAATTTTAGGGTAAGAGAAAATCGTGTGAGTGACACACCAGATTATTTCTCTACAAAGTAACATCTTAAAGACTGCTTTGTTTATTTCTCACTTTCTCTTTATTTTGTTTATTTATTTATTTATTTATTTTTTTTTTTTTTATGAAAAGATAATCGATAATTTTATTTTAAATTATTACAGATCGATGGTTCAGTCATTTGTTTTAAAGGTGTTGACGAGTTCTTTTCAAAAATCCCATACTGGAAATTTGCCTCCATTCTGGTGTGAGACCTCCCACGCAGGGGGGAGCGGATACTTCTACATATACAATTTTTTTTCCTAGTTCACTATTACTACTATAAATAAATAAATCTTTTTAATTTCACAATGATTCGGTAAAAATAAATTCGAATTCGCACATTTATAAGAAATTTTGTCTTACACTGCCATGTTCAAAATTTAGTGGGGAAGAAAAGGGGTAGAAGCGCCATCTGTTAGACGATTTTCACACAATTGTGAGGTCTGCGCACCGGCATTAGTCGCAGCAGACCCCATCATAAACTTAATTTAAGAAATAAGTATGAAAATAAAACTTAAAGTTTATTTTTTTACTTGAAATGTAAGGGGGCCCCAGGAATTAAGCTAAAAGTAGACATGTCCATCAACACGCTACTGTTCGCGGATGACCAGGTTATCATTCAGGAATGTGAAGACGATCTACAGAGATCAACGTATAGCCTACACACAGAAAAATGAAAAATCGAAACTTGTCAAGAGACGTGCCATCTTTGTGACACTAAACGTTTGTCAAGTACATTGACAAGTTTGCACAAAATTACGCAAAATTTTAAACAATTAAAACACTACCTGACAATCCTATTTAGTCATGAGACACAAAAGTCGTTTTATTTTACCATGTATCTTTAATGTGTTTCGTCTGATGATCCGTTTTGGCTCTAAAACTTGTCAGATGACTAATTTCCCAGGTACAGTTTTCATTTTCCTCAAATTTGACCGGTTAGTCAGATGAGAGAATAAAAATAAATTATTCCTATTTTGTCAATTGACTAAGAAGATTTGTTTGGCTAGTCCAAAAGCTCAGCATTATTATTTTTTTTTTCTTTAATTTTTCTTTTTTTATTTGTTTATTTATTTTTTGTCTCCTTCTGACAACTTGAGTTAGTCAACCGAAATCGAAAAATAAACCCATCGAATTTCGCGGGATAGTGTCAGTTTCATTAATTCTGAAAAAGAAAATTACGCTTAAAGTTATTTGGGAAACGCATATTTTTTATAAGAACTTTGTGTCATGCTAATTCCAGTTTTTGTATTTTTAAATCTAATAAATAATTTTCTAAGTATGACATGAAACTATAGCAAAGGAGCTCGGCAATTTTTAATAACAGATAGAAAAAGAGGTTTTTTTTTTTTTTTTTTTTGAAAACAGACATTTAATTTTTTACCCCAACTAAAATTAAAAGACTGAAATCTGTATTCCCTGCACGAAAACTTAAATAGAAATATCTTTCCACCGAGAAATGACACTAAGCGGCAAAATTTGTTCCAATGTATTTAAAAAAAAAAAAAAAAAATTCTTTTTAAAAACCACACAAAGTTCAAGGAAACTAACATTAAAATATTTTAAAACTAATATGTAGAAGAAAAAAAAAGATAAAAAAAAAAATCTATACTCAAGTACAATCGAAACATCGAAAGAGATTGCATCATGTAGTAGACGGAAATCTGTCGCCAGGATGAATCAGAGAACTGTTTTTTTTATTATTATTATGTGCTCTTTATTATAAAATAGCAGGCTACGCCCGCTTCGCTGGTCACTATAAAACGTAAATTGATATCACGACTTTATAAAACGAGTAAGTTATTTTAACATAGGGCCAAAAGGATTCACTCTGAATAAATTAATGTGTAAATTGCACCTAAAGAAGTTTTCACTTCGTAATTATTACATCGCATTATGCTTTTCAACAAATTATTTTAGAAGTGAAATTAATATGATTATATATATTATATGTTTTCTGATTACTTATATATATATATATATATATATATGTAATATAATTAAAAGCTCCATTAAAATTAAAGCCTCATTTTACACACTTAAATGATTCTATCTCCCACTAATCCACCGACAGCTCCCTAATTAATTTTTAATTAATTAATTTTCTAAATGTTTCACTAATTCCAAATTCTTGTTCCGAAAACTTGTTCTCAATTCTTAAACTTATTTTATTATCGGATGACCTGCATCGGGTCGGGTAACACCATTTTACCCGTCGGGTCGGGTTGACAAAATTATTTCTCTTGCTGGTCGCGTTCAGGTTTAGTTTTCAACAAGTCTGATCAACTTGAGAACATCTTTCAAAATATTTCTTATAATTTTAAACATAATGTTGTAGGCATATTTATAACTATAAAACAGATTTAAACATACTGTGTATCGGAGCTCCGTATATATTCGTATCCGTATCCGCGGATATCCACCAGAAAAATAGATCCGTATTTATATCTGGATCCGTTTTCTTTTCTTTAACGAAACTAATACGTATCTTTTGTACAAACTGTGCGAAAATTAGAAAATCCTAAATCTTTTTCACTGTATAACCTCGCATTTACGTTCTAGAAATTAAAAAAAATTCACAATTCACTTTTTTTTTCTTTAACTTTCTTCTATATTCAATAGAAGAAAGTATTCGATTCGTAAAAATTTTCGACTATCGGATTTTGATAGATTTTCCCACTTTGAGAGCTCCAGAACTAGATTTGATTATTTTTAGAAAATATCAGTCTGTCTCTGTGTGTGTGTGACGAAAATTTTGTGGCAACTGTATATCTGGAACTACTGCCCATATTTGCATATAAATTTATACGTAAATGCACTTTGATTAAAATTAATGCGTATCGACTTTTGGTGTCCATCGCTCAACAGAAGGCTTTGCTATACAGCGATTTCCACAATTTAAGAGAAAGCTGTATATCTCAAAAATTACTGAACAAGTTTGCACATGAATTTATATGTGGATGCATCTTGACATAAATTATTGTCTGTTCACTTTTGGTGCCAAAAACTCAACAGGTGACGTTGCTATACAGCGATTTCCACAGTTTAAGGGAAAGGGATATCTCAGGTTCTATTACGCATAATGAAAAAAATTTGGTATGTGAAAAGACAATTATGAAACATGCTGATTCAATTTGGATGCATATCGACCAATAGGTGGCGCTGCTTTACTGCCTTTTTCCCCCAGAACGGGAAAGCTATATCTCGACTTCTATGTTGTGTAATTGTACAAAATTTGAGAGATAGTTGAGATAGCCTTTATGAAAACGCATTTTATAATATAATATTTATAAAATATAAAATTGTCTTTTTTTATAAATTTTGTGCAAGTTTTAAGATAAAAATCGTCTGCATTCATCATTATGGTAGTTAATTTTAATGAATAATAAATAGTTTTAATAAATTATTTGTACTGAGTGAATTTGTATTAGAAAACATAGAAGAAAGTCTTTTGGTAGCCACAACATACTATTATATATATATATCTTTATTTTTAGTGAATTTCAATTTTCGCTTCTATGTGAACGAAATTTTGAAATTTTTTTTTCCATTTATACTTGTATATACAGAAAATATAGAGGAAATACTTGTTGAAACTTCATTTCAAAACTGGTATATTGTGGCCATCACAAGACTTTCTTCTATATTTTCCTATAGAAATTCACTCAGTAAAAATATTTTATTAAAACTCGTTTTTAGTAAAATTATCTACCATAGTAAATGCAGATGATTTTCATTTTAGAAAAAACTAGCAGTAAATATAAGAAAAGAAAGTTTAATTCTTGATAAGTAAAGTCTTAAAAAATGCGTATTTATAATTTTTTCCTCATATATCAAGTTCCGTACAGTTATATGCCATAGAAGATGAGATATAGCCATCCCATTCTCAGGTAAATATGCAGTATAGCAGCGTCACTTATAGGCTGATATGCATCCAAATTAAATCAGCATAATGTCATATAATGGCCTTCTTACATGCCAGTTTTGTTTGATTATAAACAATAAAACCTGAGATATAGCCTTCCCTGAAATTGCGGAAATCGACTATAGCAGAGCCAACTGCTGAGATATTGGCATCAAAAGTTGTTAGTTAAACACTAATTTATGACGAGTTGCATCTAATGATAAATTTATATGCAATTCTGTGTAGTAGTTCCCGAGATGTAGCCTTCCCTTAAATTGGGAAAATCGTTGTATAGTAGCCCCACCTGTTGATCAATTAACAACAAAATATGGTAAGCACTAAATTATGTTTCAGTTGCATCTGCATATAAATTTATATGCAAATTTGTTTCAGTAGTTCCTGAGGTAAAGTCTTCCCTGAAATTTTGAAAATCGCGGTATATCAGCGCCACCTGTTGAGAAATTGACACCAAAAGTTGACAGTCACTAATTAAAAACAAGGTGCATCCTCATATAAGTTTATATGCAACTTTGCGCGGTAGTTCTTGAGATATTACCTTCCCTGAAACTGGGGAAAAAACTGTTAGCAGTGCCACCTGTTGAACAATTGGCACCAAAAGTTGATTGGTGCTAATATAGGTCAAGGTACATCTGCATACAAATTTATATGCAATTCTTTGCAGTAGTTCCTGAGATACAGTCGCCACAAAATTTTTGTCTCTGTCACGCACACATACTAGGAATGGTCAAATCGTGTTCTGGATCTCTGAAAACGTCTAAATACATCGAAAAACGGAAGTCGAAAATTTTTACGAATCCAATACTTTCTTCAATTGAATATAGATGAAAGTAAAAAGTAATGTAAAATGAAGACATTTAGGAAGCAGATTTCATCAAGGCAGATAATATTCTTTATCGTTTACTCTAGAACAAATAAACAATGCATTAATTGCAACTGGAGGAATGTAATTTGCTGACCATTTGAATTTAAAGTGATCCGTGGGAAAGCAAATGTTATCTATGAATCATATCCGTGCTATCTAGATTATTACATTACAGTAAAGTAAACATTCACATCGAACGAAAGCAATAAATAAATATACACTTTTTACTTTATTTTATTTTTATTGATATATTAATTTTTTTAAGTATATAAGAATTAAACAATGAACTACTGTAACAGTGGCGGATCCAGAACTTGACTTTTGGGGGGGGGGGGGCTAAGATTTTTTAAAGTGTTATTCTAGACCAATAAAAAATTTACAATTGCAAAATTCAATTATGAATGACAGAGTTTTGGGGGGGGGGCTTCAGCCCCCTAGCCCCCCCCTTAAATCCGCCACTGTACTGTAATACTGAACTTGATGCATATTTTTGTGTTCTTGAATTCCACAACTCGCATAAATGGTTAAACATTATTATTAATCCACTTTTCAGATTTTTTTTTTTTTTTAATTTTTAACTTTATACAATAAGTAATTACATTTTGAATTTTTTTATTTCCATTTCCCGACTAACCGTAGGTAATGGAAGTATTGTATTCGGTCCAAAAATTCGATATCGAGATTTCACCTGATTTACATGTTTTAAGGTCTCCTGAGTCCAAAAAGATGGTTTTTGGCAATTTGTCAGACTGTGTGTATGTGTGTGGGGAATCTTCTGACTATCATATTTCCGAAACTTATAAAGATTCAGCTATGAAACTTCAGAATTAAGACAGAACTGGTGTGTACAGATGAATTTTCCAAATTTTGGTGAAAATTGGAAAAGCGGAAGTGGGACATCCGAAATCGGAAGTGATAAAAGGCCACTGCCGAGCCACATTCTAGGCGAGTCGTATTAAACCCCCGACTATAGCTTTAATGCCCCAACCCACCCTCCCGCTCGGTCAATGTCTTTTTCTAGTCAGTTTTGCCGCATTATTTCTTCCGGTATAGGCTTTGTTTTTTTTTCCATACTTGACATTCTGAGTTTTTTTCGTTTTCATCCCATGCTTTTTCTATGGATTTTTAGCCATTCTTTCCTCGTTTTTTTTTTAATTCTAAAGTGCGGTGGTCCACATCTCAAAAAACGGCTCTAACGATTTTCTTCCAAGTTGCTGTATAAATATTCTATTAGATGTTCTCTCGAATGATATGGTTAGTTCAGGAAAATTGATAGGAATTCTGCATAAATAGCAGACTTTCAGGTACTGCGAGTGAATTCTTTTCAAAACGGCTGTATGGATTTTTTTTTTTTTCAAACTTGCCATATTAACCCTCTTTTAAATATCTTTTTGTATGTAATTGTTATTTTGCGGTCAACAACTAAATATGCCAAATTTTGAAAAAATCGGTGTCTCAAAAACGGTTCTAACGATTTTCTTGAAAATTGTTACATAAACCCATTTTAAATACTCTTTCTCATGTTTTACGTGGAAAATTAATACAGGAAAATTAATAGCCATCCTGATCAGATAGATCAGTTTTAGATCTCGGAAATTAGTGTATAGAAAAAGAAAAAAAAAAAAACTTTTTTTTTCCCGCTTGCTATGTAAACTCTATTTTATGTCTTTATGTTTTCATGCGTTTACCGAAATCGTGTATTAACTTTCTCTTACTGGAAAATTTTTTAGTTATCTATTTCATTAGCTCAATTCTGTGTCTTCTGATCACATTATCTCCAAAAGGTTAAAAGTGTATATAATACGTGTAATAGAGGGCGATGGAAGTCGTATTGTTTCACGCCAGATTTTTAAAATAATTTACCGACTGTGTGACAATGGAAATTTACTTTATTTTATATGATGTTATATGACGTTACCTTGTTTTGCATGATTTTTAGATGAATAAGTAATGTTCATTTAGTTTTCGTTTTCCGAGTCGGGTTCGGGTATGAAAAGTCAGGTTCGGGTGTCAAGAAAGCGGGTTCGGGTCGGTTTCCGGGTTGATGAAATTTTTTTTTATCAGGTTCGGCGTCGGCCGTTGCCAACGAATGAGTGAACCTCGGATTCTAAAAAATCTGATGACGTCAGCTTAGCAGGCGATTGGTTTATTCGTGGACATGCGTGTAAACCTGTAAACACGAGAAGAAAAGCCATTGCATTGCATGCACTTCTCTTTTCTTACCGTCTTGCGACGTGCGACAGCGAAAAATGATAGATTCGTCGGCTGCGTCTATGAAAGTCAAAGGTTATGAAGTAATTCAAGAAAATATAAGGGTGAGTTCTGAATATTTTTATAAGGTATTAATATTAGAATAATCTGTACATAACATCAATACTGATAATGTAACGTTAATGATAGTTTATTATACTTTTATCTGTAGTCAAATAAGTGTATGAATTGGAATCAAAATATCTGTACTCGTGATATTAAGCATATTTTAGTAATTTCACTTTATTTGTATATAAAGCTTTTTATTTATTTTAAATGTTTTGATTGTAATCGCATATTCTGCTTGAATTTATTTTTAAAAATTCGCAAGTAAAAATAAGTAAACTAGCTTATAATATAAACAGACATGTTACGTTTCAGCCTTAAAGGGACTCTCTACCTATCGTCCCCGAAAGCCGAAGCCAATGTCATTCTATGAAAAATTTTGTCCCATTATAATTCGTTAACTAATACATATTTTTAAATTCCGTTTTCACTTTCCGAAAATTCACAACTATTAAACAATTTATCGCTTTCTAAAAATTGATTTTTTTTTTTTTTTTTTTTTTTTTTTTTAAGATTTCATTTCTAAGCTCAAAAACGAAAAATTTCACGTTGCGAAAATTCGTATTTTACAACCTCAAAATAAAATATAAAAATAAAAAATAATAATTTTTAGAAAGCGATAAACTGTTTAATAGTTAAAAAGTTTCTGAATGTGAAAACTGAATTTAAAAATATATATTAGCTAATAAGTTATAATGGGGCGAAATTCTCCATAGAATAACATTGGCTCTGGCTTCTGAGAACGATAAGTGGAGAGGCCTCTTAAGGCTGAATTCAACCTTTTTAAGCTTGAAAATTATTATTCTTGGGATTAATGTAAATCCGCATTCAAACTTTTTGGACGTGTGTAGGGGGGGGGGGGGGGTCAGCCTGAATTTGTGCAATATATTAGAAATTTCTATGTGATTGGTTTTCAAGAAATCTCAAATTCAAACTTGGAGAAAATAAAAAAGAAATAGCACTTCAACTGCATCTTCCTAATGAACTTGAACTACATTATTTTACTAATCAATTGCCCCAGCAAACAATGCTTCTATAGATATTCAATATAAGATTTATTGTTCTGATTTGTTTATTGTGTGTACATGTATGCAATCAGATTTATCATTATTTTTATTATTGAAAAATTTATATTGTGTCAGTTGCCTGATACCACTTTTGAGAGGGGGGGGGGGGTCGTGAAAAGTTCAGCCTTTTTTTCTGTAAGCTTGCACCATGTCTGTATAAAGAAAAAGCCATATATATATATATATATATATATATGGCTATGGTTCTATATATATGTATATAGAACATAACATGCATTTTTACGTATGTTAATTCATAATTATATTTACAGAGCTGCCAACCAAATCCGGCAGATTGTTAGTACCGCCCCTCTGTATTTAAATATGCTAAAGTGAGAATATAATTTTAAGATTTGGCTTTTATTTCATGAACGTTTCTTCAAAAAGTTGAGGCTCAGGAAGCACGAGCTTCCTCTCTAAAATTTAAGAGGGGGCCCCATAAGGATTAAAAACAGGGTCTTGGATTTTTTGTTTCATATTTTCACACTGAGATTGAATTTTTTTCTGAGAAAGGTTACCTAAAACAAGACAAAACACTCACTATTTCGGGAAAAATCTATTATTTAACCTCAAAAATCTGAATGTTCTTAATTAAAAAGTTGTATGATTTTGATGTTCTGTGCAGAAACCACCCAGATGTATGAAAATAATAATAATAATAAATAATAATAACAAACACACATTTTTTTTTTTTTTTTTGGTCTATAGCCTTTTTATATTATAATATGTAACAGGAAAACCAGACTTTCCGAAATGAAAGGGGGCCCCGAAATGATGCTGAGCTTCCCCTAGCTTCAGAGCTTAATCGGGCCCTGTATATAGATGTATCATCCCCATGTTATCGAGCAAAAAATTTTGATGCCGAAAAAAAGTTCTAAAATCAGCCATTAGAGAGTATTGAAAAAAAGAAAAATGAATTTGAAACTGTATCTGGAGTTGTTCATTTACCTTTAGTAAATAAATTATTCATAACTTTTATTTACAAAATTATCCGTGTGTATCCCTTTGTGTGATTTACTCGGGGAAAGGCAGCCATTAGAGTGACTTTTCCCGAAAAAAAAAAGGTATCACTTTTCCCTCTCGCTGATTAATCTATGTCTTATTACTATATCTATGTATAAAAACTAGTATGATGTGGCCACCACATGACTTTCTTCTATAATCTATATAGTTTTACACAAAATTTAGTCAATAGTAGTTTCCTAGTTAACTACTACTATTATCAATAACTCATATTAATTTTACAACCACACGATTAAAATAATTCTCATTATGTACATTTATACCAAATTTTGACCTATACTGCCATGTTAAATAAAAACAAGGGTTAAAAGTTTAGAAAAAATGCGATGACAGCACCACCTGTTGAGCGATTGATCCCCACATCGAATCAGCAACAGTTTATGTCAGGGTCTAACTAAATACCAAGTTTGGTTAAATTTCGTCCATTGGTTCGTGAGATACAGCGTCCACAAAATTTCTGATACACACACACAGACAGACATTTTCTATAAACAGTCGAATCGTGTTCAGGATATCCGAAAACGTGTAAATCCATCGAAAACTGGAGTTCGAAAATTTTCACGAATCCAATACTTTCTCTATATATACATATAGAAGAAAGTAATAATTTATACTTTAATATTCACCTTATTGCGATTAATATTTTAAAAGTGTTTACATTTAGGTATATTTAATTATGCATGCGAATGTCACATTATAATTTAACACGTTGCTTTTAATATTCTGTAAATATTAATTTAAAACAATAGCTAATAAATAAATGCAGCTTAGAAGTCATAAAATATTATTTTATTTACTAATTTTTCATTTTATTTTTACTTTCTTTTATATTCAATAGAAGAAAGTATTGGATTCGTAAAAATTTTTGACCTCCGCTTTTTGATGGATTTAAACGTTTTGAGAGGTGTAGAACACGATTTGACCATTTTTAGAAAATGTCTATCTGTGTGTGTGAGTGACATAAATAAGTGCCTATCAACTTATGGTAAAAATTGTCTCGACAGGTTGCGTTGCCATCCCGCTTTTTCTGAATTTTTAACATGGTGGTATAAGACAAAATTTTGTATATGTGCATAAAGAGAATTATTTTTTAATAATCATGAAATTTACAAGAATTATTTATAATACAGATAGTCAACTGGGAAAAAAATTGTATATGTGGGAGCATCACCTTCCCCTGGGGGGGGGGGGGGAAGTCACCTCTCGAGGAGAATAATTTTTCATGATGGGTATCTTTCAAAAGAGCTCGCCAATACTTTTAAAATGAATGGTTGAACAATCGATCTGCGATAATTTAAAATAAAGTTATCGATTTTTTTTTTTTTTCATTTTTAACAAACAAAATATTTTTTATTTTTTTAATGTTATATCGAGAACAATAATGAACTTTTTTTGGATATTTAGTGTTATACTACTTCTCTAATAAGGAAATCGTATTGCATTTTCATGGAAGATCATTTAATTAAATAATGATTTTAATAAATTATTTTTACTGAGTGAATTTGCATGGGAAAATATAGAAAAAAGTCATGTGGTGGCCACAACATTCTAGTTTTTATTATATAGTACTAATATACACTATTATATACTAATTTTTCATTTTATGTTTTTTATTTATAAGTGGTGCAATATGCCTGTAGAAGTAATTATGATGAAGATTGTAACTGTACAGATTGCCTCAAGTTGATGATATAAAGAAAGCTTGGATAAAAGCCATTCCAAAAATATCTACGTGTGAGTATTTCTTATATTGCTTTAATATAGATATATTTATTTTTTGCGTGACAGTTTTGTGAACATTTTCTAGTAAATAATTGATAAAAGTGCTTAAATATCCTTGAATAAAGTTTACAATAAACATTTCTTTCAATTAAAAATTCTTTTTCAGTTGATAGTTATTACCATCAGGGCTACCTCGAGTTCCGGCACAAGCTTATTCTTGGGGGGGGGGAGGCTTGCAGTGACAAGAGGTCTTTAGGTTGCAAAATTTCTGCTTATGCCTGTTGGGGGGCCCATTCCAGAAAGGGGCCCAAGGGAACTGCCCCAGAGCCCAGTTAAAGAGGGGGCTGCAGCCCCGGGCCCAATGACCAAGGGGGCCCTAGATAGGGGCAAATAACCCCAGTAAATAGAAACAAGTTTTTTTTTTTTTTTTTAATTCTGTTTTTACAGTCAAAAATTAAATCCTTGATACTGTTATGTAAAAATATTTTAAAAAGACAAATTTTTGAAAATTTCTTTTAGTACTTAAACTTAAAAAAAAAAATAAATAAATTTTAAGTATTTTTTAAAAATGCATTAACATTTGAAAATTTCAAAAGTCATTCAAGAGATGAGGGGGGGGGGGGGAGAACAATATATTTATTAATATCACACAATCAACAAATTGGGAAGAAAATCATATTTATTGAAAATTTATTTTTCCAACTGAGTGAAAATAATGCCTGGCCCGGGAGTCGAACCCCGAATCTTTGACTTACAAGGTCAAAGCTCTACCAATTGAGCTATCTAGGCCGACAATTAAATGGGCATTACTCACTCAGACAACCTTTAGGCAGAGCAACTGGTCTATCATGTAGATAGCTCGACAGAATAAGCCGCAGGTAATGGAAAACAACATTAAACAATGGGAGGAATAAATACATTTATTAATATCACACAATCAACAGATTGGGAAAAAAAAATCATATTTATTGAAAATTTATTTTTCCAACTGAGTGAAAATCAAAGATCCGGGGTTTGACTCCCGGTCCAGGCATTATTTTCACTCAGTTGGAAAAATAAATTTTCAATAAATATGATTAAAAATTCACCGATACATATTTATGATCATATGTTTAAAAACGAGTTAAATGAGATTTTTCCAAATATGTTTATTGCATTAATTATTTATTTAACTCTACCAATATCAAATTGCGAAGGCGAGAGAGCAAACTCCAAATTAGAGAGAGTTCTATCTCTTCGAAGAACAAAAATGCAGCTGAATAAGCTGCAATGTTTGGCTATGCTGTGCTCAGAGCACGATGTAAGCAACCTGGATTTTAAGCAGCCTGGATTTTAAAGATGTAATTGAAATTTTCAGCGCGGCAAAGGCTAGGAAGAAGCCAATTTCATTTTTCTATTCTGCAAAGTATATTCATTAAAGTTTTTGATGCAATAACTTTTCCTTTGGTTGGTGAGTTAGATTCTTTTGTTGTTAATATTTTTTTTTTCTGTTTTAATTAATCTTTTTGCAAACAGTTTCAGAGTTTATTTAAATGTAATGAGAATCTTATTCTAACATGACCATTGTAAAATTTTATCTAATGATAAACATTCATATTAAAGAAAAAGAAAAATGTGTGTGTGTGTGGGGGGGGGGGGGGGCTCCGCTATTATCACAGCCCCGGGCCCTTAAATGGGTAAACTGGGCTCTGAACTGCCCCGCATGCCCTGGCGTTAATCAGGGCCTGATTACCATCATGATTATTATTATGTGTCTTGTATTTTTATTATGTTTTGTATTACCATATTATTAATACATTTAAATTGTTTTCTCTACAATGTATTAATTTGTATCAATGTCACATAGTTTTCTATAATAATAATTGAAATATATTATTGAATTACCTTTAAATAAAATTTTACAATTAACTGCGAAAAAATATTTCTTGAAAGGATTTTAAATACCTTAGTAAATTGTATTACTAATAGAATTAGAAAATAATAATTAACATCATTGTTCTTCTGTTAAAATTATTAATTTCTTGTTAAAATTTCCTTCAATTTATTTTATTCACATTAATATCTGCTAATCGCATTTTTACTCCATTACCCTACTACTGTAAGTAATGGAAGCGTTATATTCGGTCGAAAAATTCGATATCGAGTTTTTCCTGATTTACACGTTTTCAGGTCTCATCAGTAAAAAAAAAAGTAGTTTTTGTCAATTGGTCAGTGTGTGTGTGCATGTATGTGTGGAATCGTCTGGCTACCATATCTCCGAAACTAATAATGATAGAACTACGAAACAGGACAAGTGTACAGATGTGTTTTCCAAATTTTGGTGAAAATTGGAAAACCGGAAGTGGGACCGTAGGTCCGTATCTCAAAAAGACACTATATTAGATGTCCTGTCGAATGACATAGTTGGTTAGTTCAAGAAATTGATAGGTGCCCAGTATAAATAACTCAATTTCAGGTCTCGCAAGTACATTCCTTTAAAAACGGCTGTATGGATTTTTTTCAAACTCGCCATATTAACTCCCTTTTAAGTATACTTTTATATGTAATTATTGTTTTTCTGTCAATAATTGAGTATGCCAAGTTTCGGTAAAAGTTGTTATCTCAAAAACGGTTCTAATGATTTTCTTGAAAATTGTTACATAAATCCATTTTAGATATCCTTTCTCATGTTTACGTGGTTATTACAGGAAAATTAAATGTCATCCTGATTAGGTAGGTCAGTTTTTAGATCTCGAAAATTGGTGTGTCAAAAAATAACTCTATCACTTTTTTCTTGTTTTTTAACTTATATATATATTATCAGCTGTCTCTTATGGAAAATTTGTCAGGTGTCTTCTGCATTAGGCCGATTTTATGTCTTCTGATCACATTATTTCTAAAAAATGCATATAATATCTGTAATAGTGGGTAATGGAAGTCGTGTGGTTGTTTCACACCAGATTTTTTTACATACATACATTTTGATACAAGATTATTCATATTTAAACAAAAATGTAAAATCATAAACATATCATAGATTACCAGACTTTCCAATATTAAGAGCATTTTTGTGCTTCCTTGTATTAAAAATTCGAGGTTGCACATACCAGAGACAAAGAGTACACTAAAATTTCATTCGTCTAAAAAACTTTTATCATGATAAAAAAAAAAAAAAAAATCTAGTGTGAAACAACCACAAGACTTCCATTACCCACTATTACACGCATTATATGAACTTTTTAGAGATATTATATTCATTTTTTAGGAATTTTCAAGTAAGAGAAACTTGATAGAAGTGTAAAGACATAAAACCGAGTTTCCTTAGCGAGTTAAAAATAAAAATTAAGAAAAATTATGAATTATATTTTTAAACACCAATTTCCGAGATCTAAAACTGTGACCTAATCAGAATAACCTTAATTTTCCTGTAATAACCACATAATACATGATAAAGGGTATCAAAAAGGAATTTATGTAACAAACTTCAAGAAAGTCGTTAGAGCCGCTTTTGAGATACCAACTTTTACCAAAACTTTGGCATGCTCAATTATTGACCGGAAAACATTAATTATATAAAAAAGGGTATTTAAAAGGGAGTTAATATGGCGAATTTGAAAAAAAAAAATCGCTATATAGCAGCACCACCTGGGGAGTGGTTGACACTAAAAGTTGACAGACACTCATTTAGGTTAAGGTGCATTAACATAAATTTATATGCAATTTTGCGCAGTAGTTCCTGAGATATAGCTTTCCCTGAAATTGCGGGAATCGTATAGCAGCGCCACCTGTCGATCATAAGCATTCATATTGAATCAGCATAATGTCTCCTAATGGCCTTCTCTTATATCAAGTTTTCATTGCTCATACGCAATAGAATTTGAGATATATCTTCTCCTTAAATTGTAGAAATCGCTGTATAGAAGCGCCACCTGTTGAGCAGTTGGCACCAAAAGTTGATAGGCATTAATTTAGCTCAAGGTGCATCTACATGTCAATTTATATCCAATTCTGAACAGTAGTTCCGAAGATACAGTTGCCGCAAAATTTTTGTCATACACACAGATATTTTCTAAAAATAGTCAAATCTTGTTCCAGACCTCTCAAAACGTGAAAATCTGTCGAAAACCGGAAGTCGAAAATTTTTATGAATCCAATACTTTTTTCTATTGAATATAGAAGAAAGTTAAAAAAAAAAAAAAAAAAAAAAAAAAAAGGAAGAAGAAGAAAAAGTATTTGAGCAATTAGCTGTGAGTGATTAAACATAAATTTTTTGAATGAGTTGGGTTTTTTTTGCGTCTTAAATTTTGTTTTCACATAACAATTTTAATTTTAGCAATTAATTAAAACTTCTGTTGTTCTTATATTGTTGTTTATAGAAACACAATCATTTCATATTAATTGTTTTTAAATCTAAAATTATGCTTAAACTTCTTTATATTATTTTCTTATTTTAAAATTACTTTGCATTAAAGCAACATACATGCTATTCTTTAGTTTCTTTTTTTTTTTTTTTGTATTCAGTAGAAGAAAGTATTGAATGCAGAAAAATTTTCAATTTCCGGTTTTTGATGGATTTACACGTTTTGATCATTTTTAGAAAATGTCTGTCCATCTGTGTGTGACAAAAATTTTGTGGTGACTGTATCTCAGGAACCACTGGACGAAATTGCATGTAAATTTATATGCAGATGCACCTTGTCATATGTTAGTGCCTATCAACTTTTGGTACCATTACAGAGCAGGTGACGCTACTATATATTGATTTTCTCAAATTCAGGAAAGGCTATATCTCAGGAACAGCACAGAATTGCATATAAAATTATATGTAGATGCACCTTAACATAAATTAGTTTATGCCAACTTTTTACATCAATCGCTCAAAAGGTGTCGCTGCTATACAGCGATATTCGCAATTTAAGGGAAAGCTACATCTCAGGTTGTATTGCGTACAATAGATCTAAACTTAATATATGAAAAGGTTATTTTGAAGCATTATGTTTATTAAACTGGATTTATATATATATACGCAACTTTATTGTAAAGTTGCAAAAAGTCCTCGTATTTTCTAAGGTAGTAACATAATACATGCTACAGTTTTTTTTTTTTTTTTTTTTTTAACAGGTTTCTGAGAAACATTTCAAGAAATCGGATGTAGAATATGAAACTTTTGCCTATGATGAAAAGAAATTTTGTGTTCCTTTACATCGTCCGTGTTTGAAAGCAGGTGCTATCCCATGTATTTTTCTGGATTGTCTATTAATTTGTCCTCGCAAGACAATATCAAGAGTGAGTCCTACTGAAAAGCATATTTCAAGGGATGATCGTGAAAGATAATTTTCAAATTGAAGATCGTGAAAGATCATTTCATAATTATAAATATTATCTGTTAAATTTGTTTATTTTATGATGTGTTAAAATGTAATTTTATAATTTTTCATATAATCAAGATTGATGCTTAATAAACTTGCTTTATGTAAATTGTTTTTTTTTTTTTTTTTTGTGTGTGTGTGTGTTTGCACGTGCGCGTATGTGTGTGAATTTATTGTAGTGTTTTTAGCTTTATAATATTGTAGTGATATTAAGCAATTAAAATTTTGGAGAGATGTGAGAATTTGAGTACTGTAGTAAAATTTATAAATAAGTACCCCTTTTTACACATGTTAAGAAACAGTCTATAAACAAAAATTATGCTTAGTCACGCCAGCTCATATTTTATATATTGCAAAGAATTTCAGCTGTATCAAAAATCTCAGTTCTCTGTTATACATAAAGGATAACTTTTCACCCCAAAATTGTGTGTTGTCTGTCAAAAGAGTAAATATACACATTATATATAATTTAAGACACTTTATTATTTATTATTTAATCCAACAAAAATAAATTAATAGATAAAAACTATTTTAATTATTGTTTATTTATTTAGTGGAAACTATATTTTACTTAACTGCAACAATATTGGTATATCATAACCTTTATGGTTAGATACCATTTAAGTATTTATGTCATAATGTAAATTTTTGAATGTCATAAAGTAATCTGTTAACAAATTTGGAGACTGTAAAATTCAAGACCCAGTAATTTTAAGAAACTTTTATGGATTATGAGCAGGAATTTCATATTATACAATTGAATAATAATTTTTTAAAAAAAGCACTAAAGCATGATTTTTTTTTTTTTTTTTTAATCTTAATAATGGTCATAGGAACCTAAATGAAAATTTAACAGCAAATAAATTTTGGGGAAGTTTCTATTTTTAATAAATTCTGTTTTGTTCAAAATAAAAATCTTAAATTTCTCTCTATATATGTATATGTGCTTTACTTTTCTCAATTTTATTTATTTATTTTATTTTTTAAATTGGGGGGGGGGAGATTGATACATATATATTTTTAAAATTATCATAGATCTATGTTCAACCATTAGTTTTAAAGGTATTGACGAGTTCTTTTGAAAGATACCCATACTAAAAATTTACTCTTACAAGAGGGCGGAAGCGATGCGCTTACATATACAATTTGTTTAGCTGGTTGACTCTTGCTACTATAAACATATTTATTTAATTTCATATTAAAAAGTCAAAAATAATTTCCATTATGTAAACTCATGCGAAATTTTTTCCTATACTACCTATTAAAAAATTCTGCAAAAACGCGATGACACCACCACATGTTTAGTTGTTGATCCCCAAATGTAATCAGCACAATATAGGTCAAGGTCAAACTAAATATCAAGTTGAATTAAATCATGTTCATCGATTCGAAAGATACAGTATCCAGATAAGTTCATCAAAAACTGGTGTTCAAAAATTTCAGGAATCCAGTACTTTGTTCTTGTGCATGTAAAATAATATTAACTTTTAAAGTTTTTTATTCCAATAATTTATTTCCCGTTATTTGGATATTTTTTTACATGATTATTTTATTTGCTTTTTATTTTATTTTTTAACTATATTAGATATGCCTCTTAATATTACATAGTTATTTATTATTTTATCATTGTCCACTGAAATTAAATATGGGAAGAATTCTGTTCGTAAATATCGGAAAACTTGAAAAATTCAGTTTTAAAAAATATAACATTTCAAACTTTTTTTTTTAAGGGGGGGGGGGCGAGTAAGAAAGCATCTTTATAATCTCTTTTAGAAAATAAGTTATTTTCATTTGTAAATGGAACGATATTGCCATTGGAGTATTCTTGTTTGTTTTTTAACTGGTTTTAAATTCAGAAATTTTTGCTAAATCCAATCATCCCTAAATTATTCAAATGATTTTAAATAAAGCAAGTTCAATATTGTAGTTGCGAAAATTTGCTTCTGTTACTACATTCAATTTTTATTTTTATGAAGAGGAAAGGGAAAAAAATCGCAGCTGACACCAAACAAAACGCTCACAGCCGGTGATGATAATGTTCGCCTGTCTGTGATGACGTCAGCCATAAGGCTCTGCGTTCTAAGTTAGTAGACGGAAAGTGGGATTCCAGGAGGCGTACGCCGACCCAGTCGTTCGGTGTTTTCCGTAGTTTTCTCTGAAACTTGCGTAAAATACGGAGTAGGACCACTTAGAAAGACCCCCCCCCCCTCACGGAGGGCAACGCTCCAATAGGCCTAGGACTCTCGTGATGTCAATCGGCCTTAATATGCAACACCAACACACAATTGATCCCCGAACTTTCATTTCTTGAACATGTGTGCGAGATAAATGCATGTGTTAATGATAAATAAATGTAGGGAAGGAACTAAAATAAATGTAGGAAGTTTTAAACCAGCGAATTCTTTGTTTCACTAGGTTTGTTAAATTTCCAGTATTCATAGCTGCTAACTATTTTAATTGATTCAGGAATTTTGTTAGTACCGCCCTTTTTTCAAATCATATTTGAAGAGTAATTGCCTTCATATTTAATTGTAATTACATGCTAATGAAAATTACTGTAGAAAGAATATGGTACGAAGAAAAGGGCGAAGCATTCCGTAATAAATTGAAAAAGTTGGCAGCTATGAGTATTTTATTCCAAATGATGGACAAGTAATCTTTTTCAGAAAAGTTCTTTAAATGTCTTTCCAATGTTGAACATCTTGAACGGGGAAAAAAATTAAACGATTACAAAAGTAATGAGGTTAAGATTAACAACAATGCTTTTTCAAAAGCCCCTGCAAACAAGTATGAGGCCACTTCCTCATGAAATATGAGGGATTTTAATCTATTAAATTTTTTTGATTAATCTCTCTCAAATATTATGAGACAGGCTAGTCAAATATTTTTTTTTTTTCGGGCTAAAATTTCTCCACAAATATTATGAGGCAGCTTAGTCAAATAGAGACTAGTTTTCCTTTTCAAATATTACCAGACAGATTAGTCAGGTAAATAGTCTTGACTATCCTGCCTCTTCAGATATTCATTGAAAATTGACTAGCTTGCTTCGTAAGATACCTGTTGGCTGCTGACTAACCGTCTTAATCAAGTGCAGATTCTGACTAACTTGCCTTGTCTGGCAACTGCGGTTGTTGACTAACCTTCCTGGTCAGATAATTATGATTATCGACTAGCCTTCTTTGTCTAATAATATTAACCTTCCTAGTCTGGAGTAGTGTTTTGGTGACTAGTTTAGCAAGTACACTTTTTAGTTTTGGAGACTAGTTCAACAAGTACACTTTTCAGTTTTGGTGACTAGTTCAGCAAGTACACTTTTTAGTTTTGAAGACTAGTTCAGCAAGTACACTTTTCAGTTTTGGAGACTAGTTCAGCAAGTACACTTTTTGGCTAGTCAGTTATTTTGGTTAGTCAATTCTGTATTGTCAGCTGAGCATTTTGGCAGGTCACTGTGACCAATTTATTTTTCTGTGTGTACACAAAATTTGTCAAGACTATGGAATGAAAATCTCGATAAAAAAAACCAAATCTATGGCTTTCAAAGGGAAAGAACCTATTCGTACAAAAATTGTCATTGAAAATGAAGTCATAGAACAAGTATCACACTTTACCTATCTAGGTTGTGATCTCACTTATGACTACGATAACGAGGTACAGCAGAAATTGCACAAATTCCAATACATATGTGGAACTTTGAGAAAAACCCTCAGGAAGAAGACACGAAAAGAAACACAACTTAAATTCTATAGGGTCATGGGCACACCCGTCTTACTTTATGGCTCAGAGACATGGACCTTGGGGAGCCGGGATCTATCGAGAATCCAAGCAACAGAAATGCGACATTTGAGACCTATAAAAGGCTGCACAATTTTCGACAAGATTCGGAATGAAGACATCAGGAAGGAGTTAAAGATCTTCAACTTATGTGATAGAATACAAGAATATCGTACCAAATGGAAAGACCATGTACAGCGTATGCCGGAAACACGGTTCCCCAGAGCTGCCCTCGACTACTCCCCAAAGGGCAGGAGAGATCGAGGACGACCGAGAAAGCGGTGGACTGAACAATGAAGCCGGAACAGGCACTATGCCTAATCCCTGAAGTTGATGATGATGATGATGATGTAAGGGGGAGATTTATCTCCCGAGAAACTCAGTTTGATTATTAAATAAATAAGTAAATATGAAAAGATAAAAATGATTTCTTACCACTCGTGAGTTACTTGTGGAAACGCAGGCACGCCACTCTCAAGACACGCAGGTGGTTCACAATTATCCTCCTCCGAAACCACTGGATTCGCACGATCCACTACCTCCAAAATATCACTACCAATAGCACAATATGACGCAATAACTCTTACTTTACACTAACAACACACTATATCATAATATCTGCGACTTCTTCCTCCGTCAACAACCACCACACAACACTGTCTCGTAATCTCCACGGCGTCACACATGCATAACACAAACCCTTACCACATTTCACTTATTTATCTACCTTGAAAACCGATAATCTCTATCACTTCAATTTCCCTGACTTCAGTAACTGATCATATTCATACACATTACGCAGACTTCGCAAGGTTTTACCTCCTTTTAGTGGCTCTATGCCGTCGTAAACTCATCCCGACTAAATTTTCTTACGTCACTCTGTGCTGCTACCAGACTTCGTATTTTCAATCTTCGATCAACATTCCTTTACAAGTGACTAATTCCTTTTGCCTCAACTTCGGCGCTACGCTACGATTTTACTCCCCATACCGCTTACCTGCGGTGACCTGCAATTGACTCAACCTCTTACCTTACACAATTGATAGGCACTAATTTATGTGCATGGTGCAAGTACACATCATTTTGTTTGAAATTTTGTGCATTATACTTTAAGATATTGTCTAGACATATCGTGTTCTGGATGTCTTAAAACGTGCGAATTCATTGAAATCCGACTGTCGAAAAACTTAGAAAGTAAAAGTTCTTACAATAACAATAACCAAGTACTTTTTTTTTTTTTTTTTTTTTTTTTTTTTTTGGTACACGAAGAGCTTCTCCACCTGCGATGAAGTCATCCCTCGTGTAGATTTAATCTTTTAATATAAACATATTTCAAAAGAACTCTCTTATACATTAAAGAATGTCTGAAACATAGATATGTGATAAACAAAGTTATTAAATTTTTTTCACCATTAACAAAAAAAAAAAAAAAAAAAAAACTCAAATGTAGTTCATTAGGTGATGAAAATTGGCCTTATTTCGATATGTTCTGTTTTACTTCTCCGATATGAAAATCGTCTGCATTAATCATAGAAAATAAATAATTATTTTAAAAAATAATGTGTACTGCGTAAATTTATATAGAAATATATAGAAGAAAGTTTTGTGGCGGTCAAAAAACGCTAATTTTTCTTTTTCTTTAATCTTGCTTTGCATTTTCTGTAATTCCAGATAAACACTAATCTTTGAATGAGATATGTTCATTATTCAGTCACCATTCTAACATCGCACCTTCTAAAGGTTTAATTATTTTTTTTTTTATAAAATCGCATTAAAAGATACATCGGGTTAAATAAAGTGTTGCTCTATAATAGTATAAAATCATCATCTTGTAAACTATGCACAAACTTATTTTAAACGTAAAATGTGAGGTTTTTAATTTCGTTTTATATAAGAGGAGCAAACATTCAAACCGTGTTTTCTCCAAAAATAAAAAAAAATGAGTTAGTGATTTTTCTGTGAACTCAACATTAAATAGCACGAAATTATACTATTATTTTAAACCAAAATAATTTTTATCACATTATAAATGCTCTTAGAAAGTTAGGGTTTCAATCAAACAGTGTTTCCTCCAGAGCCTGTTTTCAGTCAAACTGTGATTTCTCCAGCCAACCAGTCAGTACTGCTCTTTCTGGTCCCGTGACTCGTACATGTACCAGCTTTTTATGTTTGTTTTTTCGTTAGTTCTATCTTCTTTTCTTCATTTTAGAGGAGTGTACTTTATTATTATTTTTTTTTTTTTTTTTTTTTGCAAATGGAAAAATTAATAGATGGTGTATTAGTGAGTACTTCTAATTATGGAACTAGAAAAATACAGAGAATTGGTCGAAAAAGAAAAGAAACGAAAAAGAAACGATATTCAGCACCTTTAGATAACAACATTTATGCTCCATGCAAACATTCTATTGATACTTTTTCATGCACTGATATTAGACCTAATGACGTTAAGAAGTTTCGGGATAGACTTTATGAAATTCCGGACAAACAGCGACAAGATTCTATTATAGCTTCATTGGTTGTTACAAAAAATGTAACTCGACGTAGACCTAATAACCCAACCAAAAAAAAAAAAAAAAAAATCGCAATCAGCAGGCTTACAGCATGCATTTTCTGCTTCTTATTTTATTACTAGTAGCAGTGGTAGGAGAATTCCTGTGTGTAAAAACAATTTCATGGCTATAACTAAAATAGGTCGTACAATGCTAGCCAATATTGTTACTAAGGTACATGCTGGTGAACCTATTGAGGAAAAGAGAGCAGGGGATAGAAAAAGCCACTTAAGCATTAATAATTAAAAAAAAAAAAAAAAAAAAAAAACAAGGTAAGAGAATTTATCTCAAACTTAAAGGCACCAGAATGACATAGACAAACTTTTACAATTGATGTATGGCGAAGAGTGAAAAAATCAGCCTGTTTTTAAATGGTATAAAGATATCATTACTAATAACTTTCATGTAGAATATGAAGAAACAGAGGAAGCATGAAATTGCTTAAGTGAAGATATTGGTTTAAAAATTTAAATTTGAAATTGGCTTAAAAGTTTTAGTTCTTCCCTACAATTTGCATGATGATGTTTCACGCGTAAATATTTAATTTAACTTTATAATTACATAACAAAATCTGTTCTGTTAATTACATTAAGAATGTTATTTCATCAATATTCGAGCTACATACTTTTTCATTCAAAAAATGTTTTGTCCACATTGGAAACATTCAAAACATGTTTTCTCCTCTGTGTTTCGGTCAAAACATGCTTTCTCCACATTGGAAACATTCAAAACATGTTTTCTCCTCTGTGTTTCGGTCAAAACATGCTTTCTCCAAATTTCAAATACATTTTTCTAATTAACTCTAAGTTTATTAGGTAAAGTAGGCCTACAGATCTTCCTAGTAACCAATAATACAACTAAACAAATGATAATTAGGGTCTAAGAATGGTTATTTTTTAATTTATCAGTTTTTTGTGTTTTCTGAAAAATTGCATTCGAAGGAGAAAACACGGTTTGAATGTTTGCTCCTCATAAGTGGTTTGACGTTTTTAAACATAACGTTTTTTTTTTTTTTTTTTTTTTTTTTTACAGTGTTAACTTTTTATTTTACAAATCTGATAAAATTAGGATCTTTTTTTTCAATAATTCATGTAATAATGTTATGGAATTGATAACAGTTATTATTTGTGAATCTGACATTCGAAAAATAAAATGAAACTTTAATTATTAAACATATACCCGAGATTCCATTTTGACTTTCAAAGCATGAAAATGATCACTCAAAAGCTAATTTATTAAGTTCATGAATTATTTATTCTTTGTAACTCTGCTTCACACAAGAGCTTACAAAATTTATTTATAGTCTCTTACTCAAGTTCTGGAAGTGATATGTAGAATTATTAGTAAGATTAAAGAAAATTAATTTTCCATCAACTCTTAATTAGTGTGAAAGGAGAGAAAATTAATTTACGGAATTTTAAGTTAAAATTTACTTGTTCTGCTAGAAATTGTGAAGGGAAGATTAAGGATATTATTTTGTATTAGGATTTTTGAATAAAGTGCTTATTTCTGGATTGTGAATAAGGATAATAAGGAAATAACGAACGTTGCAATATATGTATATTAACACACTATCTACCAATAAATATTTGGACACTTTCAAAGTTAGACGTTTTGTCAAACACCTACAGCAATTCTTGAGAATTATCAAGAAACTTTGGAAATATAATGGCATGTTATACCTCACATATTTCAGCAAATGTTTTGTCCTGAAGGGAACCAGTTAAAAATGAAACAAAAGTCAAAATGTTTTGGATCACCCTGTAAAAAATAATGGTTGAAATGCATTTTTGCTGTAGCATGTGATTAGGAGAATTCTTCTAATTCCCTGTAGAAATTTTTATGAGGCTACCATATATATTCATTGAGATATAACTGTTTCTTTAAAAAACGGCACAGGAATACCACTTATTAAACTATAACACGTAATGTAATAGATCAGTCCAAAACCATTTTTAGGAAAATTGGCGTACTGCATTAGACACAGCATATTGCAATGAGAATGCAAAAATCTTAAATATCTTACAAAATCTGAGTATTTTTAGTAAATAATTTTTAACTACGCATGCGCAAGATTTTAAAAAATTTCATTTGCATAATTGTATTCAGCCAAATGTATTCAGCTACTTATACGAAAACCCCAAACAGATATCGTGTAAATTCAAAAAGATATGAGGGATAGAATGAACAGAATTTCAATTCCTCTCAGAAAAAAAAGGAAGATGATAAGAGGTTTTTTTTCCTCTTTAGTCCCTTAGAAGATATTTAACAGTTAAAATATTTCTTTTCTCCACCATAAATCAAATTTATAGCCATAAATTTACCGAAAAGTGGTAAAAAAAAGCGGGATCCCCTAAAAACGGTGGGTGAAAGGTCAAAATGGCCGTCATAGTCGGATTCAGAAGGACATTTTACATAAGAATTTGCAAAAATGGTGTTGGGGGCAACTTTCATGCCGAGCAGTGTAATTAAACAAATAATGTATCATAAAAAAAAAAAAAAAAACACTTTTAGTTGATAAATTGCTTGCTTTTCAAACTATAATGAATAAAGAAAAAGGGGGATCTTTTCATTAAAAAGGTCATATCAAACATTTAAAAAAATACATTAAAAATAAATTAGCACTTATTTAGACAAAACAGATTAATTTTAATCGTAAAAAAGCGGCTCTTTTTTTTTTCTTCTTCTTTTTATTATTTTAATTTTTAATTTAATTTAATTTATTTTTTTAATTTTTAATTCATGCCTACTGATTTACTGATTGCCTACATTTTTCTTTTCTTTCTCTTTCTTTCTTTCTTATATATATATATGACCAATTTGGATTTTTAAAAAAATTTAATTTATATGCAAGTTTATTAAGGAATCCTTTTTTAAGATTCTTTTTTTTGCAAAATTGATCGAACGTACTCATAAAAAATACTCGCACCATTTTTTATAACACTTTTTAAAAATCTCTATTGAATAATTTTATTAAAATGACTACAGTTTTTAAAGTGAAATGAAAAACAAAATTCTAAAAGAAAAATTAACACGGAAAGAAAAGACATAGGGTCATAAATAATGAAATACACTTTTAGTTATTGAAAAGCCGTCAGTTTTTCAGAACCGTATTTAATAGAATTCTTTTGTTTTGATTAGACGGGGAGTTTTTTATCACAGCTCAGTTTTGTTAAATATTAACTCATTAAAAAAAGAAAAAACTGTAAATTTTTTGTAAATAGTTTTTTAGCTTTCAAATAAAGGTAGTTGCTTTATTTAATCTGATTTTTAAATATAACCATTAACTTTTACAATGAGTTTGTAATTAAATTTTTATATATGAAGACAAAAAAAAAAATCTTAATAAACAAAGAAGGTTAATTAATTTACTAACTATTTCATTGTTTACATTTTTCATATCTTATATAATAATAATAAACGGTGTCATAGAATTGATAAAGATGTTCCATATTAATTCTAAACGTATTCATAGGCTATTTTTTATTACGTGAAAAGGACGCTTCACATCCTTTTATTTAGTTATTCGCTTATAACACATAATTAGCTCTTTCTAATAAAGTGAAATTACTGAAGTCGAACATTAGTATGCATTAGTGTGCAAAAAGTAGTTTTAGTATACATAGCATTCGTATACATAGTTGCAAAGCTTTAATCTTATAAAACTACTTATAGTTATAAATAAAATGCGCAAAAGAAATAAATATTCAGTTGTAAATATAGTTAAGATTAAAAAAAAATAATAATAAAAAAAAAAAAAAATAAACTTAATTCTTGATGCATTACGAGAATTTCAGAATGAATTTAATAAAAATTGAAAACAATTTCTACTATAATGATTTAAGATTTTAAATTCAAAATTCGAATGTAGAATTATATGCACAGTAAAAGTAATTGCCATTAGAACTCGACCGATCGCTCAGCACAATCAAATACAAAAAATTCCCACGAACGAGACTGCCATTTCCATGATTAGATACCTTTCCACGGTAAGAAACTTTATGCCTCCCTGTAAGAGAACCATTTGTAATAGAGACATCTTTTACCAAAATGATCATACGTTAGCAAAAGTATTTAACATGTTTGAGGATTTTTTTTTTCATTTGTTTTAAATAATTTAAAAGCTATTTAAATTAACTTCAAATAATTTGAGTCCATAGACCGCAATATTTATTAATTTCATTTTGTAGTTTTCTGAAATGACTTTGAGCCCTGCACATAAGTAAATTTTTTAGTACTTGTTTTAAGTAACATGATACCTAATTTTATGTAAATCGAATGTACAGCGGGTGTTTAAATTTTTCAAAATGATTTCGAGCAGTCTAATTAATGTTTAAAATGTAAAAATAATTTTTTTTAAATTTCAGTCTGACAGCCTTGCTTCTGGATTACAAGTCTGCATCGAGGTTTCTATGATAGAAGTGTTGTATTGTTTGTTGGTCTGTTTAGATAGATTGTTTATATGAAGAAATATTATTCATTCAAAAATTAAGTTTGATGATGAAGAGTTGCTACCAAAGTAGAGTACTTAGCCAATTTACAATCCTTTCAAGTAAAATGGTCGCAATTGCGTTGAGAAGACAATAAATCCAGTTGAACTTGCTGACATCATATATTTTATTTTACTTTTAATTGTGGCAAAATATCCCAATAACATTATCTTTAGAAAGAAATCATAAAAAAAAAAAAAAAAAAATGATAAAAGTTATTTAAGAAGGGTGAGGACGAGGACACAGGGAGTACAATGAAATAACAAGTGTTCTACATAAGAAAAGTCAGAGAAGAAGTAATCAAAGTTTGGCTCAGTTACTTCTCATCAGAAACCACAATATGATCGCCAAACCTAAATCTCAAAGTAGCCAAGAGCAACACCCATTTTTTTCAGTTAGCCTGCAAACAATATAATTTTTTTAAATATGATGGCGACCCTTATTTTAGCCAAAAATATCGTTGAAAGATTCTGGCAAAACGAAAGATGTGCGTTACAAATGTAACTTCAGGAACTTTATTCACAATTGTAGTTTATACTTATTATGGTTTCACAAGATTTTGAGCCGATAGAAACTGCATAATTTCCTTTTCAAGAGTACATCTATTTTTCGCCAAAAGTGACAACGCCAGCGAAAACGTATTCTATTTCATTTTACTGAGATGAAAATATTGACTAGCTCAGCTTATCGTAAGACGATTGCTTCTTCTCTTAATTTTTATTTATTGCAAGAAACAGAGAGAAATTAAATTAGATAGTTCGCCCGCTGAAAAAACGCAACTGACTTGATTTAAAATGCAATAAATGTTTTTAGAATCGCTCTTCATAAAGATGGGAATTGAATTAAATTTTGAGAGTTAATATGTAATTTTGAATATGTGATTTTCGATATCACAAGATAGAGATCCAGACACATGCATACGTCACCGTGAAATTACAAGAATGAATCCAGGACACTTAAAAACACATAGATACATCAAAATCTTATAGTCGAACTTTTTTTTTTAAATTATAACAATACTTTCCTTATTTAATTTTTGTTCGAAAAGTAAAAATTGGAACTGCATAAACTTCTGTTCACCATAAATGTATTCATATACATTCATATATTACTGTCACATTTGCATTCATATTTTCATACTTCATGCTTAGCCCTGGAACTATTTTTCAGCTTTTCAAGTCCCAAACCTCCCTAAAGATTCATCTGAATTGCTTACAACTGTCACTCGAAATGTAACAAAAAATATAAAGAAACGTCTGCCTCGCTTTCTAGTACAGGGTCAATGCATCTAGGTTAAAATGAAACGGATGAGCTGTCATTTTACTTTCGCAAAATGGCTTAACGTTGGAATAAATGTTTTACGTTGCACATTTGTAAAACTTTACTGCATTTATAAATACAGTGAAATAAATTGTTCTGAAAAGTAAATAAAATAATATAAATCAGATATAGATCAGAGTAAGCAAAAATTATAGGAAACCAATAATTACAGATCAATACTTACAGAAAGAAGAAAGAAAAAACATATGTTTCGCAAAGGTTTAAAAAAATAAAATAAAATAAATAAATAAATAAATAATTCCAAACGTATATAAACATATTGTTTATAATGTATTTTGACAACTTTTCTCAACTTAAACTATATGATTGAAAATTTTGAGGGGTTAAGTGAGTGAATGAGTGGATTTTATGTCGCACTAGTACTACGCTATGAAAAATTCGAGAGCTACATGATAATATAAATTGTTTTTAACTGCGGTGGAAGAAATTCATAAATAACTACTTTTTTAGTTTAAATTAAAATAATCTGGTATGTCACAAGCACGACTTTCTCTTACCTTGCATTTCAATGCTATAAATATAGGTTGCATATTAAGTCGTAATAAGGTAAGATAATAAAGTTCAATCTACTTTTAAAATAATCTAAAATAGGTTAAAAAACACTTTCTTTTTTGACATATAATTCTGTGAATCCTCAACCCCACATTCGAGTATAATGCCTCCACTTAATTAAATTAAATAAATAAATAAATAATAATAATAATAATAATAATGAAGGCTGTAATTAATTAGTTTTTAAACTTGCCAATCATGATCATTTTTTTTTAAGTAGCAACGTAATACGAACTCAAAATACTAAATTTGAATTTATTGCAGTTAATTGTTTTTAAGTTATGTTGATAAGAGATACCCATGCAGAATAACCACAGAAAATTATACTTTCGTATTCAGAGCACCTTAAAACGTAATATTACACAAAAACTACAGTTAAAAATAGAACATAAAAAAATATTTTGTTTATATTATAGATATGAAAAATTTATTTTCCTTCCTAAGCAGTGACTGTCGGCATAGTAAAGTTTAGCAAAGCATTTCCTTGAATTATATTCAATAGAGAAGACTTTTAGCTTAATTTTGGGTAACCATGTATATTGTCTATAAACTATATGCACATCACATTGTATACTTAAATTCATTTTTATATGAAAGACACCTAGCGCAAAATGAAAAAAAAAATCCAACAATTTCCAAGTACAGCCCCAATATATTCAAATATTTTGGGTAGCCCTGTAAACGAATGATGAACGATTTGCATACGCCAATCTACAGAAAACATGATTTATTCATATAAAATATTATATTCATTCCATTTTGTTTAGGGAAGCCCATAGATGTTACACTGCACTTACCAGTAATTTCTCCCATACACGTAAAGCATTTGAATTATCTTGGATATCTATGTACACGAACCATTTGTTTTATCACAACGAAACGTTTAGTGTAGCATCACTATATGACACAGCTTTAGAATACCGAGTTTGGACTTCGCGGTATTATTTGTTCGTGAGATATGGTGTTAAAAGACACATATATATAGAGACAGACAGGCCCACAGGCCAACCGCTAAAATCATGTTCAGGGGACCTCGAAACGTACAAAAACTCACTTGTGATAGTTTGAATGATAAACAATACTTTTTCTACTACATATATGGGTAAGAGAAAGTGAAAAATATATGGAATTGGCTTATTTCCTGTAGCGTTTTGCATTGTTGAAAAATTGAAAGGCGAAATGACTTCGATAATTTAACCCTTATTTTTAATTATATCAGTAGAGCGCCGATCTCGTACCTGGTAGATTGCAGGTTCGATGCTAGAGCTGACCAAAGACTGTTGTATACACTAATGGTGGCTGGTGTCGGCAAAATCCGTCGTTTTCCCGATGCCTTTCATGATTCCATCGAATCTATATTTCTGGGGGCTCACCGAAGCGGGGGAACAAGCTTCTCCAAGGAGGATGAATATTATGATGGCATGTCTTCTGAACACTCTTAACGGTGAATGCTAGACCGTCACCAATTGACCATACTGTAACACTATTGTGACGTAAAACCCACTCAACTCAATTCTGATTATAACAAATTTTATAAGAAACACCATTTTGTACGTTGGAATGAACAATATGTTAATTTTGACATGTTTTGTTCAGTAAAAATATATTAAATAATTCCTATCATAGACTGTAATGTATTGTAATACTTTTTTGAGTTTCTTAACGCAATCTAATAATGCTATTTATAAAGAAAGTTCAATAGGGAACATTCTATACTAAAACTTCAATTATATATTCAGTTTCGAAGCATTCTAAAAATATTTACGTATCAAACTTATAAGATAAAGCAAACCTATAGGAAAATTTACCCAATTTACAAACAATTGATTAAAAAAGATAATATTTTGTTAAGACTCACATTTCTTTCTTCATTTTCTTTTTTTATGAGTGTCAACTTAAGCAATATGTTTTTGAATTTACCAGATTTGTTTTTCTTTGGCGCGGGGGGTGGTTTCATATAAGTAGCTCAATACCTTTAGCGAATAAATTATGGAAATGAATTTTTTTTTTAACGCTTGCACACCTGCAGTTAAAAATATATTACTAAAAAAGATCATATTCTCTCTAATATATTTAATATTTTATCTTCTGATTACAATAAATTTTTCCAACTTTATTACGGCAAATTTTCAAAAAATGACAGTCTCAATATCATGTATTGTTATGAACAAAAATCATTTTTAAAAATGTTTTTAATTTAGGTTAAAGAAATCTCTAGTTCGCCATGCATATATTTGCTAATGTGATACAAATTTATATATTATAAAAAAGCACCACAAAACTGGTGTTTAAAAGAAATAAGTACTAAAGTTTAAATAAACACCATTAAATGCGTTGTCACTTCATTTGCGGCACTAGTGCTTACTTTGTTTGACTGACGAAGGGTAATACTTTCTTTCGATCTGAAACAATTATTGCGAGTTTTTGCATTTCATAGATTTTATTCAAATTTTGTACTTAGAAATTTGTATAGTTAATTAAAAGAACCTTAATAATCAGATGCTTCACATTTCAAGACTGATTTTTTACAGAATGATCCCAAACATGTCGATTAGCATTGCCAACATAAGGTAGAATAAGTATTGTTTTGGGGTCAAATTTTTATAATTTAGCTATTTATATTTACAAGTTTTGAAGTGTCTTGAATATGAAATAGCATTTTCGTGGTTGGTCTTTATGTGAGTTACGACTATTATAAGCATATTAACTAGAAACATATATTAGTAGGAATTTTAATCTGTACAATATGGGCATGATAAATGAAACTTTTATTGAGATCAGAGAAAAAAATTCGTACACAGAAACATATAAAAATATTCAAATACATTACATCTATAAGCGAATTTTCTGAAGGGTAAAGTTTCATTTCTTTAGATTGTGTTAAATAAAATGAAATTGACAAATATATATATATATGTGTTGTGTGTGTATAAACAGGGTGGACGGAAAGTAACTCCCTATTTTGAATTTTGAATAGATATTGATGTTATGTGTAAATTGCAATGAAAGTTACCTTGTTTCGTAGACTGTAGTGTGGCATTATTTGTAATATTTTTTTTTCCTTTTTCATATGTCTTATGGCAGTGGCTTCATGAGTGATTCACTGGACGCTGAATGCCGCCGAGGCTTCACAGAATGGCCTGCGTGTAGTCCGGACCTCACCCCATGCAATTACTTTTTAAGGGGGTGGGCTAAAGAAGAAGTGTACCGCAGCAAACGTCAAACTCTTGCTGACCTTGAGAACAAAATCCGTGAGGTCATAAGTGGTGTTCCTGATGAGTTCTTGCGGAAGAGCGTAGCAAACGTACTTGTTCGTTTAAGACAGTATATAGAAAATTCTGGGGCACACGTTGAATTGCAACTTTTGTAATTATCATGCCACACAATAAACTAAATGTGTACAAAATATTGCCTTCGTACCTACATTTGTTTAGGAGAAAAAAATTATTTCCAGTACGGAGTCACTTTCCGCCCACCCTGTATATAGATATATATATCCACAAATCTAAGTTTGATATAGAATATACATAAAAAATACTTATTCTTCGTTTACGGAGCGACACTGATATAATCACACTATGGCTCAAAGTGAATTTCAAAACGTGTAATGCGTTTCTCTTATTGTGCTTACTGTGCTTAATTTACGCAAACTATGTGATACATATACAATTTACAGACAATATATAAGACCAGAACTATCCAATACTAAGCGAAACATTTGAAAATGTCCTTTATGTCTTACATCTTAAAGTGAAATGATATGTTTGTAGTAATTTTGGATAAAATAAAGTACTTGTGTGCTAGAAAATTACTCTCTTTAATCTGTAAATAATTAACAAATATATATAAACTACATTTTTATTCTTCTTATAATGTTGTAAATAAAGTAGCGTGATTGCCACACTAGATGACTGCCATTAATATGTAAGTAATTGATAAGTATATATGAAATAAATTTTTTGTACTTTTCCTGATGTTGTAGATACATTGTTAAAATGGTTGATGCAGGCAATAATATTTTAAAATAATTCTAATTTACTACGACAACCATAAATGATTATCATTTGTGTAATTGAGCCTAAACCATTTCACCTAGACATTATCTGCTAAAACGATGCAATTGATCATATTCCATGAAATCTAGTTAATGAATTGCAAACGAATATTCGATCAATTTTCATAGTTATCTTCATAAACAGTAAGAGAGTAAAAGTAAATGTGATTTCCTACAAAAGAGTTGCCTTTTCTGGTAACATTTTATTAGTCACTTTCATACTACAGTCGGCATCAAATTTAATGAAACACTAGCAATAATCCGTATTTAAAAGATGTGCACCTAATACTGTTTTGTTAACCCTACAAGGCTCAATTTTTTTTTTTAGTGCGCTACAAAAATATATAGGTTGTAATTAGTGATCAGAAGATAGGGAAAACTTATAAAAATAAAAATAAAATCATATTTTACGGAAAACTCAACTTTTTATTTCAGTTTCACATACGGTACACTGAGCCTTAACTATACTTTTTGGTATTAAACTAGTACAGTTAAATTGTTTTGGAAATAGTATTGTATATTGGACACACATACATAGAACAACACAGTATTTTTTTTCGAGTCAAAACTGTTCAATAACTATTCTTTTTTTATTTTTGAATTCAGACAAACGACTAACGTATCACTTTCATTCAAATTTCACACTGAGTGCTCTATAACAGAAACACGAACGACATCTTTAGGTAAAGATTCGTATTACTACATTGCTAAATGTCAGTAGCTTCTATCAAGATGTCAAGAGATGTCGCTACTAATAGTTTTATAGCTATAGAAACGATTAAAGTCAGTGTTCCACATATGGAACTGGGTGCCTTGTAGGGTTAAGTAAATATTTGTCGAATCTTGATCTTAATCTTTATGCTGTTTATAATAAAGTAAGTTGATGATAAATATTAGCGATCAAACTAATATATATATATGAAAAATGTGGATGTGTGCTTCAACAATTTTGTAGCCGACTGTAAATTACAGTTTTCTCTTTGATTCCACATTAGAATGTATGACACATATTTAAAGATGACCAAATAGACTACTGAAAATATTAGATTATTAATAGTAATTTATAATTCCATACACAATTAACTTAAATCTGACTATAAAAGTTCAATGAAACTTGGTATAACTTTTAAATTTCTAATCATGAGCAATGCCATCAAAGATTGATTATTAGAATTAATTTATCCTTTTCCTGAATTCTTAAAACTTTATAGTGTACGCAGGAAATATTATTTTTATTTTATCACGTCTTACGCAGGCTATACATATAATCCCTACGTTACTGGAAGGATTAGAGAAAAATAATTTTCTACCGATAATTAATTAGCATACAAGAAGAGAAAATTAATTCTTACGATATAAAGATCACTTGATATGTTAGAAAGGATAAACAGAAGATAATGCTCATTTTACTGATAACAAAAAAATAAATAAAGTGTTTTATTTTTGCGATGTAATATAAACGCGCAAGTAATTGAAAATATTGAAATATTTAAAAATAATCTTGTCTGATGTGGCTCTCGCACTGATTTCAATTACTTTGATAGTTGTAACCTCATTTTCATGTTGCATATCGTAATTCATTAACATTCGCGATTTCAACAGTAGCGAATTTTGACTATTCGCAAAGACAAAAATGCTGGTTTATGGAATATCACATATAATATGTTTTAGCTGAATAATTAAACAATATATATTTTATTTGATTGCCTGAATCGGTTGTTCTATAAAATTAATGCCCATTTACCTTACATCTAAGTCTAAACAAATTTCGATAGGATACAGAATTTCCATGAAAATTCAACTGTTATATAGATTTTAAAACTTCTTTACACACCATAAATTTTAAGCCAGCACAACCGGTTTCGAAAGGACGTAGCCTTTCTTCATCAGGTGCAAAAGAACACGTGCTACTGCCTTGGCGGCAAAAGCAAGACTGAAAGCAGGGGAAAATACAGAGGGGGGATGAGCAACACAAACAGCCAATAGGAAGCATCATGCAGGACCAATCAGAGAGGAAAATTCACACACACACACACAAAAAAAAAAAAAAAGAGGGAGAGAAGGAATAATCAATTAATTTTTTTTTTGTTGTTGTTTAATTAATATTATACTAATAAGTAAACTTAATAAAATTCATTTATTTATTATTATTATTTTAATTAGAATTATTTTATTATAACTATTATTATGTTATAAACATAATGAAGGAAATTATTTAATTGAATTAAACAAATTTTTCCAGGCTGTAGTTTTCCATGCTGCTTGTTTAATTCAATTAAATAATTTCCTTCATTATGTTTATAACATAATAATAGTTATAATAAAATAATTCTAATTAAAAAAAATTAATAAATAAATGAATTTTATTAAATTTACTTATTAGTATAATATTAAATAAATAAATATAAAAAGAAATTAATTGATTATTCCTTCCCTCCCTTTTTTTTTTTTTTTTGTGTGTGTGTGTGTTCCTCTCTGATTGGTCCTGCATGATGCTTCCTATTGGTTGTTTGTGTTGTCTCCTCCCCCTCTGTATTTTGCCCTGCTTTTAGTTTTGCTTTTGCCTCCAAGGCACGTGTTCTTTTGCACCTGATGAAGAAAGGCTACGTCCTTTCGAAACCGGTTTTGCTGGCTTAAAATTTATGGTGTGTAAAGAAGTTTTAAAATCTATATATTGATTGTACACCAGTTTTGAATTTAGTTTTGATTCAACTGTTAACTTTAGCTTCTACTGATCTCTAAGGTACGTTTTAAAGTAAAACATAAATATTCGTAACGTTAAAAAAAAAAATTGTTGTTGCCAGGCCAAGTGTTACTGTTGGCGTTGATTGTAGCAAAACTTAACTTTCGTAAATGTGTCCCCAGATTTTTTTTTTTTTTTTTTTTTTTTTTTTTTTTTTAAAGCCTAATAACTTTTTTCTGATAGAATAATGGACGGAGAATTCTTTTCTCTTTGCTAAATAGTATCTACTTATTGCTTTTAAGATATTAACACACAAAAGTGGTTACAGAACACCATTGTCAATCTGGTTCGGAATTTATAACAGTAAGCTGTTCTCTCTAGCCTTAGTTATTCAAAATGAGTGGTGTAATAACCCGTTTGTCTTATTCACTTAAATATAACAAATATTCTTAGTAACAAAAATAGTTCAGATTATTTTACATTAGATTACAGTTTAAGTACAATTTAAGTGGTTGCAAATACACTAACTCACGTGCATTTCGTCATGATTTCAAAAGACTAATTGTGTGTGGATGTGTATTATTTTATGCATTTTTAAGTTTGTTAATTTCTGAAATTAGTTAATTTTTGCTTTTAGAATTTTACTCATAATATTTTTTTTCATTTTATATTCAATATGTTAATGTGGGTGACTTATGTATTTCTTGTAAATAAACGTATTTCTTTGTTTTATAAATGTTCTGTGATTCAAATAAAATTTTATGGAACGCAAACCTCTATTTTTTTTCTCCACAAGAAGATTATATTAATATTTCTTAACATTCGCGAAGTTTTCATCAAACGTAACCCTCCGAAATTTTAAAGAATTACTGTCAGTATAAGAGAGGGGATATAGCACGTCTCAAAACACCGTTTGAACATTGTACCTATATTCATAAAGCAATTATTAATATTATTATATAACAAAAAGTATATATATATATATATATTTCAATTATTCAGAGAAATTTTACGCATAGTACTTTAAAACTCACCCGATTTTAGTAAATATTTGTATACAGCATTCCCATATCACCTTCAACGTACTAAATTTTAAATTTTACGATTTAACGAGTTAAATTTTTTACGTTTCTTTTTAATAAATGTTGATAATACACAGACAGACAGATCAATCAGTAAAATTTTATTTTCGCATTCAGAGGACCTTAAAACACTTAAATATAGCAAAATCTCCCCTTCGGAAATTGAAATACAAAATAATACCTTTTTCTAGAATATAAATAATAAAGAACAGCAATCATAACTCCCAAGTAATTTTTCTGAGCGTGAAAAAATTTAGCAAACCCTTTTCATAACTTGCATCCACTAGAAAAGAATGTTTTCGCTTAATTTTGGGTAGCAATGTACATGTATTGCCCCTAAGTTATATTGTGAGGCATGGGTTTCCGTAAAATATTCGTAAATCAGAAGCTACGAAAAAGTCGAGTTAGGTTAGAAGTCTTAACACTAATTAAGAAAGGTACTCTGCGAAGGATAGACAGTAGATACGTATTTGAAAGAAAAACTTATGGTTTTGCGAAATTTAGCAGTTAATTCTATTTGATTAAGTTGGAAAAAGATTGTACGAAACTAGGTAGCGTATGAATACAGATTGATTCCCCAGTGCATAAAAGATATGTTAAAATTGTACTCGAGGTTCAGTTCAAGATCACTTTGAGTTCAGTTTACCTCGAGACCAGTGCAGAGGAGTGCATCTGAGTTAGACGCCACTTACGTCGTCGGCAAGTTTAATTGTATTATGAAACCATTTAACTATGAAACCATTTAATTATGAAACCATTTATTGTTTTATATTTAAGTGAAAACTCAGATCATTAATTTTTACTACCCAGAGAGTAGAGAGAGAGAGTAGTCCCATTCCACTTCCCTACCGCATGTAAAAAGCTTTAAATACACTCGAACATCGTTAACATGAACACTGTTAACGTGAATTACTTTTAACATGAACTGTATCCTCAATCCCCGTCAAAATGAAGATTAGTTTAGTTATATGAATATTAGATACTGATAGCATGAACTACTGATAACATGAACCAATTTTTTATCCTTTTGGAGATTCACGTTAACAAGGTTCGACTGTATATATATCTTTTTGTTAAGTGTTTTTTAGTCTCTGCGCTGCATTACTTTCATACACAGCAGGAATAGATAAACATGAAGAGGTCGTACAAGACCCTACTTCACAATACGGCCACCATACAATGTTTATAAATTTAGTACTGTAAAAGAAACTCATAACACTATTTGTAATGCTCTTCAAAGAAATTCTAGATATAGCCACTAACAAACTGAATATCTTTGTGTGGCCCTGGAAAAGAGTGGTGTATGTTTTTTAGATATTAAAAATGCTTTTGTGCTTATGACAGTTATATGCTTATTTTATTTTGTTTAGTGTATTATAAAAATGTTAAAATATACAAAAAAAAAAAAAAAAACTTTCCTCAAATATTTAGTGTATTTGAATTATTTTTATTGTATCTGCACACAAACTACTAGTTCGATTTCAATAAAAAGTTTCAAGTAACCTCCCAATACGATAAAGATTTAAAATACTGAGTTTAGACTTACTGTTTTTTTTTTCATTTTTTTGAGTTATGCTTACAACAGAGACATACACAGAGGCAGACACACAGAGGATCAACCGCTAAAAATCTTATCTTTAGATTCCAGGTTTGTCAAAATGCGTAAGTATATCCAAAACTTAGTTTCAAAAATTCAATCCTAAAATAATACTTTCTCTACAATAATGGGTATCTAAAAGTAATACATTTTAGCAATGCATTATATGTATAATGTATATTATTTATGCATTTCCACACGTGTGTGTACATGCATTTATTCCTCTGCATACACACACACACATATACGTACATACACATATATATAAATTAAACAGAAAAATAACAATAAAACTAGAAAGCTAATTAGCGCAAAAAGCATTGAGGCTACTATCAGGGACACTCCTTAAGTGCACGGTGTACAAATCACAGCAAAACGTTTCAAGAGATATTAGCAAAAGTTAAAAGTATATTGGTCCCCTACGTCCCGCAAAGAGAAAAAAAAAATTCTTAACTTCTTAGCACGAAATTAAGAATGAAGAATTTGTGGAGGAAAAAAAAGTACACAGCAATGTATACAAATAAAAACGTAAAAACATATGAAAAGATTATCAAACACATTTATCAAGAAAGAAAAATATACACCAATATAGCTGAAAATGAAGAACATTTGCTTAAAATTTAACAGTTACGCATAGCTGTGAAAACATAAGGAAGATAACAATTCGATGTCGGATAAATTGTGTAATTTATCTGAAACCGAGGATCATAAGAGAAATATACTAACCACTTCAATTAATTCAATCATTTGCATTTCACGAAATTGAAAAGAGGACGAAGAATTAGGAGAGGAAGTTGTCGACCTTGCAAGCTCTTTCACTGTATAATTAAACGGAATGATTAGAAGCATTTTTGGTTAAATATTCATATTTAGTTGAAAGAAAAAAAAAAGATATATTTTTGACATATTATCATTTGTATAACATATTACCAATCAATAATTCACTAAGCTAGTTTACTGTCATTAGCTGATCTTTGAAATACACTTAATGTGCCATTTACGTTCACTACTTTGCTTAAATTCTAAATGATAATGAAGCGCACTAAATAATAAAAAAAAAAAAAGTTAAAAAAATAGAAATTTCTGTAACTTTCCTAGAAAAAGTTTATGTTTTCTAAAGCTACAGAAATTTAGTTTAAAATTGCATCCTTGTACATTTTTTCTGTAATCAGGTAAAATTTCTAACCATCGATACGCATTTCATCTGATGGTTATATATTTTTTCTCTTTAGCATGCGGATAATTGGTATAAAACCACGATTGAGAAATGCTAAGTAGCAAGTCAAATTGCGCAGAGAGGCCATGCCTACAATACAATTATTGCCTACAATACAGTGAACTCAGGTTCAATCCTGGCGGGTAGAACTGGAAAATTTTATCTAACGTGAGAATTTTTACAGCGAGTCTTAAGGTAAAAATTTACGAATATTTTCTGCATTGTTCTGTTGCACTAAATTATTGTACAACATATTTTCATAGCATACGGGTGTTTACTGGCAACTTTGCAGCCAGATATTTTCTGTAATATAACAGGATTTTTTTTTTTTTTTTTTTTTTTTTTTTTTATGCAGTGTGGTTTGTTTTACAGATACTAAAAATAATCCTCAATATTTACGTTTATGTGAAATTTTGCCCTATTTTGCCATGTTAAGAAATTCGTAAAATTCCAATAAATTACGAAATTTTTATATTCGAAAATTCATAGTCAATAATATTCATGCCAGTATGCTAAATAATATTTCAAAAGTGGTCTGACATCTTTAAGATGAAAATATCCCTCAAGATTGACGTTTATGTCAAATTTTGCCCTATTCTGCCATGTTAAGAAATTCGTAAATTCCAAATAACTTGCGAAACTTTCAAATTAGCATGTTTATAGTTAATGATGTTCATTGCGAATTCAAAACTGATATCTTAAAACTGTCCTCACATGTTCACAGTAAAAATTTTCTGCTTAATAGACGTTTAAGTGAAATTTCGTCCTATTCTCCCATGTTAAGAAAATCGTAAATTTATAATAACTTACGAAGTTTTTTAATTCGAATGCTGCAAATGAATAGGGTTCTTGTCAGTGTCGAAAGTAATATTTTAAAACTGATCTGACTTCTCTGTTCTTGAGATATCGTGTACACAGACTAACAAACTCACTAACGGTCTAACAAACTAACAGACACCCTACCGACGGACACCATACAAATTTTGTCATTTTTGGATTCCTGATACCTGAAAACGTGTAAAAAAGTCAAAAAATCGAGGTCGAATATTTTACGATTACCTAAGTTCCGCATACCTATAGTATGATGGGGAACTAATAACATTTATACATTTGCAATATACAAATATTAATATTATTAAAACTAGTGGATCTGCAGATCAGGAGCCTCAACGTCCTATTTGCATCAGACATTTTTCAATAGGTCATTTTTATTTATTTCTTATTATATAATAGTATATATTGATTCGATCGACTTATTACCATAATCAGATACATTCCTGAGGGGGCTGCCGCCCCCTCAATCCCCCGCTGTATCTCTCTTTCTATACCTATTTGTAAATCATATAAAGTGTTACGGAATTGTAAATAATTGCATTTATTTTTGTATAAATTTTTTCAAAGAGGCTTAGTAAGTCGACAAAATGCTAATTTTGTGCATTTCTATTCGTTTTAGCGTTAAAATAGCCTAATTTTCCTTTAAAAACGAATTGAAAACCTCCAATAAGGGAGGAAATGGATTTGGCACCAAATTTTGCGACTGTTTCCCTCCTTGGCGATTTTTTTGGCGACCTTGGCGAGAAAATCCTTATTAGTGATATACCAAATATGGAAGCTCTAATCTCATTGGCTGATGAGATACGATAATTTTCCAGAACAGTCTGTGTTCGATAGAATAGTATAAAAGGAGCATTTTTTTAGCCAAGGCTTCCAATCTCAGATCTGTGTCGGTTTCGTCAAGTGCTTGCTTTGCTTTGAGCCTCTTTGAATGAGACTTGCTTTATGTGTTATTGCTAAACAGTTTGTACTGTTGTTTTGCTGTTAACGGCTGTTGTTTAAGCTATGTTTACTGGTTGAATTGAAGCTGATACTTGGTTTATAGACCTGTATTCTTCTGGAACTTTCTGTGAATAAATCACTGAATTTTTGCAAGTTTCGCCTTTCATTCTCGGATAACTTACAAACCCCCAAGTACGCAATAATATGCATTCTTATTAAACGACGGTCTTGTATTATTTCCCGGAAATTCATAAATACCGAATTTCATACAAAAAAAATTACATAGCATATCGGAAATATTTTGCGTAACCTTTAAACTAATTATCAATTCTATGCCCACAATTTTCAACATGAAAACAGGCTTTTAAAATTCTAATAAAATTTCATTATAGTTGATGGGGTGTAACCATGTTAAAATACACTTTTAAGAAATACCGACTATACACCATAAAAGTACGAAATTCCTTTATGTATCCCGGAAAAGTAACCACAGTCATTATAAACGCCAATAATAATAATAAATCTAATTAATTATAACTCATTAATCTTTCAAACTAATTTGACATCATTTGGATGATTACAGTACATATTCGGAATTATTTTGTGTGGTTCCATAAATTATTTAGTCTATACATAACCTTTTTTTAGAGTAAACATGATTTAAGCATCTTTATAATGTATGTTAACTTTATTAAGTTCAATTCAGCATAAACGCATTAAAGTGCGCGCTTAAATTAAAAATTCGTCCATAGGCTCTAATGTTACGAAATTCTTTCGTGTGTCTTTGTAAACGAACCATAAACATTGTATACACCAGTAAAAACTATTCAGCTTATTTTGCGTTTAAAATTAATAATTGTTCCAAATTTAACATCGTTTGGATGACTAAGTGACATTGTCAGAACACTTTTGTAAGGTCCTGTACATTAATTGGAAAGCTTAAGAGCACATATTTTCTTCAAGCAACATAAGTTTAAGCATCTTACTCACGTACTCTAGTTTCATTTTCTTCATTGCAAAGTAATGATATTAAAATGCGTTTAAACGAAATTCACCCCATACGCCGTAATGTTAAGAATTTTGGCGTGTCCCTGTACACAGTTTATAAAAAATATAGCAATGAAAATTATACAGCTACTTATATGGAACGCTGGAATGTGTGCGCCAATTTGCAAGTTAATCGAAGGATTTTTGCGGCCGCTATTGCGGTACATACAAATTCTTCCCATAGGCAGTAAGGATAAGAAAAATTTTGGCGTGTCCCTGTACACGAACTGCAAATGGAATACACACCTAAAACTATACAGCTAATTCCGTTGGGCTCATGAACATGTGTACCAAATTGCAAGTCGAAAGCGTGATTTTTGTGGCCGCTATCGCGGTACATACAAATTCTTCCCATAGGCCGTAATGATAAAAGAAACTTTGGCGTGTCCCTGTACACGAACTACAAATGGAATGCACACCCAAAACTATACATTTAATTTCGTGGGGATCATGAACATGTGTACAAAGTTTCAAGTCAATAGCGTGGTTTTTAAGGCCGCTATCGCACGACAGACAGACAGACAGACAGACAGACGGACGGACCGACGGAACCCAAAATCCTTTTGAGTCTCAACAGAGGGCCTCCACTGACGTTTCGGCAAAAATTGAAGTCAATAGCTTGATTTTTGCGGCGGCTATCGCGGTACATACAGATTCTTCCCATAGGCCGTAATGATAGAAAATCTTTGGCGTGTCCCTGTACACGAACTGCAAATGGAATACACACCTAAAACTATACAGCTAATTCCGTTGGGCTTATGAACATGTGTACCAAATTGCAAGTCGAAAGCGTGATTTTTGTGGCTGCTATCGCGGTACATACAAATTCCTCCCATAGGCCGTAATGATAAGAAAAACTTTGGCGTGTCCCTGTACACGAATTACAAATGGAATACACACCCAAAACTATACAGCTGATTTCGTGGGACACATGAACACGTGTACGAAATTGCAAGTCAATAGCGTAATTTTTGTGGCCGCTATCGCGATACATACAAATTCCTACCATAGACCGTAATGATAAGAAAAACTTTGGCGTGTCCCTGTATACGAACTACAAATGGAGTACATACCAAAAACTATACAGCTGATTTCGTGGGGCTCATGAACACGTGTACCAAATTTCAAGTCAATAGCGCTATTTTTGCGGCCGCTATTGCGCGACAGACAGACACAGCCCAAAACCGTTTTGAGTCTCAATAGAGGGCCTCCACTGACGTTTCGGCAACTATTGGCCTAAAAATATGAGTACTTTTTAAAGGGGGGGGGGACTGTCAGGAAAATAAATTTAAAAGTTTTACTTTTTTTTTTTTTTTTTTTTTTTTTTTGTAACATCAATTTTAAGTGTATGAAGATTATATTTTAAATTTATTTCTAAATACAATTTTTAGAAGTCAAAACTATCAGGTGAATTTGTTATAAAATTCACTTTTTAACTTTATTCAGAATGATTATCCAATTTATTCATAAAAAAACATGCCGTCATTTTTTACAATACCTAAAAAAAGCATCGAACTTTTTCGTCATATTAAATGATTTTATTAAAACCACTTCATCAACATTCAAAACTGAATGAAAAATGGGAAAGAAACTCGATAAAAAGAAAAAAGAAAAAAAAAGGTAAATTATTAAGAAGGAAAAAATATTTTATAACGAGACAGATTTTTAGCTTGAAAAAAAATAAAAATAAAAATGAAAATAATGTTTTTCTTTGCGTTGCGTAATGAATTTATTTCGAAAGAAAATTTTTACAAAACATATAAATGTTTTTTTTAATTGTAAAAAAAAAGTAAGTGTTAATGCCGATAAAATATTTTACAGAAAATGAAACAAAAAGAAAAAGGAAAAAAGCTGCGTTTTCCTTATTTTATTGTAAGTACGTATGAACTAACAGCACATTGTTTTAATGTTTTTTTCTTTTCAATAAAAACAGAAATAAAATAAGATAAACACAAAATATTTTTTTAAATAAGAAAAAAAAAAAAAAAAAGATAAATATTTTTGTAAGCATTCTGTTTTCGCAGAAGAGTTATACATTTTTATAATAAAATAATAAATAATAAATATTTTTTATTGACAATTAACTAATGTTAAATTGAAGAAATGGTCTACAATCAATATTTAATCTTGAAAATTTCTTCACGCATCATAAGATCAATAAAAACACTACCGTTTTCGAAAGGTTGTGGCCTTTCTTCTTCAGGTGCAAAACACGTATTAGTGCCTTGAATGCAAAAGCAAGTCAGTTTTTATTTTGCTTCCAATTCAGTAGCAATTACATTTGAAGAAGAAATGCCACATCCTTTCGAAACCAGTAATGGTTAACAACTTAACAATTTATTATGTGAAATTTTATATTTATTGAATGTGGAAAGAAGTTTAATCAGGATAAGTATGTTGCTTAAAGTAGATTACATATGAAACATTTGTAAAGTAATAAAAGTGTCTGAATTTCCAAAATGTCTGAAAATTTAGACGCGTTTGCTGTCTTAAATTTTTCATAGTTATGTGTTTCAGACATATTTTGTGTCTGAATTGGTATTTCAGATACATATCTGACTTAAATTAAGATATCTATAATGTCTAAGGTGTATATTAAGACATTCACGTACCTTAAGTGACTTTTCAGTTGTTTTTATGTCTTACATTAAGACAACTTTATTTGCAATGTAATTAATCAATCATCTTCTGAAAATTTTGAAAATAATTATTCATTATAATACAAATAATAATTGTTCAATCTGAAATCAGGTAAATACAAATAATTTTTGATCAATCATTAATCTTCAGATTAAGTGATTGAAGAAATCAACGATTAAAACTAGTTGGATTAGGACTTAACTATTTATTTTTTATTTATTTACTTACTTTTTGTGACGGTGAGAGGTGAACTTAAAAAAAAAAAAATGCTTTCATTTGTTTTTAATTAGTAAATAAAACAGTACTAAATTCAGTTTTGTCTGAATAGTTTATGGTACATGTACCACCGATGAAAATCATAGTACATGAACTGGTCCAACCGCTGCTAGTATAAGTACCCACTATATGAACTTTTTTTTTTTTTTTTTTTTTTTTTTTTAACAGTGTACCAGAGTGGGAATTTTCATTACATTTATCCCTATATAAAGCTCATAAAAAGGAGACAGAGATAAACGCAGCAAGCACATTAAAATAATAATAATAATAATAATAATAATAATAAATTAAATTAACTACCAATTATAGGTCTAATTTTCTATACTTTTTTATAACTATGTATTTATCGGAAATTCAAATAAAACACTTCATAACGAATATTTAAGCTGAAGATTTGTGAATAAATCTTGTGTCATTTGTGAATGTTTATTCACAAGTCAGTAATGTTTTTCTGTTAAATTTGTTTTAATGGAAAATGCGACAGCTAAAATTAATTAAATTTTTCAATGAAAACCTCATTAAAAAGATGAAAATAAAAGTCGACTTCGTCTAGATTCCATTTGAACTTTCATTAAAAAGAACTGAAAATTCCATATGTTCGTTTCAAGTAATCTTTTATCTACTTATTTTTTCATTTATTCCTAACGGATAGAGAAACATAAACTCATTTAAGTTTCAATAAGATCAGCTTTTAATCTCAGAATTTACTAAATTCTGATTTGAATAAAATTTGTTTAGAGAATAAAAAGTTTAGTAGAAATGTCAGATGGAAGAGGGGGGACGAGCAGGAAATTGTATTAGACGTAAAAGATTTATAACACCTAATAATACGATTATTAACCTAGAAAAACACATTTAACGATTAATATAAGATCATTAGAGAGATAATAATTAAGAATAACATTTTTAATAATGACAAGTTATTAGATAATAATTGAATTCTGCAGAATATTTTAAAAAATTAGCACTAGCACAAAAGGTGTTGAATAATTTATAATCTGTTTCGAATATGGTGGAGCTAACCAAAAGGTCTGGCAGAATTCGAAAGAATAACGATAAATCTGTGACAGAAAAATGCAGTTCTTTATGCGAATGAAAAACTTTGTGGGCAAATACGATAAACTGCATAACCACCCAAGAATTGTTTCGGTTCAAAGAGGGTTAAATAAATTTTTTTACTGGGCGAAGAGTGCAGCAAGAATTCAACAATTGAAAAGTGCAACATTAATTTTTTCCAACATTTTTTACATGATAAATAATCATGCTACATTACTTAAAATACTGTTTTTTTTTTTTTTTTTTTTTCTTGTTTTTTTTTTTTTTTTAACTTCACAATTCATAGTATTTGCTTATTAAATTCCTACTGACAAGTTTCCAAGTATTCAGTGAGTTAATATTGCAGTACGAATTTAAAATTCAGAAAGTGAACATTTTGCTTTTGTCAAATTTAGAGAATACATACTAACATTTCACATAATTGCATGTTTAATATAATTTTTAAAAACTGTATTTTAATTAACCTACGTCACAAAGTCGTAGTTGTATATTAAACGATAATAAAAGATTATACTGATATTTAAAACTAACAAATAAATAGCCATCACATTCTAAAATAAACATAATACCTCAGTACTCTAAAAAATACTTTAACCCTTTCATTCCTAAATTTTTTGCATCCGTAAAACAATAAATCTTATATTTAGTCATAAATATATTACAAAAGTAAATAAATAAATAAATAAATAGATAAACAATTTTTGAAAATAGGAATGATGGCTGAGTACGAATGAACATAGTTAACAAAACTACTAAAAGGTGTTTATTTGTATTTAATATAGCCAATAATGCCATTTAAAATCATAACTTCTCAATAAATAATATTATCAAAATTTTGAAAGAAATCCATGTTACAATTAATTAAAATACAAATTACAAACATTAAAAAATAAAATTAAAAGTATCTGAAACTGTTACTTCACTTAACCCTTTATATCCTAAATTACCTTATTTTCGGAAAAATATTTTGATACTTTTTTATTATATTTCTTCATGCATGAGAAACATCTCAATGAAATCCTGTAGTAAATGTAAATGAAATCCTGTAGTAATGTAATCCTGTAGTAAATTTAGGCTAAATTAAGGAATTTTTTTGATGGGACTTTAAAGTCCCGGTGGGATACAAAGGATTAAAATACGTAATGAATTTAATAAAGCTCGCGATTTTATGAACTTAAAGTTCGGGGTAGTGGTAAACTAATTTAAATACTGACTATGAAATCTTGAACTTCATCTACTTTTATTAATTTCATAGAAATAAAAGTAGATAAAACACCAATATAGCAGAACTGGTACAAAACAATTATAACAGTAAGGCATTTGGAATGTCATATAATAACAACTGACAAAACTAACTAAACGCTACATTTTAAGCATAAAAAGAAAAAATAATAACCCTTTAATAACGTTAGACATGGGGCTAAATGATACACAAAACCGTAATAAAAGCAAACACAATATAAAATAATATAAATATAAATATAAATATGAATAAATAAAAAAAAATAGTAAACAATTTAAATTAACGTACCTTCTTTGAAAGAAAAAAAAGGCATATATATATATATCAGATCATATTGCTTTATTTTGTAATTTTGCATAAACAAATTAATGATTAATTTATGAGTAAGAATATATATTAGTATATGGATTTCCTCTCAGAGAAAATTAATTTATGTCTTATATTTACTATTTTTTTCACCTTTAACAAACATTTAAAATAAAACAGTTTTTGTACATGACTAAGAATTTAAAGTATGCATATAAAGTACAAAGGGAAATTTTTTTTTTTGAACCCAATAAATAAAAAAATAATATTATAATATTTTTTGAAACCATATCTCTTCCATACATAAAAATGTTCTTTTCAGTAGTATAAAACTTCGAAATTTACCTTATATACGATAGATTTTCTTTAAAAAAAAAAAAAAAAAAAAACTTATTTTATTTTGACACAATAAATAAATAAATACGTAAATAGATAAATGAACACACAGCCTTAAAAAAAAAGGGGGGGGGGGTATTTTTGTCTTGTTTTTTAAAACTGAAATTTCAAAACGAACTTTGCATCTCTCTTTTATATGTATAATCCTTTAACTCCAGTGTTAGGGAATCCAGAAAAATTTTCGTCCGTTTTTCGAGCTCCACACTTTTGGGAAGACTTAGTCTAAGCTATTGCCATTGTCATACAAAAGCAGTAAAAAACAGCAATAGCAAAAGGTAAATAAACTTCACCTTTTTTATTTCAAATGCACTCTTTCAATGCATATGGTTGAAAAGATTAAAGAAGAATTGCTATTTTATAACAGCAGAATGCTTTTATTTATTTATTTATTTATTTTCATTTTATTTATTTCTGACAGTTTTCTGTATAATCTTTTATTGAATTTGTAGACACTGTGATACTTTGAACTATTAGTGAGAAGTGAAGAAATCTAAATTCTATAGTTCTCTTTATAAATATTATGGAACTTCAATATATTCCAAAATTAACGAATGATTAGAAAGTACTGCACAAACTTGTCAGTATTTCGAAATTTCGAAATTTTGATTTTCACAAATTTGCTAGAAAATTATATAACAACCTTCCTCTAAAAGTAGCAACATATAAAAGATCAAAATTTCATTGTATTAAATACTATTTATGCAGTATTTTTTAGGAAATCCGTGAACATTCAATAACGAGTCATATTTTGACAAGGTACTATGCATGTGTAAAAATCTTACAAGTTCCTCATATGTTGTTGTGAGTTTATTTTGATATACGTTTTTTCTTATATTATTTCCAATGGATGTTTCGGGCCTGTGCACAAAGAAATACTTAGCTTTTTCTATCTTTGTGACAGAAAAACATTCATTTGTTTAGCATGTTTGCATTCTACCAGGCCTTTGATAACGTTAGAATGCAAATAATGCTGTTTTCTTATTCCAACTTGCTTTAATTCATTTAGATTTGACTTTATTCCTTTTTTGGTTTGTTTTCGGTGGTTGTTGTTTTTGATCATATTAATTATTTGAATACTGATATTAAATCATCTTTAAATTGCAACTATATGTACTGATAGTATTATATTTCTACTGTACGTTCTGATTCTCTCTCTCTCTCTCTCTCAGATACTGAAACAGAAAAAGTTAAAAGTATAATAAAGAGTTAAAGTTAAAATATCTTAAGTAAGGTTTTATTTCATGTTTATATATTCAATCATAGAAAACTAACAATCGATAATTATTATTATATATACACAGAATAATTTAGATGCTATCAGTAAACCCAAGAAAGAAAATGGCGGCATGTATATATATATAACCGTGTTGATCTCTATTCCTTCTTATTATTACTTCAGTTTCTTTTGTTTGGATATTGCCCTTACTTCACATAATTTTCAATTCTTAAATTAAATATATATATTAATTTCTTACATCATATATATATATATATATATGATTACTAGCAGACCCGGCCACGCGTTGCTGTGGCTATGTTATACGTTGAATTATAATGTAGTAAAATATTCAATATATTAAAATTATTATTTACGAATAAAGACCATCCTTGATAACATCCTTGATCTTAGCAGACTTAGCCCGCTTCGCTGGTCCCTATTTTTAAATGATTGACTATAATTAAAGAATTCTCAAAATTGCATTAATTTTTAACATGTGAAAAAAAAAGAGAAAAAAAAAAAATCTGATCGGGAAAAATGTTCGACACTCATAATGAATCCATATATTATCGAAAGGAAAATGATATAAAATACAAAAAAATCTTCTCTCATTGGTGGAATAAACTGTTCGGACCCCCACTGCCTGCGGCAGTGTATACCTGCGCAAACCATGCGCACCGTTTCTTCATCCACCGTTCCCGCCCTTCTTAATAACTCTATACTTTCGAAAATATCCGCAATCGATTTATCGGGCCTTAAAACTTAATAATACTAATTTTCAAAGTTCTAACTCTTATTTCTATTATTTTGCCCCTTTGCCCTCCCCCCTCCCACTATTCTAAATAATTTTACAAATTCGAAAATATCTACAGTTTATTTGTAGGTGTCAAAAACCTGTATGCACCAATTTGAACGATCTAACTATATTTTTATTTTTTGCCCCTCTGCCCCCCTTCCCGCCCCTCCTAATAAATTTACAAATTCGAAAATATCCGCAATCGATTTGTTGGTATCAAAAATTCTATGCACCAATTTTGAATGATCTAACTCCATTTTTATATTTTGCTCCTCTGCCCCCCCCCCCTTTCCCGCTCCTCTTAATAATTTTACAAATTCGAAAATATCTGCAATCGATTTGTACGTATCAAAAACTTCTATGTACCAATTTTTAGCGATGTAACTCTATTTTTATTTTTTTGCCCCTCCGCCCCCTTACCCGCCCCTCCTAATAACTTTACACTTTCGAAAATATCCTCATTCGATTTGCAGGCCTCTAAAACCTCTCTATACTAATTTTGAACAGTCTATCTGCATTTCTATTTTTTTTTTTTTTTTTTTTTTTTGGTTGTTGTTTTTTGTTTGTTTGTTTGTGAAATCACGTTTTGGCCCCTCCCCCCCCCCCCTTTTGGGAGGCGAATTTTGCAATAAAAACTATCCTATCTCTCAAGTTGGACCAAATTGCACACAGTGTCCAAATTTCATTAAAATCGGCTCATTAGTTTAGGAGTTCATCGCGGACAAACATAATAAATTTTATATATAAAGATATATATATATATATATTAAATTATAAAGTTTTGATCAATGAAGCACAAATAAGTAAAAAACAGGATTAATTTCACTGTATTATCTTCATTATAATATGAATTCAATTTACACTTCAGTCTAAGTAACACGTGGCCGGCTATGCTAACACCAAAAATTTAAAAAGTGGAAATAATTGAATTATACGAAATTTATTAATAGGTTAAAAAGTTGAAGATTCTTTGTGTAGATGGCAGCACCAAATATATTTCAGCTTTCATTTCAGCCCAGTCGAAAGGTATCGACATCTGTTAGAATCATTTGGAGTTAACAGATAATTGTGACTGTCAAATAATAACAGACAAATAATTAGCAATAAATTAAAATTGCGACTATAATTTGAGATTTAAACTATCCTATCTCTCAAGTTGGATCGAACTGCACATGGTGTGCGAATTTTATTATAATCGGTTAAGTGGTTTAGGAGTCCATTGAGGACAAACATTGTGACACGAGATTTATATATATTAAGATTATTATTATTATTATTATTATTTAAAATGCCATTAGTAACACTCTTATTAGAAAAACAATAAATTTTGGAAAATATAAAAGTTAAAATTATTACAAACATTTCGCCAAGGTGGCGCTGCCGACAAAGAAATCTAAAATAATGCACTTTGTACGGCAATTTTTACATTCTTTTTTTTTTCTGCAAACACGTCTGTTATCACATGCACTGAGCTCCAATCCCAGTGGAGCTCAGTGATCACATGATGAAAGAAATTTTCTGTATTATTGCAGCAGATAGCAAATTTCCTGCAGCGCCATCTCCTGGCAAAACTTGTAAATAATATTACCTTTATGTTACTTTCAAGATTTATGTATTTTCTAGTAACAATGTAGTAAAAGATTGTTTCAGATTTCTTTATACAGTGAAACTTGAATAATTCGAACTTGTTTAATTCGAAATTCTGGATAATTCGAGTTTTTCACTCGGTCCCTTGAATTTTGTATTAAAATAATGTTAAAAAATCGTGGATAATTCGAATTCTATTTTGGATAATTCGAATTTTTCATACGATTAACTTTAAAATATTACAGTAAAATTTTTCCCCAAGATTATTCTCAGCTAAAATGCATTATTTATTTTAATAGTCTTTCAAAATAAAGATAAGGAAATACAAGAAAAGCCCCTACCTAGTGCATCAGAAGATATGGTGCATATACATAAACTTCGAGGGTTTTTTGAATTGAAAGTCATGTCTGATGTAGAAGATTCTATTTTTCTATCAACTGATAGGTTGAAGTCATATGCTATGGCTATGGCACAAAGATTGTATTTGAAGAAGCAGTAAAATATATCTGACTATTCTTAAAAAGATGTTGAATAATTAAGGTCGTAAAAAATATTGATTTAATGGAAGGGGAAGGGGGTATGTAGCAGTTTTCTTAGATATAAAGTTTATATGTTAAATCTTTGATCATTGAGTTTTAATTTTTTTAATTTATCTCTTCTTTTTGACAAAATAGCATGCTTGCCAACATCCTAATTAATATTCTGTAGTGTTGTTAGTCCCGCCCTTTTTTTCACACCAGTAAATTTTTAAAGTAATATTTTGCAAATGCAGTTACCATTAAATAAGAAAAAAAAAACTCTAAAAAGGACACTGGTTTGAAAAAGAAGGAGGGGCTAACAATACTACGGAAATTTAATTTGTATGTTGGCAAGTATGAAATAGTACATGTAATTCGAATTTTTGGTTATTTCGAATTTTTCTCAGGTCCCTTCAACTTCGAATTATCCAAGTTCTACTGTACTATTTTTCAATTCTTATGATTTGGCTTTTAAGCATATGTTTCTTTTCCATTCTACGATTTTGTAGTGTTATTTATTTATTTATTTAGAAAATGATATCCAGATTTGACCCGATTTAATAAAGAACATCTTTTGAGAAAAGTTAAAACAAAAGGCCTTAATTGAACCGTTTTATAAAGTTTTCTAGCTAAAACTTTTGTCTGTAGAAGAAGAAAGAAAAATGGTTTCATTTTCGCGAAAACTTGCTTTGTTATAAAAGTTATTAAAAGAGCAAATTATGAGAGTCATTTGCGAGGGAACAAAACGAATGCTTAATTTTATATCTTACTGCACCACAATTTCAATTTGAACTGAAACCTTTATATTAAGAGAATAATATTTCAACTGAAATATAAGTGTGATAAGAATAAAAGTGTTATTTGCAAAGCAATAACCGAAAAGTAATTTGTAACCTTTTTCGTTCACTTTTAATACGCAACTCTCATTAAATGAATTTTAGTAGTTAAATATTTGGAAGAAACTTTTATACAATAATCACAGTTGAACAAAAATGCAAAATAAAACCTATACTATAATTTTCTGAAGAAAAAAAAAAAAAAAAAAACGAACGTCCATTCAATGACATGTGTAAAAAGATCAATTGGATAAAAATGTATTCTCTAGTCTCCTGGGGGACAGACGTCAAAAGATATGTCTGTGAATGACAGAATTTATGACAGTTTTGCATTTCACATGTTTTTTTGAGCCATCAGCTTTTTTTTTTTTTTCGATCTGAATATATGCGTCACACCTTTTATAAGTCATACATTTTTAAGCAAAAAAATTCACAAGGTTCAAAGAGAATCCTTAACTGATTACAAAGTGAAAAAATTATACTAGGCATTATATTTATATTAATAATGAGAGGTTACACTGTGAAAAATTTCAACAGAAAACTCTGTGTAATCTATTATCTTAAGTCTTACGTAAAATTACAGAGAAAACTAAACGGAGACGTTAAAAAACTTATTTTATACATTCATTTTAATAAATAATATTAATTTAATTAATTAATGGTGAGAATATACGGGGTGTTTATAATGTCCGGGACCCATTTTGATGTTTAATAACTCATAAAATAATAAAGATAGATTAAAATTAATAACATAAATGGTTAGATAGACTCAAAAAGTTTCATGACCCTAGTCAATGAACTTCCACGTGTACCCCCTTCGTCGCACGGAGAATATCGTCCATAGTCAATTTCACGCCAGGTAGCGGCAAGCATGTCGGCATCCACAGAGGTTGCAAGCATGCGGTTGTAATTCTGACTTTTAGGTCATCAGTGTTCGACACTCTCCTCCTGTAAACATTGTCCTTTACAAATCCCTAAAGGAAAAAGTCCAGCGGCGTTATATCAGGTGATCTGGGTGGCCAAGGAATTGGACCTCCTCGCCCAATCCATCTTCCTGGAAAATGGTCATTCAAAGAACTACGAACGATGGTACCCCAATGAGGTGGTGCACCATCTTGTTGCAAAAAGACATGTGGCTGAAGCTCTTCTAGTTGTGGAAATACGAAGTTTTCCAACATGTCTAAGTATACGACTGATGAGACCGTCTTTTCTGTAAAAAAGAAAGGCCCACACCACACATTAACCTTTGGGGAATCCCTATGTGCCTCACGGTGTTCATGGGGGCTTTCAAAAGAGTCAAAAAAAGTCAAAAGAGAGAAAAATGCAATTAATAAGCAGACGATATTTAGAAAAGTACAGATATTTAGACTGGAAAATGAAATTATCTGAAATTAACCACACGCGCAGACGATATTTACAAAAGTAAAGATATTCAAACCTGAAAAGAAAATATATGAGTTATTCCATCAATAAATGCTATAAGTTTGTTTATATCTTCATTATTTTATGAGTTATTAAGCATCAAAATGGGTCCGGGACTTTATAAACACCCTGTATTTCGGACTTAGAATGTTTTTTCTAAAGTTGAAACAGTCATTTTTAATTTCAATTAAAAAATTAAATAATAAAATTACTTAAAAGTACAGAATAAAGACTGAGATTCTCGATTATTCACTTTTAAATAAGAATTACTGTAAGTTTACAGAGACTGGATAAATATTTACATTAAATTTACAGATATTTTAAACAATGTAGTTAAATTTAGTGAAAATTACGTCGTTTTGAGAGATTCGTCAAGAAATTTAATCATTTGATGCATGCAAAAATTCATTTCTTATTCTTACGTCAAAAAATATTAGAAAATAATTTAAGAAAATTAAACATTAAAATTATTTTTCTATAATACCTCAGCTACTTATGTTACATTCTAAACAAACAACAAAATAATTCTACATCGTAATTTTCTAAAATTAATTCTGAAAATTTCGTGACGGGTAAGTGACGGGTCATGAAATACACCATTGGAAAATTTTTTACATACTGCAATTTAGTGTGGTCACTCATTTTGAAAACACTATCGATATCTGTCAACATGAGTTTTGAGATTTTTGTAACGCTTTTAGAAATTTTTTTATGGATTTGTAAATTGATTTAAAAAAATAAATTAATACATAAATAATTAAATAAATAAAATTCGTCAATGACGGATTTTTGTTATTATTTAATTTCAGAAAAAAATATTATTATTATTTTAACTTTCGAATATCAATTTGAAAATTATTATAATACATCAAGAAAAAGGCACTCAATTTTCATGCTCAACACCATTTGGAAATTTAACACTAATTTCATTCTATTGCTATTAATTATTTTCTGCAAATTTCTCATTTTTCATCATTAACTACTAGTTTTTCCATGCATATTACTGAAATAGTATATACGTTTAAAATCTTCTTTTACTTTCATATTTATTAACAAGAATTTTATAAACGCAAAAATTTTCGTCTTTAGGCTATTGACGGTTTTATACATTTGAGAAGGTCCTGAATAAATTTTGACGATTTTTTGGAATGATGTGTGCGTGTCATTGAACCTTTCTGTATGTGGCATTTCTAGATCAAGAACTAAATGCGCAGAAATTCATAACACAATTTTTTATTTAGTTGCACCTTGTCATACGTTGCAAAGTTCCCAATGTTTTTCATTTATTCAGTGGCTTTGTTAATAACTGTTTTAATTATTTTTTTTTCACACCACTTTTTTTAAAAGAGTAACTTTCTTCTTATTTAAAAGTAATTAAACTTTTTAGAAAGTTATTCTATAAAGAACGTGGTGTGGTAAAAAGTGAATAAATAAATAATTAACGGCGAGTGCTAACAATAGTTAAGAAAAAATTAGAAATGTAGTCAGCTCTGTAATTTGTTCAACTTTTGATACATATCGCTTACAAGTGACGCTTCTACGTTGCAATTGGCTCTCTTAATGGGAAACCCATATCTCAGCTTCTATAAAGTATAAGGTCACAAATTTAATATGTTTGGTGAGAAATTATTCTAATTAAATTTGTATGCATATTGGCAAATCGGGAGGGCTGCAAATTTTCACATTTACGGGTAGGTTAAATCAAAGTTTCTAATTGTGCTAAACTTGATATGTAATATTGCTGTTGCGAAAAACTAAAATCTCATTCAATTTCAGTGCTTATCGACCAAAATATATTGAGCTGCTACATTGCACTTTACTTCATTTACAGGAACACTATACTTTAGACTATTACTTACAAAGTGCACAAAACTTTAAATATGACATGGCTTTAATGAAAAACTGTGCTAATTTAATTTAGATGTATAGCGCATTTGTTAAATATAATAAATAAATTTAAATAAATCCGTAAAATAAATTTATATTAAATAAACTGCAAACAATTATATGTTTTCATGTGAAATTTAAGTAAAAACATCTCAATAGATTTTAATCCCTTCCAGTTAACCATTATGCAATACATATATGATATGTATTGCATCCGTGTGTGTATTTTCTATCCGTGCATATGCAGGATAGAAAATACCTGGATAATAGAATATCCCTAATAAATTGTGGAGCACACTTTACTCAACGTAGTTACGAATAAATTGAAAATTAAACACTGAATCTAAAACTTTTTACTTTAGAATTTTGCTTTCAGAAAAATTCCATGTAGAGACTAGAGAGTACACAATGTGATATTAGAATTACTTCAAACCAGCTTTGTAAATATCACTTTATTTCAAAATGTGATAGCTCGAGATAATTTTATAACATCGAGAAGAATTTCATCGTAAAATTGAAAACTAGTGACGATAATTTCTCCATCCTTCAGCGATTTACCTTAATTCTCGAGTTGAGATGTTCGTTACCAGAAAATGAAAACTCTAGTCTTTTGTATTCAAATTCCAAAAGATTCTCCGCACTTTAAAAGAATAAACGTATGAGGAAAATTACAAAATCATTTGTTACCCTATAACAAAAGCAATTCATTTTACTGTGATTTAAAATGTTATTATAGATTTCATATTGTTTTCTTTCCCTTAAATTTAAGTGTTACTTAACTTCAATTTATAGGAATATAAATTAAACAGAAATATAACATTTATAGAATTGAAAGACTTTATTAATAACGTCAACAATAGAAAAGAGTTTCTAGCACAAATTACTTTCTAAGGACAAATTTTGAAAAAAAAAAAAAAAAAAATTCAATGTGGCAAAGTGCACAAAGCGAAAAAAGAATTTATAAAGGTTTCAAGGGAGAGGGAAGTAAAAAACAATTGAATATATTAGTAAGTATAAAAAACACCAAAAATCGTTTTAATAATTTCGAAGTTATTGCGTTTGCAAACATAAACTCATAATACTTTAAAAGCAGTGTATATAATTATCTCGTTGATCGAACTTTCCGCATGTACTTTAGTACATACTCTGCGCTATTAAAAAGTTGTTTTCCTCCAATCAACGGAAAAAAGAAATAGGTGTATAATATATTGTGCATTTTTGGAATCGCTTGTGGTAGAAACTCGATAATTGTTATTAAAATTCTTCATGCAAGTTTCTACACAACTAAAAAGTTTCCAAACACTTTTACAGGGAGGAGGATCTGGTTATGAATGGGGGGATGTTCTAAAATTTTAAAACAAATAGGATTTCGGAACTGGTACACTGAGAAAAATTCTGTAATTGACATCTAGAATCTAAACTGAGGCTCTAAAAAAAATAGTTCCATGTAATCCTTATAAATTCTAGTCTCCTTTGAAAGTGAGTTCTAGAAACCCCTATTTGAATTCTAGAGCGTTTGCCTATATTCTCGAGGGCAAAGCTGTTTAAAAATCTCTGCAAATAAATGCGAATACAAAAGGCGGGTTTCAGCAACTATAATCTTGGTTTATTACCCAAATCTCAAAAATCAAACGAGAATTTATAGCAATACAAAAGATTCAGAATATTCAGAATATGGTATCACCCTCTAGAAATGTATATACTAGAAATTCTCGATCGTTTCGTCTATTCAGTTTATTGACGTGCCTTATGCGAATAGCTCGGAAATCTATATTTCTAGTTAAGGGATTTCAAAAATGACCACTAATTCATTCTAGACGAAGGCGGCATATTTTTTTTTTCTCAGTGTAAGAATGTTCTTTATTTAAGATTCAAGATTTATATAATCTCTTTTAGTAAATATTAAAAGACTAAATATCTGAAATTAAAATATACAATGATAACCATTCTGAAATGCTGTGTCAAAAAGCGGAAAAGTTTACATTTATGCATATGGAATATCAACACTGTCTAAAAAAAATCATGAATTGCACACAGATTATAAAATAATTTGCAACGTTGAACTTTTTCTCATAATATTAAAAACAAATAAAAAAAAAAAAAAAGAAAAATCTCAGTTATGCGATTTTCGGCAATTTTCTATCATTCTAACTTTCCGGTTAAGTTCTGTTAGAAAGGATTTTTATGAAATTTTGAATCTAGAAGGACGACAATTCTACATCCTACTATTTTCTTAATATTTTGTAAAACATACAAGTAGTTGAAAGTAATTTTTATTTCACCACCTTGAAAAAAAATATGAACATTTTCTTTCACTGAATATATTTAGAAATATTTCTTTAGTTTGTGCTTTGCATTCCAAAAGCATTTTACAGAATACTTGCAGAATTTCATATTCAGCATCTTACAGAAAATACATATGATTCGCCTACCACTGTCATTCAAATCTGACATTAAAAAATAAAATAAGTTTTCGTTTCGTTTACAAATGCGCTCAATCGTTGCATTTGTTTTTAAGCCAGAAGGAAGAGCTATCATATCATATTCGGTAAATTTCTTCATTTTTGAAAATAGGTTAAGCATTATAACTATATTTTAATACTTTTTTGCACGTGAATTATTGACAAAAAACCTATTAAAAATAAATGAATGAAAAAAAAAAAAGAATTATTGATGAAACAAAAAAACATATATGTATTTCACAAACTTTATATCAGTAATAGAGAGCAATATTTATTAAGCGCAAAAGGTGATTTTTCTGTATTTAATATTTTCACATCAGGATATTTTTATTTTTTGGTGGTACTTTTTTTTCCCCCTTTTGCATTTTAAATTGCTCATCAAACTTCTGGAGTGAAAATATTAAATATTATTCTTTAAAAAAGTCACCATTGTTTAAAAAGTGTAAAAAAAGAAAAAAAAAAAAAAAAAAAAAGATAAATCATTGTTCCTCAAGAATGAGATATTTCTCACTTTTACTAAAACCAGGTAAGTTTTTTACTAAAACCAGTAACATTGTTAATATTTCTCACTTTTCTCGAGAGAGGAAAGTTGATTTACTGTAACATGAATAATTTTTAACGGCTGATTTACAGCCTCTGCGTTGTCTCCCTTTTAAAATTGTGTAAAATATTTATATGGCTTAAATGAAGACAAGCCTTATAAAACCTTTAACTTTTAAGGCGGAAAATAATAAATTTTTTATAAATTTAGACTTCAATAACTTAAATAGATTTTAATTCTCAAGAGACTATAATTAAATGAATTCACCAGACTTGGAGTAACGTAGCGTCATCTGGTAGATTTAACTTTATCATCATGATAAAAAAAAACAAAGCGGGTTCGATTCCCTCGCTGGCCCTGGGTGTTTTTTCTAACTCTTCGTATAGTAATTCTGTCATGTGCTATATGCCTTTATATGACGAAGATTTACAAGCCCACTTCGAGTGAAGCATACAAGTCTGATGTATATGTGTTATCAACAAACACAAAACACCTCCACCGAAAAAAAAAAAAAAAAAAAAAGTAAGCAAAAACACGAATTTCCTGAATTTGAAAGCACCATTTTAAAGAAAATATGTAAACAACGATTCCCTTCATTTTCTGTAAAATTTCCATTCTAAAAATACCTAATAATTCCTAAATTGAACACTGAACTTCGCAACTTCCCTTAAACTCGTTTTACATCTTCACTGGTAATTACCCATTGCGCAGTACTAGTCCGACGTTAAAACCCTACCAATCGTCTCCACTGGAACTGAACGACAAATTACCTCCGAATAACTGGCAACCTTCTTTTACATGAACCCAACAATTCTACAGACGGCAGCAAAATTATTGAAGCGCTAGCAATAATTAGTATGCCGGTTTCGTGCACCTAACACTAATTTTTTATCATCAACTTACTTTTTTATAAACAGCATAAAGACTAAGATCATGGCTCGACAAATATTTACTTAATAAAAAATATTAATTGCACTAAACCGGCGTACGAATTATTGCCAACGCTTCAATAATTTTCCCGCAGACTGTACAGTCGGTAACAAAAGTCTCCGAACACTAGCAAAAAATCTTATATAAAAAAAAATACACTTAATACAGTTTTGTTAAATAAATCATTGTCGAATCCTGTTTTTAGACTGACTATATAAGAACAGGATTCGACAAAGATTTATTTAACGAACTGTATTAAGTGTATTTTTTTATATACGTAGGAATTTTTGCTAGTGTTCGGAGACTTTTGTTACCGTCTGTATGCTTACTGACATTTCGACCAAAAACATTGCCATATAACGCTGGATTTAGCTTGTGGCTTTGACTCTTCCAAACCAACACTCCATGGACAACTAAAAGCAATTGCGAGCATTTGAAACCTAAACGGATTGCGTGAGGTCTCACACCTTACAAGTTAAGCTCCAACACTATTATTGAAACGTCTTGAAGCCTCATTATAAGTCAAAAATCAACTTTTCCTGTAGAGTGCGTAACACTTTTACTCTTATCACACTAATATTTCAGTTGGAATATTATTCTCTTAATATAAAGGTTTCAGTTCAAATTGAAATTGTGGTGCAGTAAGATATAAAATTAAGCATTTGTTTTGTTCCCTCGCAAATTACTCTCATAATTTGCTCTTTTAATAACTTTTATAACAAAGCAAATTTTCGCGAAAATGAAAGCATTTTTCTTTCTTCTTCTACAATCAAAAGTTTTAGCTAGAAAACTTTATAAAACGGTTCAATTAAGGTATTTTGTTTTAACTTTTCTCAGAAGACGTTCTTTATTAAATCGGGTCAAATCTGGATATCATTTTCTAAATAAATAAATAACACTACAAAATTGTGGAATGGAAGAGAAATATATGCTTAAAAGCCAAACCATACGAATTAAAGAATAGTATAAAGAAATCTGAAACAATATTTAACTACATTGTTATTAGAAAATAAATAAATTTTGAAAAATAACATAAATTTAATATTATAAACAAGTTTCGCCGGGAGATGGCGCTGCAGGAAATTTGCTATCTGCTGCAATAGTACAGAAAATTTCTCTCCTCATGTGATAACAGATACGTTTGCTGTAAAAAATAAAATGAATTAAATAGGTTATGTGAAAATCGCCGTACAAAGTGAATTATTCAGATTTCCCGCCAGCAGCGCCACCTTGGGGAAATGTTTGCAAATAATTATAACTTATATATTTTCCTGTGGATATTTCTTCCAATGAAAACTAATTGCCAGTGAAAAATAATTTTTTTAGAGTTTTACAATCTGGAATATCTATTTCTAATCCTCGAAACCAATTCACCCTTAATTTTTCATGAATATAGTTAAAGCCAATTAATGACTTGAAAATGAGTTTTATTTGTAGAAATATTAATTTCATTAGGCAATGAATCATAAGATTATGAGATTCAGTTAACTGTTTACTTAATATGAAACGACAATATTGAAGAATAAGATTTTGAAAGCGATTACCATAAATTGGGAAAACAGATATCCCGCACTGTGCCAAAAATACTTTCTTTAAAAAAAGAGGAATTTCGGTTATATCTTATTTCTATCTAAATTTAAAAAAGCTATTTAGCTTTTTTGATTAAAAATATCTCTTCTTACTTCGAATTCTTTTTCTCTCGTACTTGTAGTTGTTAATCATATTTTTTAAAGCACGGACTTTCTTAATATATATATATATATATATATATATATATATATATATATAAAGTAAATAAATAAATAAATAAAGCAATAAAGGGGTAGGTAGGGCCGCGATAGCCTGGTCGGTAAGAGCAGCGAGTTCGTGATGGAAAGATTGCGGGTTTGGTCTTCGAGCCGGCCGCAGACCGTCGTGTACGCTAATCGCGACTGGTGCACATTAAATTCCATCGTGGTCGCAAAGTCCTCCAAGTTCCCATAAGAAATTATACCTCTTGGGGTGCCGGAACATGGGTTTAACTCGCTCTGATCCAGATCAAAATTCGAGTTCCTGTTGCTTGGCTGATGCTGCCATGTTTCATCAGCTTCTGGAGCTAAAGTCGTTCTTCCTCCGCATGTGGCGCTCCTAAAATCGGAAGGCGCACCCCTCTTGTCTTAAATCCCTTGCCTTAAATCTCGATAGTTCCACTACCGGGGCTCGGAATTTCCGAGTGACATACGACAACAACAACAACAATCATTAAATGTATTGAGATTTTCAATGATGTGTTCTTTCTTAAATATTCCTAAATTGTTTCGCGTTTACAAATTTCCTATTGCCAATTTAATTGTCTACATTAAGCGCTGTTGTAAAAATTATAAAAAATCTTTTGCTCATTTCAGCCAGTTTTTCATTTAGCTAATGTTATTATTACTAACAGGCATCCACATTTTTTTTTTTTTTTAATTTGTTGTACATGCATAAGAAGGACGTATTGGATTCATGATTTTTTTCCTACTTTCACCTTTCGATGGATTTACACGTTTTGAGTTTACATGAAATCTACTCTACAATTTTTAGAAAACGACCAGGATACAGTATCTCAAAAAAATTTATATTTAGTTGAACCTTTATTCAAATTGGTGCTGATTAGAATTTAGAATTTAGAATATCACCCGACAGGGATGCCGTCATGCTACAATTTCCTCCATTCAACGAAGTAATACATCTCAGCCTACATAATGCATAAGGGCAGAAAATCAGCCTATATTTCAGCCTACACAATGCTTAAGCCCATGATTAAAAAGTATGCAGATTCAATTTCCATTCGTACCAGCGCAGACAGGTAACACTATATTTTACGATTTACCAATTTCACGTTAAAACAATTATCAGCTTTTACGTCTTATGAATGCATCTAACTTGGTATGTAAGATGTATATCATTTTTTTTTTTTTTTTTTAATGCCGATTTAATTTGAGAGAATATAGGATGGCACGTAGCATTCTTATACTGCAGTATTTCTTGTTTATGGGAATACTATATTTCAGTTTTTATGTTACATAAGAGCATCTAACCAGGTTTATGAGATATATATATTATGAAAAATTATGCATATACAATTTGGGTTTATATCACACCACTTATAACGCTTTAATTCTTCATTTTTCTTAGATGGCTATACCTCAACACCTACTGGTTAAAATTGCACCAAACTGACTATTTAAAATCTTTATTCTGAAAAACTATGTTGATTAAAATTTTATACAATAGCCAGTATTCTTCGACCACATTTCATGAAACCATGGAAGCATCTGCGCAAGTGCTAACTGAATGAGTCCAATGCTAAAATAGGGGTGATAGTCATCTGACTCAAAGAAAATGAGCAATAACATAGCGCGGAATTACTGGATGCTTTCCAAATTTCAAGCTGGCATCGCTCCAACAATTTGGACTCGTCCTCACTGCTAGCTTTAGGATATGTGGCTGTACTGTAGGTAAAGCTTTTATGTAGAATGATATAGAAAAATAAATAAATGGTCACTGTACATCAGTTCTTGTCAGGAATTCGGAATTAAATTCCTTCTCTATTAATGTGTTTATCATTTTATATAAGTTTCTCGGTGCATTTTACTCTTACACATACACGTCTTTAAAATGATGCAATATTCAAATAACAATCGCAACAACCAGTTAAATTTTTTCAGCGTATGTTTGTGAAAAAAATAATCTGGTGTGTCACTCACACGACTTTCTCTTACCCTGAAATTTAATACTATAAATACAGGTTGGAGATTAAGAGATAAGATAACGAGTACTGTTATGTAAACCTATGTTAAACAATTCATATTAGGCTTCTGAAGAGTTTTATATGATAATTAGTTCTGTGTGAGGGGGGCTACCGCCCCCTCAACCCCCCGTTTCATTAATGCACCTACATTTATATAGAATTTAATTCGGTTATTAAAAAATATTTCACTTTTTAAAAAATAATTTATTAAAATTATTATTTAAAAAAATTATCTTTTATGATAAGGCAGACGATTTCCATATTAGAGAAGTAGTTTAACACCAAATATCCAAAAGAAGTCCATTTTATTCTCAATATTAAGTTTTTTTTTTTTTTTTCGATAAAAGTAAAAATAAATCGATAACTTTGTTTTAAATTATCGCAGATCGATGGTTCAACCATTCGTTTTAAAGGTATTTTCGAGCTCTTTTGAAAGATACCCATCATGAAAATTTACTCCCCTCGAGGGGGGACTTCCCCCCCAGGGGGGAGGCGAGGCTCCTGCATACACAAAAATTTTTTCCCAGTTAACTGTCTCTATTACAAAATATATATATTCGTTTCATTTGGTTTAGTGCAGTCTATAGACGTTAAACTCTATTTTCCTGCAATTTCCCCCATAGACGTCATGTATTAGAATTCTCTTGATTGTCCCTGTACACGAACCATTTGCTTGATCTTAACGAAAAGCTTACTGTAGCATCCCTATATGATACACATTTAGAATACCAAGTTTGAACTTTCTGCCATAATTTGTTTTTGAGATATGCTGATAACAGACAGACACACACACAGACACACACACACACAGACACACACACAGACACACACACACAGACACACACACAGACACACACACACACAGACCATTTGCTAAAAACATGATTTTCGTATTCAGGGGACCTCAAAACGTGTAAATATAACAAAATCTCGCGTTCGAAAATTTGAGCCAAAAACAATACTTTCTCTACCTTATGGGTAAGAGAAAGTAAAAAAACTGAAAATTTCCATTCTTCAAACAAATAATTGTCCAACTCCGTGGACAAAAAAAAAAAAAAATAAATAAATAAACAAATAAATAAATTTTCAAATTTTTCAGTCATATATATTTCAAGAAAGTTATCTGAATCGTTTGCAGCTTTTTATTCAAAAAATAATAAAAGTCGATTTGCCAAATAAAATCATACATTTTATTTTCGGGAAAGAATGGAGTTGTCAATATAAATTTGGAAAAAAAAAAATTTTACACTTTCTTTTGAGTTTTATGTATTTCTAAAGTCGCATTGCATCAACGAGTGCAGTATAAATTATTTTACAAAATAGAATAAGTCCAATTGACTTTTCGAACATTTAACTGATGCTAAACGTTTAAACGTATTTTATTGAATAATTCAGTAAATAAATAGAAAATTAGAAAAGAGGATTTGAGTATTTTTCCAAAAGTTGATAAAAAAAGTCATCATAAATTAAAGTGATGTAGGCTACTTTTGCTAGTTAAGATTAGTGAAAAACTGATTTTTTTTTCTTTTTCTTGTAAAAAAAAGTAAATATCATATCAGTAGTTTTTCTTTTTCTTTTCTTTTTTTTTTTTTTTTTTTTTTTTAAATAACTAATATGTTGTGGCCATCACGAAACTTTGTTCTATATTTCTTTATACAAATTCACGTAGTATAATATGTATATTTTAATAAATGATTAGGTAATAAAATTAATTTCATGAAATTAAATAAATATTTATTATAAAAAATTACTGATTTTTGTACGCGCAACTTATTTTATTTATTTATTTATTTATTTGACAAAGTGGCACTTTTTCTTGTGTATTAGTACTCCATTGTTCTGTACTCATAGAGCAAACCTTGGTTTCCACGGCAACATCTGCGATTCAGGTAATGTGTCGACAGAAAATCTCAAGGCATTCCCAGATAGTGAATGGAGTAGCGTAGAGTGTTTATGTGCTGTGCAACTTGAGTGTTTTTTTTTTTTTTTTTAAGTCAGAGTGTTAAAATATTTTTTGAGAAAAGTGAATTATGTTTATAAGACCATGTACGGGGAAAAAAAAAAAAAAAAAAAAAAAATCAAGTTTTACAGCACAGTATCATTCTACGCTACTCCATTCATTATATCTGTGAACACTTTGAGACTAGCTGTCTAACCCGGATTCCCTATAATGGCTATGGAGAACAATTCCGTGAACATCACTGCGGTTTTTGTGCCTTCTTCTGGCGATAACCGTTTTCATGGCAACTGGTTCTTAGATTGTGCATGTTTTAAATGGTTTGGTGGAAAGCTGCTTTCAAGGAGGGTAAATGCCTGTTTTGGTGGGAGAGGAATGTCGGTTTGGCAATAGAAAACCGATTAGGTGAAGGAATTGGTGCATTAGTGGGGATGTAATGTTTGAGAATAAAAAGGTCCGGGGTCTACTCTAATATCTAGTCGATGGTCAACACATTAACTGAATCACAGCTATTTCCGTGGAAACCAAGTGTTGCTCTAAGAGTAGAGGATAATGAACTACTAATACACAAGTAAAAGCGCAATTTTATCGATTGTTTGGTTGAGTTTTACGCCGCACTAGTGCAGCGCAATGGGCCATTGGTGACTGTCTGGGACTCACCCGTAGAAGTGGTTCAGAGACATGCCGTCATGATTTTAATCCCCCATGAAAGGGATGGCTCTCCCGATTCGGTGACTCTCAGAGTTATAATTTTGATGGGAACATGAAGGAAATTGCTACCCCGACAGATTTTACGTGCACCTATCACCATTAGTGTAAGCGAAGGTATTTGGCCGGCTCCAGTACCGAACCCGTAATCTTCCAATTACGAGCCAGGCGCTCTACCGACTGGTCTATTGCGGCCGCGCCATTTAACCTAAAAAAATTTCGTGTATAAAAATCAGTAATTTTTTTTTATAAATATTTATTAAATTGTCATGACATTTTTTTTAATTACCCAATAATTTATTAAAATATTGAACTGCATTATTGCATTATTATGGTTTTCTTATTTTTCTTAACTTTTAGATTGCTTTTCAGCACTATTTTATGTTAAATTAGCTGACCTGCCAGTATAACCCAAGCCCGTTAAAAAATCGTACAAACACAAATAATAATAATAATAATAATAATAATAATAATTAAATAAATAAAGCGTGGCACGAATTCCGGAGAAAAACTTGAAACAAGTAACAGTCTTTTCATCCTAATATCATATTATGATTCAATTTGGCGATGATTATGAATTTGTATTAATAATTTATAATTAAATTACAAAACATATTAAATTTCTCAGTTTTATTTCTTTTTTTTTTTTTAATTTTGGTAACGATCCTTAAATTTTGTTCTAAAACTTTAAAATTTTTGTGGAAGTCTTTATATTATACATAGAACAAAATAAGTGGGTGCCCCCATACAAAAATTTAAATGTTAATTTTTAAGAACCATCCTAATATATATATATATATATATATATATATATATATATATATATATATATATATATATTATTTCCCATTGAAGTGTCTAGAATAATTCTCCTTTTGTGTCTTTTTAAGCAGTTTTGTCCAATAATGCCATATTAAATATTATAAAAAATAGGGTGACAGTGCCACCTGATGAGCTATTTCTGAAATACAATCTGCAGCAATTTCAGCCAAGGTCAAACTAACATCAAATTTGGTTAAATTTCGTCGATTAGTGCGTGAAACACAGCGTCAAAAAAAAAAAAAAAAAAAAAAAAAATAGGAAGGAGTGTTACATACAGAGAAAGATTTATTAAAAATAGTAAAATCGTGATCATTACATCATAAAACATGTAAATCTATCCAAAACCGGGATCGAAAATTTTCACAAATCGAGCATGTTCTACTCATATGTTTTAAAGCAGTCTATTATCATGTAAAATATTATATTTTGTTTCACATAGAAAATATATAAAAGAAGTCAACTGCAATTTATTTCCTTTACTCAGTTCTCGCACAACTTTTACAAGAAAATTTGTTTGAAAATTAATTTTCATTTAAAGTAAGTTAATTATCGGACACATTTGTAATCATTTCGAATAATTACAGAAGTTTACAACTAAAATTTTGATTTGTTAATTTGGTTAATCTTTACGATGGTGTGCTGAAACCGAAACTGAAGCCAGTTGTTCTCTATCACATTTTATGAATACAGGATGTGTATCAACACAATTTCTTTCGTGGCTCTTCCTTCAATATAATTATAATAAGCTAGTTCTTCTCTATCACATTTTATCAATACAGGATGTGTATCAACACAATTTCTTTCGTGGCTCTTCCTTCAATATAATTATAATAAGCTAGTTGTTCTCTATCACATTTTATCAATACAGGATGTGTATCAACACAATTTCTTTCGTGGCTCTTCCTTCAATATAATTATATAGTAACTTTTATAGTATGTTTGCATGATTAGTTATAATAAGTTATGGAAACATACTGGAAACTACCGAAAAGGAAGAAATTATGTCGGTAGACACGCTGTATTGACAGAAATCCATGCGTGATTGAGAAAACCCGGCTTCGTTGTTGATTTCGCACACCAAAAAACGTATGTATCAGCCAAAATTAACAAATCAGATTTTGCCAAATTTCTTTGTAACTTGTGTTACCATCGGCGGTACACATAGAGAAAAACTGACACAAGTAATAACCACACACACACACACACACACACACATTATTGCGATGAAATACAGTAAAAATTCGTACAACGCGGGTGTAAGTTTGTCTCATGAATATTACAATTTTATTTTTTAATACCACTAATTTTATATCAAAGCAACTGCTTTATATAAAAAGTAAATTGAGTGTATGAACCAATGGATTGGTACTCTAAAAATTTAGTGGTGTTAAAAAATAAAACTGTTTTATTTACTTGCCATCTCTGCCACCGCGTTGTACGAGACTTTACTGTATTAGTAAGAGACAGAATAGGAGATTTGTCATTCAGTATGATTACACTGTAAACATGAGCTCTGTAACTGAAATTATATAATTCAGTCTGTTACAAACCATATTTGTATGCCATTATTATTATTACATTATTGTTGTTGTTGTTGTTGTCGTATACCACTCGGAAATTCCGAGCACCGGTAGTGGAACTTTCCGTATTTAAGGCAAGAGGGGTACGCTTTCCGTTTTCACGAGTTCCACATATGGAAGAAGAACGACTTTAGCCCCAGGAGCTGGTGAAAGATGACAGCAAAAACCAAACAACAGGAACTGGAATTTCGATCCGGATCAGGACCGAGTTAAACCCGTGTTTCGGTACCCCCAGAGGTATAACTTTTGATGGGAACTTGGAGGACGTTGCCACCACGAAGGAATTTATCGTGCGCCAGTCGCCATTAGCGTACACGACGGTCTTCGGCCGTCAACCGAACCCGCAATCTTCCGATAACGAACTCTCTGCTCTTACCGACCAGGCTATCGCGGCCCTACCTACCCCTTTATTACTTTATTTATTTACTTTATATATATATATATATATTAAGAAAGTCCGTGTTTTAAAATATATATTTTTTTTTTTTTTTTCAATGTTGAAAGATGTATGTTTTGATCAGATTATTATATTTCCTCTCTGATATACATAATAATAGATTTTATAACAATCATTTAAATAAATTATTCATGAATTCATACAAAGAATTTTCTTCGAAAAGAGCTGATGAAAACGCACGAATCTGTATTTAATAAAAGTTCATACAAATTTTTGAAGTTAAGTATACAAAAAATGTGAAAAATATGTTTTAAAGTATAGACATGTTCAATAATAACTTACAGAAGGTGCTCGAAAGAAAAAATAAATCATGTATGTGAATCAAATATGATTATTACTTTTATTATAATAAATGTTTTGCAGTGTAACATGAATCAAAGAAATAGTATAAAATATTCTTATTTATATAGGGTATTATTCTTTATTTTTTCGTTCTAAAGAAGAATACTTTTTGTAGTTTGAGTTACTCAGAACGAGAAAAATGTTATTACAAATATTTTTACGAGGAATAAAAATAAAAAAGGGGGGGGGGGGGGCACATTTCGCTCGATTTTCCGAACATTAAGTAATTAACGATTGTATAAATAAATTAAAGCAAGAGGAATCATTAAGTAAACAAACGTCAATTGAGTATTGGTTTTCTGAGTATTTTTCTCCACATAGTATGTTGTTTAATTTTACGCTATTGCACTTCAAATAATTTGCGCCTATAGATCATAAAGATAAAAATTTTCGTTGTGTTCCTGTAAAAATCTATAAGATTCACAAAAATCTATACAGTTCGTGCGATGGTGATCTATAAAATGTATATAAACTTTCATCTCAAGCGAATGAGGCATTTATACGCTGTCGCACTTTAAATACCTGGAGCCCGTAAGCTATAATGATAAAGAACTTTTCGTTCTGTCCATGTAAAAAAACTACAAGCGCCAAAATCTATACAGTTTGTGCGACGGTGATCTACAATATATATATATATATATATATATATATATATATATATATATACATATATATATAATTTTCATTCAAATACGTCGTTTAGACACTATCGCACTTTAAATAATTCGAGCGCGTAGGCCATAATGATAAATAATTTGCCTTTGTGACGCAGTAAAAACATTATAAGTGCTAGATGCACAAAAATCTATAAAGTTTGTGCAGCTGTGACCAATACCATATGACTAAATTTTCAGCTCATTGGAATAAGGCATTTAGACGTTTTTGCTTTTTAAAATTTTGAATCCATCGGCCATAATAATAAAGAATTTTTCTTTGTGTCCCTGTAATGAAGCTATTAGTGCTAGATTCATCAAAATTAATAGGATTTGTGCTACAGTGACCTATAACATACGTACAAACCTTCAGTTCATTCGATCAGAGCGTTTAAATGCTATCTTGTTCATTCACATTCATACACACATGCATGCATACATACACACACATACTACATACATGACCGAAAAAATAGCAAAAATAAACTTGAGACTTGAAAATATGCAAAAAAACCAAAATCTCAAATTGAGATTTTTGCCGTTTAAAGAATACTTTCCTTACATATGTATGTTCGGAAAGTCACAATTGCAGCATGAAAGCGGCAAATGTGCATTGTGGCTTTCAAACTACAGTCATGCCCACTTCTTTAACCTGATGAAAGACAGTGCTAACCCTTCGACAAGTAACAAATTTTGTGAGAATTTTGCAATATGTAGCTTTTTCTTAAAATGTTCTTATTTATTACTTTTAAACACCAGCCCATCGGTGTATTTTATTGCATAAATGGGCAATTTCTTTCCTCAACTTTTAATTTAATCATAGCTTATAGTAATTCTTTTTTAACTGCTTTAAATCCCATTATAGTATGTAATAAATATATACATACATATTGCTGAATAAAATTATCTTATTTGAAGATACTAGGAACTAGGCAATTTTAAACATTTATTGACAAATTAGAAAATAAAATTCATTCTTCCACATAATTTAATATAGGTTCATTTCGCACGGCAAATGTTTTTTCTCAGTTTTAGTTATCTAAAACATAAACATTTTCACATTTTTTTCTCTTTTATACTTTGTTGTTGCCTCATTATTCACCGAAAGTTTTTCTGTCGGAGCTGCTAGATTGAAAGTGTTGTGTTCAAACTCGAGAGGGCTTGTCGCCTATTCGTTTGAAGATTTCTATGGTTTTTCCTAAACCTACGTAACTACAGGATAGGACATTTTAAAAACGCCTCACAGAATGCACCCAGGTCTAGGGTTCCCTTTTAATCAATTACAATAATCCCTGTAGCGTCTTCTAAAACTATACCTTGTTTCCATAATAAATATAAAATGAAATAGGAAGAAAAGTGTAACTTTGGCTTATAATTCAATTAATATGGTAAATTTGCACACAATAATCATCATATCTATTTTTCGAACCTATCTTTGTTATATTTAATCTTGGAAAACCAAATTAAATGGGAAACAATGATAGTTTTAGAAGTTTAAAAAAAATTGCTTGCGTTTCCCTTTCCAACTGAGTGCTTCTTTCAAAATCGAAGTTTTCTCTTGACTGTGCTTGTGAAGTAACAATTTTTCATGAGAAAATTAAGTTTGTAGTTAGACTTTAAATATAACTTCAGATTTGTTCTATTTGTTCTACTTTTTCGTTTGTCACTCGTGGTTGCACACAACGCAGGAATATAGTATGTTGGGTAAGTTTAACCGCAGGGTGTTTATTACATTTGTACCAAGCACCTCAACTGCATTATATCTATTTTAGTTCCCCATTATATTATAGGTATAGGGAACTTAGGTTAGGCTGACCATACGTCCTCGAATCTCGAGGACATTCACGAATTTCGAGGACAAACTACCTTCGTTCCCAAAAAATTACAACACATTTGGGGACGCCGGTTATAAAGTTATTAATGTTTTATTATAGTAATTTATTATATCTATAATAAATAAGCTGAAATAAGGTGCTTTATACATAAAAATTACTAAAACTTTAGAATTTAAGGTGATTTAATTATTTTTTTGTCCTCGAAATTCGAGGACACCGCCATCTTTGTCCACAAATTCAATGAAAAGAATATGGTCACTCTAACTTAGGTACTCTTGAAGATTTCCGACCTCGGTTTTTTTTTTACATTTTTACACGTTTTTAGATATAAGGATTCCAAAAAGGAGAAAGTTATTATGATGTCTGTCTGTAAGGTGTCAGTTTGTTAGTATATTAGTTTGTGTGTCTATGCACATGATATCTCAAGAACAAATGATCGTAGGGAGGTAGGGCGGAAAGTTTTAAAATATTATTTATGACACTGTTAAGAACCCTACTGATTTACAAAATTTTAATTTAAAAACTTCGTAAGTTATTCGAAATTTATGATTTCGTTAACATGGGAGAAAAAGGCGAAATGTCCCTCAAACGCACATTAAAACTAAAAGAAATACTTTTACTGTAAAGATGTTAAACCAGCTTTAAAATATCAGTTATGATGCTTCCATGAACATAATAAATATGAAATTCAATTTTGAAAACTTTATAAGTTATTTGAAATTTATGAATTTCTTAACATAACAGAATAGGGCAAAAATTCAAATTACACGTATATTTTCATCGCACAGGTGTCAGATCATTTTTTAAATATCATTTATTATATTGGCTTGAACATCATTGACAATAAATATTCTAATTTCAAAATTTTGCAAGTTATTCGAAATTTAGATTTTCTCAATATATCAGAATGCAGCAATATTTCATATACATTTGGTATTATGCGGTTCGCTTTTTGGGAATAGTGTGAAATTGCATAAAAACGAAGCTACCAACTGACCCTAACAAAATAAATTAATAAATTAGGATAAGGTAAATGTGTCAAACTGAGCGGTGGGTAGCATTTTGGGTAGGTTATATCAGTCTGTTCGTGTCGAGCGTTTGGTTAAGTTCATTTCCCTTTACAAACAAACATGAATATAGTATACGTCCTATACTAGAAATTTATAAAACAATATATATGATGGGGAGCTGAGCGTAGTCCATCTATCAACTAGTTTTTACTTTACTTTTTCAGTTCTATCATGTAATTTTCAATAAAACCAAATATCCTGATTTTTTTTTTTTTTTTTTTAGGACTGAGGGCCTATTAGTCTCAATCTGGGATTTTTGCGTTGTCGTTTTCGACAGTTGGACATTTGTCGAAATCGTTTTTCGATAGTTGGACATTTATCGAAATCTAAAATTTATCGAAAATATAATTCAATAATTTGAAAGCGATGTTATAATTGGGAAGAAAAAAAAACTAATAGTCTTCCGTCCTAAACTAAATTCTGCTTTTGCCAGAATTTCATCAAAATCTTTATTATTATTATTATTATTATTATTGAAAGAAAAAGAAAAGAAAATTAATAATAATCAGTATCGTTACAAGCGATATCGAAAAAGTTTTTTTTTTAATAATTTTGAATTAGGAAATAAAAAGTGCGCGTGAAATAATATGAAATAAAAATAAGTAAAAAAATGAATTTAATGATTTAATGTTTTTGTTTTACGGGGGCTGCTCATATAAAAAATGCGTATTAAAACGAGTCGAAGAAGGAAGCGAAATAAGTATTGAGTTATATTACGATAAATACGATAGATAATATGATACGATATATTAGACCTATCGTCCAGGGTTAGTAGGCATTTTCGTTGAAAGAAATAGTTTGTTCGTTCGGTGCAACTTACACATTAGTCCCGTGAGCTACAACTTTCACATTAGACCCTTGAGGTACAACTTTCACTTTAGTCCCGTCAGGTACAACTTGCATATTAGTCCCCTTTAATTTCCTTTTTTTTTTTTTTTTTTGAAATATTGATAATTATGATGATATTATCAACTTTAATTTCCTAATATTTTAAAATTTGCTTGAAGTTTTGGGATTTTTTTTTTTTTTTCGTATTAGTTTTTCCATCCTCATAAAAAGTTTAATTTCGACTCATTAATTCATTTAAACGGGCACTATGTTCTTACAAAATACGAAGTTCGACTAAGTTTTGTTACGTACGTTTTGTTAATCCGATTGTGAACTTAGAAAATTTTAAATAATTTCGACGTCAGCTTTTGAAATTTATTATTATTATTATTATTATTTTAGATGTCATCTTAGGAAAGGACTTTTTTTTTTTTTTTTTTTTTTTTCAACAATTCGTGTTACACTTCTTTCGAGATAAAATCGTTTGAATTCATCATGGAAAATAATTTTCACAAACAATAATTTCGATTAGTAATTTGTACCGCGTGAATTTGTATAGAAAAATACAGAAGATAGTTTTGTGATGGCCACAACATACCAGTTTCAATAGTAATTAATTATGCTAATAAGTATTTTAAGCACAACTCACATTATATTTCCTGGTTATTATTATTATTATTATTATTATTATTATTATTTTTTTTTTTTTTTTTGAATTTTAAAAAGTTTAAGATGTGAAGTGATAGTAGGAGGTGTACGGAAAAGTTCGCCAATCTGCAACGATTTGAGTTATTAAAAAACTTAAAAATCCCAGATTCATGGACATGTTTACTATCTGTGAAACTTCACCTACATATATTTTAATGAACATTATATGTGTATAGTAAGCCAAGGTTGCACTTCACCTAAACCATGGGGCAAGTGTAACCTTGCTTTAAAATGATATCCTATATCTGAAATTTCGAAAAGTGTGGAAATTTTTCTTTTCCTTGAAAATATCCACAAGAAAGCTAGATTCATGTAGCATTACTAAAATTCAAACACTTGAACTAAAGGACTACCGTATATTATGAAACTTTTATTTCAAATTAAATTTTATATACACAGAGTCTGACCAGAAATTAATGTGGCTGAATTTTTCGCGACAAGCAGAAGGCCAAATGGGTGAAGTTTGCGAGTGGTGCAGGTAGTAGGGACTTTTAGCTACAGAGTCTGGTGGAAGTCACTTGGACTTGAGCCTTTGCAGAGCATGGATGACGGATCGCTCGTGAAGCAAATACGTGTTTGAAAGTGGCGTTAGATTTTAAGAATGCAACGGAGTGTCAGGCACTGATATGCCATAATATTTTATGTTACACTAAACAAATCAGCTTCAGAGACGCTTACCATGCTACAAATAACTTACGGGAAGAATTCTTTGTCAATTATTCAAGTGTTTAGGTGGCACAAAGTCATCAAAGACTGAAGAGAGGACACTGGACAAACAACGGGCTTGGCGTCCATTAAGGACCCGAACTTCAGACAATGTGGTTAAAGATAAAGTGTCTTTGGACTCTGATCATCGGACGAATTGTTGAATGATTGCGGAGACGTTTAAACTTATAAAATTGGAAGTTTCTCAAATGGTCACGGAAGAACTTTAGATACGAAAATCTTGTGACAAGCTTCTGACTCAGTTGCTCTCTAAACGCATCGTCGCAACGCTGCCTCAACAACTGGACAGCCCCGATCTGTCACCGCCGGACTTTTTTCTAATCAATTGGTTAAAATCCAGTTTAAATTGTAATCGTCTTGACAATCTGGAGAAGTTCCAGAAAAACGTAACTCGCATTCTGAACAGCATTCCAACTGAACATTTAGAGGTGGGCATCAATGTTTCGCAGAGTCGATGTGAACTCTGTATTAGTGCAGGAAGAGGCTATTTTGAAGAATATAAAAAGTCTGTAAAATTATCTTCAAATGAATAAATTTTATGTACTCAGTCTCATTACTTTCTGGACAGAACCTGTACTTATTTAATTATTTAAATTGTAGCTTTTTTATTAAGAAAAATAAAAATTTGAGTACCTAATAAATCGAATGAAATAAATTATGCAGCATTTTATTCTATGATTTGTTTTGAATATAGGCAAGCATTGATTAAGAAAACATGGAAGTACTCCGTAAAACTTACGTTGATGCCGACCTTTTAAATTAACAAATTAGTCTTTTGCCACCTCTTTTAAACCCATGTGAAGAATTTTTATTTCATCGCGAGTTTCCAAACCAAAATTTGCTATAAAATGCTGTGTTACAAATACCTAAAATCACATGACATTCATAATTTATTTTTATGACGAATATTGATGTTTATTTCAAAATTTAGAGCCCCAACGTACTTTTCTGTGAATAAACATTTTTATTGTTGAACGTCACAGTTAAAGATAATCTGACATAAACAGAGAAATTCGTATCAGAAGGACTGAAATAAGTTACACTAATTACTTCATTTTGTCTGTCTTTCTACTCTTTAGCTAAAAGTTTAATTAACACACTAGGAAACTTTGCTCAAAGGATTGTTAAAAGAGGAAATTTTAAAATCCCTTCCTTGTATATAAAATCCGAGTGTGATTTTATAGCTTATTGGAGTGCTGTTTCAATCTTAACTAGGATGTAAATTTTTAATTGTCAGGAGACTAAAAATGTAAATGTGACATGCACGAAAATTATCTATGAACTCAAAGTCTGAAATGCATAATGTATGGGAGAAATTTGATAATAAAAGTTCTTCCGTAAACTAAAAGTTTAAATTAGAAACATAGAATACCTAATATCACAAAATGAAAATTATCATAAATTAATAATATAAGATTTAATGTGGATTTTATTAGGCGGAAAAGAGGTCTTTAGCGCAAATATGATTAAACATACGCATGCGGCAGTTTTCCAAGGAATTCTCTCGAACTCAGGATATTTTAAGAAGTATTTAGTATATTTATTATTATAATCATCCTAAAAAACGAGGGGTGTTATAAGTTTGAAGTCTTTTTCTGTCTGCATCTCTGTCTATCTATGGTACTCTAGCTTCCAAACGCATAGACCGATTTAAATGCGGTTATTATTATTATTATTATTATTATTAGAAAGCTAGTTTAATTGGGATGGTTCTTAGCTATGTTTGATAAAAATCTGATCGACGGATTTTTTCTTTTCTTTTTTTAATTAATTGAAATGTGCTGCATTAGGTGAAATTTGTTTTCACATTTGGTAATGTTTTAGTTAAATTTTCAAATTAAATTACACAATTTAAATTAGTGAACTTTCAACTCTTTCTTGCAGATATCGAATGAGTCACGTTGCTTATTGGGTTAGAGTATAAAAACATTATTAATACTATTTTAAATTCGCAAATTTTTAACCAATTTTGGCCAAATAAAAAAATGGTGATAAATCTATATTAATAAAAATCATACTTTTGTCTGTAAATTTGTCAGAATAAAAAAAATTGTTGATATCTTCACGTTTTACACGCCATGAAAGCCGAAAACAATTTCAGAAAATTATCCGTGTGTGTATATCGTTGCATGTATATGTCTGTAACGCTATTTTTGTCCGGGTATCACGCGAAAATAACTACTAGACGAAATTCAACGACACTTGGCAGGAATTTAGATTTTTACCCAAATTAAAATTAGATATATCGAAAATTTACAAATATTTATTAGATTTAGAGATATGGGTAAAAGACGCCTGCGCATACGCAATAAGTCTTGTCAGTAAAACGAATTGAATGGAAAACAAATCTGCGTTATCTTTATATTTTAGAAATCAAGGAAACAATTTTATCAAAATTTATTAAAATTTGTTTAAATATGTCTTTTTTTACTTTTCATAGAAAACTGACCCCGCAAGGTTTTCGGGACAAAGTTTCTCGCCTATGTTTTTGGTGGATGGTACACTGGAAATCTTATTTTCTGGACTAGGGCTCTGACTGGCTTGTAGGTAATTCATTCATTTCCACTGACGATATAAGATTGTAGTGTGTAGTGTGCTTCAAAGCACTTCAAAGCATTTGCGTTGACAGTGAATGGACAATATTATTACGTTGACAGTGAATGGACAAATACATTCAAAACACAAAACATTTGTTTTAGATTGAAAAGCTTAAGGTCGCTTTAACCCCTTAACGCGCGCTGTCCTCGCTGCGAGGACGCAAAATTTAAGATCCAGCTGCAAAAATTCATCCCGGAAATTTTTTAGCAAAAATTTACGTTTATAACATATCAAACTAGTATGTTGTGGCCACCACAAGACTTTCTTCTATATTTTCCTATATACATATTCAATCAGTAACAATATTTAAAAAAAAAAAAAAAAGTTTTTTTTTTTTTTTTTTTTTTTTTTTTTGTTAAAAGTAATACATATTCAACCAGTAACAATATAAAAAAAAAAACTATTTTTTTTTCTGTTTTTTTTTTTTTTTTTTTTTTTTTAAGTAAAAAAAATCGATAACTTTGTTTTAAGTTATCACAGATTTATAGTTCAACCATTCGTTTTAAAGGCATTGACGAGATCTTTCGAAAGATACCCATCTTGAAAATTTACCCCCACGGGGGGAAGCGATGCCCCCACATGCACAGAAATTTTTTTCCTAGTTAACTATTACTATTATCAATAACTCATATTAATTTTACAATCACAAGTTAAAAATAAATCTCATTATGTACATTTATACGAAATTTTGTCCTATACTGCCATGTTAAAAATTTAGAAAAAATGCGATCACAGCGCCATCTGTTGAGCTATTGATCCCCAAATGTAATCAGCAGCACTTTATGTCGGGGACCAACTAAATACCAAGTTTGGTTAAATTTCGTTAAAAAAAAAAAAACGATTTTTTTTCTAAGTTTTTTTTCGTTAAAAGTAAACTAGTATGTTGTGGCCACCACAAGACTTTCTTCTATATTTACCTATACATATTCAATCAGTAACAATATTAAAAAAAAAAAAAAAAAAAAAAAAAAAAGTACGATTTTTTTTTCTTTTTTTTTTTTTTTTTTTTTTTGTTAAAAGTGAAAAAAATCGATAACTTTGTTTTAAATTATCACAGATTTATAGTTCAACCATTCGTTTTAAAGGTATTGACGAGACCTTTCGAAAGATACCCATCTTGAAAATTTATCCCGTCGGGGGGGTACTTCCCCCCCAGGGGGGGAAGCGATGGCCCCCCATGCAGAAAATTTTTTTCCTAGTTACATACTACTATTATCAATAATTCATATTAATTTTACAATCACAAGTTTAAAACAACTCTAATTATGCACTTTTATACGAATTTTTGTCCTATGCTGCCATGTTAAAAATTTAGATAAAATGCTATCACAGCGCCACCTGTTGAGCTATTGATCCCCAAACATAATCAGCACCAGTTTATGTCGGGGACCAACTAAATACCAAGTTTGGTTAAATTTCGTTAAAAAAAAAAAAAAAAAAAAAAAAAAAAAAAAAAAAATGCGATATTTTTCTAAGTTTTTTTTTTGTTAGTGTAAAAAATATCGATAACTTTGGTTTAAATTATCACAGATTTATCGTTCAACCATTCGTTTTAAAGGTATTGACGAGATCTTTCGAAAGATACCCATCTTGAAACTTTGCCCCCCCGGGTGGGAACTTCCCCCCCGGTGGGGGGGCAACCGATGCCCCCACATGCACAAAAATTTTTTCCAAGTTAACTATTACTATTATCAACGAGACCTTTCGAAAGATACCCATCTTGAAATTTTACTTCCCCGGGGGGAGAACCGATGCCCCCCCATGCACAAAATTTTTTTCCTAGCTAACTACTACTATTATCAATAATTCATATTAATTTTACAATCACAAGTGTAAAATAACTCTCTTTATGCCCATTTATACGGAATTTTGTCCTATGCTGCCATGTTAAAAATTTGCATAAAATGCGATCACAACGCCACCTATTGAGCGATTGATCCCAAAATCTAATCAGCACCAGTTTATGTCAGGGTGCAACTAAATACCAAGTTTTGTTAAATTTCATTCATTGGTTCGTGAGATACAGCGTCCACAAAAAAATGATACAGACAGACAGACAGACATTTTCTAAAAACTATTAATTCGTGTTCTCCATATCCCAAAACATGTAAATCCATCAAAAAGTGGACTTCGAAAATTTTCGCGAATCCAATACTTTCTCTATATTACATGTAGAAGAAAGTAAAAAATCGATAACTTTGTTTCAAATTGTCACAGATTTATAGTTCAACCATTCATTTTAAAGGTATTGACGAGATCCTTCGAAAGATACCCATCTTGAAAATTTACCCCCCCAGGGGGGGAAGCGATGCCCCCCCATGCACAAATTTTTTTTCCTAGTTAACTACTACTATTATCAATAATTCATATTAATTTTACAATCACAAGTTTAAAATAACTCTCATTATGCCCATTTATACGGAATTTTGTCCTATGCTGCCATGTTAAAAATTTGCATAAAATGCGATCACAACGCCACCTGTTGAGCTATTGATCCCCAAATCTAATCAGCACCAGTTCATGTCAGGGTGCAATTAAATACCAAGTTTGGTTAAATTTCATTCATTGGTTCGTGAGATACAGTGTCCACAAAAAAATGATACAGACAGACAGACACACAGACAAACAGACATTTTCTAAAAACTATCAATTCGTGTTCAGGACATCCCAAAACGTGTAGATCCGTCAAAAAACGGAGGTCGAAAATTTTCGCGAATCCAATACTTTCTCTATATTACATATAGAATAAAGTGAAAAGGCCGTTTTTTTTTACCCTTAAAATTTAAAATTTCTTTTAGTTTAATTTATTTCATGAATTCCGGTGGCAGTATAATTTAAATGAACGGAATTGTCTTGCGCCGCAAAGGGTTAACAGGCGAGAAATAGTCAGCACACGTACATGTGCAGCTAGAATACTTTACAAAGGAACTGAAGGACTTGGGAAATTGAGTTCGGGTTCAAACAAATTACAGTTATAGTGCACCCGAAGGCTGACTTGTGATCCTTAATGCGAGCACTAGCTGAAAGATTTCGAAAAGCCCCTCAAAGATTCACCAGCCGTTTATGTATTATTAAAATCCCTCTCTATGAACAGCAATTAGTACTTGCCTACTAGCTAGCTCCAACTAAAGAAAAATAAAACCTTTCGAGTAGTTTTAATTATATTTGACAAAAACTTAACATTTTGAAAATGTTAAAATCTGAAAAAATTTGAACTAGGGTAAATGGTTGAAAGATTTCATTTAGCGAGCAAAATAGAAGACCGCTGTCAGTTAAAATAGCTCTAGTGTAGCCGTTATAAGAGAATTATTTTTACTAAGGCTTGTCAAAATGTGCTTTAAAATATTAGAGTGGTTTTAGTATTGAAAAATCTCAAAACCACTATATGCGTCAAATTTTAAAATTTCTTAGGTTTTATTCTGATTCTGTAAAGTTTATTTTAACCAGTACTATTACTATTCATTATAGGACATGCAATGATATTTCTGAAAAGCTAAAGTAGCGGAAAATAACCATTGCTTAGTTAACAAAAATTCCGCCAGATGTTACCAAAACAATTTATTTATTTATTTTTATTCATTATTTTTATATCTTGTACGTACACTACACGATGCATTTAAGGGTTAAAATCTTGGAACATTTCTGTAGAAAGAAACCTACCACATCTTATTAAATACATTCTAAAATTCTTATAATACATTTAAAGTGAAAGATTAGGTTTCTAACTACATATATATTTGTGTGTTTATTACTTCCATCTCATAAAAACGCTTTTTTATGCATTACTATAAAAATACGATATAGAAATCAATGTTTATCTCATTAAATCTATAAGAAAAACGATAACGACATCCCCATTCCGAAAATGTTTTTTGCCATTTCTATTTTAATGTATACGGAATCGAAGTCTTAAGTGCTTTTATCAATTTAATAAAATGGGATTCCTCTTTTCTCTTTTAAATGGAGTTTACCCCCCCCCCCCCCCAACCTCATAAAATTCCCTCTAGAAATGATTATTTTTACAGACCAACGTTGGTCTGCTTTCTATAAAGCATCGTTCATTTGTAGCTGGAATCTACAAATCATAAATAACACTAGTAACGTACCAAAATATTATCAACAAAATACTATAACTGAAACTTTTCAATAATTTATAAATAAACTCATTCTGTATGAGAACATAAAAGAAGATATGCTCTATAACTCATTTTAGATAAAAAATAAATAAATAAATAAATATTATTTGCTTTCTAAGTATATCACAATCCTACTTTAGGAATAAACATTAAAAGCGTATCGCGCCTAAATATTTTTAGAAATGGCACTGAAATAAATTGTATAACTTTTTCTTTTTGGAGATATTATCTTTAATGTAAGTTGTTATCATGCAGCTTTAAGATTTTAAATAACTAATAGACAAATATATAATTGCACACATACTACACCCATAATAAAGAATTTTTTCATTAACTAGAATGCTAACATTAAACGTCATTTGAAATAGTAAGAAAATACTATATTTTTGGCTTATTTTTATAAAAATTCATACACTGCGATTGTGCACTGTAAGTTTTTGGAAAGTATGCTGACAGTGTAATTGAAATTACATATATTTTGCATGCAATATTCAATCAAAAGTCCTGACATTGTATGGAGGTTGTATGCCTTCATCATTTGGATTCTCGTTATTATTATTATTATTATTATTATTATTTTACTTTTACTTTTCTTCATGTGATATATCATTTCTTTCGGTGCAAAATTTTAATAAGTTTTCATTGTGTATATATATACCGTTTGTCTCATAAGTCTGCAGACACTATAAAGATTCATAAAACTTGAAGGAATTGGTAAAATTCAACGCGGTTTACGAAAAAGTTATTCTAAGTTATTCTAGTGAAGGTTCTTTTTACTTTCTTCTATATGTAATATAGAGAAAGTATTGGATTCGCGAAAATTTTCGACCTCCGTTTTTTGACGGATCTACACGTTTTGGGATGTCCTGAACACGAATTGATAGTTTTTAAAAAATGTCTGTCTGTGTGTCTGTCTGTGTGTCTGTCTGTCTGTCTGTCTGTCTGTCTGTCTGTATCATTTTTTTGTGGACGCTGTATCTCACGAACCAATGAATGAAATTTAACCAAACTTGGTATTTAGTTGCACCCTGACAAGAACTGGTGCCCATTAGATTTGGGGATCAATAGCTCAACAGGTGGCGCTGTGATCGCATTTTATAGGACAAAATTCCGTATAAATGGGCATAATGAGAGTTATTTTAAACTTGTGATTGTAAAATTAATATGAATTATTGATAATAGTAGTAGTTAACTAGGAAAAAAAATTTGTGCATGGGGGGGCATCGGTTCCCCCCCTGGGGGGGAAGTACCCCCCCGGGGGGGTTAAATTTTGAAGATGGGTATCATTCGAAAGATCTCGTCAATACCTTTAAAACGAATGGTTGAACCATAAATCTGTGATAATTTAAAACAAAGTTATCGATTTTTTTTACTTTTGACAAAAAAAAAAACTTAGAAAAAGAAATCGTTTTTTTTTTTTTTTTTTTTTAAATATTGTTACTGATTGAATATGTATAGGAAAATATAGAAGAAAGTCTTGTGGTGGCCACAACATACTAGTTTTTTTTTTACTTTCTTCTATATGTAATATAGCGAAAGTATTGGATTCGCGAAAATTTTCGACCTCCGTTTTTTGACAGATCTACACGTTTTGGGATGTCCTGAACACGAATTGATAGTTTTAAAAAAATGTCTGTCTGTGTGTCTGTCTGTCTGTCTGTGTGTCTGTCTGTCTGTCTGTATCATTTTTTTGTGGACGCTGTATCTCACGAACCAATAAATGAAATTTAACCAAACTTGGTACTTAGTTGCACCCTGACATGAACTGGTGCCCATTAGATTTGGGGATCAATAGCTCAACAGGTGGCGCTGTGATCGCATTTTATGCAATTTTTTAACATGGTAGCATAGGACAAAATTCCGTATAAATGGGCATAATGAGAGTTATTTTAAACTTGTGATTGTAAAATTAATATGAATTATTGATAAGAGTAGTGGTTAACTAGGAAAAAAAAAATTGTGCATGGGGGGGGGGGCATCGGTTCCCCCCTGGGGTGGAAGTACCCCCCCGGGGGGGTTAAATTTTGAAGATGGGTATCATTCGAAAGATCTCGTCAATACCTTTAAAACGAATGGTTGAACCATAAATCTGTGATAATTTAAAACAAAGTTATCGATTTTTTTTTACATTTAACAAAAAAAAAAAAAAAAAACTTTTTTTTTTTTTTTTTTTAAACGAAATTTTAGCAAACTTGGTATTTAGTTGGTCCCCGACATAATCTGGTGCTGATTGTATTTGGGGATCAATAGCTCAACAGGAGGCGTTGTGATAGCATTTTATCTAAATTTTTAACATGGCAGAATAGGACAAAAATTCGTATAAATGTGCATAATAAGCGTTATTTTACACTTGTGATTGTAAAATTAATATGAATTATTGATAATTGTAGTACGTAACTAGGAAAAAAAATTTGTGCATGGAGGGCATCGCTTCCCCCCCTGGGGGGGAAGTACCCCCCCGTGGGGGTTAAATTTTGAAGATGGGTATCATTCGAAAGATATCGTCAATACCTTTAAAACGAATGGTTGAACTATAAATCTGTGATAATTTAAAACAAAGTTATCGATTTTTTTTACTTTTAACCAAAAAAAAAAAAAACTTAGAAAAAAATTCGCATATTTTTTTTTTTTTTTTAAATATTGTTAGTGATTGAATATGTATTAATTTAAAAAAAAAAAAAAAAAAAAACTTAGAAAAAAAAAATCGTATTTTTTTTTTTTAAATATTGTTACTGATTGAATATGTATAGGAAAATATAGAAGAAAGTCTTGTGGTGGCCACAACATACTAGTTTTTTTTTTGTTGTTGTTGTCGAAGGGGGGGGGAGTGAAGAAAAAAATACCAGCAGAAACCTCTAAGATATCTACAATTAAACGCTACGAAATCATCGAAATACATAAAGAGAATTTTACATCAAAACTAACTAATTTATTTTAATTCTAGCAATTTGCGAAAATAAAATATTTTCCAAAACATCAGCATTTAAACATAATAACTAATTACTTCATAACCTTAAGATCGAAATCTAACCTTTTATCATATATTTCAAGATTCTTTAACAAGCTTAATTTATAAATCTGTAAAAGAAATTTTATATATATATATATATATTCATAAATATGTTTGTGTGTGTATTCACCAATATTTAATAATGAGAACAAGAAGGGTTAAGAATCATGCGTCCATGATGTAAAGTCAATGCCGTAACGAATTTGAAAGAAAGTGTCGAACTAGATCATGAACTTCACAAGCCTTCGCATTGTAGAATATTTCAAATTTCGCAAAGTTATCTTTTGATATCCTATCAAATATGTCTCGTAAACCATCACAATGTGTATAGCACTTTCATTTTCCCTCTTCCCCCGCCCGAAAAAAAAAAATGTATTACCTTCTGTATCAATTCGTTTATTTAACCCTTTGCCGTTCAGTGTTCCATTACATGGAACACCTAACTTCGCTACTTTGAACTTTCCTTTTCACCCATAGATGACACCACTACACAAGGCAATCCATGGTATTTAGTTGTGATGCGTTATTTTAAATCCTAGTATTTACAAGAAATTTTGTATATTATTTTGTTATACAAAAAAGATTGTTTGAAAAAAGATTTCTGTGTTATATCGTAGGCTGTACTCTAAATTATTTATTCCATATTATTTTTATTTTTTTATACAGGAAACATACGAGAAATCGTTGAATAAAATAAGGTGTTCCATCTCCTGGAACACTGCGACAATAGCGCTTTTCATATTTCGTAACCGAAAGCAATGATGAGAGAAGACATCTGTGTTCACGTTTTCTGTTTTCCTCTGTTTGGAGGGAATGACGCCAAGCTATCAGATACTGCGAGGGAGGGTTGGTTGTTTATTTAAAAAAAAAAAATAAAAAAAAAAAAAAAATACAAGAAATTGTTTATAAAACAAACAACCGCACAAAACTAGTTTCATGTGCGAAACCTACAATGTTGGTTTGTACTTCTACCATAAGAGTGTGACGTGCTTCCAAAAATTTCATGAAGCTAAAAAATAGACTAATTGTAAATACTTGTGCACATAGGACTTGTATATATGTATACTAACTGTAAATATCAAAATATTTCATAAAATATCATATAACCAAGATATATATATATATATATATATATTTTTTTTTTGGGGGGGGGGGGAAGGAGGGTGTAGAGTAGCAGGGCTCCCCGTGGTGCACCATGGGTCATGCTAAATCTAATACACAGGTATAATACAGTGTTTCTTAACTCATATGCAAAATCTTCTACTCATTTACGCGCTTCACTGCGATGCTCTTAGATGCAATTTTCAGAGCTCTAGTGGCGCAGTGTTCCCGCTGATGGAACACCCACAGATTCAAAACGGTAAGTACTATCTTTACAAAATTATACCTGCGTACTCCTTTAGACTTAACTAGGTAGGCTACAACTTTTTTTTGTTGAAATTCCAACTTTAAAGGGTAGTGCGCTGTAAAGGGTTGGAAATTTTAAAATATATCATTAAGGATTAAAACCACAAATTACATAGTAACGCATCTAGAAAGTTCTCGGAGATGGCTGAACAGTGGTGTGGGTATATAATGTATTACGACTTTAGCAGTCTTAACAATTAACCAAAGATAACCTTTTATAATTAATATAAAAATTGTTGATTCAACTGGACGATTAACCAAAGAATTAACAAACGAAGAATTTTTAAAATATAAACAGAAAAATAATAGAAATTATAATATATATATATAATTATATATATATAATTGTATATATATAAATATATATATATATATAATATTATAATACAATAGAAAGTTAAGATAAAATTTATTCCATTGTTATTAACTGTTCATAAAAATGTAAAATTTACAAAATATATAACCTGCACTTGATATTTATCAAAAAGTAATATATATATATATATATATATATAAATTATTTTAATAAATATATTGCAAAATATATAAATTATACTGTTTTAAAATATATTATTATTTCTATAACATGTCTTCAAAAATAGATTCAAGATGAAGAAATTTCCGTTCTTCGCATAAATATTCCCCAAGCACTTCGTGCTATGGATTCGTAAGATATATCTAAAACATTTTCCAGCTTTTCGAATCCCACACCTTACAAAAGACTTAGCTCAATCTTTTTCCATCTGTCTTTCAAAGCTGATAAAAAGAAAAGAACGTTCTTCAAATGCAGCTACTTCGATGCATCTTGTTTTAGGCAAGAAGAATGAGATGCCATTATGTATTCGAAAGATACTTTAAAATAGTTTGAACTGTATACATTTGCAATACTTTCGTAGATACTTTCTTAAAAAAATAATAATAATAATAATAATAATAATATATATATATATATATATATATATATATATATATATATATCATTTTAAATGAAATAGAAAAAAAAATGTATTCAAGTTTCTTTTGTCTCAAGTCAAAATAATTAATAAGTAAATAAAATATGTTTAAATTCTTTGTAAACAGAATTTAATTTAGTACAGAAATTTAATTTAATTTAGTTACTTTTATCGATTCTTCCATCTAAAGGCATGCAGTAACTGTGTTTCATTCTTTACCTCCAATTTAATTTTCATTTCTTAGAATTTCTTTGATATAGCTTCGGCATAGGAGCGCCTTGGCGGCTTTTATTTATTTATTTTTATTTTTATTTTTTTGTCATTTTGGCGTTGAATTAATATGGCTATCACAATTGCTTAAAAAAAGATCTTGGCGAGAAACGTCCGAGCTACTTCGGTGCCAAATTTTAAATTTCGTCAACGGGCTATATACCGAAGCTGTTTCATTTATTTAGCATGATTTTCTTCATCTTATTTTAATTATTAAAATAAATAAATAAATAAATAAATAAAGGTTGCAAGTTTATTATTATTATTATTATTTTGACATAAAATAAAATTTATTTATTTACTTAATTTATTAATATCAATTTCCTTTTTATTAATTTTAAAATTACAATGGTGTTTTTATTTAATAACTTTTGAACCAATTATCCGATTGCACTCAAAAATATATCCTTAGCAAGATTTTGTCCTCATTAATAAGTGTACCATTTTTTGATAAAATCTAATAATGCGGACAGATATAATGACAGAATATCCAATGTCCAGAGTATTTGATCCCCAAAGTCGGGGAGGTATACCCTCCGTAGAGGATCATAATTATGATGCATGTCTCCTGACCACCAAGTGGTGAGTCTCAGACCATCACCAATTGCACAATATATAGCAACAGCGTGAGATATTTATGAAATTGCGTTATAAAATTTGGAAAGTTTTCTTTTTTTCTCTCTCTCTCTCTTTCCTTCTTTCTTTTCTTTTCTTTTTAAATAAAGATTGACTATTGCGTTTCTTTATTTTTAGGGAATCAATAGTAAAGCTGAAATTCATTAAGGCTTCTTTTACGGTTACATAATCATTTAATGGTAAATGGAAACTTATCAAGAAAACACCGAAAAATTCAAAATCGCACAGCAAATGTTTTGGATAAAAATAATTAAGCCTGATCTTTCATTAGACAAAACAAAATTGCAGACCTGAGTTTAGAATCAAAGTAATCTATGATCAAGATTGCATTTGGCATATAATCTGTGAAAACAAGCAAGTGTAATCTCTGCAAAAACTAAACAAAAGCAGAAGGAATATGGAAGGGGGGGGGGGAGATAATACGTGTCTTGTATAATTTCGAATTCCATACCTTACAAAAGTTATAGCTGAAATTTATTTCTCAAAGGTGATAAAAATGTTCAAAGTTGCGACTCAAAGCTGCTAAAAAAAAGGGGAAAAAAAAACTTTCTATCATCTTGTTTTAGACAAAAAAATGAGGTGTCCCTATATATTCATAAAATCTTTTTTTACGCTTTAAAGTAGTTTGAACTGTATAAATTTGCAATATTTTCGTAAATATTTTCGTAAAACTATATATTTCTTTTGAACTAAAATAGAATAAATGGCCGTGAACGCATCATTTCTAAAATGCAATATCTGAAATTTCATACATATATGCAATATTGACGTTACTGATGGTGAATTTTTGTGAAAAGCCTTCGTCATTAAAAATATATACATATATATATTATTTTATTCACCCTAACAGTTATAAGTATCCCTTATGACTTTATAACTGTTTTTTTTTTTTTTTTTTTCCAAACTTATTTCACAGTTATTTTATGAATATTCATTCTCAAACTTTTAATTAAATTTTGTGTTTTTTAATATGTTATCTTTAGATATTATGGTTGTATTTTAAATTCTTTATAATTGCAATCATAGTATGTTCCTTGGTTTCTCCGCATTGTAGTGAGGAAAATATTTATATAATAATATTTATTATAATTATCAAAGACCAGAATTAATGAACAAAGAAACACGTAAACTAGAATAAGGAGCAGAGGCCACCTATATATATATTAACAAAAATGTAATAAAATAATATCCATAATATTATTATATTTTGATTAATATTTATTTAAAAAATATATTAATTTTCTAAAATTACATATATATATATATATTATAATAATAATGACCATCTTCTGTCAGGAACGATTCAGGTTCAGACCGCTTCAAAACAGAGACTTTTGGTAGCCCTTTTTTCCCCCTTAGAAATGCTATGCATTTTTATTTTATTTTTATTTTTATTAATCTGCATAAATGTTAAATCATTAGAAAGATCTTTCAAAATTGAACATTTTTTGTGCTTGCACTTTTCCCTTAATCTCAATATGTAAAAAGATTTAAACGAAAGTTTATAACTACCGTTGCAATTCTAAAATACCCATGGAGGATAAAATTAAATGTAATATAAAATTCAATCATAAAAATTATGGGCTAATAGTTATTGAACCATTTTCTTGCATTCATGATAATGTACTTATCTGACATAAACAAACAGTTGATTGTGACGTCATTTTTATCAAATTAGTTAAAATAAATAAGGTTACAAATAAGGTACCTAAGGTTACTTCGTTACAAATATGGTACCTTTCATTTGGTACCTTATTTGTAACGAAGTTTTGATTAGATATTTTAGAATTAATTTAAATATGAAAATAATTTCAAAATTGGACATTTAAATTTATGATTGTTGCCAAAAAAATTTACCAGTTATTGTTATATATATATATATATATATATATATTAGGGGGGGGGTATGCATATAAAAAATACTTATTAAAACGAGTCGAAGAAGGAAGCGAAATAGGTACTGAGTTATATTACTATATATAATATGATACGTTATATTAGACCTATCGTCCTGGGTTAGTAGGTATTTTCGTTAAAAGAAATAGTTTCTTCGTTCGGTGCAACTTGCACATTAGTCCCATCAGGTACAACTTGCATATTAGTCCCGTCAGGTGCAACTTGCACATTAGCCCCCTTTAAATATAGTGTTCAGCGAAGCAGGCAAATCATTCGTTGATTCATTATCTTAATTGATTTCACATTCCGTCATTTTTGACGGGGTTATATACTAGTATATATATATTTTAACACTTTCAGAAAGTAGTAGTAAAATATTTATTCATCAATTACTATTTTATTATTAACATAATCATTTAATGAAAGCTTTTCCAGCAAACATTATAATATACAAAAGCACACAGCAATTGTTTCGTTTCTAAATAATTAAGTACGACCCTTCTGCAGGCGGAAAAATCTTGCAAGCATGAGTATGGGATGAAAGTAATACATAAATGACAGAATCTGTGCAAATGGCATGAGGAAACGAAATAATTTAAGAGAAATATTGGCAATAACAGACTTTCAAAGATTTTTGAATCTCATGCCTAATAAAAGATTTAACTTAATCCCTTTCCATCTGTCAGTCAAAGCTGATAAAATCAAAATACTCTTCCTTTTTGCTCTCAAATGCATCCCTCTAATGCTTCTTTCTTTAGATAAGCAGAAAGAGTTGTCTCTATATATTCCGAAAACGTATTTTAGGTTTTAATATAGATAGAACTGTAACAATTGTAATACTTTACTATATAATGGGAAATATATTTCCTTTGAAATAAAACAAATATAGAAGAAAATGCAATAAGGTATATTTTGTTCAATTATAAAATGCTTAATTTTTTCAAATAATAATAACAGTAATAATAACTAGAAAATTAAATAACGATTAATGTATCCAAAATGTATGTCTAAAAATTATTAAAAAAAAATACTCGATTAATTATCATTATTTTTGCTATTAAATAAGATTTTATTGTTTTGTTCTATACTTAAAAAGTGCAGCAGAAAAATAATGATCCATCAATCAACATTTTATAATTACATATACATTTGGTAATAAGTAAAAATGTTCTAAGTAAACACCGTAACTTACAAAAATTGTTTCGTCTCAAATAAATCAACACAATCATTCATTAGACAAAAAATATGTAGATATGGATGCAGCATGAAAGCAGCAATGCGCAACATCTATGAAAGTGACGATATACAATAAAAAGAAAGGAAGTAAAAGATTTTCTAAATTTTCGAGCACCTCGATTTAAAAAGTTTTACATTAACCTAAAAACAGAAATTCTCTTTTGTTTTTTCAATACAGCCACACTCATGCATCATATTTTAGGGGAAAAAAATTCCCGCTACATATAAATGTTATTATTATTATTATTATTCTTTCAACTATAAATTTAAGTACAAAAACGCCGTAGATAATATGAAATATATTGCTAATGTAATGTCATCGTTCTCTTTTACCAATGAAAATGCTGTTTCCAAATATCATAACATAATAATATTATAGTTTTAAAAAATTAAAGAACACGCTTTTATAGAAATGTGAACTAAAAAAGCACAAAATATCTATCTTAGTATTAAAATGCAGGGTAAGAGAAAATCGTGTGAGTGACACACCATAATATTTACATACATTTAAATCTTTAATTAAAATAACTTAGAATTAAACAAAAACCATTCTTAAAAAATCTCCCCTGACTGGGATCGAACGCTGGACCTTTAGGTTCGTATCGCGGAGCCTTACCTCAATGCCACATCGTTCACGTAGGGAAAGTATTTTTTTACAGTATAAAATTTTTGTTTTCTCCCAGAGCAGTTACAAACATACATACAAACATACATACATACAGGTGAGGCTAATAAAAGCGTGTTAAAAAGATGACCGTTAATTTTAAATTCATTTGAGTAATCTTTGTTTAATAATGTTATTAAATGAAAGATTTTAAATCTCATGAAATAACTTCTGATAAAAACAGAAATCTTAGGTAGCTTTCTTACAGAAAATTTTGTTTTCTACAACTGCAAAAATTTACTGTAAAATTATATTTCAATCTATTAAAAGACATATTTTTTCTGTTTAGCATACGTAAAACTTGGTATCGAAGCAGGACTGGGAAGTGCTAAGTAAACGCATGACATGTGATTTCGTGGAAAAGTTTTTGTCTACTCTACAGAGGGCTTTGATTCGATCCTGACTGGTCGAACAGAAAAATTTTCATTTAATGTGTGTTACTTTTTACAATATGCACTACGGGAAAAAAAATATGTTTGTTTGAATATTTTCTGAAGTGTTTAGTTACGAAAATTTTTTGTCTACAATTTTCCCCTTAAAATACCGATTATTCTGACAACTTTGCTGCTAGGAATCTTATATAATAGAATTTTTTTACAGTGCATTGCCTTATATAGTAGTATTTCCTTGTACATCGAAAAAATTCCTGAGTATTGCGTTCCATGAGAGATATTTCTATAAATCTTACTTTTATACATATGTTTATCACAAATCATAACACAATTGATATTAATAATAACATTCACAATAAAATACTTTCTGTAGAATAGAGCATTAAGATTTACAAGGCTGTACAAATATATTCAGTTACATTAAACGCTATCATTGAAATTTGCTGGAATTATTAACACTTTCGAAAGATGTTCAAGAGTGATTACGGTTTGAATTTGTCTCTATATAGCTGCCTTTCTGTCCGTCTGTCCATCTACCTATCTGTCTTCTCTTTAACGAAATCTTCATAGAATTTTTGAAACACAGTAAATATTCACGGAATTTTTTGTAACTAATAGTATATGTTAATCAAGTTTACTATGGGATGTTACCTATTGAAAATGGGGGTAAATACCACCACTGATTGGTTTGTCTACAAAAACACCGAAACAAATTCCAAAGCATTGCTTTCTATGAGAATTATTTTTAAAAATCACATTTTATTACTTTTATTTTGTAGAAATTCTAATGAACTTGACCTTTATCATTTATATGCACAAGAACATGCTTTCTATAGAAGCTAGAAATGTTTAGTATTATGATTTACAGGGTCACAAAAAATTATCAGTTACTTTAAGTGTTATAATTAGAAATTTCTGGAATTGCGTTTTCGTTTTCATTAATCGTTTTTAACAATTTCTAACGATGTATAAGAGTGGTTATGAATCTAATTCGTCTATCTTTCTAAATTTCTGTCCGTTTATCTATCTATCTATCTATCTATCTATAAATCTGTCTATCTCTAACGTCCGTACACATTTCCAGAATGTATTGAAAGTGATTTACATTATTCAAGTTTACTATGACATGTTCCTACTTAAAATTATATAAATAACACATAAAAAAATATGCCAATGCACTGTGTTTTATAAGAGGCATTTTTATAAATCATATTTAAGTAACTGCGCGCTGCACAAATCGCAATGAAATTGAAATCTATTGTTCATATGTTTTCTACAGCATACAGTATGTTTAGCGCTAAGATTTACAGGGATACACAAAAATATTCAGATATAATAAGGGCTAGAATTGGAATTTACTGAAATTGCATTTCCGTTAGTGCTAAGAGCATTTAACGCTTACGATTTTGAATTATGTTTATCTCTCTGTATTTCAGCCCTTCTGTGTGTTTGTTGTGTTATCACGTACACAAAGTACATTGAAAGTTAACGCTGTAATGAGTACATACAGTTGAAAAGTATTATTAATCTATGTCAACCACGTGATTTTTCATTCTTGTTTAACAGTTTACAAACATTAAATTGTACTTTTTTCTAACGTTTTGGAATTCATTTGTGTTCTTAATAAGAAAATTATAAATACCACGTATTTCGTTTTCATTAGAAACATATTGTAATAAACCGTAATAAGGTATTATAATTTTGTAACAGTCGAAGTATATTTAAGGAAATTGAAATATTAATAAACAAATATAGAGAGAAACTATCTGAGTTCGAGTCCTGCTACAGATCGATTCGGATAAACCGATTTTACTCGAACTTGAACTGACCTGCGGCTCGTGTTAACTAAATATTTTCTGAGAGGGATTCAGGTTGGGATGACTGAATCTGTTTTTCTACATGTAGGCTTCGGGTTCAGGTCGGAATTAACTTTCAACGAGTCGGGTCGATCGATAATTTACCATACTCAAAAGGTTACTACAATAAGTAAAAATTTGTTTCATGTAATTTTAGCAAAATTTATATAAACACATTATATACATCCATTGTTAAAGATATGCGTACCAAAATTATTAGAGTAAAGTAAACATCCATATCGGGCAAAAGCAATAAACGAAGAAACTTGTTTTATTTTTTAATATAAGCATCTAACAACAGTCTACAAACACTGAATTTGAAGCACATTTTTGTACACTTGAAGCACACAACACATATAAATTATTAATGTTTATGAATCAATATTTCTGATTTTTAGAATTTTCAACTTAGTGTATTTAGTAATTATATATTTTTAATTCTTTTTAAACTGATTTACCAACTATGTGACAAAGAAAATGTACTTAATTAAAAAAAAAAAAAATCATGATTTTTAGATTAAACAATAATTTTCATTTAGCTTTTGTATTTTGAGTCGGGTGATGGTCATAAAAATTTTCTATTGCGGTTTAAGGTTGGTAAAAAATTTTGTTGGTTTCATTTAAAATTCATCAGTCGGATTCGTTTCAGGTAAACCCTACTGATGCAAAACTCTCATCAAAGTCAAATAATTTTGTTTACATGAGTTTATCTTAAAAAGAATAATCATTTTTTTTTTTTTTAAGCTCAAATAATTATTGTTTCAGAACGTTACAAAGAACATGTAGTGAAAACAAAATTACAGTTTTGTCCATTTTCAAGAAACCCAGTGGGTTTAAAAACTATTAAATTTAAAGGAAAGAAAAACTAATCTGTTAATATTTACTGTATTTTCCACCATAATTAAAAAATCCCATTAAAAATCTATTTATCAAGTCCCATAATCTTTAATGAAATTTTAAATTTTAAATTATCATAGCTATTCTTAATTGAATTTCTAAAATATGATAAATTGCATTTAAGGACATAACATAAGTTTATTTTGTTATGGATTAAAAAATAATAATAATACACCTTCTACGAATACATTTATACATTTTCTCGTATAAACACCTATTCATATTTTAATTAAATTATTCTGCTTCGAATATTTATTCATGTTTATACCACATTTTTGAAAAATATAATTTTATTAGATAATTACATTTTATATATGGCATATACATCAAAATGGATTTTATTTTCATCACTCCAATACATTATTCATGATTTATTTTACTTTCAAAGAAACTTTTTCTTCTCCTCCTCATCTCTATTGATAAAAAACGAATGAAGCGTTATCATGTACGCTTTGTATGATTATATAATTTCGTAATATAAATAACCGACTAAAAAGATGGAAATGATTTTTTTTTTTCTTTAAGGTAGAAAAGTGGATATAACGGATGTGAAAGATCAAATAGCTATTTAAGATACATTTTTATTCAGTTAGTATGGCCAGTCTTTAATTTGTTACTTTCTCTTATCAACGACAGAAAATGTATTGTTCTGGGTTCAAATTTTCGAAATTGAGTTTTTGTCTTATTTAAATGTTTTGAAATTCCTGAATCTGAAAATAAAATATTTATGGTTGATTTGTCTATATGTTTGTCTATGAGAGTTATTAGGGCAACGGAAAAACATCAGCAGAAAATACAAACTCGGCATTATAAATATTTAACATATGAAGAGTTTTATCCTGCAACACACAGAATTTCATACATAATAAGATTGTTTCTAGAGTTATTCACAACTGTTTTAACATACGTTAAAAATGCCCATATACAATATGTCATTTATATTCTATCTTAAACTGTAATAATATTTCCATATTAGTGCTAGGTAAGAGGAAGCAGTGTGAGTGCCACCTTAGATTATTATTTAAGAGTATTCAAAAAAAAAAAAAAAAATCTTATTCCCTTTCCTCTAGACCAGGCCTGTCCAACCCAAAACACTTGGTGGGCCGAATTGGAAATATATTTCATTCATTTGGGCCGCAGCATATGAACAGTCGTAACACTCCCCCCCCCCCCCTCCTTTCTTCCCGACTAATTTTGCCGTAAATTAGTGTAGAGACATGCGGCTGCTGCCGATCGATTAGTAATGAGGCCTAGTTTAGAATGGTTTAATTAGATTTTGCTTAAGGGGGTGTCTACAAATTAAAACTGACATCAACTTCATTTTTTTCAAAGGCAACCCCCTAATTTCGGCAAGCTTTCGGGATTATTTGGAACAAATCAGCCCAGAAAATGGTACAGTTTATATGTTTCTCTGAAATTTTCAAATAATTTTTTAAAATATGGAGATGCTAATATTAAATGAATGTAATAAACATTAATTCATGTCTTCCCAAAAAATTAATATATTGAAAGTAACCCAAATATATTCCATGCATATTTTTTTCATTAAAAAACATTTTTTGAATTATGAAAATTATTAGTAATTTCATATTTCAAAAAATTATGAGTTATGACCTACATCTATTTTTGCACGAATAGAATGGACATCACAAAAAATATGGTTTTCTAAATTTACAGTTCATTCTTATCATTAATTTTCGAATTATAGTGATATTTCAATTTTTATTGCCTCTTAGGGGGCTGTAACTTGTAATAATTTGCGCCATATATTACTTTGCTTGCGCATGATTTAAAATAGTTATTCAAGTAAGTTTAAACGTACACACCATTTCTTAATTAGCATTACTTTACTTTACTTTATATTTAAAATTGTTATACTTCTTTTCCGATTATTACCTGAATAGATATAATACTTTCCTCTGTGATATCTTAATTTAATTTTTTTGAATATAGAGATTTACCCCTGATCAATTTTTGCTTGTAACTCTATGAAAACATGATATAAGGAATATAAATTATACTTTTTTCGAACCGCCTTCACTTCCGAAATTCGAATATGTAGTCAAAAATGGGTGTTACTATTCAAAAAGAAAAAAAAAAAAAAAAAAAAAGAAGAAGAAGATTTGTGCTAATTTTAAAATGTAGATAAGAGCCTAAACAAAATTTATCAATTGAATTAAAAACTAGATGTTATTACCTATCGTTAGGCATCAGCGGCTGGTTTCTACGATAATTTACTGTGAAATTAGTCTATTATTATTATCATTTTATGACTGTGCATAAGCATATGTGCATGTATGTTTGTGAGTATATGATTCATGTATGTATATACTTTTTTTCGGGGAAGAGCAGGGTGAAAATTCGGAGCAGAATACATTAATTAAAATTATTTTCATTCATAAATTAACAATAGAATCGTGAAAATATTTTGACTGTATATTAAAACTATAATAAAAAGAATGAGTAATGGATCTAATAATATTTCATCACAACAGTTCTTTAGCTACCATAATCATTGAAAGGTATTTCCACTTCGAAAAGTCAGAACGTATTTATTAATTTTTGATTCGTTAACCAAAGTTGGCAAACTTTAAATATCGCTAATCTCCTCGCGGGCCGCAAGAAACTACGCGGTGGGCCGCATGCGGCCCGCGGGCCGCGGGTTGGCCACCCCTGCTCTAGACCACACGAAGTGTTCAAAACGGTTACAGTCATTTTCAGAAAACTAAGAAAAATTACCTATGAAAGATAATAATAATAATAATAATAAATATTGACTAATTTTAGAAAATATATATTTGGCCGTCTGTGTTTTAGCAAAATTTTGTGAGCGATTGATTAGAAGGAAAAATGAACAGATTTCAACGAAACTTTATATCGAATCGCATCTTGACAGAAATTGATGCTAATTTTGTTTTTCGTATATATCACCTAGCTCATAGTGCACACTGAAATTTTTCCATTTACATTAAAGCCTCTCATCTTTTATAATATGTGTGAATACATCAAACTTGATTTGGGAGATACTTCTTATGAAAAACTATGCTGATTTAATTTGGGTCCATACAAGCCAGCAAATAATACAGTTCAGGCGCAGTTTTTTTTGTGTGTGTGCTGTTTTTACGGTATGATCTGTAGGATAATTCTAAAAAACGTGTTTACTGAATTTTAGCAAGTGAGTCTTCCTTTCAGATATTTGTTGGAATTCTGCGCGTCTTTCCAAAGAATGCAAATATTTCTCCAAATTTTAGAAAATAGATAGTAATCCTTTATAAACATATCGAAGTATTCTGACACAATTTTAAAGGAGAAGGCCGTCCAGTACTGGTAATGATAACATATTATAATACCTGTTTAGGACATAAAAAAAGTTATATTCAATTATTAAATAAAAATTTTAATACCATAAATGAACTCTGTTTACTTTTTTTAGTCAAATAAAAGCCGTGTTTAGTAAGCAGAAATAAGCCCGAAATAAGCAGATACAAAGCAAACAAAACTTGTCTTACCTCATTTGAAACAATAAGAAATAACCCTAAGATGTCAAAAAGTTCATCTTGCTTGAATAAACTAATCTCATTCAATAAATAATGGCTTTAAATCGCTTTGTTTCGACTTATATTAACACATTGCAGGCAGATCACGTAATAGTTAAAAAAAAAAAAAAAAAAAAAACTTTTATGAATTTGCGTTCATCTCTTTATGCATTGCCGGTATATATATTCGTTAGTGACCTCTACATATAGATTACTGATAATAAAGTTCAAAAACTTTAATCATATGTATAAATTCTCTTTTTGAATAATATAATATAGTGAGAAACATCAAAAAGAGGTATTTAGGTTTAAAATAGAAACAATATTGGGCATAGATAAACTGCGCTTAGTTCCCTATAATATATATCGTCTCATAAATTCCATGCTCTGTTAAGAAATTTGCAAATTTCTAATAACTTACGAATTTTTATTAATTAAGAAGTTCGTTTTCGATTATGTCCATGCCAGCATCATAACTGGTATTGTAAAACTGATCTTTACGATGAAAATTTTCCACAAAATGAACGTTTATGCGAAATTTTGGCCATTTTTGCCAAGCTAAGAAATTCCTAAATTTCAAATAACTTACAAAGCTTTCAAATTTTAAATTTCATAGTTAATAATGTTCATGTCACTATCACAACTGATATTTTTAAGCTAGTCTGGTATCATTGCAGTAAAATTATTCCTTTTAATGCACGTTTAAGTGGAAATGCGCCCCATTCTCACCTGTTAAGAAAATCATAAATTTCAAATAAATTACGAAGATTTTAAATTAGAATGTTGGATATCAATACGGTTCTTGTCATTATCATAAGTGATATTATAAAACTGGCTCGACATTTTTACGACTATTTGCTCTTAAGATATCGTGTACAAAGACTAACAAACTAACTGACACCCGACAGACGAACACGATGTCGATTTTAATATTTTTCGGTTCCTATGACTCAAAACGTGTAAAAATGTAAAAAAAAAAAAAAAAAAAAAAATCGAGGTTGAAAATTCTTCACGATTACCTAAATTCCTCATACCTATAGTATGATGAAGAAGAACTAATACCTTTGACGACATTGTGTTACGTAGATGGTTGTCATACCGAACTCAAATGCGTGGCGAAGCTGTGCATGCCTTAAAAAGCTTATTTTTTTAAATTTGTAAGTGTAGCCACTAATGGTGATGTGTCTACCACTGGAACAGTTTTCTTTTCATATTTTAATTGCTTTAAATCTTTATATTCTGTTTTTTCCTAGTGGCTCCGAAGTAATTTGAGTCTCCCGATATAAAAATTAGAAATACGACTCAAGTAATTTTTGTTAGGAACATACTCCAGTGATAAAAAAACCTACCTTAATAAAATGTCCTTTATGCATTATTTTTGAATCCCGGGGAACTGATGAGAACGGAGAGAAAGAAAATAACTAAATACCGAGTTCCAACATATTTATTTTAAAGATATATTTAAACAGAAAATAATTAATCTATTGAATATTTATAATATCTTTCATCATATTAGAATATAAAATAAACAAAGATATCATGAAGTCTTATAACCTTTAGTAAAATTATTAATCTTTAACTATAATAATTATTCTTAACTTAATTTTTAAAATACGATAAATTACATTTACGAATATAAGTTAGATTTTTTTTTCGTGTAATTAATAACAGCATACTTTCTGCGAATATATATATATATATATATATATATATATATATATTCGCAGAATATATATATTCGCAGTGTCTTATATATGTGTGTATGTATATACATGTTGCTTTCTTTATAAACATCTAATCACATTTTAATTAAATTAGTCTGCTTTGAATATTTATTAATATATTACCTACATTTCACAAATTATATTTTTATTAGATAATTACATTTTATATATGGCACATAAATGAAAATGGATTTTATTATAAGCATTTCAAGGCATTATTCATAAATTATTTTCTTCTCAAAGAAGTCTTCTCTTCATACACTCCTCTCCATCTGATGAAAAACGAATGAAGCGTTTTCATGTGCTCATCGTGTAGTTATATTATTTCGTAACATAAATAAATAAATCAAAAAACAGAAGTGATTTTTTTTTTAAAGATAAAATTCGAAATAACGTATGAAAAGCATTAAATAGATACGTCAGACCAATTTTTATTCGATTATTATGGCTATTCTTCAACATTTCATTTTCTCTTATCCAATGACGAAAAAAGTATTTATTTTGAATATATATTTTTTTTAAATAGGACTTTACTTACACGTTTCGAGGTTTCCTGAATCCGAAAATCAAGTGTTTAGCGGTCCTCTCTCTGCGAGTCTCATATTAGCATAACTCAAAATTATACATTAGTAGGCAGTCCATACTCAGTATTCTACATCTTTAGCATATGGAGATATTATTAACCACCCCTCTTCCCATAAAACCATATCTGTTTTCTACCTATTTATCTATCTGTAAAGAAGATGTGTGTGTATGTGTGCGCGCAAGACCGTCGCTTTGCAGACAAACGACTGATCGAAGAGCGATACAATTTTGGATCGAGGTCCGTTTTAAACTCTCTTAATGCTCCTCGATGCAAAATTTTCAAATTTTTGATTTTTTTTTTTTTATTATCAATTAAAATATATAAATTCTTGAAAAAAAAAAAGACTCTTGTGACAGAAACGAAAATGTAAGCAATTTTCCGTAGCACATTAGCTCAGTTTGTTAGAGCGTCCTGCAGATAACCTGAAGATCGTGGGTTCGATCGTCCAAAGACAAATGTCCAAAGGCAATTGTTGCAGATAATTAATAGAAAAAGTGTCAATTGATTAAAAAAAAATAAAAAAATCAACGTCTACAAAATATCCTAAGAAACTTTTAATTTTTTTAAATTATTTAATTATTAAAAATTTTTGCAGTTGAGTGTACATCGTCTGGTGGTGTCATCTATTCAGTGACGATGATAGCCTGTCGGAGAAAAGTCTATTGAAAAAACGTAGTTATTCAATAATAGAAACACCACTTATCATTCAGTTAACACCTAATTGAAATAGTTGGTTAAGGCCCAAATGCAATAATATGCGGAACCGATATAGCGTAAGGCGGGTTGGTTGGTTGTAGGATTTTAAGGCCGATTGACTCCTGATGTGTCCTAGGCCTGGAGGGGGAATGCCCTCCGTGGGGGTCTTTCTAAGGGGTCCTAGCCCGTATTTACGCGAGTTTCGGAGGAAACCACGGAAAACTCCGAACGGCTAGGTCGATGAGCGCGACCTGGGATCGAACCCGGCACCTCCCATCTACCAGCTTTGAGCGCAGAACCGCTCGGCCGCTGGAGCGTAAGGCGGGAAAGTTGCTGCTGAAAGCAATGGGAACTCGAAGTGACGTTTTCAACAATTTTAATGGATTTTTTTTTTTTTTTTTTTTTTTTTTTAGGGTAATTTAAAATATAGGGTCGAACTTTTTGAAAAATCCTTTAAATATAGTGACTAGCGAAGTTGCAAAGCCTGCTAGTATCAAATAAAACTGTTTCCAAAACTATTTTTAACTGTTTTTGACGTACGTTATAAATATTCAAATAGTGCATACCACTTATATTCTATCTAAAATTCTAAAAATACGTCTACATTAATGCAGTATATGAGAAAGTATTGTCAATGCCACACCAGATTATGACTTAACGGTGTTATTTCGAAACCCGCTCCTTCTGCTACACAAAAATTATTTAACGCGATTATAATCCATTTTTTAGATGAAAATTAGGAATTTTTTTAAGAATTGCTGCGGAAAAAAGAAAAAAGAACGAAAAAAGAAATATATAGAAATCAAATATTTACCCCTGTTATTTACTATATTCATCAACAGAAAGTATTGGTAGGTTTTATAAATTATCCACAACTTATTTTAACGGCTACGCTACTTCAAAAAAGTTTTAAAAAGTTTAATTACGACAAAGAGTTTTAAATGTAGCTGAATTTTAACAAATCAGCATGAAATTTTATTTTTCCGACTGAGTGAAAATAATGCCTGGACCGGGAGTCGAACTCCGGATCTTTGACTTACAAGGTCAAGGCTCTACCAATTGAGCTATCCAGGCCGACACCCCGGTCAGCATTACTCACTCAGACAACCTTTAGGCAGAAACATCTCTGATCTATCATGTAGATAGTTCGACAGAAAATAAGCCGCAGGAAATGGAAAACACCATTAGATAATGGGAGAAAGAAATACAATTTTTATTAAAATCACACAATCAACTGTGGAAGAAAATCATATTTATTGAAATTTTATTTTTCCGACTGAGTGAAAATAACGACTCCCGGTCCAGGCATTATTTTCACTCAGTCGGAAAAATAAAATTTCAATAAATATGATTTTCTTCCACAGTTGATTGTGTGATTTTAATAAAAATTGTAAATCAGCATGAGTTTGTAAAACAAATAAATATTTTTAAAATTATAAATTTATTTTAAATTGTTGCATTAAGCGTATTGTCATCAATGCAGTATAGCAAGACGGACTAACGTTTCTGTATATAAACCGCTCCTTCTCTGTTTATGTATAGGAGCAATAATCCGCCTTGCTTTTCTGTACTGATGACAATATGCTTAGCAGTAACAAAACCGCAATATGAAATTTCGTTTTTTTTTTTATTTTGGCGTTTATAATGTTGAAATATAATCACTTTACTGCATTAAAAATAAATTGAATGTAAACAATACAACGGGTACAGTTAGAAAGATTTTTTTTTTTTTTTAATTTATGCGAACCGAATGTTTTTTTGCTTTTCATTGATATTGTGTTACTTTATATAATATTCTATAAATTATTCGATTATGAAAATTAATTATAAGTAAATTTTGCGTATTTCTAAACGAAAAACAAAGGCATACTTTCCTTTAGCTTAGAAGAATCTGTTAAAATATCCAACTTTCGTTGTTCAAAAGTAACCAGTACATACCTAAAATAATAATAAAAATAAAGTTAATCATACAATGGAAAAATCATTTTTAAAAATTCAATAGTAAAATTAAAGTTAGACTAATCATAAAATATTTACAATTTTCACATAGAGAATACTTAAAATGAAAAAGTTTCATTCAATAAAATTATTTTTAATTGATGAAAATTAATTAAAAAATTTTACTATTTGTCTAAAAATAAATTAATAGAAGAAAAATAATGTTATATGCATTAATTGAAAATAATTATTTTTAATTCTGGAAAAATGATATATATAAATGTTAAAATTTCCTAATAGGACATGGGGTTAATGCATTTCATTGAGAGCTTTTCTAAAAGTCTCTAATCTGAATTCACGCTAAGTTTCGGAGAAAACTAAAGAAAATTTCAAACTTTTACGCTGGCATGCGTGAACGAGATTCGAACCCGCCACCTAATGACTTCCAAATAAAATCAAAATCTCTGGGCAACTGGTGGAAATAAAAATGTTAAGTGCAATAGTTGCCCTTTTACTGTGACAATACCTTGCTGAGAATCAGCCGGTCACTAGATATGTCAAAAATAAAAAATGTGATGTGAACTAATATATATAGATATGTATAAAAGGTCTAATTTAAAATAAATTTATAATTATGGAAATATTTATTTGTTTAAAAGTAACTCCACTTGATATGTATAAAACTAGTTATATTTAGCATAAGACATAATTAAATATTTTCAATTGCTTTCAAATAGCAGTCACGTTAAATAAAAGGAAAAAAACCCAATAATTTATAAAAACTATTTTGATTAACTAAATATTAAATTTAAATTTAAAATTTTATAAAATATTTATTATTTTCATAATTTCACCTCGAATTGTGTATTTCAACTTTGTATTTTAATTTTTCTGTGGGCTAGGAAAGTTTGATATTATATTTATTTACCTGTTGATTTTAAATTTTTATGGAGAGCATTAAAAATAATGTTACCAAACTTTTATCTTATTTAAAAATTAAAATTAAAGACAGATTTAGTAATGTATGAACTTAAGGAGATAATCTGATAAACTATTCTTTAAAATTAATTTCAGAATTGTGCTTAAAAACACGATGAAAAATTCTATAGAAATACAATATAAAAAAACTTTTTCTTTCATTTTGTTCTCGATAGATACTTCAGATTAAAACAATAATACAACAGATTAAATCTAAGATATTACATGAAGCTACTTATAAAGTCATTTCAAAGAGCTTAACTCTAGGGATATATTAATATTTCCCTCTCCCTTAATCATTTCCAACCCCCGCATTCGCAATTAATTATTCCATCCATTTGAGCTCAAAGCCAGATTTTCCATGGATCGCAAATCGCATTCAATTAACTCTGGCAGCCTTTCAGCGATAGAACGGACCGTGTCAGTGAGACAGGCTAAAATCTCAGGGCTCATTACATGATGCCTGAACAGGCTACATGATAAGGTGTGCAGTGTAACACAATTACAGAAATGAATAGAGGATTTTGCAAAATCACAGACAGTTAGTTTTTGATCGATAATTATAATTTTAATGCTTCTGACAAGGTGACATTTCATTACGAGAGCTCTAAATTATATATGAAATAGATAATATATTTTTTTTAATTAAAAATTTCAAGAAAATAATTTAATTTAAGAAAAAAAAATGTGCTACTATTTAAAATTTAATTTTAGATAATTAATTTAATTTTCCATTTAAAAATTGATTTTAATAAAGAACTTAATTTGGGAATTTCTTAATGCAAAGATAGTTTTACTTTCTTATATCCTTATATAGTAGTGAATGATTCGTCCCTGAATCCGAAAATTAAGTTTTTATCTATGTCTACACTGAGAAGGAAAAAAAAAATATATATATATACCGCTTTCATCTAGAGCGAATTAGTAGCCAGTTTCCAAATCCCTGAACTAGAAATATAGATTTCTGAGCTATGCGTATAAGGCACGCCAGTAAGGTGGATAGATGAAATGATCGAGAATTTCTAGTCCATACATTTCTAGATGGTGAAACAATATTCTGAATATTTTGAATATTCTGAATCCTTTGTATTGCGAGAATTTCTCGCTTGAGTTTCTAGGATTGGGTCATAAACCAAGATTATAGTTGCTAAATCTCGCCTCTTGGGCTCACATTAATTTGCAAAGATTTTCAAATAAGTTTGATCTCGATAATATAAGCAAATGCTCTAGAATTTTAATAGGGGTTTCTAGAACTCGCTTTCGAAGGGGACTAGAATTTATAAGGATGACATGGAACTATTTTTACTAGAGCCGCAATCTAGATTCTAGATGTCAGTTACAGAATTTTTTCTCAGTGTATCTGAGTGTATTTTTATCATAAGCATAACTAAAAAATAGATATTCGTATAAAATCCAAATTCGGCATTTTAAAATTACATAACAAGACTTTTGTAAAACTGCTTTTTACTTTTTTGAAGTACCTTCAAATACAGTACTTCTGAATTTCACCATCATCTGTAATTCTTTCTCTAAATTCAGGATAGGAGAAAATAATGTGAGTGCCATACAAGATTATTTTACATGAATTTAAAACGCTCTTTTTTAAAACAATTTCATTATATGCATTGCGAACTCCAAATTAAAAAAAATCTGGAGTGACTCTACTCGACTTTCCGAACATTGAGTAACTAACAGTTTTGTAGATAAAATAAAGAAAGAGGAATTGCTAAACAAACAAAAGAGAGAAAACCATAATAGAGTGTTTTTTTCTCCATATATCACACGAGGATTTATTTAACGCTACTGAACTTTGAGCCCTTAGATCATAATGATAAAGAATTTTTCGTTGTGTCCCTGTAAAAATCTATAAATGCTAGATTCACCAAAATGCTTATAGTTAGTGCAACAGTGATTTATAATATTCATACAAATTTTCAGCTCAATTGAATAAGGCGTTTAGATGCTATCGCACTTTTAAAAATTTGGTCTCATAGGCCATAATGATAAAGAATTTTTCTTTGTGTCCCTGTAAAAAAACTGTAGTGCTAGATTCACCAAAATCTATACAGTTGGTGCAAATGCGACCTATAACATGTGTACAATTTTTTTGCTCAGATTAATAAGGCGTTTCGACGCTATCACACTTTTAAAAATTTGGCCCCATTGGCCTTAATGATAAAGAATTTTTCTTTGTGTCCCTGTAAAAAAACTATAAGTGCTAGCTTCTCCAAAATCTATACAGATTGAGTATTTGTGACCTATAATATGTGTATAAATTTTTTTGCTCAATTGAATAAGGCGTTTAGATGCTATCGCACTTTTAAGATTTTGGTCCCATAGGCCATAATGATAAAGAATTTTTCTTTGTGTCCCTGTAAAAAAACTATAAGTGCTAGATTCACCAAAATCTATAGGGTTCGTACTATGGTGACTTACAATATACGTACCAACTTTCAGGTTAATCGAACAAAGCCTTTAGACGCTAGCGTGTTCACAAACATACACACATACACACATACACACATACACACACACATACATACATCATCGTAAAAATAGTGAAAACGGACTCAGGGGACCTCAAAACGTATAGAAACATCAAAATCTCGAATTCGGATTTTTGACATGATTACAATACTTTCCTCACTATAGTGTTCGGAAAGTAAAAAAGTGTGAAGCTAAACGTAAATATCATCCCGACTACAGGCAACACCTCCTGTAATAATGCCTCCGAGCTGAGCTCTACGTCACGGAAGATCGGCCGATTTCATCCAATCCCCACGATGTTGCTACAGGGTAGCCGTAATTTGACAATCGACTGAGACAATACTTATGACGACAAAATATTTCTTCCCGGAAATTTGTAAAAAAAAAAAAAAAAAAAGTACATACAAAAAGCTAAGAATTACTACTATCAACATTTGTTTCAACAAATAAAACCAATTTCTTTTTTTTTTTTTATTAAAACTGTTGTTGCAGTAAAAAATACATTGCAGTCACAAAGAATATAAGATCTTTGTGTTTTCTTGTACAGGGTCGATCTTGGTGGTAATCTCGGTGACTTGGCGACTTTAAATACTATTTGGCGGTAAATAGGGATTTAGTTTTGCCAAAACCAACAAGCATACCTAAATTAGAAAAGATGTCACTAGCTATTTTCTTTTGAAGAAAGTCAGTTGTATTCAAAATCTTTGTTCTGGGCGGTTGCAAATAAGAAACTGTATGGTTACAGTTCCTTCACAAGTTACATTTTTTTCGCATTTACAGTTATATAACGCTGTTTTTTAAAATTTTGTTCTACAAAAAATAGTTTGATTAGATTGTTTTAAAACTATTTGTCAAAAGAAATACATTAGACCATTAGAGTATTCCCATTTATCTATGATCAAATTTTCTCACATTTTTAACAATCTAACTGAACGTAATACATTGAGAATTTACTGGAACAGCTTTTGAAACATTATTACATTGAATTTTTATTCATATTTTAATTTTTGCCAATAATTTTAAGTTTCTCTGTGTTTCTTAAAAAATATTTTATTTACCTAATTGCTGTGGACTTTGCGTCTGGAATTACATTAAATCATGGTAATTGTACGTATATATTTTAACTTTGTCAAAACAGTTGTAAAATTGTTATTACAACAGAAAATATTTGGTGATGTATCATTGAAAAAAGAAAACTTATTTATAAATGTTTGATTTATTTAGATTTTTAATTAAAATTTAACCAATGCACAATGAACCCCTCGAGTTAGACAGTTTTTCTTTTTCTTTTTCTTTTCTTCTTCTTTTTTTTTTTTTTTAGTTATAAAGTTAAACTTAATTGTTTTCTTTCCAGTCATAAGAACGATAGTTTCGTGGAAGTGTTACTTATTTTTTAATGATATAGTAAGTTAATTATCAATAACTTGTAATTTCGATCAAAATAAATTTAAAAAAAATGTTAAATTGGGATTTATTTATTTGAAAATGCAATTTTTTTCCTAATGCTTTCTTGTAAATTTCTTGTTACAAGTTTGTAATCGTATATAAACATCAATTCAAATATGTAGCACCTATTAAATACAACGTTTTTTCTTTTGTACAAATTCAGTAAAATATATTTTTAAGTATCGAAGCAACTAATGTAAAATAAAGTTTGAAAAATACAAGTAGTAATTTTTTAAACAGTTATTTATTACTTTACAACTAATGTTCTTATCTCTCTTCATACATAATAATGAAAAAGAGGCATGAGAAATGAGAAAAGGCAAGTTAGTATACAAAGCATGAAAAGGATAAATGGCATCTCTTTGTGGACCTGTAGTAATATCTGAAGAAAAAATTGCGAAGTGTCCAGAAGAAGTTTGTGATTTACGACGTCATTTCAATAATGTCACCTTTAAAGTATGGCTTGGGGCAAAGGTAATTTTTTACACTTGGTCCAATATAACTTGATGACAAGGTTTATATTCATATCTCTATTAGAGTGAGAATAGCAATTGAGTAAAACATGAGAGTCGGGAACATGTTAAACAATTATATTATTCCATATTATTATTTCATTTAATAGACGTGTTTATAAGAGATGAAAATTAGAAACAATTTTTTTTTTTTACTATTTATAATATAGTTAATAACTTTTTTGAATTTGTGAATTATAAAAATTATTCCGTGAATTATGAGTTAATAGATTGTTTTGTATTGAGTTATTATAACAAATATTTAAGTTATAGATTTTCTATGATATGAATTTCCTGCGTGAAAAAACGGAATGATATATAATATCCCATAAAATTATACCAATATTGCAATAATACTGTAAAAAGGACACAAATTTGCACTTAGTTACGATAATTAAAATTTAAGCCATCAATTTTATTTTCAATATTTTTAAAATATTAATCAAACAGTGCACAATTATCTTCTAAGAAAGGTTTTTAAATAACACTTGACTATAATATTCAAAAACTTCATCCCTGAATTTTATTTTAAATATTTTTTTAATCTCAGGCAGATAGAGTAAATAGTGTGTAATGGCTTCGCAAAAGGATCTTAATTTGCCGTTAGTTGTGATATCCAAAACATCAGTCATAAATTTTATTACACAGGTCTGTGAAATAGTACTTTTATTTTTTTGCTTGATACGCTGAATTCAGAAATGTTTGTCTTTTCTTCTTATAACGTATAATTATTTTTTGTATAATGTATAATTATTCTTCTTATAATGTATAGTTTTCTTATAATGTATATTTATGTAGAATAAAGGTTCTGCTTTCTTGTTTTAGATCGTTAAAATCGAGAAATATGATCTATAAATATATATGTCTATAAATATATATATATAACTAGAAGAACCTTTAACTAAAAAAGCATACCAAACATTGTTTTTTCTTTATCTGAAGTTCTTTTTAAATCACTTAAAACATTTCTTATACAAAGTAAATAAATGGCACTAAAATAAACTCGTTTATTTATTTTTCTTTCTTTCTTTCTTTAAAGCGATAGAGTAAAATCGATGAAAATATAGTAAAAGCAATATCATAGAATGAAATGTATATTTAACTCATAATAAAAATTAGAAATCACATTTTATTTAAGTGAACAAAACTGTAAATTAAGACATGCTACACAGTGTATAAATTTTAACACAATTTTTAAAGTTACTGGTTTAAAATTTTTTCTTGTCAAAAAAAAAAAAAAAAGAAAAGAAAAGAAAAGAAAAGAAAGAAAGAAAGAGAGAGAGAAGTAAATACATATTTCAACTATTTCGATAAAAATCCATCATAAAAATTTAAATAAGCATTTGAAGAATAAGTAAGACAAGACTTTACATAGTTTTAAAATGAATTTAACATGTACTCTTCAACCATACATTACGTTCTTGACATTTTACGAATACAAAAGTTACAAGTGATAATACACAGTTACTATACCTGCAATTGCGTTATATAAGAGAAAGATCTCACTTATTTACCTTTTAGTGACTTACTGCATATGAATTTACGCAAATAACTAAAGTAACACAATAATAGTGATTTATGCTGAGTATTCTCCCATTTACAGAATAAACATTCTCGAATTGTTTAAATTCTGATAGATAACAATATTCTGAATCAAGTACTGGATCACAGAAAGGCATTCAAACACTAATCATTGTTCTAATCATTGATGTTAAGTCTGTTCAAGTCTGTTGTATGTAATCAGAGCTGTTCTAATCATTGTTGTTAAGTATAATTGTTAGAAAAGAATATAATTATCGAAAAAGTTTTATTAATGCTCTATAACATTATCATAACATTAGTTGCTACATGTATTTTTCAGTCAGTTATAGTTATTAGCTTTTAGTAGACTAAATAGCGTCATTACTATTTTGTAAACCAAACATTATAGAAAGTAAACGGCTTTAACTATTTTAATGAAAATCAGAGGTAATGGATTTTTGAATATTAGAAATCGATCTGACAGGAAATGAGTTTTCTCTCATAACCGAATATTTACAAAAAGAAAATATTAAACAAAGTAAATAATTTTAACTATTTTAATAAAAATGAATAAACAAAAGCTTTAAAGGAATAGAATTTAATCGGACATATTGTCTTCTCAAGAGAAACTAATTTTTAAAGAAATTCCATACTTCAAACGGGAAAAAGAACACTATAAAAAACAAAGTGCCCCCCCCCTATTTCCTCAGTTAAAGTTCGAAATCCGTTAATGTGCAGATTACCTAGCTAATCATCAGATTAACTAAAATGACCCATTAAAGTGCGAAATCAAGAGTTTTCAGCATTTTAACTAGGTAATCTGCACATTAGCGGCTTCTGTATCGTTAACGTTCAAATGCTTGTTTCTCTCATTTCCATTCCCTTTGCATTTTGGGAACGACCAATTATAACAATAGGTAACATACTTAGTTCTATAATATATAATTAATTAAGATATTTCATTTAAAGTTAACTAATTTCTTTTTCCCACGTTTGGGAACTTTGTTTATTTTTGGGCATACTTGCCAACATACTAATTAATATTCCGGAGTATTGTTATCCCCGCCTTCTTTTTCACATCAGTATCTTTTTAGAGTATTTTTCTTCTTATTTAATCATAACTGCATTTGGAGAATATTACTCTAACAATTTACTGGTGTGAAAAAAGGGCGAGGCTAACAATACTACGGAATATTAATTAGGATGTTGGCAAGTATGTTTTTGGGTATTCACACGTGCAAATTTACCACATATCATATTTTGGCATGCTGATTCTAAACCCGTACTAAAATTTTTCCCACACAGGTTCAGATCAATGTAAAAGTTATTGAATTTACATATGTTAGGGCAGGTTTCTTTTTTAGGTTTCTTTACATTTTACCAACATTAACTTTTCAATACTACTTCAATACAGTTTCTACTTGTTTTCATAAGTTTCCACCACTTTTACTAACCACTTTTTCCACCACATTCACACGTAGGTTAAGGCCTACATTTTCCTTTTTTTTTTTTTTTTTTTTTTACCAGCACATTTGTACTTTTTAACTGAAAATTCTAGTAAATTCCAGAAAATTTCTCCCCTTTTAGTTTAGTTTCGTTCCTCTCATTTCCTTTCCCTACTGCTCCCCCCTTTCTCGACTTTTGGTTTCGCCAGTGTCTGGTCGTCGCCGGTTGCTTTTATTTCTCATAATTATAAACTATAATATATATATATATATAGGGATTGTTATGAGAGTTTCAATTAATGAGAAATAAAATAGAAAAAAAAATAATTGATTTTAAATAAAGTCATATTAACTATAGTGTTTCATACTTAAAAGCTTAATACATTTTTTTTTTTTTTTTTTTTAATAATAAAATAATTATAAAAAATAAAATAATATAACGCTCCATTAATTACAAATTTTAAAGGGTTAGTTGTTAAATAATTGAAATATTCGTTAAATACTGGAATTTTCAGTTGAGAATTACATATATGCTTGTTTAAAAAAAAAAAATGAAAATGTCTCTACCTATGTGTGATTAGTCAAAGTGGTGGAAACTCATGAAAACTACTTTAAGTAACATGTATTGAAAAGTTTATATTGTTATTATGTAAAGAAACCTAAAAAGGAAACCTGTCCTAACCTATGTAAATTCAATAATTTTTACATTGATCCCAACCTATGTGGGAAAAATTTTATTACGGGTTTAGAATCAGCAGGCCAAAATATGATATGTGGTAAATTTGCACGTGTTAATATTAAAAAATAAGCAATGTCCCCAACTTACGTGGGGGAAAAAGAAATTAGTTAACTTTAAATGAAAGATCTTAATTAATTATATATTATACAACTAAGTATGTACCTATTGCTATAATTGGACCCAACCAATGTGGGAAAATACAAAAACCTCGTGACTGCAAACGTTGTTGTTCCACTAAAAATCTTATTTTCACTTTAACGAGTGTTTAGTAGGTAATGTGCAGATTAACGAGAGTCTGGTCGGTAATATACAGATTATCTAGGTAATTCGCAGATACCTTGGTAATTTGAGAAATGAAACATTTTTCCGCACTTTAACGGATCACCCTAGTTAATATGCAGTCAATCTGCAGATTAACTGATTTCGGCACTTTAGCGGTAACATATGTAAGAAGAAAGCATTGGATCCGTGAAATTTTTGACACCTCAGTTTTTCGATGGGTTTACACGTTTGGAGACTTCTTGAACATGATTTGACCATTTTTAGAAAATATTTGTCTGTCTGAATGAAGAACGGCTTTTGAGCGCACAATTGGCATATGAAAATGAAAACGCATCTCGTGCTACTGTATTCAGATAGTTTACAGAATTTCGCAGAGTCGAAGTTCTTTTCTGAATGAAGAATACACAGGAATACTTTTGTTAGTTATAGTCCCAGAAAATGTGTCGGCCATACTAAAAATGTTTATCAATTATTGTCTCTTTAATTATAAACAAATCAGAAATAACTTAACATTTGAACCGCAACTATACATAAAATTATTCATGAAGAAATACATATGAAAATATTAATTTGTCGTTGAGACCCCCATAATTTAACCGATTACCATAAAGCTAACCGTGTCAGAATCTGTAAAGAAATGTTAAAATTACTTAATGATGGTGATTACCGAATTATTTCTAAAACCATAACTGATGATGAAAAATAGATACCGTCTTTTGACGCTATCTATTTTTCATCATCAGTCATTATCTGCAGAAAGGAAAATGTGGTCCTTGGAGATCACTCCCAAACCAACAATGGTGAATAGAAAACAGGCAATGAAAAAAAAATATTGAATGCCGTTTTAGTCAGAAGTACAGGACTGTTCAAAGTTATTAAGCTGGAGAGACAGGAGACAGTAACACCACTGAGTTTTTTTTTTCCTACAAATTGTTCAAAAAGTGTATGTAAGAGGAGTCATGCTTCACTATGATAATGCATCTTCTCTTACGACAAGATTGACAATAGAATTTCTTGAACAAAAACACATCAAAATAATAAAACATCTACCTTATTCCCCTAATCTTCACAAGCGGGACTTTTGTCTAGTTTTTAATCTGAAGAAAAGTTTACGTAGTGGTCGTTTTCAGTCCAAAGATGAGATTGATGAAGCTATACATAGGCATAACTATCGTTGATTTCAAGAAATGGATTGCTTGAAGCATTTAATATTTGGAAAACTCTCTTACAAAAGAGCGTTAATGTTGGAGTGGACTACTTTAAACACAATTAAGATTTAGTAAGTTTAATATGTACCATTTAGCCATATTTAAAACATTTAGAGCGATCCTGGTATTTGTATATTATTTTACTAATTTTTATTTTATAAGATATTTGTTAATGATTTTAAGGGTAACTGCATTAAAATAAAAAAAAATATATGTAGACAGGGGAGTTAGATCTTTGAATTTATCTCTAGAATTTGAATTTATAGCATCAATGACTACACGTAAATCTTTAAAAATGTAAATAATTTAGCGCTTTTCTTTTCTTTCTTTCTTTCTTTTCTTTTTTTTTTTTTTATTTCAAAATGTTAGTTTAAAAAAAAAAAAAAAAAAAAAAAAAAACAGTTTTCTATGGAAAAGAAAAAAGGAACCACTGTTTAAAATTTTGACTATAAGCACAGTTTTTAATTTATAAAATTCCAAAGAATCGTAGATCAAAATATGAAACTGATTTTAAAAACTCAGCTATTTATAGATTGTCTTATCTATTGCGAAAATGTTAATTCAATTTTTTAACTTTTTTTATAAGATATTATCGTGAAAAAATTTATAAAAAAAAGTTGTTTCATATAATATCATATTGTAAAACAATTAAAACACTAAGTTCGTGTAAATGTCATAGGAAAGTCTATAAAAAACAGAGTTGCGTCGTTTCAAAAATTTGAAAATTGCAGAACTCTTACTATTTATTTTTACTCATTATAGGATTGTTTTATCGAATTTTTAACTTATGAACCATACAAAAAACATTATTTATAAGTGAAAGAGAATAGAATAGTTAATACTTTCATTTTTTTTTTTTTTTTATTAGTTAATTGTGTTAACCTGTCATGTAATTTAGATTTAATGATAATAGAACCGATGATGAATAGTGGATACCTTCGTTGAAGATAAAACGGAAAATTTATTCAGTGGCAAATAAATATTGATCGCTCAAACAATTATCAACAACCGCGTATTGCATCTCACACAACGAATAGCTGTGCAAACGCGATTAAGCTTTCTCAAACAGACGCAGTGAATATGTGTCTAGCGTAACTCATCACAAGAATTCAAACTGTATGCATTATAAAACTTGAAAAATAAGGTTTCGTCTAGGTATTGTCAAACCTGTTGATACCGCAAAAGATATCTGTTCTGTTTTAATTACTTTATAGATTGAGTAAGATGGGGTAAGACGATTGAATTTTTTGTGGTAAGATGTCGGTAGTTTTACATTAAGGAAAACTGTCTGTAAATCTTAATTATTGTTTTAAATTACCCCTTGATTTCAACAAAATAATAGATAAGATAATAAATAATATTTTATTTTACTTTTATGCCTATGCCAATCATTTGTTTTATATTTTAAAATTATTTATATATATATATATATATATATTTTCTTTTCCAATTTTTCTGCATGTTTAGTAAAACTTTGTTGAAACCCATTCTCGTTAATAATTTTAGAAATTGTGCTTCAACTCCCCTCCCCCCCCCCCCCAAAAAAAAGAGTAGTATAAATATTATAATTAGTAAATAAAATTATGCGTTAAAGATACAGGTCATTTGTAGCTTTTTATGATACAAGGTAATCGGAAATATATATATATTTAATATGTGGTTTACTCCTCTAAATACACTTTTGACTAAACTGTTGCTGGAAAGTGTGAACCTAAAAATGCTTTTTGTGTGTCTAAAGTTCAAGGCCAATTCGTCCAGTATTTCTTTAAAAATTAGAAAAAAATGTCAAAATAAAAGTAAATCCAGTAATAGGATCACTCACTGTAAATTAAATTTTCTCGCTAAATTTGTTTGCCAAGTCGTTAAATTTGTCACCAATATTTAAAGACTGCTTTTCAGTCATTGTAACTGTAACTCTCTTTTCACTGCAAAAGCACAATTCTCTATAACACTATTTTTAAATACTATCTTTACAAAAATTCAATTACGTGTTCAAGACTAAAGTATATAATAAACTTCCCCCCCCCCCCCCCATAAATGTTCCATACTGAAAAAATACAGTAAAAAAATTATCTAAAAATGGCATCAAAATTTTTTAATGTTTAAAAAAGAAAAAAATGGAAACAAATTGCAAAATCCAGTTATAAGTAAATAATTTCAAACAAAAAGAAATCCAGACTTACTGAAAAGATCGGAACTAATTGTGCCAAATGTAATTTTATTTTTAGACGAAACTTTTAATTTTCAACATTTTTCTTTGATTGCATATTTTAGCATTTTCATACTTTAAGCAAACAATTAAAAGCATTTACCGCCAGATAAGAATTAACACGCTTTTTAATACGCTTTTATTAGCTTCACCTGTATGTATGTTTCTATGTATGTTTGTAACCTCTCTGGGAGCAAATAAAAAATCTATATTGTAAAAAAAAAAAAGATTTTCCCTACGTGAACGCTGTGGCTGTGTGGTAAAACTCCGGGCTACGAACCTAAAGGTCTAAAGGGGAGATTTTTTAAAAATGTTTTTTGTTTAATTCTAAATTAATTATTCGTTCACATTTCTATAAAAGCGTGTTGTTTAATTTTTTAAAAGTGTAATTTTATTCTACTACATGCTCAAGAATATGCTAAACAAAAAAATAAAAAAAACTAAAGTTATTTTCATTAATGTCCCTTAATAGAAAAAATAAAATAAAGTAAAATAATAATAATACAGTGAAACATTAATCTAATAACAGCTTCATAAATTTACAATATTTAAAAAGAACAAAAAGATTGAAAACAATTTACAAAATGCAGTAATAAATAAATGACTTCAAACAAAATGAAATCCAGAATTTCTCAAAAACGCAGAACTAACAGTGCAGCATTTGCATAAAGCTATAACGAGTTCATTTTAAGCGAGCGTAAACAAAGTGGAAAAGGAACGTGCTATTTATCTTTTTTTGGTAAACTAGTTAAGAAAGATTCAATTTGAAGTTTTCGCGCGATCATTCTTTTTCAGGAATCTGCCTGTAAAAATGTTATTTACTGGATAAAACAATAATAAACCTCAGTTTAGAATCACGCCGAGAAAATAAATTTTGAAGCGTATCAGAATTTTTAAAGAATAAGTCAGAGAGTTGAGCTATATTCCGCCTATAAAGAAAGCCGACTAAACTAGAAAATAAGTAATTATTTTAAAAAATATAAATGCAATATTTTCTGCGTTTTATTTTAAATATTTATGTATTCATTTTTTTTTTTTACATTTTTGGTATTTATTTGTGATTTGTGTACATGGACGCAACAAATTATTTTTTATAATTAAAGTCTATGGGGAGATTTGTTGTTGATCATGATCAGTAATGCCATTATCAGTAATGTCACTATCAGTAATGCCATTCAGTGACTTGAAATTTACGACAAATATGTATGAGTAACATGGAATTATATATACAGATTTTTGTATGTATTGTTTTTGTGGATTCTGTACAGGGACATACGAAAAGTATTTTACATTGTCACGTTGTAGCATGCATTATAAATGCATGCTTATACACTATCTACCAGTAAGTATTTAGAGACTCGAATTTAGACCTTTTGTCAAATATCTAAAAATATTCTTGAGAAATTAACTCGAAACTTTAGGAGTCTAAAGAACATGTTGTACCTCATGTATTTCAGCAACGGTTCTGTCCTCAATAGGAAAGGAAACTTATAAAATATTAAAGAAAAATCAAAATGTTTTGGATCACCCTGTAAAATGTAATACCTGAAATGAGTTTTGGCTGTAGCATGTAGAGGCTGCTGCATAAAGAGGCTACTACGTATATTCATTGAAATATAACACTTTAAAAAAAAAGAAAAAAAAAAGCAGAAAAAAAGTACCACTTTTTAAATTATTAATAAATAATTAATTTTAATTTTAAAGGTATTAAACCCAGTGCAAAGCCAATTTTAGGGAACTTGGCGTACTACATTAGACACAGCATACTGCAATCGGAATGTAAAAATGTTAAATGTCTTACGAAGTATGGACATTTTTACTAAATAATTTTTACCTACGCATGCGCAAGCTTTTAAAAAATTTAATTTGCATAATGTAATAGCCAAACATATTGAGCAACATATATGAAAAATCCCAAAAAATATGTAAATTCATAAAGTGATGAGAGACAGAATGAACAGAATTACAAATCTTCTAAAAAAAAAAAAAAAAAAAAAAAAAAAAAGATGATAAGGGGTTTTTATCAATATTTATTTACAATCAGCGAACACTGTATTACCATTGGTCATTTACTGAATCAAGATAAAAAAGTGAGAAAAACCCCTTATAGTTTAGCTTTTATTTTTATTTAATTATAATTACTTTTAATAAAAATCTGGTGTAAAACAACCACACGATTTCCATTACCCACTATTGCACGTATTATATGCATTTTTTTGAGATAATGTGATATAAAACTGACCTAAAGATGTAGAAACCTAAAATTTTTCCGGTAAGAGAAACTTTATACACATGTAAAGACATATAAAACGAAGCTTACATATAGCGAGGTAAAAAATAAGAAAAAAGTGGTAGAGTTATTTTTTGAAACATCAATTTCCGAGATCTAAAACTGGCCTACCTAAAGAGAATGCCTGTTAATTTTCCTCTAATAACCACGTGGCACATGAGAAAGGAATGAATTTACATATTTCAAGAAAATCATTAGAGCAGTGTTTGAGATGCCGACTTTTACCAAAACTCAATTATTGACTGGAAAACAATTATTACATACAAAAGGATATTTAAAAGTTAGTTAATGTGACGAGTTTGAAAAAAATCCGCTCAGCCGTTTTTAAAATGAACGCGCATGCGAAACCTGAAATTGAGCTATTTATACTGGACGTCTATCAATTTTACGAACTAACCAACTGTATCATTCAGAAGGACATCTAAGAAAGTGTTTACATAGAAAATTTAAAAAAAATCGTTAGAGCCATTTTTGAGATACGGACTTACTTCCAGTTTCCGATGTCCCACATTCGGTTTTCCAATTTTCACCAAAATTTGGAAAATTCATCTGTATACCAGACCTGTCTCAATTCTGAAGTTTTGTAGTTCTATCTTTTTTAGTTTCGGAGATATGATAGCCAGAAGATTCCGCACATATACACATACACACATACATGAACACACACTGACCTATTGTCAAAAACCACATTTTTGGACTCAGGGGACCTTAAAACGCGTAAATCAGGTGAAATCTCGATATCGAATTTTTAGACCGAATACAATACTTCTATTACCTACGGTAATTGGGTAATGGAAGTAAAAAAGGGATAATTTTTTATTATTAAATGCATGTTCATGAATAGTATGTAATTTTTACTAACATATCTAGCAAAACATTTTTAAATTGATGAAATAAAAATAATAATAACAGCTTTTCCGGAATTTCTGTGTAAACTTATAAATTTACGATTCCAAATTTATTTTATTTATAATTTAAAAAAAACGAAAGGTAGGGTTTTGAAATTCGATATATATATATATATATATATTATTATTATTATTTGCTATCATGAATATAAGAAATATTGATTCAGGTCCACACGATTAAAAATTTTCACATCGTATAATACTAAATCCAATGTATATAACATAAATTTTTACTGAAAATACATTTGTATTTGACTATTATATACAGAGTGTAACAAAACTAATGTTCACAACTGTAATAATTCATAGAACTTTCCTAAACAAATCATTTTCAACGCAAAACGTGGAGCCGGAAAGCAAAGTGTGAGCCGCGAGAGAATGCTTTCTCTGGATTGGGTAAAACGTCGCTTTCCGTAGAACCCTTCATAGCTGCTATTTGTTGCCAGAGAAGAGATTATACGAACATTTGAATGCACCATCGAACCACGCTCATAGTATCACCAGAGAAATCTTCTCGCCTGAATTAACCCATTTTTCGCTAGTGTTGCGTCCATGCAACACCCGCGATGTAATTGCGTTTAACAGTTAACTAAAAAAAGATATTATTTTATTAAGTAATGTTTTTAAGTAAGGAAAGGACAGACTATTGCAATATATATATATATATATATATATATATATTTAAAAAAAAAATTGATCTGAAAAAAATTTTTATATTTAAAAATAAATTTCAAACTTGAAGCACTAATAAATCCATAACTTTTGAAAATCTTCAAATTTGAATATGTTTACATAACTTGTAAAAAAAAAAAAAAAAAAAAAAAAAAAAAATGTTTCATAATAAAATAATTACTTTTGAAGAAATCTGTAGTTTTTGCTGTTTTATGCTCTCTCAAGGAAATTTCCTTAAACATTTATTTGTATTCATTCTATACTCTTATTCCATTGAAGTTGAACAAATACAACACCCTGTATTTAGTAAAATAAAACTAATTTTATTTTAAATTATTGTTATATATGATCAAAATAATGAGTATTACTGTTTGTATTTAGAAAAAATCATTATTTCTAGTTTTGGCGGTTAATGGGTTAATGTGGCAGCAACGTACTTTAGAAAAATGCCAGCAATCTTCCAACGTCTGCGTAGTTCCTTTTATTGCCGATATAAAGACTAATATTGCAGTTGGTGGTCGTTTATTAAAGCATTTGTTGTAAAATTTTTAATGATAAAGACTTTTTATCCTCTTTTATTCATTTTTATTGTGGTCGTCCGTTTTATCAGACTAGCGCGCTCTCGTGGCTTTCCATTTGCTTTCCGACCCCGCAATATATGGTGAAAGTGGTTTGTTTTGGAAAGTTCTATCACCCCTTACAGATGTGACCATTAGTTTTGTTAGATTCTGTATATGCAATTAGTAAAATACATTACTTCATCACTATTATTAATGAACTTTTAAATCAGTATTTTATTAATGGTAATGATAAAAAGCCTTACGATTTAATAATATTTTTATATTTTCAGTACTTTTAATAAAAATGGAAAAATATTCATTTTATTAGAAATACAAAGGAAAGTAAACGTTGTAGAACTAATTTTAATATCTAAACAGACGTTGATTTTTAAAATATTCAGGAGAAATTAAATAAGAAGCAAAATCAAGTTTTCATGTTTAATGCAAAAATTTAAAAATACATGCAATTGATTAAATTAGTTTTTATGCAGTAGTTTTTATTAGAAATAGAAAACTATTTCGAAAAATCAATCAAAACAAAAGCTTTTGAAGATTGTTTCCGAAATAAAAACAGATTTCAAATTAAATTTGTTCACTTTTTTTTTTTTTTAATGTTCATTTTATTACATCTTTTGGCATGAATTAAGAAATGAAAGACAAAAAATATATATTTTAAAGATTTTGTAAAAGATTTCTTAGAGAGTTAATTGAAATAATAAACATTTCTGTGAAGAAACGTTAAATTTATACTGTTGTTGCTAAACAAAAATTACAAAACGAAATGTCGTAAATGATTTTGTGCCAACAGAAATTTAATAAGCATTTTATTTTCCTTTCAACATAAGTTTATTCCAAAATAAAAGAATAAATCAATGAATTTCGGAATTATAAAATAAATACAAATTATTATTAGAAAAAGTGAAGCACATAGAAATATTTAAGGTGATGATTTATCGAATCAGACACAAATTTATTTCCTATAGTTTTGATCGATTTAAAATACATTAATGAAAATAATTTTATAAAGTATTCATTTTTAAATAATTCTAGGATTAGCAGATTTCTATACAAAACATTTCTTGTTTACTTATTTTTTATTATTAAACAGAATGTGAAAGTACACTAAAATACTGTAAAATTTTTACTAACGTAGATGTGTAACTTTTGGTGGGTCATATAAATATTATTTTTTGTTTTCACTTAAGACATTTGGCAAATTCTTATATCTTAATAGTATAGGGAATGATTAAATTTTAAATAATATCAAGGAAAAATGAATTTTTTACAACTTGCGTACAGGTTTTGCGGAAAAACATTATAGATTATACAATAACGGTCGTAATAATGATAATGATAATATTTTATGGAATAAGTAAATTCTAAATGTTCTGAATTCAGTTCATTTCAATGAGTATTCATCAAATACTCTTTTAAGTATATTTAAATAACATAAATCTGAAAAAAAAAAAAATATATATCTGCATTAATATATACCGTGTGCGTCAAAAAAAAAAAAAGAGAGAGAGAGAGAGAGAAATGTATACACACTTTAAGCCGTCATAGAAACTGTATTTCCCGTGCTACAAGGTTCAATTTCCAACAAGATGGCGCCTAGCTACACTAACATCGTGACGCACGAGCATACCTGGATCAAAATTTGCCAGGCCAGTGGATAGCACGCAGGGGGGCAATCCAGTTTCCTCCACACTCTCCAGACCATAGACCTTATATACTAGACCACGCCACCAATAGGACTGACCATTATAGCGAATGTCTTCAACATGAGGGTGTAATCTGATACCTCCATCCTTTGTTCTGAGTCTCCGAAGTCACGTGAACTGGACTTAGGGGTGATTTCTCTGATATCTGTAAAAAGCTCTCTCTTTTTTTCCCCTTTCATTTGTATGCATGAACGATTTAAGATGGTTATGTGAATTCAAACGCAATTTTTTCGCTTGCAAACTGATTTATCATATATATTTTTTTTTCTATGAAATTAATCTATGAAAGTTTAGCTTTCCATCCATGCGTAAATCTAAATGCTAAAATAAAAAGTGCGTGTACAATAAAACTATTAAAACACACAAAATTCGTTCCTACAGAAAAATAACACAGTGATCATTCTTCACTCTTCCTCCAGGCCAACATTACGTGACAATTTTGCTGGGGAAACTCCTTCATGATGCAGACAGATAACGAGGGGGGATGCGTGGCCTATATATGTAAGGTCTATGCTCCAGACCATAGACCTTATATATATAGACTACGCCACCAATAGGACTTCCCATTATAGGAAATGTCTTCAACATGAGGGTGTAATCTGAAACCTTCATCCTTTGCGGTCAGTACCGTATGTCACGTGACACGGAGTTGAGGGCGATTTTTCCATAAGAAAGCACTTATTTTTGTAAGAATTCAAACAAAAAATTCTCCCCTTCAGAATGGTTTCTCACAAAAGAATTTTTTTTATAATTAATCTATGAAATTTTAGCTTTCCAACGATGCGTAAATCTAAAGGCTTAAATAAAAAGTATGTGTACAATACAGAAATTAAAAAACTCTAAACTACTTTCTTTCCTACGGAAAAACCACATAATCATTTTCGTCTCTCCCTCCTGGTCTACATCACGTGATAATTTCGCTGGGGTAGCTGCTTCATGTCGCAGACAGATAATGAGGAGGGATGCGTGGTCTATTATATAAGGTCTATGCTCCAGACCTTACGCCTCTGGATTTCTCCTAATGGGGCACAGTAAAAGATGAGGTGAACAAGTACAAACGTAAACCACGTAACCTAGACACGCTTTGGAATGAGATTCAAACGGCTAGCGCAAAAATCCCATTGGACACGTTGGTACGATGTACGGAATCAGTGGTGACTCGTACTCAGCAATGCATTGATGCTGAAGGCCGCCATTTTAAACAGTAATCACATTTGCATCAGAAAGTGCATTTATGTTTTAAATTGGCTTTAAGCTTTCCATTCCAGCAATTGAACCATGTTGAATGGAACATAAATTTTCTACGACGGTTCAAAGTGTGTATACATTTTTTTGACGCACCCGATATATTAGCAAAAATTGTTCTCTATGATGCTTAATCCAAAAAGAACCTCATTTCGGTCTATCATGTATTTATTTTTTTTATTTTTTCAATCAATGGGATGTATATATATTATATATAACATAATTTTATTACGTTGAACTAAACATATTTTTTCTCATTATTTTATCATTTTATCATTTCTAAAAAAAAAAAAAAAAAAAAAAAAAAACTGCATGATTTTTACTTTCTCTTACCCATAAGGTAAAGAAAGTATTGTTTTTTCGTCTAATTTTCGAAAGTGAGTTTTTGTTATATTTACACGTTTTGATGTTCCCTAATTCCGAAAATCATATTTTTAGCGGTTGGCCTATGTGTGTGTCTGTCTGTTATCAGCATATTTCAAGAACAAATAGCAGCAGAAAGTCCAAACTTGGTATTCTAAATGTGTATGATATAGGGATGCTACACTAAGCTTTTCGTTGAAATGAAGCAAATGGTTCGTGTACAGGGACACTCAAGAGTATTCAAATACATTACGTCTATGGGGGAAATTGAAGGTAAGTAGAGTTTAACATCTATAGATTGCACTAAACTAAATGAAATTAATATATATTTTTTATATGCGTGAAAACATCCCTCATATAAAATATGGCAAAGAAATCATTCATTGTTCATTTACAGGGCTACACAAAAGAACTACATTATAGTGCGACAATATCTGAAAATTGATGGAAGTGCATTTCAGGTTGTGCCGTTTATTATTACTATAGTATTATATTTAGTTGCAGTATGTGGTTTGTACATAATCTTCAAAAGATGTACAGGGCTGCAAATATTTAAGCGATAACTTTCTTTTTTATTGTTAATGGAAGTGCTTTATTATAATATTTTACCATGTCTAGGAAAACTGTTTAGAAATGGAAATGAATTCCTCATAGACATACGATAAATAATATATGTTTTATATCTAAATATTCATCGCTTGTTTTTTGTATATATACACGTTATGAGACTTCCTGATTACCGAAGTCAAATTTTTAACATTTGATCTTTTTTTGTGTCTCTTAGTGTAACTTAACAATGAATAATTTCAGGAGATCAAAAAGTTGTATTTTCAAGTTAATATAAGTTTGTTGCTGGAAAAGATTGGTAAGTTTCAAGGAATGTTGCGTGTGAAAGTAGTCTGAATAGTTTTAAGTGAACTTTTAATTTTGAATACAGATTTAAATATCTAGAAATGTATCTCCTCACATAGATTTAATTATCATATAAAACTATTCCGAAGTTTAATTTGAATTATTTTAACATAGGTTTACATATCAGTTCTCGATATCTTACCCCTTAATCTTCAACCTATATTCATAGTATTAAATTTCAGGGTAAGAAAAAGTCGTGTGAGTGACACATCAGATTATTATTTCTGAAAACTACTAATTCTCATTATCCATAATCTAATGGCCTTTGTCAAGTTATGGATTGAAAAATATATATATAATCAATGCACCATTTGAAAATGCAGTATTTCTTTCCAAAACGGATATAAAAACGGGTATTATGTTTATAAATAACTGTAATATAAACTAAGACCTAGTCACAAAAAAAAAAAAAAAAAAAAAAAAAAAAGTTTATTTATATAGACCAGACAGATTCATAATAAATTTTAGAATCATCTATGTCGAAAAATTCCTTCGATTTGGTATGCACTAGAAAATATATGAATTCAAAACCTTATAAAACTAGATAGTTAAGGTAAATATATATTAACTAAAATTCCTTATATTTGCAAATTTTTAAAAAAGAATAAATTTGTAAAGTTTATGGCTGAAGGTTTTTTTATGGCTGAAGGTTTTTTTATTCTTCTTTTCAAATCTCAAAAACTCATTTTTTAGAAAGTTTCCCATTTGTATTAATTCATCAAAATAACTTCTAAATATAAACATTTCTTTTTTCTTTTTTCTTTTTTTTTTTTTAAGAAACTTGCTTTAAAAATCACAAATATAGATTAAACATTACATTTCACATTTGCTAAGAATATCATTAAAAAAGTAATAATAATATTTTTCTTCAGTGAACTTGACAATACAGTGGCGGTTATTAAATTGAGCAAAAATATTATACACATGTTATAGTTCATAATTTCACAAACTGCATAGATTTTGGTGAATCTAGCAGTTATAGTTATTTTTTACAGGGATAAAAATAAAAAATTTTTTTATCATTACGGCCAATGAGACAAAAATTTAAAAGGGCGATAGCGTATAAACACCTTATTGAATTGGGCAAACAAATTATACACATATTATAGGTCACAGTTTCACGATTTATATAGGTTTGTTGAATCTAGCACTTATAGATTATTTTACAGGGATACAACAAATAATTCTGTATCATTATGGCCTATGAGGCGAATTTATTTAAAGTGTGATAGCATCTACATGCCTCATCCGTCTGAGTTGAACATTTATATGCATGTTTTAGGTTACCATCACACAAACGTTATAGATTTTGGCAACTCTACCACTTACAGAGTTTTACAGGGACATAAATAAAAATTGTTAATTATTATGGCCTATAGGCTCAAATTATTTAAAGTGCGATAGCGACTAAAAGTCCTATTCAAATTAACTAAAAATTTATATACATGTTATAGGTCACCGTCACACGAACTTTATGAACTTTAGAGAATCTAGCACTTATGGTTCTTTTTACAGGGACACAATGCAAAGTTTTTTATCATTGTGACATAAGGTCTCAAACTTTAAAGTGTGATAACTTCTAAATGACTTATCCGATGCAGCTGAAAATGTATATAAATATTATGAGTCACTGTTGCACTAACTAAAAACCTTTTTGTGAATCTAGCATTTATAGGTTTTTACAGGAACACAACGAAATATTCTCTATCATTATGATCCATGAGCTCAAAGTACAATAGCATTAAAGTAAACATCGTGTACTATAGGGAGAAAAATACTCAAATACCGTATTATAATTTTCTCTTTTATATATTTAACAACTCCTCTTACTTTACTTTATCTACAAAACCGTTAATTACTCAATGTTCGGAAAGTCGAGTGGAGTCACTCCAGATTTTCTGTTTTTTCCCGTGGCATCATTTTTTATTCGGATTTTTTTTATAAAGTACTATGTTTTGTTATTTTTTTAGTGTTATAGTGATAACTTTTTGTCATACATTAAAACATAGATTGGAATATACGCTGAATATTTTTATTATCTACATTTTTGTACTTTATTGTAATGTAACAACAGTTCGAAAAAACTACAAATTTTGTACATATAGTTTGTCTATTTCAAACTTTATTTATAAGCTTTCATTCATATAAATAGATCATTATTTCATATCTTAATATTCTATGTAAAAGTACGCATGTGATTAAAAATAATTATATAAATTAATTTTGATCTAATACTGAACATAGTCTCACTAAACTGGTTACGGTCGTCTATAAACTGCGTCGTTTATAAATTATTCTGAACTGATTTTATAAATCTTATAGTGATAATATTTTAGTTTACATTAGAGCCTACACAGAATATTTTAAATTATCTACATTTTTGTAATTTATTGCAATGCAACAATTGTTCGAAAAAAAATTTGTACGCATATATTGTGCATCTATTTCAAACCACATTTATAATCTTAATCTCGAATTTAAAATAAATCTGTATTCACATTTTTATGTTATGATTCTGAGGTTATTAAAATATATATATATATATATATATATATAAATTAATGTTGACCTAATACTGATAATAATCTTACTAAATCTATTATGATGTTAAACGAATATATATACCGAACATATTCTGATTTTAAAGTATTCGAAGCGGCAGATTAAGTAGTTTATAACAACTTATAAAAAATACTTTTAAATAAGCTAAAACAAGGGAGACTTATTTAATATATAACAACCCCGTCTGAAACAACACAAATGGGAAAATAAAATATTAATCACTTTAAAAGTGGAAATTCTTTTACGAATATTTCTTCCACTCCTTTGAGGTAGAAATACATAAAAATAGTAGTTTTTTAAAAATTATTCTAAACAAGAAATTCGTAAACAAAAACTCTAAAACGTCTGATGAACGAAAAAGATAGTTTTTACTTTTGTTTTGTTAAAAATTTATTCTCCTGGATTTGAATTTTAGCATTTTCTGCATTTTTGATGGGAAAGGGGACGTAAATGACTAAAACTTTGCACACATAAAATAAGGGAGGGAAAAAATAGTATTGCATTGCACTTCAAAAGAAAATTGAAATTATGTAAAGTTTTTTTTTTTCTCTTTTTTTTTTTTTTTTTTTTTTTTTTTGTTATTATTTTTTTGAGAATGTAAAATGTGGTATTGTTTTCAAAGTTTTTATTTAGAAATAAAAGATTAAAAACAAATACCCTGAATGGCTATATTCTTGTGTATTAGTATAATTCATGCTTAGATAAAAAAAAAAAAAAATATTAAAATTACCCAAAATTAGTATGTTGTGGCTCCCTACAAGACCTTCTTTTATAGCATTTTATACAAATTCACGCAATACATTTTTTTTTTTAATTATTATTCACTAAAATTATTTTCCATGATAAATGCAGATGATTTACATCTCAAACACTAATATCACTGATTACTGATATACAGCATCCAGAAGATTTTTTATACACACGTACAGACATTCATTTTTTAAAAAATAGTTAAATTGTCTTCAAGACATTTCAAAACATGTAAATCCACAGAAAACCGGAGTTCCAAAATTTTCTTGAACCAAATGCTTTCTTCTTAAATATGTTGTAGAAGAAAGTAAAAACTATTCTACTGGTATGAATACTTAAAATGCTTATAAAATATGCAATAAGAACTTTGTAAATAAAAAACATAAAAATTTGAAATTAAATACACAATATTGATTTCAGATTGAAATTATTAAGGAAGATTTTTCCTCGGTCCCGAATAATTTAACAGGAACACAGTGTGGAAGCTGTGCATAAAATCAGTAGGAGTGACTACAAAATTAAACAGGAAAAATATTTGTAAAATGATTCCTCTTTTTTGGTTATCTTGACGTTAGTATTGAAATTTTGTGGTCCCTGCCTCACGAGTTTGTGGAGTTTCACAAACTGATATTTAAAAATTATTAAAATAGATCAAATGTCATAGTGACAAACTTCATAAAAATGTTATAATAATGTTCTGTTTTACCTTTTTATTTATTTATTTATTTTATTTATTTATTTATTTATTTATTTATTTATTTATTTATTTATTTATTTTTTTTTTTTTGGGGGGGGGGGTGAAAAAAAAATAAACGAAATAAAATTTTGTAGTTAATATTCTTTTTTAATCGCATTTAGGGACGCAGGAGAATGATGAAATCATCCATTCCTGAAATATTCTGAAATAAATAAATAAATAATATAAAGCTTTATTTTTATTCATAGATAATAAAAAAAAAAAAAAAAAAATTAAACACTTTTGAGTAAGTCATTAAATGATTCTAAATTATTCGATTGAGCTGATTAATTTCAAATTTCTCTTACTTTAATGTATTTAAACAAGCGTTAATTAATGTTCATAAAATCGAATGAAGTCACTCCATATTTTTTATTTTATTAAACTATTTTCTTATATACTTTTTCTGATGTATCTCTTGCTCTTCTACTTTCCTTTCTAGCGTGATTTGTACTCGCTAAGCGGCAGATCGTCATTAGATAATAAGATAATTAGATAATAAATTGATTTTTTTTTTTTTTTTTAGAATCTTTTATTTAAAAATCTTCTCTTCATATCATGTTTTAGTCAATATATCTACTAATGGCGCTGATGTATGCTGGAAAGGACATCACAGGATACTCACAGATTTTTCGTTTCTTTGAAGCGATTTACAATAATTCTCACAAATACTAATATACTTCGAGAAAAATGTCGCATGAATATCTAAAAACAAATATTTTAAATGAAAACCATTTAAAATAACCATATTTCCTTTCATAATTGTTTTAAAGTTTCTCTTAACTACATCAGAAAGTTCCTTAACCATACTAAATATTGCATTTGAAAGACTAAACATAAAGTGAAAAAATAACAATCTAAACTATTTTTACTAAGGAAAATCTTTATTTTATTTTTCATTGGTAAACAGTTTGCAAATAAAATGTGCTGAACTGACAATACATGTCCTGAAAAAAAAAAAAAGATCCAGTTTGCAAGGTCTTTAAAAAATAGCTAAAATAAAAATAGCTAAAATTGACTTTATCTGAAAATTCTCTCAAGATATCAGTAAAAGATTGTGTGTAACCAACTGACTAAGCATAATTTTTATACAGAATAACATAAGAAAAATAAATAAAAGTATCTCCCTTGGATGTTTAAATTCTAATTTTAAAATTCAGTTCAGAGACAACGCAATGTTTGTAAAGAGTGTACGTTCTAAATTAGATAGTACATGTAAACGGAATTCTTTCAGGAAAAACAACTAAATTTCTTCTCTAAACAAAGGATTCGGGAGAAACGTAAATTTTCTAAAAAAAATTTCCAATCAAAAATTAAAACAAGGAAAGTCTGCATTTTGTTAATGAAAGATTTCATAAAAAATCTCATCAAATTTCGTTTCTTTACTTGTGGAGATTTCGGTTATAATTACAAAAACTTGTAAAAAACTTTTTATTTACCCAATAATATCTTGAATAATTTACAGTACTGGTCACCAACCGGTGGTTCGTGATCCGCGAAAAACATTTTGGTGGTCCGCAGAAAAATCTGAACATTATTTTATTTATTTTTTTTTTGTTTTATTTTCATATCATTTGTTAATATAATTGACGACTTGACTTTCTGTCGCCATTCGACGTCATGATGACGATTTCCTTTCATTTAACCTATAGGAGTCTTAATTTAGCCCACAAATAAAGGAACATAGCCAATCACAGAGTAACATTTTTCTATAAGCAGTAGAAACTCCGCCTCGTTCTAGTCGTCCATTTTACATCACATATTAATATAATATCACTTATTAATAAAATTTATTATAACTATTATTATAAAATCTGAAATAATTTTGAAATAAAGAATATTCGTTTATAATCGGTCAAATTTTCCGTTGGAATACGCGTTGCTTTTGGCAGTGAGTTTTCCGATCGTTTCGGAGTCCCCTCTCCCTGCGGCAATCTTCACACTTAATTTTACAACTTGAAAAGTAAGTTCAATAGAGTTCCAATACCCCAAACTTAGGAACCCACTTTCTATGGCTCTTAGATTTATTTTAAATTAAAAAATAATTGCCCCCATCTCCCCCACCCCATAAGGTTTTCAGCTTTGAAAGTACGCACAATCGATCAAAGAACAGTTACACAGACGGATTTTTCAAGTCCCTTGTACTTTAAAACTGTTAAATACATGCTCTCCAAATTCCACTAAAAGTTTTACAACTTCAAAAGTATACGCAATCAATCCCTCACTCCTAAAAACACAGAAACGCGATTTTTCAAGGCCTTAGCTCCAATTTAAAATGTTTAATTTGTCTGTACTCCCATCTTCCTATTCATTTTACAGCTTCGAAAGTACGCTGCAAAAAATTGGAACCTAGCTGCTCCCATTTAGATGTAAATTTTGTGGTGAACCGTGGAATTTACACTAAAGTTAGTGTAAATGACGGAAAATACGGCAAACTTAAGCATAAAAAATAACCATTAGTCGTAAAATTTACAGCTAAATTTTGGCAACGAGATTACAGTTTTTTACAGTTTATGCACAATTGATTCCTGACCCACAAATACTTATTATCACGGCTTTTGTAACTCCTAGCTCTAGATTAATTTTTCTAAATACCTGTCTTTATTTTTCTATTAATAATTTTACGAATTCGAAATTATATGCAATCTTCCTCACCGTCTCAAAAGACTTACAGATTTGCGAACCCAAGCTCCAATAAATATCTGCTCCCTCATTTCTACTTCTGTCATTTTTAGACTTTAATAATTGGACAGAATAGATTCCTCACCTCCAAAAGAAGAAGAAAAAAAAATGCCATTTTAGTCCTTAGTTTTATTTTAAAATTTTAATCATTATTTAAATAAATTTTAATTAAATTTAAAATTTAATGCATTGAATCTTTTCCTATATATTATGATATAGAATTACTTTCAATATATGTAATATACTTGTATAAACGGTGATAAGTGGCGTTGTTATACTGAAATTTTCCCTGTTTGCAGGAAAGCTATATCTCAGTTTCTATAGAATTTAAGCGTCTCAAGATATTTAGGCGAAATATATAGATAGATATGTAGGCGAATAATCCGCCTATATAAGTGAATAATTGTTATAGATATATAGGCGAAACGGATATTATGGAAAATTGTAAGCATAAAAAGAAATAGAAACAAAATGGTGTAAGTAACACGGATACCTTTTGCGGGTTATCACTGATTATTTTAATTTTCTCATGGATTATTTTCACTTCCTAATGTTTTACTGGAAATTAAAATTATGTTAATTTTAACTTAATTTTTTCCTGAATCACTTATACACACAACATTAGACTTCAGAATTTGCTGGATGAGCGAGAAGTTGAATGGAATATTTTTTTAATCATTTATCACAAAAATCTGAATTTTATATCAGGCATAGAAATCACTTTGAATATCTTACCCACATTTGATACCTAGCTACAATTGCTCTAAATTTATCATAATAATTCAGAATTTATCATAATTTTTCAAAATATTCAAATGTACGTTAAAAATATAATTTCACATTGATTTTAATTATCTAAAAATATACATATTACTACATTTAGTAAATACAGTTTTATATATAAAAATAAAAAAATATCTCGGTGATTTAATCTCTCGTCTCAATTTTTTATAATTTAAAATATTTAAAAATCATCACGCCTCGTTAAAATATATTATATTTTAATTACACTAAAAATCGAGACAATTATAATATACATTAGGATATACACTTATAATTTGGAAACAATAAGAATGTGTTCCAGATTACTCTATAATTTTTTTTATTAAAATCAAAGAAATTTTAAGCATCATTTGTATGATTAAATATGTATTTATCTTACAATAAAATTTTTCTTATATATATTTTTTTTTTATCTTATATATAATTATAAGTTTTTCTATTGTTTTACCTTAAAAAAGTTTATTTAATATTAATAAAACGGGGTTCTCTAATCAGTATTCTAGAAATATATTTACATTTCTTCAGCAATCATATTAGTGGTCCGCGGTATATTAAATTATTAATTTCGTGGTCCGCGAAGTCAAAAAGGTTGGAAGCCGCTGCTTTAGAGTCAGACGATAACTGCCATATCATTAAAAATAACTACCATATATTAAAATATTTTTAAGAAAACTCGGAAAATTATATTAGTAATTAATAACCATGATTTTGAAAATTTTTTTTGGTAATATTCCACACTATTTAGTTTTAGAAATTTTTTAAAAAATCTACGATGAATTTTCTCATGTAATTGATTGTAAAAAAATCTATTGGATTAACCTTATTAGATTTTGTATTTTTGAAAATGTTTTATTTAACGGTACAGATTATCTTTTACAAGTTCGCGGCATCCCGATGGGAACCAGCTACTCGAGTGCCTTCGTCAACATTTTTCTTTATATGTTTGAGAGAAAATTTAAAAACATTAAGTTTTATAGATATATTGATGACGTAATAGCAATAAACTGTGTAAATTTTGTGAAATATGCTGCTGAAATCTATCCCTCCGACCTTATCTGAAACCTAACTGACACCAAAGATAAAATGTCTTACCTGGATTTAAAAATTTAAAAAATAGGTAAAACTGGTTAATTGGTATTTATTTTAAAAGGCAAGATTTTGCTTTAAAGTTTGTAATCTGTCATATTGGTTTTCTTGTATTAGTCATAGAGTTTTAAAAAATATTATGTTTATCCAAATTAACAGAATTAAAATCATTTGCAATAACATTTAGACCCGAATTTAGCTCTCGAAAATCTCAAAAACATTTTAACTGTCAATCCCTATACTGTTTTCATACTAGATAAACATTTCAGTCTTCCTGAATATAATCTACCTTAAGGTTTTTTCTTCATGTCGGGCGACATTTAAGAACTGGTAAGTGTACCTACCAGCCGAAGAGGGTTCTCTCTTTCTAGTGGAAGTGGGGGGGGGAGGGTTTCATTGTTTTTTAATTTACTTGTCTTATAAATTTGTCATATATATTTATATCTTTGTATTTTTATATTGATATAATTTCTATTGTACTTCATTTATGAATTTGATTGTTCATTTTAATGTTGTATTAGTTTAATTCTAATCTTCAATTCGTTTGCTATGTATTTTTGCTTTCATCTATGAGAAGTCGGGGGCTAGAAACGTATTTTTATTTATTTTGTTTATTTATTTATTTACTTATTCTTTGGTGAAAAGGACATGTTTCTTCAGAAAATTCTCATTTTCCATTCCCTATGTGGGAGGGTGGGGGGAGGCTCCCATGAAGAAGGCCCCAATATGTTTTGGGATTACTTTTCATTCATTAACAGTTTGTTTATTTATTGTAGTATTATATTTCCTTTTGCTGCATTTGCGCATTGGTTTATAAATACTCTGTTTCAAGATTTTTATAAAAAAATTCAAGTTTTATTTCTACTAAATTTCAAGATTTAATATATGTGTAATGATTCTCCACTGCAATAATCAAACATCAGGGAGAAAGACTTGAGTCAATCAACAAACAACGATACATGTAAATGAAGCCGTTTACAAAACAAAAGGTATTGAAAAATTTAATGTCGGTTGTTCTTGAAACATTGATGGATGAGATCATACGGAGCAAATATGAACAAAGTACAACTGAAAATAATAATGATAATAATAAGAACCAGAAGAATAAGAAGGAGCAGAAGCCACCATGGCTTAAGACAGTTGGAGAGGAATAAACTAGTTTGCAGGACGCCCAACTTTCCCCAAATCCTCCGCAAGATCTTATGGTAACAAGGGACAAAATTAAAGATAATATTTACTGCAATATAATAATAATAATAAAATAAGCAAGAACAATTTAAAAAATAACGAGAAATTTATGAAAGACTTAATTATTTAACATAGTAATTATATGATCATTTATAAATGTTATTTGTTATATTTTAAACGGATAAGAAAAATTTAAATTCTTAAAAATCTTTAATAATTTAAAAAATTGGCAGTATTAAAAATTAAAATAAAATATTAGTTTACTCAAAAACTGAAAGAAGAAAATCAACGTGCTATCATTCTAATCTAGATCAAAATACATAAAATCAAATAACATTTTATTTTCCATGTGCTTCATTTATTTCTCTTTTTCTTCTTCTAAAAAAAAAAAAAAAGAATTGATAGCAAGCTCAAATATCAGTTAATTATCTTAAATAATCTGCATTCTTTCAGCTCCAGTAAGCAATTTCTACAAACTTAGAGGAATATATTTTTCTATTATATTAAATAGAGACTAAAAAAAAAAAGGAATTTACTAAGATCGTTTCCGGAGTAATTACGAATTCTAAGAAACGCTTTAAAATATTAAGATAATGAGAAGAAAAAAAAAAAAGTTAGTTATTTTTGACGAAATTATTTTTGTTCATAAATTTTAGTTTAAAATATTAATTAGTTCTGTGATTATTTTAAAGTCCTACACTGAGAAAAAAAATATACCGCCATGATCTAGAATGAATAAATGGTCGTTTTCTAAATCCTTAAACTAGAAATATAGATTTCCCAACTATGCGAATAAGGCACGCCAATAAACTGAATAGACGAAATGGTCGAGAATTTCTAATCTACACATTTCTAGACGGTGAAACAATATTCTGATTATTCTGAATATTCTGAATCTTTTGTATTACGAGAAATTCTCGCTTGATTTTCTAGAATTGAATCATAAACCAAGATTATAGCTGCTGAAACCCGCCTCTTGTATTCACATTTATTTAGAGATATTTTCAAATAGGTTTGTCCTCAATAATATAGGCAAACGCACAAGAATTCTGATAGAGTTCTCTAGAATTCGCTTTCGAAGGGGACTAGAAATTTTTTTATAAGAAATTTATAAGGATGACATGGAACTATTTTTTCTAGAACCACAATTCAGATTCTAGATGTCAGTTATAGAATTTTTCTCAACGTATTGGCGTGCCTTATACTCATAGCTCGGAAATCTATATTTCTAGTTTAGGGATTTAGAAAAGGACCACCTATTCGTTCTAGATGAAAGTGGTATATTTTTTTTCTCAGTGCAATTATTCGTTTCGAATAATAACAACAGTGGAAAATATGTTTAAAAAAAAAAAAAAAAACTCAATATGCATAGCTGATAAAATAAGAAAAAGCGAGTTTAACCTTCCTGTGATTCAGAGAACTGCAATTAAGATCAAAGTATCACTAATTTTATACCAGATAATTTTAATCTCTGTCTTACAATATATGTATAATTTTCTTACACATGGATTAAGAAAGGAAGGCTGGTGATTTACGTGCGCAAGGAACAGAACTGGGAATTTTGCCAAGGTCAGTAAATTAACAGGTAGGAACTAGCTTTATAGGGATAGGCATGCTCATAATTCTTTAATGCAACACATGCGGATAGAGTTTTCAGGGATTTCGAACTAGTTGGTTACCAGGACAGATTCTGAAGAATAAACAAACACATTGATTTTCAGTTTGAATCTATATTCAGTACTTATGTACATAAAGTAATGGATGGTAAAGTGCTTATTTATTTATTTTTATTTAATTATTTAATTATTGTTTTCTTGCAAAAATTGATTTAAAATTATACACGAATATTTACAAATTTTGTGAAAACTTGAAATAAAATAAACTTATTAAAAATAAATTCTCCTTCAACATAAAAATGAAATTAAATTTTATGGCTTCTACTTTTAAATTAATGGACTGAATGTAGAGCTCTCGTATTATTAAAAGCATATATATTATACTAAGGACAGCATTTCTCGAAATAGTCGAATAATGGTTAACTGAACAAAACAATGTATAATCATGATTATGAGTTACCTTAAAAATTCTTCATATTGAACTTTTTAGATTTACCGGTGGCAAATTAATATGAACACACTTGAATACAAATTAAAAAAAAAATTTAAGTGTAGACTGGAGTTTCGGTTGCGTAAAGCGTGACGTCATCAGTGCAGAATGAGGAAGTGGATTATTTGCTCATATATATACGAAGGGAGGCGGAGTATGGAGTCAGAGTAGCAACCAATAGAAATTTGAGTAACTGGAGCTGTAAGTCAATAGGAATACGGGATGTAGTAAGCAAAGTAAAAATTAAGAAAATGAGGATTTTATAGAATTTTTCTAACAATCCGAGAGAGGGAGTGCAGCAAATACACAATCAATGATATTTTTATGGTTATGGAAAGTTTCTAAAAAATCGAATTTATGTAAGTGTTTAGGCTGACAGATTGTTTTAGCTGAATTAAAGTTGAAATTATGGTTATTTTCCAAACAATGCTTAGCAATTGCCAATTTTTTAGTTTCTTGTTTCTGAATATAACTCATGTGTTCTTTAAGGCGAAACTTGAGTTTACGGTTTCTGTTCTTTAAGGCGAAACTTGAGTTTACGTTTTGTAAACAACGTAAAGTAAGTATGAAATGGAATTAAAATGAAATGAAATTAAACTAAAATTCTTAAGCTTTATGATTTTGCGACTGGATGTTTTGAATAAATGGATTACAAAGGTACTGTCTGTATTAGAATTTCTTGAAAACTATTTAAATTTATTATTTTTTATTTTTTTTAAATTTGTGAGAATTTTTTTTTAAAGTTCTTTATTTTTTACCATTTTTTTAACCTTATCAATCAATTTACATTATTATTGTCTAATAATAAATTCTAAAACGTATATAAATTTTACTTTGTACATTCTTTCATAAACTATTTCTTTATTAAATATTTCCATCTTTGAATGCTACAAACTGAAATTGAAATTCAAACATATATATATATATATATATATATATATACATATTTAAATAATTTATTAACTAAACATAAAAATAATATCCAAATGTATTTATATACTCTTAAAATATAGTAATGTAAAATCTAGAAAAAAAATTTAGGAGGATTTTTTTTTTTCAACACCAAAAGAAAAAAAAAATCTTTTTCATTTTTATTAGATTTAAATAATCCTTGAGGAATTTTAATATATTAATATTGTTAATTTTCAATACATATGGACGAAAACTATCATAACTCTAAGCCAGTAATTTACAACATAGACAGGTAACGTCCATCATCCCCTAAAATAACTCCCTTTTTTAAAAGAATTATACATGTATGCATACACTATAACATCACTTCGGAAGCTTGTAATAAAAATTAATAGCACTCTACATATATGTTTTATAAAATCATTTTCATAAAATAATTTTATTGTTAACGTTTAAAATATGAATTTTCAATGCATTTATTTCAATATTCTTTAGATACTTCAAAACTATTACAGAAATTTCAAAACAAATTTTGCCTATATTTCCACTCAAGCGGTGTAATAATGTATTTTGCTTAAGAAACTGGAAGCGAAGTATAGTCTTCATAACTGGAACAAGTAGATATCGATTGCCTTTCAATTATGACAGCTTCCTGATCATATTTCAACGAGTAGCTCTGTAAACATGAATTTGCTTTTTGCCGAAGACTAGGTTTATTCGAATCACTCATATAATAATCACTTTCGCTAAGCGATAGATCAAGTATTTCCGTGATTATAAGTGTCAAATAATAAACACCATAAAATATAGTAATGAGACATTAAATTTTGAAACTTAAATTATGTATTCATTCTAATAATTTTGTAAAGTAATAAAGCGAAAAAAATTAGAAATAACCGATCTCTCAGCCGATTCATGAACTTTTCTGCCGCGTTAAAATATTTTTATTTAAAAATAATCTGGTGTGTCACTCACACTATATTCTCTTACCCTGAAATTTAATACTATAAAAACAGGTTGGAGATTAAGAGATAAGATACCAAGTACTGTTATGTAAACCTATGTTAAACAATTCAAATTAGGCTTCGGAAGAGTTTTATATGATAATTAGTTCTGTGTGAGGGAGCTGCCGGCCCCCTCACCCCCCCCCGTTTCATTAATGTACAAGAAACAAACGAAGAATATATATCTTAAAACATAGATTATTTACCATATTTCTATGAGGAATTTATTTCAATTCCCGAACAGCTTTCCTGAAAATGGTAAAATATTATTAGTAAAGCACATCCACTGACAACAAATAACTAGTGTGTTGTGTAACTACACACTAGTAACTAGTATCTTTTCCTATACAAATTCAATCAATAAAAATAATTTATTAAAATTATTATTTAAAAAAATTATCTTCCATGATAATGCACATGGTTTCCATATTAGAGAAATAGTTTAACTCTAAATAATAAAAAAAATAAATAAATAAAGTTAAAAGTTGAATTTATTCTTTTTTTTTTTTTTTTTTGTTAAAAATGAAAAAAAATCGATAACTTTATTTTAAATTATCGCATATCGATGGTTCAACCATTCGTTTTAAAGGTATTGGCGAGCTCTTTTGAAAGATACACTTCATGAAAATTTACTCCCTCGAGGGGGGACTTCCCCCCCCCCCCCAGAGGGGAAGGCGAGGCTCCTACATACCCAAAATTTTTTTTCACAGTTGACTATTTCTATTTCAAAATATATATTCGTTTCATTTGATTTAGTGCAGTCTTTAGATGTTAAACTCTACTTACCTGCAATTTCCCACATAGACGTAATGTATTTGAATATTTTTGAGTGTCCCTGTGCACGAACCATTTGCTTCATCTCAACGAAAAGCTTAGTGTAGCATCCTTTATATGATACACATTTAGAATGCCGAGTTTGGAATTTCTGCTGCTATTAGTTCTTGAGATATGCAGATAACAGACACACAGACCATTAGCTAAAAACATGATTTTCGTATTCAGAACATTTAAATATAACAAAAACCCACGCTCGAAAATTTGACCCTAAAACAATACTTTCTCGACCCTATGGGTAAGAGAAAGTAATAAATCATTTCATTTTAATTAATACTATTATTATTTAATTTAATACTATGTATTTCATTCTACACACTTATTTGACTTGAAATATATTATAACAATTTTATTATTAATAATTGCCCCTACTATGTAACATTTATAGATTTAAATAACTATTTCAGCTTTAAAATGTTCGTTGCATAATATAAGTTTAATTAATATCATAGTAATTATAAACTGTAAAAAGTAAGGTTGTTTCTGAAGGTATTCAAAATAATAGTTAAATCATTACATCAAATTGAAATTGGTTTTAATTAGAATATTTAAATAATATGAAATACTACCTTGCATACTTATTAATATCTTTAAAATTTCTCAATAATTTCAAATCTCATTTTCAACCAAAAATCCATGTTTTCTACACTTTGGTCATATGACTATTCTCTTAATTCACTAAATTTTCTTCCTTTTTATTTTTATTTTTATTTTTTCTCACTCTTTTCTGTTATCATATCGTTTTGCCAATGATTTGAGGAATTTTGGACGTCAGACATACTTGTTCAACCAGCTCCACCTGTTTTAAGTCGTGGTGACTTCTGATCCTTCTTCTAGTTATTAATACTTTTTTCTGTTGTATTTTGTTCATATAGTTTAAAAATGATCGCATGTGTCAATGTCTCAGATATAACATATTAACTCTTTCAATATCTTTTGCTGTGCATGGGACCTCACTTTCATATGTAATTGATCATTCATTAATTCAAGTTTATCCCTTTTGGTGTTTGATCGTCATAATAAAGAATTATATTTATTACAGTAGTTGAAGAATGCAATATAGTCATATGATCAAATACCAAAATTATTCTCAAGAACCAGAAACAGAGTTATGCAAGAATTGTTAAAGGTTTCATTGAAGACAGACATTATTTTTATTATATATAGACTTTATTAAAGATAAGAAAAAAAAATCCACGATACTCACTGTATAATGTATATATATAGTCAATATATATATATATATATATATGCATTACAACAAAAGATTATTTCGTATTTATACATAATTAATTTATGCAACTGTAATACTAAAAATAATGTAATAATAATAATAATAATAATAAAAAAAAAAAAAAATCAATCCAAGAAAAATGCACTTTAAATTATGTTAAATAAATATGAATAAAAACGTTGTAAGTTAAATTGCAAAAACACGTACAAACAAATTGCATAAATTGCAAAAACACGTAAAAATTGTTTCAAGTCGAAAGAATCACCATCAAGTGATAATAATCCTTCATCCCATTATAAAAGGTAACCTTTAAAGCAGACAAAATCTGATGCAGGATCGAGCTTTTTCATTTCCATAGTAAACAATATTTTACTTCGTTTTAATTTGGAAAACTTCTGAACATCACATATTTTTAGAAAATGTCTATCTGTGTGCGTCAGATGAACAGTTTGTGAAAATTTTAGATTAGGAGCTGATGAACAGAATTTCGTGAAATTGTATATTAGTAGCAACTTGATCTATTATAGATTAGTGTGTACAAAATTTCGGTGCATACTGCCCAGCAGACGACACTATTACCTTGCTTATATATATATATATATATATATATATATATATATATATATATATAATTTTTTAAAAACAGTGTTAATGACAAAATAGGCCACTTTATACGTAATACATCTCATTTCAAATTTCATTGTTGGTATTTTCATCTTTCTTTAATTTGCTGAGTGTTGTAAAGGAATTAAATTATTCATTATATATATATATATATATATATATATATATTAACATGGTAGCTCAGGACGAAATTTTATAACATTCGTAATGAGGATTTTTTTAAAAGTAATAATTGTAAAAATTAAAAAAAAATAAATAAATAAAAATAAATATATTTTTTAAATAGAAATAGCCAGTCAGAATAAAATTTTTGCATATATTGGAACATTGGTGATTTATCAGTGATATAAATTTTCAAAATGAGTATTTCTCACAATTTGCTAATACTTTTTAAACGAGCTTAAAACGTATTAGCAAATATATTTTTTAACTTTTGCCAGTACTTTTTTAAATTTTTTAAGCAATAGAACCAACTGTAAAAAATATGAAACAATGTTATCGATATTATTTTTCATTTTGAACGACAAAAAAAATAAAATTAAATAAATGAGAAAAATAATCATACCTCGCCCTAAATCCATGCTCTTTTTACTTTTTTTTTTTTTTAGTTCGACAGGTCGTATTTTTTCTTTCAAGCAGCTATTTTGCTTTATCGCCATTTATTTTACTACACCTTGAATGAACGTGGAAACATTTTTGTTTTTATTAAAAATATATAAAGCTGAAAGATTATCATTGTAATTGTCTGAATTATTATATTTTATCACATTGGTATATTGCTTAATAACATTGGTACACTTTTCAATAAGGACAAAAATCTAGTTAATGCTGGTATTTTTTAGTTGAATTGGATAATTATTGAAAAAATAAAACCCCATTTTAACTTTAAACTTATTTAAAAGAAAAAAGAAACAAATCAGGACAAAAATAAATAAAGTTAATATATTTCCTTTTATGTCACACACACACAAAAAAAAAAAAAAAAAAAAAAAAAAGGGGGGGGGGGGACATGCACACATTTTTTTAAATAGCTAAAATAAAATTGTGAAAAATCATACTAAAGAAATGGGACAGCTTCCGTATAGAACCCTTTTGCAGAATTTGAAATTTGGTACCGAATTAGCCCCCATGTTTCTCACCATGATCTTTATTTACGCAATTGCGATAGTCATTGTAAGTTATCATTGAAATAATAATAAAAATTTAAATGCCACCAAGGGGCTTCTAAGCTAAAGCTATACCAAAGATATTTTTAAGAAATGAATATACTAACCGATGTTAGAGAATTAAATACAGTACTGCATGCCTTTACATGGAAGAATAGATTAAAATAAGGCATGTCGTGCTAAATTAAATTCTGTTTATAAAGAATGTTAGCAGTAATTTTTTTCCCATGCAAACTGAGGTGATGATTGTTTTTTTTTTTTTTTTTTTTTTTTTTTTTTTAAGTTTGCGTGATTTTTGTATAGAAAAATATAGAAAAAAAATTTCTGATTTCTACAACACACTAATTTTTACTTTTTACAAACTTTCTGAAAATGAATTTACTATGAAAAGACATTCATTTTAAAAATTAATAAATAAATCGCACTGTCAATTATAAAGTTTTAGAAAAAGCTAAATTTTAATATTAAAAATCTATAATGGTTTGATGCATGTAATATTAGTAAAATCGTACGAGTGGGAAGACAAGCAGCGTGGATTGCTTTCTGAGAGATTTTTGAAATAAAAAATGAGTTTAACGAATATATACAATTGATATTGCACATTTATGGACTTCAATTATTGAATCTATACGCTGATACATCAGCAATATTTTCAAATAGGTAGAACGAGGTAAAATATCGGCTTGACTTAACTAAAGCTACAAATGCTGATAACATAGAGATTTAATATAATTGTTTTCTTAAGTCTAATTATGTAAATCACAATGCATCAAGCACATTAATTTTGGATAAATATATATGTGAGTGTGTGATATTTTTATACACCATGCCAGTTTATCAAAATCTATATTTTCATTTAAAATACTTCTCTGATTATTATGCCGCTATTTATCCAATACTAAAGCAATATGGAATAAATAAATTTATTGCTGAATTCGACTTTCTTTAGACTTAACAAATTATGAATAAATACGAATAAATACCTCGAATACTACATTTAAACGATTTAGAAATTGATTAGTGCTTAGAAAAATAACAATAATTTAATTATATCACAGAGCCTAATAATCAATATTTTAAACACAATATTGAAATAAATTACGGTCAAAATATCTATGTAACAACAAAATAAACTCCTGTATTAATACGACTCTTTTAATAATAAAACTTAGAAAACGTGCAAAAGTCAACAACCTACGATTCAGTATTTGCATAAAATCTATAACAAACTCGTTTAAGAGGAGCATAAACAAAGTGGAAACGAAAGAACGATTTATCTTTTCCTAGACCAAGTTCAGGGATATTCAAATTGAAACTTTTGCGCAATCATTCTCTTAGAGGAAACTGTCTATAGGAATGCTATTTACTTGACAAAACGGTAATGAAAACGAAGTTTGGAATCACGCCAGAGGCAAAATCTGGAACGTATCGAATTGAATTAGCATTTTTAAAGTATTAAATAAGAGAAGTGATCTTTGACGCCCTTATAAGAAAGTTCAACCAGAAAATGAATTTGAGGAATATTTTACTTAGCCTATTTGTGCGTAAACATTTAAATATAAAAACAATTGAAAGGCGAGGAAAAGAAGCGTAAAATATTATTTTGGAAATTCATTCAAATATAAAAAACAATCAAAGGTGAAGAAAGGGAGCATGAACTATTATTTTTGAAGTTTAAAAGTAGTATTACTTAATAAAATAAACATATTTATCTTGAGGTGTCATAAATATTTGTGAAGGAAAATTTACTTGTATGCATAATTAGTCTGAATTTGATATACTTTACGTTGCCAATTATTTTTCAGCTATATACTGTTTTTTATTTCTGTTTTAGTTTATATTTCAATATATATATACATATATATATATATATGGGTTGTTCATTGTAAAAGTGAAATATCTCCTTGTAAATGGATTTTGAAATAACGAACTTTTTGTAAATTTATGCGTATAGAAAAAAAGGCAAGTTTCAGCAAATGTTATCAATTTTTTGTGTTTAATACAACTGAGAATTATAAGAATTTATAAATTATATTAAATATAATTTAAAGTAACTTAGAAACTTCATTTTTATAATGAATATATAGAAGTTATAATTTTCTGAAAATAACAAGTAATGCCATTTATGGCATTTTAATGCAATTATTGGAGTTTCTTCACTTTTGTAATGAAAGATGTGACTAAATGTGATACAACTTAGCAAAAACGTACATATTTAAAAAACATGGAGTTACACCACTTTTATAATGAACCGTCCTTATATTATTAAGGGGACAAATGACGATGAAAAATGTCAAAATAGATGCAATTAAAAATACCCAAATATCTAGTATACAATTTACTAAGCAATGTAATATTTTAAAAATAATATCCTTCTACAGCTCCTCTACAGCTCCTCCTTCGGTGGAATTTTTTAGAGTTATATATGAGAGTTTAAAATTTTAGTGTTTAAAAAAAGAAATCTGGTAATAGTCAAAAATATTTTCTAGACTAACCTTTGAGATAAAAGTCTGTATAAGAATTTAAGATCTCTTTAACTAAAGTGTTTTGAATTTATATGAAGGGGGGGGGGAATAAAAATAAAAATAATATGCGATTTTTTTTCCCCTTCAGTATAGAGTATTAAAACTTTTATGTCAATAAATTATAAAATTTTTAGATAAATAATTAATGGATTTACATGGATGAATGGATTAAATGGCTGCATAAAATCGTCATTTATTATTATTATTAAACGATTTTTCTTTTAGATGCGATTTAATAGAAATATCCGCAATGTTTCTTTTTTCTTTATTTTATTTTCTTTCTTTTTTCTTTCTTTCTTTCTTTCTTTTACTTTTACTTTTTCTTTTTTTTTAAGATGATAGCCCGTTTTATTTCTTTATTTCTTGAAAGTTAATTTAAATTATCTAAAATTAAGCTCTTAAAGTGAGAAACATAGTTTTTTTTTTTTTTTTTTTTTAATATGTATCCACATTACATTAATCATGACTTTCTAAATTCCAATATAACATCTTACAGATTGGTTAAGGGTTTTTTTTTTTTTTTTTTTTTTTTTTTTTTTTTTTTTTTTAAGATAAGAAACATGAATATAACACTTGAAATTCTATAATTAAAAGATTTAGGGATATAATTAGCGTAAACTAAATAATATTACACTCTGAGACATTTGAATTTAAATTTTAATGGTGTGTAGTGTTAGGGTTAAAGGCTGTTGACTAAAAGTGGGACCTAGACCTGAGTGGTGTACTCTCTGTAGAAAGTCTTCCTAAGTGTTACATAGCCCTTTTTATTTGAGTTTTGGAGAAAACCATAGTAAATTCCAAATGTATATGTCGACGAAAGCGATCTGGTATCGAACTTGGCAATTTCCGTCAACTAGCTTCCAGATATTTAAATTTTGATATTCCATTGATCAGAACATTGCATAATTTTTCAATTATATTTATAAAACTTTTAATTTTTGAGATAATTTTATGCAATGTTTTCCATAGTGTTGAATTTAAGATTCGCCATCATAAAAAATAAAAAAAAAAAAAAAAATACGAAATTTCGTTTTACATATTTTATTAATGTTTGTTTTCATGTTTGAATAATGAATATTATTAAAGTTAAATTACGCATCATACAATGGATCGGGACGCACCTGTGAAAGTTTGCACGAGTCGCCACTGCTTTTAATACTCCTTGCAAATTTATTTTCATCCAGTTGTCATCCCTTAAAAATCTGTGTGAATGTTTATGAGTATATTTCTCACAAAACTGGGCATTCATTTTGAAAAGCAAGAAAATATTACAGCTTATACGAACTATTAAATTCAGTCACATGACTAAAATTCACAAAGATATCAAATTTTTAACCTTTTTTTTTTTTAGTACAGAGGACTATTAGTCTTCTTAATCAACGGATTTTTACGATACCAGTTTTTCGATAGTTGGAAATTTATCGAAAATATAACTGAATAATTTGAAACGATTTTTTTTTTCTTTCAAAGAAAAAGAAAAGAAAATTAATAATAATCAGTACCAAAACGGACAGTATCGAAAAGTTTTTTTTTTTTTTTTTTTTTTTGAGAGGGGAAGGGTGAGAAGGTTGAAATGTTTATATTTTATTAATATTTTACGCCAAAGCCGCAAGTAGGGAATGCTGAGCGTCTGATTTTAATTTTGTGATTTTTTATACATAGAAATAAGTATTCTGTTAAAAAATTATTATTATTATTATTATTATTATTTGTAACTGATGCTGTAATTGAGATATAAAAAAAAAATAATGTGCAGATGTGTTCAGTTACACACAAAAGACGCACGGTAAAAAAAAAAAAAAAAAAATCTTCAAAATAACTCAGAGCTCCCAAGGAGCATTGGGAAAATGGGCATTATTTTAGGGTCTTATTCTCATAAAAGAAGCCTTTTCATCTCAAAAATTACTTCTTATCATACATAAAACACTCTACATGCATAAAAAAGGACAGATTTCATGGCGGGAATTATTTTGAGGAGCAATAGAATGTACAACAGCAGCAGCAACAACAGTAATAATAATAATAATTAATTTCAACGTTCCTTGTCCCCTTAATCAAAAGAAAGCGAAGGGAAATTTTATAGAATTATAAAATTTCCCTATAAATAATTAGACAAATTATGAGAAATACAAGGGTATATTAAAAAAAAAGAGAGAGAGAGGGAGAGAGAGAGAAATAAAATAATAAAAACATTGCAATTTTTTCCATTGCGATTTATTTGTATAGAAAAATTTATTCAAAATGTTTTGAATTAGATCTAAATAGCAGTCATGTGTAGATCGCAAGCTGACACATTGACGCATCATTTTATTTATTTTTTAATAATTTTAATATTTTAATAATTTCATTTATCTTCATAAATTACAGTATTAAATAAAAAATATTATGTATTAATTTAAAAGAAATTACAGAAATAATGCAAAAGAAATTTGTTATGTGCTTATCTTAAAAAAAAAAAAAAAAATCTGGTGTGTCACTCACACGACTTTCTCTTACCCTGAAATTTAATACTATAAATACAGGTTGCAGATTAAAAGGTAAGATAACGAGTACTGTTATGTAAACCTAAGGGTAACGAGTAAGGTAACGAGTATTGTTGTGTAAACGGGGGGTCCCCGTTTCATTAATGCACCTACATTTATATAGAATTTAATTCGGTAATTAAAATATAATTCTGTTTTTAAAAAATAATTTATTAAAATTATTTTTTATGATAATGCAGACGTTTACCATATTAGAGAAGTAGTATAACACCAAATATAAAAAAAAAAGTCCATTTTATTCTCAATATTTGAAAAAAATATATATATAAATATATATACGATTTTTTTTTTTGTAAGTTTTTTTTCGTTAAAAGTAAAAAAATATCGATAACTTTGTTTTAAATTATCGCAGATCGATGGTTCAACCATTTGTTTTAAAGGTATTTGCGAACTCTTTTGAAAGATACCCACCATGAAAATTTACTCCCCTCGAGGGGGGGGGGGACTTCCCCCCCCCCCCAGAGGGGAAGGCGAGGCTCCTACATACACAATTTTTTTTTCCCAGTTGACTATCTCTATTACAAAAAATATATATTCGTTTCATTTGATTTAGTGCAGTCTTTAGACGTTAAACTCTACTTACCTACAATTTCCCCCATAGACGTAATGTGTTAGAATTCTCTTGATTGTCCCTGTACACGAACCATTAGCTTGATCTTAACGAAAAGCTTACTGTAACAGTCCTATAAGATACACATTTAGAATACCAAGTTTGAACTTTCTGCCATAATTTTTTTTTTAAGATATGCTGATAACAGTCAGACACACACACAGACACACAGACATACACACAAACCATTTGCTGAAAACATGATTTTCGTATTCAAGGGACCTCAGAACATGTAAATATAACAAAATCTCGCGTTCGAAAATTTGACCCAAAAACATTACTTTCTCTACCTTATGGGTAAGAGAAAGTAAAACAGAACAGAACAGAACAACAACAAAAATAATAATAATAATAATAATAATAATAATAATAATAATAATAATAATAGCTTTGATATGTAAAGCCTATACAAATGTTTAAAATATTCCGAACAATAATATTATAACTTTATGCTTTCTTTTAAATAGTCTTTTTATGACTATTCTGTATAACATTTGAGGTTTACTTGATTTCATTTCTTTAATACATTATCTACCATTAAGTATTTGGACACTTTCGAATTTAGACGTTTTGTCAAGTATCTAGAAAAGGTTTTTAGGAATCCTCTTGAAACTTTGACAGTGTAACGAACATGTCATACTTCATATATTTCAGTAAAAGGTGTGTTCTGAAGAGGAATAGGGGACCAGTAAAAAAATAAAGAATAATTAAAATGTTTTGGATCACCCTGGAAAAAGTAATGCTTTAAATGCATTTTGGCTGTACCATGTGATTAGAAGGATTTTAATCATTATCTGCATAAATTGTCATGAGGATACCACGTATATTCAAGAAGATATAACTTTTTTTTATTGCAAAAATAATAATAATAATAATAATAATAACACTCAAAATAAATGACGCGTAAAAAAATAACACTTAACACTATTCAGTGCAAAGACATTTTCGGAAAATTTGGCATACGACACAGCATATCGCAATCAAAATGCAAAAATGTTAAATAGCTTACGAAATATGAGAATTTTTACTGAATAATTTTTAACTACGCATGCGCCGCTTTTAAAAAATTTCATTTCCATAATTTAACAACCAAAAATATTGAGCAACTTATATGAAAGTCTCAAACAAATATCTTGTAAATTCAAAAGTTTAAGAGAGATAAAATGAACAGAATTTCAGTTTCTCTCAAAATAAAAGCTAAAGTATAAGGGGTTTTACTCACATTTTTATTTTGATTCATTCAATGCCCAATGGTAATACAGTGTTCACTGATTGTAAATAAATATTGATAAAACCCCTATAATCTTAATTTTTTTTCTTTTGATAAGAACTTAAATTCTGTTCATTCTACCTCTCATAACTGTTTAAATTCACACGTAATTTCTTGAAAACATTTTCTTTTTTTTTCTATATGTACATTCTAAAAATTCAAAGCATGTTTCATTGTTACTTTTTTAGCACTTCCATTTATTTATTATTTTATGGGTTATAAAATGTGTATTTTATTTTATTCATTTATTATTTTTTCTTTATTTTTTTCTTTTTATTTTTAATGGCTACACAAATAATCTAATTTGTGAAAATGGCATATATATCCAAAGTAACATATGTACATGAAAAGGCGGCAATTAAAAAATTTAATAATTTATTTTTATATAAATTGTGAAATTTGTTTCAAACCATAAAAAATAAAATGGAACATAAATTTTAATTATTTATAATACTCTTTTAATTTATATTCAACACTATAAAATTTATATTTTTATAATAAACTAAATAAAAAGTAAAACTACTTACTTTAAATCAATTCTAACATTAAAAAAAAAACCTTTAAAAAAAATCAATTAAAAAAAAATTAAAGTACTTAAGAAATAATTTAATGTAGCATTTGACTAAAATGTTGAACAAAGGCAATTCTCCAAACTGCTTAAAAATTTCATTTCCAAAAATTGAAGAACCACATTGAAAATAAATAAATGACAAATAGCATTAAAATCACAACATTTCAGAAATGGAAATTCTTTCCCAAACATTTTTTTTTTCCACTCACATGAAGTAGAATTACATAAAAAGTGTATTCTTCTAAACATTATTCTAAACAAGAAGTTTTGAAAAGAAGATTCTTAAAAACTGTGATGAACAAAGAAGATAGTTTGAACTTTTCTACTGCGCAGAGAATGTCTGTTGTTGTTTTGAATTCGAGGATTTTTGTATTTTTCGAAGAAGAAAAGAACACAAATGGCAAAAATTTTAGAAAACTAAATGCTGGGAGATAAAATAGCTTTACGCTATTTTTTGAAACGAAATTAAAATAAGGAATCGTGCTTATTTCTTTGTTTGGAATTCAAACGAAAAGGATTTTTCGAAAAGTTTTGGATCAGAAAAATATAAATAATAATGGATAGGAAAAGAATTATTTAAAAAAAAATAAAAATAAACTATTTACATTTTTTTTTATTATTATTTTTATTTTTTTATTTATTTTATTTATTTTTTTATTATTTCAGTTATATTGGGAACAATATGAGGCATGTTTTAAAGTCTCTAATCTCGTAAAAATGTTTAAATTCGTTTTTCTTACATTAAGCAAAATTGAAAAATGCATATTTAAGTTAATTCTAGAAAAACTCAAGCATGTGAATCGTAATGTTTTAAAAGATGCATATAATTGTTAAATCAAAGATAAAATTAACTAATTACAAAATAAACTAGTTTTCTTGCGAATAGTCTTATAATTTTAAGTTAATAAAAATTTATGTAAACTTTAAAAAAAAAAAGGGAGGGGTTATTTTATGAAACATTTTAGTACAAATATGAAATAAAGTAAAGTAACTGACCAACAGCAATCTAATTACTAAAATCGTTACCTAGATGCTTGATTTATTAAAACATTTCTTAATACACCATACGAATTCAGACCTATGTATTTCAAAAGAATAAGATCTTGTATTTAAAAGTGAAAAAAAAAAAAAGTTTATTCACTCTGGAAGTTACATGTCTGTCTACACGTGAAGATGAAAGAATCTAACATTTCGAAACGCATACTGTGAATATTATTTCTATGATGTGTATCAAGAACCCCAGCAAATTATAATTTTACACCAATTTTACGTAGTATGTTTGTTATGCCCACTTTTATCCGCCTACAATTTAAAAAGTGATATTTTTAAATTGTAGACGGGTTATTAAATTGTAGGTTGTTTTTAAATTGACCCAATGAGTAAAAATTAGCTTTTGGAAAAAATAAAATAAAATCGTATTAAGAATTTTCTTTTTACTTCTGTTTATATTTTATTTCAAAATAAACCTGTAAATTTTCATTAACAATGAAATATTTTTTTTTCAACCATTGTATTAAAACGATACACAACAAAACAAATAAAAAACAACACAAGGCTTTTTTTTTCAGTCATTACGTTTTCTTTTGATCGGTATATGGGTTTAAATAAAATTTTCTTTATTGGCAATGCAAAACTTTGCAGAATAATAAATCCAGAAAATTTTAGATACCCTAATAGAATAGAGTAAATTGATCTTATCTAAATTCTTACTACCTATTAAACAAAGAATGCAAGTGATCAGTAATCTAAGCGTAACTTTAGTAAAAATACATGCTAAAGATATCATTTTATTGTAACTGTTATGTTCAGTTCAAAAGCAAAATACCGTTTACACGAAGTGTGTACTTTCAATTAAGAAGTACATTTAACATTTCCGCAACATTATTTTAAATAAATATTTTTTCTTTCAAATAATAAATCCATTTAAAAAAGAAAAATCACTAAAATTTTTTTTTTTTTTATCTATTAAATTTGTTTTTTTTATAATTCCCCATATTTATCTCTCATTTTTTTTTCTTTTAAACATTTTATTGCAGTAATTTATACTAAATTTAAAAAAATCTTAGTTACATTACATTATATAAAAGCTTCGCTAGTCATTTATACACCTGTCTATACAGGCTCACCAGTGGCTGAGATTTCTCACCTCGAAGCTGGTAAACGTGAGGTGCCGGTTTAGATACTAAGATGTGCTCGCCGTCCTAACCGATCATGATTTTCGGTGGTTTTCTCTGAAACTTGCGCAAATACGGGTTATGACCCCTTAGAAAGGCCCAATGTATGATACTCTCTCTCAAGCTTAGGAGCCTAGTGCAGTCAATCGGTCCTAATTCTAATAACAATACCTGTCTATATGAGTACATCAAATCGAAAATTTTCACATATTCATGATATATTTTTGAAAACTAAAATAAAAAATAAGATATTTTTTTAAAAATACGAATTTTTCTTAAAATTATGTTATTTAGTGATAAAAACATTCCTAATTTGTCTTTCAATATAGAAAATAGTTTACTCCATTTTTAGTAACAAAAGCTATTTTTATGTATTTACACATGTGCAAAAATCTCCTCCTCTTAACTCTCCTCAATGAAAATATCTTCTTTATCTAACTAATTATTGACATTAAATTGGTAAAAATTTATATTGTAGCTTTTTTTTTTTTTTTTTTTTTTTTTTAATGCAGGTTTAGAATAAACAGTAAAACCATGAATGTGCTTTTGCAGAATAAAAATATAAATAGCTTTTGGATAGTTAATCTGTTTAAAAATGCAAAGGTCTTTGATAAAAAAAAAAATGAACTATGTATAACTTCATGAGGATTTGGATTACAACAGCAGTTTCTTCGTTAATTCTTTTATAAACTAAAAGAAGTTTATCTAAAATATTTCTAATATATACATATATATATATATATATATATATATATATATATATACATATATATATACATATATATATATATATATATATATATATATATATATATATATATATATATATATATATATATACATATATATATATATATATATACATACATATATACATACATACATATATATATACATACATATATATATACATACATATATATATATATATATATATATATATATATATATATATATATATTTAATTTATTTATTTTGCATACAAAACTTTTATGATAAAATTCAATTTACTTATCAAATTTTTGTCTTAAATATTTTTATTTCTATTTATACTAATGAAAATCATAAATTTCTAAAGTATTATATAATTAAAATATTTTCATTTAGTTATAAAATTATTCATAATACACGTGAACAGAAAATTATGTAAGTGTTTATGGAGGCACATATACAAATGCATAGAACATTTATTTTAAAAAAAAATGTAAAAGTAACATAATGTACTTAAAATGAGAATAGAAGTATTTTCATTTTCTTTTAATAAAAATTTGACAAGCAAACTGCTCGCCTGTAATAATTTATAACAAATGTAATTACGCAAAATCACGAAACTGAACCTTCCCATGTTAATTTATTTCTGTATTTTCAACCCGCATCTAATATTCAATCAATATGCAGAATCTCAAACTACAAATAAACTGATTTCGACAGCTGAATCTACAGCAAAAATAACGAATTTTATCTCCACAACATATGCATATATATAGATATATATTCTCTTAAATAGATTAAATTTTCTTCGAAACTGAAATGGAATATTCCCCTAGTAAAAGCTTACAGAAAAAAATGTATTCGCATTTGGTTATTCAGATTTCAAATCAAAATTGTTAGAATCTAATTAAATTTTCCTTTCTGTAAAATTAATAAAAGAAATGAAAAAGAAAGAGGAGGGGGGAGAGTTCAACGACAAAATGAAACATCCGTTTCTTTTACCGAATAATTTGTATTATTTCAACTCCAATAAGCAATTTCCAATTATTCAGAAGGAAAAAAAATCCATAAAAGTACAGAAAAACTTATTTTTTCAAGGTCTTGATATATATTTTTAAAAAGACTTAAGATTTTTTTTTGGTAATATATATATATGCAATTTTTTAAACAGAAATTTTGTCAGGATTTCTTTTTTTAATTGATGGTAATAGAAATTAAAAAATATATATAATAATACTAACTTTAAAATTTGAGCGACATTAGACTGCGTAATTTTTTTAATGCATTATACAGATTAAGAAAATTTATAATAAAGTAGCAAAGTGATTCAAAGAAAGATAAACCAAATTTTAATATATAATTTTAAAATCTATTATTAAACTTAAATGCTAGTAAAAATGTTTAACATGTTATACATTAGAACATTTTAATAGGAGTATGACAAAATGTTCGTACAAAAATATAATAAGACATGAGAACTGAAATTGAATATGATGATGGTAATGTGTATCTATAAACGTTGTTGTAAGGATCACAGTTGAATATACTTCTTTATGTCGTTGACTATAGCAGGATTATAGAAACTAAATACTTATAAATTGAATACATGAAAAAAAAAAAAAACAGCAGTAACACATGAATATATTACTAACCCTCGCAGCTAATCAAAAACGTTCACCAAATTTTGAATTATTTTAAATTTTTCTAACTCATCTTCATCTAGAAAGAAAAGTCTTTCAAACTTCGGATCGCTGAATAATTAAGGATCAGTTTTTTTTTTTTTTTTTTTAGAATTCTTAGATTTCACGCGAAACGTGAAATTCTATGAATTTCTGTGCAAAATTCAAGTAGTTTTCTGAATTTATTTTCCGAAAAGATTTATAAATTTATCCCCTCCTACTTTTTACTTGAGGCAAATGTGACAGACTATCGAACATTATTATTATTATTATTATTATTATTATTATTCTGTACAGTTACGTAACACCAAGATAAAACTTTTCATATTGTAACTTTTCATCTCTTCTAAACTGTTTCTCATCACAATCAACCAACATAACTATTCTGCAAACCCGACACAACAATACGATGGTTAAAGAATGAATAAATAAACAATAAATGAACAATAAATTCTTAGCATAGCATTTTAAAAAAAATTCCATATATATAAATTATTATGATCTATAATGAATCACAAAATGCAATAAAAAAAATAATAATAGTATTATGAACACAGTTATTCCTGTTTATGCAAAATTACGAGACAGAATAATAATTGTTTCCTGATTGTTGCCAGCATTAGCGTAAAATCGTTATTATGCATCAAATAATTCCCCAGAATTCATAGATGGCATTATTCAAATCATAATTAATTATTGCATCATCATCATTGCTTTGCGTGACGTTTATACTTGATAATTTCAAAGAAAACTGCTATATTAAAATAGTATCACCGTCTTACCTGCTATGAAAATTCAAAACCAATATTTATCACTTTTAATTTTTCGTTTCTACTTCAATACATTTACCAATTAAATAATACAATTCTTTAATATTCTTATAATCATAATAATCTTTAATCGATAGCGTCATAGAAGTTCCCCAATTAATCGACTATTGTCGATTAATTAGAGAATCAATAGTTCGTAAAACTTTTAATATTCCGAGTCCTCTAATTTTTCCCTTAAAATTCTTGAAATCGATAATATCGAGGTCGCTGGTAATATTTCTTTTCGATAAATTCGTCTAGGAATCCGAAGACTGATTCTTTATCAGTCGAGATAATCTATGCTCGATAGCGTGAGAAATTTATCACAAATTTTCTGGTAGCGATAAATGAATTTCAACTAAAATTAGCGATAAATAAATTAATTTTGAACTTAAAATTTTGATATACGTTCCAAACTCGTTTTTATTGGTTACAGTCATGGATAATAATATCGATTGTTCTAAGTTATAGATCTATTATAGTAAAACATATACCTTGAATAATGAAAAATCTTTAGCCAAACACCACGATTTGCAAAATCTTCTAACAGTTGCTGGGTTAAATTATGAGGCTAAAATGAATAGGCGTATGTGTAGTGTTTAAGCGAATGAATGTTGAAGAATAATCGTGACTAATTATTCGACATCAAGTATATGATATGTGTTTTTAATTAAGTTGTTGGATTTTACTGAAGAAAGATTTTTACTGGTGAAAGTTTTTATTGGTGAATATTTTCATTGATGATGTTAGTTGAACAACTGGCAGTTCTTAAATTATCAATACAAAACAATTTAAATAAAAAACATTTTAATTAATCAAAAGAAAAAACTATGAAACATATTTTTATCTAACATATCTAAGAACTAACTCGATTAAATCAGCGCTTTAATAATTAAAAAAAAAAAATTGGTATATAGCTGTCACGAAGTTACAGTGCTGCAAACAGACAGACACACAGACAACAGCTTGAAACTTATAAAATCTGTCTTTTTTTAATCGGGGATTTAAATTATTACCTGATAACAATACAATTAATAATTTAAAATTGTTTCTAATCATTTAAAAAGCAAAATTGTACTTTTTTTTACTTTCCGAACACTATAGTGAGGAAAGTATTGTAATCATGTCAAAAATCCGAATTGGAGATTTTCATGTTTCTATACGTTTCGAGGTCCCCTGAGTCCGTTTTCACTATTTTTGTGATGATGTATGTATGTGTGTGTGTATGTGTGTATGTATGTGTGTATGTATGTATGTATGTGTGTGTGTGTATGTCTGTGAGTGAATACGCTAGCGTCTAAACGCTTTGTTCGAATAAGCTGAAAGTTGGTACATATATTGTAAGTCACCATAGTACGAACCCTATAGATTTTGGTGAATCTAGCACTTATAGTTTTTTTACAGGGACACAAAGAAAAATTCTTTATCATTATGGCCTATGGGACCAAAATCTTAAAAGCGCAATAGCATCTAAACGCCTTATTCAAATGAGCAAAAGATTTATACACATATATAGGTCACAGTTACTCAATCTGTATAGATTTTGGTGAATCTAGCACTTACAGTTTTTTTACAGGGGTACAAAAAAAATTCTTTATCATTATGGCCTATGGGGCCAAATTTTTAAAAGTGTGATAGCGTCTAAACGCCTTATTAATCTGAGCAAAAAAATTGTACACATATTATAGGTCACAGTTGCACCAACTGTATAGATTTTGGTGAATTTAGCACTTACAATTTTTTTTTACAGGGATACAAAGAAAAATTCTTTATCATTATGGCCTATGGGACCAAATTTTTAAAAGTGCCATAGCATCTAAACGCCTTATTCAATTGAGCTGAAAATTTATATGAATATTATAAATCACTGTTGCACTAACTATAAGCATGTTGGTGAATCTAGCATTTATAGGTTTTTACAGGGACACAACGAAAAATTCTTTATCATTATGATCTATGGGCTCAAAGTTCAGTAGCGTTAAATAAAACATCGTGTAATATATGGAGAAAAGTACTCAAACTCTCTATTATGGTTGTCTCTCTTTTGTTTGTTTAACAACTCCTCTTTTTTTACTTTATCTACAAAACTGTTAATTACTCAATTTTCGGAAAGTCGAGTGGAGTCACTCCAGATTTTTTTTTAATACTTTAAGATAAAATAAAACTAATACACCATAATTTTCATTTTATCTTATTCTACAATGTTGAAATTGTGATGTAAATTATCACATATTTAAAAATTTGTTTTCTCTTTAAAAGGTAGGCAAATTCTCTAAATAAATAAAAGTCCATCACAGAAATATACTTTATAAAATACTATTTTAAATGTTAGGCACGGACCTTGGCTAATTCATACACAATAAAACTTCAGAAATTTATAATTTCTGCACTTAGTTTGATTACTCAAATCAAAATTCAGTTTTAAGATATATTAGAAAAAAATTATCTAATATCCTATATTTACCGTGATTCCACAATATAGAAACTGAGATGTCGAGAAATAATCGAAATAACAGTGTTAATCGTTAGTCAAATGCACAATAAACTTTAACAATCATTAATTTAAAAGAAAGTGCCCTCTCACAAACACACACACACACAAAAGAAAAGAAAAAAGAAAAAAAATGAACGAATAGGAAAATTATATTTCCAAAAGCAAACAGCACAAACTGTTTGCTTACAGTAACCTGTCAACAACGAAACCTCACTAAAAATAAACTCCTGTTCAAAAGCCACTTTCTCGCTGTCCCAATATTTTCCCTCAGAGTATTTAATACTAATTTATCTCCATTAAATGACTATATACGATTTTTTCCATGAACTGAAATGACCACTATACACTATATAACCGATGTTAATAATAAGTTGTATGTGGATAAAAGAAAAACTAAATGACAATATTTCATATTTCTGAATACGCATCCTTTAAAATGGAAATGTGAACGGCGTATCAGACCATTATTTAGCTAATAAATTCAAACACAACGGCTTATAAATGAGTAATATTGATTTTAGTAATAAGAAAATGAAATACAACTTTAAGATTGATAATTAAAAACAAAATTAAAATTGGTATATCCTATTATGAAAATTCAAGGGAAAATTCTGTATTAATGCCCCTCAAAAATAATATTAAAGCGAATATTTGATGTGACATAAAAATATTTTTTGCAAGACGCAAACAATTATAGAAAGCTTTAAAAGAAATATAAACTAATATTAATGATTATTACAAAGATATACAGATAGAAAATCTGAATGTAAATAAATAAACCACTGGATTTATAATAATTGTTCCTCGAATTATGATTTTCAGAAAAACCTCTGTCAAAAGAGCCGATTTTCTATGGCGAGGTGCGTGGCTTTCTTAGAGAAGTTTTAATTTATCTTCTTTTAAAACACCAATTTAACCATGTTCCAAACGAATATGAAATTTTATTAAATTCTGTGTATGAGTTTAAATTTCCAGAGTCCGCAAATGTACATAACACAGACTGACATCAAGTTTAACTATATTTAAATCATTGAATGCATTCTAAACGATGAAAAATCATCGAACACCAGGAGAGAAAATTTTTCTAAATATTTTCTTCTAACGAAGAGGTTAAAAAATAAAAATCGATAAAACATTTCCCCATTTCTCTGAATTTCGATTTCCTTACCATTGTAATTTAAATGTAAATAATGAACAAAGTTATTTAAATTTTCTAAATTTTCTTCACTGAATCAATCTATGTTTCTGAATTTAAAACAATTTTAATTAATAGAAGAAACATTTTGCATCTACCACAAAAAAAAAAAATAAATAAAAAGGCTTTGTTCAGAATTAGATTTATAAATTTAATTTCGAAATGTTCTAATTACGAGGGTGAAGAAAACGCACAGAAAATTAAAAACTGATCGTTTTGGGGTTAATGCAAAAACTGAAATTAAGAAAATAGGCTTAATTAAAAGTGCCAATCAAATTTCGAATCGTAATAAAATGTACAATTAGTATGAATGAAGGTATATCAGAATTTGATATTAAACACATTGCAAAAAAACAATGGGAAAATTATTTCGAGTCGAATTATTTAATCGTGACACTTCACTGGGCGACAACAGAAAAGCATGTACGGTCGGTAACAAAAGTATCCGAACGCTAGCAAAAATTCCTATGTAAAAAAAAGTAGAGTTAATATTGTTTTGTTATATAAATCCTTGTCTAATCATAATCTTTGTCAGTCTAAGAACATGATTCGACAAGGATTTATTTAACAAAATAGTATTAATTCTAATTTTTTACTAATTTTTTCCTTTTTTTTTATTCTAATTTTTTTAATTAGTATGAATGAAGGTATATAAGAATTTGATATTAAACACATTGGAAAAAAACAATGGGAAAATGTCTCGCTGGGCGACAACAAAAAAGCATGTATGTGGTTTTAGAATCTTATTAGACTATGTTTTAACATATAATTCTTTGTATGACTGTTGTCTAAAACCAAATATGATTTTAGAGTAAAATTTTAGAAATTTAAAGCTAGAATTTAAAGCTAGAATTTTAAAACTATAGAAATTTATCTATATCTATATGCAGTACACTTGATGGAAATATTTCTATAGTATTTGCTGCTTTTTAGTTCCCCATCATACTTTCGATATGGGGAACTTAGGTAATCGTGAAAATTTTCGACCTGGGTTTTTTTACTTTTTTACACGTTTTCAGGTGTGAGGAATCTAAAAATCTAAAAATGGGTATGCTGTCCGTCTGTAGGGTGTCTGTTAGTTTGTTAGTCCGTTAGTGTGTTAGTATGTAAGTCTGTGTACGCAATATCTCACGAACAAATGATCGCAGAGAGGTCGGACTAGTTTTAAAGAATTACTTATGACACTGACAACAACCCTACTCATTTGCGAGATTCTAATTACAGAACTTTAGAAGTTATTCGAAAATTATTTATGTTTATAATACTGTGCTTTCATGCTTATTGCACTTAATCGTCACTAAAGAAAAGAAAGTCATTTTCATGTTTAATATTTATTAAAAGCCAACAGCAACTTTAATGTTTCAACACGAAATTAAAGTATATTATTGTTTACTGAAAACATGAACTAAAAGCATACACTTTCCTTTAATATATATATACATATACTGAGTTGAAATAAATAATTTTTTAGTTCATTCTGCTGTACCAATGGTGATACACGTAAGATTAGGGCTCATAACGCACACCTAATAATGAATAGAATAGACAGAAAAATATAGGTTTTTTTCCCTAGTCTCAACAAAATAATTTATAAGTAACAACACTTCTCTCGAAGTCGTTATTTGGTGGCTTCTTTCATGAGAGATATCATTGATTTTAATACCCATTAAAAAGTAGAAGTACCTCAGCAAAGAAAACATACACACTCACACATAACTATATTGAAATATTGGAGATCTTATTTCCAAGAAACCAACATAAAAAGAGAAATTATTGTATTGCTGTTAGAATTTTTAAAGTAATAAAAAGTATAAAAATTAAAAAAAATACTTAGTTCAGAATTCAACTTATAAAAGAAAAAAAATCAAATTGTAAGTTTTGAGAGAATTTGTTGTTATTTTAAATGAATTTATACATATTTAATTAGTATTTTTTAATAAGATAACATAACGACTTTTTTCTTTGAAAGTTAAGCAAAGCACTCTGAGAATACGCAGTCTGAGAGTAAACAGTACAAAATCAAAACTTTAATCCGACCAAATTGCGGGAGCTTTAAACGAGCATTACATCCCTCTCGTTCATTCATTTATTTATACCTAAGTATAAAATCCAACCCTACTTATACCTTTCTTATGTCGTCTGTCAATGAGGTACTACCTTTTTCGTGTCCAGAGTTCCGCGATCTTGTCATACAAAATTGGTGGGGTGGATCGAATTAAATATGTGCAAGAAGACGACCCCAATCAATAACTGAGAGGGGAGAGAAATCGATTCGCAATTTTTTTCACTACTTAAACTAGACGAAATTTGTCTACAACCTCCTAACACACATAATATAAAATTCAAAAAATTTCCAGCTATACGAAATTAGATAATGGTATAAATTTAAGCATTCTTTCTCAGTTAGAAAACTTAACTGTAACTTTGATTTCAATTAAAAAAAAAATAATAATAACAATATATCATCATTGATATTAGGAATTTGTGAAAAATAACTTGAATATCTTAAGCATGCCTATAGAAACAATGAATTGTAAATGTGGATAAAGCTTGTGTTTCCATACGACGTTTAAAACTATCTTCAAAACGACGCATGTGTTCTATTATCATTTCATGATCTTAGGTTTTACATTTTTATATGACTATTTATAAAAAATGGAAAAGGACTAAAATATTGAGTATAAAAGGTCAAAGCTTTATAAGTCGTTGAAATAATTTTAAACCAAATATTTCTAGCCAGAAAATAAGACGTATGGGTTGTAAAAGCACAAATAAGATTATATTTCCGAAATTAGGCAATTTCATATGATATTTGTTTTTCTGGCAACATCCAAATCTAAACAACACTTCGAAGAAAATTTCAAAAATATTCTCATGAAGATCATGTTTTCCGTTCATAAACATTTTCGTTCTCATGTTGATAGAGTTGTTCAGACCGATCTAAATTTAAAAGATTAAAAAAAAAAATGGAAAAGATATTTGCATCATCAATTTTTAATAAGCTTATTCCCTCAATATACATATATGTCAAACAGGTGTCATCTGAGTGTTTATTAGCGTGACTTTTGACAAAACCTATGATGCTGTGCGTAAGGCTTTGTTGTGCACTTTAAAAATAAAGGTAGTGTTTTACAGTTATTAATTAAAATTAATAAGCCAAATATTAATAAATTTAAAATCAAGCAGAAAAATGCTCAAAACTAGAAGATTTATCGTCAGGCCATGTACATCCTTTTTAGAGCAGAGAATCCTAAGATTTCAAAGACTGTAGAACTATTTTAAGCCAAAAATCTACAGTGAACATTCCAATCTTGCGACAAAACGCAGCATACAAAAGAAATAAATACATGTAAATATACAAAATTCAAAGATAAACTGTTACAGAAAATTAAAAACATGCCAAAATATGCTTACACTGAATTAAATTCATCGGATTCACACAAGTCAAGTGTTCATAAGCAATTTATCAAGTTAAAAAAGAAAGAGAAAGAGAAAATTTTAAATGCAACATTAAATTGGAAGACTTAGAATTTTAAACCCATTATTTATTTCCAAACTTTTGAAAGATTTTTCTTAAATAAAATAATAAACGTTTTTATCAGAAATATAGCAAGAAAGCGATGCAACTGAATATTGTAAACTGATGATTAATTTATTGCACAATTTTAATTATATTTAAATATTGTTCCTTTTTCCTCCTTTGTTCTTATTCTTGTCTTTTTTTTTTTTTTTTTTATATATCTTGAGGAGTGATTAGGCGTGCATTACCACACACTTTACAAAAATAAAATTTGAGATAAAACCTCTATTCTTTCTGTTAGACACGGAGAATAACAGAGAAACATCCATTTATCTTCAGATCCTTTAGGATAAACTTAACACTGATAAAATCTCCATTCCATTATGAAACATCTGATACACAAAAACTACTAAAATGCACCCAGGAATCGCCTGTAAAAATTTTTAGGGGCGTAAATCTTTTTTTTTTACTTTTTGGGGGTAAAGATTAGATATAGCACCTGTTTACAAAAAATACATAAAGTTTCCGTAAGATGAGATGTATTTTAAACTTTTATTATAGATGAGATTTATTTTAAACTATTTTAAATATAAACATATTTTGTTAATATTTCTGGTAAGAAATATTTACAAATATACAATAGGAATACTGCTTTCGCACGCCTAGTGATTGATTTTTATAAAAGAACGTGTTTCATTATTTTATTACATCTTATCCGTTAGACTCTCAAGCGAATTTAACTTATTTAACAACGGTTTACAGGACATTTTGATATTAATGGTATCATATTTTAAATCTTAGCACCTATGATAATAATAATAAAAAAAAAGGAAGTTAAAAATGCCCGATGAAATTATTTTTATCATATTATTTTTAATATATGCAATATTATTCAATTGCTAATTACTTATTATAATTAGACAAGTCGACAAAATTGTGCTTTTCATTTTTTCCCCTCACTGTATTAGATGTTTCTAATGTGTTTTGACACTCTGAATTCAGAAATGCTTGTCTTTTCGTCCTTATGTCTTTTATCACAAAGTAAGAATAAAGATTGTAAGAATTCATACAGAAGCTATAACTAATTGGAAACTATTTACGCACAAGATGCATTATTATTTACACATTATATTTTAAATAAGTGCTTTTTTTAACATAGAAGTTCCCTTTACAGTTTTTTTTTTTTTTTTTTTTTAATCTTGTTCACGTGGAGGGTTTATCTATGCAACACCCAACAATAATCTGCGACTATATTGATACTTCGTCGGCCCCAGGGTTAGAAATAAGCAGTCGATAGTCGTATTTTCCGACCAGTTTTTTCATTTTGATGCTTAGAATTACAATCATAGGTGCCATATTTGACGCCTGGATTTTTTCCATATCATATCTAATAATTTTCCCAGTCCCATCAGACAGTAAACAAGTCCATTTCATCTAACCAAATAAAAACTAACCTAATAAAAACTGATTTAAGAAATCATTTCTCTATGAAAGTAGTTGACGATTTGTTAATAATTAAATTAAACAGCCCTAAATTTGAAGATTTCTGCCCAGAAAATGCTATTAAATTGTGGTGGAATGATGTATCTTCTGGGCGAAGAATGAATTTGTAATTTTAAATAATGTACGGTTAATATTGTCAATGTAATTACATTCATTGCATAAATATTTTTTATATAATCTTGCATATATTATTTACAAGTTGATGCTTTATTATAATTATTATTATTATCTTAATATACATCATATTTAATTATAGATGGCACCTAGATTTTTAATTTGGACGCCCAAAAAATTTAATCCAGGCGTTATTTTGACGCCTAGTTTCAAAATTCTTATTTCTAACTGGTCGGCCCGTGATACCTCCTCTACATTTCTCTGATGTCTTGATGAAATAGCTCTCCCTGTACTTTACTTACATCATTCAGATTTTCCGGAAAATAACTTAAATGGGAACTGAAAAAGATGAGTTGTAAGGTGAAAAATCCCATTTTTTTTGTCAAAGCTGTACAGGATAGAAAATTTTCAATGGGTTTTCCTTAATCAGCATCTAAAAATACTCCAGAAAAACACATCACCTTGAAGAAAAAAATTTCATCCTGTGTTATTTAAACCTGTATTATTTAAACTAATTTTTGGTTTTCCTCTATGTCAGCTAAATGTTTTGAACATAGTTCGGTGGTTTCTCGCAGAGGCCGAGAAAAATAACCATCAAATCGCCAACTGCCAGTTTTTCATATTATTTACATTATTTACATTACTTATCATTTTTTTTTATTAACTTTTCCACTTCCTTAATTTTTTTTTCAATTTGCAGATAAAATGTATTTATTTATTTATTTATTTATCTGACACATATTGCCGCAATTGCGACGTTAATTTTTTCTGAGAAATCATCCTTTTTGTTATTATTTTATTCACACCGCCTAATCAAGGGTGAAAATATATTTCCTTTTTATCAGTGCATTATTGTAGCTACGATTTTGCTTTTACTTTGCTATAACTATGATGTCAGTGTTATCCCCGACAAACTTGGCCTTTATTATTGATAAGATATACACAAATCACTGCATCAATATAGAGTGTTTGAAATGCTGTATAATTTCAGGATATTTGATAAAATGTGAAGACAAATTTTATGAATTATCATTTCATTGAATATTTTTAGAATTCTGTAAATTGATATAATTTATTCAGGTTTACTGTATCTTATTTTCTATTGTAAACCCTATATATACTTCACTGGTTTGTCTGCAGTGCTTAAAAAAAAAAAAAAAAAAAAAAAAAAAATAATATTACAAAAGAATGCTGATGTACTACGGTCTATGAGATGGATATTTGAATATTTCTATATTCTACAATAGATAATGAAATGAACATAAACTATCCAGATGCGCGAATGTTTGTTGCAAGTTAAGCATCAGTGATTCGTATACAGGTCCACACTAAAGCATTCAGAATCATTTTGAGGTACACGTGAATATTGCAGAAAGCAGTGTATTTTCTACTGTGTTATGAGTACTTTTTCCCTATATTAAAAGGGTTTTTTTCCCTATATGGTGAGATTTTATACAACTTTAAAACTAAGATAATAAATAATTTTTTTTAGGAAATAAAAATGGATTACCTCTTAAATGACTTTCGATTTCATACTAGAGTAAAAAAAAAAAAAAAAAAAAAAAAAAATGTGGAGTGAATTATGATAGCGGATGTTGTATATGTGTATCATAACTTCTTTTCTTTTATCATTAACAAGTGTAAAACTAGCAATATAAAGATTTCTAAACTTGACATTAATAATTTATTTTATGATTAATTAATTAAAATTATTTTCCCATAAAAATCTGTAATTTTAAATTGAAAGAACACTAAATCGCAAATTACAAAATGTCAATGTAGAACTTATTTTCAATTTAGTTAAATATTTTTTTTCTTTAAAATCTTTAATTTTCAATCGAATTCGACGATTATTTGTCTGTAAACTCATAACCTCTATTTTTGTCTAGTTTTTTTTTTTTTTTTTTTTTTCAAAATCAATTAAAAATTCGAGATTTTTTAAAAAGTATTTTTATGCTGCAATTAAAAAAATAAAATAAATAAACAAATAAATAAAATAAAATAAATCCATGGATATATTATCAAACAAGATTTGGAAAGTTGACAGCTTGCAAATTTAAAAAATATAAATGCAAAGTGGCAAGACCAAAAAAAAAAAAAAAAGAAAACACGCATTTTAATTAATTAGTTAAAATTGTCAAAAATAATCCTCAAATATAGCTAAGAAGTGCCCCTTTTTAATCAGCATTGAGAGAGATATATAGACAGCCACTATTCACAGACAGATTACTACCTTCTTATGTGGTCGGGTGGAAGGTAAAAATTATATATATATATTATTATTATTATTATTATAAATTTCTTTACTTCGATTTTATTAAAAAATCGAATCTTCCGTTTTTATTAAAAAAGGAACATTATCTTCCGTTTTTATTTTTTAAAACACTCCCATTTCCTCTTTACTAGCAACAGGAATGCATACAAAATGGAAAAAAGAAAGATCTAAAGAAAATCTAAATTAATAAAGAAAACCAAACTTCTAGTTACGAACGATGAAGCGCAATATTTTCTCTAAAACAATTTACGCAACCTTTGTAAATAATCGCTCACTTCCCAATAACAACCGAGGCATCGTTTATCAGGTTGATTAATCACCAACAAAAAAGAGCCTCTGCTACTTTTGTTACGAGAAGAACGGGTTTCAAACTGTAATCAGACCTACACGGATGGAATCCAATTTGCCCAACACACTGCCACAAGTTATGGCAGAAGAGAAAAATCAAAGATGAAACAATGAAGAAAAGAATTCTTACCGATAATGCTTTATCCACCAAAAGATTCAAAGTTTTTCTGCTTACTTTCATCATAATTACATTGGCAACGGTAAATATTTATTTCGAATCGAGTCTGAAAGAAGTTCTAGCATTTGTTTTTTAGTGAATATGTTAAGTCATTTACTACAAACATTTACTTGAAAAAATGACATTTAACAAATTAGTGAAAATTTTGTTAGGAAAGTTTTTTTTTTTTTTTCTTTTTTTTTTTTTTTTTATGAAACAGATTTGAATACTAAAATTATTGATAGTATGATTTACCTTCTATAAAAATTAAAACCGAGAGAGACAAATTAATAAACAGGTAACAAATGAATTTTTCTAATATAACATTATAAACAAACATAATAAACTTCAAAATTATACAATAATTATTAAAATGTAAACTTACGTGCAGGATAATGCCTGCTGTTTACGTTTTGAACACAAAAATAATGCATTACAAAATTCTTATTCTCATTCAATTTTTTTTTTTTTTTTTTTTTTTTTTTTTTGAGGGGGGGGGGAGTTGTAGTTTAGAGAGTTTAGAGACAACTTATCACAGTCAAATACTCCCAAAGAAAAAAATTCATTTAAAAATTGGAGCATTTTTGAGGAAAGAATCGAAGTACACCGAAATATTCTCGAATTGAATTATTCAATTATGGAAAATGGTTAGTGATGCGGGGGTGTAAATAAGTAATTTGAAGATGAAGAATCTAAAAATGTGTTTTTTTTTTTTTTTTTTTTTTTTTTTTTTATTCTGATAGGGAATTTCAGAATACTTTCAAATTGAACTGAAAATAAAAAATAAAATGAAAATAAATAAATATATATATATTTTTTAAGATGAAAGAGAGACAGAGGTGTTTCCTTTCGTCTATATTTAATATAAGAAAGTATCAGAATCGTAAAGAATTTCGACTTTCAATCCTAATTTCGAATTCGGTTTTCAATAGATTTACGCATTCTGAGATGTCCTTTATATATGCTTTCTCTATTTTTATTCTGTATGTGTATGTGTGCGTGAAAAAAAAAAAAATTCAAATGTAGTTCTTACAATTAATGCTTAGAATTTAATGCAAATTGATATATTCTTACATTTTGACATAAGTTAGTTCTATAAACTTTTTGCACAAATCATCTAACAGGTAGCGCTGTCAAACAATTTTATTTAAAATGTTTAATAGGACAGTGTATGAAAAAATTTCGTATAAACAAGAATTATTTTTGACCAATTATTCTAAAAAAAAAAAAAAAAAACATTTCTAATAGTAATTTTCATACAAGGACGCATTTTTCCATATGCAGGAGCATCAGTTCCCCTCTAGGGGTGTAATATATTTACACGAGTAATTTTTAAAAGTACTTGTTAACGTTTTTAAAAAGAATTTGTTTATGTATCTATTTATTATTTTTTTTTTTCTTCATTAAAAAGAAAAAAAAAAAAAGAATTTTTCAGATGCTGTCTGTAGGTGAAAATTTTCTCTTTTTACATATTTAGGAGTATACTTTTCTGGAATGAAAAAATCATTTGCACTCACCATGAAAATAATTCCGGTAAATATAAGTTTAATTAACAATTTGTATTAAGTGACTATAAAAAATAAAATATAGAAGAAAGTTTTGTGAGTCCACAAGTCCCACTAGTGTTTAAAAGACAAAACGTTTCACGTAAAACTTATAAATAATTTCTATAAAAAAAAAAGTTTTTTGCTGATCTTAATTAATACAAGCAGTCTACAGCTCTTTAAATTACGATAAAGTGTTTTTATCAACTTTTCGAAGTATACTCAAATACATTTTAATAATTTTAATATATGTTAATTAAAAATTATGGAGAACTAGTAAAAACTTGATGTTAGAAACGTCAACTGGATTTATTGTACATGCATTTTGTAAGATAATCTGTATTGCGCGTTCATGGATGCGACGGAACACAAATAAATGGAACTCGAAAGAATATTTAAAAATATTTTTACAAATAGATACTGACAGATTAATTCTATCCATCCCTCCCCCCCCCCCCCAAAAAAAAAAGCATGAATTGATTTGACAAGGTGAATTTTTTATTAGCTTTTGCATAAAAAACTTCAATCGATTCTGATAATTTTCTACAAATATGCAAGATTTAAAAAAAAAAAAAAAAAAAAAAAAAAAAAAACTGAGAATTTCTTCTATGTTTTTTTTTTCCCTGGTTGCTAAACGTGGAGTTAGAAGAGCATTTGATTGAAGAATGGAAATTTTCGAAATCCACCAATTTATTTATTAATGCACCTATAATTTAGTACGTATTATTTAATACACTGAAAAGATGTCTCTTATTGTTATGGTTGTTATTTTCATGCTACATTATTTTAAAGACTTGTATGTATAACAATAAAATGTTTCGAAAAACTGACATTAAAGGCCAAACAATTTAAATCGGGGTAGAGTTTAATTTAGAATTCTTGGGAAGAATTGGTATACCACGACCATCCAAAAAATTTCTACTATTATCATTTTATATAATGTCGACTACCGTTTAACACGATGCGCATAAAGTTTTAATCAACTTAGTTTCTCACAATAAAGATTTCCACTATGCAATTTGATGCAATTTTAATCAGTAGATGCTGATATATAGCCATCAAAAATTCTTATTAAAATGATCTGCACTCACCATGGGAAATAAATTTTGATAAGTATAATTTTGACAATTAATTTGCATTATGTGACTATGTACATTATAGAAGAATGTTTTGTGATGAAAACAACATTCTAGTTTTCTTGTGAATTAATATTCATCATTCAGCTTACTAATATGCATATTTGACAATTTCTAGTTTCTTGTGAACCTGAAACATCCCTCGAAACATTTCATTAAAAAAAATTTTTTGAAAAAAAAATGGTGCTAAGGAAAATACAGATAAAATTTCGAAACAAAATTTCCTAAAATCACTCCAAATTTGAAAATTTATAAATAAATAGATATATGAATAAATAACATATCTAATAATTTGTGCATATAATAAGACTTATGTAAAAATTTTGTAATATATATATACTAGCAGACCCGGCCACGCGTTGCTGTGACTAAGTTATACGTGGAATTATACGGCTGTAAACTATTTAGTACAGTTAAATTATTATTTACGGACAAAGACGAAAACGTTGTAGCCGATGTAAAAACCCACAGGGTTGAGATTTGAAACTTAGGTCAAAATTTGGAAGCGATTGATAAAAATTTTCGTAGTGTTGATATTAAGCACAAATTAATTTTATTGTAGGGTCCTATAAATTTTAATGGAGAAGTGATATATATTATTTCTAATGCTACTTTGGATAAAATTGCTAAAATGACTAATATATAAATTAAATTCTATTAAAATTCTATTAAAATAAAAGTATAAAAGAAACAGACGATTTTAAAATCAATTTTTATGGAGGAGTGAAATATAATATATGCTATAATGGATAATTTTACTATAAAATGACCTCATCATTTTAAATATTTTAAAGAGGGCAACATCTGTAGTTATAAAAAGGAAAACAATAAGGCTAAACCAGAAAAATAAGTAAATTTGATAAATATTTTAAAACTTTAAAATTGGAAATCTTATGAAATATTGTAACATTTAAAGTAAATACATGAATCATTTTAAATAGAAAAAGATTTTGGAAAAGTTTAGTGTATTTTAACGAAGTGATGAGAAGTTTTTGAGTATGTTAAAATTTTAATAGTAAATTCAAGTTAATAAAGATGGGAAACATTGGATTAAGATAAGAATAATTATAAGATTAAAAAAAAAAAAAAAAAAACTTTTTATATACCATGCTTTTAAATTTTAATATACTAATAATATACTAATTAAAAGGAAAATGATAAATATTATATCATAGTTTGAAGTCAAATTTGTTTTCAAATGTCTAAATAAAATATCTGATGTAAGATACTAATATTTTGCAGCGGAATAGATTTCATTTCTGTCATCCTTGGCGAAAAAAAAAAGAATATCGCCAAATTATATGGCGAAAATATTTAATTCCTTTCAAAAATCATGGTTATTTTAACAACTTATGTTAAAAGAGTAATGAATAATATGAAACAATATTTCATACAATACATATTACGTGTCATACATACGTACAATGAATAATACATATTACATTTCGTACAATGCATACATCTGGCATGTATATTTTCGTGTTACGCTTTTGATCGCCAAATAATAATAATAATAATAATAAAAGCCAAGGGCGACAGAGTTTTGAAATTTAAAATTAAAATTTTGTCAATTTGACAGCAAAATAATTCAATCTAACACCCGCGATAACTAATACATATCTATACCCAAATATAAGGATTAAAATCGGGAAATAAATTTCCTCGATTTTTAATAATTTCTTACAAAAAATCCAGTGGGCAATTAACATAGGAAATCTTTTTCTTGGCTGCACAGACGGTCAGTGAGTCACACTTCGCTTGCGTATAGAACTCATAGATATAGTATAGCATATATAGAATAGAGTGATCATTGGGGAGAAAAAAGTTATTCCTTTTCATTTGGGAAAAGACGACGTTTTTACCAAAATATGGCCGTCTTTCCCCGAGTGAATACACACGGGAATACATACTAATATTTTAGCAAATAAAATTTATGAGTAATTTATTTGCTAAAGGGGAATGGAAGACTCCAGATACAATTTCAAATTCATATTTCTTTCTTTCTTTTTTTTTTTTTTTTTCAATACCACTTAATGGCTGTTTCCAAAGCTTTTATTTATTTTTTTTTCGGCATCAAAAATCTTTGTACGATAACATGGGGATGAGAGATCTATATATATTACTATATCTATGATAGAACTACATTAACACTTTATCAATGTGTATAAAATCTTTAAATTGATTATGACGTCAATTTTCGTGAGATGCATAATTTAACTTTATAATTCTTTAACGTTCACGTTTGATTAAATGTATTTATTTTTATGTCGAAAGAAAATGAACTCGTATTTTTTTTTTTTTTTTGGCAACAATTCAATTAATGGAACTCACAGATATTTTGGAGCAAATTTAATAAAGGTCTATAATTAACAAATAATTGCAATAAAACAATATTGTGACAATAAATTGAGATAAAAACTATCCTATCTCTCAAGTTGGACCAAACTGCACACAGTGTGCAAAATTTCATTAAAATCGGTTCCTTAGTTTAGGAGTTTACCCCAGACAAACATCGTGACACGTAATTTATATATATATACAGATATATATGGAGGTTGATTAATAATATGTGGAATAAAAAAGCGATTATAGTATCAAGCATATAAAATTGTGAACATTTTATGTCTAAAACACAGAATTTCAAATTGCAAACTGAACATTTAATTTGATGGTAAGAATGTATTCAGCACTAGAAGGACCGTGGTCCTTTATAATGTAATTGTAATTTGTATGAAAAATAACTGATTCGGTCGTTTAAAGTTAAAGCAAAAACGAAAATAAAAGGCAAACTACCCTCAACCCCTTTTTTCTAATCGTCAACATCGATATCCGACAGTAATCTCTTGTGAGTCTAAAAGTTTTTCATAAAAATTCCTTTCAAAGAACTATGCGACGTATATGCTAAATAAACCTCCCGAAATAAATTTTTTGTGATCACCCTAAATCAAGCATAAAAAAATAAATAAAAACTAGATCAACTATTATGAAAAGGAAATTTTGACAGAAAATTCGTATATATGTTTGTATGTATATAGTTCAAGACACAATTATAATCATCCATCCTTGAGTATTGCTTGAATATACTCTAAGAAAAAAATTGTTCAAAAATTGCTTCATTAAAAAAATTTACTACTTGCGTGTGTACGAGGAAATGAAAAAAAAAAAAAAAAAAAAAAAAAAAAAAACGAAGAAGAAGAAGAAGAATTTCCTCCCATATTCCTAATATTCATCTTTCAGCTTGTCAGTATCGATATCCGACGATTTTTTATATCTTGCGAGCTTTATACACTCCAGCAAAACTTTACATCAAAAATATCTTTCAAAGAATGATTCAAAAGAAATTACAGATAAACTTTGTAAACAGCATTTACCAAGATCGGTGATTTTCCTAATATTAATAATATAAATATGTGCGTGTGTATGTATACGCCTCCAGTGATAAGTCAAGAGAGAAAACCATGTAGAGAACTGAGAAAACAATGTAGAATACAAATATTGTATTACAATATTTCGTTAGCAATGTGTTGGAATAATTCAGTCTGCTAATCAGTCAGGTTCCCATTTTCTTCCTTCCCATGTTATCTTATGAAATTTTTGTAGCTTTGATTTATAAGGATATTGCATTCAAAAATGCAGTTTTTCAAATTCTTATTTTTTATTTTCTCTCTTTATACCTTTTCTAATTAATTGTTTTTAAAGATAAATTTAAACTTTCCATTTCAATAAGTAAATTATAATTTTCAATCTAGACAAATAATTTATTTATTTTATTTTATTTTATTAATATAAAATACGACATGTTCAAAGAGTGGAGTTCAACAAAACAGAAATTGTAAAACTTCATTTTTGAATGAGATATCCTTGTAATACGAAACACCAAAATTTTTTATAAGATAACTTTGGAAGGAGGAAAGGGGGAATCTGACTGTAAATTAAACATATAAATTCGTGGACATTTCCATTTACTACAACAATGAACTTCAAAAGTAATTGCGAACAGAATGTTCATTTTATGAATGTAAGAATGGGATTAAAAAAAGATCAAACAAACAAATCAAAAACTCCTTACTACTCTCACTTTTAATCGGTACCTTTCTGATTGTCAATATAGATAACCGACAATATTTTTGTCTTTTGTGAGCCAAATGAAACAAAACAAAAAAAAAGGGGGGGGGGGCAAAGTTTTCATAAGAAATTCCTTTTAAAGAATTTTACTAAATAAACTTTTCAACAAAATTTATTACAATCCCTCCAAAATCGAACATAAAAGACGAAAACTAAAAACTACAAAGTCTGTTATTATAACGAGATATTTCTGATGAAAAGTACGTATATGTATAGTAATACGTATGTAATTTAAGTTACTATCATAATCAATCACCCATTCTTGAGTCATGCGCGAACATACGCTAAAAAAAATTTGTCGAATGGAATTTCTCCATTATTAGAAGTTACTGCTTACGTGGGTAGGAATAAGGAATTGAAACATTAAGTATATAAAAGTTTGGGCATTTCTTAATGCACTACAATAATGAATTTCAAAACTAATACAAATTGAATATTTCATTCTATTATATATTGCCATACAATTGAAACACTTAAAAATAATCTGGTGTGTTACTCATACGACTTTCTCTTACCCTGAAATTTATACTGTAAATACAGGTTGCAGATTAAGAGGTAAGATAACGAGAACTGTCATGTAAACCTATGCTAAACAATTCAAATTAGGCCTCAGAAAAGTTTTATACGATAATTAGTTCTGTGTGAGGGGGGCTACCGCTCCCCTCAACCCCCCGTTTCATTAATGCACCTACATTTATATAGAATTTAATTCGGTTATTAAAAAATAATTCTGTTTTTAAAAAATAATTTATTAAAATTATTATTTAAAAAAATTATTTTTTATGATAATACAGACGATTTCCATATTAGAGAGGTAGTGTAACACTAAATATCCAAAAAAAGTCCATTTTACTCTCAATATTAAAAAAAAAAAAAAAAAAAAAAATACGAAAAAAAAGAAAAAAAGTTTTTTTTTCGTTAAAATTAAAAAAAATCTATAACTTTGTTTTAAATTATCACAGATTTATAGTTCAACCATTCGTTTTAAAGGTATTCGCAAGCTCTTTTGAATGATACCCATCATGAAAATTTACTCCCCTCGAGGGGGGACTTCCCCCCCCAGGGGGGGAGGCGAGGCTCCTACATACACAATTTTTTTTTTCCCAGTTAACTATCTCTATTACAAAAAATATATGTTCGTTTCATTTGGTTTAGTGCAGTCTATAGACGTTAAACTCTACTTACCTGCAATTTCCCCCATAGACGTAATGTATTAGAATTCTCTTGATTGTCCTTGTACACGAACCATTTGCTTGATCTTAACGAAAAACTTACTATAGCATCCCTATATGATACACATTTAGAATACCAAGTTTGAAATTTCTGCCATAATTTGTTTTTGAGATATACTGAAAACAGACAGACAGACACACAGACACACACACAGACACACAGACACACAGACCATTTGCTAAAAACATTATTTTCGTATTCAGGGGACCTCAAAACGTGTAAATATAACAAAATCTCGCGTTCGAAAATTTGACCCAAAAACAATACTTTCTCTACCTTATGGGTAAGAGAAAGTAAAAAGGTAAAAGGAAAAAAGATCTTCCCCTTGATTCTAATCATCCTCATCTTTCAGTTTGTCAATATGACAACTTTTTATAGCTTGCGAGTCTGACACTCAAGCTAAACTTTATATATAAACATTATTTAAAAGCATGAGGCAAAAATAAATTACAAATAAACTTTCTAAACAAAATTTATCCAAATCACTCTAAAATTAATCATTTTCACTATAGAAATTTGAGACCATAAATAATACTAAATTCTGAATAAAACATTGTATACAAACACTGTATTATAAAAGTCGGTTAATAATGTGTTGGAATAACTAAATGATTATAAGATTAAGTCTATGAATTTATAGACATTGCTATCTATGCATTGCAATACTGCATTTCAAAAGGTATGCGAATAGAACATGCATTGTATAAATGTAAGGCAGGAATGAGAAGAATGTGAAAAAGGAAAGGAAAAAATCCCCCCCTGTCCTTACTTCTAAACATCCTCTTTCAGCTTATCAGTATCGATATACGATAATTTTTTATTACTTGCAAGTTAAGTTTATATAAAGTTTGGCGAAACTTATCATGAAAAATTCCTTTCAAAGGTTTTTGCTAAATAAACTTGCTAAACAAAATTTATTGAGGTCATTCTAAAATTGGATTAAAAAGACATATAAAAACTGTATTATCTGTTATAACAAGAGATTTTTGATAAAAAGTATATGTATATTGTTTTAAGTATAGTTGAAGTTGCATTAATAATCATCCATCTATGAGACATTTATGAATATACTCTAAGGAAAGACTGTGGAATAGAATTACTGTATTATACGAAATCACTACTTGCGTGGATATGAATAATCAATTACAGCATTAAGTATATAAAAATGTGGACATTTTTCAGTGTAATATAACAATGAATTTCAAAACTAATACGAACTGAACATTTCATTCTATTCTTTACTCTCATAAAATTGAAACACTTAAAAGAAGACGAAGAATGTGAAAAAAAGCAAAAATCCCTCCCCTTGTCTCTAATCGTCATCTTTCAGCTTGTCAATATCGACATCCGAAAATTTTTAATCTCTTGCGAGCCTGACACTCCAGCGAAGCTTTTCATCGAAAATTCCTTTCAAAGAATGATGCGAAAGTGATTTTCTTTAGAATCTTTTATAGAGAATGAATCGTGATGACAAAAGCACTTTATTGGCCGTAATATGAACAAGAAGAATACAAAACTTTTATAGGAAGTTTACGGCAGACAACGCGTATTGAAAATGGATTGGTGGAATTTTTATTGTACAGTTTTTATGAGCAACGGTTCCATCACATTGATTGAGTGTAGCTTCGGTGAATTTCAGAAGAAAGACAAGAATAAAATTTTAGTTCTCTGAAAAATGTACTAAAGATTTTCTCAATGTTTCATGTTTCTCTCAGTTATTAAAATTTGTTAGTAAAATTTGATAAACTAAATAGAATCGCTAGACTTGCAGTAATCTGAACTATTTAATGTCTTTCTTTTTAACTTTTAGTAAATTTAAATTGTTTCTGGACTTTTAGTAACTTTATAGTTATGTTTTTATATGTATTATAAAGTATAATTTCTCCACATGGGTTGAGTGTAGTTTTACAGAATTGCAGTAGAAAAACAAGGAAAATATTTTATTTCGTTGAAAATGTTAATTAATATATTCTCAGTATTTCATGTTTTAGCATGCTTTAATAACGTAAATAAAACTGTTAGGTATTCAGAAATTTTGAATTTTTATTTTACTTTTATTTTACTTTTTATTATTATTATTATTATTATTATTATTATTATTGTAAATCTTAATTGTTTTACGGAAATTTAGCACATGTTTAGAATGATGCACTGACGGATCTATACTCTGTTCGCCGAGAACTGATAGCGAAAGTAAATAAAGCAACGTCATTCGTGGCGATACTGTTGAATGACTGGCGTTGGATTGAAGACAAACGGCGTCTCTCTGACAAGCGAACGATTTCTTTTTTCGTTTGTTTATTTCGTAGCTTTTTCCTTTCTTCAGGTGTTTAATGAGAATTATGGAAAATGAAATCATGAAATAAATTCCTCGGAAGGAAAGATAAATGCAATGAAGCCAGAAAATAGTTTTTATCCAGCTGTCGTAAACTATACTCTCTTACAAAGCAGGAAAGCTAAACTTCGATCAATATAAACAGAATCGTCCATTCAGCGAGAAAGCATAAATGTGACAAATTCTGTTTATAAAACTTTATGTTTACTTTCGCTATCTACGAACATAGTATAGATTTATAATCTATAATTTCATTACATGGACTGAATGTAGATCTACAGAATTGTAACTGTGTAGCAAGAATAAAATTTTAATTTCTTCGAAACTGAGCCAAAAACTGAGCTCAATATATCATGTTTCAGTAAGTTTCAATAAAATAAATTAAACCACTAAGCTTTCAATAATTTTAAATATTTTACCTTTTTTTTTTTTTTTTTTTTTAACATTTAGCTCATTTTAACTGTTTATTGGTTTTTAGTAGTATTTTAATATGATGTAGAGGAGATGAGGGTGTTATATGGAGTAGTCGGGAAATATGGAATACCGAGATTGCGGCTCTGATTAATGCTGCTGTCTCGCCAAAATACCATGAATTATTCAAGAAAGATTCCCATGAAGCAATATAGTAAGAAGCAACCGGTTGTTGTTGTCGTACCATTCTCTATAGAACAAGGTATGTTTTGTGATTTTGAAGAGTTTTTGCAGGTACGGTTTCAAACATTTAAACTTACTAGTACACATGAGGTTTAAACATTGATGTTAAGCATAATGTATGCTCAAAGAATTGTACTTTGTTATACGTTAGTCCTTTTTTAGCTGCAAATATTTTGTACATCACTTTAAAAGTTTATTTTCAAAAATGACGTGTCGGGTATTATGGAATACTAGGTATTTCATAGTATCATCTGAAATTGACATCATGTATTCAACAAAAGAAACAGAAAATAAAGATGTCGAATGTATCTTCTGTCACAGAAAATTCTCCGAAGATGATTTTATGAAGTCTAATTAATTTTTCCATGGTTTAAACAGTTTAAACCACGTGTTCCATATTACTCGACTATTTCATATCAACCTCCATTTGTAACTTTATTTTAAAGTAAACATTTTATAACAACAAAATATTTTTTTTCTTTTTTTTAAGTGAAATTTCATTACAAATAATTACACTATGTGCTCATCATGATTTTGGGGATTTTTATTGAAAACAAGTAAAGTTATTTTAAGAAATGTAAATGGTATTCATAATACCCTCCTCTCATCTATTGATTGATTTTTACCATAACCTATAATTTCATCACAAATATTGAGTGTAGTTTTACATAATAGGAGTACGGAAACAAGAGTAAAATTTTAGTTTTTTTTTTTTTTTTTATGTACTTTACATAAATATATTGTCAATATTCCATACCATTATAAGTTTCATTAAAACTTGTTAAACTAAATGAAATCGTTTAACAACAAATTAATTAAAATCTTTATTTTACCAAGATTCTTTTTAAATTTTTAGTTAATTAACTTCTTTCTTCTCTTAAAATAATTATTTAGTATAACTTATGAATTGATTTATTTTATTAAGCTACTTTAATGGATTGATTGAGTGTAAGTACAGAGTTAGGTGCGATTTTTTTTTCCCGCTTACTTTCTTTCATTTTTTTTTTTTTTTTTTTTTTTTTTTTTAACTGCACTAAAGATATCGAAATAACCAAAGTTTATTAAATTTTTAAACATGTTACGCAATATAACAATGTCAGACTTCTAGTAAATTTAAATGTTTACAATATATTGATTTGTCATAAAGTTTAATAAATTTTAAATTGTTTCTATACTTTTAAAAACATTTTAGTATGATTTACGTATTGATGTACATTATAAATTCATGACATTGGTTAGGTATAGTTTCGCTAATTTGAAGAAAAATATTAAGTGCAAATTGCAATTCTTTGAAAAATCAGCCAAGAAAATGGAAATTATGTACGGGAATATTAGGTCGAAAAGGTCGTTGAAAAAGTGGTAAAAATATGTTCATGGAAAAAGTCATGTATATCGATAAATATTAATACTTACTTATAAAAGAACTAAAACTTAAATTTGGAAATACAATTTTGAGTGTAGAAAAGAAGTTTAATAATATTCCAATGTTAATATTATAATATGTGATATATTATTGCTGAAAACTGGAGTATTTTGGACGCTTTTATTTTCATATAATTAAGAAATTAGCAATAATAAATAAAGAATGTTTAATATAGTTCTTTTTTGCTTTCTTCTATATTAAATAGAAGAAAGTGATGTATTCGTAGAAATTTTAGACTTCAAATTTTCGACGGATTTACATGTTTTGAGAAGATCAGAACACGATTTGACCATTTTTGGAAAATGTCTGTCTGTGTGTGTGACAAAATTTATGTGGTGACTGTATATTAGGAACTATTGCATATAAATTTATACGTAGGTTCACCTTGACATAAATCAATGCCTATAAACTTTTGGTGCCAACCAATCAAAAGGTGGCATTGCTGTACAGAGATATCCGCAATTACTTAGAAGGATATATCTCAAGAACAATTCCACAGAAATATATTTAAATTTATATGTAGATTTGCCTTGACATAGTGTCTATCAACTTTTCGTACCAATCCATGAGCAGGTGGTATTGTGATACAGTGGTTTTTATAAGTTAAAGGAAGGCTATCTTTAATGAACTATTCCACAAAATTGCATATAAATTTATATGTATGCATCATGGACATGAATTAGTACCTGTTAACTGTTGGTGCCAATTGCTGAACAGATGGTTTTGCTCTACAGAGGTTTCCGCAATCTAATGGAAGGATATATCTCAGATTCTATTGTTTATAATCAAACAAAACTTGATATGTGCAAAGGTCATTAAAAGACATCATGCTGACACAATTTGGGTGCATATTGAATGATAGATACTATTCTGCAATTTTTTTCCCGAGAACGGGAAGAATGTCATGTGTATGGTAAAAAATCACTTCCATTGAACATTTAGTGTAATACTTCACTGAGATGAAAATCGTCTGCATTTATAACGAAAAAAAAAAAAAAAAAAAACTAATAAATAGTTTGTACTGCGTGAATTTCTAAAGGAAAATGTAGAAGAAAATTATGTGGTGGTCACAACATACTAGTTTAAATAAGTATGTTGCGGCAATAAGTATGTTGCGGCTATATTTTCCTATACAAATTCACTCATTGCAAATAATTTATTAAACTTATTATTTATTGAAATTACTCTCATGATGAATGTAGACGATTATCATTTTAGCGAAGTACAAAACTAATCCACAGAAAGTCAATTTTATTCTCTATATGGCATCTTTAAAAAAAATGCTTTCAAATTTTATTTTCGTTAAAAAAAAAAAAAAAAAAAAAATGGTAATTTTATTTTAAATTATCATAGATCAACCGTTCACCATTCGTTTTAAAGATATTGGCGAGCTCTTTTGAAAGACACCCATAATGAAAATTTTCTCCATTGGGGGAAAGCGATAACTCAATACATATATATATATATATACCCATTCACTATCACTATTATAAATAATTCTTTTTAGTTTCATAATGATTCTTAAAAAATAATTCTCTTCATGCCCATTTATACGAAATTTGACCTATACTGTTGTGTCTAATCTTTAGAAAAAGCATGATGGCAACGCCACCTGTTGGACGATTTTCACCAAAAGCTGATAGGCACTAATTTATGTCAAGATGCAACTACATATCAATTTATATGAAATTCTGTGCAGTATTTACGAGATATAGTTGCACAAAATTTTGTTATACGCACACAGACGGACAGGCAGACATTTTCTAAAAAATGTCAAATCGTGCTCTGGACCTCTCAAAACATGTTAATGCATCGAAAACTCGATTTCGAAAATTTTTACGAAGCCAATAGTTTCTTCTATTGAGTACAGAAAAAGGTAAAGAAAAAAAATAACTATATATATATATATATATAATTTTAAGATAAAAACAGTTTAAAAAAAGTTTAAAAAAAGTTAAATTAAATATAAAATTAAATTTCCAATGAAACAACAAACTTAAATTTTACTTTAAAGTGTCAGCACTTATTCAAAATATAAATAAATACATCCTCTAGATCCATATTTTCTGTTACAGTTAAGTTTCTGTAATTAAAGATTGATAAAACCATAATAATAGTTTTTTTTTTTTTTTTTTTCATCAGATAACTTTAGGTACATGATACTTTATAAAAAAGAACGTTAAATTTAAAGAGGGGAGAATTATTTGTGAAATGAATTATATAACCGCACCGTTTAATTGTACTACTTAGATAAGCAAAGAAAATAATTTTAAAGAGATATATCTTTTGTTGACATTTTGTAGAAGCTTTTAAAAGCCATTATTTCAAAAGATCGAACACCATCTAAAAGCCTCACAAAAACCTGAAATAAAAATCTACCTTTATAGGCAATAAAAGCGGATAAAAGTTAATTACTTCAACGACTTACAAGGATTTTTTAAAAGCTTTCGATCCTTACGTTTTATATCTCGAGACGAGTTCACGGATATATCAGGGCATTAAATGGTTTATTGGGCTGATTATATTTAACCTCTTTACCTTACAAGTTGTAAAAATAAAATAAAACAAAGCCAAAATGTATTGGAAAGCAATAAATAAAAAGCCCGTTTCAAACTATTATTGAGGGATATAAAATTGTAAACAGGAATTCAAAATGGTATTTTTTTTTTTTTTTTTTTATCGATATAAAACAGTTATAAAACTATATAAAATAACATATTTTCCTTCCCCCTTATCTACAAATTGGTTTAAAACTAGTAATATAAAAAGTAAAATGTAATAAGTGAATAGTGCGTTATTATTTCAGTAAAATCTTATAAATCAAGGCTGTTTCGATTAAAAATTTCAAAATTTCTCAAGTTAATAAAAGAGAAACATATAAATAAAAGGAGACTAATATTTAGAAATTAAAAACTCTAGTTCCAATTAATTTTCGTTTGCTACTAAAAAAAGATTCATAATTCAATTAGAAGCAATAATTGTTGGTTTAAACAAACCTGTTTTGAATATGCTTTCTAAATATTCAATCTGAATTTCGGTCTGAACTTTAAGAAAAATATAATAGTAGTATATGCATAAGAAAATATTAACAAATATAAAGCTAGCTTTATAGCTATCTTTCTCTCTCACCCTCTCTCTCTCTATATATATATAATTTTCTCAGTCAAAGTTTTATGTCCTTTTTACTCATGTAGGCGTAAGTAATTTAAATTGGTTTTGTCTTGTAATTGGAACTAAAAATGAATCGTAAAATTTCTGAGCTATCTTTTATATACTGTATTACAATCAGTTTTATTTTTATGGTGTTGGTATTATCATGTACCTATTAAATGCTAAATTTTATCATGATATCTTAACTTTATATACATATATATATATATAAACTCAGACGTACAGTCGGTAACAAAAGTGTCCGAACACTAGCAAAAACTCCTATGAAAAAAAAGTACACTTCATACGATTCTGTTAAATGAATACTTATCGAATCCTGTTCTTACACTGACTAAGAACAGGATTCGACAAGGATTTATTTAACAAAACCGTATGAAGTGTACTTTTTTTCCCATAGGAATTTTTGCTAATGTTCGGACACTTTTGTTACCGACTGTATGAAGTAAAAAAAAAAACAACAACAACAAAAAACATCAAATATAGCTAAAAACCACCCCGAAACCAAAATTACTATGAGATTACTTGAATATTATTTTTTCTAAAATCTGTAATTTTCAAGATTAAAAATTACAATTGTAATTTTCAATTTGAAAGATTTTTGGAATGTGAACTCATAATCATGATTTAGAAACCACGTAACTGAACATCAGTGATCAGTTAGAAGATCACTAACTACAAAATTATAAAATGTCAATGTAAATTGTGCTTCAAAAATCATATTTTAATTAAATAAAAACCCCTATCAAATATATATATTTTAAAACATAACCAAGAATCATCCGAATCATCCTGATAAACAAACATTCTCATATATATGTGTGTGTGTGCGTGTGTCACGTCTGTAGAGTAGCAGTCGCTGGCATACAAGAAAGACTCTGAAATCATTCAAGAAACCATCTTCATTCAAGTATAGAAATAGATCGAAGCTGGCGGAAGGCATTGGACTTGGTCGACGGGCAGCGATACCTTTCCTGCGTAATTTGGGACTATTAGGGCTCGCGGAGATGTTTAGCTACACTTTAAAAAATATGTCCTACTTGCTGCCAGAAATTCTCTGTAATTTGGGAAAATACGCTCTGACAACGTAATTTTTTCGTAAATTACACGTATTTTCTCAAATTACAGAGAATTTCTGGCAGCAAGTAGGACATATTTTTACAGTGTATTGAAAACTGTGGCGAAAGTCTCTCTCAATGTCTATGATTCCGCTTTTTGATTATGATTTCGCAGCTCCTTATTAGAATTTCTGGGCTTAGTTTTTATGCAAGACTTTGCAGCATAAACTGCAAATCTCACTTAAGTCAGCAGAATTTCACTTTTAATTTCTGTCATTTTCTAATTTCCGCATAATGACGTCTTCAGTTGTGAAACAAACTTTAAAGGGACAGTTATGAATTATTAGTGGTCTATAATTATTGATGGTCTATTTTTAAACTTTTAAAATGGGATTTTTTATTAATTAAATTTACCTGTTTTTGTAATTTCATACATTTAACGTTATATACATATACAGTCGTCTGCAAAATTATTCGAGCACTAGCAATAATCCCTGTCTAAAAAAAGTACACTTAATACTGCTTTGTTAAATAAATCCTTATCAAGTCATGTTCTTAGTCAGTCTAAGAACATGATTCGACAATGATTTATTTAACAAAACAGTCTTAAGTGTACTTTTTTAATATAAGAATTATTGGCTAGTGCTCGAAAAATTATGCTGCCGACTGTATCATTATGTATATAACGCATTAAATGTTTGTCAACTAAAATGCCACAAACAGATACACAGATAGACAACTGCTTCAAACTTAAAACACCCTTTTATTATTATTGTTATTATTAATATTGTCATTACAAATTTCTTTACTTTATTTTTGGAAGATGAAAATAGAGAAATCAGTCCATTTTAAATACATATGTAGTAAATTTTAAGAACATTAATTGTTTCATTGAATTGTTCTTATTATGACTCTAATGCTATTCAACATAACATTTAGGTTTTAAAAACAACAATTAATAAAGCTGACTTGAATTTTCTCTTTTTACTATGAGTATTATTTATGATAAATAAATATTAAATGTAATATTATATAAATGGCAACCTCCTTCGTTCGTCATGTATAGATTTTCATGTCATAAAAAATCAATTTTAAAATTATGAAATGGTAAGTTTGTGGAGCTTTAGATGGTTCTTCGCACTGTTCTTGTTATGTATATATTATACGACATTATCCTTAGGACGTAACAGCAAAAAATGAAAAATAGCTCAGTATTTAATTGTGCTTTTATATCAATTAGTATTAGTATTGTTTGTGGTGAATAAATATTAAATATAATATTACATGAATTACTACAGTTTTGTCACGTGTGTCATAATTTACAATTATCTTTTCTGAACAGTATTTATTTATCTGTCTTATCGTCTGAAAATTGTTTTTCTTTTAATTAATTCAACATTTTCATTTCCTCATCTTAAATTTACAAGAATACCATACCGCAAAGAAAATGATTTAATCAATGTAGAATAATCTGAAAATGCACCAAAATCATCCAGTGCTGAGCGTTATTCAAAAATACTGAAATGCCAATTCAGTAGCTGAATTGACGTTTCAGAAGTTGAAATTTCAACAGGATCATCTAATAGTACACAATTAGCGATCATATTAAATCGAAATCTTCATTAATCTCTTAGCTGACGAAATATATTAACAGATCAACCAAGATGTAAGACTAGAATTATTGGCATTTCTAATATCAAAAAACAAATTTATAAAAAATAGATATACATAGCTCGTTGGATATAAATTATAAGTACAAAAAAATTTTCAACAAGTTTCGAGCAGTTTTCTACATGTTTATTAAATTGCCAAAATATATTCTAAAAAGGAAATTTTTAAATATTAATATGTTATAAACAGCTCTTACTTTATGTGAATTGCTAGTCATTACTAACGAGTCACATACTAGACGAGGCGTAGCAAAACCTCCACGATGGCTTCAGGGCCCTAAGATGGCTTCAGGGCCACTTCCCGAGCTTCGATGACTTTTTCTAGTCAATTTTCCCCTTTTATTCCTTCCGGTGTCATCCGTTTTCTTTTCTTTTTTTTTCTGCCTGACACATTTACCATTGTGAGATTTTTTCCTTCTCGTCCCAATTTTTTTGTATGGATTTTTAGCCTTTTTCCCCTGTTTTCTATATTCTAAAGTGCGATGATTTGATAATACCTTGATGTAATAATGTTGATACCTTAATGTAAAATACCTTGATGACATTTTTGGATAATATTATGCATAAAAATATAACATGATTAAAACTTTTTCAAGCAAAACGAGCGTGTTCATTTATATTAATTTTTCGGGCTATCTAGTGTTCATTTTTAAACGTTCTTCTTCTTCTTCTTCTTCTTTTTTTTTTTTTTTTTAAAGATTTCTTCAGAACACCATGTATATGGTCTGTATACCAAATTCATAGACAATCCAGTCATTACTATAACTACTTTAGCTGCAAGGTACTGTTTATAGCAAAAGAGTAATTTTAAATATCCTGAATATTAAGGAAAGAAAGAATAAATAAATGTTTAAAAGTCATATATATATATATATATATATATATATATATATATATATAATTAACAAGTGCAAAGCTAGCATTATATCTCTCTCCTACATAAACACACCTTAAATTTAATATTGTTTTTCTATAAAGTCGGTATTTTTTAATTAGAAGAAGGCTAGCTCGAAAATTGTACAATGCCAATAAAGGTCAAGCCTTAAATTTAAATAAATATTCTTTTTCTTTACAACCAAATTTAGTTATTTTTGTACTGTTAATTCACAATAATTATTTATAGCCAATTTTTTATGTTAATCAAAAGCGATTATTTTTTAAAGCTTTTTTACTCTTTAAAAAAAAAAAAAAAAGTTATTAAAAATTGGAAGGTTGCCAGTTTTCAAATTTTATTTATTACGATTTGCAAATTAGAAGACTGCTCGCTTGGAAATTTTAAAATAGCAATACGAAATCGCTTGAAAAAAAAAAAAAAAAAAAAAAAAAAACTTTAAAATAATTTTTTGACATCTAGCAAACGGATTTTCACCAAATATTTGTAAAAACCATCCCGATTTAATCAGCGTTCTAATAATGATAAAACAATAATAATAAACCCAGCAGGTCTATTCCTTTGAGTACTACAGTGCCAAAGATAGACATAAAACAGACAAAGAGAAACTTATCACTCCTAATTTTTGACTGAGGTTTTAAAATAAAAAAGGGACAACTAATATTTGAAGCAAAAGTTTAAAATAATCAAAAATATTAATAATATGAGAAAAATTCATGTTAAAATAATATGTCGTTTAAATTTAAAAGCATTTTAAAGCAATGATTGAATAATAATAATAATAATAATAATAATAATAATAATAATAATAATAATATATATATATATATATATATATATATATATATATATATATATATATATACAGACATTTCTAGTCAAATCGGAGACATTAATTCCAGAGTAAATAAAAATCACCAAAGAGTAAGTGGAAGATGAGAACCATGCATTGTCAGATTTGAGGAAGTGACAACTTTATTAACTTCCTTAAGTAGTCACAGCTCAAAGTAAAGTCTCTAAGCACAAGTTTTATTTGTTTAACTTACAAGAGAAGAAAGGCAATCCGTCTCTTCCCTTTGACGATGATTACAGACAAAAAGCAAATATGAGGGAAATGGAAATTGTATAAGGTTCAATGTATTCTTCTCCTAGCTAGAAACATTATATTTTAACCGCTAAAATAACAATGGATAGTCGTAGATCTACAAGGTGAATGAGAAATATTGACTGAAGCATTTACTGAAATGTTTGAGAAAATATTTGACGCTGAAAAGTAAATAAAGACTCTGCACATTGAGTATTTCCTCCAAAATTACTTACAAAGGCTCAATTTATTTTTCCTCAATCGAAAGTGCAATTTAGAACTATCCTTCTGTGATGATCCTATGAAATAGATTTATACTGATACAGGTACAAGTGTTTCACATAAAATTATTCGTATTTCAAAAAATATTTATAAAACCAAAAAATATTTATAAATTTTATTTTTGCTGTAGGCCAATATTAGTAAACTTACATTAAAGGAGCTTGATGCTTTGAATCTGTTATATTATGTGTCTTTCACATGGCAATTGTGCCTACTTTTTAGCCAAATGAAAACTCATGCTTGTGCTTCAATTAATTGTGTTGCTTTTCCTCCAAATTACAGTATTTGTTTATATTTTCACTCTTTTATCACACGGTTCCCTATGTATTATACTGAAAATTGTTCAAATTCTACCTTCCGTAACTTATTTGTTAAAAAATAATATATATATATATGTATATATATATATATATATATATATATATATATATATATATATATATATATATATATATATATATATATATATATATATTATAAATATTATTTATATATATATATATTATTTATATTATTATATTATTATATTATTATTTATATTATTTATATTATTTATATATATATATATATATATATATATATATATATATATATATAAATTACACCAAATTACAGTATTTACTTACGTTTTCACACTTTTATCACACTGTTCCCATGAATTTAAAATTTTTCAAATTCTGTCTTACGTAATTTATTTGTCAAAAAAAAAAAAAAAAATAATAATAATAATAATAATAATTGGGGAAAAAAAAAACTTTTTTTAGAAAGAGAGTAAAAATTAATAACAATAAAAATAATAAAACCCTGCAGGCAGTTTATTGTTAGAATATCTAAAAATTAATGTGCTTGTACTGTTTCTGCATTAAATATAAGTACTATAAATACAAATTTTAGTAAACTTGTGTAGATTTGAGCACCGTTTCATAGCTTTGGAACACCATATCTTAAACCAAGTTGCTTTTTTTTCCTTTTGGAGCACTAAATTTTCACAACAATCGCAAACCGCGTTAAGGAAATACTATAGACTTCTGGCACTAAAATTGAAATTTTGTAATAAAAAATGAATTTCCTAAAATATTTCATTGAATTAAACCAGCGAAAAAAAAATTGAACATACTATATACATATTAAGATCAACAACAATCAATAAAGTAAATAGGATATTTAATATGGATAAACAAAAAACCGAAATGTTAATAAACGTAGTTTTACCATCATAAATACAGATTTAGTTTCATATTGAATACACACACACAAAAAAAAAAATTATAAATATTTACTTTTATATTTTTCATTAGAAATATATAGAAAAATTAATGAGTAAAAATTTATTCAACATCTAAAAGAAAATAACAGTTTTTATTTAAAAAAAATTTTTTTTCTTAAGCTCCTTTAAAAAAAGTAATCATAAATACTTCAAAAAAATTTTTCATTTAATGTTTACAAGTTAATCTTTAGCAACATTTTTTCATGTAATTACTTTCCAAAATATTTACGTTCTTTCTTTGAATACATTGCATATAATTTTGATGTCAACTAGCTTTATATATTTATATAACTCTCTGTCCTTTAAAATTTTTTGATCAGTAAAATGATTTTCACTAATTTTAGTTTTTGAAATCACTTTAATTTTGAAAAGAAAGATTATTTAAAAATTGCATAGACTAACAAATTCGTTCCAATAATAATACCTCTTTCCAATGCACATATACTGAACGTAGAGACTAATTTATAGAAATAGCGGCTCCGGCCTAAATCCTTAACCCGTAATCCTTAATCCTTTGCCCGAATTAATTTTTCAAAATATTATTAGCTGATTATTTCACTTCTAAATTAATATAGACAACTGAGAGTAAAATATATTAACTTAAACAATTCTTCTGATAGTTTTAAATTTAAAGCCTATCCTCATTTATTGACGTTTAGTGTTCTAGCAAGAAAAGTTCGAGATAGAAAAGCTTTGAGATAACAGACTAATTTCTTATTATATGTTGACAAAGATCTCGAAAGTAAGTATTATGATATATATTATTATTCAACTTGATTTAAGTTAGTATACCTGCGCAAAAAACAAATGTATATGCGACGAATGAAAAATCATAAATTGACTATCCAAATTATGAAATAATAACTAATAGAAGTCACATAAAACTTTTAGGGATCATTTAGAGTAACGCTACAAACTGTCGCTAAAAAGCAGAAACCATTCCAAGAAACTACAAAAAATACACGTGTCATTTTATTATATGTCCTCAAATGAGGACATTGGGCGCTAACGGGTTGATTGAGAGCCTCATTTTACCATCCAGAAGAGAAAGTAAAATTTGGACATATATAATAAGCTTTTAATTTTAAAAGTCAGGTGGTTTGGAGGCCAAGGTGATAGCATTCCGTTGGAAATCAAGTCCTGACTAAATGACGCAGCTTATGAATACTATTGGATATAATTTTGTGATATCAGTACTAAGTTACTTTTCAAGTTGTTAGTGTGAAAAGTTTCTTAGTTCATTAAACAAATACGTAATAGAACAGAAGGCGATTTCAAGATGTTTTACGCCATCGAACATCACAATTTATTTACACTGCACACAACAACAGCGAAAAAGGATGAAAATACAGCAAAAATGCCGTAAATAAGTTTTTCAGCTTTCAATTACAAACCATTAGCGAAATATCTACAACTGACACCAAACTTTCGAAGCATTGACATCTTTGAAAAGTATTTAACCCTTTCATTCCCCGTGATGTCAATTATGGAATCATATCATTTCAGATTTTCTTTATTTACTCCCGCTGATTCAAAATGAACAATATTAAAATCTATATACATTTTCCCACCGAATAATATATATTTTAGATGATTTCACTATCCTTGTTGATAAATGAAAGTATATTTTACTCTATTCTGATAATAATATCGGGATCAGTTTCGTGTTTTGGGCAATTTAAGTAAATTAACTGTTTGAAATATTCTTTTCATTTTATTTTTTAACGTTTATAAATTGTATTTTAAATAATTGCAATATGTATTTCTTCCAAAATTTTGATATTTTTATTCATTGAAAAGTTATGATTTTAAATGGCATCAGTGGTTATATTAAACATAAATAAACACCTCTCATTTGCTTTCACTGCAAATAAAAGGGTCTTAAAGTAAGATATTAAAAACAACTAAAACAGCATTTAATACACGTAAATGTCTTAAAATATAGATTAGACGTTATAGATATCTTAATTTAAGACAGAAATATGTCTGAAGTACGAATTTAGATACAACATTGTCTGAAACACATAAACACGCGAATTTTCAGATAGCAAATGCGTATGAATTTTCAGACACTTTAGAAATTCAGACACTTACATTACTCAGAAAATTTTTCAAATAGAATCTACTTTAAGAAAATATGCTTATCCTACTTCTTTCCACAATCAATAACTTATTATTTTATATAATAAGCAGTAAAGCTACTTAAACTATAGTCGCTTTATGAAATTAAATTTTTATGGAATAATACTTAAGGGATGTGAAAGATATTTGCATGCTATTATCTTTAACATAATTCATAAATAACATATTTAGACATGAAGCCTATCTCGTTTAAAAAAAAAAAAAAATCTTTGTCTTTAAAGCTTTTTTATATTAAAAGAAAAAGTGTGAAGACGGACGTAGCAAGTAATTTGTAGAGAAGAAAGCGAATTTATAAGTGAACAATCATGAATAATTTGTGCATAACATTTTTCTTTCTTCCTTCTTCTTATTATGCATTTAAAACCTTTTTTCTTTCACATATTTACCTACATCTAAATGTAAAACAACAAATTTTCCTGTATTCATGATTATAGTTTGTTTTTATTTAAATATCACTTTAAGGAAATAAATCGTTATCATCGAGGTATGCAACATGCTTATCATGCATAATTAAAATATTCTACACCTCTAGATATGAAATTTAAGATAATAATATTTATTAAGTTTAAGATACCACACTATCAATAGTTTTAGGGCAAAAAATTAGAAATAAAACATAACACTGCGATTTGTTTCGCGAATACTACAGTATATTTTATCATAAAAACAGGTACGACGGTGGCGTAATTGGTAAATGCTTGACTCCGACAATGACCGCTCGAGGTTCCGGTTTCCTTGGACAGTGTGAGTTCCAATCCCAACGCCGGAAAATGGAGCTGCTTCTTTCTTTCTTTCTTTATATATATATATATATATATATATATATATAAACATTTCATTACTGCTCTAAACAATTCTAAAATCTAATTTTAACAGAAAAACATAATCGCACGCCATATTTATTCCTTTATTTATTTATTCATTCATTCATTTATTTATTTATTTATTTAAAAGCCTTAAAAAAGGTAGTGTTTTTAAGCCTAACATGGCGGTGTTTTTAAGCCTAAAAGATGGGAAATTTTAAGACACTTATAATGTCTTAATTTCAGATGCAAAAGGGTGTCTTAAAAAGTAAGACCTTTTTTCGCTTAAAAAATGACCATCGATTTAAGACACTTTTTTAACTGAATTTAAGACATTTACATTCACAGTGTTGTTAGCTATATTAATTCGTATTTTGCTATTACTCCTATTAAATATATATATATATAACCTTTGAAATAAATGTTTGACTAAATATAAGATTTATTGTTTGATGGATGGGAAAGTTGGGAATGAAAGGAATAAAACAAAGTAATCGGAAGCATTTTTTTTAAAGCATATAAAAGACAGATATAAAGCATAAAGAAGCTATTCAGCGCGTGAATTCATTATAATCCATAAATACCTTTGGTTAAGATATTTAAAAATTAACATGTAAAAGTAAAAATAAAAAAAATAAAAAAAGGAAGCTATAACAGTTTATTAATATTGACTTGAAAGCAGTAGGTTTCATAAATCTAAAATAATGATTCTCTTAAAGGTTTTTCAACTGAAAATTATTCAAGAAATTCTACAGCTTTCGTGAAAAAAATAAAAATAAATAAATAAAATAAAAATAACTATTTTTCAAAACAGATTGATTTGTGTAAAATTCATTTTTACACTGACAAAAATAAAGAAGCGAAAATACTCAAAAATGAGTTAAATTATGTCAAATTTGATTACATCACATACTCAAAACAGCTTCGAAGGAAATATACTCAAATTTAAAAATTCCGTGTACTTACTATTAAGTATATTAATGCTCATAAACTGGCATGGACTATTGAGAATCCCAATACTCCAAACATTCTCATCGATGTATTCTTCAGCAAACCAGTGTGAAACAACCAAGAAATATAATTCTGGAAATTTGAAGGAATAAATTTGGTGTTTGAACTCTTTCTGTTTACATTTGAAGACATTTTTGAAAGAACTTTTTGTTGTTGTTGAGAATATTTAAATAAATTATGAAGTGAACAGATATTAATTTGAAAACATGCGATATTTCATAAACAAGACAGACAAGTTTTCCTTTTTTTTAAACAAAATTACCCAATTTCGAAATGAGTATGTCCATTTACTTATTATTGAGCACTTCATTTTTTAGAGTTTCATGTACTTCCAAATTTCTGATTTTCGCAGGAATTTGAACTTTCTTTTTCCAACTTTATATGATGGTGAATACCCATTTAATCATACATAAACAAATACTTGTACATGATTTTTAGACTTATTCGTTTACACTTGTATTCCTCTTTTTTTTTTTTTTTTTCAGTCCTTATGCATTAACTAATTTGTACGAGCATTTCAAGATTTGTTAGAAATAAACAAATATTTATAAATTTAAACTAAGCAATTTATTAACTTCCAATAAGAAATTGTACTTAACGATAAAATAGTTAAACAGTGGTATCATTGACGTTACTGATGCGATAATAATTATATATCCATCAAATCACCATCCGGATCAGTTTTCATCATTATCAATGTTATCACTATCTTTTTCATCATTCCTTTTATTTGTTACGAGAGATTTTACCGAAGATGTTGATATCAAAGTTAATATAAACATGATTTTTCTGTTAAATTTTAAGGAATTTTATAGAAATATACATATTTTAATCTCCATAATTTTTGTTTTAATTAAAAATTTTGAGAATCATTATAAAAAATTTTGGGAATTTTCTTATTGTTAAAAACACGTAAATTTTATTAAATTCAATATCAATCGAAATTAAATTTTTACTGTAAATAAATTTATTTATTTCGTTTTGTTTGTTATTTTTTGCTATTTTGTTATGTAACTCGTAGAATCTAGAAAATATTAACTTTTTAAAAAATAAAGATTTTGCTAAAATACTTGATGTTGATAGTATGATGCAGAACGAGGTATGAAACTGTTTTGAAAATGGAATTATACTCTAAAAGTATTTTGTTAACTAAAGTATAACAAATATGTTTATTGCATAAAAGTACAAAAAATGTTCTTCCAAGCATGTAATGTTCGCCTTCATCCATCACACATTAGTTTAATATTTAGTTTCTCGTTCGAAGAATTTGCTTTTCCGTAATCTAATAAATCTGTGAATGCTGAAATAGTACACTAGCACTTTATTTCATTAAAATAAAGGATGTTTCATAAAAAATAAATAAACAAATAAATCATAAGACTACTTATTTTTTCTATACAAAAAATCATTTTTAAGTATCTCTAAGTAAAGCTTGTATGATGTTAAAATGAATTTTAAAGGAACTAATTAAATTGTAATTTTTTTTTCTTCTCATCTATAAAACATCAAATGAAGCAAAGTATTTTAATTGTATTTTACAGAATAATATATACATAAATACTTTATTTATAAATAATGATTTAGCGTCATGAAATTTTATTGAAGAAAAATGTTTATTTACTTCCTTGTGAGATTTGAAGATTGATTAAAATGATAAAATGGTTTCACATTATCTAGCTACACATAAAGTTAAGTAAAAATAAACAATAATTTACAAGTAAATTAATGGAAGTATAAATTGAAATAAATATTGCTAATATACAAATGTACATATGTCTTTAATATTGCATATTTATTGTTTCAATATGTTTAAAAATTTGTTTAAATGTTTATAATTTTCTTTTTATAAAAACAGCAAGTAAAAATGCCACTGTTATTTTTTTATTTCTTTCAAAATATTTTTTTTTTTTTTTTAATTCTTTTAGATCATTTTAACACAAAAATAATAACAAGAAAAGAAAAAAAAAATAAGATTTTGAATATTTTAAATTTAACTTCAAGATTTTTTGGACTATATAACCTTAAAACATACTTAATGTGTTTAGTATTATTTTTGAATTTCATTTCTAATTCATTTATTTATTTATTAATATATATATAAGTAACACACTTGATAGATAAAGTAAAGCATTTTTAAGATTTATTTAAATATATACTTTATATATATATATATTTCAAGCGCCGCTTTTTTTTTTTTTTTTTTTTTTTTTTTTACTTCTTAAATAAACACGTTTCACGCAGCCATCCTAAATAACATTTTTATTTTTATTTTTTTTCCATAGGGATCTACGTTTTCAGTGATCGATATGTTTGTACTACATATGTTTTCATGCTATATTGTTTATCGTCATCGGATGCGATGACTAAAATTTCATTTTATTTATATTGTGTCTTATCATAATCGGAAGAAAAATACAGAGCAAGAGATTTATGAAAAATGCTACATAATTAGTTATTAAATACGATCAAATATTTATGACAATATTACTGTCAAAATGCTCGCAAAAAACATATAGCTTATGACTTGCTATATTACTGTCTATTCCTCAATTCCTTGAGCAGCTATAATACAGTTGGCAGCAAAAGTATCCGAACAATAGCAACAATCCCTGTCTAAAAAAAAGTACACTTAACAGTGCTTTGTTAAATAAATTCTTGTCGAATCATGTTCTTAGTCAGTCTAAGAACATGATTCAACAAGGCTTTATTTAACAAAACAGTATTAAGTGTACTTTTTTTTTTATATCAGAATTATTGGCTAGTGCTCGGATACTTTTGTTGCCGAGTGTACAGTAAAAGATCTCTAAATGTCCAACTTTATTGAAGAACTATTTCAGGCTACTTTTTCTCTTGACATTAGCTAACACCTACTCACCTTATAAGTGAATTTAACCTTATATATGCAATAATTATCTCTGTGTAGAAAAAAGATGTGAGTAATAAGACTTCATATTTTTGAATGTGCGTACTTAGAGAAGAAAATCAAGCTTAGAAAAAGGAGTTTTGTGTCGTATCATTATTTAGCTGATAAATTTAATGCAATGTTTATAAATGAAGAATATTGACTTTAAGTGGCAAAATAAAATTATTCTGTATAACTGCATACCGCTTTTTATTCAGCCATACCAACAGCGACCTTCAGTGGAGAAACAAAATAATTTGACATAACTTTTGTCTTGCTGAGGTTCATTTTTATTCCAACGAACTTGCTTTCTTTGTTTAATTCCAGAAGCATTTTTTGCAAATCCTCAAACGAGGAGGCAAGAAATACTATATCATCTGCAAACCTCAAATGATTTATAAATTGTTCATCAATTTTTATGCCTTTCTGTTCCAAATTATTATTATTATTATTATTTTTTTTTTTTTTTTACTTCTTGAAGTACTGCATTGAAGAGTTTGGTTGAAATTGTGTCCTCTTGTCCCCCTTTCTAATTTTGAATGCGTTACTCGTTTTGTGGAGTTTTAATTTAGCTTCTTTATAAATGTTTCCAATAAGGTGACTATATCCTGAATTAATATTAGTATACCTTAATGCATCCATAACTTCTAATGATGATACGGAGTCAAAAGCTCTTTCTTAAACCCCAAAAGACACTCACAGAGAGAGTTCGTATTCAGATTACAAAAGAAGATAGCAATTAAAAAAAATTAAGTATAAAACTTTTTCAGATAAATATCATTGTAAACTTAACAGCGTAATTTTCTTCCTATATCATTTCTATTACACAGTTTTAGTTTTCAGTGGAAGTTAAGACAAGAAAAGGAGATGTATATCACCCCCACCCCCTTTAATATATCTTAATTTAAGAAAAAATAATTAGAATACAATTTTTATAACTGTTTACAATTTTTAAATTAATTTATTAAAATGAAGAAATGAACTTACCAAACCTCCTTCACGAAATAAATATTTCAGCATGTATTTTACGTATATAAAATTTACCCACCTGAAACAAAGAAAAAATGAACATAAATTTTCTGAATATTTTTGAAAACACATGCATGATTAAAATTTTTTCAAAATAGTTTTGAAAACTTTTGTGCAACATATATGAAACCGAAATAACTAAAAATCTATTTAAGATATATATTAATTGTATCTCATGATCATTATTATCATCTACAGCTACTTTCGTATTATTTCTTAATATTTATACGCAGAATTAAGAATAAAAATGAAACGTTTAATAGTTGAGAATTACAAATCGTCGTATAACGATTATTTATTTTTATTTAGTTTAATAAATCTCCAGATGTCCTGTACAGATTTTTTAAATGCATATTTTACATTTTTTATTTTAATCATATGACTTAATATACAAATGTATATACAGCTTTCTGTCATTTTCAGTAATTCTGTGTGCGCAGATGTTTTAGGTCTGGTTATAATTTGTGCCATTTTCCGTTACTTTTCTTTTTTTCTTTCTTTTCTTTCTTTTCTTTCTTTCTTTTTTTTATTCACTTGTTTATTTATTTATTTTTAATAAACTATATTTATGGTGATTATGTATGGTGTTTTGATTCCAAAAGCAAGCCTTCAACAAGTTAAATAATACATACAGTCTTCATTTAATGGTGGTTTTACCTCTTAATGTCGTTTTTAGCTTTTGAAATTTTCGCTCAGCATATTTATAAAGCATTTATTTAAAATAACGCATAAAAAAAATAGATAAATAAAATACTTTAAAAGAATTGTAAAAAATATCGAAACTAAAAATTTTTAAAACATTTCGAACCCCTTATTTAGATTTAATTTATAAATATTGTAACCGAAATATATAAGTACTATCAGTAAATTTCTTTCCAATCCCTATGAAACTATTCGTTTTTTCTTCGGACATAATTGGACCGTTATTGGAGATTAGCTTTCAATTGAAACAAAAGATTTCATTTTATTTTTCTAGCACTTATTTTTACATTTTTTAAAGTTTAAAGATTATAATTTGTAACTAAAGGAATTTTAGTGAGTCCATATGCCATTATTCAAAATAAATGATATTTTTATATATATAAAAAAAAATGGAATTTAAGAAATTTAACGGGATTTCTTCATACGGCTTCCTCTGAAACAGTATTTGTTTAATTTTGGAGTCGTGCTTTGGAGAGCTGCTATCAAACGAACAAAGGAGAAATAGAAGTATAAAAATGGATTTAAAATATGGAAAATATACAGAAATATTTTTGCATTAAAAAAAAAAAATGTTTAGTTTCAGTACGAAAACAAAAAGCATTAAAAGATTAAAGGGCATATGGCAACTTAAATAAAAATGTACTTCTTAAAACATCATATGTTATTCTGCCTGATTACCAATTTATAAAACTGTTTTCTGTTTCAAATTTTTTAATCTATAGTTAAAAGAAAAATAAATAAAAATCTTATATTCTTGAATTCTCAACATTCCCATTTCTCTATTTGTTTTTGATATCCCAGATGGTGAACTCCAATATTTATTCTTTAAGGATAAATGCATTTTATAGGATGTTGAAAAATATCTTCTGTTCAAAATATCTTCGTAACATCTCATTTTAAAGTGTAACCATGGAAATAAAGTTCTGAGAAACGTACTTTGCCCTCCCCGTGTTTTTTCTTTTCTTTTTAAATTGTATTAAAAAAAAAGAAAGAAAGAAAAAGAAAAGAAAGAAAGAAAAAAAGGAGGAAAAAAAAAAGAAAATTTGGCTGACAACGTAAAAATAAAACATATATAAGGGAATAAGAATAAATTTTACTATTAAAATGAACAAAATATTTAAAGAAAATTTATTAAATATTGAAAATATTATAAGCAAATTTCAATAAGGTTTTAATTTCCGTTCACCCTATAGATTAAGACAAACTTATCTGCATGAAAATAAGATTTGTAATAGTTTTCAGTTGATATTCTTTAGAATTTTATATAAAAAAAATGTACAAAATACACGTCCGTTCAATACTTCGAGTCAATAAATATAATCAAATTAATGAAAATGTTTCGGAAACAATATATCGACTGCCATTTATAATTGTGAACGATTCATTTACTGCTCGGCTAATATCATCTGATTTTGGTGCGAGACAAGGTACAGCAACAGCATTACGGATACAATTCATCAAAATTATCCTTATCCGACAAGAAGGGTGAATATTCGTGAATTAGGAAACATATTGATATCATACAATTGCACGAGAAATTATATATTTTCAGACATTGTTGAGATACTACGTCATTTTATTAATTAACGATATAGAAATTATCAATATTGTATTTTTTTTTTAAGTCAGAGAGAATAATTTTTCCCTACAATAAAAAAGTACAATACTATGTACAAAAAAGGTATCATTCAGAACAAAAAATAATAATAAAAAGATGTAATAAAAAAAAAGGGTATCATTATCCATGTAATTTGAGAAAAAAAAAATAGTCTAACTCAACCTAAAAAATATACCTGTAGATTCTCTGAAGGGTATATATTCGGGTGCTGATAAATCTATCTATATCTATATATCTCTCTCTCTATATATATATATATAATATATCGTATTATCATTGCCTCATATGCATTGTTAATCAAAAACTATTTCCAATATTCGAAAAGCATTTCATTATTGGGATCAGTAAATCTTGCACAGTACATGTTATTTATATAAAGTCATACATTAAAAAAAAAAGTTAGTGTTGGCGCAGTTTTTTGTAAATTGAGCCAATATGATGTGTTCTATAAATTGATAGATTGGAAAATTTTATATCAGTTGAAAGAACATAAATATTAATACTATAAAGATGTAGTCTTTCCGTAACCATACAGTTGTTAATAATTACTGCGTAAAGAAAAAAAAATCATTTTTTAAGAAGTCTCAATTATTTTGTAAAAGCATTTTTAATAGTACAATGTTTGCTGAATTTAAAAAAAAACATAAATCTATTAAACACTTTAATTCTTCGAAAGAATATATACTCTTAAATATATAAAAAAATAAATGCATATTATTCCAAATATTATAAAAAGTAAATACAAGTTATTTGATAATAAAGTGGAAAAAGCATTCCAGTAAACCGCAGATTCACAGTGAGTATATTAGTTGTACATCTTTGAAATGGATATGACAATGATGGTACATTTTTTTCGCAAACTGCACCAATAAGATGTATTCCATAGATTTTAAAAAGAAAACGGGTAAACTTGACCCGAACCCTAATTGAAAAATGATTTTCGACCCAAAACCCAACACAAGATCCCCATTAAAATGGTGTTAAATGGTGCAACATTTGCAATATTGCTGTAAATTTTGAAAGAAAGAAAAATGAATTTGACGGGAAAGAATTATTATTTGTATGATTTTAATGTGGGGTTAAATAAAGAAGAATATGTTCAACATCTACAAATAGCATATGGAAATGAAGCTCTGTCTCATGCCACTGTATTCAGATGGTTTACAGAATTTTGCAGAACATGTAGTTCTCTTTTGTATGAAGAATACACTGAAAGAACTTTGTCAGATATAGTCCCAGAGAATGTGTCGGCCATGCCAAGAATAATCATTTATATAACCGCTTCACTTACAAAATGAAACATATGTAACTTAACATTGAATCCGCAACTATACACAAAATTATTCATGAATAACTTCATACAAAAAAATTAGTTTGTAATTGGTTCCCCATAATTTAACATAATATCAAAAAGCAGATCGTCTCAAAATCTCTAAAGAAATCTAAAACTTTTTTAATGATAGTGCCTTATTCCAAAATCATATGTAATGATGAAACGTACATGCCGTCTTTTGACGTTCCAAAACGTCAAGAAAGTAAAAGTATGGTTTTCTGAAGCTGACCTCAAGACAACAACGGTGAACAGACAACAATAAATGAAAAAAAGTAACGTATGCCGTTTTCTGCACAAATACAGGACTGACGAAATCCATCACGATCGAGGAATAGAAGACAATTACAGCGAACTTCGTGTCTTCAAGAAATTCTTCAAGAATTGAATATATAAGCGGACCGAAGCTTTACCATGATAATGCGTGTACGACAAGATTGGTAGATCCATTTCTGGAACAAAAAAATAGCAAATGATAAAAAATCAACCCTATTCACCTGATTGTGCTATGTGACGTTTGGCTAATTTTCAATCGAAAAAAAAATTAAGTAGTCGTCGTTTTCATTTCAAAGACAAGATTGATGGCAGATCCTTCATCGTTTCCAAGAAATGGGTGGGTTGAAGAATTTAATCTTTGGAATATTCGCCTACAAAAATGCATTGATGTTTAAGCGAACTATTTTGAACACTCTTAATATTTTATTAGTTTAACATATCGCTTAGCCGAATCTCAAAAATTTCAAAATGACCCTGATATTCGATGACAAAAATTTTTCGCATGGAAAGTTTTAAATGTTAAGTCTTAATATTTATGCTATTGCAACTAAACTCATCTACTATAAAGAAAAATAATATTATCTAATATCTGCATTCAAAAGATTAGTTTACTAGGAAAAAAAAAAAGTTTAAAAATTTTTTCTAAGAAGAAATTTTCGCAGGTAGACCTGCGGGTCACAAATTAATCCAAACTCGACCCGCATCCGACTCAATGCAAGACTCTAAAGAACATTAATGGTAGTAAAATAATATCTTTCAGAAACCAAACAACAGCTAAGTGCAGTAAGACGAAGATTATATATACACATACATGTACATGTCTAACATTTTAGTATTAATAATTGTACAAATTGCTTGAATTTAAAATATATAAATTCTAATAATACTGCAATTTCTCCAAAAAAAATTTATTCTTAATATATATATATATATATATATATATATATGTCGTTCCAAATATTTAAATTGCAATAAATAGTAAACAACTTATTGGAAAAAGGGGTAGAAAAAATGTCCCTTTTAGTGGAAAATGAAATTCGATAAATAAAATACCGATAAAATTGAAGAAAGGGGAAAAGAAATCGAAAGTGCTAACAAATTACAATAATAATATTGAAAGTTTCTGCGCATTATTTATTATTTTTCCAATGTCAAAATCACAGAAGAAATCCTTTGATACTTATGAATATTTTATCGGAAATGTTTAAAAAGTATTTTGAATCGAAAAGTTTTCTGGCATCTTTTACATTTAAAGGCTTTTTTATCGCATTTTGATAGTAACTTGGAATCTAAAAGACATTGATTTTATCTAGAATAGAATAGGAATTACTAAAATTGAAAACTAATTGAGAAAGCAAAGTATCGGATGAAAAAAGATAGATTAAATACTTTGAAAAATATGATTTTTTGTTTTTTATTGATTTATTTATTTTTAATTAATTATTCGGAAATTAATGCCTATAGGAAAAGCTGCTAATATAAATCAATCAACATTACTTTTGAAGTGAAATATTTGAAAATGGGTATCTTATAAAATTTCTAACTATAAATAAAAATAAAACATATATTAGCAAATGATAATTTTAATATAATTATATTATAATTTTAAACCAAAAGAAATTATTTGATTACTAAATGAGACTAAAAGGAAACCATTAATATATGGAAAGTAAAATACTTTTAAAACATTATTAATTACTGCTATTAAATTATTCAAATATTTTATAATGAAATTAAATAACATTATTTGTTACGAAAGTTTTATTATTTGCTATATTCATTGAAAGAACACACAAGGCTTAACGGAGAAAAAGTCGTCCATTAAAACTCAAACTTTATCAAAATTTGTATTCATTATGACTATGCTTAAATGAGAGGGCTGCATAGAAAAACTCTGAACGAGGACATATTATTTATCTTTGGTGTGACTTTATATTTTATAGAAGAATCTTTTATCTGAATTTCAAGTTTACCTCCAAAATTGATTATCAATAACAATCTAATAACAACTGACAATGTGCATAGACACATGCTCATTTCCTTAAAAAAAAAAAAAAAAAAAAAAAAACTCATTTCATTTCATAAAAAGTTCTTTTTCTGTTTCTTATTAAATAACTAAGAAAAAATGTTGATAGTACCTGAGAAATGTATTTGGAAAGAAAAAAAAAAAATATCTTCTATAAATTTCAGTTATGATTTTGGTAAACTTGGTGATAGATAAATTCTACACAGTAACATGATGCAAACGGTATTTTCTACACTAGCCTGTTTTTCGTAATTTTTTTTTTTCTCAGAATGAGAGTTGGGTTGGATTGTGGCATTAAGACCCAATGGCTACTCTAGGGTCCTAGGCCTTTTAAGAAATACGCTTCGTGAGGGTCTTTCTAAGGGGTCCTAGTCCGTATTTACGCAATTCGGAGAAAACAACGGAAAACTTTGAATGGATAAGCCGACGAGCGCGACCTGGGATCGAAGCTGGCACCTAACGTCTACCAGCTTTGAGTGCAGAACCACTCAGCCGCTGGTGGTCCTTCAGAATGAAAGTTGTTAATCAAAGGACTTAAGAAAAGTCGCTTCAACAATCCTCAAATAATTCATTGCTCTCAGTTTATAATAATTTTAATCAATCATAGAATTTGTCTTCATGATAATAGTTAATTTTACTACTGGAAAATAAATCTAATACATAAATGTAATTTGAAGCATTTAGTTGTTATTTAGCTATGGGAAAAAAAAAATAAAATGTAAAATACCTAAACACCAGTTATAAGTAACATTATTCTCAGAAGCAAATTTTGCAAAGAGTAATTCGTTATAGTTATGAAAAACCACCGAAGAAAAAGAAATATTTATAAACGGTACTTGTACAAAGTCTCTCTCAGAAAAAAAAAAAAAAAAAAAAAAAAAAAAAAAAGTTCAATTTTAAACTGTGCATCTAAAGCTGCCTTTAAAAGAAGAAAAAAAATGACTAGTTTAAAAACACACATATTTCAATGAAAAAGTAATATGGGTATTCAGTTCACAAAATTCCTCGAAATGAATTTCCCCACCATCTGTTGCCAACGTGATTCTACACAAAGCAAAACTTCGATATTAAAAAGATGGAGCAGAACAGGAAATTCATGCTTTTCAATATGAATTTTATTTTCATTTTAGTCCTGTTCGTAAATTTAAATATTTCTTTTTATTAAAAGTATAGAGCATTTTATGAATTTCTTGTTTATAAAGAACATTCTCTAAACTTTAATTTTTCCTTTTCTTCTACTACATTAAAAATAAAATAGAACTTTATTCGTGAAAGTATTCCATTTATTGTTTTTCTGATTAACTTGTTTGGGGATGTTCTGACCATGATTTGAGCAATTTTAGAAAATGCGTGTGTGCAGTAATTGAACTATATATAAGAATGTATTGAAAATAAATCGTAAAAATAAAATAAAAGTACACTTAAAGCAGTTTTGTTAAATAAATCCTTGTCGAATCCTGTTCTTAGTTAGTTTAAGAACACGATTCGACAAGGATTTATTTAACAAAACAGTATTAAGTGAATTTTTTAACATAGGAATGTTTGCTAGTACTCGGATACTTTTGCTGCCGACTGTAGCTATCTCACCCACAACATCGCTGAACTATGCTGGATCCAGCTAGGTACTTTCCCAATCTCAACCGAACATCCTATCCCAACCCGGCGCTATTCCTTCACTCTGCTTTCAATACTAAATTTCCTTAGCAACCTTGACTTCCTTAATTTTAACTCGGCGCTACTCCTACCTTACAATTTGAGCAATTTATTGTTAAACAATTTCTTATATCGCAGTTTGTTAAGCTAAAATTGCAATAAACATTTTTTTAAATAAAAAGTAACTCGACAAACGTAAGACAAAAAGTGCTCAATGAGCCAGCTCGTATACATCGGATGCCTTACTCTTTTTGTCAACACATCACTTTTATGTTAATTGACTGGGATTTCTCTCGCAAAAAGCAGCCATTTATTTTTGTTGTGTATATTACATACTTATGCAATTGTGTATATTACATTGAATATACAGAATGTAATATACATAATATATTTAATGAAAGCAGTTATGTGAATAATTCCTATTTTCAGATAAATTCTCCCAAATAAATTCCACAATTGAAAGTTCTTTAAAATGAAGAGGTAATATAAAAAATTCAATTCTGGAAGCGAACAAAAATTAAGTACCAGACGTAATTCGTACCATACATCAAAAATAGTAAAAGTTATATTCAATTTCATATATGTGTGCATTAAGATTTTCTACCATCACTACAAGTAACTGTCAATAGAGAAGAATTTTTTGTATATTGACGTAATAACGAAGAAATGAGAGTTTATCTTTAACTATTGAAATTATTTATCATAATCTATTTCTCAGAAATTCCTAAATAGTACGCCTACACTTTTTTGTAGTCCTATGAATGCATCCAAACTTCGAAAAGGCTGAGAATCACTGACATACAAGTAGAGTTCTACAACTTTTACTCTGGAGAGTTACAGGGAAAAACAAAAATATTGGAGAAAAATAAAATTTCTCATAATAATAATAATAATGTAATAAAATAAACAGTTTTTAAGCGTCAATGAAACTTACAACACTTTCATTTCAGTTTTAGGAATTTTTTCCTTTGATATAATTAACAGTAAAAATACAAAAAATATTACAGTAAAAATATCTCTTAACATATGAAAATATACAACATTTCGAAAAAAAAAAAAAAACGCGAAACTACACATTTTTGCATAGCTTGAAAAAGACATTAATAAGAATTGAATTAAGTGTGTATATAAATTAGTATATGTACTATACATATTCATGCATAAGTTCACCTTCCTACTACCAGAAATACTTGCATTAAATTGATTAGGAACATGCTTCAAAACACGATATGACCCATGATTAGGTAAACTTACCCCAGTATTATATTGTTTTCACGAGCCATAAATTTTAAATGAGATTAATGAAGTGTCAAGGCAGATCTCGTGCCTTTATTTACGACAGGAGCTCAAATTACATGGATTTCAAGCAAACAAGCTATGAGAATGTTTCTAGTAAACGTAAAAATAAACTTTTTATGAAATGGTAAGTCAGCGCTAGAACCATCAAAAGCCGACAGAAATATATATATGAAAAAATATATATGTATATATATCCGTAACAAATAAATAAAAAGGAATAATAATAATAAATTAAAAATTAAAGTTAAAAAAAATAAAAATAAAAAATCAAATATAAATTACTTATTTGAAGTTTTTCAAATATTCAGAAAGAACATATGATCGATGAACGCACTAAATACAAAATTTTGTAACTTTATTTATTTACTTATTTACTTTTCAATGTTTTATAGATATTAAATTCTGTTTATTTCAGCTATGATTTAAGATAAAGTACAAGTAAAACACGCAGCAGAAAAGGAAAAATTAAATGAAAAACTTCTAAACGAAAATTACTAAGATTTATTAAAGGTAATTACTAAGATTTACTAAGGTTTATTTAAAGGTAATTTTTTCTAGAATAGATGGTATTTGTTGGAAAATAGAGCTGCCAGAATAAGACCGTCAGCAAAAAGAGAGGTATAACTTCAATTCGAGTATAGATAGATTTTCATTGGGCTATATAATCCTTAATAAAAGACTCTACACTCTGATGCAGATTTCATCAAACAGGGTTATCAGAGCTTAATATTTACCAATCAAGTTCACTAGTGAATGACTTACGAGATAAATTCTGGTATAGAAAAGTAAGCTAGTATCCTTTCTAGTTGACCATTCGGCAATGGTAATCGTATTATTCTGCATTGTCTTAAATATAATTATATAACAGTCAGGTATTAAACGAATTTTATGGGATATAATTCTGTTTTATTTTCTCCCCGTAAAATATGAGAAAATATTATGCGTATGAAAATTGCTTCATTTACACATTTTGTATTTCTTGGTGTTTCGGTATTGATAGAAATTTTGTTTTCCAGTAAAAAGGAAATATGAATAGTAATCGAAATACTCTGATTTCTTAAATTAATGTAAACTAAAACGCATTATAGCCTAGTGAATTTATATATATATATATATATATATATATTTAAATAGAAAATTGATAAATTCTACAATATTTTAAATGTAATAGAAATATCAAATGTCGTCCATATTGGTTTGTTTGTTTGCGATGTTATTCGTACATAAGTATTTCAAGTTTCATAGCAATGTCTTATTTTTTAAATTTATTCTTAAAAAAAAAAAGTCATCATTTTTTTATTTTACGGAAAATTTATCTGCAGATTTTACCTATAAAATTGAATAGTGTATTTCATCGCTTGTTCCATGAACCTAATATTTAAATCCATTATCCACCAAGAGAATGTATGAAGTTTATTCTTTAGAAATATCATTCTTATTAAAAAAAACAGACAGTATACCGAATAATACAATATTTAAATCCATTATCCCCCGAGAGAATATGTTTATTTTTTAAAAATATTAAGAAAAGTTATTCCGTATACTGTCTGTTTTCTTACAGTATGCGGAATAATACAATATTTAAATCCATTTTTTACCGAGAGAATATACGAAGTTTATTCTTTAAAATTATTATTATTATTAAGAAAGCAGACAGAATACGGAACAATACAATACTGTCAACACAAATTTACCTAAACCACAGGATATTTTAAGATTGATTATGGATTTTCCAATCAATCGTTTAATTTCTTCTAAAGTAAACTATTTTTAACTGTTAAAACAGGAATAAACTACTACGTCAGAAACGCCAAAGAAAAATTATTGAGGTGCATACAGCTGTTTCGGTAGCCTAAAGCGTACCGTCATCAGTGCAAAAAAGAATTCTGAATCTGGAGAAGCACTCGTATATATAGGAGAGGGACCGGATTTAGTTCAACCAATAGGATTACGGAAAAGGTGAGGAGTGTGGCCAATAGGAATCAAGGAATGTGTGGCTGTGTAAACAGTAGAAAAATTAAGGAAATGTGGACTGAATGTAAAATTTCCAACAATCAGACAAATAGGGAACAGCGAAATCACAATTTACAAGGTTTTTAAATTTTTTATAAATATGAAAAGCTTCAAAGAAATCGAGTTCATGAATGGATTTAGGTCTGCAAATTATTTTAGCTGAATTAAATTTAAAATTATGATTTTCCTCCCAGCAATGTTTAGAAATAGCCGATTTATTGGTTTCTTGTTTGCGGACGTAATTCATATGTTCTTTTAGACGAAATTTAAGACTGCGTTTAGTTTGGCCAATATATGATAAACCACACTGACAGGAAATACTATAAATGCCCCAAGAATTATGCATATCAATAGGATCTTTTAACTGAGAAAAGGTGAGTTTATTGGAAGGCGAAAATATTATTTTAAAATCATATTGTTTGAGAATTTTAGCTATGGTTTGACTGGTTTTAGAAAAATAGGGTAAAACAATACTGATATTAGATGTGACTGATTTAGTAGACGAAATACGAGGGAGTTGTAATTTTTGGTTAGCTTTGTCTATAATGGAAGGGTCATAACCTCTGTCAATTGCGACGGCTTTCAGGTATTTAATTTCAGATTTCAATAAAATAGGATTTGAACAAATATTAAGGGCACGGTTTACAAAAGTATAGAAAGCAGCCATTTTATGGTTAGGTGGGTGACACGAACGAGCATGGGGAGGAAGGGAGACTGCAAAATTTTTACGATAGACAGTGGTTGAAAATCCATTTACAGTGCGAGAGACGAGGGTATCAAGAAATGGAAGGAAGCCATTATTTTCTATTTCATAAGTAAACTGGATATTACTGTCAATTGAATTTAAGGTTTCTAAGACATGGTCAATATTGTGATGAGATATGTCAATAAGCGTGAAGGTGTCGTCAACATAATGGGTCCAAAAAGGAAAAGATATTTTCTTAAAAAGCTTGCTTTCGAAATAGTGCATGTAAATGTTTGCAAGAATTGGGGAGAGAGGGGAACCCATGGCTAAACCTTCAGACTGACGATAGAATTTATTTTGGAAAGAAAAAGTGGTTTGTGATAAACAAATGCGGGTAAGAGAAATTAATTCTTGTATTTCAAAGGAGGTGAAATGAAACTCTTTTAATCTATTTTCGAGACAGCAGAGGGCGCCACTTATTGGAACATTAGTGAAAAGACATTTTACATCAAAAGAAACCATAATGAGATTAGTGTGAGGGCAATTTTGAATATTTTTTGCAAAATTTATGGAATTCTTAACAGTATAACTATTAGCAGCAAGAAGTGGAGCAAAAATTGTGGTGAGAAATTTAGCTAGATTATAGGAAGCAGTACCGATATTAGAGACTATTGGACGAAATGGAATATTGAGTTTGTGAACTTTTAGTAAAGCATAAAATCTGGCACAATTAGCAATAGAAGGGATAAGAGGGGATTTAGTCGAGTTCAATAACAAAGGGCAAGATTTTATAGCAGATTTAATTTTATTTAATTCTTGAGGAGAGGGGTCACGGGGCAGAGGAATGTATGGGCCATCATTAATTAGTTCGGTAACACTTTCGATGTATTGTTTTTTATCCAAAATAACAATCTGACCACCTTTATCAGCTTTAGTAATGATGATATTTTCATTAGATTTTAATTCCTTCAAGGCGTTTTTTTCTGCAGGACTGAGATTTGATTTAAAATTTTTAGAGTTGAAATTGGCATTATTAAGGATTAAATGACGAAGATTTTCTTTCTGTTGGTCAGTCAGTCGAGAATTTTTGAAAGCTTTTTCAACCGGTGCAATTAACTGAGGAAAAGAAGGAGGTTTAGAAATGGCAAAATTTGAATTGAGTTTGAGAACAGAATATTGACTATTGGAAATATCAGTACTGGAAAGATTAACGATTGCATTTTTATTGACAACAGGTAAGTCTTTCGAATGAATAGCACACTGTGAATTACGAAGCCGGGTGAATTTATCATGTAATTTAATTGAGTGTTTACGAGAACGGTTGTCACAATGAATCCAGGAATTGTGATCAATCAACATAAAATTAGGACTTTCAAAAGCTAACTTTAAGTGGAGAAACAATAAATCTTTTTCAATTTTGGCGATGTTGGTACGAGTTTCCTTAATAACTGCACGGAGAATATTAAAATGAGACAGCAGCTCTTGCTCCCTTCCATTTCTTGATACCCTCGTCTCTCGCACTGTAAATGGATTTTCAACCACTGTCTATCGTAAAAATTTTGCAGTCTCCCTTCCTCCCCATGCGCGTTCATGTCACCCACCTAACCAAAAAATGGCTGCTTTCTATACTTTTGTAAACCGTGCCCTTAATATTTGTTCAAATCCTATTTTATTGAAATCTGAAATTAAATACCTGAAAGCCATCGCAATTGACAGAGGTTATGACCCTTCCATTATAGACAAAGCTAACCAAAAATTACAACTCCCTCGTATTTCGTCTACTAAATCAGTCACATCTAATATCAGTATTGTTTTACCCTATTTTTCTAAAACCAGTCAAACCATAGCTAAAATTCTCAAACAATATGATTTTAAAATAATATTTTCGCCTTCCAATAAACTCACCTTTTCTCAGTTAAAAGATCCTATTGATATGCATAATTCTTGGGGTATTTATAGTATTTCCTGTCAGTGTGGTTTATCATATATTGGCCAAACTAAACGCAGTCTTAAATTTCGTCTAAAAGAACATATGAATTACGTCCGCAAACAAGAAACCAATAAATCGGCTATTTCTAAACGTTGCTGGGAGGAAAATCATAATTTTAAATTTAATTCAGCTAAAATAATTTGCAGACCTAAATCCATTCATGAACTCGATATCTTTGAAGCTTTTCATATTTATAAAAATTTTAAAAACCTTGTAAATTGTGATTTCGCTGTTCCCTATTTGTCTGATTGATGGAAATTTTACATTCAGTCCACATTTCCTTAATTTTTCTACTGTTTACAAAGCCACAAATTCCTTGATTCCTATTGGCCACACTCCCCACCTCTTCCGTAATCCTATTGGTTGAACTAAATCCGGTCCCTCTCCTATATATACGAGTGCTTCTCCAGATTCAGAATTCTTTTTTGCACTGATGACGGTACGCTTTAGGCTACCGAAACAGCTGTATGCACCTCAATAATTTTTCTTTGGCGTTTCTGACGTAGTAGTTTATTCCTGTTTTAATATTCCAATGCCAAGTCTCCTGCTATCATATATTTAACTGTATTATTAACGGATTTATCCAGCGAAAAATTAAACTCCGCATTTAACACATTAAATAATTTTATGCAAAGAAATGATAAAGCTATCTACGATCCATCGAAAATTTTGGTACTCATTCAATTAATTAACTCAAACCTTTTCTAATTTTCTCAAGTGGGCATGAATTCATTATGTAAATTGTGGACAAAAAAATAACTACGTACTGCACGCTATGATTATAAATATAAAATGACCACTACCATTTAAAGCAAACAAGCCAAATGTAAAAGGTTTGGCACGCACGTCGCGTAAAAACCAAAGGGGTTTAGGAAATGGATCACGACTCAACTTCCCTTTCTATTTTAACTGTAATTGTATATGTTAGCTGTTCTTAAATCACTTCTCATCTGTCCCTTAAAGCACGTTTCATAAATGAAATCTGCTCCTGCAGTCACGAAACAATTCAATTCCTCCATTGACTATAGGGGAACAAGCATGAGTGTTTAATTAAAGAACTGATTTACAGGAATTTCAAGAACACGTGTTTAAAAATTAAATAATATTCTAAACAAGATTATTTAATTGAGAATAAGAATTTTGTAAGTAAACGTCATAAATTGGAAAAAAACACATATTATTTTTTTCATACTAAACATATAGCATATCGCTAACAAAGTTTTTTATTTATTAGAGCAGAAGTGTTCTGTTTGTCTCCTTCTCTTTTAACTGTGTAAACATATGATTTTTTTTTCTACTTTATGCCCTATTTTCATACCAAATATACAATACCATTCACAAATTCATCATTATAGGAAGAAAATACGTCGATGTTTAATAACGTTTAATAACATCTAACTATTGTCAGAAAACCGATTTATTTGGCATATCAGACTGAATACATACATACATAATATATATATATATATATATATATATATATATATATATTTAAGCAGCTGAATTAAAATATATTTACTTTTATACGTGAAAAAAAAAAAGTTACTTAAATTCGTTTCAAAAGTCAGGCTTAAACTTTATTTAAACTCATGTTTGCAGAAACATTCTATATTCGAAGCTATTTACAAAATTGAAGATGGTGTTTTTATAGCCGATATGATCACTGACTAAAATAGAGTCTTGCGCTATTATAAAATAAAATAAAAAACGCTAAAGTGTTATTCTTAAGCGTGCAAAATTATAATTCTATTCCCGAATAACGGTACTAGTCTATATCAGCCATGAAACTATCTATTCTAATACAAATGAATTCTTAGACGATAAAAAAAGCACAAATTTTGCTTAATATAATAGAATGCATTATACTTTTTTCGTATTTCATTTTGTGCAGACACAGAAAACTTTTCATAGATAAAAGTAACTTTTCTTACTATCTTAACTATCGAAAAGCATTTAACAATATCGATAATAAGAATATTTTCTCATATAATGTGAAGCACATTACATGAGTATCAAATCTATCCGCACACACATATATTTATATATATATATATATATATATATATATATATATATATATATTACAGAAAGATGTGATGTATAAAATCACACAATTCGGCTATAATATAAAAATATCTTACCAACTTCAAGAATTAAAAAAATAGACTATATTAAATAGAGGAGCTAAAACAAATAAAGCTGTTGATACATTTCAATTGTTGTAAAAGGTAATTAGACTAATAAGGTACTGTTAAATAATTCATGCAAAAAAAAGAGAGAAAAGAGAAACAATACGCAAAAAATTCAATTCAAATACCGAAAAATAATCTTATTTTAAGCAGCATAAATAAATAATAATTGTTATAAGGGGAAAAAAATCATAAAAGCATATTTCATCATTTATTTATGAATCCAGTGTTGAATGAAAATGATTAATTAGATATGAAAATGTAATTAATAAAGCAAATGCAAAGCATGGGTGAAAAAATTAATTAGATTTTTTTTATTTATTAACTGTTCTTTTCGCATATTGATTGTATTGTTTTCCACTTGCATAGTAATAAAAAATAGCAGAATTACCTGTTATAGGAATTTCCTTTCAGAATTTTTTTTTTTCAATTAAGCAACATTAATTAGCTTAGGAAGTAAAACAATTTTCAAACTAACACAATTCTTCACAATATTAAATCTCATTCTAAATATATGCATGATAATTATATTAAATTGAACTGAAAAAATGATTAATTAAATTAATAATTCTATTTAAAGCTTTACTTCGCGTATGTATTGATCTTGAAATATATTTACAATTCATTCCTTATTTAAATTTTCTGTAATGCAAGTTAAATATCACGTTAATGCGGCATAAATACAACTCTTTTATACATATTCACTATTATTATTTTTTAAATAAATATAGTTTTTGAGAATAAATAATCTTTGATTATTACTAGTTTTTGGTAATAAACTATTCTAAAATCTCATTTGGAACCCTATTTAGTATTGTTTCCTAATGTATAAGACTTACTAAAATATATTAAATTAACATTTGCAGAACATTTTAAAACAAAAGCATAGTTTATTTAAAATTTTAGTATTTCAAGCATTCATAAAAAAACAAAATTGTTTAAAGCTATTTCTATTATTTCTATTGGAAGCATGGGTTATAGGTCACGTCAACGCGATAAAAGTACTTTCTTTCTGCATCTACAGGGTAAGTCTAAATTGTTCTTACAAAATAAAATGGGTGACAGTACCCAACCAGCATTATAAAAAAAAATGTGTAACGTGGACCAGAGTGGTCATACTCCACTCCACTCTGGGTGGCAGAAAGGAGTAAAATTAGAATTTCAACATGAACTTATAACAGTTTTGAGAAATCGAATGAACGATAATTGCACTATATTATATTTAATGATCTGAGAGGAACACATAGAAGTGCTCAAAGTGTCGGCTATGCATGCCGTTGCACAGTTCACAACGATTTCCGCTGCGAGATCTTAAACCGACTCCACAGGATTCTCGTATTCAAAAAACTTCATGTACACCTAGGGGGAAAAAAAGTCCTGTGGACTGATTAATTTTTACTGGTCTAAAAGCGTAAAATTTCTTCCAAGTTAAAACTTAATTTAGCATTAAACCTCAGTCGTTAAAACATGCATAGAAAATAGTTTAAAACTAATAAGTAATTTAAGAAAATGAATAATTTAAGTAGAAAATTATCCATAATTCTGTTTTTTTTAAAGCAATTTAAGATTATTAAAAGAAAAAAAATGCTTTAAAGGCGGTATTTAAATCACATAAATGAATCAGCTACCTAAAAACGCTGCGATAATGTTCCACATTTTAAAGAAACAATCTACGAGTAAAATTAAACGAAAATTTATTTTGTCCCCGAGGAGTTATACTTTAACTGTACTTCCAGTTTGCAGAGCAATAAAAGAGATTGAATTTAAAATGTTTTGTGGTATTAGAGAAGTGATACCATTTTTTAGTTTTTTCCTAAATCAAGAATAAGCACAGTGCTTAGTTTTTTTTTTTTTTTTTTTCTTTACATATAAAAGGCAGATGTAACATACAATTATATAAAACAGGCAGGATAAAAATATATTGTGAAAAGCTTGCTACTTTTTACACTTTATTAATGTCATGCCCGTAAATAAAGCTTAAATTATGTATTCGAGAAAATATAATAATAAAAATGTTTTTCTTTTTCCTTATTCCTAGATACTCATTTTATTTGAACTTTCTATAAAGCTAATTTATTTTTCATTCTAAGAAGTATTATATGGATTCATTTCATGTCAAATCAACACAGCTAAACACCTGAACCTCTCAGATTTTTATGAAATTTGGCTCATTTATTTTTTCTATTGAGAAATGTATGTATACCAATTAATAAATCCTTATCTCTTTTAGTTTTAGATATGCAGGGCTGCAAAAATGGGTGAAAAATGCAAATTTTCAAAATTCGTCTACTACAAATGTACCCATATATTGTTTTCCAATTAACTTAGAGATAAAAGATTCATATCGTTAGAAATCACATAATACAGGCTTTCAAATGATATACCACAGGTTAAAAAAAATTATTTTAAGATCAAACATTTTGATCTTTGATCTTCAATATCTCAAAAAGTACATGTTTAATTTTATTTTAAAAATTATATGTTATTTCTACATTTATTATCTATAATTATTGCAAATTTCAATATGGAACGGCCATGGGATGCTGAGTTATAAATTAATATGCAACCTTAAATCAGTATTTTCATTCTAACATATGTTTTTCCCATATTTTATTCCCTAATTAACTTATAGATATGAGATTAGTTTCATTAGAAAGCTTATAATACAGGCTTTTAAATGGTGCATCACATAGATTTTTAAAAAAATTTATTTTAAGGTCAAACATTTTGACATTCGACATTCAACATCCCAAAAAGTACATATTTAATTTTCTTTTAAAAATTATATTTTATTCCTACGTTTATTATCTATAATTATTGTAAGTTTCAACATGATACGGCCATGGGATACTGAGGTATAAATTAAAATGCAATATTATATCATTATTTTCATACTAACCTAACGCGTTTTACAAACAAATGGCAGTCCCATGTTGAAACTTATAATAATTATAGATAATAAACGTAAGAATAACATATAAAACAACATATATTAAATAATTATATTTTAATATATTAAATAGTGATAACATTTTAAAAACAGTGATATATGAAACTTTAAATACTCTCTATCCCGTTTCACAGTAGCTCAGGGTCTATACGGACGGCTCTAGAACAAGTGACAATGTCAACGCTGGGACCGGTGTTCATTGTGAGCTATTCTCATTCTAACTGAGAAATTTAATTCAGCAACCTGGAAATTAATTTCTTATAGAAGGCTGATTTTTACCCAACTATGTGAAAAGTGCCAGAGCCGGGAATCGGACTCCAGGCCTTCCGCTTAACGCGCGGATGCTCTAACCACTGAGCTACCCTGGCTGATAACTAGCCCGGCACTTCTCACATAATTTACGTTGGCAAGGTCACCGAGTCTGCATTAAAGCAGCTATATCAAGTGACAAATTTTGAATATGGCATAACTCCAAACGGCCACGAAATTTTAATTGAGAAATTTAATTCATCAACCTGGAAATTAATTTCTTATAGAATGGAATAGAAGGCTGATTTTTGCCAACTATGTGAAAAATGCCAGAGCCGGGAATCGAACCCCGGGCCTTCCGCTTTGGCATTTTAAACATAGTTGGTAAAAATCAGCCTTCTATTCCATTCTATAAGAAATATTCTCATTCTACTCTCCGGTTGGTACTATTTTGTCAGCTTTTAATGGTGACATCGCAGTTATCCGTTTGGCTCTTTTGCATCTTCAGAGCCGATTGGAGCGATTCTCAAGAGTGGTGATTCTCTCAGATTCGAGAGCAGCTCTCTAGGACTACTCATGCCTATCTCGATCCAAAGATATTTATGTCTGTGTAAACCTGCTGGAACGGCTGTCGGTCCACAATAAAACAGTTGTCTTGCAGTGGATCCCAGTTCATACTGTTAGTTCCAGTATTGTGCTGATCTTTGTTTTCGAGATTTTTAATTTTAAAACAGGGATGTTCTTTGCTGGATATCCTGTAATTAAATTTACTTTAAAGACTTGAAATCGATTGCGAATGACAAACAAGCTGTTCAACACTGAATCATCTAATTTCCCTTCAAATCAACAATGTATTCCATATATTTGTACATTATCTACTAGAAAGTATTTGGACACTTTCGAATTTAGACGTTTTGTCAAATAGCTGGAAAAGTTCTTTAGGAATCAGCTAGAAACTTTGGTAGTGTAAAGACTCGTGTATTTCAGCAAAAGTTCTGTCCTGAAGAGGAAAAGGAGACCAATAAAAAAATTAAACAAAATATTTTGGATCACCCTGTAAAAAGTAATTCTTTAAATGCGTTCTGGCTGTTGCATATGATTAAAAAAAATTCTCATTATCTATATAATTTTTTATGAATCTACCACATATATTCATGGAGATATAACGATTTAAAAAAAAGAAAAAAAAATCTAATTTTTTAATTATAACACGTAGGGTGCAAAGATATTTTTAGAAAAATTGACATACTACACTACATATAGCATACAAGAATCAGAATGCAAATATGTTAAACATCTTACAAAATATGAAAATTTTTTATTAAATAATATTTACTACGCATGCGCAAGCTTTTAAAAAATTTCATTTGCATAATTTAATAGCCAATTGTATTGAGCAAATTATATGAAAATCCCAAACAAATATCGTGTAAATTCAAAAAGTTATGAGAGATAAAATGAACAGAATTTCAGTTCTCTCAAAATAAAAAACTAAACTACAAGGGATTTTACTCACATTTTTATTTTGATTCAATCAATATCTAATGGGAATACAGTGTTCGCTGAGTATGAATAAATATTGATAAAACTCGCGTTCATCATCTTTTTTTTTTTTTTTTTTTTAGAAGATTTGAAATTCCGTTCATTCTATCTCTCATAACTTTTCGGATTTACACGATATTTGTTTGGGGTTTTCGTCTAAATTGCTCAATACTTTTGGCTTTTAAATTATGGATATGAATTTTTTTTTAAAGCTAGTGCATACATAGTTAAAAATTATTTAGTAAAAATACTCATATTTCTCAAAAAATTAACATTTGTTTATTCTGATTGCAGTATGTTGTGTCTAATGTAGTATGCCAAAATTCTAAAAATGTTTTTTCACTGTGTTTAATACCCTACCCTGAGTTTAATACACTTTTTTTTTTTTTTTTTCAATTTTTCAAAAAAATAAAAAAAACTGTTATATCTCTTTGAATATACGTCATAGCCTCATAAAAATTTATATAGAAAATGAAACAATTCTTCATAATTACATGCTACAGCCAAATCGCATTTTAAACATTGCTTATTACAAGGTGATAAAATTTTGATTTTTGTTTAATTTTTTACTGGGCTCCTTTTTTTCTTCAGGACACAACTTTTGTTGAAATATATGAGGTATAATATGTTTTTTACGCTACGAAAGTGTCAAGATGATTCCTAAAAATTTTTTCTATATATATTGAACTTCTATAAGTATCTTTATATACAGCGTCTAAATACTTATTGGTAGATAGTATGTAACTCTAAAATTTGTAAATTGTAGTATAAATATAATAACCACTTAAACCATCGCATATACATTTTTTAATATTTATTATGTTTCTAATCCCAGCCCTATTTTATACATTTGTATAACATTTAGATTTTTAATATTTTTTTTATGTAAAACTAGTTGCTAAATCGTCGTATTTAGCTTCTTCATCAATATTATGCTTCTATTAAAAAAAAAAAAAAAAAAAAAAAAACTAATTGTATCTATTTGTATTACCATAAAAATGTAGATTTTCGTATATAAAGCATTTTTTTCCTTATCTCACCGTAGTACTGATGACTATGAACTCACCAGACTAAACTGGCAAAGTAAGTGACTGATTCATTGATTAATTTGAGTTTCACAGATAAAGTTTCTTTAATCCACATATTAAAATAAATTTATTAACATTCAGATACCAAACATAAACCTAATGTAAGAATAAATAATTAAATTTGTTGTTACAAAGATTTTAGAAACTGCCCATAAACTATATAGTAATATAAGGCGTCTCAGGTACACCATAAAAATTCAATGAAATATTACGCATTTCTTATTAATTCTTTCATTTTAAGATGCTATCTCATCGAAAATAATATTCAGACAATTTTTTTACTATCATTTTCGAAACAAAAGTAAATTGTTAAAGACTAACTAATTATTATTCATATGTTAATAATTAATCATACTTCTGTAATTAAATCGTATGATAGAAAATGAAAAATAAACGTTGCGATAAAACGTGTAAAAAATATTAATATAATTCTGTTAAAAAGCATTTCATACATGAATAAAGAAAAAAAAAACTTGCGTAGCACTATTTTCTCTTACGTTTCTTGCTTTACAAAAAGTTTTATGTGGTATATATTTGTGTGAAGAGGGGTTAGAAACCACCTCAACTCCACGTTTAAATATCATAGTTACATTCATAAAATATTTAATTTTGTTATTATAATTCAAAGATTATTTCAAATTATTCAGAGAACATTTGCTTACACCACTCTGTGAACATTACGAGTTTTACATAAAACTCTCCAATGGCATCCCTGTATAATTTTCGAAACTTGTACTTCCTGCAATTATTTGTTTTAAGTTTTGTGATGATTGAAATTTTGTTTTATGAGGATAACAGACAGACACACATTAGCCGCTAAAAACGTGATTTTCGTATTTAGGGAACTTCAAAACAAGCAATTAAAGAAAAAAAACTGATTTTCTAAAATTGTATTACAAACGAGTACTTTGTCTACAACATGGGTAAGAGAAATTAGTTATCATTCCTAAGCAATTTCCTGGCTTAGTATAATTTAGTAATTAATTTATCTTATTACGTCTAAAGAATATTCCCGTAATTTTAAGTAGTCTTCTATAATTTCTATAAATTTCAGAAACACCACATAGTGAGCTTAAATCCAGCACAGTAAGAGAAAAATCTTCTAATAATTTCAAACTATAGCCCTTAACATAACCGTTTTCTTTTGTGTAGCCCTCCTAAAGAATTGTGGTTACTTTTTCTATTATAATCTATTTAAATATCTTTTTGTGCAGACAGAATATAAACGTTGGTTTAAATTTATTTAGTTCAGTCTAAATATGCTAAAATTTACGAACAACAAATTTTGACCATAAATGAATGACCATAGAATAAATTTGTATGTCCCTGTGTACGAACCATTTGCTCTATTTCAATTTTAAAGAAAATTTTCAAGTGATATTAAAATATAATACTGTTTTAGAATATCAAATTTAACCTTCCTCTTAATATCTATTTTGAGTTATGTTAAAAACAGATATGCATGTCGATATACATAAATGAAGACATGATTTTTTTGCTTCAGGAATTATCAAAATGCGTAATTGTATAGATAAAGAAATATCGAGTTTTGAAAACTAGACCTTAAAACAATATTTTTTCAGCCATATAAAATAAGGAAAATAATTAATTTTTACAGAAGAAGCGAATTTTATTAAGTACAATGCGGTGTTTGACTTTTAAACTTCGTCAAAGAAAAAAAAAATTAAAGTGTTTATGTTTTCATTCAATTAAGAATACTATTTTTTAACCTGCAATCATAATTATTATATATTTATTACTGTGTACTGGAAAGAAAGAATTTGTAAATGAAAAAAACATTGCACTAAAACTTTTCAGATAAATAAAAAAAGCTAAAATAATCTATAACAAAACGAAATTATTGAAAAAAAAAAAATGAAAATTTATATATATATATGTTTTTCCTTCACGAAAAACAAAAAATATTTCAAATTACGATGATTAAGGTGGTATATGGATTCGAAATTCCTAATACTTCCAAATATCTTAAACTTAAAAAATATACATGCCCCCTTCAAATGACAAAAACTAGCATAAGTAATCGAATCAATCAAAATACTTCCGAAAACAATATGTCGCATACATGCGTAATAAATTACGAACCATTTTCGACCGACATCTAACTTCTCTGCAACACTACATTCAGCATCATTAGTTTACTGGGGTCCATTTATCAAAAATATGTACATCCATCCGATAAGTTAGCATGCATATCTAGAGATTAGTGTCTCACACTTGCTGTTGTACAACTCTGCAAGTAATTCACTTTCATAAATTAATGGTGTATCACGTTACTCGTTCACTAAAATGTACGGCATGCTTATTATAGAGATTTGCATAGTGATTGATGTGTTGGTTGGTAGAAGATCTTATATTTTATTTTCGTAAACATAACGTTGTTACATCATAAAAGATCTTGTCAAATATTTCCCGGAAAATAAATAATAATTAAATAAAATAAAGCAGATGATAATACAAATTTATTTATCACACAGCCTATATATGTGAATTTATTACTTAATTAGTTCCCTACCGAAGTACAAGCTAATTGAAATCAAACTAGATGCAAAAATTAAGGACGAAGCTGAAAAATTAGCATACGTGCATTTCATGACATAAATACTTCGATAAATAAAAATTGGGCAGCCTAAAATAATTTTGATTCTTATAATTACACCAGTCGCTTAATTAGAGTAAAACGAACAGACATGCTGTAAATAGAGAGTAGCGTTTATGTCAGTTGGTAAACATTTACAGTTATTAAATAAAAAAAAGTTATTAAATAAAAGTAGGTTTTAACTGAAATACTTCAAAAGTCATATACTTATATATGTGTATATATATATATATATATATATATTATCAATGAATAAAATGGAATAAAACCCCCAAAAACACAGAGGTCTTCATCAGGGAGGCCCTTCAGTATAGGGGTGAAAGAGAAGTTTCTGAAAGGACAGTAGCAATTAGCTAATAACTATCATTAGCCCCCAACTTCTCACCAAACAGAAAACTACCATTAACGGAGAAGAAATCTGACATACATATAATTTAAAAATTCCAAATCAATTATAAAATTACCAAAATTACAAAAGTACTACAATTACAAAAAATTAATGTATATGAAATATACAAGAATACAAGAAATTACAAAATACAATAAAATGAAGCTCCCTACCTGATAAACTAACCCTCTTCGGCCGACGGGGCTTTGGGGATTTATTCATTTTATTCATTAATAATTTATTTCATCCATTGATAATTTATTCATATATTTAAGTTTGTAGTTCCTTCTGCAGCAATTCTGCGCATTGGTTTGCAATTCTCCTTTTTTGTTTTTCTTATCTTTAAACTCATAAATGTATTACAATAGTTACCTATATATATATATATATATATATATATATATATATATATATATATATATATATATATATATAATACATATATATATATATTACCCGTATTTGTGTCTTTTGTTGAGATGTTCGTTTAAAAGGTATAAGAACTATATAAGATTTGAGTGAATACCACAGTGCAATTATTTTATGTTTCACCATATAAGTTCCATAAACCGGGAAAATGTTATAATGTAGGATTTTCAAAAATCCCTTTAATTTAATTATTATTTTTTTTTATATATAAATTTTAACCAAGCTAACAAAAAAAAAAAGAGAGAGAGATCTTGGTGAATTGATTATTTAACAGTGATTTATTCAACTAATAGTATTTTCTTTCTTTCTTTTTTTTTTTTTCTCTCTCTCTCTTTTCATTTATTTTCTTTCTCTTTTTGTTTAAATTGCTTCAAAGCAATTAAATTTTTAAAATGTTTTTATTTCTTTAATTTATTTTGTAATTTAGGTTTGTCAAGATTTTTATCAAAAATTATTTGTTACAATCTAATAAATAGAATAAAACCGTATAATTAAGAATACAGTTTTATCATTTAAAATTATTATTTTTACGACAATGATTATTTTTCTTTCAGTTCCAAGTTAAAGATATTTTCAATTATAAATTTGAAAGTTCATGTACTATAATTTTGTCATTCTTACTTAAATGGAAATGCATTTTTTTTATTTTTAATTATTATTTATGTACTTAATTAAGTACTTAATTTTTTGTAGTAAAAGTTTCTAATTATATGTTTTGCTTTGAGTATTGCGAAAATGCGTATGGCGGAAGATAAATTTAAAATTATGTACCAATACTCATTTACATATAACTATCTAAATAATGAAAGAAAAATTTCTTTTTAAATATTACGCATTTAAATATTTCTATAGTAAAATAGTAAGTTATGTCAATAATAATAATTTTATATTATTGAAAATTATTTGATCTAAATTTTTTTAGCTATATTCAAACGCAAAAATTTTCGTATAATCCCGTCATTTTCTTTTAGTCAATATCGAATTTTTTTTAAGTTTTTTGCAAAAACATTTATGTGCCTAAACTCAGCAGAAATCTTCATAAAGATTGGAAAATGCCAACTTTTATTTTTAATGTACTTAATTTGAACGAAATAGATATAAAGAAAATTACAAGTGGTCAGAAACCTCGATGCACTGATGCTTTTTTTTTTTTTTTTTTTTTTTTTTAGAGCCTATTAAAGGGCTCTATTTAATTAATTTACTTCAACACAGATTTAGATTTTTATTATTATTATTATTATTATTATAAAGTTTTTAATCTACATTTTAATAATAAACTAGCTGGAACCCGTCGAATGCGACGGTCACTTTATTGACCGTAATGTTTCAAACACCGTCGCATCATTATTTAAATGTATTTCAAGTTAAAACATCTAATATAATTTACGACATTTCACTTAAAAAAAAGAAATTCGGAAAAATGCTTATAAATAGAAATACTATATACGACACCACTTTCTACAAAGTATTGTCATTGGTGGCGTCAAACTGACTCCAAATAAATAGTTGCTATCTTTTATTTTCTATTTTGTTTAATACTATGACTACATGTTAGTTGACCCGCCCGGCGTTGTCCGGCCTATGATAATAACTTTAAATAAACCTTAAATTTGCATGATTTTAAATCCTAAACTCGATTTTGTTTGAATTTCTTTTTTTAAATAAAGCATCGCGAAAAAATAATCAGATGTAACAAAAAAATTACCTTGAACCAAACGAAACTCTGCCTTGTGACCACGGTGCCTGCGGCAGCGCATACGCTGGCCGCTAATAACATAAAAAAATTCCCAAAAATTAATCTGGAACCAAACGAACCCGACCGGCGTTGCCCGGGCACATGATAATAACCTTAAATGAACCTTAAATTTGTATGATTTTATATCTTTAACTCGATTATGTTTGAATTTCTATTTTTTAATAAAAGCATAGCATCGCAAAAAAAAAAAAAAAAAAAAAAAAAAAATCAGCTGTAACGAAAAAATTACCTCGAACCGAATGAAACTCTGCCTTGTGACCCCGGTGCCTGCGGCAGCGCATACACGGATCGCTAACAACATGAAAAAATTCCCAAAAATTAACCTGGAACCAAACGAACCCGACCGGAGTTGCCCGGGCCCATGATAATAACCTTAAGTGAACTTTAACTTTGTATGATTTAATATCTTTAACTCGATTTTGTTTGAATTTCTATTTTTAAATGAAAACATCGCGAAACAAATAATAATCATAAATAACAAAAAAAATTGCCTCAAACAGAACGGAACTCGGGCTCGTGACCCCGGTGCCTGTGGCAGCGTATATGCGGGTCACTAATACCATGAAAAAATTCTTAAAAATTAATCTTGAACCACACGAACCTCTGAATCGTGTTTCCGCCGCCTGTGGCTGCGGCACCGTATAGCAGGCATGCTACGCACGCGCTGCAAAATTCACTTTCCTCCACCAGGAAGCGCAGTATGTTGCATACGAACATCACCAATCATCTTGAATTTCCAAGACCTTTCAAATAAGGTGTCACATGGTGGTGTCAACTGCAAAATCCTTTAGTTGCACTTTCTCCCGCCAGGGGGCACAGTGTGTTCTGTACGAACATCACCAACGGTCAGGAAATACCAAGACCTTTAAAATAAGATATAACATGATAAGGTCTACTACAAAATCACCTAGTTCCATTTTTCACCACCAGGGAGCGCACTATATTGTATACAAACATCCATAATCAACATGAAATTTCAAGACCCCCTATCACTGATCGCCTTGGATTTCCAAGACCTTTTAAATAAGGTGTCACATGGTGGTGCCAACTGCAAAATCCTTTAGTTGCACTTTCCACCACCAGGGGGCGCAGTGTGTTTTGTACGAACATCACCAACGATCAGGAAATACCAAGACCTTTAAAATAAGATGTAACATGATAGGGTCTACAGCAAAATCACCTAGTTCCATTTTTCACCACCAGGGGTCGCACTATATTGTATACAAACATCCATAATCAACATCGTTCGTATTGTATACGAACATCCCCAATCGACATGAAATTTCAAGACCTTTGAAATGAGGTGCTACATGTGTGGGTCTAGAACGGATTTACCTCTCAAACTAATTTCCCCCTTCCCCCCCCCCCTCCAAATCTACTTTCCCCCTTTCCACCCCCCCTTTAAAATCGAAAATTCCAAATTCGCAGAAAGTGATTTTTTAGTATTCGACTCTAGTCCCCATATGTACACTTTCCACACCGTGAAGTAATTTGGAGCTTTAACCCGTTTCCCCCCGGGTGGGGGGGGGGGGGAAACTGTTCGATTTTTTTTTAATTTTCTCTTTTCATTGGACAACTACAGACCAAGACCTTTTTTTAGACACCTCAACCAAATTTTTACACCAAGTAGTTCTCTCAATATAGTGGAGACAGACAAAAACATGTTTCAAATTAATATATAGATTTTTTTTTTCAAATAATTGATTTACACCAAACGTAAGAAAATCTTGAAAAATTCTTGAAAAAATTTAATGTAAAGTTGATTGTGCACGCGTAACTTTCCTCAAACTCAACGAATTTAAGCAGTTAATAGCTCAGAAGAAAGAGCTTTATCCACTGAGTGTTCTTAGACTTGTGTCAACAGCCTACGTTAATTAGAACTCTAGTTATAGAGGTTTGAGTGAAGGAAAATCTTGAAAAAATTGAATGTAAAGTTGATTCTGCACGCATAACTTTACTCAAACTCAACGAATTTAAGTAGTTAATAGCTCAAAAGAAAGAACTTGATCCACTGAGTGTTCTGAGAGTGAAATGATCAAGATCCATTCATTAGAAGAGGAGCTATGAGAATTCGAATTGTTTGAGTGAATGTGTCCCATAAGAAATGTACAGGGAAGAATCGCGTTTGAGTATAACTTGAGTAAGGTGGAAGTTGAGTAAATTTCAATGATTGATGACATATCTGTGCCTAAATACCTTTCATTTAAAAAAAAAATGAAGGAAATCGGCCGGATAGAACGGCCAGACGGACTGACTTTAGTTTTCATAAATTTTTTTAATATATAAGATGGCTATCTGTCTAAATTATTATGAAGCAGCTACGCAAGATTTACTTAAGAATTACAACAACATGAATATTTTATTTTAATTTATTTTTATTATTAAACAAATCTATAAAACTCATCATAATACTTTTAAATTCAACACTTTCATATTATGTAATCAAAATACAATTAAATGAATAAAAACTTGTTCTTCTTTGCCTTTGTATTGCATTAAACATCTTTAATGGGAAAATTAAATATTAAAAAATAAGTATTTTAAATTTTTTTCTGGGGAAAAAAAAAAAAAAAAAAAAAAAACTCTTGATATTATTTTCTAAATCCTGTTTAAAACATTTATAATATAATTAATAAAGATTTAAAAATTTTGCTTTACTATTATAATTTTTTATAATAAATGTGCTGAATAAATGCGATTTTGAAATACTTAACCTCATTGATTATTTATTTTCTTCATCTATTTCTAATGCTAGAAATTTTCAATAATTAATTATCCCTTCCAATTTCCCTTTCCTAATCAATAACTTAAAAATCTGAAGTCAGTACTAAAACAGTGATTAAAAATGTCTTTAAGAGACGCCTTAAAATTTCCACGGGTAAATAAAAAAGAAATAAAAATTTTTCATTAAAAGTCTTTTAATCAAATATTCAGTGGTGACTAAGAGATTAAACAAATAAACAATTTAATAATACGAAACTTCTTATTTCATCGACAAGTGCTTTTATAATTGGTTACCTGTTTATTTTTCTTTAAATTCTCTTTTTAATTTTAATTTTGAAAGAAAAATTCTGAAGTAAACAAAAATTTATGCATGAAGCATTTAACAGTAATGCAAGAGCTTGAAAAAAAAAAAAAAAAAATATATATATATATATATATATATATATATATATATATATATCTTATTATCTTTTTAATTATTGTATTTTTTTCTTCTAATTTTTCATTAAACTGCTGCAATTGCTTTGTTCGACATCTTTTATAAAAAAATTAACGAATAATATTCATGAAAATTTCAATATCATTAACGGAATTCGTAAGCATCCGCATTTTTTTAAAAGCTAACCTCTCGTTCTATTTTTAAATTTGTTTATTATTCACTCTTTCTTTAAAATGAAAATTAATATGTGCGTTAAGATATTCAGTACGAGGGTATAACTATAGACATTTTTTTTTCTTTCCAGTGTACCATTGGGATCTTAATTAATTTCGACTAAAGTGTTTTATTAAAATTATTTTACAATATTAATTATGTTTTTTTTTTTCTGTATCATTAAAAAGATGATTTTTTTTCATTCTTCCAGTTTAAAAGGAAAAAAATAAATAATATATATATATATATATACATATGATAACATGCAACGAGTTCAAAATTATTTGCAGTAGAATAGATTGGAATGTATTTCTTTAATAAAATATACTGTCGGCAACCAAGGCCTATGTTATTCTCTGGGAAAATTTGTTTCCACAATTATTCATTATCTAATCTATTTTTTTAAATTCATTTTTCACATTCAGAAATTTCCTAATCGTTAAATTACTACTCTTTTTCGAAAAATTGATTTTTCACACTTTTAATAATTTAATTTGTAGCTAAAAAATGCTGAAATGCCCTCTGTTTTTTTTTTTTTTTTTTTTTTTTTTTTTTTATTCAAAAGTCAAATATTAAAAAGTAAATCAAACGAGTACTAATTTAACTGTTGTGAACTTTGTGAATGTGAAAACAGAATTTAAATCATACGTTAGATTATGAGTAATTAAGGAAACACATTTTCCCATAGAATAATAGGAGATGTCGCTGTCGGCGGAGTTAGGTATTGTCTTTCCTTCAGTCGAACATAGACTAGAGTCCTTGTGAAAGTCTGGTAAACCTGACCCGTTCCCAATCAGCGAAAGGATTTCCGACCACAAGCGAACTCGATCCCGCGTTTCAGACTCGCGACATACAATAATGTAATGCTGAATTTATGATATAAAACATGAATTGAAATTCTATTACATAAGATCTTTTTCTAAAAAATCAGAACCGACTCCAAAACGCAACTATTATTCAAGCAACTAAAAATAAAGTGAAATTGTAAATTGCGCCTAAAAGTATAAAATCACAAAGTAGTCATTCACAAAACAACATAAATATTACAATTAATCATAACTTTTGTAGTCGGCGCAAAATTAAAAAAAATATCATTATTTTCTTACAGATTTTTTTTTTAGACCTATAGCTACAAACGCTTAAAGGATTCATCTTCATGGTTTTCTTTATTATTTTATCACTGTGTACAATTGGTCCAATTAGTAACACTTAAGTAGGACAGTGAACATCCTTCGCAATTTGGTATCCATGTTTCTACGAAGTTACTAGAGTTTTGTTTGCAAACTTGGTATAGCTTTGATATCTATCGTCCTTGGCGGATTTTGGATCGTAATACAAAAATATACATGCGAAATGTATATTTCTGTAATCTATTGTGTACGAAATGATGGTTCATATTCTTGACTGCTCTCTTAATATACCTTGTTAAAATAACCATGATTTTTGAAAGGAATTAAATATGTTCGGTAAATAATTTGGCGAACTTTTTTTTCCTCGCCATGGACGACAGCTGAGTAAACTCCGCAAACTTTTGTAGCTTACGAAATCTTAATTGCTTATTTAAATCAAAGTAATTTTCGGCTGTGTTTTGCAGATGCTAAAGTGAGATTATATACTAAATAGAATTGGATTTTTCTGCTGAATAAAACTATCAATTTTTATTTAATTTCGCGCTGACTTCAAAAGTTATGATTAATTGAAATGTTTATTTTGTTTGGTGAGGGAGCTTATTTTATACTTTTAGGCGCAATTTACAATTTCATTTTATTTCTAGTAGCTTGAACAATAGTTGTGTTTTGGAGTCGGTTCTATTTTTTTTTTTTACAAAAATATCTTATTTTTTTCTTTTCAGTAAAAATGTGTTCATAGTACAATATGTGAAGACGTTCCACGACGGTTTCCAATATCGCAACCCGCAAAAAAAGTGACACAACTCAAAAAACGGTAGTTTCGAGTTTATATCACTGAAAAATATATGAAATGCCCCAGTGTGCACAAAAAACGTTACATCTCCATCTCGAAAATTATTCACAGAAGAAGCAGTTGTGTCAGTTTTATTCTAGTCAATGCCCTATCTTTAGGTTGATTTTTCTTAATCACTTCATTTTTAAGTTGTGTCACGTTTCTTGCCTGTATGCGATATTAGAAAAAACTATTTATCCACATACATTAAATTAAAAAAGTTTTAGAAATGTAAAGAATGGATACGCTGCATTTTGTAACAAAATATCCCGTTAGGGAGGTAGCATAAAAGTATCCAATATATGTAAATATATGAAATAAAATCGTTTAAAAGAGAAGCAGCATCAAAGAATCAATGACTCTCTATTATTCATATTCGGCTACCAAATGAGTATCTAGAGAATAAATTACAGCGTGTATCTTTAGTAAATTAAAACAGACTTAGAAACGTTATAAAAATAACCTCGACTGCAGCCTCGACATCTGAACTCTGAATTTTACAGACCGTACGTGTCACCCGTTAAGCTGGAATATGCGCAACATAAATTTACGAGGATCCTAATATGCATTGCAGATGATAGACGGAAGTTTAAACATCGAAATAAAGATCTTTTTGATTTCTAAGATTGCTTCGGGCCGTTACAGTGTAGGAAACTGCGAACAAACAGATGGACGTTTAAACATTCTCTTTTAACTTTCATGTTTATAATTTGTCTTTTCGTACTAAATCGATGATGCTCTACAACTTTGTAATTTACCTTTTTCCCATACCTCTTACTGTTTTCGAGATAGAAACGCCAACTCCATTATTTTCCACCTGGTATGGCTGTAAGCGCTCGTATCTCATAGCTCACGGCCAGTTAACTATACTTACATATTACTTTTACGAGTGTTGTTGCAGCAGTTCAGCACTTAACAGACTTTTGTGAGCACCCTGTAATTTGTTTAATTCTTAATGAAATCATAATTTGACCTACTTCAGGTCAAGATCTTAAAAAAAAAAAAAAAAAAAAAAAAGTATTAAAATCAGATCCCTTACGAAGTTATAAGCTGATAAACAGAAAAAAAAAAAAAAAAAAAAAAAAAAAAAAAAACATATGGTTTGAATTGAGAATCTCCTCCTTTATGAAGTCGGTTGAAAACGATTACGCGCTAATCAACGTGACCGCTTACAGTGATCGTGCTTTGAACTTTGCATAGCATAAGGGCCACCCAGACCCGCTGCGCTACAACGCGTGAAACGTAGTTAGATTGTGCACAGTGTAGGAAATTGTGAACAAAGAAATGCACGTTTTAAGCGTTCTATTTTTTAGCATTAATTCTACAAACTGTCTTTTCGTACTAAACCGATAATGCTCGGTAACTTTGTAACTCACTTTTTTCCCCTATCTTGAACCGTTTACGAGATAGAAACGCTAACTCCACTGCTTTCCATCAGGTGGCGCTGTAAGAGATTGAATCTCGTAACGCATGCTTACTTTACTATACCTACATACTACTTTTATGGTTCTGTAGTTAAAAGAGTTGGGACTGACTTTTTTGTGCACCCTGTATTTTCTTTAGATTGTAAAGATATTACATTGGGACCTATATCAGACCAATAAGTTTACAAGAAAACAAAAATACGAAAATCGGAGCATGTGTTCAGAAATTAAGAGCTTAAAAAAAAAAAAAAAAAAAAAAAAAAACATACGATTTGAATTGAGAACTTCCTCCTTTTTGAAGTCGGTTAATAAACTACAGTCGGTAACAAAATTGTCCGAACACTAGCAAAAATTCCTATGTAAAACAAGTACACTTCATACGGTTTTTTTAAATAAATCCTTATCGAATTTTGTTCTTACACTGACTAAGAACAGTATTCGACAAGGATTTATTTAAAAAAACCGTATGAAGTGTACTTTTTTTACATAGGAATTTTCGCTAGTGTTCGGACACTTTTGTTACCGACTGTACAGTTAAATTATTGATCAGATCTTTTTGAGAATTTCATGTCAGATATATAAAAAATAGTCTATATGTGCCGTCTAACAGCAAAACCAACCATCTCCTAAAATTAGAAAATATATTTTTTCAGTTACTTCAGTCCTAAGTAAACCTTTCAGCCGTATGGAAAAAAGGAAATCATATCAAAGAGGTCAGATTCCTGTGTTATATCCGTTTGAAAATCCCTATGTGATGCAAAATTGGTCAAATTCCAAGGACGATGAATTCGAAAACCGTCCATTTCCATATCCGCTAGATCACGCTTATGCTCCACGCCACTGCAGCAGCTCATTTGTTGATTAGGTTAGTGTTATCTATTTTTCTTGTGTATCTGATGAAAAAGGAGGCAGTGTTTCGAGGGGTGTAGTTTTTTAAATTTTGATTATGTTTTAAGAACTGTTATTGCTTAAATTCCACATTTTAATTAAAAATATTGATTCAATCATACTTATACTGGTGTAAAAAATTACGGACGAGACGAGTTTTGTAATGCAATGCTATATAAATGTGTATTAAATCGCCAAAAATAATATCATAAGATCTTCAATATGAAAAAACATAAGAACAGTAAAAAAAAAAAAAAAAACTTTCCAAAAAAGAAAAAAGGAACTTTGAAAATTTTTTCAAAGTTCCTTTTTGTAACTTCGTTGTTCCTTTTTGTTCTGTCTAATTAGATAGAAGCCCAAAACACCCATGCGAACATCATCACTCCTGACTGCTATGTAGAATTTACATCGTCTGTCCATGCTGAGAATGACGTTGTAACCAGTTATTGAGGTATTACTGCCCATTTCTTTTGTAACAGCAATCACATCTGCGGAATCGTTACTATCGGTTGGTAGCGTGCTGTAAAGCGTCCCCCTAGAAAGTCTCACACATGTTCGATTGCAATTAGATCCTGGGACTTTGACGGCCAACCCATGTGTTCAATATCCTCACTCTTCAACAGCTCATCGGCAGGAAGTGAACGATGAGTTGTAGCGCTGTCGTCCATGAATGGAAAGGGAACTGAGGACTCAAAGAACTTCTAAAAGATCCGAGTAAGGAAGGAAAACCATCTTACAATAGCAAGTATCGGTGACTGAAGGTCAGTACAAGTTCCAAACATGATGCGTTCACAAAGGAAAACTCTGAAACTTCCAGACCAGTCACTTTCTATGGAACTATCCCAAACTCATCAGGCCCACTTGTCACACCTCGACCTTCCCCATTCTTTCCAATGATTCACCCTCGGGTTTACGAGATTGTCTGTTCGATATTTCACTCTGAGGTAGTAGCTCGACATCGTTGAAACTGGTGTACGCCGTGCAATAGCTTTTACAGAAATACTGAACTTATACCGCCAGCGTGCTTTATACTCCTAAGACAGTCCCCCATTACATCTTGTTGCATATATGCCCATTCTCTACTGTACCTAACCCTAATCGATATCCAAATTGGTTTTCAGTCCGCCCTACCTACTCGTTCTGCTGATTTTATGTCATAATTTGGATTTTCATAAAATATGCATATGTTTCTATAAAAATCAAAAAGTTTTTTTTTTTTTCCTTAAATCTTTGAGAGTTTTTACTTCTGTTCTAGATAGCTTATATTTTATTTATTAAAAAAATATACAGAAAAGATTCTTTTGTCTTTACAGTTTACTTCATCATCTCGTAGATATAAAAATCGAATTTATACAAATCAAACTGAGTTGAAATTAAATCACTTATCAGACACTATTGAAACATGACAATGAATATATATATATATATATATATATAAAGTAATTAAAAATCAGAAAAAAAAATCTCCCAGAGACATAATTTAATTTAATACGACAGGACTATTTTGTACATATATATATATATACATTTGTTTCTTCTTCCGTATAAAGGCATTTGATAAAATTGCATCTATTATAGTATAGTGTTCTGGATTAATTTGTAAATCAAAGACCATAGTTTTTAATTTTTCGATAGATTTTTTTCAGCTTTCTAAATAAAAATCCACATTAAAACTACCCATTAATAAATAAACTAAATTTATTAAATTAAATTTATTTATTTGCTCAAAAAAAGGGGGGCGAATGCACCTTTATTATTATAAATATTTTTATTTTATTTATTTATTTATTTTTCAAAAACCACCAATTTTAAACCAAGTTTTCATCTCCACAGCATTACGGGTACTGGAAAAATTATTTCCCCCCAATTTCCTTCCTTTAGGTGCAGTGTGCAGGTCTATATGGAAAAATACTGGCATTGAAGATTTGGATGGCTTAGGAATAGACCTGACCTGAATCCCATTAAAAATTGTTAGCATATAATGGGTACGAAAAATGCAGCTGAGAAGTCTTCTTCTAAGGTAAAACTGCACGAATAGGGTCTAGTTTCATGAACTTATTCAGGACTACATTCAGAAGTTGATATCTTCTATGCTGGACGGCTGTAAGGTTGTCATCGCAGCTCATCGAGGATCTATTGAACACTGAAGCGATCATAATGCATGTATACACATCTAAGTATACGTATTATGACTGCAATTATATATAATTTACATTATATATATAGAATTTGTGTATCTATTGCTTTGTTTCACGCTTTCTTGTATTTGCAATTCTCTCCCCCCCCCCTTTTTTTTTTTTTTTTTCATTTTTCCAAATAATTAAGTGTAAATAATTTATTAATTCTAATAAAACTGAAATTAATCCAACAACTGCATTTTATCGTAGCAATATCATTATTTCATAAAACATTTGCATTATTTACTCATTTTTCTAATTTTTCGCAGGTGATGCAGTTTTTTTTTTTTTTTTTTTTTTTTTTTTTTACCGCAACTGTACATTATTGAATATCATCACAATTTGTATTCAATTTTGTTTACAAGCATAAGGACGAGAAAATTCATCTTTATGATCCCAGAAGATGATCCACTTTACATGACCTTCCATGCTGAAAGGGTGTGTTTGAATTTTCCCGGTGTTTTGGGTGATGAGGGCTGATACCATTCAAGTGATTGGCGCTTGCCCTCTGGAGATGATGTCAAAGTCATCCACATCTCATCACCATTCACAACTCGATCAAGAAAAGACTGAATGAACTAGCTTATTGAACTAACGGAAAAAGATTTTAACATGGAAATTTTGAATTTTAAATGTAGTAGGTGATTATAAAGATAAAAGAGGAATGCTTCAGGTATTTAACTGAATTGTTCTTCCCAATAAATATTGTGTTTTTCGTATTTTACTACTAAGCGGTCATAACCGTACGATAAATTAAAAAGTTTATTTAATCCAAAAATTATAAAAATCCTCAAACAATTGTATTGAAATAAAGGAAAAATTAATATGTTCTTAACAGTAGAAAGTGGCATCATAAAATATTAATTTAAATCTGTTCATATTTCTTCATTATAACAATCTTTCTTCGTGAAACAGATTCTATTGTTGAAATGCAAATTACATATATCTACCTCATCAGCCAATTATTTATTATATTACGATTCAAGATGCAAGTCTAAATTCTCAAGAGTTAATACACGCACAATAAGTAATAATGAACTAGGAATTAGCTCGATTCATTATGTCGAACAAAACAATCAAATTGCTTCTAATTGTTCATTTATTATTCTAGAATCAATGTTCAATGCAACATACAACATCTTTTTGTTTTACATAAGTAAAGTTTTCCGTTTGTTTTGCAATTAAAAAAAAAAACCCTAACGATCATTGTTTTTGTATTTTCTATTCTTCGTTAAAAAATTATTATTTTCCAATTAAGTTCTTAGTGACTGCATAAATAATAATTATCTTTTAATTTCAGCTCAAATTATCTTCTTCGAATTACAAAAGGTCAGTAAAATAAATAAATAAATAAAATAAAATAGCGATCTGTTGGAAAATAATCTCAAAATTTTTAAAAATAAAAATTTATCTAGATTAACAGAAATGAACACGAAAAATACTCATATATAACAAAACAGACTACCATACTTTTTCCTATTTCACGATGAAAGAAAAAAAATGTATTTTTTATTTAATTCTAATTAATAAAAATTTGGATTAATTAGAGTTAAAAAAAAAATGGTACGTCATTGTTATAGTAGCCTTCTGAAAGTTTATTAAAACAAGAACGGAAAGTCCTGCGGTTTACATAGAATATTATTACTTTCCAAGTGTACGTACTCGTTGCATCGTTTAAACTTCAATATACTTTGTTCATATGATCACACGATGGATAGACAGGCAGACAGCAAGATACTCACATATACTAACTGAATTTATAATCACTTGTAAACATTATTAGAAAGTGTTAAAAAGATTTATGCAATTTCAGTACTTAATGAATCTGAATATTTTGTATGATCCTATAAATCTTAACATTAAACATACCATATTCTATAGAAAAGGTTTTTTTTTTCATATGAATAATAAATATCAATATTATTATAATATGTGTAGTACAAAGTTTTTAAATTATGTTTAATTAAAAGGCATCCCCATAGAACACACTGCTTTCGCATTATTTTGGGCTGCTCTCTGCAAAGATCAGTTGTGCTATTTACACCATTTTAAAAATGGAACATTTCATAGTAAACTTGAATATTAAATGACAATGTGATGAAATTCTGGATAGTTTTACTGACGCTAGAGCGCGAACTGATAGACAGACGGATATTCAAAAGAACAGAACAATAGACATGTCGACTAACTAAATGTATAATCATTCTTAAACATTGTTTGGAAGTGTTTAAAATATTTAATACATAAAGGAACTGCAATTTGAGCAATTTACAATTATAGTCCTTAATGCATCTGAATATTTTTTGTCTGTGAAATTTAATTCTAATTACACGATATTCCATAAAAAATCACTTTTTTGTGCATATGAATAATAAATATCGATTTAATAATGATTTGAGCAAAATAAATGTACTAAATATAGTAGGTTTATAGAAATACCTCTCTTAGAACACAATGCTTTTGAATTCTTTCGGACGTCCCTGTGCACGATCAGTGTTGTTCTTTACATCATTTTCAATAACGAACATTCCATAGTGAACTTGTATAACATATATCAGTTTCAAGGAATTCCATGAATATTTATGGGAGTTAGAGCAATGGCAAACGGACAGACAGACAAACCGAACTCTAAACACTTTTCATCTTTTTTGGAAAGCATTAAGAAGGAGCGATTGTACGCCAAATATTAGGAAAGAAAACATAAAACTAATTGAAGAAATATTCAATAATAAATGTACAAGCTTGTAATCAATTTATGTTTCTTTAACAACTTTTGCTTAATAAACCAGTGACCAGCACGCTAATTATTTTTTATGAGATGCTATACATTTTCAAGAGAAACGGCCTTTTATTTTAAATAAAAAGAAAAGAATATGCATTATTTTTATATGTGGGTGAGAGGGAAGAGAACACTGAAATTGTATACTTTGTGAAATTTCTCGTAAAATATCATGTCAGTGTTCGAAACGTTATATCAGCGGTAATTACTGAATTGTGACAACCAAAAAGAATTTGTAGAGAAAAAAATTGCAGGTATATTATGTATTATAATACATGCAATATGAAATTCCTTATCGTTAAACACTGAACAAATTTTTTGGGGGTTTAGAACAATGAATGCATTGTCCAATAGAGAGATTTAAAATTTGTTCTCCCCCAGCGAAAGTTTAAATTTCTCGAAACTCTTCTATCTTAAAATAAATGAGTTAATTCACCATGTCAAGTACGAGTTTTTTTTTTTTTTTTTTTTTATCAACTTGAGTTAAAAATGCAATTCTTTGAGCTAATTAGTAATATTTTATTTACGTAAACTTGAGTTATCAATATTTATCCATACTTGAGTTATTTCTGCTCATTCAACCACTTGTAAGTAGCAACATCGCTCTCGCTGCAACGTATTTTTTCAATAGCACGAAAATGCAATGGACAACACCATTGTAAAGTGATCCAGGGTATCTATTCTCCGATCCGACTGCCATAGCGATCGTCCTTAAACAACGACAGTCGTCAAATCAAAAGTCGGAATGTGACGTCACGTGATCAAAATAACGACTGCCACAGTCGGAATTGAGGTATAGTCTGGTCGGAGAATAGATGCCCAGCTTATTAAAAACGTTTGTATTAAAATTATTAATAAAGTAAAGAAATTTCTGAAATACAATAATAACTCAAGTTTGAGTACATTATGTTAACTCAATCAATTTACTAAATTTAACTCAATATGAGAAGACGCATTTCTTCTAGGCAAATGAGTGAAAATTCACTCAAGTTGGGTTATTTCTAGTCTTTCATTTTATGAGAGTTTACAAAAACAAAATACTATAAATATTTCACGCTGTTTACCTAATTAACTTTAAAATTTTATTTGCTATTCAGAACAATGTTTATTGTTTAAAAGTGTTTAATACAAGTAAACCTTTCTTTTCTAGAATAAAATTAACTACATATTCAACGAGTAACATGTACAAATAATGTTTAAGTAACTTATTTTATTTTTCAAAAACCTCAATCAACAAAAATAGATTATTAACTTTGAATTATACTGTTTTACTTGTTCGAATATTAGCTAAGAAATTCTATTATTACAGATAATAGACGATAAGTACTGGATTCCATCCCACATCACGCTCGTGAACCTAATCATTCGCAGATTTTGATTATTTTACTCGAAACTCACCTGAATATGGTCTATCAGCCCTTTAAAAAGATCAAAAAGGAGGGCATTTCCCAGACCTAGGTACCTAAAGTAGATAATAGGCCTTAATCCATGCACTAACCAACCTTTTTACTTCATAAGAAATGAATTTATTTCGTGATAAAATGTTCGGATACAAGACTTAACATAATTTTTCTGTATTTTTTTAATAGAAAATCGCCTGAATTAAGCTTGGATGTGTTTAACATTGCAGTAGAACAACGCAGTGGGCAATTAATGATGGTCTGAGATTCAAAGCTCGGTTGGGGTTAAGGATTTTTTGGTTAATTAAGGGCCTAGTTGGGGTTAAGGATTTTTTTTTTTTTTTTTTTTTTTTTGTTGTTGTTCTTTGTTTGCTTGTTTGTGCGAAAAATTGTCTGGACATATCCTCATCTTCAGAAAAATTCGCGTTCGCTGTTGGCCTTTCATCCGCCCGCCGTTTGCTGCGCATGACAGAAACTGAGTTTACTAAGAAATATATGTAACAATTTTGATGAAAAATTTTGATTAAGGTATTTTGATGTGAAAAATTGATTGGACTTATCTTCATCTTCAGAAAAATTCGCTTTTGCTGTTAAACCTTTATCCATTGTTTGCAAAATATAGCAGAAATACGATTCACGCAGAAATACGAAGTACCTACAGTCAATAAATTCGAGGACTTTATTTACTACAGCAACCAATACATTTACAAAGTAATCTAAGCATAATCACCTCAAAATAATGTCCTTGCGCAACTATACAATTCTGCCAGCGTTGATACAGTTTCTGAAAACAATTCCGTAAAGCGTTGCGTGACAGCTATCGTAAAGCGGTTGTCGTTGTTGTCATCACATCTTCACTTCATTTGAAGGTCGCTTGCCCTTGATGCAATCTTTCAGTTTCGGGAACAGGTAGAAATTGCAAGGAATAACATAATAACATATATCTAAACTATTTATCATATGTGGGCTCTACACGGTTACATATCCGACACTTGATTATTTTTGTTATATGCCATATGATCTTCGTGATACGAAGAATGAACTCGGCAGTTGTTCCATGCAATAAAACGTATAATGCAAATTTATGCGAAATATTGATCTATTCTGGCATGATACACTGATGGAAAAAAAAATCCCAACACCAAGAAGGAGCTATGCTAGATAAACGAAATTTGGTAGGCGTGTTTATACATCTGAAAGATGACGTCGATTCAAATTTCGAGCTACGCGCACAAGTGTGGCGCTAGTTGCGACACTATGAACATGCAAATGAGGTTTGCTTTAAATAAGCGCTGTAAGGTTCGTGATCGTTATTTACAGTTGAGATTTGACGTAGTGGGTTAATGTTAGTCAAGGATGCCTCTAAGAAGACGAAGAAGTCATTATCAACAGCTCACTGAGTTTGAACAAGGTCGTGTAGTAGGGCTACGAGAAGGTGGGTTTTCTTTCCGCGATATTGCAGAAAGACTTGGCAGGAATGTATCCACTGTGCATGAGTGTTGGCAGCAGTGGTCAAGGGAAGGTACTGCCTCAAGAAGACCGGGTTCCGGGCGGCCACGTGGCACTACTGAGAGAGAAGACCGCCGTGTTCGGCGTATGGCTCTGGCTAATCGTACTGCGTCTGCAGCTGAAATTCGAGCTGCAGTTGGCATCACAGTGACACAACGAACTGTTACAAATCGGTTACTTCAAGAACAGCTCCGAGCCAGACGCCCTGTAGCGTGCATTCCACTGACTCCAAACCACTGCCGTTTGCGACGTGAGTGGTGTCAAGCTAGAGCTCATTGGAGGACGGAGTGGAGATCTGTTGTGTTTTCTGATGAAAGCCGTTTCTGCCTTGGTCGCAGTGATAGCCGTGTGTTGGTTAGAAGGAGGCCAGGTGGACGCCTGCTAGCGACCTGTCTGCGGCCTAGACACACAGGGCTTACTCCTGGAGTTATGGTTTGGGGAGCAATTTCGTATGACAGCAGGAGCACTCTCGTGGTTATCCCACGCACCCTGACTGCAAATTTGTACGTCAGTCTAGTGATACAACCTGTTGTGCTGCCATTCATGAACAGCATTCAAGGGGGTGTTTTCCAACAGGATAACGCTCGCCCTCATACCGCTGTTGTAACCGAACATGCTCTACAGAGTGTCGACATGTTGCCTTGGCCTCCTAGATCACCAGATCTTTCTCCAATCGAGCACGTATGGGACATCATTGGACAACAACTCCAGCGTCATCCACAGCCAGCATTAACCGTCCCTGCATTAACTGCCCAAGTGCAACAGGCATGGAACTCCATCCCACAAACTGATACCCGACACCTGTACGACACAATGCATGCACGTTTGCATGCTTGCATTCAAAATTCTGGCGGTTACACCGGTTACTAATGTACGAACATTTCACATTTGAAATGGCTCTTCTCGCCAATGGCTCTACCTATGATCTTGAAACTTTAATCAATTAAATATGTTACCTAGACAAATGTATTGCTGAAATTTCATTACTGTACAATAATTTTTTCTTGGTGTTGGGAATTTTTTTTCCATCAGTGTATTAAATTCTTTCATTTCAAAAAACGTTCGAAGTTTTTAAATTAGAATGTTGATATTCATTAATGTAAGTGATAAATATAATATTTTAAAACTAGTCAGACATATTCATGATGAAAATAATCGTCATAATGCATGTTTATGTGAATTTTTTGTTTTTGTTCTTTAGAGTTAAAAAGAAAAGGTTTTCAAATTAGAAAGTTGAAATTAGAATTCTTACAAATATTATAAGTGATATTTTAAAACCAATATGACTCTTTTATGACATTTTTTTTTTTTTTTTTTTTTTTAAAGATAAAAATCTACATAAACTAATAAATAAACTGACTAATCTAGAGACACGCAGCATCAATTTTATGACTTTTGGATTCTCATATCTGTATCACACGCATAAAAAACATCAAAAACTGAAGGTCGAAAACTTTCACGAATATTTAAGTTCCCATTTGAAGAGAAACTAAAATAATTGTGCGACAAACAGTTTTACTAAACATAAAGTAGTAATAAAACGGTTTCGAAAATTAATAATTTTATCACATGTTTTCCAATTATGTTCTGAATCCTATCCTATTCCATTAATAACATTCAATGTTGTAAGACGAGATTTATAGCATCCAGGCTAATCCATTTATCAAAAATATCCACATCAAACCGTCAAGGGACGTCGTGTATGCGTAGAGATATGCTGAGTATCATCTAACTAGAATAATACATTTCGCAGATTAATGGTAAATCAAGGTAATTGTTCGCTTAATCTAAAACTCCTACAGTCTGTGTAACGCGATATATTAGTTGATTCAGAGGAGTTTTGCTTTTTAATTGGGTTGATGAAAAATAACTGATTTCTGCGCATTCGTGAAATGATAAAATGCAATTAATTATAAAAGTGCTTGTTACAATATGCGCCAAATAATTAGATATTAATTAATAAGCGAAATAACTTTTTTCTAACGTTAAATTAATAACTGCAAAACAATATGAAAATTCTTGCAGCAATAAAATTATGATTTTTTGTAATTAAAAAACATATTTATATGACAGACATGATATCTTCAGTATTAAGAGAGTGCTAACATTTCGTAAAGAAATAAATTAAACAACCTTCATTTAATTTCAAGATCATTTTTCATTTCATTTGTATTGAATAATAGGTGGGTGTATTGCCGTCAGTATTGATATCCACACGTTTTGAGGAGATAAAAGGAGTTTCATTTAAGAAAAGAAAAAGTCCAGCAGATGTCGTTCCACGCTCTACATCCTTTTTATGCATGTAGAGCGTGGAACGGCATCTGCTGGACTTTTTTTAACAAGCGTAATAACCCACAATAAATCAAAAGATATTAATAAATAAAGCTTAATTTGTTTATATATTACGTATGCGACATTTACTTTGTTATAATATCTGTTTTCCATGCAAAATACTACCTAACGAACATTCCTGATCTATTTTTCTCTTTTCATAATTGGATTTGAGCGCACCCCTAAAGTGCGTAGCTTCAAAACTTAGTGGCAATCCGCTTATTCATTTTGACTAACGGAAGTCATTTAAAACTAAAATTTATTTTTAAACACTCTGAATTTAGGCAAACAACTCATCTAATCCATTGTTTCGAAAACAAAAATATAGAGTTAAATAAATATAAAAACTTTTGGCGCAACTATAGGGTGCACAAGACCTTGTCAAATTAAATAACTTTCATTATACAATGTGGGGTCGGATAGCGATGGGAATATACAATGTGGGGTCGGAAAGCGCCCTCGAGAGGGTGCTTTTTTCTGCAGTGTATGAAAAACCGACTCTCGTAGATGAAGACACAGCAATAATCGAACGCGAAGAAGGTTGATATGCAACTTATATAAGATATGCTAACAGAAATGCCGCAGAAGAAGAGATTTCGAAACAGGACGCTGCTCGATTGGAGAATATTTCAACGCTTGCACAGGCAGAGGACATTATTTCCCTAACGTCGCAGCTACAACAGTTAGAGAAATTCTAAGAATCTTCCAACGTGTGTATGTTTTACTTCATCACCGATTAAAGTCTGTATTGTAGCTGGTGGTCGCTCATTTAAGCAATTGTTGTAAAATTTTAAATAATAAAGTTTCTTAGTTCTTTATTGTTTATCTTTATTGTACTTTCCGTTTCCACCAAGAAGGCATTTTGCTTTCCAACCCCACACTGCATGATAAAAGTTATTTATTTTAGCAAGTTCGATCACATCTTACTGATCTGATCATTAGTTTGTTACACCCTGTATATAAAATTACATGATTTTTTTTTTTTTTTAAAGAGAGAAAAGACAGAAAAAAATATTACAGTGGTCATTTAAAGAAAAGGAAACTCAAGTTTAGTAAACTCAATCTTGCATCTATTCGACAAAAGAGGTCGTGAACTCGAATGCAAATAAAAAAAGAAGAAGAAGAATTAACGAAAAGAAAAGTTTTGACCCCTTTGGAAAAAAACTCCTTGCAACTATTCGATAAAAAATGGACTTATTTCTGATATATAATGTATATTGTTCTACGCTATCTTACTTATTTTAAACAGAAAAATCATTAAATAGATTTAGTAAATATATTTTTGTATTCATTTTATTATTTATAAATGAAGAAAAGATTCACCTGTTGTGTGACGATCAATCTGTGTTCAGCAACCTATATCATAGAATACCATAGATTACCATAGAATTCTTTACGAGCATGACGTTGTGTGTGTGTGTGCGTGTGTGTGTGTGTGTGTGAATGTTTAATCTATAATACGTTTGTGTTACTAATACTTCGCAAATAATAGCTCAGAAAAAATAAATCTTATAAATTATATCAAGATGTAATCCGCGAATTAACAACAAGTAAAAGCGCTAGAAAACTGTTTAGCCAATTACTGTAAGTTTAAAAAAGCTTGTGAAGTTTAATAAAATTACGTAATTATAGAAAAATGCATCAAAAGTTAGTGATAAAAACTTTATAAGAAAATATCACATTTTTTAAAAACACCCATCAATTGTTTTAGCTTGTAGTAATAATTCAGTATGACTCTTTATTAGGTGAAATAGAAGAATGCGAGAATGTGTAGCATTAAAATAGCATTCGACAAGACCTATGCTAGTATTACAATAAAATTAAATAAAAAGATTTGTTTAAAATTTGTGATTTGACTGCAATTAAATAAAGATCAAGAAGTATATTAATAAAATACTGAAAATTAAAATACAAAAGTATACCCCCCCCCCCTCCTCCCACCACCACCACCACCAAAAGAAAAAAAAAAAAAAAGAATTGAAAGAAATAAAAAGAAAAAAATTGAAAGATGAAAAGGTATGAAATGATTTTCATGAATAAGTCATAAAAGACAATTTAAAAAGTTCATTAAAACTGTTTTTTGATATTACATAAAATCGCTTGCGTCATTATCATTATTTTTAAAAAAAGAAAAAAAAAAAAAAAAAAAACTTATTTGAACATTAAAACAGCTTAAATAAAATTAAAGTACGAAACATAAAATAATTGGAAGTAGTAAAGTAAAACTGAATGATTCACTTAGGATTTTCCTATTATTAAAAAATATTAAAAGACTGAAATGAAGAAGAAAAATTAATCTTATTCAATATAAATAAATAAAATAAATAAATTTACACTGAACACATTTTTTTTTCCATATTATTTACTTTCTTTATGTCAAATGGATATTTTTAATGAAAACGAAATAAAAGTTTACAAAGGATTAAAATAAATCTGTCGAAAAAATTTTTAAGTCTTTTAACATAGATAATACTTTAAGCTTCATACAAATTACCACTTATTTATTTTTAGCAAAAATAAAAGTTTTATATGAAAGCTTTTTTATTTTTTTAATAGCTGCTTGCGCATTTTCAAGCTATAATTTTTTAGTACATTCATGTAAAACAATGTTTGACAAAGAAATTTAGAAAATTCAATAAAACAATTGGCTAAGTAAGAAAGAAAGAAAGAAAAAAAAAAGCAGTCTTTGGGGACTGCCGATAGAAGTGAAAACTAAGTAACTTATGAATTGTATCGTCGAGCTATTAGATTATTATTTTCGAATTTTTTTTGGTTTGTAAAGAAGTGTTTATGATCTGTATTATATGATTCAGTACAATATTTATAGCTACACAAATTGAATGAACTAAGCCTTATATTAGGTAAAAATATTGTAACATGACTAAAATAATTTTCTTTTTTTATTATTTATTTGAAAATTTATATTGAGAGCAAAAAGAAGAATATAACAGTCTGTATAAAAACACGTGCTTTGTGAACAATGTATATACTGTGGAAAAAGTACATACATACATACATAGAGTATAGAACTAGAAAGAGACAGATGCCAGTAGCCAGTATACTACTCGTATTAGTATACATTTTATACATATATATATATATATATATATATATGAGGCATGCCGCGCCGTGCGCTACATATATGGATATATATGTAGAGAGATATACTCTTTGTATATATATAATGTATACAAATAACGCACGGAGGTATATCTATGTTCATATATATACAGTTTACATATAGCTCATGGAAAGCGTTCGGTGACGATGACGCGAGTTCCATGATTTTTGTTCACCCAAAAAGTGCTCAACGCGCCTAAAGAAGTTTTCACTTCAAAACGTTCCGTGACGATGACGCGAGTTCCATGATTTTTGTTCACCCAAAAAGTGCTCAACACGCCTAAAGAAGTTTTCACTTCAAAAAGAAAAGAAAGAAAAGGAAGTATGATTAATAAACTTTACATTTTTCAACAAAAAATGAATATTAATTCCTATTTTTATTTAATCGATTATTTAAAATTAATTGTCATAAATAAGAGTAAGACAGGTTCAAATCTAATAAAGAGTAATTGGGCAAAATATTGTTGCGCACTGGGGGTTCCTGAATTGTCTGGTAATGAATAACAGATCTTGAAGAGGTGTAAAAGTTTATTTATAAAATATTCCAGAAAATTATAGGTCTGTCAAGCAAGTATCAACTTTAGTTTCACCAGAAAAAACAGATTAAATTACAGCTGAAAACATAAAAATCACAGCATTAACTGTACCACAGCATTAACACACAATAATAGGCTGCACTTAATCAATAGCAGAGGCCAAGTAAGGGAGCTCTTCACATTAAGCGGCATGGACTAAACCAAACGGAATGGTCGAAACGCGATCCCTTTATGTACTCTCCTATAAATCCAGAATTTTTCAGTATCTCACAAAATGGTCGAGTTAGTATTTAGATAATCGATATATCGATAAGGGTTCTTTCGACAAGATCACCAAGGAGTGATAAAGACGCCAAATTCATCGCCGAGGCCATTACCTGTCCTGTGAAGTATTTTTACGGATTTTAAAAGAAAAATGAATTATTTTAATGCCAAACCTAGCTAGAAATGCAGAAAATTAACTTTTATAACCTGACTAAGCCTCTTCGAATAAAATTACATAAAAATAACTACTATTAGTTACAAATTCGTAACAATATCGACATTTTTTACTACCTAAAATAATCACTAGTAAATCTTTTAGCACTCATGATTATTTCAATAAAAATTTTTAAATAAGACATTTTTTAGATCACTCAAGAGCAAAACTAAAACACCTTTTAAAAGATAGTTTTATCGCTTCTTTTTCCTCTCTTCTCACTAGGGATTTAAAAAGCATTGATTTTGAAAAAATTAATTGCGGAAGTAAAGACGTATAAAATGAAAACAAAGAAAAAAAGAAAGAAAAAAAAATGAAAGATGAAAGATGAAAGATGAAAGACGGAAAAAAAAATCATTAGAAATTAAAAACTTTAAAATATTGATTTCTTCAATTTTCCTGTTAATTTTTTATTAGATCAGATACGTCAGAATTACATGCGGGAAAAAAAGAAATTACTAACAAAAAAAGTGCTTTATCTATCATATGATGATTTGATAATATTGACTTTTAATGTCTCATATTACGTACCTCCATCTAAAATCCCAACATTTGATTTTATTAAAAAAGAAAAATATTGTATATTTTAATAATGAATGTTTACTGTATAATTCATTAATTGTATGTTCAACATATACACATTTAAATTAGATTAGAATTTATGTCCATTTCGATGCGGTGTTTTCTCTGTCTCAGTGGTTACGATTATATTTTCAGTAAATTACTTACAAACTCTGTCGTTAAATAAATACATAGCTATACTTTAAAATACCTTTATTAATTTTTTCGTGTTATATTTTATTATTAAATCACATAGGATGAATTATTTAAAAAAAAGAAATGAATTATTTAAATTATTTTAAACTTTTGTGGCATACCGAGAGAGACAATCTTTAAATTTTTTGTATGGTCGTTGGAAAACCGAAACGTTTCCAAATTTTAATTGCTTTTTACTTTTTAATTTAGATTAAAATAAATTTTTAGTATTCTTAAAATTTTTGGAGCTTTAAGCGTGGGCATTGAGGGTCTAAGCTTAAATACATAGTTGCATTTAAAGTAGTGTACAAAAATGATGAAAAAAGCGGAGAAATCAGCATAAAAGTGTAACAATGCAACAGAATCTATCGACGGATAAGTTGGGAAATAATTTAGGGACTGGTGCACGAGGAGTATCAGAAAAGTAAAAAAGAACAAGGGCAGATTACTCTCAGCTATGTGGTGAAAGCCCTTTCACAGTGTCGAGTAGAGAGATTTTGAAGACGTCGAGAAGCAATTATGGTATGCTATAATCAACAAGCAAACCAGAAGCCATCGGGTGGATGAATTACCTCAAAATTGAGTCACTTAGAAATGGAAAGAAGTTTCGTGGTCTATTGCTGCGGAAAATTGAAAATCACACATGTATTGTCTCACCAACTTGAGGAACATTTCAATTGAAAGGAACAAACCAAGCGCCCAGAGTTCTTCGTCAAAATATTAGTGGTAACTAACAAAATGTATATTTTTTTATAGACAGTAAAAAATAAATGGCTGGCATCAAATAGCAAGAAGAATTCTCAAAGCATTTGTAGAAGATAATTGGATGCCAGACTTTAAGACTTAATGTACAGTCGGGGGAAAAAAAAAACGCAACACTCAACGTAACTTCGTTGTTAATCGATGTAGAAAAATGTAATAGGTATCATTCGACGGGGAATTGTAAGTAGTTTCAGAAAATGAATTGAAATTTTGAATTGGGGGTCGTCTACATATTAAAACGCGCACCAACTTTGATTTTTTCAATGATAATGCCCCATTCCTGGGATCACGACAACGCGAAAAAGTATATTGGTTGCATATTTTACTTATTTTTTCACAGAGTTATAAGCGTTCAAAGTTTGAAGGTGCTAATGTTAAATTCATATGTCAAACTTTTACTAATATCTTCACAAAAAATAACTTGATCGATATAATTTTTTTTTATGAGATACAGTGAAGAAACCCAAACATAATCCATCATTACTTTTGATTCTGAAAAATATTTTTAATTCTGAAAAATATTAATAAATTCATATTCATAAAAATTATGAATTATGACCTATATTAATTTTTACATAAAATGAATCCTAATGCTAAAATATGGGTGTGCAAATTTGCAGCTCATTCCAGTTATTAGTTTTCGAGATATAAATAAATCTTTCTTTTGGAGTGGTTTAGGGGGCCGTATCTTATAAAATTTTGCATGAGATAACGAATGAAATCTTAAAAAATAACAAAGAAAATTAAACAAAATATTTTTATTTTTTATTTACGGGTCAAATTATATAACAACAACGTCAAACGCAAAGAAATGAAACAAAATGATGATTTTTTGACATAGCATCAATAATTCCTGTTTTCTAAAGATGACAAGCCCCGCCTTCATCGTTCTTCAAAACAAAACAATATAGAAAAGAAAAGTAAATATGACATTGAGTATTCCTGTTAAACCCCTTATTTTATGTTCACAAAAATATGCACACGTGGTATTTACTTCATCGATTAATTGGCGATAAATTTTGAACCTTTTAAACGAACACTAGAAGAAAAAAAATTAACTAATGAGGCGGGGTTTACTGTTTTAAATAGAAAAATAGGTTTAATGTGAAATTGTCAAATATAAAAAACGAATGGAATTGGAATGCAAGACAGACTTGTAAAATCGTTTCTTAACTACCGTCCAAGTTAAAAAAGGTTTAATCATTTTCTTCATATATTGCTTTATTTTATTTTATTTATTTATTTACCTATTTATTTTGTAGGGAAGAGGGTTATTATTTTAAGGACACTTTAGTCTTTAAAATTTTATTAATACATTTTAATTTCATACATTTTTAAAAACATATTTTAATTTTTATAAATATATTTTAACACTTTTTGCGACCGCAGGATTTTGTCATTTTGACAGTAAGACCCACCTACGGGCGTTATAATCTCAAAATAAAATATTTCAGAACAAATTTTCTGCATTCACAATTATATTACAAATGGATATACTTTATAATTACAATCTTTCTAATCAATATATTTCTATCCATAGTATATTTTATTGCAAAAATATGATCACTGGGTACACACTTATGAAATATGTAACACACAAATTACGAAAGAAACGCCCACTGACAGAGTTACAGATTTTCAAATGACGTGAATCTACGTCAGCAGTCGCGAAACGGTTAATTAAGAAATTATATTTTCATAGAAATTATAAAACCAATCGTACAGTTCCAAAGAGTTCAACTGGCCCAAAATTGGTAAGTGCGATTAAAATTGTTTAATATTTACTTCATGAACCCTTACAATAATTTTTCCGAAAAGATTTACTTTATGCGTTGTTGTATATATATATATCTATATTATTTCATTTCGTATATTATGTTACCTACCTACGCAAGAAAATTTAAGCTTTATTGGTGATCAGTACAGCCATAATAGTCACTTTTACTTGAAAAATATTGCACTTTTTTCAAAGGGTACTGTATGGACTAATCACAAGTGTGATGTATTTAAATAGAACTAAAATTATCTAAAAAAATACTGAAGTATATACAAATCTAAAAATTGAATTCAAGTTAATCAAAGAACTGTAAAAAAAAGCAACGTTTTATTAATTTTCTTAATTATTTGTTTCCTGGAAGATTTCCGGTGTGAAACATTAAAATTTTGTCTATTTCTTGTAGGATCTTAATTTTATTTTTCTACATTTATAGATAACCCCCTAACACATTTTTGTTTATAACTCTATAAATACTAAAGATAAAATGTATAAACAGATACTTTTCCGCACTGCCAGACTCTCAGAAATTCAAAAATGAAGTTAAAATTGGGTGTTGCTTAGAAAAACTCAAAGTTGGCGCTCATTTCAATAGGTAGATGACCCCTAATTCAAAATTTGACAACATATTCAGAAAGTGCTTTTAATTTCCTGTTGAATTATGTCTATTATATGTTCCTGCGTCAATTAATAACGAAATTACAGCGGGTGTTGCGTTTTTTTTTTCCCGACTGTACCTACACTGTTAAAACTTTATCTGTTATGTTGAACAAAAACTTGTCAATACAGTAGCTATAACTATAAGATAATGAAACCTTCTACCATGATTATGTTCTTTATTTTACAGGATGTATTAAATCATGATAAAAGATTTCACCATCTTGAGGTTGCAGCTTACAGTGGCGGATCCAGAACTTAACTTTTGGAGGGGGGAGGGGGGTGGCTAAGATTTTTCAAGATGCTATTCCAGATCAATGAAAAATTTACCATTGTAATATTCAATTGTGAATTTCAGTGGTTTTGGACGGGGGGGGGGAGTTCAGCCACCTACCCCACCCCCTCCTTAAATCCGCCACTGTGCAGCTACTGTGGTTCCAAAATTTGGTTCAACCTAGCACCCAAATTTTAAACAGGAGGTAGCACAAATGTGGACAATTTTAACGATTTTTAGCGTGATGTGGGCCACTAAAGCCTGCACATTAGAGATGCCTGTATTTCTGGTGCCATAAAGACAAGAACTAAACAGAACAGGAGAAAGTTCTAGTTCTCTTTACAAATAAATGTACATTTAGTGTAATGAGATATACTGGATATTTCTACACACTTGAGAAGAACAAGATATAGATATAACATGAAATTCACCCTTCGAATACCATCTAAAAGTGTTCTTTTAAATGCGTCCCAGTTTACTATAAAGATAAGCTTAAACAACACGATTATATCTATAACTATAATTTCTTAAATACTTCCATTTAGAGCATGGTGATTAAAGCTACACTGTTAAAAATTTCGGTGCTAGGTTGAACCCAAAATTTGGTACTACAGTAGTTGCAATATGCTAGGTTGAACCGAAACTTGGCACCTCAATAGCTGCAATCATACGGTGGTGGAAATTTCTACCATGATTTTCTGTTTCTTGTAAAAAGAAGTGGTAAAAGGTTTCCCTCTCTTACAGTTGCCGATACTATAATATTAAGTTTTGGTTAAATAAAGCACTGAATCACGGTAAAAGATTTTACCCTCTTTTGATTGCTACTTATGTGGACATTGTTTTGGTTCAACATAGTACAAAATTTTAACAGTGAACAGTGATAAATGGGAAAATGATAATATTAGAGGGTTTGGTGATTTTTAAATGTTTCAGGGTAATCTAATTTTTAACTAATTTCTTAAAGTGATAAAAAATATTTCTTTTTGGTAAGTTTCAAACAAATAAGAAATAAAAACTGGTGGACTAACTTTTAAACAGCTTTAGAGAAGAGTTTTTAATGATGATGTGTAAACAGATTTAAGAAGCTTTGCAAATTAAAGGAAATGGGAGCAGACTCTTACTTTATTTTATCTATTTATTTATTTAAGCAAAAACGTTCGCAGCAAGAACTAAAACAACTCGCCATGCATCAGTTTCTAAAACGTATTTAGATTCATTAAATTAAATTTTTCACGTTTGCAACAAGAGATTTATACATCAAAAGCAATTTTTAACTCTGTTTATTTTTCTATCTCAATCAATATTTATTTAAAGAGAAAATGATCATAGAATCTTGATTTCGCTTTGCTATATTTGTTTTGAATAATAAAAAGTTTTCACTCAAATGCCGTTGCTGCATTTCACATACGTTTCTAAGTATAAAATGGTGCCAAATAATATAGAATTTTGAAAAAATAATCCAGTAAGGGGAAAAAAAAGAAAGGAAGAAAGAAAGAAAACAGCACGAATCATAAACAAATAAACAATTTGTTAATTAGCATTTGTGAAAAAGCATTATATATCTACCCATTTAAACATTTTATTTATTTATTTATTTATTCTTTTTTTTTTTTTTTTTTTTTTTTGTAAAATAAAATTAGAAAAATTTAAATCAAACAAAAAAGCATGTTTCTAAATCTTAAAAAAAAAAATCTTACAATTTATTTATAACTTACTTTGCTAACAAAGTTGATCAAAATTTTATTTTATATTTTAAAATAACAATATTTAAACTCAGCTTAAAAGATCCAATACAACAAGCGTTCAAAAAAAAGTGTTGTTTAATTATTTATAAACTTATTATTTAACTAAACATCTCACAAGTAAATTTTAACAACTCTCACGTATAACTCTCACAAGTAAATTTTATTCATTATCTATTTGTTATCCTATTACATTTTCATAGAAATGTATTTAATTAAAATATATTTAAAGCTACAAATCACTTTGCATATTTAACTATGTAAATCATTCTATGAATGGAAAATAAAAGTAAAACAAAATGAACAAACACAATTATTAGATAAAACTACTTTATTTTCAAGTAACTAACGTCATGCAACTCTCTAAAATAGTTTCACCAGAAATGATAAATATCCATCTTTATGGAGAACAGCAGTCACCTTACAGAGGTGTCATATCTATCCAAGCATATCTTTTCAGAAAAAAAAAGATAAAAACACCCGTAACCCTGGAAATCTGGTAAAAATAATGTATCACCGACTCCACGAATTGTACATCAAAACGAGAGATATGCAACCAGAGAGCTAAAATAAACAAAGTAGCTGGTTTCTAACCAGCTGGTAAGAAAGCGACACCGTTATAATAAATTATTCTCTACGGCAATTCAGATACCAAACGAAAGTTTTCTTTTTTATTATTTTTTTAAAAAAGTGGACAAATGATTAATAGCAGAAAACAGATATTAAAAGATGACATTAACTTGTATATATATATATATACATATATATATATATATAATTTTTTTTTTTTCAAATTAAGTTGATTTTACGTATGGCTTGAAATAAAAGAGATTAATTAATTATAATTAAGTGAAATGTATTTGAGAGTTAAATTATTCAAAAGGTAATGCATGTAAAAAAAAATTACAAATTATTTATCTGGAATTATATGCATATTTTTGGGGTTTTATATACTTTTGTGTTGTTTTCAGGTTCTACATACTTAAAGTAGTTTTTTTTTTTTTTTTTTTTTTTTTTTTACACATGCACAAATTATGAAATTTTAAAATAATTGTAAATATAATAAAACTCAGATTCATTATTTTTTTCTTTTTAAAATATATGAAATGTTCCTATAAACGTCATTTGCACCGGATTTTCCTCATTTCACCGGACTGGTAATTAAAATTATGCATTTGTTTTTACCAAATAATAATAATAAAAAAAAATTCCATTAAATTCATAATAAAAGAGTTTTCACTTTGTTTACCGCTTCGTTTACCTTACCACTAACTAAATTTGATAAAAAAATAATTTTTGCACACATAAATCTTTGGTCAACATTTTGTAATCTGATTTTTTTTTTCTTTTTTTTTAACGTTTCAAACAAAAAGTTTTGCCAAAATTGACAATTTAAAGATTTTCCACTGATGTCATTCAAAAAAATTTTTTTTTTTTTTTTTTTTTTTTTGCGTTTAAAAAAAAATCCCGTTAAATAATTATATTAAAAAATATAGTATTTTAAATCTAAGAAAAGAAATAACATTTCTTTATTTTTAGAAAAAAAAAAAAAAAACAATATTTAACTATAAAAAAATGTACATTAATACCTATGTACATAATATTCTTCATATCAATGCTTCAAAATGTTTTTTTTTTTTTTTTTTTTTTTTCTTGAGCATTATAGCAATAGGCATTAGTTTACACAAATAACTTATAGATGGAAATCCTTTTTATCCTGACTGATTATTAATGTTTAAAATTTTCGATATTGAGAAAACTTTCAAAATTTAATCACGTATAAAATTTTAGATGTTTAAATAAAACTTTTCAAGGAAAAAGAAAAATTTTAATAATATGTATTTTTAAGATTATCCAAACAACTTACATTTTACTAGTAATTTACTATTAAAGTTTCCAGATAGACACACATCCCTATAATAAACAGGTATGGCATACAATAAAATCTGATAACTTTACCAATGGTAAGTGCAATTTAAGAAACAATGAAATAATAATTATCTATAATTCCATACTTATGTATCTAGGGATGAAATGAAAAATAAATAAATAAATAAAGTATGATGATTTATAATGGATTTTAGTTTCACCAATAATAGTAATTATCATTATTATCATTTGTATTGCTATTATTATTATTATTATTATTGTACTTTTTTTACGATCATTAACTTAAACAATCGCCGAAACGGTCGCATTTTCTTTGTAACTCTATCTGTGATGCTGGAAAATTTTGTATAATATAAGCGCGATTTTTTTCTTTTAAAATACGGACTTGCCAAATTATTACTTAAATCCTTTATACTTCATGTTTAGTAACCCAGCTCCTATTGAGAAATCAATTTTTTCTTCTTCCCATTCGTTGTTAGGTTATATATTGAGGTGATAATGTTTTTCTATGATGAAGAAAATAACCACATTCTGCTAAAAGAGTTTCTTTGAAAAAAGAAATTAAAAATTAGTGAAATATTTTTTTGTCAATAAGAAAGTAAATAAAATTTAGGAAAATATGTATGCAAGTTATGATAGATGTATGATAATATGTTCTTGTTTCTTATTCTAATACGGAATTGTTTCGCACATGCATCATTATTCATTGAATAAAATAATATGGGAAAGTATGTTTTAGGACAAAATACATTTAAAATATACATTACCACACACTTTGTTTTTTATTGTTGAAAAGTTATACACACTAGTTTTCCTAAAATGATTAAGTACTTCGATTTTAGATTTTTGTGAAATATCTTAAAAAGTAGTCCACGAATTATCTTAAAATTTCAGTAGTGTAAAGAACATACTATACGACCTTATATATTCCAGCAAAAGTTTTTCCTGAAAGGAAATATGGATACCAGGAACTACTTAAAGAAAAGAAAAAAAAAAAAAAGAAAAAAAAAAAAGAAACAGAATGTTTGGGATCACACCGTAAAAAGGTAATAGTTAAAATGCGTTATCGCTTTAGCATGTAATTACGAGACTGCTTATAATTATATATGCATTCATTTTTATGAGACTAGCGCGTATATTCATGGAAATATTAAGGTTTCTTTTAAAAATTGCAAAATAATTGTCTCTTTTTTATAATGACATGCCATACAACAATTTATCTGTATAAATAAAGAAAATTAAATAGTTTTAAACTTAGCCTTGAAGAACTATAGGTATTTCTGAAGTTAAAAGTTCTATACTAAAATTGATAATAATCAATTAATGAAAAAACAATTATAAATTAAGTTTTTAAATTATACTAAACATTGAAAGAAAAGAAAAGGTAGTCATTGAAATAATTGATAGCACTTTGCTGATGATAAATTCATTTAGAATTACGTAATTGCCCATACATACGTATTTGTATTAATAAACATCAAATAAATCTTCATCATTCAGCAATTATCTTCAAGATCATGATCCAAACTAACCTAAGCTTATCTTATAAGATTTTAATAAAATAAAAAAGGAAGGTCATATTTGATCGATCAATAAAAAAATAGAAAAACAGCTCAATTATTATTATTATATTCTTTTATAATAGAGTTGAGATGCTTTATACAAGAGATATATTTTTCGTTTTTAAATGGAATAGTAATTGCTTACTGCTTATGTAATTGTTAAATAATTGCCGCGATGCCTCAATTATGTTAATGTAGCTCACATAATTTGAAGTTATATGATAAATTTAACATGCATTATATTGTTCGAATCAAATGACTATTATTAAAAATGTCATTGAAAGATATGGCCTGAGCAATTGAAAATAGATAAAATTAAAGTAAATTGAGCCATTATCTAACTATTAGCATCTTTTCTAAACATATTATTGGCATTTCTTTTAAAGCATTTATTGGTAACGTTTCATATTTTATTCGGAAATAAAAGAGTTGTTTAAATGGATATCAGCTATTGGAAAAATTTTCTATGATTTCATAGTATTTTATTACTTTCGATTGTAAAAATTTGTAATTAATTGTTTTAAAAGTAATTAAATATAGACAGTAAATTTTCAGATGTAATTATCAAAAAGCTATTAAAAAACCCGATTTTCACTGTTATTCAAATAACTGTGAATAAAAAGTAATGTTATTAACAATAGCTTCTGTTTTATTAAGTATGTATATATCTGTTACGTTCAATGTGATTAATAGCTAATTATTAATAATAGTCAGCGATTATTAATAATAACCGAAAAAGTCGGTCAAAGTGATTAATTTATGAGAATTTATCACATTGATCGGTTATTATTAATAATTGTCAATGGAGTTTGGTTAAAGTAAATAATTGAGAATTTATCACATCTGCCGGTTATTATTAATATTTTTAAAGTATTTTATATAATGCAATGATTTTTACGCGTTTACCTATAGAAGCTTTTTTTAACGTGTTTTTAAAGAAAAATTCGCTCTTTTAATGCCAAAACAAGCTAAAAATGCAGAAATTTAACATTTTATTACCTGACTAAATTTCTTTGAATGAAATTGCATAAAAATAACTACCATTATTTACAGATTCGTAACAATACTTTCTCTACTATATATATAGGTAAGAAAAAGTAAAAAAAAGTAATTGGTAGAGCCGTGTTTTGAAACACCAGATTTAAAATTGACCTACCTAATCAAGACGATAGTTAATTTTCTCATGATAACTAAGTAATACATGCGAAAAAATATCTAAAAAGGGGTTTATGTAGCAAATTCGAAAAAACTCGTTAGAGTTACGTTTGAGATACCGACTTTCCCTCCCACTGTCGATTTTCACCAAAATTTGGCAAATTCATCCGATTACCGGAAGCAAACAATTACAAAGGAAATGGTATCTAAAAGGGAGTTTATATGACGAGTTTGGAGAATATCCGTAGACCCCTTCTAAAGAAATGCTTTTGCGAGACCTGAATTTGACCTACTTATACAAGACGCCGATAAATTTCTTGAAATGGTACAACTATAGTATTTCCCTACAGCTGAATTTGGCGATTTTTCTTTAGCGCCGATTTGAACGATAACGATGTCGTTCTGGACTGTTTGCGATATAATATGGCAGCCTGCATACTATTTATTTTCGATTTATGATTTATAATTTAGCTTATGATTTTATCATTTATGATATATGATTTCCCATACAGCACAGAACGTTTCAGTTATGTTGCAAAAAGCTTACAATCTTTCAAAAACGTAACACATTTAAGTATACTATCTGATACATTTCTGAAACATTCGCCCATTTTTAATTTTCTATCTGTTCAGTTACTGTAACGTTTCTGTTACGTATATGATTTTTTGTTACGATCGCGGACATTTCTACGTTTTGAAACTAATCGGAAAACAATCTGAACGTTTTTAAACGTTTCTGAAATGTTTATAATGTTTCAATGTTATATGATTGTTACGTTTCTGGAACATTTTGTGCTGTTAGGGTTATGATTTTTGGATTTATGATTTAGCCATAATCGCCAAAAATAAATCGCCAAATTCAGCTGTGGGGAAATACTATAGTTCTTCCCTTGAAATAACCAACTAATGTATAAGAAATGACATCTAAAAGGGTAATTATATGGTAACTTTGAAGTCGTTAGAGTCATGTTTGTGGTACAGTTCACGGCCCTACGTCCAGTTTCTAATTTTTATCAAAAAATGGCAAAATCACCTGTACACCAGACCTGTCTTAATTCTGAAGCCCCGGTGTTCTATTTTTAATCATTTTGGGTGTATGATAGGCATTAGATTCCTCAATCACATACATACACATATACACACTAATCAATTGCCAAAAACATTTTTTGGATTCAGGAGACCTAAAAACATGTAAGTCAACCGAAAACTCGATATCGAAATTTTTGACCGAATACAATACTCCAATTGCCTAGAATGTCGTTAATAGAAGTATTTAATCAATCGAAACATTTACGGGTTCTAATTCATGGGTTTTTAAAACTCTACTTATGGCTATAACGACAAATTTATTATCACAGCAGATATATATATATATATATAGATAGATAGATAGATAGATAGATATAGATATATTGAGTAAGAGTTGAAGTTTCAATGAGTTAAGACTAATCGATCTCATCCTTTATTTGTAAATATGAAAAATAGACGGTTAATGAGATTAATGTCCATTATTTAATCACATTCACCAAAAGAGGCGGTAATTATTAATAATCCCCAGCTTTTAATAATAATAATCGGATTTATTACTTTAACCGTAGCACACACACACACACACACACACACACACATATACATATATATATTAGGTCGTTGCAAAAGTTCGTGCGGACGCGGATCATTTTATTGCCTCCAAAGATGAGAGCTTCTATCGCCGTGGTATACATTTGTTACCCGAAAAATGGGCAAAGGTTGTAGAAAGTAATGGAGAGTATTTTGATTAAAAATTGTCATTTGATTTGATGTATTTTTATGAAATGAAGCAATTAAAAACAGCACGAATTTATGCAAAGACCTAATATATATATATGTATAAATTTTCCTTATATTTATTTATTTATCATTATTTACATTTTATTTAGAGATATTTTCACCGAATGTATCATTATTTAAAAGGAAATTGGCACTTATGCATCGACCATAATCTCATTTGAATTTCAGCTAAATAATAATTATCCTGTATTTGGTTCCATTACTAAAACCTGACGTCAAACATAGCTGTAAGTGATAACAATACGGAATAATGTGAACATGAATATGAATTAACCAATATAACTATTTCGCCAAAGTGGATTATTTAAAATATTAAAGTTCCCGTGCACCCAATCATAAATGTTTAACAATTTCACAAATTGAAACCTAACTATAAAGTTATATGCGAAGGATTTAAATATCAAATAAGAATGAATTCATTATATATTGTTCATTCATTATATTGTTCTGTAATCAATCTAACAAAATTCCCAACATGTTCAATATGAATATTTACACCAAAAATTATATGTAGCCACACAGTAAACAATAGGGAATAAAAGATTACGCAGATGGATTTTTAACATTAAATAATACTCCTGGCAACACGTTTGGTTTGTTAGAAAAAGAAAATAACGATGGAATACACACACACACAAAAAAAAAGAAAAAAAAAATATTGAAAAGAACCAATTTCCTTTTATTATTATTATTATTCATTGATTTATTGATTTATGTTGTTATTTTACCAATAATATTATTAAATTAACAAAATGAACCTGCTTCGACTAAACAAAAGGATATTGTTGAAAGAAGAGTAATTGTCACTAGATAGTTTGTTAGGCTAAAACACAGACGTCTCCATAAACTGCGAATGACCGAGTAATTTGCGGAATTAAAAAAAAATTTTGTTGATTTAAACAGATATTGATTAAATTAACAAAACTGTTTAAAACATCAAAATATTTTTGTTGATTTAAACAGATATTGATTGAAAGAATACAACTGTTTAAAACAAAAACATAATTTTGTTGATTTAAGCAGATATTGATTAAATCAACAAAACTTTTAGTTAAAACAACAAAACAATTTTGTTGATTTAAACAAATATTGATTTAATCAACATAACTGTTTGATTAAAACCAACAAAAGAATTTGGTTTCTGTCAACAAGGATTTTTTTTTTTTTTTTGGGGGGGGGGATGGCTTTATTAATATATATATTTATTTTTATTGTTTTAACGAAACATTTTTTTCTCTGCGTAAGTATATTTAAGTATATTTCTCATACTTAAAATTAAAATATAGTCAGCACAACGCATGTGTCTTGCGAAATAAAACATTATTTCTCTTGATCTAAATTAAAGAAAAAAATGTGGAAGAGGGAGTATGTAATTAAGCCTTTAATATGACTATCAACAACTGAGTTTTTATCTATAATTTCAATCTATTTCCACTGCATAAAGGCTGTGTTCTCGAAAAATAAGATATTAGATACCCATATAAAAACATGATGTGTACCATAAAAAATGTATAGACAAAGTACTTCTCACTGAGTAAACAACACTGAAAATGAATGACTGTGTTCTTCGATATTAATTTATAATCAAACATAATTTTAAAGAGCTAAATTCCTATAACAATGACATCCATAACTAAATTCCTACAATCAGATTTTTGAGATATTATTTATCTCATTTTTGTAGATGAATAAGCACACATTTTATCAGCATACATTTCCATAGCAAACATATGGATTCTCAATTTTTGTGTAATTTTTATATTTTAGATACTGAAATAAAGTTATTACAAAATCTTAAAAAATGAAATAATATTACCGTTTAATAGAGGACACACATCAAAATCAAATCAGCATTAATTTATCGCAAGTTGAAATTAAAGATGAAATTTTATTAGATTCGACGAATAAGTACTTACACTGACACAAAAAAATAGATACCATGCAAACAGACATTCTGGCTTCATTTTAAAAAAAATGTTATATTGTATGAAAGATAATACAAAATAAATAAATTTATAAAAAAAACTTTGACATTGAAATTTTCATGATTCTAACACACACTTTCTTCTTATAAGCGCAGATTTATTTTCATAATATTTCTTAATGTGTGTGTGTTTATTTAAAAACTCTAGTAATTATGCGAAACATTTCCTGTGTATTCCTTAAAATGCATTTCTTAATCCACAAACAAAACCAAGAGCCAGATAACAATTTTAAAACAATGAAAAATTATTTAAAATTTTATCAAGTCAGTTAAATGTTTTGAAAGTTTCAGAAATGTGAATTCATTTTATACCTATTATTTTCTGTACTAGAAACAAAATCTAAAAGAAATGTCATAAATAAAAATAAATTCAAAACCCGGTAATATTACAGAAAGACTTATGTCCATTATTTTATCTTTGAATGACAAAACCTCGGACTAAGCCTTTTCAAATTCATAATTATTTTATACAAAAAATTTAAATGGATTTTTTTTTTTTTTTTTTTTTTTTTTTTTTTTTTTTTTACGTACTCTAGTTAAAACCTTAAACACTTTTTAAGATATTTTTATCACTTTTTGATTGAGACAGAAGATTTGAAAATCATTTATTCTCAGGAGATTTAAAATATTAATTTCGAAACCAAAGTTATGTCATGTAGAAAAAAAAAAAAAATGAGCTTAAATATTTTAAAGCTTAAAGACTTTGAAATATCTTAAACTCTTTTTTTTTAATACTTAAATATGTTAATTTTATGAGCTTCAAATTAGAAAAATTAAAAAAAAAAAAAAAAAAAAAAAAAAAAAAAAGACACATGAGACTATGTTATTATTTAAGCATTTAATTAAAAGGATAGTATTTTAAAAAGTGTATTTTAATTAATATTCAAAAACTTTAAATGATATATTATGTTATTACGTATATCAATTTAAAAAAAAAGAAAGAAGAAAAAAAATGCAAGTCTAAGGTTAGTTTAATAAAATTCCTCAACCTTGAATTTAACTAAATATTAATTTTCTATAAAATCTGTAATTTTCATTTGGAAGAAAGCTAAGTCATAAATTACCGAATGACAACAACAGGATCGCCTTAAATTTAACCCTACAAGGCTCAATTTTTTTTTAGTGCGCGACAAAAATATATATGTTGTAATTAGTGATCAGAAGATAGGGAAAACTTATAAAAATAAAAATAAACCATATTTTACGGAAAAATCAACTTTTTAGCTTAACGTACCGTATGTGGAACATACATAAAAATATGATTTACTAATACGTTTACTATTGTTATATAAAGAAAACAACTTACCTCTACAAAATATACACTTCGTTATAACACACAGTATTTTTTTCCGAGTCAAAACTGTTCAATAACTATTCTTTTTTTTACTTTGAATTCAGACAAGCGACTAACGTATCACTTTCATTCAAATTTCCCACTGAGTGCAGTATAACGAAAACTCGAACGACACCTTTAGGTAAAGATTCGTATTACTACATTGTTAATGTCAGTACCTTCTATCAAGATGTCAAGAGATGTCGCTACTAATAGTTTTATAGCTATAGGAACAATTAAAGTTGGTGTTCCACATATGGAACTGGGGGCCTTGTAGGGTTAATTAAACATTATTTTTATTTAAAATCAACCGAATATAAACATTTTTGGAGTTTTTGTCAAATTGAACTGAAAACTCTCAATTTTTTTTAAAAGCATTTTTTACATTCTAATGTAGAGAACCACGTGATTTACCATTTAACATTAATTGGAAGTTGAAAAATGACAGCTCACAAATTTAAAAATAACAGTTCGAAGTGGCTTGAAAATAAATTAAATAGTTTTAAAAAATCGACCAAACAGATTTTAATTTAATATAGTTAAAAACCACTCCAATATTACGGTTCTAATATAGAAAAACCGTACCGAAATCGGTCTATTCGTTTTAAAGCTACAATGCCATACACAAAGACAGACTGCTAGATAAATGCTTCAAACTTCTTTTTTTGTCAAGGTTAAAAATAAAAAGTGCCAAGTAAGAAATTTATAATTAAATTCTACAGTAATCAAAACATACACTGTTTAAAGATATATGCTTTAAAATGAGAAGATACACTTGCTTGTGTTTGCTTTATAGATTAAAGTTACATTTATTTTTAATGTTTTCAAAAAATGGCTCTTTTATAATAACTTCTTGGTACTATAATTATGCTTTCTAGTACTATAATAAATAATTTTATGGTACTAAATAACTACTTGCAAAGCGTGTTTAAATTAAGTTCAAGAAAGTAAGAATAATAAAATTTTAAAAATAGGTACCTACAAATGATTATACCCAACTACCATTCGCCGATTTTAACAAAATAGTACTGTTGAATAAGTCATATCAAGAGGATCAAGAAATGTATGAGAATTACCATATATATTCTTATAAAAGTGGATGAATTTTTGTTTTATAATAACTAAAGTTATTGTGGGTAAAAGAAACACCTTAGGTGTTACAATAACGTAATAAAACGCTTGGATCGAAATTACTGAAAATATTTCAATACAACATTTGTTTCCATTTTTAAAATGTTCATGAATAAAATATGATTAATTGTGATTGAAATACATAATACATAAAACCTAATATTGTAATGATTGTAAATAATACTCTGCATTATTCTACACGTATCTTTTGCACTGCAAATTTTCATCCGCGTTTATTTATATATTTATAAATATAATCATATTCATTACTAAAACGGGGATTTTGGACGCAGATTTTCATTTATATGAACTCTTTTAATTATAACAAAATTTACAGACAAGAACTGTCTTAAAAGTTAAGATGAATCCAAATTAATTATATAGTTAAGTGGTTATACAAACTCTTTTTACTAGAAGTTACTTTCAAGAATTTCTAGAAGATCAAATAAATACAATATATTATTCTTACAAGTTTTAATTTGTTTCTAAATAGCTTTTTAGTAATACGGGATTTAAGAAAGTAAACGTATAGTAAATATCAGCTTTCCCACAAACAGAAACGGTAAAGGAAAGTTAAAAATAAATTTTTATCCCATAGGAACTGAAATTTCTTTTAGATAACAAGATATATTCTTAGCCTTATAAAGAAAATATAATTAAAAAAAAAAAAAATTCTTAAGTATTAGGAAACGAAGCAACAAGCATAAAAATTAAAAGCTACTGTATAAATCTACGAAAAGTTCGCATTAAAAGATTAAGGAATCAGATTAATTTTATAGATTTATTAAATACTCTTACTCATGGCTTAAGCTCTGAATTTTAATTTTATTCACTATTTATATATAAATTAAAGCCATTGTTCCTCGATATATATCACTGTTTTCACGGTAAACACGTTTTCTTTTTCATTTCACAATTTAAACTTGCTGTAAACCCTTGAAGTCTTCTACTTTCTTTCGGATAACACCATTCCTGTGTTTAGTGACTCCATTTATGCCTTTATTCTGGCATTACCCTGTGTAGGAGATTGTGTGTGTTAATTGATAGATAATTGATTCCGGTTCTTTTTCATAATTTATAATCGACGACACAGTACAGAACAACACACACTACGCATAGTTGACGTAAAAGAAAGAAGGGAACAACACACACTACGCATAGTTGACGTAAAAGAAAGAAGAGAACAAAGCCCGCTGTAACATTATGGGGATAAACCCGCTCATTGATTCTTTTGGGGGATAAAACCCGCTGTTACAGAATAGGGATATACCCGCTATGCAAAATCGACTGCTATTGCAGCTACTACTAAATTCTTGCTTTGGTCACACGAGTACGAAAACCCACAGATCTCGTTCGGCATGCTCAGATGTCCGAACACCCTGATAGATTGTATCGACACATTTTGAATTTTTTTTTTCTTCGCCAAATAAAAACTCCATTGCCTCACGATTGTTCTGGTGAAATGTCCAGTAATTCTGACAGGAAATTTTAAAGTTAGAGTGTTTTGAAATCACAACTTTAATTATAATCATGTATATGAAAAAAACTTTTAAAAAAAAAACTTTATTATTGCACTTTCTATTAATTTTTAATATATATGCTACAGATTCTATAAGCTTCAAAGTCAGTTTCTCGGACTATTTATTTTTTATGATAGTTCTAGTAACTTTTCATTACTATATAATGATACTGTAGAAATGCATTGTCATAGCATTTTTAAGCGTCAAACGAAATTTTCTTTCGGAAAAGCAAGTCTTTTTTAAAATAAAATGCATTGAAAAAAAGATAAATAAATAAAGACGCGTAACAAAAAAAAAAAAAAAAAAAAAATTGGAATAATTCAGTTTTATTTGTAAAAACGCGCTACAATTATTTCAAACCAAAATAATTAAGAACGATTTTTTTTTTTCCCTTTCCCAGACAAAAAAAGTGGATTGGTAGCACCAAATCACATCGCATATGATTGCATATGATTCAAAGATAATAATAAAAATAAAATAAAATAGCATATAATAAGAAAGTAACACAAAATAAAAAATATAATAAATAAACAATTATGAAGTAAAGCGCAGGTTATGAGGGTAATTTCCAGGCATCAGACATGAAAGGTGACAGACGTTTGGAAGAATGTTTGAAAGAAAAATTTTCTCATTCAAATTTTCAAATTGACGATTCCGGTTCGATTACTTTTAATTAAATCTGAATTACCAATCTATAAAGAGACATTCCTTTTTGTGCCATTTTTTGGCATATACATCGTTATATTGGCAGTATTGACATTTTGTAATGCGTCTAATTGGGTTAAAAACAGAGAATTTTTTTACGGTTTTCAAGAAACAAAATCTTTATTTCGTAAGATATTTCGTTTAAGTGGGCTCCTTTCTTCGAAGTTCTATTGTATCAATAATGTACTTGTTTGTTTATTGTTATATGTAAATATATATTAATATTGTAAATAATATCTTAGAGTTTATAAATTCATCCTTCGCAACGACCAAATGACAGTATTGTATTATCTTTGGTATTAAGAGATTGCAATAATAATAATAATAAACTCACTTTAGAAATGATAGCACACAATCAAAAATGACCAAGTGCATATATATATATATATATATATATATATATATATATATACATACATACAATCTTCTACAGAATGATAAATTTCCAAGCTGCTTTCAGACCATCGCCTGCATATATATTGAGCTGTCTCCGAAGAACAGAAACTATTTCAAAAAAGAATTTGGCAACGGTGAAACAGAATAGATAAATCTATCTATCATTAGAATGACAGAGTGAAATACATTCACATTTGAATGGAACATAACCAAACTTCGGAATGTTTCCCGCACTGCCCATAAGATAGTCTTTTATTTTAGTTTGGAAAACCCCAGATGGTTCACTATAATATTTATTCTTTAAGAAGCAATGCATCTCAGACTATGTCTAAAAGAATAGAAAGAGAGTTCTTCTATCCAATGTATAGTTGTAACATTTCATTTTAGACACTAACCAAGAAATAAAGTTTAGAGATCTATTTTATACTGAATGCTCCAGTAAAAAAGAAAAATAAATAGCGCATAGTTATTTTCTAACTTAGAAAAAATATTTTATAGTAGACAACATTTTAAAGAGTAAATACAGAAAAAAAAATGCTTTAATCTCAAAACCCAAACTTGAAAATTTTTCGTGGGTTTAATTTATTGAAGAAAACAACGATTATTTTTAAAATAATCGATAATAATACAAGAAACTTCTTTTCTGAAGAGTGATCCACCTCTTCTTTGTTAAGGAAAATATGCATTTTCTTTGGTAAAGTGAGTTTTCTACTAAATACGTGCAAACAGTTCATCAAAAGAATTGTAAAATTAATTTAAAATAAATCATTACTTTATATTATGTAGATTAAGTTTACAAATATTAGCGTTTTTATAACCTGAAAAAATATTTAAAAACTAGTATGTTGTGGCCACCACAAGACTTTCTTCTATATTTTCCTATACATATTCAATCAGTAACAATATTTAAAAAAAAAAAAAAAAAAAAAAAAAAAAATTTTTTTTTTTTTTTTTTTTTTTGGTGAAAATTAATACATATTCAATCACTAACAATAATAAAAATAAAAAAAAAAAAAAAAAAAAAAAATCGAATTTTTTTCTAAGTTTTTTTTTTTTTTTTTTTTTTTTTGTTAAAAGTAAAAAAAATCGATAACTTTGTTTTAAATTATCACAGATTTATGGTTCAACCATTCGTTTTAAAGGTATTGACGAGATCTTTCGAATGATACCCATCTTCAAAATTTAACCCCCTCGGGGGGGTACTTCCCCCCAGGGGGGGAACCGATGCCCCCCATGCACAAATTTTTTTTCCTAGTTAACTACTACTATCATCAATAATTCAAATTAATTTTACAATCACAAGTTTAAAATAACTCTCATTATGCCCATTTATACGGAATTTTGTCCTATGCTGCCATGTTAAAAATTTGCATAAAATGCGATTACAGCGCCACCTGTTGAGCTATTGATCCCCAAATCTAATGGGCACCAGTTCATGTCAGGGTGCAACTAAATACCAAGTTTGGTTAAATTTCATTCATATGTTCGTGAGATACAGCGTCCACAAAAAAATGATACAGACACACAGACAGACAGACAGACAGACAGACAGACAGACAGACATTTTCTAAAAACTATAAATTCGTGTTCAGGACATCCCAAAACGTGTAGATCCGTCAAAAAACGGAGGTCGAAATTTTTCGCGAATCCAATACTTTCTCTATATTACATATAGAAGAAAGTAAAAATACAGAGCTCTAATATTTCAGTAACTTAACACGTTGTAATTTATCTTAGCCGTTTTTCTTATTTCATATTTTATTCAACATATTCATTTATTTATTCGTGTACTCTCTCTGACAAAAAGAGTGTTCAAAACACATACTGAAACCTTTACTGTTTATTCACTGTGAGCACGATAAAAATGTGTTATGTGCTTTCTAACAAACCATTATATAAACCTTTACACATAGAGCTTTCTGCCTAAGATTAATTAAAAAAAATATACTTAAATTGACATTATCGCATATTAATAAACTTTGCATTCCACAGAAATACAATTTCTACGGTAAAAATGTTAATTCAAATTTTCATCACCAAGTGTTAAAATATTTTGCATTTATATAATATACATACGCAATATAATAACTACAAGTATATTATCAATTAAAATAAGAAACTAAAAACATTTTGCTGCGCATTTAACATTATAGAAACTTAATTATATGTATATCGTACTTTCCCTGATGCATAAATTTTGAACTAATTTCTTGTATTCGATTTTGGTGCACATAATACATGAAGCTAATTTAAAACTCGATATGTACAGTCGGCAGCAAAATTACTGAAGCAATAACAATAATTTCTACTTAAAAGGTGGGCACCTAATACTGTTTTGTTAAGTAAATATTTGTCAAGTCATGACCTTAGTCTTATACTGTTTATAAAAATGTAAGTTGATGATAAAAATTAACGATCAAACTGAAAAAAAAAAAAAAAAAAAAAAAAAACATGAAAAATGTGGATGTGTGCTTCACAGATTTTGCTGCCGACTGTAATATTGAATCTCATAGGTTCTGACTAAAGTCACTTTAAGAATAATCGCATTGTATTACATTTACACTTTTTAATTTAATTAATATTAATTTAATAAAAATTTTAATTGGCTTGTAATAACTTCTTCTTTGAACTATCCATATTAATAAACGACTAGTTATGAATGTTCTTTAGAGTAAAGTATTTTCGCATTTTAAGTTTAATTTTGAATAGACTACAAAGAATTTTAATGAATTTTACCGAGTTTCCAACTATGTTCGTGAAAAACAAAAAAAAACAAAAAAAAAACAAAACAAAAAAAAAAAAAACATCAACTTTAATGATTAGGACAGAGAATAATTTCTTCTTCTCTCTCTCTCTCTCTCTCTCTCTCTTTTTTTTTTTTTTTTTTTTTTTTTAAAGAAACAGATGTTCGACAAGTGCCTAAAATAATTCAGAACAGAAAAAAAATAAATTCTCTTCTTTCATCGAGAACAACAGACACACCTTAAAACACATCGTGCTATCTAAACACATTTCTTTTAGAAAATAGATAAAAGATAAGTAATCGTGTAAATCCGGTAAAAGTATTTCATAAACCGACTTCATGAATTACACAGAAAAACAGTTTACATACCGGAGAGCCAAAACAAATAAAGGAACTGAAACAATCCAGCTGGTTAGAACGAGATTTTGAAACAATAAGTTACTCGATACTGACAAATTTAAATTCTATCTTCTATTTTAAAAGTAAAAAATAAAAATTTACAGTACAGAATTGAACAATTGTGATTTCCTGCTATAAATCTTTCCTAATTTGCTTATAATAATAATAAAATCAAATTCTAACTTCCATCCAAAATATGATGAATAACAGTAAATTACTACATGGAAATGAAATATTTTTTATATTTTAATGTAAACATAAATGTTTCCCGAATTTGTTTATAAAATTTAAAAAAAAAAAAAAATAAACATTAACTTTTATTCAAAATGAAATTAATCAATCCATGCCTAATTAGCTGAAACACTCCAGCTGGTTAAAACAAGATTTTGAAATAATAAATTACTCCATACTGACAAATTTAAATTCTCACTTCTGTTTTAAAAATAACGGATAAAAAATTACAGCATAGAAAGGAGCAATTGCGATTTCCTGCTATAAATCTAAGTGCTTTCCTAATTTGCTTATAATAAAATTAAAAAAAAAAAAAAAAAAATCAAATTCTAACTTTTATTCAAAATATGATGAATAACAATAAATTACTACATGGAAATGAATCACTTTCATCTTTTAATGTAAGTCTAAATTAAATGTTTCCCTAATTTGTTTATGAAATGAAATAATAATAATAATAATAATAATAACTTCTTTTCAAAATGTGATGAATAACAACAAATTACTACATAGAAATGAAACATTTTGATCTTTTAATATAAATCTAAATGTTTTCCTAATTTGTTTAGAAAAGGTAAAAAAAAATGCTAATCTCTATTCAAACTTACATGCACAACAAACAATTGCAACCTAAAACTAAACCATTGCTATCTCTTTTACATCAGTTCGTAAATGGTTTCCTAATTTGCTTGCTGAATCAGAGACTTCAAATACCAACTTTTATTCAAAATTTTATTTATAAAAACTACGTTTTGATTAAAAATTGGACAATCCCGTTTATGTATATATATATGTGTATATGTATTCCAAATTTGTTTATTAAAAGGATTTATATATATATATATATATATGTATATATATATATATATATATATATATTTATACGTGTAATACCAAATTTGTTTATTAAAAGGAAGAATTCAAATGCTATCTTTTTTTCAAAGGGAGATGAATAAAAACTATTAAAATATAAATAACTGACAATCGTGGTTTTAAGATGCAAATCTGTAAATACTTTTCTGATATATTTATTAAAAGAACAAATTCCGATATTAACTTTTATTCAAAGTGTGATGATTAAAAATGGCAGGATTAAAAATGGAATGATTAAAATCTATTAAAATCTAGAAATGTAAACAATCATAGTCATAAGGGTTTGTAGTCATTTTATACATAGTCATAAGGGTTTTTCCAAATTGCTTATAAAAAGACAAATTCAGATAGTAATATTTACTCAAAATCTAATGAATAAAAAACTACCAGGATAGATAAATGGACATTCGTAACTTTTATTTAACATAAATATAAGTGTTTTTGTGATTCACTTTTAACTCTTTATCTACTGCAATGTGAAACAAATAAAAAGTGTATTTCCAACATATTTTTTTAGTTACTTAAGAGTATCTCTTAAAGATATTTGCAATAAAAACTATGCATATCACCTCATCATAAATTAATGAGGATTTTATGTGCTCGTACTTTAGAGTACCACTGGTACATAGAGGTCGAAACAGATATTAGGACCTTAAAAATGTGTAAAAAAGGTTTATTATTTATTGCCCACTTCGCTAGTCACTAAGTTTAAATGCATTCTGAAAAAAATTGAATCACTATTTATTTTTTATATCACATTTTGGGCTTTGTAACATAATTAAAAATTCCTTTTAAGGTCAAAATTTCAAAACAACATATTACAAATTAAATTAAATTAAATATTTCTTCCGTTTTGCACTCGTTTTGCAACAATTCTCTATGGTCTTATGTGAATGATTTTCAAGAATGATTCAACAATTATTTACGAATTAAATAGTTTATGTATGGGAAATAAGTACACTGTAATTTAAAAATTGCAGCTCTTAGAACTTCGAAACTGATAAGTTTAAAAAAGCATTATTCTTTAATATTAGACTTTTTTTTTTTTTTTTTTTAATATTAGACTTTTATTTTGAGGTAAAAGCAATCGAATGATAACGTGTTGTGAAACTTAGCAACGTAATATCTTTAAATCTAATAACGTCTATAGTGTCCTCACAGAAAATGAACAATTTTTAGAGCTCTTTTTAAAAAGTATAACATCTATTCAGTATCTTTTCAAAAATTTCATCAGTTTTTTCTAAAAAAAAATGGCCGACTTTCATCACAAAAGTAGTTAAATCTAGACCAATCAAAAATAGGAGTGGACCCCCCGGATGTGTCCCTCCGACAAACTCTTTGCTTTATTTATATAGATATTTCTTATATTTTTCTAAGATCGATGGGAGACTCTTGAGGTAATAGAGGAATTAATTATAACGCACGAGACGATCGTGAAAAGTTTCAAGCAAAAACCGCGAGAGCGCTTTCTGAAAAAATTAAAAAAATTAAAAAAAGTTACATGTAGCGTTTAGAAGCTTGTAGTGAGATTAAAGTGAGGTATGTACGTTCTATTTTCATGAATACTTTTCCCATTTCTTCTATAAATTCGATTTTATACTCTTTTTAAACTAATGGTATTAAAGGACCGTCTTTAAAGAAAGGGTTAAAAAATAAGAATAATGAGTAACTGTTATTTAAAATGTAAAGAATATTAAATTAATACAATGTATGGGGGAAAAATCGCAATTTTTTATGTGAACCTGCTAGTGATTTTTAATTTTATTATTTAAAGAAAAACTATAAATTATACGTATTTTCCAAATATGACGATAAACAGTCTCACAGTATAGAGATATGAGAAGATCGTAAAACTTTTCAAGCAAAAACAGCGAGAGTGCTTTAAAAAAGGTCTACATGTCAACAAAGGTCTACATACAAGCGTCTACAAGCTTGTATTGAGATTAACGTGAGGTATGTGCGTTCTATTTTTTATGAATACTTTTGACATTTCTTCTATAAATTCAATTTTATGCGCTTTTTAAACGAATAGTACTTTAAAGAACCGTCAGTAAAGAAAGGGTTCAAAGGTAAGGTTAATTAGTAACTGTTATTCAAAATGTAAAGAAAATAAAACCAATACAATGTAGGAGGGAAAAAAACGTAATTTTTTATGTGAATCTTCTAATGATTTTTAATTTGATTATTAAAAGAAAAACTATAAATTATACGCATTTTCCAAATATGGTGATACACAGTCTCACGGTATAGAGATGAACAATCGTCATATCTTTTTTATGTAAATCAAAGCGTTTTCCTAATATTTTTTTCAAAAGGGATGAATACATTTTCTAAAAATTTTATATACTAAAAAGTGTAAATTTGAGATAGATAAAATTTTATTGCACGTCAAACTGCTTTGTTTATTTGTTTTTCTTGCTATCGTTTTCTCTTTTTATATATGTATATGTTTGTAAAGGCAATTTAATAACATTAAAAGTGTCCTTTTAAATATCTGTAAAGTTTTTAATGTTTAATTTAAAGTTTAAGACACTATGCGACTTGCTAAAGTCATCTTTAAGCTGTTAAAAGCTGTCATATAATTCTCTATATCTGCATTTCAAATTATAAAAATGAATTCGAATGCGGTATTAAATCACCAACAGACATGCGTAATAAATTTCTTTTATTCATTTCATTAATATTTAAGTGAAAGTACCCAGTGACTTTGAGAGCAACTTTAGATATTTAAATATATAGAAATTGTTTGGAAGCGACTTTGTTTAAAATACTAAAATTCAGAGAAATGTGCTTTCCAAAGAGTAAAAGCTTTAAAGGATACAACTGTAAATTTATTTAATTCAAAGATAGTTAAACTTTTTCTTTTAACGTGTACTTATAAACTTAATAAACGAAATTAAATTTGATATATTTTCATCAGTACAAAAGAGAAAGCGATATCGATCTTTTACATTAATTATTCAATGTATTTGAGAACATTTTCTCTTACGGTTGCGAAACAACATTAACTTTAGAGATAGCTTTGTCACATTTTCTCATAATTTTAGCTGAATGTTAATTTCATTTATCGTTCGTTCTCTTTAACATTTTAGCTCTCATATCAGTAATTATGTTAGTTTTCGGGATATCATATTTTCACAAAGTAAATTTAACAGATATAATTTTTATCTGTTATGAGAATGTGTAACCAAAGAAAATTCGTGTACAAGACTAAAATTAAAATGAAATGATTAATATGACAAACTAAATGTAGATTTAAGTCATACTTAGTCTGTATTGTACATGTTACAATGCGCAATTTATCATACCTATTTAATTGTTGTTGTTTAATTTACCGGTTAAATTTGTGTATTATTCTAATCGTTTTTGGAAGAATAGAAGTAGTATTTACGAACTCGTAACAATATATCATACTTACTGTTTGTTGTACATTAAATATTATTTACGTATTACTTTTTATATTATTCGAGTAATTTTCAGAAGAATAAAAACAATGTTTAAAAATTCTTAACAATATGTAAACTGTTTATCACGGAAATTTATACTGCTTCGATTTAGCTCTGAGTTAATCTACTAGGTGTGTAGATATAAGTTATGTTTCATTGATTGATAATAAAGCTGTATCTCAGATTCGGTTTGCTAAAAGTATATTAATTTCGTAACTGATTACTACAGTACCATTATCTTGCTAATTAAATACACTAGACTGAATATTAAAAGAATACTTCTGATGGCTAGAACTCATTACACCTATTTACAAACGAAATTATCTTTTTTTTTTTTTTTTTTTTTTTTTTTTTTAGTATTCACATACCAAATTAGACCTAAAGAGTACAAAATAAATCATTGTAAGGGATTCAGTACAATCACATCATGAATTCACAATAAAACATTTTTAAAAATAAAAATAAAATAATCTTACCTAGACAAACAAATACAAGTGATATCAGTGAACAACATGCTATATTAATTCAGCACATCACTTATAATTAATATGTCTATTCATTAAACAGACGGCAATTTACAAGCACATAACATTTTTATTAGGGGTGGGAATCGATTAAAAGTTTTAACTGGGTTAATCGTAGTTCATTAATCGATTAATCGGTCGATTAATCGAATTTTTAATCGGTTTTAATTTTTCTTTATATAATTTTATTTCAATGATGAATGAAACTCTCATATCGTGTATATATATACATATTATTCATAAGTTTGACTGAATTTTTTTTTTTCAAAAATTTTTGTCTAATCAATTTTATCTGTTTCATAGCTGAAATTTAAATCAATTTTCAGAGTAATAATTGGTGACTTTAAGTGTTAATTTTATATAAATGTTTTCCCTTGTTTATTTTATTTATTTGCTTATTTTTTAAGTGAATTGTTTTTTTAATTCATTTTGAAAGAAACATTAAATGAATTTACACATATTTTAGTTTTATATTTGCAGGACTTGTCCATCTCGCTTGTCACTATTTTTAAATGAGTTCTCAAAATTCCATATCATTATCATAAAAATCTCAAATTCTTATATTTTAGTTCTTCTTTGTCACTTCGGACTAGGACACAGAATGGTATTTTCTGTTTCTACTTCAATAGTTACTATCAGCAATTCTGAACAGACAATAAACGCTTGAAGATATTGTGAAACTCTGTTGACATTTCCCCCATCATAGGGATAGTGGAAATCTCAATCCCTTCTTTTCTTTTACCTTTAGCATTTCCATTTTTTCAAAGCTTCTTGTTTCTGAGAATACTATTACCCTAACCAACATTTTCTTTAGAAGACTAAAGACAGGTGGTGTTGCTCCAGAATGCACATGAAGCGGCATTTTGTTTAATAACTGTCCTCCTCCTTTTCTCTATCAACAATAGCGCAACAACTTCTTTTGAGAGGTTTATTTTTATTTATTTCCTTTTTTTTTCTTTTTCTTTTTCATTATTTGATGAATGTTTCTTAGAATGTTAGTTAGGAAAATATGTGAAAAAATATTTTGTAGGCATTTTTACTTTAATTCGTAGTTTGAAAATTTTAATCGGATTTTGAGAATTTTTAATCGAATTAATCGATCCGATTAACTCGATTAAAAAAATTGATCGGGACTAAGCATTGATCGATTAACCGAACCGATTAATCGATTAATCGGCACAGCCCTAATTTTTATACGTAGTAAATCATCGTCATTTTGACAATAACTTCTTCGCCAACTAAGCACGATTCAATTAATCTTTTACAAGATATTAACTAAAAATGGATCAACTTAAAAACATTTTTGTCCTTTTCAAAATGACAGTAAAATAAAGAGCTGAATTAAATTCGTAATGACTTTATAACTTAAGGAAAAGGGAGTGTCAAATTATCAGAATATTTTCAGATCAGATAAAAGAAAGAGGAGCTTAGATTTCAGAACATTTGTTGTAATATGTCAAATTAAGTCTGACGTTACATAATTCTCACCTTAGGCGATTATCACTTTGATGAACTTTTAACGTTATATGTTAATATATCTTCTTTTCCAGCTTTAAGTTTTGTGCTTTTGCCAAAGTGACCCCGAGGCAGCGTGATTAAATATTTTATATTTAGTAAACTTGCCCTAATAAAATTATTTCCAATAATATCCGGTTTATGTTTCTTTCTCTTCTGCAATTTAGTTTTTGAAATTTTATCTTTAATTCATGTTTGTTTTCTTCTGATTTTTATCCAGTTTTATTCGCATTATCTTGAAAGAAATCAATCCCCGGCTGACGTTTTTAACAATAATTAGTTTTTGTCGTTAATTTGCTACTGACACACACACACACACAAAAAAAAAAAAAAAAAAAAAAAGCTATATAAAGAAGCAAGGATTGGTTTCACTAAGCCAAACACACAATTGCTTTTACATTCCCAAAATACAATTCAGTTTTTTTCTATTCATTCCAGGCTCATATGGAGGTATAATCGTTAGAAATTCGGACTTCAACTACCAGATGTCAAATTCGAGTCCCGGCTGCATATAAGCGTCGTGTACTTGGATAACAGGCAAATAAATTATAAAGCTCTGATAATAGACGGTTGATTCAAGTAACAAGTGACGTCAAGTTCATATCACCACTGTTGAAAGCTCCCTTTAAATTAAACTTATAACATTTGAGGGATTCAAACTTTCCACTATAAGAACGTAAGGTTCCTTTAATGAAAAAATAATCTTACATAACTGTACAAAAAAAATCTCCCTAATCTAAGAATTTGATTTATTTTTCAATTCGCTTAATCACAATCGTCATCTAGTTGTGATATTTGTAAATAAGTCAAACATGACTAGGAATTAATTGCATTTTTGTTTGTTAATCATTTGTATACAGTCTCTAAGGACAATTATTAAAACGAAATTTGTTGCTTTATTTATTTATTTATTTATTTATTTTTATTTATTTTTTTTATTTATTTATTTTTTTTTTTTTTTGGAAATATATGAAAAAAATCGAAGAAGTTTATGAGGTATTTGAAAAATCTAACTGATGTCATCTAACTGATATTTATAGTTACTACAAAAATTATGCAGCTATATACTATTTTTGCCGAAATCAAAATTTTTTCGTCGTAAGAAAATTTTAAAACTACAATTTATAAATTCGATTAAATATGTAAACATTAAACAAACATTTGTTTAAAGTTGATTTATACAAAGATTACAAACTTAGCTTTTGTAATGTTTTTATGTTGCACAGCTTATAATGAGTAAATATAACCTAAAGTCTTTATACTATATCTCCAATGTGTTTTTCCTTTTACGTGTAAAGTACGTGGCTATCAACAGTTCGTAGCAAAATTAAGCAACATTGCAACTGTTATGAACTTTCATTTAAAATTATCACTAAGCAACGTAATTTTAGATAATGTAGCCAACAAGCTAGCAAGCTCCAAGCCAGCAAGTTTCTAGCATGTTTCCAGCAAGCTCTTTAATACTAGTTTTAAAATTTCTAGACTGAACTTTGTATATATATATATATATATATATATGTATATATGTATATATATATATATATATATATATATATATATATATATATATATATATATAAGTAATATCGCACCATATTGAAAATGAATATATGATTAAGTTTTTAAATAAGTGTTATCTCTAAAGCTGCTCATGTTTCGACCGCAATGATTTTCAATGAAGGGAAGAGAAAATTATTCGCTGTATCTTTACAGAAAACAACCTTCAACATCTTCCAATAAAATTATAATAGAGGTTTTTCTTTAACTGAGCACTGACACAAAATAATTTAGAATATATAATAATAATAATAATAATAATAATAATAATAATAATAAATGGGATTTCATATAAACCAAATGCCTATTTATTTCCCTTTTCAGAATATAATTTAATACTTTTGATATTTATAATAAGTTCCTCTGGAGACTGAATGATTAATTCTCCAACCATTACATGTCATGTGCCAAGTTTGAATCCTGCTTCAGACATGGATGTACGGAGTGATCCAGAACCAACTTTAAACAGTAGGTTGGGAACTAATTAATCCTAATTTACAACAAACCAAAAAAATTATTCAGCGCTCATTTTCTCATTGAATACGGGCGTAAACAGTTACTTCTAATCTGATATATTAGGGTTTAAGAATTTAAAAAAAGAAAAATGAGTGTAAAAAATTATTAAAAGTAAACGAAATGAAGATTTTAAATTGAAGCTGTTTAATTAATCCATCATTTGACTCAAAATCAGATGTGCAACGAAGACCACGCACATATGATATTAAAAAGTAATGAGACAAAAATATATCGGGAGACAAAAAAGCCATCCAAGTAAAAAGGAAGAAAGAAAGACAATGTGGAAAGATTTAAAGAGTTTATAGAGAGGGAAAGCAACACAAACGAAATAAAATTTTTAAAAATAAATTGCAATACAATAGAGAGGAAGATTTTGTTCCGCAAAAAATGATAAAAATAAAATAAATAAATAATAAAAGTGACTAAAAACGATTATGCGAACAGTTTTAAAAAATCAAGACAGCTGTGTTTTATTTCAGAACATAGTTTCTGTAATTTTAAAAAAGGGCAAGTTCTACATTAAAAGTGTTAACTATGCATACACAGATGAAAAAGAATAATTTTCATTCAAGATAAACTCAGTTTATCATGTTTTATATTTTGTGGTAAAGTGATTTTTTTTTATTCAATTTGACTTCTTTTACTATTATTCAAGAATAAAATATTTGAAATCCTATAATAAATATATGTACATAAATATGAGACTTATATTCGATATCTTATTCCCTACGCGCACAGATATATGGAAAACATTCACAAATTTCTAAAAAAAAGGCAAAAGAAAGGCAAGAACCTTTGTTTTGTTTTATCAAATCTTAAAAACACCATACGCATTGACAGAATATAAATACAGATTTGTTTTATGTTTTTAAATGCATTGAAAGATAATAAATATTTCAATATTTTCGAGCGTGACGTCTACAACAAGAGACTCCAGAAATAAAAAGTTTCCGACATATGTGAAACCCCACCCACAGACAATATTGTCTATATATCTGTAACCTCACGTATGTGACAAATTCCTTATTGACCAAAACAGCTATTTATTAGATAATTTACTTGTAATTCTAAGTAATGCGCCACTTGCAATGTACCTTTAAAATTAATAAATGGGTTCAGCTTTCAAGTACCTCTTGTGACACATTTTTAATATAAGTATAGTATAGAAACAACCTTGACATTTATTTTAATGGTCTATATATAATATAGTTTAGCGACAAAAAAGCACGTTCATTTACAGATAAAATATCATCATTTAGGATATAAATGACAACTTTCTAAGAGAAATTTTATTTATAAATGCCACCTACCGTGTTCAAGGAAGGACGTGACTTTTAAGCACAGACATAAATTTTTACAATTAGTCACACTTTTAGTTGTGAATAAAAAGGTGCTAAGTTCTTCAGTGACATAATATATGTTAAAAAATATTACTTTACAATTTTTCTGTTTTATTCATTATTTATGCCAAGCTTTTCTTATTTGTTGCTTTAAAGAAAGATATGAAACGCATTATTAAGAGCTCAAAATTATATGTTGAGTTCCATAAATTCTCTCCAGAAAATTCGACCCAATCTACAGAAAAAAGATTCTGTTTCCAAAACTGATGAACGGAAAATGCCGGATTTAATCCCAGATCGCGCTCGTCGTCCAGATTGTTTGGAGAGCCCCATGTTTTTCTCTGAAATTCGCGTAAATACAGGCTACGACCATTTACAATACTCCCATGGAGGACATTGTACCCAGACCTAGGAAGCACGTGCAGTCAGTCGGCAATAACTCTTACAGCAATGCACTTCGACCCGAAATCCCAGAGAATTAGAAATTCACCTATTTTTACGTACAAGATTCAATATCAATGCTTCAGATAAAGTATTGAATATTGTATTCTTTATGAATATTCTTTATTGGATTTTGATCATCCCATTTCTTTCTCTTAAGTCATTTTTTTTTTTTTTTTTTTTCATATGATATTCTTTATTTCTTCCTGTGAAATGTTCCAAAAGTTTTCATAAATAGTTATAGTTTTTAACTATAGTAACTATAACTTTAATGATCATAGTTTTTCATAAATAGTAATAGCTCTTAACTGTATCCACCCGTTCTATGCATTTAGTTAAAATGTAAGTGTTGTTTTAATTTCTTTCCTTTTTTTTATTGCAGATTGGGCATTGAAAATTAAGAATCATTAGCAATATTTGCACTTATTAAAAAAAAAAAAAAAAAAAAAAACGGAATTTGAATGCGCTATTCATACAGAGCACCTCATGACATTGAGAATTCGGCATGCTTACATTCATTTGATTTTGAAATGGAAAAATGAAAAAAAAAAAAGTAATTAAAAAGAAATACTAAATCACATGAAGAACGAGAAAAAAAAACATTATTTTTTGAAAAAATAAGAATAAAATAATAATGACAAATAATTCATTATCCTACATAATTTGAAAATATTAAATAAAATACAATATGGAAAACTTGTATTCCAAAAACAGAAATATCCATGAATGTATAATTTTACATTTTGATAATTAATCCATCCATAACATAAATAATAATTTAGTTGATTCAATAATTATTTTATACTTTTTTTTTTTCAATATATTTTATACTAGCAGGCTTTGCCCGCTTCGCTGGACATTAAACTTAAATGAGTTGTCAAAATCGCATATCTTTATTAATAACCCAAGTTCTCGCTGTGATTGGTAGAGGTTTTCTCGCTCGCAAAGTGAGGAGTCTAGGTCTCCACTGTCTTCGGCACAACTTACCCACTTCTTACTTCCCCTTCCTCAGCGGGTGAGTTCGAAGTCTTGCAAAATCACACTAATGTACATAATGCGTACACTTAATCAATATACAGTCTGGGTCCCCACTGCCTTAAGCACAACTTACCCACTTGTTACTTCCCCTTCCTCAGTGGGTGAGTTCGAAGTTTTGCAAAATCCCACTAATGTACATAATGCGTACACTTAATCAATATCCGCACACCAAAATTCGCCATTCTAAGATAATTCAAAGCGAATTCAAACGGAAAAACATGTTTTTACACATGTTTATTGGGAACGACTTTAGTATAAACCCACAACGATATTTGGCGATTTTTTTGTTGGCGATTATGGCTAAATCATAAATCTAAAAATCATAAATCATATATGATAAATGATAAAATTATAATCTAAATCATAAATCCAAAATAAACAAAATATTAGGCTGCCATATTATATCGCAAACAGTCCAGAACGACATCGTTATCCTTCAAAACAACGCCAAAGAAAAATCGCCAAATTCAGCTGTGGGGTTATACAGAAGTTATACCGTTATATACTCCGACTCCGAGAAGGGGGGGGGGGAGATTTCGAATTTCGTGAAATCCAGTTACAATAAGTGCCGGATGCAAACAAACAATTTACGCACCAAATTTCGTGACCACAGAAGTCTTTAATAGAAAGTATAAATAAATAAGTACAAAATGCACAGCTTTAGTATCGGAACCCTTTGGTGACTTTAAATATTTTAAGCCATTTTTGCGATGAACTGAATTGGCTATCTCAATTGTGCAATCAAAGATCTTGGCGAGAAACGTCCGAGCTACTTCGGTTCCGAATTTCAAATTTTGCCAAAGGGATCCAATACTAAAGCTGTTCCATATCGAATCTAGGTTGAAAACGGAAAAAGGGTAAAATAAATTAGAAATATCAGACCTATATTTATAAATTTGGTACCAAATGAAAGAGGCGATTTTTCTGAATCCAGGGGTGCAAACAGTTTTTCGATGGGACAATTAGATATTAAAAAAATAACTAAAGTATGTAATTTAAGTGGCAACGGAAAAAGGGGAAAATAAATTAGAAGTATCAGACCTATCGTTACAAATTCAGTACCAAATTAAAGAGATGATTTTTCTGAATCCTGGGGTGTAAACAGTTTTTCGATACGACAATTAGATGTTTTAAAATTAACTAAAGTATGAAACTCAGATGGCAAAACTTCATTTAAATCTTTTCATAATTTGTAGTGCGATTCACGCGAATGAAAAAAGTCTTTATCTTAAAAATTTATTTTTGCATTTTATTTTTCCATTCAAAGCGTTTTAGTGAAAAAATATTTATGGCGCATGCGCAGGCGTTTTTTACCCACAATTTAAACGCTAATCAGAATTTTGAAAATTTCTATAGATATAATTTTAAGTTGGGTGAAGACCTAAGTTTCTGCCAAGCGCCGTTGAATTCCGTCCAGCCGTTCTCGAGTGATGCCCGGACAAACGTGTTTTAGTCTTTTACCCCCCAGGGGGGAACGGGGGAGAATTTCTGAAAAGTTGATGGATATAATTTTAAGTTGGGTGAATACCTAAATCCCTGCCAAGCGCCGTTGAATTCCGTTCAGCCGTTCTCGAGTGATGCCCGGACAAACGTGTTTTAGTCTTTTACCCCCTAGGGGGGGAACGGGGGGGAATTTCCGAAAAGTTGATAGATATAATTTTAAGTTGGGTGAAGACCTAAATTACTGCCAAGCGTCGTTGAATTCCGTCCAGCCGTTCCCGAGTGATGCCCGGACAAAAAAAGCGACATTCGGACACGATGACATACACACAGACACACACACACACACACACAGGCAAAATTTTCTGAAGTCATTTTCGGCTTTCATGGGGTGTAAAACGTGAAGATATCGCAAAATTTTTCGATTCCGACAAATTTACAGACAAAACTCTGATTTTATTAATATAGATAGCATCATTATAAATTACAAAAATACTTTATTTTTCTTTGAAAATGAAGACATAAAAATAGCATAGCACATTTCCATTTGTCGAAAGATAAACAAATATTTAAGCTTAAAACTTTATATTATTAAAATCTAAAAATTTTACATTTCATACATTCTACCTACAAAAAATAGATAGTAAGTGGCAAGAAATAAATATATAAATACAACAAAACATACCAAAAAAATGTTTTGTCAATCTTCTATCGTAAGGAACAAAAAGCGACTTACCTAGAAAAAAAAATAATAAGATAAACTATATATGAAAGAAAAAAAAAATCTAAACAGTTCAAAAACTACAATAATACATAAAAAAGATTTTTTTAATTAGTCTTTTATAAAGTTACTAGCAGGCTTTGCCCGCTTCGCTGGACATTAAACTTAAATGAGTTGTCAAAATCCCATATCTTTATTAATAACCCAAGTTCTCGCTGTGATTGGTAGAGGTTTTCTCGCTCGTAAAGTGAGGAGTCTAGGTCTCCACTGTCTTCGGCACAACTTACCCACTTCTTACTTCTCCTTCCTCAGCGGGTGAGTTCGAAGTTTTGCAAAATCACGCTAATGTACATAATGCGTACACTTAATCAATATACAGTCTGTGTCCGCACTGCCTTAGGCACAACTTACCCACTTGTTACTTCCCCTTCCTCAGTGGGTGAGTTCGAAGTTTTGCAAAATCCCACTAACGTACATAATGCGTACACTTAATCAATATCCGCACACCAAAATTCGCCATTCTAAGATAATTCAAAGCGAATTCAAACGGAAAAACATGTTTTTACACATGTTTATTGGGAACGACTTCAGTATAAACCCACAATGATACTTGGCGATTTTTTTTGTTGGCGATTATGGCTAAATCATAAATCTAAAAATCATAAATCATATATGATAAATGATAAAATCATAATCTAAATCATAAATCCAAAATAAGCAAAATATTAGGCTGCCATATTATATCGCAAACAGTCCAGAACGACATCGTTATCCTTCAAAACAACGCCAAAGAAAAATCGCCAAATTCAGCTGTGGGGTTATACAGAAGTTATACCGTTATATACTCCGACTCCGAGAAGGGGGGGGGGAGATTTCGAATTTCGTGAAATCCAGTTACAATAAGTGCCGGATACAAACAAACAATTTACGCACCAAATTTCGTGACCACAGAAGTCTTTAATAGAAAATATAAATAAATAAGTACAAAATGCACAGCTTTAGTATGGGAACCCTTTGGTGACTTTAAATATTTTAAGCCATTTTTGCGATGAACTGAATTGGCTATCTCAATTGTGCAATCAAAGATCTTGGCGAGAAACGTCCGAGCTACTTCGGTTCCGAATTTCAAATTTTGCCAAAGGGATCCAATACTAAAGCTGTTCCATATCGAATATAGGTTGAAAACGGAAAAAGGGTAAAATAAATTAGAAATATCATACCTATATTTATAAATTTGGTACCAAAGGAAAGAGGCGATTTTTCTGAATCCAGGGGTGCAAACAGTTTTTCGATGCGACAATTAGATATTAAAAAAATAACTAAAGTATGAAATTTAAGTGGCAACGGAAAAACGGAAAAAGGGGAAAATAAATTAGAAGTATCAGACCTATCGTTACAAATTCAGTACCAAATTAAAGAGATGATTTTTCTGAATCCTGGGGTGTAAACAGTTTTTCGATACGACAATTAGATGTTTTAAAATTAACTAAAGTATGAAACTCAGATGGCAAAACTTCATTTAAATCTTTTCATAATTTGTAGTGCGATTCACGCGAATGAAAAAAGGTCTTTATCTTAAAAATTTATTTTTGCATTTTATTTTTCCATTCAAAGCGTTTTAGTGAAAAAATATTTATGGCGCATGCGCAGGCGTTTTTTACCCACAATTTAAACACTAATCAGAATTTTGAAAATTTCTATAGATATAATTTTAAGTTGGGTGAAGACCTAAGTTTCTGCCAAGCGCCGTTGAATTCCGTCCAGCCGTTCTCGAGTGATGCCCGGACAAACGTGTTTTAGTCTTTTACCCCCCAGGGGGGAACGGGGGAGAATTTCTGAAAAGTTGATGGATATAATTTTAAGTTGGGTGAATACCTAAATCCCTGCCAAGCGCCGTTGAATTCCGTTCAGCCGTTCTCGAGTGATGCCCGGACAAACGTGTTTTAGTCTTTTACCCCCCAGGGGGGAACGGGGGAGAATTTCTGAAAAGTTGATGGATATAATTTTAAGTTGGGTGAATACCTAAATCCCTGCCAAGCGCCGTTGAATTCCGTTCAGCCGTTCTCGAGTGATGCCCGGACAAACGTGTTTTAGTCTTTTACCCCCCAGGGGGGAACGGGGGAGAATTTCTGAAAAGTTGATGGATATAATTTTAAGTTGGGTGAATACCTAAATCCCTGCCAAGCGCCGTTGAATTCCGTTCAGCCGTTCTCGAGTGATGCCCGGACAAACGTGTTTTAGTCTTTTACCCCCTAGGGGGGGAACGGGGGGGAATTTCCAAAAAGTTGATAGATATAATTTTAAGTTGGGTGAAGACCTAAATTACTGCCAAGCGTCGTTGAATTCCGTCCAGCCGTTCCCGAGTGATGCCCGGACAAAAAAAGCGACATTCGGACACGATGACATACACACAGACACACACACACACACACACAGGCAAAATTTTCTGAAGTCATTTTCGGCTTTCATGGGGTGTGAAACGTGAAGATATCGCAAAATTTTTCGATTCCGACAAATTTACAGACAAAACTCTGATTTTATTAATATAGATTCTATTCGTTTACTTTTTTTCTTTTCACACATGGACTTACACACATGAACTATAATGAAACTATCAAAAATAATCATGAAACCTCAAAAATTAAATATATATATGATTAGCTTTTGAGGTTTCATGATAGTCAAACCACATAAATCATACACATGTTATTCTTATCTTCACTTCTAAAAGCTAAATTCGTGTTAGATCTTAAGACACACAGGGGATCACATTTCTCAGACAAAATTAAATTCTATGTATAATAAATTTATAAAAAAGTATCTTTAATCCATTATACAGATAAAACAATACGCAACGCAGAAATTCTTGCCTTTCTTTCATTCTCATAGAAGTCAATATACGTCATTTTTTAAGAAAACCAAAAAAAAAAAAAACCCTAAAACAATACTTTCTCTACCTTTTGGTTTAGAGAAAGTAAAAAGATTAATTAAATAATGTCTAGTTGATTGCTATTTTAAAAACAAGAAATTAAAATAATGCGCCGAATATTATGAAGCACTTTTACGTATAAAGTGATTTAATTGTATAAAAAGTGAATGTCTTAAAAATAATAAAATGATATTTTTTTCTATAAAAAAGAAGGAATAAAAATCATGTATCACTTTTATCGTGTATTTCTTTACTTATTTGTGGGGAAAATATATTCGATTTTACGGGATATAATTATAATATAGGGTGATTATAAATATTTATGCATTTTTGAGTCTCATAATAATAAAAAAAAAAAAAGTAGCATCGCTTGGGCTCGCATAACAGTTCCATATAGTTTTAACATAAGAAATTATTCCTACGGTAGATATTACTTCTATAAAATTCAAAAATTCAAACTATACAACAAAATGCAACCAACATCGTTGCTTTCTTTATACTATTCCATTTCTTAAAACAATTTTTATAGATGCCACACGCACCACATAAACTCTAAATTTTACATCTACTTTTTAAGATAGCACGCGATCATGTTTTATATAAAAATTAAATCATTAAATTCATTTTTTTACTTATTTTTATTTCATTTTGCATGCGCACTTTTTATTTCCTAATTCAAAATTATTAAAAAAAAAAAAAAAAATTCGATAGTGTTTGTTTCGATACTGATTATTATTAATTTTCTTTTCTTTTCTTTTTCTTTACAAAAAAAAAGATGAAATTCTGACAAAAGCAGAATTTAGTTTAGGACGGAGGACTATTAGTTTTTTTTTTTTTTTTTTTTTTTTTTTTTTTTTCAAATTATAACATCGCTTTCAAATTATTCAATTATATTTTCGATAAGTATCCAACTATCGAAAAATGACACCGCAGAAATCCCAGATTGAGACTAATAGTCCTCAGTCCTTTAAAAAAAAAAAAAAAAAAAAAAAAGTGACTATTTAGATAAAATAAACCACTATGTCTAAATATTCATTTTATGACTCCTTTTAAAAGAACTCCAAGTAATACGTACATTGTTTTGTGTTCATACTACGGCAAAGTAATGCAACAAGTATGTTTATTTTACAAGATACTTTAAGAATTTATATGTACTTATACTCTATTACAAAATACATATGGTTCTTAAAAGACATACGCATCAATACGAAAATTGTAGTCACTGATAAGCTTAAAGAATAAAAAATTACATAGTTGAGAAGTGTCATAAAATCTTACATATAATACAAAAACGTGTGAAGAATAAACGTCCAGAGAAATGAAATAAAAAACTAAATTGTCCAACTCTAGGGGAAGATGAATTGTGATAAAGAAATATTGTCTCGAAGAAGCATTTAATCTTAATTTAGCGTTAATTACTGTCTAATTCAGTATAAATGAAGACTGATTAACGTTTACTCTTCATCATCTCCAGTGACTAGTTTTTAAGATGATACGTCATCATATTTGCCTGAAACATTACTTTCTAGGATCGTACAACTGAATTAATCAGATAATTTAGAATATTCTCAAGGTTTTATATATTTAGGGGATATGTAGTTCTTTACGAGGTCGAGTAATGAAAATGATTTGCTAATTAATTAGGCTCGTGGGATGTCAAAAATGTATCAGAAACAATAACTTAACGAATACCATTTACATTATTAAACTAATATTAAAAAATTAATCTTTAAAATGATTATAATTGCCAAAATAACTCAAAACCTAAGTGTTTAGACTAAACAATATTTTATTTTTATGTATGCCAGTCGATAAGTTTTGAGATAACAATTGCAAAAATCATAACAATGACTTGAAGTTTGGTACAAATCAAAGATGGCATGGTTTAAACTGATGGGTTTAAACCATGGCATAAACCACTATTTAAATCAAATAGTACTCCCCACTCCTCCCCCACCCATTTTGTAAATTTAAAATTATTATTATTATTAATATTATTATCACTATCATTATTATTATTATTTCCTATGTCTTTGATTGATATATTTTAAATATTTTTTATGTAAACGCGACTTTTACTTTTAACAGACCAATTTCCTTTATTTCAGATGAAATCTTGCTTCAGTCAAACTCATCTTAATTCATGACTACAATAAAAGTTATCATTTTTGGGAGTTAAAAAGTTATAAAATTTCATGAGTTTTTTAAATTTTCAATAATATGTTAAAAAAGCAAAAAAAGGGACAGAGTTTAATGCACACATATATATATATAAATTTGTGCAGACAATATACTGGGTGAAAGTTATATAATTAAAGAAGCTCTTTCTATTTTGAAATAATTAAAATTAAATAAATAAAACATTCAAAATTGAGCATAATGATTTTAAAATTTGCTGTTTGTTATAACATGGAAATTATGACCAACTAAACATATTTTAATTATATTTTTAAAACAAAAATAATATATGTTGATTTTGAATTATCAAATAAAAAGAAACAAAATTGTAATATACTTAGGAAATTCTTCCTAAACATAACTTAAAACTTTTATTTTTGAAATTTCATGAATAAATTTCTGCAAGCATTTGTTATTATTATTATCATTAAGAATAGAACAACACTTGGATGGTGGCAAAATCTAAAAGATGAAATTAAAAATTTTAACGTTTAGATATTAAAAACAGTTAAAGTAATTTTAATATTAAAAGACTCAACAGCCGATACATAGAGAGTGTTTTCTTCCTTTGGGATTGTACGATCGAAATTGTGTACCAGATTGGGTTGGTAGATATAATATTGATTATCCAATTTTGAAGATGAGTTTTTATTAAAAATTAGACATTAGACGGTCCCCTAAATACGAAAACTAACCTTTTGGCGACTGGTTTGTCAATTATTAGCATACCTTCAAAATTTTAAATTACAGGAAATTTAAATTTAATATTTTGAAGTATGCCACTTAAAAATTTTGACCAAGATTAGTTAGTATCAAAGAGTAGCGTCGGTGAAAGTTCTGTAAATAATTTGGAATATATTAATTTAAAAATGGTCCTAAATGATTTATAAATGTAGGTACTAGAGGTCTGCATGGGCCGGGTTCGGGCCGAATGTTTGAATTTGCTCTCGGGCCGGGCCGGGGTCGGGCTCAGTTTTTTCGGGCCGGGCCGGGCCGGGCCTGAATGAAATTTTCTCCAGGCCGTGTCGGCCCGAATCTTTTTCTGGTTTCCTCGTTAATCAACGAAAAAGGAAAATTATAAAATATTTCTTCAGTCATTTATTTTACATAATTTTACAGCCTTTTATGTCACATAAAGTTCTATTTTGTTAAAAAATCTCTGTAACTTCAATTTAATTGTGGTTGGATTAACATTAAAGTTTTGTTTACCGGAGCAGATGAAAGATCCGGATACATTACGGTATATAAGAGGAAATGGTTGAAAGTGCATTTTTAATAGTATTAACCATTTTTAATGCCTTCCTATATTGTTTGATGAATGCTAATATTTTCGATTTGACTTTTTGTTTGTCTTCGTGCCTTGTCTATAATAATGAATTTCTGTATATATATAATAATCTTGTGAAAGTTCAGCAGTTTTGTTAAAGAATGTACTATTGTTTGGTTATATAAAACCTCTGCAAAACACATACTAAAAATCTTTTTTATAGAAAGGCATTTATTTATTTATTTTTATTTATTTATTTATTTTTACATACTTTTGAATCGGGCCGGACCGGGTCGGGCTTATTTTATCGTTTTTGTCCGGGACGGGCCAGGCCATACACCGTTAAAAAATAAACGGGTGGGGCCGCATTTTTTGACTTTATAACGGGCCGGACCGAGTAAGCAAAGCTTTCGTACAGGCCGGGCCGGGCCCGGGCCTCGAAATTCCGGCCCGTGCAGACCTCTAGTAGGTACAATATTCAAAAGGGAAATTGAAGGATATTTTAGTAACTTCACTCCTCACATAAAAATACATACCAAAAAATCAATGTTTAAAACAACTTTTAATTGTTTTTGAATGAATGAAAGAAGAATAAAGCTGAATCAAAATATATTTTGCCAAATGCACAAATTGTTTTTATTGTCTTTTTCCTTCTGCACTCTTATATAACGTTTTTCGCCTGTTGGAGGGTCATGCTTAATTATTTCGTGAGAAAACAATCATTACGTGTTTTTGACACTTTTCTTTTCAACCTTTAAAATTTTCATTTATCTTTCATTTATTTTTTCATCAACGCACATTCAAGCAAACAATTGTTTAACGATTTAACAATACAAAGACACGATCTTAGCTTATTTCTTTACAAATGTCTTTATTTCCAGTAAACAAGCTTTTTGTATTTGTAACAGATTTCGGTTCCGTCCAAAATAACTACTGCATTAACGTAACCTTTTTTTTTTTGGATTTTTAAAAATCATTCACTTAAGCAATTTCATTTTAATTATAATTATATCCGTAACGTTTGAAAATGCTTGGATGAGGGTGTTTTCTTTATTTTCTATCTTTTTTTCTTTCTTTTATTTTCAATAATATTGGTTTATCTAAAAATAAATCATCACTGAAATCTTTCTTCAACCTTCATTTTTTGTATTTTTATGTTTTACTTGACAGTCAAACCCATCTTAAGAATACATTTAATTTCCTTTCAGAATGAAAAGAATAAGTTTTCTGATCTACTTAAAAGTCTTTTAAATAATTTGTTTACATTAAACAACACTAACGTTAAAAAGGACAACTTATAACTTTTATTTTAAGTCACTGTTAAATTAAAAACTTTAAAACTTTAATTGTTAAATGTGCAAATTATTAACAATTTTTCGTATATAAAATTACTTTTTAAAAAGCAATATAATTATTCATTTTACAATAAATGATTCTTTAAAATTCCCGGTAATAATACTTTAATTTATTTATCTATTTATTAGTTTTTTAATATTTTATAAAAAATTATATTAGGGTAGGTGCTCCTGTGATTGGCATGCTCCAGTAATTGGCATATATCCCAAAATAATTTATAAATAAGAAAAATAAGAAAATCATATATTTTACATATAAGAATTTTAACATTTTATGTCAAACACTGGGGCATAGGGTGCTAATAACTGGTAAAATAAATAACTAGCAGTGTCAAACACTGGAACATAGGGAGCCAATTACTGATAAAATGAAAACTGGCAGTGTCAATTACTGGAACATTTAATGAGTGTCAAATAAAAATTAATAAAAAAAAATAATAATTGTTATCAAATGTATATATTTTAACATATATGTGGTTCTGAATGTCTTTCATGTCATATGTACTAACTTAAGATTTCTAAAAATATTTTCTGATGACAAGAACATTAAAAACATCAGAGATTGCTCTACAAGTGTCAATCACTCGTGCACTTACCCTACATTTTTAAAAAATTAAAACATTACATAAAAAATTAAAAAGAAAGAAAGAAAGAAAGAAATAATGCACGGATATCAAGAGTACAAATAAAGAAAGAAATGACAAGAAGCAAATTCTCATTAATTGATATAGAATTTAAGAATAAAATTAAAAATTAAATTCACCAAAAGGATCGCATAAGTGAAGATTTTCTTCGTTACTTCCTTTTTAATATAATACGGCGTTTATACAGCAATTAAGCGTTATTTAGCGTTATTTTAATTCACGCTTTATTACGAAACTCTATATTGCCGAGCCTGCGAAAAAGTAAAAATTTCCCCATTTATATTAATATTGAACACGGCAAGAATTTTCGTTTATTTATCTCCGCTACTTATTTCTCAAATCACTAAATAATTCCAAGTAGAATATGAATGTTTACTACTTAAAGCTAAACAATAAATTTTCATTGTGAAACGTTTTCTAAGTCAGTCTCGCATCGAAATTATTTGTCGGTGTTACGGTAATTAGACATTAAGAAAAAATTGATTTACCAAGAAATCACATAACTCATAACACAGAAACAAAGACTTTATTGTTCGTTGCCAACGATGTAAACATTTTGAGGCGCAGCGGAATGTTTAATTACGAAATTCTTAAATCATTTCTGGAAGTTAAAATTGCACAACAATATCATTCAGGAGACAGAAAAAGAAATATATATGAATTATCAGTTTTGGTATAAAAATAATAAATTTCAAATGAGGAATTTCAAAATACGAGAAATAATAATATTGATGTATTTTAATGATATTCGTAATATTTTAAATAGATATCAATCCAGCCTTTTTTTTTTTTTTTTTTCTTTTAATAAAGAAATAAATCTTACAAAAGGATATATTATATTCTAAGGTTCAAAACATTTTGGAGTTTAAATCAATTAAACATTTTTTATACATATAAGAAATGGACAAAAATAAGGAAAATGACTTTGGTTTCGCATATTTCTCTATATATTAAAAAAAAAGTTAATGTCACTGGCGTCATTTTTTTTTTTTTTTTTGTCTGCGACAGCATCTTCTAACGGAGGGCAGGGTCCTTCGCGTCATGAGAGGTATCAATGTGTTCCGAATACTCCAAGAAACACATTTCAGCTGCTTAGAAATTTGTTCCATTTTATTTAAAGAAGTTATTAACTAAAAACGACAAGTTTATGCAGGTACTGTATTTGCCATTTTGAAAAAAGTTTCTCCCAGTGACGTTGTTCTTCTGTCATGAAATTATTTTACACGGGAAAATTAAAATATGATCCATGCTGTACGTAGCTTGGTAGGTAGGTAGGTGGGTAGGTCGGATTTAACGTCGCACCAGTACTGCGCTATGGGAAATCGGCGAAGGTCTGCGACGCACCCCTAGAGATGTTTCGGAGACATGCCATCACAATTTGATCTTTCACGGATGGGAACCCCTCCCCTCCGCTTTGGTGATCACCAGAGGTATAGTGTGGATGGGAACATGGAGGACTTTGCGGCCACGACAGATTTTATGTGCACTAGCCACGTGTACATGACGGTCTTTGGCCGGCTCAAGTATCGAATCGGCTGTCTTCCAATTACGTGCTCGGCGCTTTACCGCCTAAGGTGCCGTGGCCCGAAACCATGTTTGTAAAAATGAAAGAAAATAAAGATCAACTTTTTCTCCCTTCTTTTTCTCAACTTTTTCTCTCTTCCATGGTTGTAGGTAGGTACATAATTAGGTAGGTTGTGTTTGACGTAGCACCATTACAGCACTGTGGATAATTGGCGACTGTCTGGGACGCACCCCTACGGATGTTCCGGATACATGCCACCCCAGTTTTGGTCCTACACGACGTGGATGGCTCCCCAGCTTCGGTGGCCCCCAGAGGTATAATTTTGATGGGAACACGGAGGATATTGCGGTCACGATATATTTTACGTGCACCAGTTACCATTAGTGTACACGACGGTCTTTGGCCGGCTCGAGAACCGAACCCGCAATCTTCCAACTACGAGCTCTGCGCTCTACTGACTGGGGTTCCGCGGTTCGGATCTAAGGTTGTAAAAAAGAAATAAAAAGGGTCATATACTAAAGATGTAATGTAAAATGGTCAAGATATTATGAATTTCTTTCTATTAAATATATATATATATATTATATATATTTCAATTTGACATTGAATATGAGGATTTCCATAATACTTTTCTGGTTTTTCTTGTAATATGCACTATTAATCTTCCTTTTTAGTGAAAAAAAGCAGCGAATAGGCGGGGAGAGCTCTGCATGTGTTAATAAGTAAAGTGAGGTGGGGGGAGGCGAAGCCTCTTTCAGGGGTTGGTGAGCAGAGCGAGCAGGGGGCAGAGCCACCTAGTTTCTTAAAAAATACGCAACGCATTACACCAGTAATAAATTACAGAAAAAAAAAATTATTTGGGGTCATTGGATTACTCTGCAGGAAACTATGTTTGTGAAAATGCGTTGTTGCTGTAGTATTACGATTACAATGCCTCTTTTAACTATATGTAGCAATTTGCCTAAAGATAGAATGTACATTTACAGTCGGCAGCAGAAGTATCCGAGCACTAGCGAAAATTCCTATGTAAAAAAAGTACACTTAATACTGTTTTGTTAAATAAATCCTTGGCGAATCGTGTTCTTAGACTGACTAAGAACAGGATTCGACAAGGATTGATTTAGCTAAACTGTATCAAGGGTACTTTTTTTATATAAGAGCTTTTGTTAGTGCTCGGATACTTTTACTGCCGACTATATGGCGATACAAATGTTTCTTTAACAAAATCGAAAATTTTTGTGCGTTTTTGTTTATTACATGTAGGATTTTCAAACAAATGCAATGTCATTTTTAGAAATCTTGGCATATTATATTGGACACAACACAATACAATTAGAATATAAAAATATTAAATATCCGAAGATATACAAGCATTTTATTAAATAAATTTTAACTGCGCATGCGCAAGCGTTAACGAAATTTCATTTACATAATTTTTTAATCAGATGTATAGAGTTGTTCAAAAAATCCAACAAAATCCTATTAATATTTAGAAAGATATCTGCGATAGAATGTGTTGAAATTAAATGCTCTCAGAAAAAAACAAATCCTTGAAGACTTTTCAACAGATTTGTATTTTAAATCATGTATGGTGATATAATGTACATAATTTAGGAAATATCGCAAAAGTGGGTATATTTATTGACTGAAAACTTGATATGGGCTATGTACATGCTGAATTTGAAGCAAATCGGCTTTAAAATATGGATGTTGTGTCATTTGGAAATTTTCATGTGACCTCATTCAAAAACAAGATGGCGAATAAATTTTAAATATAATCTTGACTCAGACCTTGATAGAATGTATTGACATTCTGAGTTTAATATACATCGGCTTTTAAGTACTTTTTTTTTTTTTTATGTCAGTTTTAAATTCTTAAGTGACCAAAATTTTGAAACAAGATAGCGGATAAGTTAATTTATTTATTTTGTTAAAAACTTCATATGGGCTTTATATATAACGAGTTATGAGAAAATCAGTTCATAAATGCAATTTTTATCTGCATTGTAAATTTTCAAAAAATTGTCATGTTGAAATAAATGATGGATCGAGTGTTGATTAATAAACTTGATTGAGATTTGAGATGGACTATGTATATACAAACTTTCAACCAAATAGGTTAAAAAGTACGCTTTTAATTTTATTTTACATTTTCAAATTCCATTTTGAATCAAAATGGAAGATCAAGTTATTTAAAAGTCTCATCTAAGATCCAAGATATTGCTAATAAAATCCTCTGCCCAATTTGGTACGTATTTTGGTGCAGTATTTTGGAAGTTATAGTGATGACAATATGTATATATATATATATATATATATATATATATATACCCTGCGACAAAAAGATAGGAAAAAAGGGTTTTTTCTTTGATTTTTCATAAAATAACGTTATCTAAATTGTGCTTATCATTTATTATTATTATAAAATAACACTATTCCTGGACTAATTTTTGTTTTAAGACTAATCTAGAAAAATATTAAGACTAAAATTTTTCTAATTTAAGACTACACAGCGCGACAAAAAGATAGGAACAAAGGTTGTTTTTTTTTTTTAATTTTTGAATATGATTATTTTGAATATGAATATTTTGAATATGATTCAAATGTTTAATATGTTTTTGATATGATAATATTTTGTTATGATAATAAATGATCAGCACAATTTAGATAATGTTATTTTATGAAAAATTTAAAAAAACCCTTTGTTCCTATCTTTTTGTTGCGGAGTGTAGTCTTAAAGTATTTCTAAATTAGTCTTAAAACAAAAATTAGTCCAGGAATAGTGTTATTTTATAAATATAATAAATAATATGCACAATTTAGATAACGTTATTTTATGAAAAATCAAAGAAAAAACTCTTTGATCCTATCTTTTTTGTCGCGGAGTGTATATACAGAGGTGATTCAGAAGAAAACGGTGATCCAGGTGATAGGGTCATTCAGAAAGTAATGCCTTTAAACCCACTACTGCCAATAGTATTGCAAACAATTTGAACTGTTTATCAATGTACTGATGTTTAAGCTTTAGAATGTCACTTGTTTCACCTTACTCTCACTTCTCGTTCCAGAGTAATCGAACAATCCATGGCATTCATTGTTGCCGTTCGATTGAAACAGCGAGCTGCAACTGAATTTCTGACCGCGGAAGTTTCCCATATAAGAAAGATTTTACATTGCTCCCTGGGATATCCTGAATCTCCCGGATTCTTCCCAGGGAAAGAACGGACATGTTTGAGAAATCTGAGAGAAAATCTAATTTGACATTTCTAGAAATGATTTCACAGAGGTAGTTCTCGAGAACTACGACGGAGTTAGGAAATGAAGACGTTCATCAAGACGGTGGACATTTTGCATTCCTACAGAATATGCTGGGAGGAATATGGAATATCTGGGACTTACCGTGGGAGAATATCCTAAGGAAGAATATTTGCTTTATGGGTTGTCAGCCCATCAACATTCAACGCTGTCTGATGCAGTTCACAGCGATGCCTATGTTGATGTCAGTACTTTGCGGAAGTGAGCAAGGACTGTAAAAGACCAAACCCCAGTCGCATCAAATCTCCAAGATCAGCACCAAAGTGGATGGCCCGCAACGGCTTCTGATGTGGATCATCAACATCAGATGGACGAGTTGATTCGGGTCAATCGCAGAATCAAGCAACATGATATCACAACAACACGAGATCGCCATAAAACTCAGGAAACACTGCAATGCATGTGGCTCACGAGCATTCTACCTCATCCTACCTTAGTAAGGATCTTGCGTCCTGAGACTTTTAGCTCTTGCCATGAAAAATCTTATTTCTTGTTGGAGCAAGTATGTTGCCTGTAATGGGGACCATCTTTAAAAATGATGCAACTATTTGTAGCTAACATTGCAAGCTTTCCACTGATACCTGTATCGGTGCTATCTGTCAAACACAAATAAAGGTTATCACCTTGGAGAAATTATTTTTTATACCACCCTCGTATATATATATACACAGAGAGGGAGAGAAGATATAAATAAACTAAGTCATTCTAAATAGATCGATTTATAAAGAAATCAACGTAGAAAAATCACTTTATGTTTGAATTTTCGCATATATGTATATTACATGTAAATAAATCTGCATATCAGAATCTTTCAAAATTAGTTAAAAAGTTCAAAATAAATTCCTAAAATTCACCTAGCTAGAAATTACTTTGCTTTTAATGAAATACATACAATAATGGAATTAAAATTACGACAAAGCTTCTATTTTCCATGAACCAGTGAAATAATGAAAGCGCACTTCAATGTACAAAGGTATACAGAGAAAATGCATTGACAAACACAATGGATAATAATTTACAAAGAGACTAGACGATATTCTGAGAATACTAAGCTTATTAATATATGTCTAAAGAACTCAAACGTAGTAGAAAGAATAATTTAATCTTTGAGATACGGATATTTGAAAATTTTAAAACGAGCTTTCGCGAAGAAATCCATTACTAGATGTATATCAACTCTGATATACAAACAGTGTGAACTACACTTAATGAATATATATATATGTATATATATATATATATATATATACTAATACAATTAAAGAATAAGTTAAAACTTTCGTATTCTACGAATCAAAGAGAAAATGATGTTTGACATTTTCATGAAATGATAGAGACGTATACGATGAAAGGCCATGGCTAGGATAATATGAAGTACATCCTTTTATCTATTTTTTATAAATTGAGACTCACCAAAAAATCTATTTATAATTTAAAATATATTTTTATACGTTATTAATCCCTTAACAATCTCGTAATTTTCAAGAAAACCGTAAAAAAGTGAATATTTTTTATTCAAGAAAATTGTGTAAAATAAAGTGTATGAATAATATATATATTCACTTTTAATTTTTGGAATTTTATTTAGCTTGAAATCAAGAAAATTTAATTTTGGCGAAAAAACAACAATCAGAGTTATTATGACTGAATGTTCTTTTAACGGCAAATAGAAAAAACAAATATAAGTGTTTAAATATTAAAACAGAATTTTATGAAAAGAATTTTACGTATAATGCAACAGTATAAGTATAATACTCTGTTCTCAGATTAGCTATATCCGAACTTTCATAAATATCACTTATTTCCGTATCACATGCAGATGCATTTAAACTTAAATTTGAATCCCAGTCACCTTTGTGGTTCTGACTACATAATGTATGCAGTAATAAAAAGAAATTATTTTACCACAGAGCTCAAAAAACATGCATTCGTAAGACCCAAGTAGCACAGGAACGTTCTGTGAACGTCTAATAACGGTTTCAATAGTTCAAACACCATGTTTCGTGTCAAAAGAACGTTCTAAAACACGTTCAGAAATAGTATTATTTAGAACGTTCTGAAAATGTTTGATTTGTACCATCTATAAAACGTACAATTCTAGTTCTATATAGAACGTTCAAGTGTGACACCGTCGTAACACGTTCTGTAACAGTGTAATTATAACGAATATGACAAAATGACTTTTTAGTACTATTGGTTGGGAAACTAGGTTAATCTTTAAAATTTTTGACTTCAGATTTTGATTTTTTTACACGTTTTGTGGCGTGAGGAATCCGGAAGTCAAAAGGTTGGTATGGTATCTGTTAATGTGTATCGGCACCTATTAGTGTGATAGCCCGTTAGTTCATGTACACGATATCTCAAGAACAAATGATTGCAGAGAGATCGGACCAGTTTTAAAATATCACTTATGATATTGATAAGAATCTTATTGAGAGATTTGCAACATTCTAATTTAAAAACTTCGTAAGTTATTCGAAATTTATAATTTTTAGCATGATAGAGAATAGAGCATTTTTTACATTTTCAGTTTAACGTTTTGTTAGCACGTCAGTAAAGAATGCTTCCCAATAATCAGTAGCGGTGAGGTGAAAAAAAATTACAAAATTTTAAACTCATGGAAAATTTTTGTGAATTTTGTATTTCAGGAATCAATGTATGGAATTCGACCAAACTTGTTACAATATTAGATCTTGCCCTAAATTGGAGTTTATTTGAATTTCATTTGGGATATATCGCCCGATAGATTACGGTGCTATGCAATGAAACCCTTCATTTATGGGACGGCTATATCTCAGCTTCTATAGTGTACAAATGTATTAAACATGATATATTGGCATATATCATCATAACCTCTGCTAATACAATTTGGATGTATACATTGTCCAACAGGTGGCGTTGCTAATCTGCAATTTAATCATTTTAACGGAATGGCAATATTTTAACTCTTGTGATTTAACAATAAATTTTGTGATACACTGAAGTTATAAGTGAAATCGATTTTATGTAAAGCTTTACTGGTCCATTTTGGATGCACATCGGCCAACAGGTGGCGTGGCTATGTTGCAATTTAATCTCATAACGGAAACGAAAAATCTCAACTTCTGTGATTTATAAATATTGTAAATTTGGTAAGTGAAATTAATATTACGTAAAACTCTACAGATTGCCTTTGGGTGCATATCGGACGACAGGTGGCACTGCCACGTTCCAATATTTTCCATTCACAGAAAGGCTATCTATCAGCTTCTGTAATATATATACTCACCAAACCTTCTGCGTGACATACATTTGATATATATTATTGATTCAATTTGGCTGTATAACGAGTAATAGTCAAACAGTTTTTTTTTATTATTATCATTCATAGGACATTGTTTTTTCCCCTAGGAATAAGTATACATCATCCCTGGGGGATGGGGGAAGGGTGGATAAAAATTTTCACTATAATTAAATTATCTTTCAAAAGAATTCGATATCACCTTTAAAACGAATAATTGAAACATCGTTTTCTGATGATTTAAAACAAATTTACCGTTTTTTTTTTTTTTTTTCATTTGTAATAATAATAATAATAAACCCTTAGAAAAATACATTTTCTAAGATCTTCTATACAGCATAAAAATGATTGTCTTCTGTCATGAAAATCTATGCATTCCCCAGACCCGAAGTTTAGATACAAAAAGCTAATCACGGATGTTACTGAATAAGTAATATAGTGCTTTACGCGAGTTTCAAAGAAAATCACGGGAAAACTCCGAAAACCTAAGTCGACGAGCGTGACCAGGAATCGAAGCCAACACTTCCCGTCTGTAAGGTTCGAGAGTAGAACCTCGCGGTCTCTAATACTCATCGGGAAGTTACAGAATGAGTTTTTTTCTTCTTTTCTTTAAGCATAATTTTAAACTTTTATTATATTTTATTTATGATTCTATTTAAGTTTAAATGTTACTGATAAATTATCAATATTGATAATGTTGTTAAATCGTTACTCTGTTTGATTGTTCTTATTTTATTTTATTTATTTTCACTGAATATTTTATTCAATACTAAAATATACACTAAAACAAAATATGCTTTTCCGTTTAATTCGAGATTTTAAAATGGAAAAATAAAGTGATCTCATAAGTTTTTCAAATACTTTATAAAAATTTAAATAATTGTTTAACTCAGCTCCATTTTTCCTTAAAATATTGACCATATGTTTTCTACAGCTATAAATGCTTAATAAATTTATGTTTCAAACGTTGAACTTTGAAACATGATTATTCCGGATGTATAAGAAGGGAAGAGCAGATGAAACTGACATCTGTGGATTGCATTTATTTAATTCTCGCTGACCGTGAAAATTCAAAGGTCTTGGGAATGTCGTGCCGTTATGTGAAGCGGTAATTTTAAAACGTGTAATGTAATCTGTTTTGTTCAGTTTTCGCGTTATAATGACTTGGATAAGCTTTAGAAAAGGTAAAAATGTAATATTTTTAACCTGTAATATTCTCTATTTTCTCTTTATTAAAGTCTTATTTTAATATCAATTAAACAATCATTTTCATATCTGCGTAAGTTCTTAAGCCAAACATTTGATACTTGTAAGTAGCGTTGTATCGCAGAAAAAACTGCTCCTGTTACAGAAAACCGCTTAGAAATTATGGATTCATTTTATTAATTCAGTCTTCTGAGATGGAAATTGTTAAAATGACTATTTTTGGTTATTATGCTTCTGAATGAAGTAACATAAAGAATTTAAAAGATGAGAGCTAATTTTAAGTGAATGCCCTTCCAGACTGGTCATTATGTATTTTAAAATGCTAGTTGGAAGGGTGTTTTCTTGGAGAAATTCTTATGAAGAAAATGAGGAAGGTATGTAATTCTTTTTTTTTCTTTTCTTTTTAAATTCTGAAGTATTTATTTAATGTTTATATGATAATATATATACAATCTAGGTTATGCAAATTGCATATTTTTAAAATAATATCCTAAGTTTCACCGACTTACAATTTTAAATATCTCTTTACTGTTATTTATTAAATAAAATATATGAAATTGTTTAACTGCATAATAAAACAAAGATTCAATTCAATTTTATTCCACATCTTTATAAAAAAAGATATTCTGCTTAAAAAAAAGGACGATTTACTATATTATTTATTAATACTAATAATATTTACATTTATCAATTATTTAATAAGCCATGATAGCATAATTACATCAAATGAGGTAAAAATTGCGTTGACTCAATTTAAAGAAATTTAAACATTTAAAAAATACCAATTACATTGCCATGTGGAATAAATTTAAATACCTGCAAACATCATTTTTGTAAACTGCTGCTGTAAACTGAAAATATGTATGCACACATGCACTGAAATTTAAAAATATGAAGTATGTTAAATATTTTAGAAAAATATTATGATTAAATATATATATATATATATGTATTTAAGTATTTGGACATTTTTAAAATTTCCTCCTTCTAACTAATTTTTAATTTTTTGTTTCAATTTCTTATTATTATAAATTAACAATATATTCTAAACTCAATTATATATTATTTTAGCGGTGTATTGGTACATTCATTTTTGAAATTATTTTTTATGTTGAAATATTAAAACTTTCTATAAACTTCAGCATTCAAATATATTTATAAACTATCCATGGACTTACAAAGTAGTACCCAGAAATATTTAGAATATACAGGGTGCAAAGTCGAGAGCAGGCCTTTATTTGCGCAACAATTGGTCTCAAACGTCCTCCAATAAGAAAATGTATTTAAAAAAAAAAAAAAATGTAAGAATTCATTATATGACATGTTTAAATTTAAAAAATCAATTTACTAAAAATCACAAAAACTGATAATTTTTATACAATTTTCATGACACTAATAGTGAAAGTTGAGTTCTAACCTAAAAAACATAACACAAAAAGTTTCACTTTTGTGCACCCAAAATTGTCTGAGATAGTTAGTTTCAAAATTTAGGATTATTTCGCATTTTCTCGGGCTTTATTAAAAAGTCAATGAAAAATTCTTTAATAAACCCAGGGAAAATGCAAACAAAGTCCAATTAGGATTTTTAAACCGATCCCTTATTGAAGGCCGAAATATGTTAGAAAATCCAAACTTTAAATATCATGTTCCATTTTGGGAGAATTGAAATGAAACTGTTTGTTAGGATGAGTGTCAGTTTTCTAAATATGATTATAGGGATCTGGGACTATGTAAAAATTTAGTTTTTGCAATTTTGAAAAAATAGATATTTTAAATTTAAACATGTTATACCACAAATGCTCATATTCTTTAAAACATTTTGTAACTGAAACTATATATTTGCGACCAATAGTTGCGGAGATAAAGGTATTCTCGTCACAATGCTTTGCACCCTGTATTTAAAAAAAACAAAAAACATTTATATATATATATATATATATATATACTAGCAGACCCGGCCACGCGTTGCTGTGACTAAGTTATACGTTGAATTATACGGCTGTAAACTATTTAGTACAGTTAAATTATTATTTACGAACAAAGACGAAAACGTTGTAGCCGATGTAAAAACCCACAGAGTTGAGATTTGAAACTTAGGTCAAAATTTGGAAGCGATTGATAAAAATTTTCGTAGTGTTGATATTAAGCACAAATTAATTTTATTGTAGGGTCCTATAAATTTTAATGGAGAAGTGATATATAGTATTTCTAATGCTACTTTGGATAAAATTTCTAAAATGACTAATATATAAATTAAATTCTATTAAAATTCTATTAAAATAAAAGTATAAAAGAAACAGACGATTTTAAAATCAATTTTTATGGAGGAGTGAAATATAATATATGCTATAATGGATAATTTTACTATTAAATGACCTCATCATTTTAAATATTTTAAAGAGGGCAACAGCTGTAGTTATAAAAGGGAAAACAATAAGGCTAAACCAGAAAAATAAGTAAATTTGATAAATATTTTAAAACTTTAAAATTGGAAATCTTATGAAATATTGGACATTTAAAGTAAATACATGTATCATTTTAAATACAAAAAGATTTTGGAAAAGTTTAGTGTATTTTAACGAAGTGATGAGAAGTTTTTGAGTATGTTAAAATTTTAATAGTAAATTCAAGTCAATAAAGATGGGAAACATTGAGGATTAAGATAAGAATAATTATAAGATTTAAAAAAAAAAAAAAAAAAAAAAAAAAAACTTTTTATATACCATGCTTTTAAATTTTAATATACTAATAATATACATATTAAAAGGAAAATGATAAATATTCTATCATAGTTTGAAGTCAAATTTGTTTTCAAATGTCTAAATAAAATATCTGATGTAAGATACTAATATTTTGCAGCGGAATAGATTTCATTTCTGTCATCCTTGGCGAAAAAAAAAGAATATCGCCAAATTATCTGGCGAAAATATTTAATTCCTTTCAAAAATCATGGTTATTTTAACAACTTATATTAAAAGAGTAGTGAATAATATGAAACAATATTTCGTACAATACATATTACATGTCATACATACGTACAATGAATAATACATATTACATTTCGTACAATGCATACATCTGGCATGTATATTTTCGTGTTACGCTTTTGATCGCCAAATAATAATAATAATAATAAAAAAAGCCAAGGGCGACAGAGTTTAAAAATTTAAAATTAAAATTTTGTCAATTTGACAGCAAAATAATTCAATCTAACATCCGCGATAACTAATACATATCTATACCCAAATATAAGGATTAAAATCGGGAAATAAATTTCCTCGATTTTTAATAATTTCTTACAAAAAATCCAGTGGGCAATTAACATAGGAAATCTTTTTCTTGGCTGCACAGACGGTCAGTGAGTCACACTTCGCTTGCGTATAGAACTCATAGATATAGTATAGCATATATAGAATAGAGTGATCATTGGGGAGAAAAAAGTTATTCCTTTTCATTTGGGAAAAGACGACGTTTTTACCAAAATATGGCCGTCTTTCCCCGAGTGAATACACACGGGAATACATACTAATATTTTAGCAAATAAAATTTATGAATAATTTATTTGCTAAAGGGGAATGGAAGACTCCAGATACAGTTTCAAATTCATATTTCTTTCTTTCTTTTCTTTTTCTTTTTTTTTCTTTTTTTTTTTTTTTTTTTTTTTTTTCAATACCACTTAATGGCTGTTTCCAAAGCTTTTATTTTTTATCTTTTTTCGGCATCAAAAATCTTTCTACGATAACATGGGGATGAGAGATCTATATATATTACTATATCTATGATAGAACTACATTAGCACTTTATCAATGTGTATAAAATCTTTAAATTGATTATGACGTCAATTTTCGTGAGATGCATAATTTAACTTTTTATAATTTTTTAACGTTCACGTTTGATTAAATGTATTTATTTTTATGTCGAAAGAAAATGAACTCGTATTTTTTTTTTTTTTTTTTTTTTTTTTTTTGGCAACAATTAAATTAATGGAACTCACAGATATTTTGGAGCAACTTTAATAAAGGTCTATAATTAACAAATAATTGCAATAAAACAATATTGTGACAATAAATTGAGATAAAAACTATCCTATCTCTCAAGTTGGATCAAACTGCACACAGTGTGCAAAATTTCATCAAAATCAGTTCCTTACTTTAGGAGTTTACCCCGGACAAACATCGTGACACGTAATTTATATATATATACAGATTAAATTATAAAGTTTTGATCAATGAAGCACAAATAAGTAAAAAACAGGATTAATTTCACTGTATTATCTTCATTATAATATGAATTCAATTTACACTTCAGTCTAAGTAACACGTGGCCGGCTATGCTAACACCAAAAATTTAAAAAGTGGAAATAATTGAATTATACGAAATTTATTAATAGGTTAAAAAGTTGAAGATTCTTTGTGTAGATGGCAGCACCAAATATATTTCAGCTTTCATTTCAACCCAGTCGAAAGGTATCGACATCTGTTAGATTCATTTGGAGTTAACAGATAATTGTGACTGTCAAATAATAACAGACAAATAATTAGCAATAAATTAAAATTGCGACTATAATTTGAGATTTAAACTATCCTATCTCTCAAGTTGGATCGAACTGCACATGGTGTGCGAATTTTATTATAATCGGTTAAGTGGTTTAGGAGTCCATTGAGGACAAACATTGTGACACGAGATTTATATATATTAAGATATATATATATATATATATATATATTTATATATATATATATATATATATATGTATATATATATATATATATATGTATGTATGTATAAATGAATTTTTAATCTTAGTTAAAGCCAAGCAACAGATATAAGATCCCTGAAACCACATAGGTCAATGAGAAGGAAATTACAACAAATTTAAATAAACTGGGGAGACTGATTGTGATTTATTGAAACATTTATATTTTATTTATTGATTTTTATTTTATTTAACTTCAGTCTAATCTTAAATTTATTCCTATATTGTTAGTTGCAATTTTAATAATTTTGCCGGTGCGTAAAAACCACATGAAACTCAAATCAAAAGATACAAACAAGCAACGAGGAAATAAAAAATTAAGACAGCATTTTAAACATTTTTTGTAGGAAAAGCTTAGAATGGTAGGAAAAAAAAAAAAACTCGTCAAGGGTGACCCTTTTCGTCGTTGAGCACCAATGTACGATTTCGTTCGTTAGCAGCTATAATAGCAAATTGCTAGCGGGCACCCTATCGTACAAGAAATTAATTGAAGTTAGAAATGAAGAATAAATTGGAATAAATTATTTACTTCAAGAAATCAGAGAATCAAACAGAAAACAACCATGAAAAACAAACATTAATCATAGGATGACGCATTCGGAATCACAAGGATTAAAACAAGCAAAATAAATCAAGAGTTTAGTTGTACATAGCAGATGAAGAATAATGATACAACACAGCAACAGGGATATAAATTACTTTTTTTTTTAAATTCAAATAATGTTTGAGAAATTTTAACATACTTACTATTCCTTTAATTTCAACGTATATGCATGAAAAATTCCATATTTTATGACAGTAATTCCCAAAAAGTGTCATAACGTGTCTATATCCCTTAAAAAATTCCCTTAATTTTTGCATTTTAAAAAAATTTCTTTTTTCCCCTAATCTGAAGATAATGACGTTATAGTATTAATTACGAAACTTTGAATAAACACCATAAAATGAAAGAACTGGCAACTGCTACATACAAAGCACGGCTTCTACAAACATAGCGGCAACGTATTCAACACACTCAACGTGCTTGTTTGCAGCTCTCGTGCCTACAATGTTCGCCTGATGAAGGGTTGTGTCTTCTTTTGACCCGAGACAGTTGGTGCGAGTTCTTGCATTTTATGGTGTGTATTCAAAGTTTTGTAATTAATACTACAACTTTATTATCTTCAGATTAGGGGGAAAAAAGAAATTTTTAAAAAATGCAAAAATTTAAGAAATTTTTTAAGGTATAAAGAGACGTTAAGACACTTTTTGGGGAAAACTGTCATAGAATATAGAATTTTTGATGCATGTACGTTGAAATTAAAGGAATAGTAAGTATGTTAAAATTTCTCAAACATTATTTGAATTGGGAAAAAAAAGTAATTCATATCCCTGTTCATGTGTTGTATCATTATTCGTCATCAGCTATGTAATTTTTACTTCTAAACGCTCGTACTGAGGTGATTTTTTATAATGACGTCATATTTTTTTTTTTTTAACTACACTATTTTAGAACGTTTACAGTACGTTTTCTGGAACGTTCTGAAAATGTGTATAACGTTTTGAAAACGTTCTAAAAACGTTTAGAACGTTCTGAGACCGTATACATAGAACGTTCTCAGAACGCTTCTATAACACCGATGGTGATAGTTACACGTTCATTGAACGTTCTCTGAACCGTACTATTGTACGTCTTCAAGATGGACAGATAGACGTCTATAACACGTTCAAAGTGAACGTTCTTAGAACGTGTTTGCAGAACAATTTTTGAACGTTCAGAGAACGTTTCGGTGCTGCTTGGGGAGTTCCTAATTGAGTTAAGATTACAAAATAAGTATTACAAATATTTGAAACTGGATAGAGGCTGACAGTTTAAGATAAACCAACTATCTGCAATTAGGTTTTAAATAGTTTGCCACTTCCATCTAGATGAGTGTAAAATAAGATAATATTATAGTTTTAAAATATTAAAGAAGCACACGCTTTTATAGAAATGTGAACTAAAAAAGCACAAAATATCTATCTTAGTATTAAAATACAGGGTAAGAGAAAATCGTGTGAGTGACACACCATAATAATTACATACATTTAAATCTTTAATTAAAATAACTTAGATTTAAACACAAACCATTTTTAAAAAATCTCCCCTGACTGGGATCGAACGCTGGACCTTTAGGTTCGTAGCGCGGCGCCTTACCTCAACGGCACATCGTTCACGTAGGGAAAGTATTTTTTTACAATATAAATTTTTTGTTTGCTCCCAGAGCAGTTACAAACATACATACATACATACATACATACATACATACAGGTGAAATTAATAAAAGCGTGTTAAAAAAAATAATTACTGGTATGGTTTGTTTTTAAATTTTTTAGTGTGTTACTTTCGGACACTCCAGCACGTAAATATCACGGACACGAGAAATAGAGGGCGAGAGCTCCTCCCGTCATTTTTACGGGAGCGTGAAGGAAGGGGTTAAATAAGAACAAACAATCCTGAGGATGGCATAGATTGTTAGCAGCTGTCAACTGTAAACATCCATTGTAACATTTAACCTTCAATATACTTTTGCCTACGTGATCACATAACGGGCAGACAGAAAGACAGATAGACTAATTAAATAAATAATCGCTTTACACATTGTTAGAAAAAGTTTAAAACGTTAGGTACAAACGGAAATGCAACTGCAATGCTTTCAAATTATATCCCTCAATATAAGTGATTTTTTTTTTTTTTTTCTGCGTAGCCCTTGTAAATCTTAATGATAGCATACGACATTTTGTACACAACACTTTTTTTTGTATGCATATGTATAAAAAAAATATCAATTCCATTATGATTTCAGCAAAATAATGGTAATAAAATACGGATTTTAAGAATACCTTTTTACATAACGTAATGCTTTGGAATTTTTTCGGATGTCCCTATATACAAATCAATAATGGTATTTACTCCATTTTTCAATAGGGAACATCTCATAAGGAACTTGAATATCGTATGTAGCTAAAATTAGAGAGAATCGGGGAATGATTCAGCGAATGTTATTATTATTATTATTATTATTATTTATTTTTATTTTTTTAAGAAAATAAATATCTTTTTTTTTTTTTTCCCATAAAATATAAAGCGCTTTCCCATATTACAGAATATAATAGTAGTTAATGTGAGAGTGAGTCAGAGACTGAATAAATGTCATTTTGTCATTTTTATAATAGTAATATAATAATGTAAAAAGAAAATTTAATCATGAATTAAGGGGAATTTACGAAACACCCTCTCTTTTTTGTTATTCAGAACATTTTCCCCTTTTACTTACGTATTACATCATAAACACTGAATCCTTAAAACTTTACTCCGTAACTGGAAAATGCAAAACATGTATAGTATACTTCGAATTATCCGAGGAACTGAGTGACGTGACACGCGTACCGTGTATCATACAAATCGCGGATAAACCGCAAAACAGACTTGAAAGGAGAATTAAATGACGTAAAAAACAATAACCAAAAAAATAAATAAATAAATAAATAAATAAATAAAAGCTCAAATCACAATTGCACTGTATATTATACATAATTCAAAGAATAAAAATATTCACAATATAGTAAAAATATTTGTATTTTGTATACTATAGGGGTGAATATATAAACAAAAAATTATAAATACAATGAAGCCAATGTTCAATGTGGAAGCAATTTTATGCACTAAATTAAAAAGCACGCAGCCATGCCAAAATTTTAATTTATATCTGAACATTGTAAATACACACCCTTTATATAAACCACTCTATTTGTAGTGAAATTTTCTCCAGTATGTAAACACAAATAAATAAAAAATACCCTAAAAAAGAATTGTGTGTAAAAAAAAGCGGGGGGGGGGGGGGGGGTATTGATAATACTTCAGAATAAATTAAAAGATGGCAAATCTCTTAGCGTAATATACTGTACAAAAAATAAAACAAAAACAATAGTTCTTTTATATTAAAATTTTTTCCCTTTAAAAAAAAAAAAGAACCATTTGTTTTTGTATCTTGTTGAAAAAATCCTTTCTCTTTATCCCGGCCTTTACCTGTACCCACGGATAATCCGCAACAGGATAATCGGGAGTTTACTGTATAACAAAACTGAAATTGCACCTCCACATATTCCGCATAATGATCTAAATATTTTTGTGTGACTATGTAAAAGAATCATTGTTGTTAATTGTGCTATTTTTCTATAAGACAGACAGACTAAACAAATTTATAAACACTTTTCAACTTTAAGGAAAGTGTTAAGGAAAATGCATAAAAATAAATCTTAATTTATCTTAAGAATTTTGGAAGATGAACCTCCTGATATGTGAACGTATATTATCGAAATGTTTCTGGCATTTCCGTTTTTGTGGCGACATATCGGGAAAATGAAATCGCCGATGTTTTGAAAATTATGCCATGACTAGGTGAAAGCAATAATAATAATAAATAAAAAGACAACCTCTACTATGACAGTGCAGTCTTTTTTATCCAATACCTCCTTAATATTCCACAGATGCATCCAACGTGATACCAGCACTCTCATAAATAGAGAATGGGACATCCAGGAATCCGTTTTAAAGGATAAATGCGATACAAAATGCTGCTTTTATCAATCCTCGTAAGATAGGACATAAAATTCAGCAGTCCCGTGCAACCACGATCTCCCATTATTTGTATCCAGATCAGGGAAGTGAGTTGTTTCGATCTGCTACATTTTGGTCGATCTCTTACACATGTGACAGACCCACGAGCAACACTTATCTCGGAAACACAAATGGGGAGAATTTGTATTCCAGATAGCGAAAGAAGAAACAAAAGTTTTTGATTTTTCTTTCCCTGATTTGTTTTTTATTTTTATTTTCTGAAATGTTTTGTTAGCGATTTTTCGATGTCAATTTAACATTAGTGTTTTTAAGATTAGAAAGAATTCGACTATGGTAAGAGTAACAAGTTTGACATGTCACAGACAACGGCATGGCGTAGTTAGCAGCAAAGGAGAATTTTTACGTTGTAAATTAAAATAAATAAATAAATAAATAAAAATAATAATAATATAATAATAATAATATTGAAATATAATAACATGATTTCCTTTTATTTTCATTGTTTGAAACTAATGTAAGTGAAAATGCCAAGCAAATTTCTGAAAGTTAGAAAATGAAAATTCTGTCATACACAAAATTTAATTTCGGACGCATGGACTTCTTTTTTTTAACTGTGTGTTACATGATTTCTTGCTTTATTCAATGCATTCTACCGCAAAATGGTAACAATGTTTTTTTTTTTTTTTTTTTTTTTTTTTTTTTTTCCCGTAAAAATTCTTTCATCCTAATAAATCTATCATTTGCAGATTTTAATTTAATCTTAAGGACTTTCTATATCAATTCAAATGCTTTGAAGTTTTTCCAAAAGCTACACAAAAAACTTAAACCTTATGATGACAAATATTTAATTGATTCCGTATGTCTACAAACTGTCATTTATCCAGGGTTTAAGTTTAACTGACATTGTATTAAAGAGTGTAATTTTCACTCATTTAATATAATTATTCTATCTGATATAATAATCTTCTGATTTAAATATATTAAAATTGTAAAAACAAAACTCTTTTTTTTTTTTTTACGACAAAATATGAATTCTGCATAATCCAATCTTCGTTAATCAAGACAACGAAATCTCCTTATTTGACATAACTATAAACTTCTTCAAAGGCAAAAAAAAAAAAAAAAAAAAAGTCAGAAGTAGACAATAAACCATTCAACTGCAGTAAAAATGGTTACCGATAACTTATATTATACGATTTAACCGTATTATACCGATACATATACCGATATAATACCGATATACTGGTTACAATTATTTAAAAAAAAAAAAATTGTAAACTAATACCATAAATTCCAAATAACACGCACTTATTGCTTCTGAGCTAAATAATTGAGCAATAATCTTTCATCAGGCGAAAAAAAATATAAGAATTTAACGTAAAAAAAGTAGAATGCATATTGTTGCTTTCAATGCAGCCCAGTTGTGCCAATATTAATGTTATTTTATTTCAGTTTATTTTATTTTTCATCGATGAATGATCCTGCCCAATCATTTTGTATCGAAACAATTCATAACTGTATTTGCAAAATTTCGTATTTATTTACAAAGTTTCTTTCTTTTTTTTTTTTTTTTTTTCTCTCCATCATAAGACAATTTTCGTTGAGATGACAATGAATATGAGTTATCCCAAATTATCTTTATAAACAAAGTAAAAGGTATGCTTAGCCCCTATTTTTATGGAAGAAAAATGGACATTTTTTCTCATGTTTAAATGTTTATACTTTTATGATATATAAAAGTAAACTGATTTAAGTAAACACTGTAGTATTAAATGCAATTTTCCTTTCACGTACTATAAAATAGATTCGGCGATAAATAAAAGTCTATTGTGCTATAAAAATAATACAGAATAAAATATATCATTCTATTCTTATTTTACAATAAATATAGTCGAAGAAATGTTCCAAGAAGAACGTGATGCATTTTCGTTTGATATCAAAAGAATCTAGTTTGTAACCATCCCATTTTAAACCTTTTTATTTACCACATTATGAAATAAGGTAAAATATGCATTAAAAATATTTTCTTTTAGCTATTTAGGAGAAACTTATTAAGATATAAACAACAAAAATTATGCATATGACAATGTCATTGTAATTTATATAGTTACCATCTTTAGCACTTTTTAGCTACCAGAAAATTTTATTTATTTATTTATTTATTTATTTTTTTTTACTTCAGTGAAAAATGTTACAGTTCGCTGATTACACAAAATAAATTTTTCTATTAAATTTTTCTGGTAGCCAAAAAGTGCTAAGTTGGAATCTATAGTAATTTTAGATTATTTAATGTGGTGGTACTTTACAGTACGGCCAATACATAGAGACAGATAAAAGACAGGACTTTGAAAAAAATATATATATAAATAAATAAAAACATAGCATGGGTCATTTTTTATCACCTATATAGTTAAATACATAAAGTAAATAAATAAAAGAGTAGTGTCTTATTCTCGAGGTGATATATAAACCCATGTGAAAATCACGAAAATTGGTTCTCTTTGTAATATCCTCTTTTAAACAAGATAATTGGATGGTCATATTGACAGACAAATACGCTGAAGTCATAAGCACTTTTTAATTTTGTTGGAACATATTAATAATGGATTAATCTGCTAAAACTTGTTTTTTCCTATCGCAATTTACCTGTAAACCCTCTTCAACAAAAAAAAAAAAAACAGCAAAAAAGGCAAATTTTTTGTTTCTTTAAAATTATTAAAATGAAAAAAAAATTAAAAGAAAATGAAAAGGGGGGAAAAAAAGAAAAAGAAAAGAAAAAATAGAACAGACATTATTTTTAAATTAAGTTTCTTTACATGATGTGGCACTTAACATCCAGAAAAAAAAAGTTTATTCTTTAATTTGATTCTAAAACTACTTATTAATTTAATAATTTGTTCAAACAAACAGCAATACTGAATTAAAGCAAACTAAAATATTTCTGATCATCTCTATATTCTAAGCTTACAGTAACAGTTGAAAATTTCTCTTAATTCAAAATTTTATTAAAAAAAAAAAAAAAAAAACTTTAAGATTGTTGCTTGCTTGGAATATTGTTTGAAATAGAACACATAGAAAGAATCAATTTTCCCTCTCGCTAAGTTGTGTAATCAACACCATACTTTCGGGTGTGATTAATTAACGCTTTTCTTTTAAATATGTAACAGAGAAATGTTGCTTAAGATGTTAAATTTATTCCACTAGAATCTATCTTACTTTAAATTATTATTATTCTATTCATAAACTGCAGTGATTGTATGGATATATAAAATAAAAGTGGAACAGCATATATTATTAAGGGTAAGCAAACAGCTAAATGATTTAAAATGTAGAATAAAACTTGGTTTTGCTGTAAAATGCACCGAGAAAATTCTACAGAATGATGGTGATAAAAACCTGAATAAATAAAAACATTAATTGAAAAAAACACCTTATAAAATAAGCACATTTAACAAATCAAATATTGGTACAGGTGTTAAAGCGGAGAAAAATTTGACCTTTTATTTTTCAAGGCTACTCACAAGCAACACGTGTTTTCATTGGCTTATAGCATATATCTACAACTCCAGATAAATGTCATTTGGCAATGTTTCTGTCGTTCAACCTCAAGTTTTAAAGCAGCCAACAGACATTATCTTATTTTGGTAGCTTGCTCTTAAATGGCCACACATATGCAGACCTTCGAGAGAAAGTTCTACCATTTGATAGTTAAAAAGTTGATGAGTAAAGACGAAACGTAAAAGTAATATTGTTAAACATTAAAAAGTTTTTAAGAAAGGATTATAGTTTATATTTATTAATTAATACCTTATTAAAATCCTTAATAGTTCCAAGCTTTTAATATATTTCAGCCTCCAGTCGGGGACATCATCAGAAAACTCGGTAATGACTTGAAATGTTAAAGCTGGGCGGTTTGTTTATTTCTTGACTCTTCTTCATCGCTTTCTTCACTTCGCTTGTTTTGGTTGTATAGCTGTTGCCATTCGGGTGGTATAATGCTGTGTTCGATGTCATTAACGGCGTTGTTAGATGTTAGTATTTCGAGAGCCTCTCGTTTGAGGGCATAATAATGAGAATTATATGGAGCTATTTTTTGACAGTTAGTTGAGTTTATGTTAATTGGGTTAGTATTGTTAATTCTTGAAAAGGCTGTAGATTGTTTATTATATTTTAAATCGGTTAGATGTTCGGAAATACGGTCTTTATTTTTTCTTTGGTTCATGCCAACATATGAAGCGTTATTTTTATTGTGAAATTGGAAATTAATTTTATAAATGCCTGCGGTGTGTTTAAAATGGATGGGACCTTTTTCATTACGAATGCGTTGATAGATATTTTTGTTCGGTTTGATTGGGATATTAACGTTGTGTTTTGCGGCTTCGTTTTTAATTTTTAGGGAAGCTCCTTTGCAGTATGGGATCGCGGGGGTGAAAGATTGTTTTGTTTTTTGTGCATTGGGAATACGATTAAGAGATTTTATACGTTTTTTGTAAAAAGTGTTTACAATGGTGGGATTATAATTGGCTTTTTTAGCGATATTTTTTATTACTTTTAATTCGGAATTTAAATATTTTTTATTTGAGCAGATGAGGATAGCGCGATTGACATAAGAGCGAATAGCGGCATATTTGTAGGTGAGGGGTGTGTGACATTTCTTATTAATAATTTCGTTGTTGCTGGTAGGTTTCCTAAAAACGGTGGTGTCAATGGAGTGGTCTTCTTATATATTAAAAAAAATTATGAAAACTAAAGTCAGTCCGTCTGGCCGTTCTATCCGGCCGATTTCCTTCATTTTTTTTTTTTAATGAAAGGTATTGAGACACAAATATGTCATCAATCATTGAAATTTACTCAACTCCCACCTTACTCAAGTTATACTCAAACGCGATTCTTCCCTGTACATTTCTTATGGAACACATTCACTCAAGCAATTCGAATCCTCATAGCTCTTCTTCTAATGAATGGATCTTGATCGTTTTACTCTCAGAACACTCAGTGGATTAAGCTCTTTCTTTTGAGCTATTAACTGCTTAAATTCGTTGAGTTTGAGGAAAGTTATGCGTGCACAATCAACTTTACATTCAATTTTTTCAAGATTTTCCTTCACTCAAACCTCTATAACTAGAGTTCTAATTAACGTAGGCTGTTGACATAAGTCTAAGAACATTCACAAGGAAACATTCAAAAGGTGTCATCCTCAAAAAGTATTGAAAAAAATGTATGTGATTCTACTTTTCATAAAACACCAGAAAATGAAAATATTATCGGCTGAAATTAATTACAACAGCCACAAAAATTTTTCAAAATTAAGCATATTTGGCGATTTAGCGCTGTTAGGCGATACGTTTGCTAGCACCGAGATTGCCCTGTACGAACAGAACCGTGTTTTGCTTTTCCGCCAAGTAATCAAAATCAATCGCCTAGCAGTGTAAAATCGCCAAATATGCTTACGTTTGATAATTTTTTGTGGTCGCTGTAATTAATTTCAGCCGATAATTTTTTCATTTTCTGGTGTTTTATGAAGAGTAGAATCACATATTTTTTTTTCAATAATTTTTTAAGATGACACCTTTTGAATGTTTCCTTGTCAGTGGATCAAGCTCTTTCTTTTGAGCTATTAACTTCTTAAATTCGTTGAGTTTGAGGAAAGTTATGCGTGCACAATCAACTTTACATTCAATTTTTTCAAGATTTTTTCTCCTTACGCACAGCTAATATTGTCTGGAAGGAAGTACTGTAAAATGATTTTATGCAATAATTACACCCTCATACATAGTCTATCCTAATGCTGCGGAGCAACACGGGGCCTCTAGTTATTTTTTATTATGGTGACATCGAGAAAATTTAAAGAATGGATTGTTTCTGTTTCATGTGTTAATTTAATGTGTGGATCGATTTCATTAGGATGTTTTCAGGATTAATATTATGAGGGGTAACAGAAAAAATATCATCAACGTAACGTATCCAAAGTTTATAATTGTTGATTATGTTGCTGGCGATATTTTCAAAAATCCTCATTTTTAACTCGGCCACGATCCCCGAAATGGGAGAGCCCATGGGGAAGCCTTGAGTTTGTTGATAGTAACATCCATCAAAATAGAAAAATGAATTATTGAGCAAAAGGTTGTTTACACGTATTAGAGTATCGCTGATTTTGTTGTCGCCGTATTGATTGATTATAAGAGATTGAATTATGAGGTTAATTTCAGAAATATTGATGGAGGGGTCCCACTTACTGTCTTGAACTGTACATGAAAGAAATTTTTAAATCTCTTCTTCCCCCCCTCTAACTTATCTATAAACTGCACAGAATCATTCATTCAAAAACTTCGCGATACTAAAATTTCTTACCATGATACCCTTAGCAGTTTTGATGTTAAAGATTTATACCCCTCCATCAATATTTCTGAAATTAACCCCATAATTCAATCTCTTATAATCAATCAATACGGCGACAACAAAATCAGCGATACTCTAATACGTGTAACAACCTTTTGCTCAATAATTCATTTGTCTATTTTGATGGACATTACTATCAACAAACCCAAGGCGCCCCATGGGCTCTCCCATTTCGGGGATCGTCGCCGAGTTAAAAATGGGGATTTTTGAAAATACTGCCAGCAACATAATCAACAATTGTAAACTTTGGATACGTTTTTCTGTTACCCCTCATAATATTAATCCTGAAAACATCCTTGCTAAACTTAATGAAATTGATCCACACATTAAATTAACACATGAAACAGAAACAAACCATTCTTTAAATTTTCTCGATGTTACCATAATCAAAAATAAAGACCACTCCATTGACACCACCGTTTTCAGGAAACCTACCAGCAACAACGAAATTATTAATAAGAAATGTCACACACCCTCACCTACAAATATGCCGCTATTCGCTCTTATGTCATTCGCGCTATCCTCCTCTACTCAAATAAAAAATATTTAAATTCCGAATTAGAAGTAATAAAAAATATCGCTAAAAAAGCCAATTATAATCCCACCATTATAAACACTTTTTACAAAAAACGTATAAAATCTCTTAATCGTATTACCAATGCACAAAAAACAAAACAATCGTTCACCCCCACGATCCCATACTGCAAAGGAGCCTCCCTAAAAATTAAAAACGAAGCCGCAAAACACAACGTTAATATCCCAATCAAACAGAACAAAAATATCTATCAACGCATTCGTAATGAGAAAGATCCCATCCATTTTAAACACACCGCAGGCATTTATAAAATTAATTTCCAATTTCACAATAAAAATAACGCTTCTTATGTTGGCATGAACAAAAGAAAAATTAAAGACCGTATTTCCGAACATCTAACCGATTTAAAATATAATAAACAACCTACAGCCTTTTCAAGAATTAACAATACTAACCCAATTAACATTAACTCAATTAACTATCAAAAAATAGCTCCATATAATTCTCATTATTATGCCCTCAAAAGAGAGGCTCTCGAAATACTAACATCTAACAACGCCGTTAATGACATCGAACACAGCATTATACCACCCGAATGGCAACAGCTATACAACCAAAACAAGCGAAGTGAAGAAAGCGATGAAGAAGAGTCAAGAAATAAATCAACCGCCCAGCTTTAACATTTCAAGTCATTACCAAGTTTTCTGATGATGGCCCCGACTAGAGGCCGAAATATATTAAAAGCTCGGAACTATTAAGGATTTTAATAAAGTATTAATTAATAAATATAAAGTAATATTGTTAATTTGGTTTAGATTGTCGCTCTATAGTCTTCCCTTGCACATGATTCACCAGACTGACCCTTACAGCTTAAATAGATTCGGAACCACTCACTGTGAACGTCCATTTCAAAACCGAGATTCGAGCTCTACACTAGAGAACTAAAGAGTAGAGAACTAACTCTAAAAAGCACTAGTAACTCTAAAAGCAAGAGTAGAGCACTAATTCTAACTTGATGTAAAAAAAAAAAAAAAAAAAAAAAAAAAAAAAAAAAAAAAAAAAAGGCTGCTGAGCGATACATAAAAACAAACCGGACAATCTCCTTTCACCAAATAGGCCGAGGAGGTGAGAATTTCAAGCGGAAAAAAAGGAAAGTGGATGTTGAAAGGAAGGTGCCATATAAAAAAACATGAGTAAGATTAACGAGTGAATGTTGAATTGCTCAGTATGTTACCAACTAATAAAAATAAGAATTTTATTATTCAGTTTACAAAAATACTTCAAAATTTTAAAACTTTACATAAACTCAAATTGTCAAACATCCAAATTCATTCATGATAAAGTGGTAGAGAAAGTAATGAAATTTCAAATTCAAAGAAACGTTATAAGTGTGTTTAATCCATCACATTGAATAAACGAAATTAGTGTATTAATAAAATTGCTTCAATGTACGATTTTCTTTTTGTTGTTGTGGTTGTTGTTGTTGTTACCTAAATAAGTATTCTGTATGTTGTACCTGAAAATCATATTTTTCTCTATAGGGTTTCACAAATAAAACATAATACGAAAAACGTCTTTCAGCATGTTAAAGGTCGAGGGCTACAAACGTGATTGCTGATATATTACAGCGAATACATATCAAGTATCTTTCAAAATATCTCTTTGATATATTCAGCATTAAAAAAGAAGAATAGATTGAAATATTTCAACCTATATAATTTTTTTTAAAGAAATGAGTTCTAAATCTCTTCTTTGTTGATATTAAAAGTTATCTTGAAGTGGAAAAAGTATAAAGTAAAGTTCTACTGAAGTGAAGTATTTATATTCTTATAATGCACAAAAAAGAAGATCAGATACCGATGGAATTACGCATTTTGCATTTTACAATATTTAAGGCTATATTCGAAACTGCTTATACTACGCCCACCAATTTTCCATGGATTACAAAGATTCCAAGAAATACAATTTTTTCGAAAACGGGAAAAGTGAAAGAGAAATTAGAATGAGTAGAAATATGAAGTAGAATATAATGAGACAAATTTCTAAAGAGAGAATTAGTTTTAATTTTAAGAGCTTTTAAACTAATAAAAACACTTTTTCTTCTTTCCTTCTTCGTAAACCCTTATGAAGTATGAAATATGAAGTAGAATATAATGAGACAAATTTCTAAAGAGAGAATTAGTTTTAATTTTAAGAGCTTTTAAACTAATAAAAACACTTTTTCTTCTTTCCTTCTTCGTAACCCCTTTTAACCTACAAGTTTGCATATGTATACGTTATCCACATCCGTTGATTTAGTATCTTTGGTGCATTTTGAAATATAAGCGTGTTTTAAAAATTATTTAATTTATGTCTTTTTATGCATGTATACCAAAAATGAAACAAGTTATTTGTAAAATTATTTCTTCAAATTTTTTAAAATTGAATAAAAAAAATTCATTAATATAATAAATGGAGAAAAATTTTCTAAGATATAAAATATTAAATTAAATATTAACCTATATCTCATTTGAAGTTTTCTATCACAAGCAAACTATAATCAGGAATTTTGTAATTTATAATTTACATCTCATTGTTATGCAACTTTTTCTTAAAAATAAATAATTAAATAAATAAGCATTAGTTAAAATATTACGCGTTACACTGTTAAAAATAAAATTCTGTATTTCACTAGAAAAATGGTTCCAATTAGCGGCAACCGATATATTGGTGCAATGTTTCACCAAAATATTCGTAAAGTAGTAAGCAATTATTTAAAATTGGCACCAAAATGTTGGTTGCAGTTAAAAATACCTATTTAACACCATTATTATTAGTATTACTTTGTGAATCATTGAAATATTATTTTTAAAGGTGTAGCAATTAAAAAATAATTCACGAACGATTTAAATATTCATTTTATTTATTTAATTAATTAATTATTTGTATACATACATATAACATTTCTGAAATAACTTTAAAATTAATGATCGGTAACTTCAATTAATTATCACAGTTATTTAACTACCGTTCTAGAATTCTATATGCGTTTAAATCCACTATAAATTACCATAAAAGTTTAAAACGTCATTTTATATTTCAAACACAAAGTTGGACAGCTCTTTAAGTTTTAGAAACGAGAGAGGAAAAAAAAAAAGTTGCAATCAGATTTTCTCTTCTATTGATCCAATAGGAGAAGAATATAAGCTTCAACTTTTTTTAATCCCATAATCAAATATTCATAAAGCAGTTGAGCAGAGGTATTACTCCAAAAATGTTATAGAAGAGGAGATTTTCCTCTGAAATTCTTTCTCCCAAGCGGATTCAAATATTTCTCGCTTTACTTTTTTAAAAAGGAGTTTTTTTTTTTCAAAAGGAAACAAATAAGTAGGAGGGATAAACTGCAGAAATCTTCAAGAGAAATACCCGAGAAAAAGTAAAAAAGAAAAAAAAAAGAATAAGACATAAAATGTTTCAAGTACAGGAAGAAAGTGCAGTGCCCCTAAGGCTTCTGTTATTTATCTATTTATAATAGTAAAAAGTGAGTAGCATTATATTTTCAGAAAACTTTGTTATATGGATATTAGGATTTTGAAGATTTTTGAATAAATTAAATCCTCGGCAATCTTTACGTTTGATTGGATTTAATCGAAGCTTTACGTCAATGTCTCGTGTTAAACGGAATGAGATATGAAAAATGATAGATTTAACAATAATTACGATAACATGATTCAGCGATATATGCATAATTAAATTTATGCAGTTACTAATCAATTAAATATCTCTTTTAAAAAACTGTACCCATGTCCCCTAATTCCATTTTTTTTTTAATTATTTCATTTGAGATACAGTATTTAAGTGAAAAAAAAAAAACTTGGTTCAATTTATAGTACATACATTTTACTTCCTACTACCGAACATAAAAGGAAAGCATTGAATTTGTAATAAATTTTGCCATTCAATTTCCGGTAGATTTAAGTACTTGGGATGTCCTGAACACGATTTGACATATTTTTAGAAAGGTATCTCTGTGTATTATGAAAATTTTATAGACGTTGTAACAATGAAGAAATGGACGTAATTCTACTAAACTTTATACTTGGTTAGATCTTGAAATAAATTAGTGCTCATTAGATATTGAAAGCGTTGCACAATAGAAGGCGCTATATATATATATATATAGATAGATAGATAGATAGATATTTAAATGTGCTAAAAATGGTTAAGAAAGTATTCAAATAATATTTTCGCATTTGAAAACTTGATGAAATAAAGAATCTCTTAAAAGGTATTTTTTTCAGTGTCGAATTTATAATTAGGTTACCAATACAGAGAATCTTGAAATTAATTTCAAACAATTGTATAACATTTTCTTTAAGTCTCAAAGTACCTTTAAAAATAGAAATCCCCTGAAACAATCTAATTTGCTAGAATTAGATTGATTCAGGTGAGGTTCTTTGCTTAATTTATCTTTATATTAAATGGATTACATATAATATTCATATAGTATTACATATAGTATCCATACTATACTATAATATCTAAAGTACGTGTTTCTACGCTATAAGGACGACTCATTGTAAAAGTGGTGTAACTCCATATTTTTTAAAAATATACTTTTTGATTAATTGTATCACATTTTGCCACATCTTTCATTACAATAAAGAAAAAACGCCAATAATTGCATTTAAATCCCATAAATGGCATTACATGTTTTTCTCAGAAAACTGAAAGTTCTAAATATTCGTTATAAAAATGAAGTTTCTAAGTTACTTCTAATTATTTTTAACATAATTATTCTTATTACTATGATTTGTATTAAACACAAAAATCAATTACTTAATCTTGACTATTTTTTCTACGCATACATTTGAAAAAAGCTCGTTATTTAAAAATCAATTGCCAAGGAGATAATTCACTTTTACAACGAACGACCCCATATGAGGATGTTTATATTTTAGCTTTTATGGTGCAATCGTATCAATTTCTTCTCCCAATAAAAAACCATGCATAATTATTTTGACCCGAAATAATTTTTTGTGATTTTAAAAATTCTGACATTTATTTATAAAGTTCTCTCAACATCATTTTTTTTCTCTCTTTTTTTTTGTCGCATTTTACTTTATTACCATCCGTTAATTTTCACAACAAGATTAGTTTCTACATAAGTGATTCGAACTACAACAAATTAAAAATCAAAAATAATTGGCGATTAAAATAAGATCTAGATCTCGCCGCGATTCATATGCTTTTCATCGATCACAAGAATAGTTACCGTCAACAAGTACTATTAATAATAATATAAACGTCGCCAACACGAATCGCAGTTCAATCATCCAAAGTGGATGCCTTTTATGAAGTTTTCCTAGGGATGCTGGAACTTACGAAGTTTTCAAAAAGCTTACTAAATCGATTTGTTTTTCCAAATCAAGGTGATAGGAAATATTGTATAAGGAATAATAGGCTCATTTAGCTGCCATAGTAAAGGCAGATCCAGGGAATGATCAGAACAAAATGAAAGGACTTTGGGTGCAGAGTTGTGCATTTGTTTATAGAAATAAAGCTTGTAATAACTATTTAAAATATTACGCACAACAGTTTAATTAAAATAATAATAATAATAATAATAAAATCCTAGAAAAGAATGCTGAGTTTCACCGATTTTTTTTTTTTTTTTTTTTTTTTTTTACAAAACTTCTCTCCTTCTAATTCCATTTTTTGCAAATACAACGAATGTGTAAAAAATAATGTATTTAGTATAGAAGTAACTAAATTATTCTTTATTTTGATGAATAGAAAATGTATGTGCATGCTTCAAAATGTATTGTAATATAGCATTCATGAACTGTTTTCAGATTCACCCAAACTAGGTAAAAATTATTTTTTTTATTATTGTTATTCTTAGAAACTACATTTTTAAAACTTTATCTCCTGAATACTGGTTGATAATTGCTTACATTAATTATATCGATCGAAATGATGCAAATATGAAACTACTTAATCTACTTTCTAAAAATAATAAATAATAAAAATTGGTTTTTGAAATTATTTATTCTTCATAAAGAATTCATTGTTCTAAATCACGGAGTAATATTTTTATTATTCAAAAGCTGAATAAACAGAGTATCATATCATTAATAAATGAATTTAACGAAGAAGATCGGAATGATACAAATTTAACAGTTAATAAATCCGATTTCTTTTCTTTTTTTAACTATGAACTTTATTTTGAAATTTTGAAATTATTCATGATAAATGATTTATAAACAAACAAATTCTGATTCCATTTTGACACCCTGAGAAAAAAAAAACTATACCGCTTTCATCGAGAACGAATAAGTGGTCCGTTTCTAAATCCCTTAACTAGAAACATAGATTTCCGAGCTACGCGTATAAGGCACGCCAATAAGCTGAATAGATGAAATGATCGAGAATTTCTAGTGTGTGCATTTCTAAATTGTGAAACAATATTCTGAATATTCTAAATATTTCGAATCCTTTGCATTGCGAGAAATTCTCGCTTCATTTTCTAGAATTGGGTCATAAACCAGGATTATAGTTGCTAAAACTCGGCTCTTGTATACACATTTATTTGCAGAGATTTTTAAAGGGAACCCACTCTGCTCAAGGTTCCGAGTATCTTGACTATGCAAGACATTTTCATGTTCTTTACCATTTCTCTGGCAGAGGTAAACGACGGTCTATACCGTCATAGGCACTCCACGAAGCTACATGATGAGATGGTGATAAGTTTGACCTCTGTAATATAGGCAAATGCTCTATAATTCTAATCGGGGGTTTCTAGAACTCGCTTTCAAAGGGGACTAGAATTTATAAGGATGACATGGAACTATTTTTACTAGAGCCACAAACTAGTTTCTAGAAGTCAGTTACAGAATTTTTTCTCAGTGCATGATGCAAAAGAATTTTATTTATATATTTTTTAAAATTAATTCTTATAAAAATAATTAACCTGTGAAAACTAATCTCAGAACCTTTCTGGTTTCTGTTCACACATTTCTGTGGTATAATACGATACGAAATATAAGAATAAAAAATACACTGTCTTAAAGCGCATAAAAATCGGCTTTCTGATTTTACGAGTACTTGAAGACGCTTAATTTGCTTCAGTTCTCTTCACAGTGAACTTGCTCTTTTGATGAATACTCCCCCTACTTGGTAATATGTCAAATTGGAGTTTTGCAAAGTAAATTGTAGGTGTGCGAGTTTTTGTGAAGTTGTAATAAGTTGAATTCATTTAAAATTATTGTTCGTGTTCCCTGTATCTCTTAATGATATTTTTCTAATTATACCTAGCAGTGTATCATTTTTCAATAACAAATATATATATATATATATATATATATATATATTATTAAAAAAAATTATATACGAAGAATTTTTACTAAGTTTAAAAATCTCTGCAACAAGCAGCATATCCTACTTATTAAGGGATTCGTGAATTAACAGGGTGAATCGTCTCGAGCCGAGTCAGTAATTTGGATGGTAACCTATCAATTTTTTAGAGTGAATAGGTTACATCCGTCTACTCAGACGTCACATAAAGATGTTGATGCCAAGCAGGAATGACAAACTTACTGTTCTGAAAATACTAAAAGTGGGACATATACGAGTATGAGCTTGCTATGGTATTAATTGTGAGCCTAGTATGTTAATAATGGTGACCCTATCATGGTAATATTGGTAGACCTGCTCTTGTGGTAGCATGCATGATAAAAAATGACGCTTCCCTATGATTTACATTCCACCTGAGTCGCAGCTAAGCCCTTCCATATAGACTGCTTTATACCCTTTGAAAGTTTGCGAGACGACCCATCTAAAGTCATCAGTGGTTTTAACATGGTAACTTACGTTCAACCTGTTTTGATTATAAAATTCATCAGTACACATGATCACATTCAACTTTGGACCGAATTTTATCCATATTCTACTCCTCATATGAAGCTCAGGCGAAGTACATTACTCAGTTCAAAATGTAGTTTCATCCACTACAAAGTGGCGCTTCTCCTACAGGTCGTTTACTATAGGGATCTTGGTAGTCTCCTTCCCACATTAAATAGTCTGTTAGTTTAAATGTGTTCATTGGATAAAATTTTATTTAACAAATTCTTGTTCTTTGATCACCAACAATATAAAAAATCTTTTTATTCTGATTTTTAAAGCTCATCCCGCCTAATAATTAACATGCTTTCTTTCTTTTTTTTTCTTTTTATAAGAAACTTTATACAACCCTCATATAATATTAAGTTATATAAAATTTTCACATATGCAAGATATTTATTCGTTAGTATAGTACGGTAATTTATATATAAATATATTTCCCATTTATGAATGGCAACGATGAATCATGACTCTGCAATAAATGTATGTTTTCATTGAAAAAAAAAGGGGGGGGGGGGGGTCATTGTTCAAAACATAATTCTAGATCGCCACACCATGTACATAATTTCTTGTTCTTGTTCTTCTTATTTTTTTATGTTGTTTCGTTTTTAAAATATCAACTAGTAAGCTACAACCACAAATATTTCTGACCCTTATAATCCAGTAAGAATATTTATAATGTATGTTCGAGAATGCCAATGCGATAAAGTTTTATGTAACCATTCACTATTTTCTAAAAAAAAAAAAAAAAAAACACGATTTTTTAAACATAATTTTCAATAAAGAATGTCTGCATTCCAAAGCGAATGGAATTTGAACGACACAATAAATTTTGATTTCGTTCCTTAAAGGCTTTGCGTTTCGATACATCAAAGCTGATAAGAATAAATGTTTGTACTTAGGCTATTCAAACTGAAAGGAAAGTCATGTTTTTTTAAATTTTTACAAAATTCTTCTTTATAAAAGTGATGTAGAGGATTTAGAGGTTTTTGATGCACGTAAATTTAGTTTAAGACAGGTGTCATTAAAATTGCTACATTAAATATTATTTATATATATTTATATTATAACTTTTACATTACTGTATTAAGAATCAATATTTCAAATAATTATTTTATTTTATTTTTGATAAATAGTTATTAAAGCTCATCCAGTGTTACCAAATTTAAGGACATTTCTATTTAATAATAACCAATAACTTTGATATTTGATATACGATTAATCTTCAAAGTTATTAGGTAATCGTAACAATTAAAAATTAGAGGTAGATAATGAATAAAAAAGGTCCCTAAAATTAGGAACACTAAGCTCATCTGCACAATATTCATCATGAATTTCATTTATTTATTTATTTTTATTTATTTATGTGTTTCAGAAGAATTAAATATTTGTGCCCAAGACCTAACAAAGTCCTTTGGGAATTATCCAAGGACGATTAACGCTGTGGTTCTTTTTGAGATTTACATATAAGTAATAAAACTTATCATTAACTTCTCTTAACGTTATTCCCTGAATAAGGGACTTTCTTTTTGTAATACTGAACTGTAAAAATTAATGAAAATATCGTTTGCCCTCAATTAATATAACTTGGACAAGCTTTTCTAAAAACGTTTACTTTTTTTTACTTTGCTTTTATTTTAAATAGTTGATATATATATATATATATATATATATATATATATATATATATATATATATATATATATGTACATTCAATATAATTTTTTCAATTTTAAATGCAACATATATAAATTGTGTATGTAATGCAAAGTGCGAGAGAGAAGGATGAGAAGGATTTTTGGTTACATGGTTTAAGATGGATTGACTACGCTAAGGTTCTAAGCCAGATGAGATACCCTAGTCTTTTTATGAAATCCTAGCCGTATTTATGCAAATTTCGGAGAAAACGACGGCCGACGGACTCGATTTTGTATCAAACCGGACATTTCCTATCTTCCAGTGTTAAGAGCAAGCTTTCTCGGCGACTGATGAGATGGGATAGAGGAAGTTTAAAATATTATATTTGTAATGTTCACGCTAGCAAATCTACCTAGTGACAAGTGTGGCTAAGTCAAGAAAAAAAGCTAAAATTACACATATGGAGGACAAATTTGTTGCCTAAATTATTTTTATTAGCCTATTTTTATTATTATTATTATTCTCTATTCATAATTTTTAACGAAATAAATATTTAATAATGTTTATAAAATGTTGATATAAAAAATATATTTTATAAATCGAAATTCACATATTTAAAACTAACGTCTAACTTATTTTTATTTATTTATTTATTTATTGGTCAGCGTCGTTACCAGCACAATAGTCTAGTTAGACGTTTTTCTATCTTGAAGATTCTGTACAAGTATTACTTTAGGTTTTTGTACTGGATAGTTTTTTTCACACTGTACTCGTGTTTACTACCATTTTGCCTGATGATGGGCAGTGCTTAATTATTTAGTTCTGAATATTTGTTATATACTTTGAAAATCAGACTACTTTATTCTTCCTTTCTACACCAGTTTCTTGCTATAAAAGACGGCAAAATGTCAAATATGTGTTTAATATAAATTTACATTATCTACTGAATATTTTTCTGACTTTTCTGCATTTAATATTAACACGGGAACAATTTCTATGCAAATAGTTTTAAATTAAAGTGCTTGTGCTCTTTATGCTTAAAGACCTTTATATATGTAGCATTAATAAAATTTATCTAAAAATAAAATCACTAGCACATATGTTTGTCTAGTTTTAGAATATTAAATCCTAACCAACGTAATATTTTCGGACCGCCATTATTATTATTTTTTTTTTCTAGAGTAAATCCTACATATTTGTATTCAGGAATATGAAATTTTGATGAAGAAATTTTAGTAATTAATTAAATATTGCATGAAAAGGAAATTCTAATGGAAAGAAGTACCAAGCATAAAAAACTGTAGAAATTACCATAAAAACTAAAGTGTGTTAAATACGAAACTTTTCCCCATATAATTTTATTGTTATTATTTTTTTTTTTAATAACACATACATGATTTTTTTCTTTTTTCTTAATAATATATTTAATCTTCATACATTTCTTCTGAATAGAAACTGAGAAGCAGCATAATACAAACCTCTTTATTATTATTGAGTAATCCAAACTAAAATGAAATAGCCAGAAATTCTCTTTGACAGCTAATTTCTTACAAATCTATCACAATACCATTACATAGATGAAGATGTTTAGTTATAATTAGCAGAATAGGATAGCTGTACCTTCTGTAGGAAAATATATATACGCCGATATTTTACACCTATATTCCTATTATATTAAAAATATCTCTTGTATCAAGTTTGAAGCTATTCCATACAAAACCATTTGCTGAATATCTTAAGAAAAATGACATGCTAATATCATCTATTGCTGATAGAAATCATAAGTTTGGTGAAATTCTAAGCATTGGTTATTGATTTACAGAACTAACAAAACTTGAAAAAACAGCGGAGGATAGGTATTTGTAGTAGTTAATATTTCATTATATATGTAAGCGGTCAAATATATTAAAACAATCTTCCTCAAATGAAAAATGTACTATAAAAATCAAATATCCATCTACCAAACCAAAATGCTTCCAATAAAAATCAAAAAGACAGTTGGAATAAATGCTTAATACGTAAAAAGGTTTCTTTCTAAAAATTATCTTACATTTTTCAGTTTCAAAATGTATAAAACTCAAAGGTATGCGAAAGTAGCAATAAAATCGTTTTTTATGATGTACTTTATTGCTGATGATACACTGACCAAAGATATTCGAAATATTTTTACCACGTGACAAAAAACATTCAAACGGTTGAAACCTATAAAGATGATACTTTTATGGGCCATTTACATCACATTATCGTCGAAAATAAAGAATTCAATTCAAAACTGCTTATGATGTTTTATTGCATGGAAACAGTTAAATCATACTTTTAGAATGCAATATTCTAATATAGTGACCCATATTGGATTTAAATGCATTACGAGTGATGGAAGGCTTGCAATAAAAAGGATTATCCTGGGTTCATCTTTGATGGAATAGTATATATATATATTATGAATTACCTCTGTGGAAAATCTTATGCTTATTTTATTTTTTTTTACATAAATATTTATAAATCGAAATGCCTATTTAATTCACTATTAGAGTGTGTATGAAAAATTATGAAGTATTGAAAATTGCTCTGGAATTAAATAACAATAAGGCTGGTAATAAGGAGTACTAAATTATCTATAAATTATATTTAAAAATTTTTCATTGGAAAATACTTTGATTTGTACTGCATTTGCAAATAGAACCTGAACAAGCAAATATCATAAGCTGTAAAAATACTCATCAATTCTTTCAGGTCAAAAAAACTCTGGTCAACAGTACACTGCTAGAAAAATACAACTTTGCTGCCAGAAATTCTTTGTAATTACAAAAAAATACGTTTTGTCAACACAATTTTTCTGTAATTTACGACTTTTTTCTCAAATTACAGAAAATTTCTGGCAGCAAAGTCTCCTTTTTTTCTTTAACAGTGTAGTTTTGGGGCTTAACAATTTTGACCCATTTCCGGCTATATTTAGGTCACTGAACCTAAAAATGTTTTCAATTTTGCTTCATCAGCTCTATTTTTTTTTTGGCTTATTCGCATTATATGCCAAAGAAACCATATTTTTAACAACGTGGAAATCGGTCAAATTACTGTACAAATAGTGTAATTTTATGCTCATGTTACAACCAAGTGCACATAAGTACGGAACATATTCCCCACTACTTCTTCATAATTAGGAGCCTTGTAGTTTCCAAAGAAATTATATTCACCCCAATTCATCACACTCTCAGTATCATTCATTGAATTTAATAATATTTTAATAATAATAATAATAATAATAGTAATAATCATAGTCATAGTAATAGTAATGATGATAAAAATAATAATAGTAATAATGTTCATTATAATTACAATTATATCTCATAAATAGAATTGCTAGAGGAAAATGGATGCGTTTGCGGAATCAGTACAACAAAAATACTCAGAATGAGTTCGAAAATTTAAGGCACCAAGAAAAAAATTTTATTTATTTATTTTATTTTACTTTATTTTTAATGATTTACTTTTGTTGTTGTTGTTGTTAGCCAGTATAATCAAACAAGATACGCCATCAAGACGGGAAAAAATTTAAATATAGAGCAAAAGCATCAATGCACAAAAATGAAAAAAGTGGCAAGATGAATAACTAAAAAATAATTTTTTAAGCAATTTTAATTAAAATCTTCTAAAAAAAATTCCTTTTCTCATTTTATCTTGGCACCTAAATATACAAGATTTTAAACTGAACAATTACTTTGAATAAACGTTTCGGTCATGAATAGCTATTGTTTAAAAAAAAATAAAATTCAAAATGTCATTAGAAATGCTTTCTTTGTAAAATTCATTCAGTGTAGTTTGATATCATTAAAGCGGACAATGGACTTCCGACGACTCCTTTTAACAACTTTTATTTTAAAGATAGTTGTTGTTTTCCCATAGGGAAATTATGCTGAAGAAATAACATTTCTCAAAGAAAAACCGCATTCTAAGTCGAAGAACATACAAACACTGTACCAAAAAGCACTTACAAGATATATTTATTTTTAAAAAGGTTGCATAATTTTATTTATGTTTTTCTAAACGCAAAGAAATAAAAAGCTTGTCTTTGACATATTTTTATATAAAGTTAAAGAGGTATATTTAATGAGCACGACCTTTTAAATTTAAAATAATAATTAACGAAATGTCCAAGAATAATTATTTTCGAAGTAGTTAAATCCATTTGATTTCTGAAATGTTTTATCTCCACTGAATATGGTATTGCTAGCAGACACTCATTTTCGCACAGACTTACAACAGTCAGATTGTTATTCAATCGTGAAAAATCTGCGACTCAAAAATATTTCTTGACTAGTTAAAGAAGCATGTCTGTTTAAGGGGGTGGTGGATCAGACAAATGTTTTTTTTTTATAAATTATTGTCTTTGAATTATGAAAGTATAAATGATTAAAATTTCTTGAACAGTATTTATATTTTTTTAAATAATTTATTCGAATTTTACTTATTTTTTAATTTTTAAATGCTCCGCGTTAACTTATATATACATATTAAATCTTTAGTTTACAAGTTAGTTTAACAATGCATTTTAAAAATTATTTGGGAATCACTTAGTGCATACATTGATAAGTTGTGATGTCTCCGTTCCGACTTCAAGTAGAATCATTATACTTATATTTAGTGTAGGAGACCATTAAGAGACTTACATTAAAGAGACAGCCAATTTTATTTTAATTTAAACTGGAGAGGGCTTAGTATTAAGTAGGAATTCAATAATAACATACTAAATAACTTAAAACTATCATAAAGAAATATAGCTCACCACTTGAAGCTTACTAATATACGAATTGATCGGGGACTTTTAGAACGACGAGGAACAATTTAAAACATCCGAAATAGCACTCCAAAATATTAACCACCAGTGGCACCTTCACCAATTCCAAAGTCAATGCACAATACTTCTGTCTACAATGGCTATCAACACTCGTCATATATCAATACTCGTGACACCCTACCAATGACGCAACTATCGCTCTATTTCACACTCTCAAAAATAGACAATACGATTCACTTCATTTTACCAAGCTACTTCTTTAAATACTACCCGCATTCAATTTTATACCACCTCTCACAACACAATCTACGCAGATCCTGTTATCAATCTATCCAACTGATTATCCAATAACCAGACACTCTCTACCAACCCAAATTCACCACTGCTCGACACATTCAACTAGCACCCACAACATTGCCGAACTATGCTGGATCGAACTAGAAACTTTCTTAATCTTAACCAACATTATATCCCAACTTGACGCTATCACTTTACGCTACTTTCAATACTGACATCTCTCGGCGACCTTTACTTCCTTAACTCGACGCCACTCCTACTTCACAAAGTTAATATTAAAAGAAAAAAAAAAAAAAAAAAAAAAAAAAATACTTTTGTCTATGAATGCTAAGAATTTGAATTAAAGTGCAGTATTTAAACATAAAATTTTATTTTCTTAAAAATAGTAACAAGTCAGATTAATGTCTATGCACAATAAACCTATAATCTTGATTTATTTATTTTTTAATAGTTGTTTATATACAAATTTTTGCCTGAGTAAAAGAGGAATTGCAAAGATTAGTTAACTTTTTCAAAAATTATAAGCCTCATATCGATTTTAAATTCTCCAAATTCTCCTTATTGGTTAAAAATTTTGTTTATTTTATATGTACTGTGCCGTTTTTCTCCCCGACGAAGAACGAGGAGAAAATTTTTAGTGAAAACTATTTAGTATAACTATAGCTATTTAGTATAACTAGTATAACTATTTAATATAACTACTTAGTATAATCATATTTATCAGTGAATAATAGTTGTAATAATAAGTTACTAGTTGGTACCCATCAAAATTTGACGTCTTAATAACATTTAAAAGTGCAACTGAAATCTTTTTATAGCACACCAGCCGAGAACCATTGTTTTATACTAACTCTTTTAAATGAAGCTTAAAGTGGGTGCGGCGCTGGTTTTGTATGGAGTTGTCGCTCTACAATAGAATTCGACACAGTCACTTTTTTTAAGATATTTCTAACAATTTTCATATTATTTAGTCAAAAAAAAAAAAAAAAAAATAAGTTAAACATTTATGAAATATTTATTTAAAAATATCTGATATATAACAACCCCATGAATTCCACTACAATCAATTATGCATACTATAAACCAAAAGGTGAAAGTAACAAACATGTAAAAACCCTGAAATCTCCTACTTGCATGTAGATTTAAAAGCGAGCAGAGATTTAATAAAAGGTATATTATATAGTTAATATTAAAAGTGTTTATTTATCTAAGTTAAAGTTTAAACTTTTCTTTAAAGCTTTTGATATTTGAAGTTGGTGTAGCTGTTTCCGCGAGGTGACACCCTCGATCATCAGCACTCTGTATGTAAACAGGATTTTGTGCATACCTTTTTCGACCAATACATACATATTATCCAATCTTTGAAAAATAGGATTAAGGAGACTTTAAAACATATAAATTACGTAAAAAAATTACATGTAAGAAAATATGTGAAAAAGCAACTAATGTATGAATGAATTACGACAATGTTTTCCAATTTGGTCGCAAGTATTGGCTTAAAGATTCATAATTTCCTTTTTTGGAAAACAGCAAGGTGTGTATTATATTTTTTTCCCTTTTTCTTTCACTTTGTGTAAAGTATACACTTTTGCATGAGTTCTACAATATTATGTATCATTCATCTTTTTTTAGCATTAGAAATTCTGCTTTTAATTTTTTTACTTTTAAGCCTTTTTTCTGGTTAAATTTTTATGTCTTATTGAAATAAAATTTGCCTAATTCAAATAGGCAAACTACCAATAAAATTTTTAGAACTACTATTCAGTAACAATTAATAGTTTACCTGATTTTGTTACTTCAAACTGGCCTTTTAAATGTAATACTAACAACTAAATTTTCCATCACTTTTTAGTTTTATAAATGTTTATAGTGAACTATCTACTCACATAAACATAAAAAAATAAAAATAAAAGAATCATTTTAGTCTAACTTTATTCATACCATTAAAATAAAAGTTGAAAACTAAACTAAATAAATAAGCGGTAATTTATAATAAAAACTCCTTTCCAATACATATTTAACATGAAAAACTTAGTACATAACACATTTATAATTATTAAGCAACCAATTTACATGTTTACAGAACAACAACAGATTTTTATTTTTTTATGATTCTTTTGAAAGCATGTATAATCGTGTAAGTGATCCGAATCATTAACTTGCCATAGATTAAAATAAATAAATAAATAAAAATAAAACACATCTTTATACACAAAATCGAGTGTTTTGTTAATTTTTACTACGATGTGAACATTAAAAGTTTTGATTAATCGAATTTAATAGCTGGGCTAAGTAGTAAATGAATACCATCATTGAAATAAACATATAGATACAGTGCAGAAGAAAGGTTAAATATTTATATGCTGGAATATTTTAAATAAACGAAGTAATTTACACAATGCAGAAAAAAAAAGTTTAAAAATTCAGTTTCCTGTGCTAAAAGATAAGGAATTATACGCAATAACGTAGGGCACCTGCAAAAGTATAAGCTTTATACAAAGTGGATGAAATAAAACAAAAGAATCAATACACAACTTGCTGTCGTTCAAAGTACGAAATTGTGAACTTTTTAAGCTAATACTTATAATCAAACTGAAAAGAAACGACGAAAGATAGCAGTAGCTCGATGCGATAAAGTAAACACGAACGATCGTCTTTATGGTTACGGAAAGGAATAGAGCCTGCTTCGGTTGCTTCTTATTGGTTCAAAGCAAAGCGTGCAAATTTCTCGATGATTTCAGCTATTGGTCTCCGATTACATCTAGGGAAAGGAATAGCCTTCAGCGCATGCGCAGATCGTGCGATTTTGGTCTTAAAGAAATACCTTTGTGCTTTAATATATAAGATAGTAATAGTTATAATAATAGTTATAATAATTAATAAGTAGCCAGAATTATTATTTATTATAGTTAATAATAAAAACTAATTTATGCATCGATTCCAACAGATCATATCGGTTTACATGCACTCCCTACTACCCTACTCTTTAACTTAAAAATAAATGGTCAGTCGTTTGCTCACTGTAAGTCTTTTTTTTTTTTTTAATATATATATATATATATATATATATATATATATATATATTTATATATTCAATAGGCCATGAACATTTTGGAAATTTCAAAAATTAGTGCCTTTTAACTCCTATTGAAAATCATTTTTGTCCTATACAGAAAAAAAGTACTGTATGTGCATTGTACTACATATCCTATTCATTAATTCCATAAGAAAAGATCCCAGAAATAGTTTTAATATTTCCTCGATTAAAATCAAATTAGACTACAAATACTTTTATTGACTAACATTATCATTTTTTTTACATCTAATTTCTGTATAACTCTTAAAACGGGATCTAGCGGCATAAATACTGTTATTCTAAAACTTATTAGGGCATTTGTGGGAAGTTATGGTGAGCTTTTTTCTCTTGCCGTATTTCTTAAACCCTTTTATGATAAGATGCTAAAATTTTGTACATAACTAATTATACTATGAGGTGAATTTTACTTACTTGACATTTTTTGACATCTGAGCTGTATAGAAAAATTTAAATTCTGTCATTTTTGGTATTAAATCCTGAAAATTACTTTATTTATTTTACAAAAATCTGTATTCTTTTTTTTTTTTTTATGGAGCTTCACACTACATGTCTGAGATTAATATTTGGTTAATTTTACGTAAAATTGGACAAAAGAGCGTTTTTTTACGCTTATTTTACGCTTATTTTTATTTTTTCTAGATAGAAAACATATCAAGCATATGAATATTATAACACATATATAAACACATATATAAACACATTACATATGCATTATATATATATATATATATATATAAACTGCATGTGTAATGTGTTTATATATATACATCATTACTTAGAAAGGAAAATTTAAATTTAAAAATAAGTAAGCAAAAGGTAATTTTAAAGTTTTATACTAGGTCTGTCACGTTATTAAATATATATATATATATATATATATATATATTTAAATTTTAGATTTTTTTTTTTTAATAAGAATTACATATCACATAATAGTCCTGACTGTGTAAATTAAAATTTCTGAACTTTGATGTATCTTAATTTAAAGCAATTGAGTAATAATAATATTATAGTTTTAAAAAATTAAAGAACACGCTTTTATAGAAATGTGAGCTAAAAAGCACAAAATATCTATCTTAGTATTAAAATGCAGAGTAAGAGAAAATCGTGTGAGTGACACACCATAATGTTTACATACATTTAAATCTTTAATTAAAATAATTTAGAATTAAACAAAAACCATTTTAAAAAAATCGCCTCTGACTGTGCTCGAACGCTAGACCTTTAGGTTCGTAGCGCGGAGCTTTACCTCACAGCCACAGCGTTCTCGTAGGGAAAGTCTTTTTTACAATATAGATTTTTTGTTTGCTCTCAGAGTGACTACAAACATACATGCAGGTGAAGCTAATAAAAGCGTGTTAAAAATAAGTCAATGAATTCGTCTCTGTTTTTTATCACGCAACAGTTTTACCTTATTAAGTGTAAATTATTTTTCTTAAATTAAAACTTTTTATTTTTATTTTTTATGAGTAATACATGTGTATCGGCACACCAAAACGCATTAAAATAAATTAATATTTAGTATTTAAAATTAAGTAAGGAAAATGTCTGGTGTCTTGTCCCTCACATACTAATTAACCGTTTAAGAAATAACAGCCGAATATTAAGGTTTGTCAGACACACTGTATAAAAATTATTTTGAAAATAATAACTGAAAATCAAAAACTGCATTTATAAATATTTCTCAAGAGAATGAGTAAGATGAATGCACATAAAAATATTCATATAAGGAAATCACATATAGAGAAATGAAAAATGGTAGAGAGGCGTCAAGAAAGTTTTCTTCCGAATAGTTTTCGAACATATGTCAAGGAATGGATTCACACGCTTTGAACCGGATCGCGATATGAACTTATAAGATATGAACATCCAAACATAAATCATTTTCATCTTAGATTAAAGGAAAAGTCACTTTTTCAGAGGAAGAAGAACTGAAGTTGAAGAAAATAGATAGAAATGTCTATTTGAAAAATGTTAGTTTTCAGAAATTTTGACTGTTTGATTTTGTTTTAAATTTAGCACCTTAATGAACAAAAGGATGCCAGATAGACATACCAAAGAAAATAAAAAGCAATTTTTCATAAAAATATCTAATAAGGTTGATTAATTCTTGATAGCTGTAAAGTAATTAGAACCATTCGAGTCCAATTCTTTTACAATTTAAGTGTTATAAAATTAAGTGTTATTTAATGCGAACCATTTAAGTATTATAAAACATATAAAAGGTAACAAACCACTTTAAAACACGTAGATAAAATATTTTTATTAAAAGCGACACAAAGCTTTTCGCCATTATAACAATAGCATCATCAGGTGTAATTGCGTTACATAGAACCAGCAATATATAAACAAAGAAGTTCAAACGGTTTAAAGTTACGGTTACAATAAAAAAATTTTAAAGTTACAGTTACAATAAAAAATTTTTCATTTCAATATCATTTTCCTTTCTCTAATGAATTTAAAAATTTTAAGCATTTTATTTTACGTAAATTTAATCTATGCATTCCTTTCTCCTCCCCCTGTACTATTAAAAACTTAGTTGTTAATGACAGAGATATCAACAGACCTACTGGAGGGGTTTATAAAATCCCTATCAAATATAATTTTACTACATTGGGCAAACACGCCGTACACTTAAAGCAAGAATTACTGAACACATTCGTAATGTTAAAGAGAAAAAAGTTCTAGTAGACTTTCTTTGCGAGCACCCTGAAGCTATTCCTCTGTGGACCCAGTCCAAAGTTATTTCAGCCCCTCGCGACTTTTAAGACCTGCTAATGACAGAAGCAGTAAATATTATCAAGTACAATAAAGTTATTAACTCGAAGGATGCTGCATCAATTCATAAAATATGGCACGCGTTGTGCTCATAGAGGAAAAAAAAATACTGAAAATGATATTGAAATGAAAAATTTTTTATTGTAACCGTAACTTTAAAATTTTTTTATTGTAACCGTAAATTTAAATCGTTTGAACTTCTTTGTTTATATATTGCTGATTCTATGTAACGCAATTACACCTGATGATGCTATTATTATAATGGCGAAAAGCTTTGTGTCGTTTTTAATAAAAATATTTTATCTGCGTGTTTTAAAGTGGTTTGTTACCTTTTATATTTTATGTATACACGTGAAATGTTTTCTAATTGTAAACTTTTAATAGTTTTTAATCTTAATTATATTATAAAACAGTTTTTGACTTGATTGCTTCATTAGCGCATGTATACGCTCGATTTTTCTGGTCACTAACGCCGGATCCGTATGTATTCGGATATGTTCATTAGATAAAACATAGAAATGGAGCGTGTTGCATCTTTTATATTTCCTTATGATGCAAATAGGTTAATATGAAGATATTTTACAAAACTTACTTCAAAATTTCTTCATATATACACGCATAAATAGGATTGAAAATCAAATTTTTTGCAATATAAAATTTGAATTTCAAAAATTTCAAACATTCTTTTGCACTCCATGAAAAATAATAGTTAAACATTTTACCAAAAAAGTGGTGCCGATTAGGTCATTTGTACTGCAACCAATATCTCGTGCGAAGTTTTATTATTTTAACGGTGTTTGCTACAAAAATTGAAGTACTTAAATGGCACACTTTTTTTCTAAAAATATGTGTAGAAACTAAATTGGATCTCTTCTATTTTTCGGGAAATAATTTTTAACAGTTTACAACATAAATATCTGAAACAGTTGAAAAGTCGAAATTTTTCTATTAGTACTGACTGGAGTAGTCATACTTATAAAATAACAACTAAAGAAATTTTTATTCAATATATCCATGAAAAAAATTGTGATAATATTATTTTTATTAATTGAATAAAAAGATTTGTTAGTTTTGAAATATTAATTGAATATACAATTGTTATTTTGTTTTCTTAAAATAGTGTTTATGAAATATCTTTTAAGGTATTTTAATTAATATAATTTTAAAGTCCTTAAATTGGCTCATTAAATACTTCGCAATTTTTCCCCCCTTCTACCGTTGAATTAGAAAATTTTGGACATTCTTAAAAAACTTCAAAACAATTTTAGGACAATCTTAATTTTTCAAAGTAAGGAAAAAAAAAAGACGAATCAGCCGCATATTGCATAAAATATAAGGACTATTGTTTCACATTTATAAAATTTATGAACATTATCCGAAATTATATTCTTCATCAAGGAAATTCAAGAAATTTTTTATCAATAATTAACAAAATTGTCGTAAAATTATAAGACACCATATATATATACACATTTGTGTATGTATAAGATAAATCTTTAAAATTAGATGAAATAAAACTTGAATTTTTATATATAAAATTGGAGCAGTAAAAAGATATATAATAGTATAATAAATAAGCAAACTAGTTTGCTTATATACATATATATATATATATATATATTTACATACATACATATATTAATTTATTTATTTGTTCAGCGGGTAATTTCATTTTTATAATTTATAATTAATATTCATTAAAATCATTTTAAATACAAAAAAAAAAAAAAAAAAATAGGTAATTAGTATTTTACAGTAAAATTTTACATACTTTGAGTATCGCTTACATTTAATCCAACATTCATTGGTAGCTTTCTAAAATTTCTATATATTTTTAAGAAGAATTTACATTTTAAAAATAGTAATATATTCCTATATATTTTTTTAATGAGATATCAAAGAATTTCAATGCATTGTTACTTAAGTAAATTTAGATTTTTATTGCATTACTAATATTCTACAAAAATGTTATATTTTAAAATCTCAAGAAAAAATACACATTTTTCTTTTTTTTTTCTTTTTCTTCTTCTTTTTTTTTTTTTTTTTTTTTTTTTCCAAGGACTTATAATTATTATATATACGTGTGTGTGTGTTCTTTTGCTTATTGAAAGAGTGAAGGGACGTTAATAAATAAAAGTAATAGTAAATTAAATATGAATAATAAAATCAAAATAAATTATTTAAAAATTATTTTATTAAATTGAATTTATTTAAATATGTATACTCTCAAAATTGTAAGTAGTTGTTTTCCTTTATTAAGAAAATGCAGGGATTTAATAAATTTCATCAATCAAAATCAATCTTTAGATAGAAATAATTTTCCTATATATATATATATATATATATATATATATAGAGAGAGAGAGAGAGAGAGAGAGAGAGAGAGAGAGAGAGAGATCTAGTGAATTTCATGCTGGCAGTTTGAGTGAATGTTAATCAATTTTTCGCTTGTTCCATTTTATTTTATTCATATTAGCTTTAATTGTGATTTTTTTTTTTTTTTTTTTTTTTTTTGTTAAACTGTCTCCCTGGGGAGAGAGCTTTGATCTTTTAAAAGCATGGTATAACCCCACACGTATGTCTCAAGTTATACGAGGCATTTTTGGCATTTTTGGCAGTTTTATTTATTTATTTTATGTTTTTTAAATACGTTTTATTTATGTTTTGTTTCACAATTTTTAGTTTCCATGTAAGTTTACTTTAAGTTATTTTTGTTACACATTTTTAATTTTTCGTATGACTGAAAACATATAATATCTTATGTATATATATATATTAAGGTACACACTTTTTTGAACGTGTTAGAATGTAGAACTGTAACAGTTTCAGAGACCCACTAAATAGAAAATATATAACCACAAATTCAACTAAGAGTAAGAATTAATAATTTTTTATTTTGCTCTAACAAATCAATCTCTGAATAATCTATTTTTCAATGACTTTCACATCAAATTCTTCACAGATAATTTCTCTCATAAAATATTCAAAATATAATAAAAAGGAAAAAATTCCCAACCCCAAAAATATAAATAAATAAAATAGAAAATGCTAGAAATTGTATTAAAATACAATTAAAAAATAATAAAACTAACAATAAAATGATAAATTAAAGGGGAAAAAAGGTTATAGTATTTATGTTCCAAACGGATTATAGTTTCGCCCATAATAAAAATTGAATTTCCATGTTGCTACATTATCTTCAATATTTAATGCCTCACTCATTTTAACAATAACAAACTAATGAAAAATGTTGAAATACGTTTCGTAACATGTATGATTGAACGATTATTATTTTTTTTGTTTGTTTGTTTTTTTCCTTTTCTTTAATACGAATATGTCTAATAAAATTTTTATTTATTAACTTTTTTTTCTTTTTATCTTTCATTTTTAATGTTCACATACATCGGTAGAAAGTCAATACAATTTTGGCTCAATTCGATAGCTATTTTGCCAAATGAAATTCTTTCTCTCTGTCTTTTCTTTTCTTCATTTTTTTTCTCTCTCTCTCTCTCTCTCTGTCTTTTCTTTTTTTCGTTTTTTTTTTTTTTTCGCTCTCTCTCTTTCTCTTCTAGAACTGAAATAAAATCATTCCAGGTTAAATAAATACACAGATTTTGATATTTTTCCAATCGATTACATCGATTTTCCTACTTTATATCAGTTAATAGTATGATAAATTTCTATATGTTTAATATATATATACATATATATATATATATATAGAGAGAGAGAGAGAGATCTATGCATATATATATATATATATATATATAAACATCATCTCCCAAAGTGGTTTTATAAAAAATTCTGAGCTATATGTATATGAAAGAATGTAAAATAATAAATTTTAATTAAAGAAAAATCTTATTTAAAAGCTTAAAATCGCTATTACCAAAGAAAATATTTTGTGAATTCGAGCTTCATCTGTCCTAATTTTACGTACAGGGAAAGTTTTTTACTGCTTTTCTCCAGCACTGTGGAGTATTTTTCCCGAGTAAATTCGTCGAAATATTTCTCTTTGTTCTGTATGTATGGTATATTTAATCTATGGGCGCAATAGCGACTCTTAATTAATCCATTCCAACATTTTAATTTCGCCTAAGTCATGGACGGGCCCTATGTTTCCACAAATATCGTGATTTGATTTCGGATTTGGATGAGATAGAGATATGTTTAGCAACTAAAAATATATGCAAAAAGTGCTCCGATTGTTTATGTTTTTGTTCTTTAAATCCTCGAATTTGATTGATTTATAAACTTTGCAGGTCTCACAAAAATATACCTAGGCTTTAATTTTATACATTTAATCTTCTGATTCTCCGGTAGTAAAGAACTAGATTTTCTTTGATTAAAATTGATTATTGTATGTCCCTCCTTATAGAAGCAACATTTCTCAAAACTGCTTTATAACGATAATTGAGAGTGTATTGACTTTGAAATGAAATATGTAAATATTTAAAATAGAACATAAAAGGATTCTGAAAATAAAATATTTTCAGTTAATTATTTTGACAATTAAAGACATATAATAAATATTGTTATTTAAGTAAACTGTATTTTCATATAAGAAATATATTTTATTTTCTTAACAATTCAATTGAAATACATAAAAAATATTGTCCATTAAAAGAAAAGAAAATTGTTTTTTATTTTATCAAACCCAATGCCTACTTCTTCAAAAATGAAGATCTGCTAGTAATCAAGAAATAACGCAGCATTATATTAAAATTTAACTCAGACTAAAACGTAAGAAACTAAGTATGAAATACTTCTTCTTCCTATATAGAATGAAATACTACTCGAGTCTTAATAATTCTTGCTTCCAAAACCCCTAACCCATCAGAAAAAAATCCGCTCGCTTCACATAAGCATTCCTTCCTCTGATGTATGTCCTAGACTGGAACAGAATCTATCGGAGATTTCATCTTCTTGGGGTACTTATTTTTATGAGGGTTATTATTCTGCAAGAGACGTTCTTTTCTTTTCTTCCAACAAAACAAATTTCTTTTCCTCAATTTCATCGGAATATGAAGCAGAGTTGAGCAACATGTTTTATTTGGAAAAGCAAAACTACCAAAAGAAACTAGAAAAATCTAAAATAAGTGCTCTTTCGTACGATGAAACATACGAAACATTTATTTTGTATATAGTTTTTTTTTTTTCTTATAACTGCTTTCAAGACAATTCAATAGAGTAGAAGTTCTACAGGTTTGGTTTCATCTAGCTTTTATTTATGAAGTAGGATTAATGTAAATCTAAGTTTACACTACAGATTTTGAAATCGCATTCGCTTTAGCTTAGTTTGTTCGGCCTAAACATTAGTTTTCCATAGAATTGTGCGAAATTAAGCGACGATCCCTTTAGACAGACACCCCACGGAAGGCGTTTTACCTAGGACAAGGTCCATAGCATGTACAATCATTCCTCATCCACATACTATATCTCCTCTATCTAACTTTGTTTAAACAAATGCATAAAATTATCATGTCAAATCGTTTTTAAACAAATAAAAAATTCTGAAATTAAAAAGATTTAAATATAAAATAGTAAAGATTAAACTGAATAAAACAGATTAAAGCATCTGTATTTGTAACATACTTTGCCCATTACAGCAACTACACCGCTCACATTGTTACATTTTCTTATTTACGTTAAAAAATCTGACGTGGACACCACATGACTTCCGTATACAGTCGTTGGAGTACTCATATTGTTACGAAAACATTGAAATTCGTGTGTGTGGTAAGTTCGTAAATATAAGTAGATTCGTTCCAATCCACCAACATTCCAAAACAAGCCAAAAAAAATTAACAATGCAATAGTAAAGGACTACAAATTTCGGGTCGTCTGACTGATTAAAACTACAGATGTAAATGTATATTACATCCGATTTTTTTTTAAAAATACTAACAAAAAGTTCAAACAATGTTTTCTAAATCAATACCATATATTCATGACACACACGTTTTATTGAAATCGGACAAATCGTTCTTGTACGCAACGATACAAAACATTTCAAATGCATTACATGCATGAGGGAAATTTCTGGTAGGGACAAATATATTGTACCTACCAGTACCTTATACTGTACTACTCAAAGTGAAAAGAACGTATATTTTTTATATGCATAAAAGCATGGTTATACAAAGTATAAAAATCATTCACCACCTGTGTATAGGGCCATGCAAAAAAATTTGAATTAATCAGGACTATACGTGGAAATTGCTAAATCAAGTCATTTTGTCAAATTGTTAAATCAAGTCATATCAAGTTGTGTTATGAGTTTTCCATACGATGCTAAATTAAGTAATCTTGAATATGTAAAAGTTTTGTAAGTAATGTTAAAAATTTCCTATTCTTATAAAAACGTGCATAAACTACAATAAATAAAGCGGGCAAAGGTCATAAGAACAATATATATATTCAAAACACACGCATATAATATATGCACACACATACATACACTACGATTTAGAAGTAGCGTTCATTAAGAAAAACAATAAGTAATTAAACCTAACAGTTTTATTTATTTATTTTATTTTTTTCATTCTTCATAAAAAACTAATCGACTTATTATGTCAGAAATTCAGATTTTTTTTTTTTATATCTCTAACCAAGATAAAAATATGCAATGAAATTTCAAGAACTAATAAAATAATAAATAATTTTACAAACTGAAAAGTAAATAAGATAACATCATATAAAGTTTTTTCGGTGCACAACCATTTAAACAATAGAGCCCGTACGAGATACCAAGTTATTCTGAGATACAATCTAATTCCTGATTTATTTTAGTACTTAGAGTGATGTCATCCTATTACAAGCAAAACAACATAAATCTGGTGAAAATAATATAACAATTGACTTCAAAATCGAATGAAAAAATGAATAAATAAAATAATGTATGAGTATTAAAGAAATTCTAAAATGCTTGAAGTAATATTTTCGACATTTTGTATGAATTGGGAATTAAAAAATTGAAAGGATCCATAAATTAAATTTGAAAAGCTTTCTTAATTTTATAAAATACTAGCAGGCTTTGCCCGCTTCGCTGGACATTAAACTTAAATGAGTTGTCAAAATCCCATATCTTTAATAATAATCTAAGATCTCGCTGTGATTGGTAGAGGTTTTTCTCGCTCGCAACGTAAGGAGTCTGGGTCCCCACTGCTTTCGGCAACAACATACCCACTTCTTACTTTCTCAGAGGGTGAGTTCGAAGTTTTGCAAAATCCCACTAATGTACATAATGCGTACACTTATTCAATATCCCCACACCAAAATTCGCCATTCTAAGATAATTCAAAGCGAATTCAAACGAAAAAACATATTTTTACACATATTTATTGCCCTCCGACTCGGGGGGGGGGGGGGGAGGGCGGATTCGCTACAAATCCAGTGCCGGATACATACAAACAATTTACGCACTAAATTTCGTGACCACAGAAATCTGTAATAGAAAATATTATAAATAAATAAATACAAAAAGCACAGCTTTAGTATGGGACCCCTTTGGTAACTTTAAATATTTTAAGCCATTTTTGCGATGAACTGAATTGGCTATCTCAATTATGCAATTAAAGATCTTGGCGAGAAACGCCCGAGCTACTTCGGTGTCAAATTTCAAATTTTGCCAAAGGGATCGGATACTAAAGCTCTTCCATACACAAAATAAATAAATAAAATAAAATAAGATAAAATAAAAACTCTTTTTTGATAGTTACAAAATAAAGATAAAAAATTTTTAATAAAATCCAAATTACAATAATTTACAATTAAGGGGAGAACATAAAGGAACCTCATAAGGTACATAATAACAACAAAAAAATTTGTTTTACTGGAGGAAAGAAAAATACTGCTTAATTAAATAAAAATATTAAACCAATGCCAAATATCTCTATGAAAATATTTATCCAAATGCAAATTCCTGATTTAAAAAAAAAAAAAAAAAAAAAATATCACCAACTTTTGTAGGTCACCAAATTTGTAGGTCAAGATTGTAATGAAATACTCGCCCTCTGGTGCGCTAAGGTGAAATTACAATTAACATGAATAGCTTTTGGCTTTCATCGAGACGCCATTGCTTGCCGAAGTTTAGTTTCACATATATTTATTGAATAAAAATGAATAAATCCGGTAAAAAAGATAACACATATTGTTCTGTGCTACAGGGTGACTCCAAAAAATCAAGAAATCCAGAATTAAGCTTCCATTTATTTCTAAATGACAAATATAAAATTTCTGTTGCTTCGGCTAATGGAAGTAAAAAATTAATCATATGATTTGAAACTGATATTTGTTCAGCTTCAGTTAAAAATCTACTTCCGATCGAACTTTGAATAAACTGAAATATTTTTTCCAAAAGCAATCAATTTTCCATGATGTAATGGCGGAGAAATTATAGCACGAACATTAAGTAGTAACACAAATAGAACAATAATAAATACACGTGGCTATTATATTTACTAACAACAAAAGCTGAAAAAGCGCCATCTATTGATCATTACAAACGGGGATTTATTTTTCTCTCTAATTTTTGTTATTATTCACGTGAAATTAAAAATATTTCATTTTATTTCTGGAAAAATATATATATATATAAATGCGTATATATAAATATAAAACCTTCTACCGAATCTGTGTTGAAAACGGAAAAAGGGTAAAATAAATTACAAATATCCGACCTATATTTATAAATGTGATACCAAATGAAAGGGGCGATTTTTCTGAATCCAGGGGTGCAAACAGTTTTTCGATGCGACAATTAGTTTTTTAAAAAATAACTAAAGTATGAAATTTAAGTGGCAACGCAAAAACGGGGAAAAAAAAAAATTAGAAATATCAGACCTATTGTTACAAATTCAGTACCAAATGAAAGGGGTGATTTTTCTCAATCCTGAGGTGTAAACAGTTTTTCGATACGACAATTATATTTTTAAAAATTAACTAAAGTATGAAGTTTAGATGGCAACACTTCATTTCAGTCTTTTCATAATTTGTAGTGCGAATCACGCGAATAAAAAAGTCTTTAACTTAAAAATTTATTTTTATATTTTATTTTTCCATTCAAAGCGTTTTACTGAAAAAATCTTTATGGCGTATGCGCAAGCGTTTTTTACCCACAATTCAAAAACTAATCAAAACTTTGAAAATTTCTATAGATATAATTTTAAGTTAGGTAAAAATCTATGTTTCTGCCAAGCGCCGTTGAATTCTATCACGCCGTTCTCGAGTGATGCCCGGACAAAAAAAGTGACATACAGACACGATGGCACACACACACACACACAGGCAAAATTTTCTGAAGTCATTTTCGGCTTCCATGGGGTGTGAAACGTGAAGATATCGCAAATTTTTTTTATTCCGATAAATTTACAGACAAAAATCTGATTTTATTAATATAGATGTCTAGGTACCCATTTTTAAGTGTTTTTATTAGTTTAGATTTTTACTTTCTTCTATATGTAATATAGAGAAAGTATTGGATTCGTAAAAATTTTCGACCTCGGGTTTTTGATGAATTTGCACGTTTTGAGAGCTGTAGAACACGATTTGACCATTTTTAGAAAATGTCTGTCTGTCTGTCTGTGTGTGTGTGACAAAATTTTGTGTATCTCAAGAACTACTGCACAGAATTTCATTCAAATTGGTATGTTGTTGCACCTTGACATAAATTAGTGCCTATCAACTTTTGGTAAAAAATGTTGCCATCCCGCTTTTTCTAAATTTTTAACATGGTGATATAGGACAAAATTTTGTATAAATGTGCATAAAGAGAATTATTTTTTAGTAATCATTATGAAATTTACAAGAATTATTTATAATAGAGATAGTCAACTGGGAAAAAAAATTTTGTATGCGTAGAAGCCCCCCCCCCCCTCGAGGGGAGTAAATTTTCAAGATGGGTATCTTTCGAAATGTCTCGTCAATACCTTTAAAATGAATGGATGAACAATAAATCTGTGATAATTTAAAACAAAGTTATCGATTTTTTTTACTTTTAACGAAAAAAAAACTTAGAAAAAAAAATCTTTTTTTTTTTTTTTTTTTTTTTTTAAATACGAAATTTAACCAGACTTGGTATTTAGTTGGCTCCTGACATAAACTGGGGCTGATTATATATGGGGATCAATCGCTCAACAGGTGGCGCTGCGATCATATTTTTTCTAAATTTTTAACATGGCAGTATAGGAAACAATTTCGTATAAATGTACATAATGAGAGTTATTTTTAACCTGTGATTGTGAAATTAATATGAATTATTGATAATAGTAGTAAGTTAATTAGGAAAAAAAAATTTGGGGCATCGCTTCCCCCCCCCTAGGGGGAACCCCCGGGGGGGGTAAATTTTCAAGATCGGTATCTTTCGAAAGGTCTCGTCAATACTTTTAAAACGAATGGTTGAACTATAAATATGTGGTAATTTAAAACAAAGGTATCGATTTTTTTTACTTTTAACGAAAAAAAAAAAAAACTTTGAAAAAAATCATATTTTTTCTTTTTTTTCTTTTTTTTTAAATATTATTACCGCGTGAATTTGTATAGGAAAATGTAGAAGAAAGTCTTGTGGTGGCCACAGCATACTAGTTTAGTTATGTAATGAGAAGTGATATAATATAAATTTTGCATTTAATATAGAATGCATAGTTTATTCATATTTTACTCATAATGTATTGCATTATATATAGTAATATACATACATTTATTAAAGATTGGGGGAAATTATATAGTAGGTTTCTAACAACATTCCTGTTTTATTATTTAATATAGTGTAAATAAAAAGGGTAAAAATCTAACGAACTTAATAATTTCAGTTTCAGGTAATGCTTGCATGAAAGGGAAAGATATTAGTTTAATTAATAGCTAAAAAAATTTGAATAAATTCGCAAAGATAAAAAGAAAAAGAACTCGGAACAATTGTTTAGGGTTGAAAGAAAACACGAGCCTTCGTCAGGCGATCAAAGTAGACACGAGTGCTGCAGACAAAGCGGTCTGGCGAAGGATCGTATTTTCTCTCGATCCGAAACAATTGTTGTGCGTTTTTCGCATTTTGTGATGTTTATTCAAAATTCAGACAAAGGGTCATGTTTTCTTTCGACCTGAAACAGTTCTTGCGAGTTTTTTGCATTTTATGATGTTTATTCAAAATTCAGACGAAGGGTCGTGTTTTCTTTCGACTCGAAACAACTGTTGCGAGTTTTTTCTATTTATGCTGTTTATTTAAAGTACTTTAAAATGTACTATTAAAATGAGCAACCAAAACCAAAATAAGTGTAACACACGAGTTTTATAACACAATTATACTGACATTCAATTAAAAGTTTGGCACGTGCACGTAAACTCCATGGTGGCTGCAATATCTTCCATGTTTCGTTAAAATTTTAACTCCGGTGGTTTACCGAAGCTGGGAACTGTTACAACCGCAAAGAATTAAAATTGTAACGACATGTCTCCGGACCATCCCTAGTGGTGAATCCCAGATTGAGCCGCCCGTTGCGTAGCTCAAGTGCGAGGTAAAACCAATTTAACTTCACTCTTTCTTAAACTCAAATAAATAAATAAATAAAATAATAATAATAATTAATGGAATAAAAAAAGTAACAAGACAAAATAATAAAGTAATAAAACAGTAATAAGAAATTAACAATTTCAGTTTTAGTCAACGTTTGGGAAAAAAAAAAAAAAAAAACAGTATCAGTTTGATTAATAACATTTATTTACTTTTACCCATAAGGTAAAAGTAAACATGTTTTGAGGTTCCCTGAATCTAAAAATCATGTTTTTAGTGGTTGCTCTGTGTGTCTGTCTCTCATCAACATATCTCAAGAACCAATAATAACAGAAATTCTATATGTGTATCATATAGGGATGCTACACTAAACTTTTCGTTGAGATCAAGCAAATGATTCGTGTACAGGGACACCTGAGAGAATTCAAATACATTACGTTATGGGGGAAATAGCAAGTAAGTGGAGTTTAACATCTATAGACTGCACTAAAACAAATAAAATGAATACATATATATATATTTTTTTTTTATATCACTATAACATATATCATGTAGAACATGGTACGGAAATAATTCACTGTTCGTTTACAAGGCTACAGAAAAGAATTAGATTATAGTGCGACAATACCTGAAAATTGAAGAAAATGTATTCTGGTTGTACCGTGTGTTATTAACATAAGATTATATTTATGTGCACCATGTGATGTGTACACAATCTTCAGAAGATATACAAGGCTGACAATATTTAAGCCATAACATTCTTTTTTATTGTTATTGGAAGTGCCTTATTATAATATTTTATCGTGTCCAGGAAAGCTGCTCAGGAATTGAAATTAATTCCTCATGGCGATATGGTTAGAGATACATTTTTACTTTCCGAACACTATAGTGAGGAAAGTATTGTAATCATGTCAAAAATCCGAATTCGAGATTTTGATGTTTCTATACGTTTCGAGGTCCAACGAGTCCGTTTTCACTATTTTTACGATGATGTATGTATGTGTGTGTGTATGTATGTGTGTATGTATGTGTGTATGTATGTGTGTATGTCTGTGAGTGAACACGCTAGCGTCTAAACGCTTTGTTCGAATAAGCTGAAAGTTGGTACGTATATTGTAAGTCACCATAGTACGAACCCTATAGATTTTGGTGAATCTAGCACTTATAGTTTTTTTACAGGGACACAAAAAAAAATTATTTATCATTATGGCCAAGGGACCAAAATCTTAAAAGTGCGATAGCATCTAAACGCCTTATTCAATTGAGCAAAAACTTTATACACATATTTTAGGTCACAGATACTCAATCTGTATAGATTTTGGAGAATCTAGCACTTACAGTTTTTTTACAGGGACACAAAGAAAACTTCTTTGTCAAATTTTTAAAAGTGTGATAGCGTCTAAACGCCTTATTAATCTCAACAAAGAATTTGTACACATGTTATAGGTCACATTTGAACCAACTGTATAGATTTTGGTGAATCTAGCACTTACAGTTTTTTTACAGGGACACAAAGAAAAATTCTTTATCTTTATGGCCTATGAGACCAACGATAGCATCTAAACGCCTTATTCAATTGAGCTGAAAATTTGTATGAATATTATAAATCACTGTTGCACTAACTATAAGCATTTTGGTGAATCTAGCATTTATAGATTTTTACAGGGACACAACGAAAAATTCTTTATCATTATGATCTAAGGGCTCAGAGTTTAGTAGCGTTAAATAAAACCTCGTGTGATATATGGAGAAAAATACTCAAACACGCTGTACTGGTTTTCTCTGTTTTGTTTGTTTAGCAACTCCTCTTTCTTTATTTTATCTTCAATACTGTTAGTTACTCAATGTTCGGAAAGTCGAGTGGAGTCACTCCAGATTTTTTTTTTTTTTTAACTAAATATTCTTTTTTTTTTTTTTTTTTTTTTTTTTTTATTTACACGTTTTTTGAGGCTTTCTGAACACCAAAGTCAAGTTTTTAATGCTTGATCTTTGTCTGTGTTAATTAGAGTAAATTAAAAACAAATAATTTTAGGCGATCAAATTATGAAGTTAATACGTTTGTTACTAGGGAAGTTTGATTAAGATTAATAAGTTTCAAGGAATGTTGCCTGAATAATTTTAAACGAACTTTTGAATTTAATAACAGATTGTAATTCTATATAAATGTAGGTACAATAATGGAATGGGGGGTTCAGTGGGCGGCAGCCCCCTTTACACAGAATTATTTGTCAAATAAAGCTTTTCTGAAGCCTAATTTGAATTGTTTTAACATAAGTTTACATAACAGTATTCGTTATCTTTACCTCTTAATCTTCAATCTGCATTTGTAATATTAAATTTCAGGGTAACAGAAAGTCATGTGAGTGACACACCAGATTATTTATTTTAACAATATTGTTTACTCTTTCGTGGTTGATAACATGCACGTGTTAAAATACGTATATAAACTTTAAAAAGTTCAACTGAAACATGTGATTTATAACGTATTTAAATTCGCAAAAACAAATTTCTAATTTGGATAAATTAGGAATGTTTTTGAATTTATTTATTTATGTATTTTTTTATTAATTTATTTTTTAATAAGACTATATTTAAAAATATGATAAAGAAAAATGCTTGATAATTCACTTTGAAATCGAATAATAATTTCTAAATAATATTTTTCGTTTTGCACAACTTTAATTTTCCTTGTATTTTATCTCAAGAAATTAACTGAATATGTATTTTCAAAAACTAAATAAGAATAAACCGCATATAGATTTACGCATAAATAGTTTTCACACACACAAACACACATACATACATGAATATATATACATTGAACTTTGAGGTAATATATTAAAAATAAGGAATTTAAAAAAAAAAGTTTATTCATTTTTCTTGCATTAAATTTTTATTTAGTAACATTGAAGAACGTATACTTTTTTTCATTTTTCCGAACTTTATGTAGATTCTTAATTATTTTCACGTTTCTGCCATAATATTCTTTGCAAACTCATTAAAAAAAGCATCTCGCATTCCAATGTAGTGCAACTGTAAAGAATTAAAAAATATACATAAGTTACTGATACGAAAGCGGAAGTGGTTTTTAGAAACTTCGATACATTTTTAAGTATTTACCTCAAACAGAATAATAATAATAAAGGCAAAAGATTATTATTATTATTATTATTATTGTGCTTCTTATCGAGTTTAATAATTTTGATTAATGTGGAGAATGAACTATGCAGGTCGGGAAAAATAATATTAAAGAAACTGTTTTTTAACTAAAATTATTTTTAATTTAGTCAAAGAATACATGGAAGTGTAATCCCATTAATGTGCAACATTTTTAACAAGAGCATACAGAATGCACAGAGTTAGTACTCTTCTACGACAAAAACATGTTATAACTAATTGGTATAGGTGGAATACGCCGAGTTTTCTATCATATAGTTGTTCACTTAAATTTTTATTGTAGGGAATTGTACAAAATAAACTCTGTGTATCACCACGCACGGTCGCACACTGAATCGCTCCACCCATTAGGCCACCTTTTTTCTGTTCGATATGCTCACTTTATCCTAATTTGTTGGTTTTAATATGGGTTAGAGCCTCTTAGACCTCCCCACACACACACGCACACAGACACTTCACCCAGGCTTAAGTTCCCAGCACGAAAAATGGCATATTATGACAAGTTTTTAAATTAGAATGTTGAAAATCAGTAGGATTCTCGCCAGTAACGTAAGTTATATCTTTTTTCACGATAATTTATTCTTGGGGTAAAGATTAAACAAGCTAACTAATCTAACAAAATTGACTTGTGTACAGACGGACATTATTTTAATTTTGTGATTTTTCGTATCGACAACTCGTATTTGCATCTCAAAACGTGTAAAAAAAAAAAAAAAAATACTTAAGTTACGGCACTTAATACGATTAGTTACTTCGAAAATACTTAATATGAATATTTAAGTTCCTCATTCTCATAGTCTTATTGAACTGAAAAGTTAAATTGATATGAGAGATGAATGAGGTTGATTGGTTGGTTGGGTTTTACGTTGCACTAGTGCTGCGAAGATGGGCAATTGGCGACGGTCTGGGACAGACCCCTAGAGGTGATCCGGAGACATGCCATCACAAGACGGAAGGTATGGCTCTCCCGCTTCGGTGACCCCCAGAGGTCTCATTTTTGATGGAAACATGGAGGACATTGCGGCCACGACAGATTTTACGTGCACCAGCCACCATTTGTGTACACGACGGTCTTTAGCCGGCTCGAGTACCAAACCCGCAATCTTCCAATCACGAGGTCGGCGCTGTACCTACTGGGCTACCGCGGCCCAGACATGAATGAGGTAAAAAGTGATTTAACGATTACAAAAATTGCTTCGTGGCCTAATTTAGCGCGAGCCTTTATTAGATAAAAAAGTAGGGTCAAAAATAGAAAAAAAAAAAACACAAAAGCTTAAAAGTAACTAGATAATATGAAATAATAAATGTTCTTTAAAAATAACAAACTAAATTGAATTAAATTGGAAGCGAAAATATTAAATTAAAAATGTTTTATATAATCAAACATTTATTTTATTTCTTAGTTTACTTTATTTACTTATTTCTTTTGTAAATTTTCATTTATCTGATAAAGTAATCACAATTTTATCTCGATTTTGACCAGTGAGAACTACTTTCAAAATTTTACAATAAGTTTAAATATCCGTCATGCATAAGTGTGTTTGAATCGTTGATTAGTTTTATGTATTTTTTTAATAATGTATTACAAACATGATTTATAAACTAAAATATAATAAAAAGCCGCCCAAATACTAATACTATGATGGGTTAGTGTCCTTCTCTCCCACACAGTTGAGTTCTCGTTCGAATCCCGGATAAAACATGGATTAGAGGTCTGCACGGGCCGAAATTTTGAGGCCCGGCCCGGCCCGCTTGTTTTTTACCAGTGTACAGCCCGGCGCGGGCCGAACAAAAAACGATAATATCATACCCGACCCGGCCAGATTCAAAAATATGTAAAAAAAAAAAAAAAAAAAAAAAAAAAAATGCTTTTCTATGAAAAAAAATTTTTAGTATGTGTTTTGCAGCGGTTTTCTATAATCAACCAATAGAATGTTCTTTAACAAAACTGCTGAAATTTTACAAGGTAATTATAAACAGAAATTCTTTATTACAGACGTACAAAAGGCACAAAGACAGACAGAAAGCCAAAGCGAAAATATTAGCATTCATCAAACAATATAGGAAGGTATTTAAAATGGTTAATACAACTAAACATGCACTTTCAACCATTTCCTCTTATATACGGCAATGTATCTGAATCTTTCATGTGATCCGGTAAACAAAACTTTCATTTTAATCCAACCATATTCAATGGAAAATTTGCTTTTGCACATGCTAAAGGTAACGCTACTTTCATCCCGTGCACTGGAGTAAAGGAAAAGGGGCTTTTGCGAGAAAGTTAACAGTGGAAGGATGCATACTATTTTGATTAGACATGCATACTATTTTGATTAGAAAACTATCTAATATTACTTTAAATAAAATATATTGATTTCGAGACATGCTAAAAATATTTGCGAAAAATGAAATCGCGAACAGACACACTGATAGACAATTAAATTGAAGTTACAGATATTTTTTAACAAAATAAAACTTTATGTGACATACTAGCCTGTAAGATTATGTAAAATAAATGACTGAAGAAATATTTTATCACTTTCCTATTTCGTTGACTAACGAGGAAACTAAGAAAAGATTCGGGCCGACACGGCCCGGAAAAATGTCATCCAGGCCCGGCCCGGCCCGGCCTGAGCCTGCAAAAAATTTTTAAGCCCGAGCACGGCCCGGGACGTGAGCAGATTGAAAATTTCGGCCCGGCGGCCGGGCTCGGGCCGTAAGCCCGGCTCGTGCAGACCTCTAGCATGGATATTTCACCTGTGTTGTCCTTGTTAGGGGCACCGACAGCCACCCATTGGGTTTCCCTTCACAAATGGTTGTCAATTCTGCGTCTCCTCGCCCAACGCTTATTTTGCAAGTTCTCTGAAATCGGAAATAATAATAATAATGATAATGATAGTAATACAATAAAAAAGTAAATTTTGAGTTGTAAGACAACTTTATAATGTCATAATAATAAAAATAATAATAATAAACATTTTAACCGATAATTGATTGTTTTCATCAAATCTATAGTTAAATCGATATTTTAATTAAGTCGTGTTTAACATAATCAAAAATTATCATTAACTTCAATTCGATCATATTCCCTTAATGATTTCTAAGCAAAAATAATCAAGTATAAATGCTGTTCATCTTTTTCTTTTTTTTCTTTTCCTTTCTTTTTTTATCAATAGAAATTCTTGAGGTTTTTTTTTTCCTTTACGAGCATGTGTGGTCTTTGAGAGAAGAACACGAAACCGCAATTAACGTTCAACCTGAACCGTATGACAAGCCGTCAAATTTCGAACTAGTTTCTCTATAAAAAGATGCTATCGGATAAAAGCTTGCGGCAGAAGTGTGATATAATAAACAACTTGTGTGTTCGGCAAATAAATTTGTTTTTCGAAGTCTAAGAATGGAAAAATTATTCCTCATTTATTTATTTCATCTAACATAATAAACCATTGAAAACGTGTTTGAATTAATATGCTGTGATGTGCATTAAAAACTTATATTTAATTCTTTAAAAAAAAAAAAAATGTATACACACAGTATAGAAGTATAAAATGTCTTGACATTTTATACTTAAAATTTTACTAAATTTTCTCTTTGAAAAATATCAACAGACATTATATTTTGAAAGTGTTGTTTTTGAAATTATTTATACAAATGACAATGCTATTTATTTAAAATAAATTACTATTCAAATAATTTACTATTTATTTCATTAATTCAAATACTTTACAATTTATTTCATGTTGCTAATACCAAAATATGCCAAATTATGGAGACACCTTACTACCTTGTTTTAATGAGAGTCATTTTACGTTAAAAGAAAATAATATTAGATACCATCAGTAACATTAGAGACCTTCCACCAGTTTATTATGGCCTTTATAAAAAAAAAAATATTTTATGTCATTCGAATATGCATAAATATATCATTCTTTATGCGCGCTATGGAAGTCAGAAGACAATGGAAGTCAGAATAATCTTTTTATTATTTTATAAAAGCAATAATAAAACGGATTTAATTATAAAATTTATATAGAAATTTATAAATGTATTAATAAATGTATGTAATAAGTAATGTATTTATGTAATGAGTCATAAAATTAAAACAAGTCATTCCGGCTCAGTCGAATGAGTACGTTGATTTTCCAGTAAGCATATGTAGAAGAAACAAGATGAGTATGAGTATTAAAATTGACTACTACAACAGTTAATGCAAATTTGTTCTTAAATATATAGTATATATTTATTTATTTACATGAATTTGCAATATTCGAGTAGCTACAAGATGCCCGATTCGCCGATCAAGTTGATTAATAAGTTTATGTCGGCCCAATTTTGAATCAATATGAAGCACTGAGTTGATTAATGAAGTTTGTTGAAATTTGTTTTTCAGTTGCGAAATGATGTTCAGGTTTGGCTTAACTTGATTACAAGTATATGGAGTTATAGCTAGAAATCTACTTCATGATGCATAACACTCATTTCAGAATATACAACGATATACAATGTATGTGTAGGTATAGAAATGCATAAAAGTATCTCAGAAAAAATTACTTTTGCAAGGTGAATTTACTTTTTGAAGAATTCTTTAAAAAGTTGTGCTTCCAAGCAAACTTCACTGAAACCTCTAACAGTAAATAACTGCATGTGATATTGTTTATATATCTAAATAAATAGAACTAAAAATTGCATCGATCCGAGGTACACTTATGTCCAATGTACACCATTTTCCCCTATACGCTATAGAAGATGAGTAAAGCTATCCCATACATTGAGATAAAGAAGCATAGCAGTAGTACTCGTCGGATAACAAAAATTCAATCTACACTGTGTTTCATAACAGCCTTCTTACATAGCAAGTTTTATGCAATTATAATCAACAGAAGCTGAATTAATTATACAATGGTTCTATTGCGATTATAACAAGAGAAAAGGGGGAGAATACGCAGCAGAGCAGAGAACCTAAGACACCAAATATTGATAGGCAATAACACTCCTCAAAGTGCAACTAAATATAATTTTTTATAAAATTCAATACATCTATTCTTCAGCTAGAACTGCCACAAAACTTTTGTCACATACACACACAGACAGACATTTTCTAAAAATGGAAAAATCGTGTTCTGTATCTCACAAAATATGGGAATCCATCAAAAACCAGAAACCGAAAATATTTCCTTTCTGCTATTGAATATAGAAGAAAGTAAAAAATAAAATAAAGAAACATTTTATTAAATTACAACGTTAAAATTTTTTACCAATTTATTAAATAATAATTTTTTCAACCTTAAAAAACTTAATTCTGTTTTTTATTATATCTAACTAATAATTTGATAATAATTCTCTAACTCTATAAAACTCAAAGAGAGATTAAAAAATATCGCGCAAGATAAATTCCACTTTTAAATAAAAATGTAATTTGTTTATCTTATCGAACTTTTCAATTTTGCTACCTAATTTATCATTCTTTCATTTAATTATAACGAAACATGAGTTCCAAATTTTTCGTTTTATTACAGGACATGGTAAATCTAGTTTTCAACATCATTAAATTTGCTTTCATATCTCATAAAAGGCATAAGGTTCATCATCTCAAAAAGCTAAATATCGATATTTCAATTAAAATTAGAAAAATAAGTGAATTACTTCCCGAAAATAGCAACTATATTATAGCTTCTGGCTGAAAAAAAGATGGATGAATACATAAATTAGATCGCATGTATATTAAATTAAAACTAAGAAAGAACATTTGTTTAATGAACAATTTATAAGAAAGGAATATTCTTAAATAGAAGTAATTTGAAGAAATTAATTTCCTGAAAAAGGAATATGTTTCTTCCGGGGAATGAAAAGAAATGAATTACAACAAAATTCTAATATTGATTGTATAAGCAGAAATCATACGCAGACAAAATATAACTTTAGATCTCCTGAATGTACATAAATATGTAATAATAATAATTCATAATTATAATGATCAAAAACCAAAAAAGAAAACTGAACTAATCAATAAATAACATATGGAAAGCATTATATATAAAGTATATCGAAAAATATAATAAATGTGGAAAAATAACTTTGAAATTTCCCAAAATGCTGCAATATCTTTATCATAGACAATTATTACACCAAAGTAGTACAAAACGAGTTGTTTCTGAGACAGTGATGCATGAGATGATGTAAAATCACTGCTTTGAGTAATTCGAAATGCAAAGACATTTTCGGCTGTAAACCCAACGGTATAACTTACAAGTTCACCAACTGTTCAAAAGGTATTTATACATATTTTATATCCACTTAAAGCTCTAACTGAGCTAATAATAAAAATATCCATCTTATCGGCGAATGCGCCGCCTAGCGTGAGTTATTCTCAATTAAAGTTTGTAAATTGCAGGCTCTTCAGTAATGTACATTGAAGAATTTCTATCATTAGAATCAATTTTTTAACAGATTCTTGTGCTAATTATGACTATTTATACTGTTAGTAAAGTATTTTATTATGTGTTTAATAATTATTTTATGATAGCATTAAATTTATAAATCCAATATTTTATATATGTAGCCATGTGTTTACAATCAGACCATTTACAATCAGGAAAATTTTCCTGCACATCGAGATAACTGATATTTTGGATATTGACATTGGATGGTGGAACAATAGAAGAAATTAAATTCGCTAATCTAGTAATGGAGGGGGGAAATAAGCAGAAAAGTAAATTTCTACTTTTAAAAAATTAATAATTATAGTATTACCTACAATATAATATTTTAATGAAAACGAATATATAAAGTAATAGTTTTCTTCGTTCCATAATAAAAAAAAATACAACAGGCTTTTTTTTTTTTTTTTTGATACTTTTCATACAGCAATGAATGCATAAACTTATTATCGACACAGAGTAATTACTAAACAGTAAAGTACTTTACATATAATAACATGTATATTTATTTATTTATTTTCCAATGGCGCGGTACTTGCGAATGAGCATTGACTGTGCGGTCGCTGAACTGATAACCATTTGTGAAGGAGTACCCAAAGGGCGGTCATCGCCACCACTTACTGGGATAACAAATCCATGCTTTGTCCAGGATTCGAACCCAGCCCTACTGTGAGGGCGTTAGAGACGCTAATCACCACAATATACAGGTGACCTTTACTAATAATATATATACATATTTTTTATAATTAGAATATTTTACAAAACTGATTATAATGACAGAAACTATACGAAGCACACTGCTAAAAATTCTGTAATTTAGAAACTTTAATTGAGAATAACTCGCGCTAGGGGGCGCATTTGCCGATAAGATGGATATTTTCGTTGTCAGTTCAGTACGACCTTTCAGATGTTATATAATATGTATAACTATCTTTTGAACAGTTGTGACTCTCCCTTGTTAGTTGCATTGATTGTCACTTTAAATATTCTCATTCAAAAAATTTTAAATTATATCTAGTATTTACAGCACAAACTTTAATTAAGTGCTAAAACTTTTTTTTTTTTTTTTGTCTTTAAAGTCAATTTTCAGGTTCATATCCTTTTCAATTAAAAGATTTTCCGTATTTTAAATAATGACTTTAAAATCATTGCCTAAAATTCCCATTCTTTAAAATACATTATCAGATAAATAGCCTGACTTTAAAACAAAATTTTTAAATTAATCGAATAATTTTTATCATTACTGATGGAATTTATCTTATAGTTGTAAGTACTCATTATAATTTCTATGACGACTTTTTAGAACAACAATATCTCAAAAACGCCTTTCTTTTTTCTTTTTCTTTTCTTTTTTAATGCACATTTTTAAATGGTTTTATGGACTGATTTCCCATTATTTAAAATATTTTCTTTTGTTTTTTATTTTTTTGCTTACAATTAATCTTAGAATATTTGTGTCTTTGATTTTAATCAGCTGATACAGTTTACATATATTTATATATTATAAAAAAATATTTATTAAACGTAGTAAAATAAAGAATAACAGAAGAGAAAATGAAAACCGATAAACAAAAATAACCAATTTAAATTGAATATCCTGTGAATACAATAATACTTTAAGGAAAAGAGTTAAAACAAATAACTTTATAAATTAAGCTATATTAAATTAATTCACAACAAACTTGTCGTAACTTTATTCCTTGTTTATTATTATGTGACACATGACGTGTAAATGAAAGTGAACCAAGATAAAAAATAAAAACAAACAAAACTAATAACTGTAGAGATTCCCTTCAGGGGAAAACCATCCCCTGTTGAGCACATTAGAAATGTAAGATTTCGAACGCTTGTCGCCATTAAGTGGACTATCTTTGATTAAGTACTACTGAAGGTTTCATATAAAAGTTTATATTACCATTTAATATTTATAAATTGAACTATATTAGGTTTGTTCAATAAAATATATATTCGGGCACAATTCTTGTGCTTTTTGATACATTTTTAACAGATTTCAAATCTTTGAATTGAGTTTTCTTAGTTTGTATTTTTTTTTTTTTTTTTTTTTTTTTTTTATGAATTCATGATCTTGAAAATGCTAAAATTTCTACAGATATTTAAGAAAAGACTTAATATATTTCTGGAGTTTTTAATAGAACCCAAATAAAAGAATTAGGGATGGATTTTGTAATGTCTTTAAAAGAAAAAATATTAAAAATAAAAATATTACAAAAATTATGTTTCTTTTTTCAAATATTTACATAGACATGCACATTTATTTATTTTTCAAAAACTAATTAATAAATTTCAAAATTCATACCTAATTCTTATAAGTAGGTTCTATTAAATATAAATTAAAAAAAAAAATGCTATTAAACATCCAAAAAAATATTAAGTCTCTTTTTTAAATATCTGTAGAAATTTTAGCATTTTCAAAATCATGAATTCATGAAAAAATACAAAATGAGAAAATGGAATTTAAAAATTTCATATCTGTAAAAGATAAACCAAATCCATACGAATTGTTGCCAGAATATATATTTTATTGTACAAAACTAACACGGTTCAATTCATATATATTAAGTGGAAATATAAACTTTTATATAAAAATTTCTTCAGGAATGCGATGTCAAAGGTGATGTCCCGATCTTGCATTCAAAACAATAAAATGATAGGGGAAAAAATGAAAAATAGTTTTCATATTATGAGAAAACAGAACCAAAAAAGCTTTAATAATGGTACAATAAAGTTAGGACACGAGTGAAAAAGCAAAAATAGTAAAAACAAGAGATTAGTTGTTGGCAGCATAACTGAGAAAAAAATATTACCTCAAATAACCACGGAGACAGTAAAAATAGACTAACCATCCAACATAAAGCTATTTTAATTTAATTGCGTTCTGAAACAATTAAACGAAATTGGTGAAAAAAAAAAAAATGTTATAAACATATGTTTACTATTATTATGAATTTCAGAAGGAGTATAAAAACTTTGATGTAAAGTAACATAAAAAAGAAGACCGCATTCTGGCAAGGAAATCGCATTCTGGCGAGAAATATATACAATTTTCAATAGGTATTGTTGTCTAATAAATGAAAGTTAGTACTATTATCAAACTTAATAATTAAATCAATTTAAAAAATCTTTTTACTTTGTTTGGCCTGTGTATGTTACTTTGATGACTTATTTGACTGACTATTCTTCGTTCTAATTCTTTACTTTTACTATCAAAAGGATTATATATTATATATATATATATATATATATTATGCTTACAATGGAAGTAGCCCTTTTAAACATCAATGCTAATTTTAACTTGAAATTTGATTTAAAATTATATACGTCAAAACATTCAGTAACGGTACTCAAATCCTTCGGCTCCTTTAACACAGTATGGCAATGCTAGAACCTACGCATGCTAGACAAAGTGAATTCAAGCAAGAATTCTGTTAATAAATAAGGCAATCTCTGTCATATACTGATTGAAATGAACAAGGTGAGAATAATCGACTGTATATGAAAATAAATCGATTAATTCAAATGGTAAAACTGGATCGCATTGCATATCAGTATAATTCAGAAATTCGAAATAGCATGCATCCAGCTGTGGCTGTTGAAAGTATGAATGAAGTTTTGACACATTGTAAAGCATTAAAATTCAAGAATGAAGTGGCCAAACTTAGTAGTGTATTCAGTACTTCAAGGTAACGAATGCTGACGCGCAATCGTAGCGGTCAGCAACGAATGAACTAGTGTGCTGCATATTTAAATATTTTACATTTATTATGACGTCAGCTTTATCAGAAAAGTTTCCCACTTACAAGTTTAATTTTTCATAAAGTTTTATTTCAATTTCATTATTCTTGTGAAGAATTACTTACGAATTATGTAACATTCAAGAACGTAAATAGCATTATTAATAACAATAGTAGATACATTATTTAAATGTAGATCGTGCCATGAAACATCACTCTCAGAAGTAATATACTCATTTTTCACGATTCAGACATCCTCGGGCTTAATTTCGTTGTTTTTGACAACCATTTCGTCAAGCGATCACGTGATTTTTGTCAAACGTGAACTCTCAAATATTTGACGAAACTGTTTACTCACAATAGCACGTGCTAGCTTTCCTTACCGCTTCCTTCCTTTTTCCTGTGTTGTTTCGACGTTATGTTACAAAGTTTTTTATGTGTTTGCTCTGTTTTATTTATATTTTCATCAAATATATATATGATTTAATTGTCCAAAGCAACGAACTTGCGGGTGATTTTATAATTCTATAATTTGTATTTTATTCTGTATAACGAAAATAGGATGATAAAATGTTTCTTTTACTTTTGAAGAAATTCGTATGTTCAAAGAAGTGACGAAAGTAATTTTCTCAATTTGACGAAATATTCGCTCGGAGTATTTCCCTGGAAACGGTTTCGTCAAAATTACAGAGAATTTCGTTAAATTTGTTGAGTATCCATTTCTGAGAGTGATGAATGTTATTAGACCTCGACTTCGTTTGTATCTGTCCGAACGAGGATTTCAATAGTTTAAAACCTTCCCCGACAATTCAGTCACATTTTGCAAAAAACCACTCAGAAATCGTTCCAAAAGTTCATATATATATATATTAATTAGCCTGTAGCGAACACGCATGCAGACATTGTGATATATGTATACAGTCGAACCTCGTTAACATGAACACGCTTAACTCTTAAATATATATACAGTCATAAACAATGTAACTATCCTTGAGAAAGGTTTATATGTGTTTTGGGAAATAAACGACCTATTTAATTACTTTTTATTTCTTCAACTTTTTGCAAGATTGTATTTCATTTCGTAGGCAGAATGTTTCTTTCTTTTTCACTATTGCTTTCTACCTTCATTTTTTTACGCATTTATTTTTTCAATTATGATGAATGACGTTTATAAAAATTTAAATTCAGTATTAATATTTTCATGAATTTTTTGTGCATCGTGTACTGCACTCTGAATTTTGACCATTACTGTGATGAAATATCATTTTCATCACAGATTCTCGGTTTCATAAACATTAACATCCATTCCATACTCTCAGATATGTATATATATTTTTTAATTAGTGAAGGTCGCTGTTAGATAATTTATCAACGCCATGAATACAGTTAGTGAATGGGTCCAATTTGTAAGGAAAACAAAAAGATGAAGATGCGATAAAAGTAAAAACTCCCTCTCATTATTCTTAGAAAAGTCGTGTGTTATCGCATAAAGAACCTACTTAAACGGCACTCCACAAATCAAGGAAACACTACACTGGAGAAGAAAGTGAAGATTAAAATTACGCTATCGAAAAGAGACCTTTATTATATTTTCGCTCTTAAGTTGCTGACAGTCAATAAATATTTAACTGGAAGTATATATTTATTTCCAGATTACATCATTAACAATTCTCTTTATTTCAATATAAGAGATATTTAAAAAAGGATGAGTGAAAGTATAAATAACATAGCTGTTATTTTGTATCTCTTGAATCGAATATATACAAATACCTCTTGAAAATAAGAATGAAAAGGAATTTGTGTCATTGGAATAGCAAATGTATATATATATATATATATATATATAATATGTATTAATATTTGATCCAAATAATTGGTTTAATGCTGAAGTGAATCTTCTTTAAATTTTATGCACTGATATTATTGTATTACTATATATATATATATATATATATATATATATATAAAGAATGGAAAATTATGTTGTTCAAATAGATTTTTAGCGTATTCCAGCTGTACAGACTCTTTGTCTCGTTTAAATTTCATTAAATTACATTGTCTATTTGATAACATAACAGACACAAGGATGAAAAGGCAGATAGGTGTAGACTAAATGAATTCGTAATCACCCTTCAACGTGGTTGTAAAGTGTAAAAAATGCTTAATAAAATCAAAAATGCAATTCCAGCAATTTCTGGTTGCAGTCTTTAGTATTATGTGAATATTTTTGAATGGCCCTGTAAATCTTTATGATAATCGTACTGCATTCTATAGAATATATATTTACATATTTACATACCAATAGAAAATGTCAATTTCATTATGGTCTGTGCAAAATAAAGGTCTTAAAATGTGGTTTAAAAAATACATCTCCTAGAACACAATGCTTTGAAATTCTTTCAGGTGCCCCTGTATACAAACCAGGGGTGGTATTTACCCCCATTTTCAATAGAGAAAATTTCATAGTGAGTGAGAACATGTATCAATTTCAAAGAATTCCATGAATATTTCAGGGAGTTAGGGTACGAACAGACATACTGAAATCATAAGCATTTTTCAAATTTGTTGGAAAGTGTTTAAAAAGGGAGATAGAGAGCGATAATATAGGATAATGAAACATAATTCATTCAAATCGTAAACCTAAGTCAGCAAAATATAAATGAAAAGTGATATATGGTAATAAAAAAGTTGACACATAAATATTTAACTTCACATTTATATACGAAAATATTAATAGTTAAGGGAAATTAAAATTTGAAAAAATGAAATCCAACAACATTGAAATTTAAAACCACAAAACGATGGAAAAGCATTTTCAGCAGTCGGTGCATATGTACCAAAAGAAAGCAAACAGTATTTAGCAACAAATCATACATTTCATTGAGTTTATACTATATAAGTATTAAATTATGTGTTGTCCTCTGCCAGGTTAGTGATTTTAACAGTGTTCCCTGCGTCTCAATTCATTTTCTCGTGAAAACGGCTTTTCAGTTTTATTTTACTTTTTATTAATATTCTCGCCTGTCTATCTTCTGATAGAGAATATATGGCTAGTTGAAACACTGTTTCGTTTATTTTAGTGCTCTTACGCTTACTACTGTTTTTGAGCCGTTTTATGGCATTAAATTTCAATGCTGTTAGAGTTTACGGTTTTAAATTACTAATGTTGCTAATTTTTCTTAACTATTATATTTTCGTTAATAAGCTCTGAAGTTAAATATTTATGTGTGAGTTTTTTCATTAACACACACATATATGTATTAATTTTTGCTAGCTTAAATATTTTTTGCGGTAATTCTTATTTTTATTTTAACTCTTTTTCTTTGTTAACATACGGACTTACAGAGAGTTTGGGGAAAGTTTGGAGCACGTCAGATTGGTTTAATCAGCTTCACTCGTCTTGAACCGTGGTACTCGTTGCTTCTCGTTCTTCTTATTTATTTATTTATTTCTTCTTATTTTTTTACTGTTATACTTATATATATATATATATATATGAAGTATCCTTTTCTCCATTGCCTGGCTTTCCCGCAACGCAGAGTCCAAGCGGATGATCACCTGACAGTAGCAGAATATTGAAGGAAATGAGTACTGCTGACGTGGATGGCGTTACTTCCTGTTTGGCGCCGCTGAAGGAAACTAGCGTCTCGCCGCAGCGCTGGCTCCCTACAAAAATGCTAACTGAGCATGCGTACAGACTTGGATTTTTGAAAGTTGTTGGATTAGAATTTGGATTCGAGCAAGGTAAACAGAGTTTGGCGAGGCATCACCCTTTTAGCACATTTTCCTAATTTAAGTGTATTCCTTTAATACAAGACAATTAAAAAAAAAGTTAACTAAATTTTTTTTTAAAACGAAACTGCCATTTCCTTGAAATATCTTCAATACAGATTTATATTTATTGATTTTCTTTCTTTCTTTTTTTAATCTCTTATTTATTTTATTTTTTTAATCTCTTATTTATTTTATTTATTTATTATTATTTTTTTAATAGCGTAAAAAAAAAAAAAAAAAAAAAAAAAGAAAAAAAAAAAAAAAAAACCTTGGATTACAATACAAATTTAAAATATGTAATATTTATTTTTATGTTTAAATAATAAACAAAAATTATTTTATTTAAATTTTAATTATTATATAAACTTGTTTAAATTTGTTAAATGTGTTATTTAAATTACTTCTTTTTAAAATTCTTTTAGTGCAAAGATATTTCAAATGACAGAAACACTCCCCCCCCCCTCTAAATATTTCTTTCAATATTTTATTATAATAACTGCAATTTATGAATTAATAGATTACAAAGAGGATTTAAAAAAAAAAATAAATAAGTAAATAAAAACAGGTAAAATGTTTTATTAAAAATTATCAACCTTTTTTTTTTTTTTTTTTTTTAGGTAAGATAATAGATAATTAAAAAAAAAAAAAAAAAAAAAATCTTTAAAAACGAAACAGCCATTTTCTTAAAATATATATAATACAAATTTAAATTTATTGCTTTTTTTTTTTTTTTTTTTTTTAATATCTATTAAACAGTTTATTTTATTTTACTTAGCTTAAGGAAAAATAAATAAATAAATAAATCGTGGATTACAATAAAAATGTATAATAAATTTTTTAAATATGTAAAATATTTAATTTTATATGTTTAAATAGCAAACAAAAATTATTTCATTTAAATTTTAATTATTATTTAAACTTGTTTAAATTTGCTAAATATATTTCTTTTTTAAAATTCCTTTAATGCAAAGATGTTTCGAATGACAAAAACATCCCCCCTCCCTAAATATTTCTTTCCATATTTTATTAAAATAACTGCAATTTATGAATTAATACACTACATAGAGAATTGCTTTTTTATTTAATACTAATTCCTGCGAAGATTAAAAAAAAAAATATATATATATTTATTTATGGGAGTTAAGTTAATTAATGTGAAGAAAATAAGAAAACTTTAAAAGCATTCAACAATTATTTCAATTTAATAAAGCATGACTCACCATCAGATTCCCCCCCCCCCAAAAAAAAAGAAAAAAGAAAAAGAAAAGCAGGCAAATGTGCAACATGAATGCATCAGCACATTGCAGCAATTTTTCTACAGAATCTTTAAAAGTTTGTTTCTGAATGCGGGATTAGGCCTGAATGAGATGTTCTCTGGGCAGTCTTCATAAGGTGACCTAGCACATTCTAATGCGAGTTCCTAAGAAGACCATGGAAAAGTCGCACAACTAGGTTAACAAGTGTGTGCCTGATTCAAAGCTAGCGCCTACCATCTATCACCTTGGATGACAGAATCTCTTTGCCAGTGCAATAAATTTAGAATAAGAAATTTGTTTGAAATACAGATTTCAAATTCTAAAAGGGTTTTTTTTAAACTGATATTTTGGTAGTATTTTTCATTTATTTATTAATTTTTTCCATATAAATAAAAAAATATTAAAAAGGTTTTGACAACAAATTTTCGTCTGTAGTCAAAGCCTGACTATAGCACGGGAACCTGGGGCCCCTGACCTGAGCACCAAGATAAAGCACTAAACTCCTTAAAAATGCATTCATAAAAGTTTGTTGAGACATTTTTTTTTTTTTTCAAAAAGAAGTAATTTAAATAAAATATTTAAAAGGCAGTTTCGTTTTTACAGAACTTTATATATATATATATATATATATATATATATATTTTAATTATCAATTTTCCTAAAAAAAAAAAAGTTGCTGTTTTTTAATAAAACTTTTTACCTGGTCTATTTTTTAAAATCTCTATGTAGTGTATTAGTCCATAAATTGCAGTTATTTTAATAAAATATGGAAAGAAATATTTAGGAGGGGTTGTTTTCGTCATTTGAAACGTCTTTGCATTAAAGTAATTTTAAAAAGACATATATTTAACAATTTAACGAATTTAAACAAAGTTTAAAAAAAAAAATAAAATTTAAATGAAATAACTTTTGTTTACTATTTAAACATAAAAATAAATATTTTACATATTTAAAAATTCTATTATAAATTTTTATTATGATCCACTTTTTTTTTTTTTTAAGCTAAGTAAAATAAAATAAACTGTTTAACAGATTAAAAAAAAAAAAAAAAAAAAAAGCAATACATTTAAGTTTATATTGAAGATATTTTAAGAAAATGGCAGTTTTGTTTTAATTTATTAATTTTTCTAAAAAAAAAAAAAAAAAAAAAAAAAAAAAAAAAGTGATATTTTATACTAAAACTTTTTACCTGGTCAGTTTTTAAATTTTCTTTGTAGTCTACCAATTCATAAACTGCAGTTATTGTAATAAAATATGGATAGAATTATTTAGGAGGGGGGGGTTATCATTTCAAACATCTTTGCATTAAAGGAATTTAAAAAAGAAGTAATTTAAATAACATATTTAACAAATTTAATTACGTTTAAATAATAATTAAAATTTAAATAAAATAATCTTTGTTTACTATTTAAACATAAAAATAAGAATAAATATTTTACATATTCTATTATAAATTTTTATTGTAATCCACTTTTTTTTTTTTTTTTTTTTTTCCCAAGTTAAGTAAAAGAAAAAAAAAGAAAAGAAATGCGATAAATTTAAATTTGTATTGAAGATATTTTAAGAAAATGTCAGTTTCGTTTTTAAAGAATTTTTTCAATTATCTATTAATTTTCCTTTAAAAAATAGTTGTTATTTTTTAATAAAACACTTTACCTGGTCTTTTTTTAAAATTCTCTTTGTAGTCTATTAATTCATAAATTGCACTTTTGTAATAAAATATGGAAAGAAATATTTAGGGGGGGGGGGGGGTGTTTTTCATTTGAAACATCTTTGCATTAAAGGAATTTTAAAAAAAAATTAAATAACATATTTAACAAATTTAAACAAGTATAAATAATAATTAAAATTTAAATAAAATAATTTTTGTTTACTTTTTAAACATAAAAATAAATATTTTACATATTTTAAATTTGTATTGTAATTCAAGGTTTTTTTTTTTTTTTAAGCAAGTAAAAATATTAATAAACTGTATAAGAGATTAAAAAAAAAAAAAAAAAAAAAAAAGCAATAAATTTAAATCTGTATTAAAGATATTTCAAGGAAATGGCAGTTTCGTTTTTTTTTTTTTATTTTTAGTTAATTTTTTTAATTATCTATTAATTTTCCTAAAAATAAAGTTACTGTTACAAAAGAAAAAAAAAAAAAGAAAAAATTAGTAATTCAATTCAATATGAACTACCATACACATCTAACGCATAAACATAAATGGTAAACAATCTTACAACTTACAACCCTTCAGAAGTGTAGCAGTGCATAGCCAAATTACAGCATGCCAAACCTGCCAAGGCAATTTATTCAACTTTTTCGTAGGGAGCCGGCGCTGCGGCGAGACGCTAGTCTGAAGGAACGACATTCAGTTTTCGACGGGACGTTCAGACGGAACGTAATGACTGTTTCTTTTTGAGTTTTCGACGAAGCTTGCACACTAGACGGGTGCATCGCTTGCTTGTTTATAAACTTCATGTTTCGATGTATTTAGAAAGCGAAGACGTAAATAAGTTGTGTCACGAACAGTACTACTTCGACGGACATTACCAATGAGTGTTTACGTTAAATATAATCAATTTGATGACTTATTGATTGCTGAACTTACTTTGATGATTGATTTTAAATGCTCATTAACTTCCATGTAAATAGTAACTGTAAATATTTTAATTCTTTATTAAAAGTTAAGTAAATATTCGAATTAGTATTGTTCTTAAAGTTTTAAACCGCTCGCCAACCCACCTGATACTATATATATACATATATATATATATATATATATATACTCATCTATTAATGTCTCAAAAATAACTTATATTAACTTTTACATCACTTTTTTCTTTGTAAAAGGCTTCACTTCCCTATGTAATTGTTTATTTATATATTCGAGTCTTCCTTCCTCTTGTTTGGTTATTGTAATAATAAATTATTGTTTTTATTATTGTATAATAAATATTAAAATGTTTCAATTATTTAATTTTAAGATTAGTATTAGTTTAAACAATTACTATGATCAATTGCCAAAGCTACTGAAATCTAACCGAAATTGAAATAAAACGAGATAATTTGAAATATATAACAGCGTGTTTATATACAAGGCTTGATAGAATACAAAAAATGCAAATTAAATGGTTTTCTGTCACAAAGAGAGCATAAGCTAAATTTCTCTTTGTTCCAAGCCCTAACCATTTACTAACCACAAATCAAGAAAAGAAAAGAACAAAATATTAAATTAATAAGTTTAAACAAAGATTGAAAGAATTTGCTAACAAAGTATACTCACTATAACGTCACAAAAAACAAACAGCAAATCAAATACTACTGAATAACTGATAACCAAAAACATCGAACCAAATTACAAGCAATAATACTTAAATATAAAAGATTTACTATCAAGTTTATCCCATAGAGTTATGAAAATTTGTAGGAATTATAATTTTCAATCAAATTAACCGCGTGTAATTTTTTTAAAAAAGAATTTAGGATACAGTTATCCATTAAAAGCACAGTTAATTTTCTTGAGAATATAGAGATAAAATGAAAGTTAGCAGCAAGTTATCAGAAGATATATTAGAAAATATATGAAAAAATATATTAGTCTAAGAGATACGATTAATTATCTTAAGCATTTTATTTTTGGAAATCTTAAATTAAATTAAATATTTAATTGTAAATATTTAACTTTCAAGTTAGTAACTGCGATGAAAATTTTTTAATTTATGATATTTTTAGTCCTGCTATCTGAGAAATACATAATTATTTATTAAACACTTAAAACTAAAATTACTTAGCGCTGTCATTTGTACTACGTTTTTTAAAATATTAATCTTAAAAAATTGTACTTATTTAATTAAACTCTGGTTATCTACTTATTCTAATTTGTAAAGTACTTAAAAAAAATATATATATATATATATATATATATATATATATATATATATATATATATATATATATATAAATATTTATTTATTTATTTATTTATTTAAGATAAAATATCCTAAAAGTTTATTTAAATTATGAAGTTCGACCATAACCCGCAACTGAAAAACATCCATGATAAATAAAATTTTTTTTAACTATTATGATCGACCATAACCCACAAATAGAAATAACCATTATAAATAAATGCACCATTGTAATTGAAAAAAAAAAAAAAAAAAAAAAAAAAAAAAAACCAGGACAACAATTCATTAAAGTTTTATATTTTATTTATGAAAGAAAAACAAAATTGACTAAGTTTTATGTAAATCATTAGACAAAGATTGTTTTTTTTTTTTTTTTTTTTTTTTTTTTTTTTTTTTAATTACGTTTTTATGGTATCTGTTAGACAAGGATCGATATCTTTATGTTTATCATACAACTCAAATTCCAATTCCAAATCGTGATTAAGAATATTTTTTAAATCTAAGAAATTGATTACATTTGATTTTAAATCAGTTTCACTAATAGATAGATTATTGGGATAAATAAAAGGTAATTCTTGATTATTGTTATAATTATCTAAAAATTTTACTATAATGTCATAAATAGTCCGTTTCTTAGTTGTTTTAGCACTGTTATTTTCAAGGTAATCTTGTGTGGTCTCCAATAGAGCATTTGACTTTGAATGAATATCAATTAATTCAAAGTTTATTTAGGCAAGGCTTAGCAAAAATTTTTCAAGAATTTGTATCCAAGAACCAACAAATGATCCTATCGCTATTAATTCGTAATAACGCTTTTCATTATTACTCAACAAATTCTTTTTTCTCTCTTTAATTACTTTAAATCAGGCAATTTTTGGTTGCTTTCATTAAACATCGACTTACTACAATCACTTTGCTCATTCATGTGTCTGAAAATTGCATTCGATACAAGTATAAACCGATATTAACCGATTTGAATGAAACTCAGTATATGCATTGCCATAATAAAATTCGATGTAGTTTATTAATGAAGTCGATTGTCGTCATGTTCCAAAATGGCGGCCTGTTGAAAATTTAAAATCGCATTAAATACGCATTTATGAACCGATTTCTATGAAACTCGGTATGTACAAATATAGCCCATATAAAGATATCACATCATCAGAGCAACAAAAACCGTCTGTTAAAGTCAAACGAATCTTGGCGAATTTTAAAAATGTGTCGTTAGAATTGATGATCGCCACACTCTTAGGATTATAAGATGGGAATGAAATATAAATGAGAACATTTTCACAAGGATGAAAGTCCGTGTTTCAGTGTCGGAAATATGTAACGTAAAACAGTCAAAAAAAGAATAATAAAGTTTTAGATTAAAAATGCAAAATGTCAAAAAGAAACGCTAAATATGAAAAGGAAGACGGATATGGTATGGTATGCTATGATACATGGGTTACAGCAAGTTGACTAGACGAAAGTCTTAGGTTTGGACTGTATGCTCTCTCAGTCAGAAACTTTCTGAATGATCCTTTAAAGAACGCATTCATGCTAGTTTCAGAGAAACACACGAAAATCTCCGAGCTAAGCCTACTGGCGAGACTTGGTATCCAACCCAGCACCTTTCATCTACCTGCTTTGAAAGGAAAACGTCTCGACCACTGGTTATAGACTGCACAAAAATTGCTGCAATCCGGTATCAAAAATTAAAGGTGATACAGATATTAATCAGTTCTAATGTGATTTTAATTTCAATTTTTGCTTTTATTTTTATTTTTTAATTATTAATTTTTATCTTTTTAATTTTTCCAAAAGAAAGCAAATTCTTCGCTTAAATTAAAGATGGCAGACATCCAAGTTCATTGAATGTCAAGTGGTATACAAATTTCGAGACTACGCCTACAGCATTTAAAAAATAAAGAAAGAAAGAAGAAAATGTTAGTATATATTTTGAAATTTCCCAAATGATAACCTACAGGGAAAAAAAAAAAAAAAAAAAAAAAATGTTCACAGCGGAAGTTATCTTTTGTCTTAATTTACAAGAATCATTAATCAAGATCAAAAGAGTTCCAAGCAAAGATGAATTATGTACAAACTGATAAGGAGTATACATTCTAATGTCTATTTTAAAAGAACAAGTAATTTCCCAGACAATGCATCGGAGTCTCATGGGTTCGAATACCATTAAATCTCTTCACTAACTCAAAAAGAAAAGGGGAAAAAAAGGTTGTTTCATCTCCTGTTCGATGTTTAAACGATTAAGAAAACAAAAAATCTTTAGCGTAAATTTAAAAAGGAAAAAAAAAAAAAAAAAAAAAAAAAAAACATGTCCCTGTGGAAATAAAATGGTTTTGCGATTTCTACTTTTACAGACGATGGGAAAACTACTTTTAGTTGAAACTTTTTCCTCTTGAAGACTTTAGAAGAAACTTTGTTCCGAAGATATTTTAGGTCTTGCTTATGAATGGGAATTGTGAATGGAATTAAGAGAATATTAAAAAAAAAAAAAAATGTATCTTAAATTTGTCTTGACTAACAAAGTATAGTTCTATAAATGGCATCCTTATAAAAGTATTTATCAAAAGCAAATAAAAAAAGTTTCAATAGCAAAACTTGAGGCAATAACGCATTTAAATTTTTTTTTTTAAATAAAACTTAAATTACAAATTGAAAGAAAAAAAATTTAAAAGTTCTAAAAGAAGCTGATTTTTCTACACAGAGACTTAAAGCTTACAGCGCTAAATAAGTACATTATAAATGAAATATTCCTATTTCAGGAAAAGTTGGCTAAAAAAGTTACGTATTTGAGCAATAGCTGCAATCAAACCTAAATTTTGTCAAAGAATGGTGAAACAATCCTGAAATTCGGCAATCAGGCGTAAATAATAATAATAATAATAATAATAATAATAAGGAAGAAGAAGAAGAAGAAAAAAAATTAAATATTCTGTCAAAGACGGAGTTTAGTTTAGTACGGAGGACTACTAATTTCAATACGTATTTTTTTTTTTTCTTTTCTTTTCTTTTTTTAATTTTTCCCGTAAAACTGAACCACGCACTTTTTAAAATGACTGAAATGAATTAAAACGAAGCGTTTCCACCTAAATTTTATACTTTAGTTAATTTTAAAAAATCTATTTGTCGTGTCGAAAAACTGTTTGCACCCCTGGATTCAGAAAAATCGCTTATTCTATCATTTGGTGCTGAATTCGTAACGACAGGACTGATTTTCTAATTTTTATTCGTGTTACACAAAACTGGTCTACAAAAACTCCATCTTGAAACTAATAGTCCTCCGTCCTAAAAAAAAAAAAAGAAAAGAAAAGAAAATTTACTAACTTGTTGTGAAATGATCGTTTATTTCGGATATCAGACTTAAAAAAAAATATCGATCATGTGAATGCAAAGAAAAATAAATTTTGTAACTAATTAGAAATCAACAGCTAGAAAAATTTAATTATGACAATTTTTAATGGAATGGTCTTGAATAACTTCAGTCTTGAAAAGCCTATTATATAGGTGACTAAAATTTGAAGAGATTTTTCAACCCCTGCCTTAAAAAATAATTCGATTTTAGTTATGTTTTTTAGTTATTGTTTGGCTAGTTTAGTTTAAAAAAATCACATAAAAACTTTCTTTATATAGCTTTTATTTTAGAGAGAAGACATAAAATAATTTCCTTTAACATGTTATGGAATTTGTTTATAAGTAGCGAAACACATTATGCAAATAATAATACACTTCGAATAATGTCCACTTAAGTCTCAGCATCTACAAGAATTTTTTTGTGTTATAAAGTAAATTAAGCTGTAAAATTAATCATACTATGTTCTTTGTGCATTTGAATAATACATATAATTTCTTTTTGAAATATTCGCAGTAGAAACCCATTAAAATATCTTTTAAATACTGTCATGTATTTCTTTCTTTCAGGAGTTGTATATAAATTATAGTAGAAACCTTCATAACGTATTTACTGGACACATGCTATAATGAACCTGGATAACATAGATAAGTTTCATGTTATTTTGAAAATGTTCGCATCAACGAAGACTAAACAAAGCGAATTCACATAATCTAGTATCAGCCAGTTGTCGAAATTCTAACAATATTTTTTAGTAAATGTATGTAAAAAATACCTTTAAAAATTCTAAATTTCTATGTACATTATGCTCTTAGTAAATAACTCTATCCTTAGAGGGGGAAAAATCATTCTAAGTATCTTTATTTACATCGCGATTCATATCCCTGTAAACTTCTTTATCTCTTTACCTTCTAAACCGACCCGTCAGAATTCTTTTTTTTTTTTTTTTTTTTTTTTTTTGACATTTCAATAGCTAAGAATACTGTCAATATCAAAACAATATGTCAACAGTTTAAAAAATTATTTATAATCACTTCTGTTACCAGATATAAAAGAACCTTTTAAAAGAAATTAAATATACTAACTTCTGTTGCCAAAAGAAAAATAATAATATTAAAAAATGTAGAATGATGCAAAGGGGCAGAGTTATATTTGAGATTTAAAAAAATAAACAGTCAAAACTAAATTTACAAAATAAACTAAATTCCAAGTCGTTGTATTGCATTTTAATTAATTGCACATGCAGATTTAACAACTTTCTAAAACAAGAATTTTAAATGCCAGAAAAAGTGTAACAATAATTTATTTTTTCTGCAACGCACATTAACCTTGCCTTTCGAACAATACTACTTTTAAGTCCTTTCTCTTCATAAAAATTGAATAAAAACGTTCAGCAAATTTCATGTTTGACTATATATAGAGATGTTTTATTAACTTTGATCCAAAGGGTGATCCATGGTTAATGATTCATTCTCTTTGATCCATGGTTAATAATAACTTTAAATGTTCGATTTTTTGAGTTCTTATACGATAAGGAAAAACAATACACATGCATTAATTCATTTACATATATAGACCATTTCATTTCATTTTCTTTAAGTTCTATCATAAAAATAATATAAAATAAATAAATAAATAAAACCCATTATCCTCCATTAAGTTTTCATTAATGCATGTCAAAGAAAGGAGGGTTTGAAGAGCTCAAAACACTCACCCTTACAAAATAAGTATAAACACTCTTTTGTATTTCCAAACTCGAGAAGCGCTAATAAAGTGGAACGAAAACTCCTGAAATTAAGAAAAATTTCTACTGAAGTGAAACACTAACTCAAACTTTTTTACAAATGATTAGATTTACATCCAGCCTCTTGAAACAAAGTTCTTTAATCTTCTCTAAAAAAAATTTTTTTTTTTTTGAGAAACACTTGATCTCTTCCTTTCAAAGTCGATTTCTTTCTTCCATTTTTTTTTTTCTTTTTTTGAGAATGACTCAGACTTCGAGACAATACATCAGTTGGTTTGACATAAAGAATCCACTTTATTCTTCCCTAGTGATTGAAAAATCGTTTGTTTCGGATCTTGTTCAGTCATTTGAAGCGCGTTTTTGTATTTTTCTTTTTAGGTCTTCAAATTTTTCTTGCTAAAGATTCTTAAATGTCTCTGGAGACGAGGGAGTTTAGTATAATTTCGCTATTACAAGTTAAGAAACAGCTTATTTAGAGAAAGATTTTTTTTTCAAGTAGAGTAAAAAAAGAAAAAAAAAACAATAAAATAGGTAGATTGATTTTTTGAATTTAGGATCGAATGCGCAGAAATTTTTAGATATGAAAACATAATACGTATTATGTAATAAATATTTAAATACACAGATTAAATTAACAAAGAAAAAAAAAAAAAATCTGAAAAACGCTGAAAATTTTAAAATACTGAAAAAATTATTTTCAGTTTAAGTAATTCGGCACGACTCTTCATCGAGTACCGAAAGAGAAAAAAAAAAAAAAAAAAAAAAAAAGACAGGGATGTCAGTGTAAATGCAGCACAACATACTACAGTAAAGCACCGTTTATACGTCTTTCAAGAGACTGACGTAAAATTACGTATAAATGAAAAGTCGTACAATCGAAATTTTAACAATAACTACAACTTTGATTACTACAAATTTAATGACACTAAAGCAAAATTTACATGAAAATACTAATTAATAAAGTTTTTTAAGTTAGTAAATATATATTATATTTTTTTAGACAATAGTTAATTAAAAAAAAAAATAAATAAATACATAAAAAATTGTTATAAAAAAAGGAAAAAATCATACTATTAATGCTGCATATTACTTAACAGGTGACGTTGTCGTCACATTTTCTCAAACATTTTAACATAGCAGTATAAATTTTATATGAACGTACAAATTGGAAATTATTTTTGACCAATTACGTAAAATAATATATATATATAATAGTAATATTCAACCAGGATACAATTTTTGCATAAGTAAGAGCATCGGAAAGGGTGAAAGTAATCTCCCTCCCCAGGAGTATAAAACTTCAACATGAGATTTTTTTTTTTCTTTATCTAGTCAGTCAATAACTTGAAAACGAGTGGTTGAAATATATATCTGTGATAATTTAACAGATTTATCGATTTTTTTTTTTCATTTTTTTTGACAAAAAGTTTTCGTGGTAAAATGCATTTTTTTAAATGTCGTCTGTGGAGCACTAAATTGACTTTCTTCCGAAATTTAGGGTTATACTTTTCCGTGATAAAAATTGTCTGAACTCATTATGAAAACTAATTTTTTGGTAACTAAGAATTTGAATTTTTTTTTCAGTGCATGAATTTTTACAGACAATTGCAGGGGAAATTTTCGTGATGGCTTACACAAACTAAGTTTAATTTATATAATTACATTGGGTTGTTCGATAAATAATGTTTTTTTTTTTTTTCATGTTTTTGAAAGTGAATTTATTTATATTAACAACAAACATTAATCATTGATATATTGACCATTTTGTTGGATGACTTTTTTCCATCTTTCGGTAAGCTGAAAAATTCCACGTTCGAAGAAGCCTTGGTTTTAGAAGCGAAGGTTTTAAAAAACGACATTATTTATCGAACAACCCAATAGTAAGAGAAGCAAAGGAACTTTGCAGTATATTATAAAATAGTTAAAGCATCAAACTTATACTTTTTATTATGCATGTATTGTTGCCGTTAACCGTTATATAGATGTATATTTTACAAGTGGGACCTACATTTTTCGTCTGATAAAGAGTGATACTTGATTATTTCCACTGAATTTACTTTTCATGTTTACTATTCATGGTATTTACTTACAATTTTCTTGTTCTTCATCATCACCCGATATTTTATATTTAACTACAAGTAAAGAAAAACTTTGTATTTCTCCTGTGGCGGATTATAAACATTGAGAAATAACAGAATTACTATTTAGTATTTACGTATAGCCAAAAACATGTTATCGCCCTTGAGTATCCATTATGCTGTGTACAATGAACAAGAATTTAATGACTCCGAAAGAAAAAAATTCTCCTCTGAACAACATTTAAATATCTATGCAGTGCACTCTGTTTGAGAGAACTATAAAATGTTAATGAGGTATTTTTTTTACTAAAAAATACTTTATACTTAACTTTAAAATACATATTTTATGACAGTTCGCCATGATAAAAACTGTTTATGAAATTCAAGATCCGTAGTTTACGATGCACATTATTATTGGTAATTAATTACCTTTTATTTATTAAATTCAAGGTATCCCTTTTACGTTTTATACCGATGCCATTTCTTATCTGAACTTATGTTTTCTTAAATTTAAAATATGTACTTTATTAAATTTCATTAAATAGTAAATTCTATAACGAAATATATAAATTCAAGATTTGTTTTTATGACTTATTATTAGATTGTATTACATATATAGTCAAAATCTTACGAGGTCAAAAACGAATTATTAGAAATTTTACTTTCTTCTATATTCAATAGCAGAAAGTATTGGATTCGTAAAAACTTTCGACTTTTGCTTTTTGATGGATTTACACGCTTTCAGAAGTCCAGAACATCATTTGATGATTTTTAGAAAGTTTATACCTGTGTTTGTGTGAGACAAAATTATGTGGCAGCTCTATCTCAAGAACTATTGCATAGAATTTTATATAAATTTACATGTAATTCCACCTTGGCACAAATTAGTGCCCACCAGATTTTGGTGAAAATTTCATAACAGGTAAGATGCCATTCCATTTTTTACAATTTTTAATACAGCAGTATAGTACAAAATTCTGTATAAGATGGACAATCAGAATTATTTTTAATGAATCATGTTGAAATTTAAAAGAATTATTTAAAGTAGTAATTGTCAACTAGAATATCTTTTTTTTGATGTAGGAGTATTGTTTCCACCTTCTGAGGTTATAATTTTTGAATTTAAGTATTTTTCAAAGAAAAAAAAAAAAAAAAAAAAAACTCGGTAATATCTTTAAAATGAATAATTAAACAATAGATCAGTGATAATTTAAAAACACCGTTATCATGTTCTTCCTTTTTACAAAAAAAAAAAAAAAAAAAAAAAAAACTTTGGAAAGAAATAATAGTTTCTTCAGATATCATCTATAAGGCTCAAAACTGACCTTTTTTGGACGTTTAGTGTTATGATTATCTGAGATTAAAATCATCTGCTTTCATTCTGGAAAATCGCAACAAATCATAATAATATTATTTAATAAATAATTTTAATAAATAATACGTACAGCGTGTATTTGTATAGGAAATTATAAAATAAAGATTTGTGGTATCCAAAACATACTATTTTTAAAAGTAATTTTTAACTCAAGAATCTAAAAACACTTCAACAAAACAAAAAGACACAAATCCCATTTTTCAGTATCAAATATCTCGATATATCATCTTCAAGCTAGATGTTGCCGTCCGAAAAACATGCATTCACATGTCAGTTTGGCTTAAGCATCTCGCAGAAAGACACAAAAACGCTGAATATGACGGTACACAACATAATTTAGTAACCGTGGAAAATCCATTTGTTTGTGTCAGAAAAGGGACGATGAATGAAATATCTGAGGGTAGAGGGTTAAAAAAAGTGAAGGGTATGGAGGTCTATCTTCCGTGATCTATGTTCGATTTGTAATTCGGTCAACACCCTCATTTATCTTTAGGGAAAAGAGTATAAAAAAATAAAGGAAATTCTTACTAGAAAGTGAATTATTTTTGTTGTTAATGAAAATTCGAAAATAGGTTTAAAGTGAACAATAAAATAGGAATTAGCGATAGTATCTTAATCGGTATAAAATTCTTGATGGGCACATATGCAATAGATTCCCGATCATGCGTATAACTCACCATCTTCTAATGAGACTGGTATTCATCTAGCAAAGCTGGCGGATGGATTATATGAATGGATTGTACAAGAAGATCAATTCTTGATTTACAATAATAATAATATGTATGACTGTTGTGTGTATATGCGGGTGTGTTCACTAGATGCTGTTCCAGAGATAAGTTACCAATCCTTGACAAACAACATGCAAAGTGACTTAGTTATTATCACGTGACGAATAATAAAGAAAGAGGCTTATAAACAATTCTCGCAGAAAATGCCACTGTATTTCAACACATAATCAATTAAAAGTTAATAATAAAATGAAACATTGTTTAATAATTTTAAAATAAAAACACTTTAAACACACGTCAATTAAAATGATATTTAATTAATTTTTTTTTTTTTACTTATATACAGAATCGCAAGCATCTAGAGGAATTACGTTTTTTGGTTTCATATTAGCAGTTTAAATATATTGTTGAAATAATTGCCAATCTTCAACTACTTGAGGAGATGTTAAACATGAGAACAAATGGGTAACGTGAAGTCTGGTGGAGGTTGTCTGTAAAGATCCACTTTACGACTGCAAACCTGGGAGCAAAAAAGAAGTGGATCTTGCAGGGCTACCAAACTGCTGCATGTTGGAGCTGTAACTACTGTAGGAGTTTACATGTGCTGAAGAATCATACGTTAAAAAACCGGGAAGCAGAAAATAAGTGCAACTTGTAGGGCTACCAAAGGAATTGTAGCTATTTGTAGGAGTTTACTTGTATTGAAGAATCATACATCGGCAAACCAGGAAGCAGAAAAGTGAATCTTGCTAATAATTGAATGTGAAAGAAAAGTAAATTCTTCTAATATGAAACTAAAAAATTTAATTCCTGAAGATGTTTTGTATATAAAAGCGAAAAGATTCGAATCTGTATATAATTTTTAAAATGTTTTTAATTAAATATAATTTTAATTGACGTGTTTTTAGGAAAATTCACGTTTACTGTCAGCCTTTAGGCTGCCTGTTGCAACATATGGTAAAAATTGGGTTAACACGAAAATGGATATAACAATTTCAATAAAAAATAGGGTTAAGGTTTACTTATTTTTATATTTATTTATTTTATTATTTACTTATTTTATTTTATTTATTTTTATTTTTATTTATTTATTTTATTTTTATTTATTTATTTATTTATTTATTTTATTATTTATTTTTATTTATTTACTTATTTATTATTATTATTATTTATTTATTTATTTATTTATTTATTTATTTATTTATTTTTATTTATTTATTTTTTTTTTTTTTCTTGAGAAAACAAACCCATACGACTTATTCTCATTTTAATTAGAATGGGCTATTCCCACCTGACATCAGAGGTCATATGATAGAGGAAAAACAAATAACAGACGAAGTCTTGTTTATCTAGAGCGATTGCTGAAATAACATATTTTCTATTCTTATTTTTGATCAATCGTATTTAATCTGTGTTTTTTTTTTATGCATCATCATTTTAATCCATTTTATATCATTATTCATCATATTTTGTTTGCTGTATACATTTACAATCATCGTTTATTTTATATTTGTTATTGATGTTCATGAAGAACATGTTAAATACTCTGATTTTCGGTACTTAAATCAGTGACAGTGCAATATCGTACTGCGTAAATCCATTTAATTCAGTAACTAAGTTAATTAACTTGTTGTAACAACTTTATGCAATTAAATTAAATGAAAACATTTTAAAATTTCAAATTATAATCCATAAACATTCCACGAGAACAAGCTATTATTTATTGCTAGATCAGTTAATGTAACAGTTGCACTAGAACATACAAAAATCGATTCTTACTGTTGAAAATAAATAAACACATAAAGTGTTTTTAAAAAATTATTAAATTTACAAATACAACTATTCTACTGTTTACAAATGCACAATATTACTTTTATTTTATTTTATATTAAATATTAACATTTTTGTTCTTAAGAACAATATTTAATTGAATTCGATTATCAGAATTCGATTATTCGTTTTCCTCTATCACATGACTGAGCAGACGAAACTGGGAAGAGTCCATTGGCGTTCATTGTTAACCCTTACTTCATCAGTTGCAAAATATGACAGAAAATCGATTTTCTCAGAAATGGATATAATGATTTTGATAGAAAGGGTTTTTTGAGATGACAATCTCATTTGATTTAACTTCATTCTCAGAAAACTTATTTTCCAGTATGAACTGTTACTCAGTCCATTGCAAATATGACTGAAACTTAGTTTGAGAAAAAATGACTCTATGATTTTGATAATAACAGAATGACAAATTTTCATCTTCATAAAAACCAGTATTCATTCTTAAAACTCACTCCAGCCTTTAAAAAAAGAGAAGAAGAAAAAATTCTTTTTTGAAATGCATAGAACGATTTTGATAAAAATTTAAGACAAAGGTTTTTTTAGGTAATGAGAAATCCATCTGACCTATCCTCACCGTCAGGAAATTTAGCAAAAATGATTATAAAGTGAGATTAAATATGATGTTTAATGTTTCTGAAATTTTCTTAGATTTCTTGATTAGAGAAGAAGTCAAACCTGCTAGTACTTGAAATAAATATATTAACATTAAAATTTGTAAGCGAGAACTGTTCACGACTACAAAATTCTTTTTTTCTATTTTACACAAACGTAAAGATGGTAAAATATTTAAAGCATTAACTTACTTACCTAAACATTATTTACTTTACGATACATAATTATTATTGAAATACTTAGTCAATTTATAGAGTACATTACGTGCATTTTCATTTAACACCTTCATTTTAAAAAAAAGTCATATATTATATAATTTCCATAAGTAAAAGCACAGTGACATGTTTGCATTAACATATGATATTCGACACTAAGACGACTCTCAGAATAAATCCACATCCATTTATAACAGTCGAATTCGACACCAGTAAAGAGTGTATGGTGACATTCGTCACTGTAATGTAAAGGGGAGATCCCTCTGCACTCTCCTCCATATACATTCGATTTATATTTTTGTCAACGCATCATATGTCTCATATTCTCTGTGAAAAAACGAATACACGGTAAAGATGTTTCAACAGTAAATTTTAAATTATTTAAATGTATATAAAAGTTTTTATTATGTACTATAACTTGAAGCATTTTAGAAATAGTTCATTGAGTTTATCTGATTCATAAAAATCGATTATAAAGTGTAATTATTTTTTGAGCTGTATAGATTGTGTAATTAAACAGCAGTTTCCGCTTACATTAAAACAGTAATGTTTTAATAACCCGTAGTACACTTGATACTGCTAGGTAATTGCTAGGTATTGCTATGTAAGGTCAAAAGAACATTAGAGAAAATAATACATATCTATATACATATATATCGGATTCATTTATTTAATAATAATAATAATAATAAAATCCCAAGTTTCTAGAAACTGACACCCGAAATTGGGTCATTGCCAAAACAATTTATTGAAATAAAGAAAATAATTTTTCATCCTTCGTTTGGAGGAATGAATAAAATAACTGAGAAGAAGGATGATTTAGCAAAAGGAAGAAAAGGCGTCACAATTGCAACAAGGCACTGAAGAAAAAATTATTCGTGATTTGAAAAAAAAAAAAAAAATCTAAGTCTAAATTATAATTTAAAAGAATATGTAATTCTACGTAAGCAGCGCCCATTGGAGGTTTGGCAGCTTTCTTTAGCGGCTATCGTTATAAACCGCTAAATTATGATAAAATCATTTTGCTAAATTAGAGGAAAACGTTTAAAAAAATGATTACCGTAATTTCGCGTATATAACCCGCGGCAGAAGATAACCCGCAGCATAAAAATTTTATCCAAAAATAATTATAACCGAAAGACACCCCGCACTTCTACAATCACATGGTCGGCAATTTTGTAATTTAAATACTAATTGCTATTATAATAATAAGTAGGAAAGGATACAAATAATAAATATACGAATATAAATAATAAATTAATTAATTTACTTACCTATAATGAAAGAGCAAACAATCATAACTTATTATTAATCTTTCTCTATATATAAATTACTATAAACTGGAGTAACTTCTAATGATTAACACCCTTATTCAATTTATAAGAAAATTATAAATTAATAATAAATTTATTTACAAAATTCATTCAAATCCATCGAATTCGGATTCTTCCGTATCAGAATTAAAATGTGGCAATATATTTTAAGACTGTTCGTCTTCATCATCCTTGTTATCCTCTTCATCACGTTCCTTTTCACTGTCCTCAATTTCATGGTCATTATGCGTTAACATAATCACGACTGCTGACGTGAATTCACGTCATTTTAACTTTTATAGCTGTAGTTGCCACTGACGTAAATTCGCGTCTATTTATATTATGTTCCTGGTTGCAGATGACGTGAATTTACGTCATTTAAAGAATTTTTATGGAAACGATACTTTAGTATTATTTCGGTAGTGTTATTAGGATATTAATTCTTCGATAGTATTATAGGTTCGTTCTAATATTATATGACTAATCAACTTCAGATAATTACAAAAATAACATTTTAAAACATTATATCTAATTTTTTATGCACATTTAAACACAAAAAGTTTGTAGCTACTAGCTAGAGTTTACTTCAATATTCCCTAATAATCAGCTTTAGAAAAGTAAAAAGTATACCGGTCATGAGTGTTAATAATCAAGACTTTTTGAATCCAGATTTTATTATTTTTATAGTAATAGAGTCTCAAGCATTTATTACCCATTCAGCTACTTTCACTAGAAATGCTTTGATTTTTTTCTTATTCGTGAAAGATACCCCGCACCGGATGATAGCCCGTAGGACATACAAAGTCAAGTTTTTTTTTTTTTTTTTTTTTTTTTTTTTTAAGATTACCCGCGGGTTATATGCACGAAATTACGGTATAATAAATAATAATGTTCAGAATATTAAAACTGGTATGAATAATAATAAATTTAAACTGAAATAAATTATGGTTCTTTTCTGCTATCGGGGTTGGAATCGGCTAGAATTAAAAAAAAAAAAAAAAAAAAAAAAAAGTAATAAATTTAAAGTTATTTAGGCATTATCTCTTCGGCATACAAATTAGAGACGATTGTGATAAATTTTCGACGATTTTAGTATTATTGACTATTTATCGTGATAATTGGGCTCTGTTTTTAATTTGGAGAATATGGCAAATTCGAAAAAGATTCATTTGAAAATATCGATTGCTAAGCGGGCGGTGACCAACCAGTAATATAATAATAAACTTTTCGTTTGATTTAAAAAGTGCTTCTTTGTTGTGTTAAGAAGAAAGTTGTTAAAAAAAAAAAAAAAAAAAAAAAAAAAACTTCTTTATGTGCGATTAATTCTGGGTTCTTATTTTTCAAGGAACTTTGTTCTGGCGCTTATTTCCAAGGAACATTTTTACCATCTTCGGGTTTCTCTCTTCATATTAGGTTGATTTCTTTAGAAATCGACCTATTGCAATAATTCCATTTATCTATCCATCTAACTATATATATAGATATAATGAAAAATTTGTCATCACGAGAATTCCCGAAATAATAATCAAAACCAAACCAAAGTTGGAGGGTGAACATATCTCACTAGACCATATAAGGATCTCCACCAAGTTTATTAATGAAGTCGATCCGCCATTTTCGTAGCTGTCAACATTACTGATTTCTAAATCAGATTTTAACACCAGTAATTTTAAAAAGAAATCCGTGACATATATTTTTGTCGAATAAAGACAATTAAATAAACTGAAAACATTTATAAAAAAATTTCCGGTATGAAGTCTCCGTGAAAATAACGGAGATTTGGCACCTATGCATTTTGTTTCAAAATGGCGGATACCGTAAAGTAAGAGGGCCGCTTGCATTCAGACTGCAACTTAAAAATTTGTCATTATGATAACTTTTGAAACAATGAATTAATTCGCACCAAAATTGAACCGTGGACTTGTCTATTAAACATTTTGGATGTGTTCGTCGGGAAACTTGCTCTGCCCGTTTGTTTCCAAGTTGTGGCCACTTAATGTCAGAATATCACTTGAAAATTTGTCATCGAGATAATTTTTCAAATACTGAACTAATTCGAACCAGATTTGGGCAGTGGACTTATCTTACGAATATCTTATATTAGTTCGCTGGACATTTTTTTTTTTTTTATTCTGAGTTGCAACCATTTAATAACAGACTCGCACTTGAAAATTTATCATCGTGATAACTTTTGAAATATTGAAATTATTCGAACCTGTTTTGAGCAGCTGATTTATATTACTAATATCTTGAATATGTTTGCTAGGCATCTTGTTTCGCCATTTTGTTTCTAAGTTATGGCCACTTGAAATCAGGCTGCCACTTGTGTGCATTACAATACCTTTTGAAATACTAAACTAATTCAAACCAAAGTTGAATATTGAACTTACGGTTTGAATATCTTGGATAAGTTCGCTTGGTAACTTGCTCCGCTATTTTGTTTTCAAGTGGAGGACACTTGAAAATTTGTCATTACGATAATTTTTGTAATACTGAACCAATTCGAATCAAATTGTGCAACTTGAAAATTTCTTATCACGATAACTTTTTAAGTACTGAATTAATTCGAACCAAAGTTGTTCATTGAACTTATCATACAAATATCTTGGATGATTTCGCTGGGCAAGTGGCTCTGCCATTTTGTTTCCAAGTTATGGCCACTTAAAATCAGGCTTCCACTTTAAAATTTTTATCACAATAACTTTTGAAATATCGAACTAATTCGAACCCTACTTCGACTGTGGACTTATGCTTCAAATATCTAGTATAAGTCCGCTGTGCAGCTTGCTCCGCTATTTTTTATTTTTTTCCAAGTGACGGCAGCTTGAAAATTTGTCATTATGATAACGTTAAAAATACTTAATCAATTCGAACCAAATTTGGACAGTGGATTCATTAAAATGTCTTTAATAATTTCGCAGGGCAAGACCACCACAAATTTGTTTCCAAGTTACGGCCATTTGGACACTGTCACTTGAAAATTTGTCATCACGGTAACTTTCGAATCGTGAATTTATTCGTACATAAGTTGGACAGCGGACTTATCTTACAAATATATTGGATTAGTTAATGTAGCAACTTGCACAGTCATTTTGTTTCGAAGTGGCAGCCACATGGAAATTTGTCAACACGATAACTTCTCAAATATTGAATTAAATTTGTTGAGTAGACTTCTCTTAGAAATGTATTTAATATGCTCGTTTGCCAATGTGATCCATCATCTTGTTTCCGAGTGTCGGCCAATTGAAATTTTCAAATTAACATTAAAAGATATTTATGAGCTGATGTACTTAACTCAGTATGCACATAGTCCTCATTAATATTTCTACAAAGTCCATTAATAAATTATATACTTGATAGAAAAAACGAAATTAACCTTTAAAGATTTAAGTCGAGAAACGTTTCATGTGTCTAAAAAATTCCAAAACATTCTGGCTTCAAATTAAAGCCTACTATCACAGCCTCTTATTTATCTATTTATTTATTTGCTCTATTTTATCATCATTACATTTTAAGGATTTTCCTAATTTAATATGTAAAAACGACTGAATAATGTTCATTTTGAATTTAACGCTTGTTTAAAATAAATGCATAAATAATAACCGGACAACACCAAAGGACTAAAAAAAGGCTCTTATCATGTAATAAAAGACTTACTAGGGATAAAAAAGTCAAACGTTTATGTTCTTTTGTAGTTTGATGGAAATTACCCAAAAAAAAAAAAAAAATTACAATTTTTTCTTTTTCTTTCTCCTGGCATAATATTTCCATTTAATAATTTCTTCTTTTATTTTTTTAAGAAAACTAAAATATAAAACCTTTCAAAAAGCATTTTTTTTCTATGAAAACTTTGTAAACAAGACATTCTTTACAAAACGTTCACTTCCCTCCCCTCTCCACCACCACCCCAAATTACATGAAGATAAAAGAGCATGTTTCATAAAGTTTGCGAAAAAGAATTTTTTTTTCCCTCTGAGACACTATCTAGGTAAAAGAAATAAAGTTAGAGCAGCTACAATCGATTATGATTTTATTTTAGTCTCTTTCGATTTTTTTTTTCCCCAAAGGGTTTCGCGAACGGAGCATTTCGATACCAGACAAGTTATAATGTTTAAAGTTTGTTGAAGTATTATGAATTGAAGTATATATATATATTTTTTTTCCATTTGTTTACTTTTATTAATGAATGCTATACATACTTTCAGATTATTCCACGTTCATAAAATAAAGAAATATATACATATATATGTGTGAAAATTTATAGTAAAGTAACATTTTCGGAATTTTACAATTTTGAAACATTCGCGTCTACTTTTACAACATGTGAAAATACACCAGAATCTTGAACTAATCTTATAATACGGGAAGATAATAAATGTGTACAAATTCATAAACCAGTATTTTTATTTATACCATTTTTTAAAGGTAACATGGCATAATGAACCTTAATAATAAATATTATATAAAAACATTCTAAAAATATTGATAGAAATTAAAATACAAATTTTATTAAAATCACACAATCAACTGTGGAAAAAAATAATATTTTTTGAAATTTTATTTTTCCGACTGAGTGAAAATAACGCCTGGACCGGGAGTCGAACCCCAGATCTTTGACTCACAAGGTCAAGGATCTACCAATTGAGCTACATAGGCCGACATCCGGTCAGCATTACTCACTCAGACATCCTTTTAGGCAGAAACATCTCTGGTCTATCATGTAGATAGCTTGACAGAAATAAGCCGCAGGAAATGGAAAACACCATTAAACAATGGGAGAAAGAAATACAAATGTTTTTAAAATCACACAATCAACTGTGGAAGAAAATCATATTTTTTAAAAAAAAAAGTAATAAATTTAAAGTTATTTAGGCATTATCTCTTCGGCATACAAATTAGAGACGATTGTGATAAATTTTCGACGATTTTAGTATTATTGACTATTTATCGCGATAATTGGGCTCTGTTTTTAATTTGGAGAATATGGCAAATTCGAAAAAGATTCATTTGAAAATATCGATTGCTAAGCGGGCGGTGACCAACCAGTAATATAATAATAAACTTTTCGTTTGATTTAAAAAGTGCTTCTTTGTTGTGTTAAGAAGAAAGTTGTTAAAAAAAAAAAAAAAAAAAAAAAAAAAAACTTCTTTATGTGCGATTAATTCTGGGTTCTTATTTTTCAAGGAACTTTGTTCTGGCGCTTATTTCCAAGGAACATTTTTACCATCTTCGGGTTTCTCTCTTCATATTAGGTTGATTTCTTTAGAAATCGACCTATTGCAATAATTCCATTTATCTATCCATCTAACTATATATATAGATATAATGAAAAATTTGTCATCACGAGAATTCCCGAAATAATAATCAAAACCAAACCAAAGTTGGAGGGTGAACATATCTCACTAGACCATATAAGGATCTCCACCAAGTTTATTAATGAAGTCGATCCGCCATTTTCGTAGCTGTCAACATTACTGATTTCTAAATCAGATTTTAACACCAGTAATTTTAAAAAGAAATCCGTGACATATATTTTTGTCGAATAAAGACAATTAAATAAACTGAAAACATTTATAAAAAAATTTCCGGTATGAAGTCTCCGTGAAAATAACGGAGATTTGGCACCTATGCATTTTGTTTCAAAATGGCGGATACCGTAAAGTAAGAGGGCCGCTTGCATTCAGACTGCAACTTAAAAATTTGTCATTATGATAACTTTTGAAACAATGAATTAATTCGCACCAAAATTGAACCGTGGACTTGTCTATTAAACATTTTGGATGTGTTCGTCGGGAAACTTGCTCTGCCCGTTTGTTTCCAAGTTGTGGCCACTTAATGTCAGAATATCACTTGAAAATTTGTCATCGAGATAATTTTTCAAATACTGAACTAATTCGAACCAGATTTGGGCAGTGGACTTATCTTACGAATATCTTATATTAGTTCGCTGGACATTTTTTTTTTTTTATTCTGAGTTGCAACCATTTAATAACAGACTCGCACTTGAAAATTTATCATCGTGATAACTTTTGAAATATTGAAATTATTCGAACCTGTTTTGAGCAGCTGATTTATATTACTAATATCTTGAATATGTTTGCTAGGCATCTTGTTTCGCCATTTTGTTTCTAAGTTATGGCCACTTGAAATCAGGCTGCCACTTGTGTGCATTACAATACCTTTTGAAATACTAAACTAATTCAAACCAAAGTTGAATATTGAACTTACGGTTTGAATATCTTGGATAAGTTCGCTTGGTAACTTGCTCCGCTATTTTGTTTTCAAGTGGAGGACACTTGAAAATTTGTCATTACGATAATTTTTGTAATACTGAACCAATTCGAATCAAATTGTGCAACTTGAAAATTTCTTATCACGATAACTTTTTAAGTACTGAATTAATTCGAACCAAAGTTGTTCATTGAACTTATCATACAAATATCTTGGATGATTTCGCTGGGCAAGTGGCTCTGCCATTTTGTTTCCAAGTTATGGCCACTTAAAATCAGGCTTCCACTTTAAAATTTTTATCACAATAACTTTTGAAATATCGAACTAATTCGAACCCTACTTCGACTGTGGACTTATGCTTCAAATATCTAGTATAAGTCCGCTGTGCAGCTTGCTCCGCTATTTTTTATTTTTTTCCAAGTGACGGCAGCTTGAAAATTTGTCATTATGATAACGTTAAAAATACTTAATCAATTCGAACCAAATTTGGACAGTGGATTCATTAAAATGTCTTTAATAATTTCGCAGGGCAAGACCACCACAAATTTGTTTCCAAGTTACGGCCATTTGGACACTGTCACTTGAAAATTTGTCATCACGGTAACTTTCGAATCGTGAATTTATTCGTACATAAGTTGGACAGCGGACTTATCTTACAAATATATTGGATTAGTTAATGTAGCAACTTGCACAGTCATTTTGTTTCGAAGTGGCAGCCACATGGAAATTTGTCAACACGATAACTTCTCAAATATTGAATTAAATTTGTTGAGTAGACTTCTCTTAGAAATGTATTTAATATGCTCGTTTGCCAATGTGATCCATCATCTTGTTTCCGAGTGTCGGCCAATTGAAATTTTCAAATTAACATTAAAAGATATTTATGAGCTGATGTACTTAACTCAGTATGCACATAGTCCTCATTAATATTTCTACAAAGTCCATTAATAAATTATATACTTGATAGAAAAAACGAAATTAACCTTTAAAGATTTAAGTCGAGAAACGTTTCATGTGTCTAAAAAATTCCAAAACATTCTGGCTTCAAATTAAAGCCTACTATCACAGCCTCTTATTTATCTATTTATTTATTTGCTCTATTTTATCATCATTACATTTTAAGGATTTTCCTAATTTAATATGTAAAAACGACTGAATAATGTTCATTTTGAATTTAACGCTTGTTTAAAATAAATGCATAAATAATAACCGGACAACACCAAAGGACTAAAAAAAGGCTCTTATCATGTAATAAAAGACTTACTAGGGATAAAAAAGTCAAACGTTTATGTTCTTTTGTAGTTTGATGGAAATTACCCAAAAAAAAAAAAAAAAAAATTACAATTTTTTCTTTTTCTTTCTCCTGGCATAATATTTCCATTTAATAATTTCTTCTTTTATTTTTTTAAGAAAACTAAAATATAAAACCTTTCAAAAAGCATTTTTTTTCTATGAAAACTTTGTAAACAAGACATTCTTTACAAAACGTTCACTTCCCTCCCCTCTCCACCACCACCCCAAATTACATGAAGATAAAAGAGCATGTTTCATAAAGTTTGCGAAAAAGAATTTTTTTTTCCCTCTGAGACACTATCTAGGTAAAAGAAATAAAGTTAGAGCAGCTACAATCGATTATGATTTTATTTTAGTCTCTTTCGATTTTTTTTTTCCCCAAAGGGTTTCGCGAACGGAGCATTTCGATACCAGACAAGTTATAATGTTTAAAGTTTGTTGAAGTATTATGAATTGAAGTATATATATATATTTTTTTTCCATTTGTTTACTTTTATTAATGAATGCTATACATACTTTCAGATTATTCCACGTTCATAAAATAAAGAAATATATACATATATATGTGTGAAAATTTATAGTAAAGTAACATTTTCGGAATTTTACAATTTTGAAACATTCGCGTCTACTTTTACAACATGTGAAAATACACCAGAATCTTGAACTAATCTTATAATACGGGAAGATAATAAATGTGTACAAATTCATAAACCAGTATTTTTATTTATACCATTTTTTAAAGGTAACATGGCATAATGAATTATTACTTACAAACTTTGAATAAACACCATAAAATGCAATAAACTCGCAACAATTGTTTCGGGTCGAAAAAACCACGACCCTTCATCAGGCGAACAAAGTAAGCACGAGTGCTGCAATCAAAGCGGCAACGTTGCCGCTTTGATTGCAGCACTCGTGCTTACTTTGTTCGCCTGATGAAGGGTCGTGGTTTTTTCGACCCGAAACAATTGTTGCGAGTTTATTGCATTTTATGGTGTTTATTCAAAGTTTGTAAGTAATAATTTTTACAACGCCAGTTTTGTGATGCTTCTTTATTAAAAATGGCATAATGAACCTTAATAATAAATATTATATAAAAACATTCTAAAAATATTGATAGAAATTAAAATACAAATTTTATTAAAATCACACAATCAACTGTGGAAAAAAATAATATTTTTTGAAATTTTATTTTTCCGACTGAGTGAAAATAACGCCTGGACCGGGAGTCGAACCCCAGATCTTTGACTCACAAGGTCAAGGATCTACCAATTGAGCTATCCAGGCCGACATCCGGTCAGCATTACTCACTCAGACATCCTTTTAGGCAGAAACATCTCTGGTCTATCATGTAGATAGCTTGACAGAAATAAGCCGCAGGAAATGGAAAACACCATTAAACAATGGGAGAAAGAAATACAAATGTTTTTAAAATCACACAATCAACTGTGGAAGAAAATCATATTTTTTAAAATTTTATTTTTCCGACTTAGTGAAAATAATGCCTCTACCGGGAATCGAAACCCGGATCTTTGACTTACAATGTCAAGGCTCTATCAATTGAGCTATCCAGGCCGACATCCGGTCAGCATTACTCACTCAGACATCCTTTTAGGCAGAAACATCTCTGGTCTATCATGTAGATAGCTCGACAGAAATAAGCCGCAGGAAATGGAAAACACCATTAAATAATGGGAGAAAGAAATACAAATTTTAGTTTATTCTGCCTAAAAGGATGTTTGAGTGAGTAATGCTCACCGGATGTCGGCCTCGATAGCTCAATTGGTAGACCCTTGACCTTGTAAGTGAAAGATCCGGGGTTCGATTCCCAGTTCAGGCATTATTTTCACTCAGTCGGGAAAATAAAATTTCAAAAAATATTATTTTCTTCTTACTAGCTACGAGAGCAGAACCGACCGACCCTGTCACCTACAAATATGGGAGAGTGATTTCTATCACTATTAAAAGCATACATTGTGTTCTTAATATAATGTGGATTTGTCTTGTACACGCTGAAAATTTGCATAGTTAAAATTTTTATTTTCAATTCTTATAAGTTACGATTATAACTATAAACTTTAATGTGAGAAAGCTGTTCTTTCTACTTGATTACAGATGGTTCACAAAAATGGTGGCATAGTTTTTTTTTTGTTTTGTTTTTTTTTATTAAAAGCAATAGCTTTTGTGAGCTACTAACGTCACTAGTCCTCTTAACGTCTGTAAGTTCACAGTAGAAATAAAAGTTCAAAATGTTTCTAGCTGATTTTTTAGATGGAAAGGTAGAATTTATTTTCGCAAGAGAGAAAAAGGGCAAGCCCAGAGACTGAACATGGGTCTTTGGCATAACGCGGTCAAATGGCACTTATTCGATTGCTTAAAATAATACCCATCTATAACGACACAGTCTCATGGATTAATTAAGATATGTATATATATTAACTCCATAATTTCTGGATCATAATCAGTATTTTTTTAGGATATTTTATCGAAGTTAAACGATTCCAGTTAATCAATCTGTTTGTTTTCGAAATTCAAAAGTTTTAAAACAAATTTATTTTTAATAAATATCTAATGTTTGTAGAAATAATTTTATTCATCTTGGTCTATGTGATTTAAGGAATCTTAAAATATTTTTTTGCTCGGCTTCTTCTACATTAAAAAAAATATTAATATCTCTCTCTATATATATATGTATATATATATACTCGATATTCATACCAGACTGCAATAATCTCTCCTCGAAGTACATCGGCTATTTCCACATGAATAAACAACCTTTTTCTAAACAATGTAAAGAGAATCAAGTCTCTAACTTTAGAGGGATGAGAAAATTTTCAAGTGACTCCCGAGGTTCCTATGGTTATCTTTTCTGGTTAGTTTTAAGGATATATATATTTTTTTATTTATTCTTTTGTCTATTCTGGATGTCCAGGTGTATGTTCTCGCCCCATAAGCGCAACATCATATCAGGACGGAGTTCATTTGTTGGCCTAGTATCAAGGAACTAGATATTCTAATATCTTTTTTTTTTTTTATCCCTGTCTTGATGCCAACAATTTACGAAAAAATTCATTAAAGTCCTAATTTTCTCTTCCGTGTTATAAAGGAATGAGAAAGTATCACAATAAATGCTCATATTTTGGAAATTTCAAAACACTATTTGGTCATTTTAAATCCAATTTCTGACTGTATGTCGTATAAATTTTGTCGGCGCTGTAACTAATAAAATAATGTGCTGAATTCCATGAAAATATAACAGCACTCACCGAATATTGCCATTAATAGAAGGAAGTTCAAGTTTTATACAGGGTGGTCCGAAAAACATGATAGAAAGTAAACGATCATTGTGGAAAAAAGACAACATGCAAGAACATGAAACATATTTTATTGAATAAAGATATGAATGACATTTAATATACAAGATGCTTAAAATGTCTACAGTCCCCGACTATAGTGTTATAAAACCGGTTCCGAAACTCTGTCGTAAGGTGCTGGAGTGTGTCGTAATCAAGTGCATCAATCTCACTTCTGATAGCCAATTTTAGGTCCTCCAGTAATTCAGGTCTATTCCTATAGATTCTAACCTTGATGTAACCCCATAAGAATAAGTCGCACGGATTTGGGTCAGGACTGTATGGGGTCCACTCTATCCATTGCCCCGTGAATTTCTCTGCATCCAATGCAATCAAACTCTCACCAAACGTCGTTTCAAGCCACGTGAAGACGTCAGAAGTTTTTTGAGGACAAGCCCCATCTGGCTTGAACCAGTACCGGCGTGTCCTGTTGAGATGGCCCGCATCAGGGCCAAAGTGACGCTCTAGCAACTCTCGATACTTCACTCCTGTGACCACACCATCAATAAATATCGGACCAATTATCTGCTTCGACGATATGGCACACCACACCATGACCCTTTGTGGATGCAGTGAAGAGATGGCGCTGAGATGAGGATTTTCCGTACCTCAGTGGCGCCAGTTTTGTTTGTTCACGAAACCATTCAACTGAAAATGGGTCTCATCACTGAACCAAATCTTGTATTCACTGATGGAACCATTTTTAAGTTCCTCGATTATGTGTTTGCGAAATCTCTCCGCTGCACAGTATCCCCCCCCCCTTTAGCGGCTGTCACATTTGGATCTTGTATGGACACAATCCTACTGCTTTCATTGGCCTTTGTAATGATGTTTTGGATATGCTTAATTGTTGGGCCGCCTGTCGAGTGGAGGTGGTTGGTGATCCTCAAAGTATGCGTGTGCAGGCTGCCTGATGTCGTCAGTAACAACTGCTGATTTTCGTCCCGACGCCTTTCTTTTTGCATCCTAAACACTCCCTGTAGATTCACATTTATGCATCAACCTGTAAACAATGAAAATCAGTGGGAGATTAGGACCATTACATCAGTCATCTCATGGCTTAAAAATCACTGCGACTTTAGAGTACTATAACTTACTGCGCGATTATCACTTCATTAAGCGTCCTTTTCTTTTTGAAATCTGAACGACATGCCCGTCGAACGGGGACATTACATAGGTTATTCTCATAAAATTTCCTTACGATATATAATCGATCTTAAAAGGTTTGTGATTCTATATTGCTTATTCTTTATCTCCGGTAATTAAGCATTCAACTGAAATGTCACTATATGTGCTATTATAATATGGAAGAATTATATTTGCATCAATACATTTGAAATCAGAAACTTAAAATACTTTCTGTCATGTTTTTCGGACCACCCTGTATGCACTGTCAATTGACTAATGCTATTAAGCAGCAATTTTTAGCGAGGGAGTGGTTTTTATGTAACCCTAGTCCTACAAAATAGGCAATCGGCAACAGTCTGGGACTCATCCATAAGGATGGCCCAGCGACACGACGTCACAATTTCGTTTCTCCACGGAAGGGATGGTTTTCTGTTTCGGAGACAATATTTTTCAGGATTTGCCTGATATTTATGGAATTTAATTCGTCTTAATACGTTGACTTACTATAAAAAAAAAAAAAAGAAAAAGAAAAAGAAACCGCTTGCCCAGTTTTAGTTAAAATAAATAAGCACCACCTCTTATCAGACAAAAAATGTAAGCATAAGTGCAGCATAAATTCAACGTTGCATAGAAATTAATGAAAAATAGAAGGAAAAAATAAAAGATATTGTTTAAAAATACTGATGAAAATTATATTAGATAAAAGTGGAAAAATATATAAATAAAAAAATTAATTAATCATTTAAAAAGTATATTTTATTTTAAAAAAATAACAAATTAATAGATGAAAATGAAACTAAATAAATAACACCGAAAAAGTGAAAAAATGTGAAAGTAACTTTCAGGCATCAAATTTATTAGTCTTCGAAGAAAGATCATGAAGAATATATTTGGTGCTTTTGAAAATGTAAAAAACTGCATGAAAATTGATATCGGAATTCGAACTAAAACAAAATTAATATCAGATTTTAAAAAGTCAAAATTTTAGTCTATTTGACATTCAAGTAATAATAAATAAATAATTTGTATTTACAATTACAGGTAAAGAATTTAATTTAAAAATATTTAAAAAATACTTATACAAGTTTCTTCTCCCCCCCCCCATCCCCCACCCCCACAAAAGAAATAGTAATAATAAAAATTATATCTTACTATACTATATTTATTACAAGAAACACAAAATAATTCTCTGATTTAAATGGCAGTTTGGTTGCTTGAATGGAATACATTAATTCCAAAATCCAGTGAATGTTTAAAAAAAGAAGAGAATTATTCTAATTAAGTGAATTCCACTTTAACCAAGTTTCATTACATTTGCATAAAGAAAATCCTCAAACATCAGTGAGAGACTAGATTTACCCATTCTTTCTATAAGATGAAGGGTATCCATCTCAGTTAAAAACAAAAGACTAATTGAGTTGGAGAAATGAATGAAGTGCAATGAATTTCCATTAACATGTGAAAACGTTTCGGTTACTTTTTAATTGTTTTAATTAATCAGGAAGAAGTATTAGTCGATTTCTTTAAATATTGATTCTGAATCAAACATTTAATTTCTTTGCTAAAATAATTTTATATTTAGCACCAAATTTATTTATGAAACAAAACCCGTAAACGGGCTTCTTCTTCTTTTTCTTTTCTTTCTTTCTTTTTTTTTTTTTTTTTTTTTCCTTTTTTTTTTTTCTTTTTTTTTTTTTTTTGAGATATAGAAAGAAATGTATTGATGATTTAGATGTAAATAATAAAATTGAAATAAAATTTCATTAAAATTTAAATTTCAAAATACGAAAAACTACTGGTAAAGCTGACGTCATGCTTTTTTAATTACATTTTGTACATAATTAGTAGTTTAATAATTTATGGTACTGCCAGTGTTTTTATTTTTGATATATATACTCGTATAGTTTTATAAGGATTTTATTTAATTATTAATACATCACAGTAGTAACAATTATACTGATTTCCCTACATGTAAAAATTGTGTGAAAGCGTAAAGTCATTGTAACAGATATTATAGTGAAAACTTCTTTAAGTATAAAAAAGAATTCGGTTACATTGCAGGCTTTAAAGAAAAATGCTTGAATATTTTTAGTTATGCGAATTTATTTATATTTACCAAAGTTTAGTTCAATGTATGTCGTATATACAATATGTAGAAAATATACAGTACTTTTAAAAAGAAATAGAATACATTGCTTTCTGTTTGACGTAATGATAAAAGTGCTTCTTAAATAATGTTATCCGTATCACGATAAAAGTAACTATTTCAGAATTTTTTACTCATATAGTATTTTCCCCTATTACATTATTGGAATCGTACCACATAGCTTTTAAATAGCATAGGAATACATATTGATATATTTTGACACTACGGTAAAAAAAATTAAACAGAGCAAAGAGCTTTCACCAATTTAATGAAAGACTTGACGAATTCTTCTAAAATTTCAGAAAGACGTCAGTTGCAATATATAAAAGCTGCAGGCCACTTGGCACTGAATTAAAGTCTGCCAAAATCAATTTTTTTAATTATTTATCTGAAACGATTACGAGAAATGAATGTAATTCTGCATTATGTGCTTTTTGCAGAAATTATGGATATTATATTTTGTACTTGGTTTCTTTTTACTTTTATTTTGCAAACAAAACGAAATTAAAGTTGAAACGTTATGGTTCGCGTATAAACTCTCATAACAACATATAAGTTCATGTTCCACGATATCACATGTTTTGTATATAATTTTAGTTAGCTAGGCATTGAAAATGCTAATGAATAAAAATGGCTCTATAATTTTCCTTTTATGAACTATAAAATTAAGTGATATTTATGCCAGTGTATTTTATGAGAATTTTAAAAATTATATTTCAAGCACCCAAAGAAAAATATGCCAAAACTAAAATTACTTTGAAAGTACAATGATCTAAATGCTGATTTAAAAATAAACAGGAGCTTTAAAATAAATCATATCTTCTTATCATGCCGATAAAAATCATTTCACAGCACGTTAAATATATGTCTTCCCATTTATATAAAGCAGCTTTTCTTCGTAATTATGTTTATAGAATAAAATAAATCCATTTTGTTTCGCTGATATAATAAAAATATTCATTTAGCCGTAAGGTGCAAATAATATTTGGAAAAATTTATAAGATATAATTAAATAATTGCCTACCATAAAACACCGCGAGCAAAATTTGATCGTTATTTTTGAAAAATAATGAAAATTAACTGTTCTTCTTTAACTACAATTTCGAGGCGCTAATTTGCAGTTTTCATAATTTTTAAGTTTTGCTTGGTCTTTTTTTTTTTTATCGACTTACTTTAACTATATTTTAAGGTTAAAGTATAAAATTGTGAAATCGTGAGAAAATGATAGTATCATTATATAGCCGTCATAGTTAGTTTTTTGTTTAACAATTTGTGTCATTAGTTATTATTTCTGGGTAAAACTGATTTTACAAGTCTAACAAAGAAACGCTTTCAAGTGCTAGTCATTGATTTTCTTTAAAATATACAGGGTTAATTAAATTATGATTAAAGGGACGATTTCAAAATGCTATAATTTTAAATCTACCCATCAGAGCGATTTGATATTTTACCAAAGCAATCGTGAAATTGTAATTGGCAAAAGAATAAAAAATAGTTCCAAAATGTGCCGTTAATTACCCGTAAAGTATTTGTTTCATAAAGCTCCTCTTTTTCTCTTTTCACTATGACTGTTTCCGCTGTAAACACGTATTCTTGTCTTTTTGCTAAAAAAGTTGTAGTAAATCCTTGAAGTCTATTGTTTCTTGCTATTCCATTGTGTTGCTAACCATTGTGTTCCTGTGTTTAATGAGTCCATGTAGGCGTTTCCTCTGACATTACCTTGACAGCGCCATCTGTAGGAATATGTTGAAACTACCTTTTCCCTCCCTCAAACAAAATTTCATTGCCTCACGACTGCTCTGGTAAAATATCAAATCGTTCAGATGGGTAGTTTAAAATTATAGCGTTTTGAAATCGTAACTTTAACCCCGTATTTGGCATAAGATTTAATCATAAACAGTATTTTCCCAAAATATTTAGCTGCTGAGTCACTATAGAAGAGCTATAAAAAATTACTAAACTTCAGAGTATGTCTGCAATATTTTTAAATAAGCGCTTGTTTGGCGATTCCATTTTTGAGATTCTCTTGTTACGAAGATTAAATACAAGTACAGTCGGTAACAAAAGTATCCGAACACTAGCAAAAATTCCTATATAAAAAAAGTAGAGTTAATACTATTTTGTTAATACTATTTGTTTTCTAGTCAATTTTGTCCCCTTATTACTTCCGGTGTGAGCCTGTTTTTTTTGTTTTTTTTAACACACTTGACATTGTGAGTTTTTGTGCTTTTCTTCCCATGCTATTCCTATGGGGTTTTTAAGCTTTTTTCCCCCTCTTTTTCTACATTCTAAAGTGGCGGTGGCTTGCTAGGCGAGTCGTATTAATCCTGGACGATGGGACCCATGAATCATGTTCATAGTCAGTCTAAGAACATGATTCGACTTGGATTTATTTGTTTGGATACTTTTGTTACCGACTGTAGCTATCTTACAACTTTGATAGTCTAACAAATTTCACGCACAGTACAGAAAAGATGAATGAGGGTCAAAAATGGCAACACCGGAAATTCTAGATAACATTACTTAATTTTTTTTGGTTGCTATGGAAATTAAACACATGTAAATATTCGTCTTTCTCATTAGATAGTCCAACGAACTCCACGCAAAATCAAGCATTTGAGAGAACAGTTAATTCTTTAAAATTTTAATGTAGATTTTTAGAATTTTTTTTTCGTTATTGTTTGCAAAGTTATATAAAATATACTGCAAGAGGTGTAAGGAACTATAAAATAGTAGTTATACACATGTACTTCCAATTTTAAATATTCCTAATTTGATTGATTTATTTCTGTGTTAATTTTAATGGTGGCTGATCCGAATTATACCAGATGTCTCCGGACCATCTTTAGGGTTGAGACCTAGATCGTCGCCAATTAGCACTAGTGCGACGTAAAGCTCAACCAACCAACAAACTAAATAATACTTCACGGAGGGGTGAATCGCAGACCATCACCACTGTTCACAGTGGGGCTATAGTATGACGTTAAACCCCCTCATCTCATCAATTTCCTTGGCATCAACGAACGAGGATTAATGTGATTTTTCTAAAACTTTTTTTTTTTTTTTTTTTTTTTTTTTTGGCATTAAAATTATAAAATTTAACAACTTTTTGCAGCTTTACTGTTGCGATTCAGTAGCTAAAATTATTAACAGTGAATTAAGAACAATGTAAACTATTTTTTGTAATTTTTTTAAAGGAAATCAGTGATTAGCAATTGAAAGAGTTTTCTTGTACAGATTATATGACTAGATACGTTATGATTAAAATTGCAGCTTAGAAAAGTTTTCTGTGATTTTTGTAGAGAATTTTCTTTGAAGAAAATTACCTTACTAATATGCATATACTTTTTTCTATATTCAATAGAAGAAAATATTGGATTCGTAAAAATTTTCGACCTCGGGTTTTTGATGGATTTACACGTTTTGAGACCTGTAGAACACGATTTGACCATTTTTAGAAAACGTCTGTCTGTCTGTCTGTCAGTCTGTGTGTGTGTGTGAAAAAAAATTGTAGCAACTGTATCTCAGGAACTACTGCACAGAATTTCTTACAAATTGGTATGTAGTTGCATCTTGACATAAATTAATGCCTATCAACTTTTGGTAAAAATTGTCTTACAGGTTGCGTTGCCATCCCGCTTTTTCTAAATTTTTAACATGGTGATATAGGACAAAATTTTGTATAAATCTGCATAAAGAGAATTATTTTTTAGTAATCATTATGAAATTTCCAAGAATTATTTATAATAGAGATAGTCAACTGGGAAAAAATTTTTGTATGTGTAGGAGCCTCGCCACCCCCCTCCCCCTCTGGGGGGGGGGGGAAGTTTCTCCTCGAGGGAAGGAAATTTTCATGATGGGTATCTTTTAAAAGGGTTCGCCAATACCTTTAAAACGAATGGTTGAACCATCGATCTGCGATAACTTAAAATAAAGTTATCGAATTTTTTTCATTTTTAATAATAATAATAATAATAATGTATATATATATTATTATTATTATTTTATTTATTTATTTGTGTAATATTAAGAATAAATTCAACTTTTTTGGATATTTAGTGTTATACTACTTCTCTAATATGGAAATCGTCTGCATTATCATGGAAGATAATTTTTTTAAATAATAATTTTATTAAATTATTTTTACTGAGTGAATTTGTATTGGAAAATATAGAAGAAAGTCATGTGGTGACCACAACATACTAGTTTCCTTTTGTAGCAGTTATTTTGTATTTTTTTCTTGAAAAAATAATAATTATTATTATAATACTGAAAACTGAAATGTTATACTTTGCGTACGACATCTTATAGCAATAACCTAGTTCATTTTTCATAATAACATTTGTTTCGTATCTAGTTCTAGGAATGTTGGTTTAGGTAATGAAGCCGATTATCTGATCTCAAGGACTTAAGGCTCGGAAATTTAGCTCTGTGGAGGGGGAGGGGTCTTTATGGTTTCCTAGCCCGCATTTAAACCAGATTTATAGAGATGCAGAAAAGTCCGAATGGCTAGAACAATGGGCGCAACCCAGGTTTGAACCCGGCAGTTCTAATCTACTAGCTTTGACAGCAAAAACTCTTGAACACTGGTGAGAAGAATATATACAGTTATAGCATTGCAATAGAAATAGTACCTAAGATAAATAGTTCTATGATATTCATTTGAATTTTATGGACAGTAAATTTAACTAATTTTTACGCCGATCTATTTTACGATATTTAAAAGCTAACATTTAAAATAAACCTAACTGATTCAGTATTAACTGAACTTTTCAGTATTAATGGAAATAAATTGTGAAAATACAATTATCTAAATACTGCCAAAAATATTAAATAGCAAATTAAATATATATTTTTACATGTATATAAAAAAGCCTTTCTTCATAATTACCTTCATCGCATAAAATAAATTCAGTTTGCTTTGCTTATTTAATAAAAATATCTATTTAGCCATAAAGAATAAAGAATATTTGAAAATATTTATAAGATATAATTAAAGAATTATCTACCATAAAAGACCGCAAGCAAAATTCGATCGTTATTTTGGAAAAATTCTGAAAATTAATTGTTCTTCCTTATACCAACAATTTTGAGACACTAATTTGCAGCTTTTTACGTATTTTAAGTTTCATACTATCTTCTTTTTTTAATCGATTTATTTTAATTATATTTTAAAGATAACGTATAAAATTATGAAACCGGGTAAAATGCCAGCCTAATTTAGTCTTTATTATTTTCTCCTTTTCGTTAGCAATTTATAAATAGTTAACATTTTTGGATGAAAATTCTGTAGAAAGTCTAAAACTTATTATGGCTACATACATAAAGATGAAATTTCAGCATTATAATTTAATCAGCGACTTTACACAAAGTTGTTTTTAATAAATGAAAGCAAATTATATATCATTTTTATTAAAAAAATATATATATTAGTATCTGTAAATAAGTGTAATACCATACCTAAATATAATGTTTGATGTTGTTATTATTTACTCAACAAAACATTTTATTTCAGCTTAAAATATTTTTCTTTTAATATATGGATTTTATATAGAGCACTATTTTTGTAATTATATACTGCAAAGTTAAAAAGTATTTGTATCTCACAATCTACGTCCTTTTCAGAATTTTTCTTTTTGTTTACCTTTTCTAAATGTAAGGTTGTGACTAAAAAATAGTTAAAACAAAATTTTTGGCTATCTTAAATACACCTAAAAGAGAAAGTTAGATTTTTCTTTATCAATTTATAGCACAAATGTGTTTAAAAAATACCTATAATATAGATTCACTTGCCTATTAATCTTGCATTTTTGTAATTATGAATTAGATTGTGATGCAATGGAAGCATATTATTAAAGTTTACTGTAGTGTGGTTTTCCAGGTATACAGTATGTAAATAGTGAAATTTCCATTCGACAGTATCCACTACACCGTCATATTACTGTAAAATGAGATGTCTCACTTTCTTGAGTAGAACGCCACTGGAAATTTGATTTACATCTCTTCCATTGAGATATCCTTCTATCCAGAGGTGTTGAAAAGACAAAATCCAGAAATCAATAAAGATTGTCACAAAAATGTGCACAAAGTTTTTATTGACTTGCAGCATAAAATAAAAAAAAGGAAGGTGCCCCTAACGGATAATTTTTTTACGGCTACATTCGTAGATGTTCTAAGCAGGAGCGATCGGAGTAGAATGATAAAGTTCCAGCCAAATTCAAATTATTATTAGATATCGGCATTTAATTTTTTCGCCAGCAAGAACACTTTTACGATACGTTATACTTTAATTAAGCTAATAATTTTGAATACACAGAGCGGCGATTATTAAATATTTATATTGAATACACGAGTAAATTATTGTATAGAGCGTTAAAATAGATTTGAATTAAAATTAAATAAAAAATCACATTTACTTACCTAACATATAAGCATTTTCACAAAACTAAGTGAAATGGATACACTCTTCCAGATAATGTATTTTAACTAATATATGTACAATATATGTATATATATATATTTTAATATTAAAAAAAAAAAAAAAAAAAAAAAAAGTAGTAATTGTTTAAAATGTAAATTGTATTGTACATTGAAAAATACAGTTAAAATTGAAGAAAACAGTGCTATGAATCTTAATGTAACTTGAATAGAACAATACATTTAAAATGTATAATTATTTTACAAGATACCACAAAATCCACGATGTTTTAATATTTAAAAAATATCGCGTATAAATTCCGTTTTATAGTTGCCAACTTTTACGCTTTTTATCTACTGAAAATGTTTTATAGAAATTTTTTATATACATATTTCTGTAATATTTTTTTACTGGTTTAATAAAATAAAAGTTTTCATAAAAATTTTCCTGTAGATAAAAAGCGTAAAAGTTGGGAACTATGCCGTTTGCACGTTATGAACTGGAAATAAATGGAAACATAATTTAATGTGTATTTATATAATTTAGAATTACAAATGCTTATAAATAAGTAAATTTAGTCTTTTTGTCTAACGATGGCGCAGGGCAGATAAATGTTTAAGGGAATGCGGTAGCTAAAAGATAATCAAAATATCTTTTTTTTTTTTTTTTCATTAAATTAAGGTAGGTTAAAATCATTTTATAGAAACAGTGAAACATTTAGACTTGTACATTTATTATTTTATCAGTTACCAATATCTTTCTGAATCATTTATAAATCCTTGAAAACTCAAAAACAACAAAAAAAAAAAAAAAAAAAAAAAAAAAACATGCGAATTTTTCTTAGCTTTAATGTTTTCAGCTTTACAGTATATCTAAAACACTCCGCCTTATTTATATTTAAAAAATTTTTAAATACTTTTAGATGTTTGTAAAACAAAATTATGCCCTGAATAATTATTTGTGTACTATACTTATTTAGAAAATCATCAAATCTCAACTTCCTGAAATTTTGCCTTTTTGTGCTGCCCAAACAAAATAAAGTTTATAAATATATTTGAAATTGAACAAGTAATGGTAAAAAATAAATAAATAAAATAAAAGGAGTTCAAACTTTTTTAATTTTATATAAACTGCCAATCGATTCTGATTTTTTTTATTATTATTATATTTCAAAATGAAAAAAAAAAGGTATAAATGGTACTCCATCCCCTGCGAAGAGATTGTATTTAATATCGTACCTATATAAAGTATTTTTTTATATACAAGAAGGAAGGTAAAGCACGCACAAAAGAAAAAAGTAATTTTATACTTGTAATGTACATTACAATATTCTTCACAATGTTCAATTGATGCGCATTATTTAATTTACATCTCTTGTCATAGCCAGTTTATATATATATGTGTGTGTGAAATATTATCCTGAATTGAATTAAATATATACACCATAAACAATCCTTAATCAATAACATTTACTGCCGTCGAACAATACAAATAAATTCCATAAAACTGGTACGGTTAAAATATAAGAATCTACTGATTTTCTTTTAGTGCTTTAGAGTATGACTATCGCTTAAAAATGAGTGCCTATTGTCCCCAGTGGTTTTAAAAATAGACCATAAAAAATGACACTTCGGTATACATGATTTATGATATGGAGCCTCAAAAGAACGCGCTCAAGTGTTGCCTCGGGATTGTCCAATTTTTCATTATTTTTTTCCTAAAAAGATTTTTTTAATAGCAGCAAATCTACCTTCAACCTCTGATCTGGTAGTTTTAAGAGCTCCACAATTTTTTGTTTCGTTTTTTTTTTTTACAAACTTTTTTAAAGAAAATTTATGAGTATTATTTCTTTTTATTATAAAGATCTAAAGTTCGCATGTTTGGCAAATGGAAATTTCGTGATTAATTTAAAATAACTCTAAATCGGATATCATTTTAAAAATTAATGCAAGTTTTGAATTTTTATTTTTCATTTTTTAGTTATTCATTTATTTTAAACGAATTACAAACTGAAATGAATTACTATTCAGCATTGTATCATTGCTGAATAGAGAAAATCACTTTTAATCTATTAAGTCTCATTAATCTTATACTATTAAGTGAGCAATATTTGTATATTTCACTGTTCTCGAAAACGGTAGCTCGGACAGTCACGAGTGCAAAGGTGCACCCCGAAGGGTCAATGTGCACAACGAAGTCAGATTTTCGAATTTTTGATTAGTTTTTTTCTTAATTAATTAAAATGTGAAAATAATAACCTAATTTCTGATAAATAAGCCATTTAAATTTTAACATTTTATCCATAATTTAATTGTTGCCAATTTTTTTTTTCGACAGAATAATAATAATTAAAAAAAAAAAAAAAAAAAAAAAACGTTCATTTATTTAAAATGAGGAAAATAAGTCGGAAACATTAGAAAATAAATTAGAAATATCAGTCGCATCGTTACAAATAAGATACCAAATGAAAGGGAAATTTTTGTAAATCCGATGCATTAAACTGCTTATCAATCGGATGATTAGTTTTTTCTTAATTAATTGAAATGTGAAAATAATAACCTTCTAATTTCTGACAAATAAGCCATTTAAATTTTAAAATTTTATCCATAATTTAATTGTTGCCAATTTTTTTTTCGACAAAATAATACTAATAATAATAAAAAAACGTACATTTATTTAAAATGAGGAAAATAATTCAAAAAGATTAGAAAATAAATTAGAAATATCAGTCGCATCGTTACAAATAAGATAGCAAATGAAAGGGAAAATTTTTGTAAATCCGATGCATTAAACAGCTTATCAATCGGACAATTAGATTTTTTTAAATTAACTAAAGTATGAATTTTAGGTGGCAACAGCAGAAGATTGTGTGGAAACCGTTAGGAGAAAAAAAATGAAAAATCTGCTTCACATTAAGTCACGTGATTTTTAAGTGGGATTAAAAGTTGCAGTTTTCAAATTCTTTTAAATTTTCTCTCACGAACACAAAAATATCATATACAGCCTGTACCCCACAAGACCAACTTGCATTTCAAATTTCCTCAATTATTTTGGTTAATAAACAAAAGTTTTTTTTTTTTTTTTTTTTTTTTTTCAAATTAAGTTTTATTCTATCTTCGAAAAGATTTATGTGATCATAGATATAATAATATATATAGATCTATCATCCCCATATTATCGTGCAAAGATTTTTGTTGCCGAAAAAAAAACTTTGGAATCAGCCTTTAAGTGGTATTGAAGGAAAAAGGAAAAAAAAGAAGAATGAATTTGAAACTATATATGGAGCTTTTCATTCCCCTTTAGTAAATAAATTATTCATGAATTTTATTTGCTAAAACATTCGTGTGTATTCCCGTGTGTATTCACTCGGGGAAAGACTGCCATATTTTGGTAAAATCGCAGTCTTTTCCCGAGTGAAAAGGAATAACTTTTTTCTCCCAAATGATCAATCTATATATTATTACTATATCTATGTATGTGATACGATACATTAATAATTTGGGTTTTAAAAGTTTTTTTAAATAGATTATTTAAACTCTATGAACCATATTTTTATTTTATCAGTTTCTTTAACAGATCCTGCTGGGCGATTTTTTAAATTTTGGTGTTAAAGTACACCGAACGTTTTTCGACAAGATGTTTAATATAGCAACAGCCATTTTAATTTAAGTAGCGCATCAAATATATAAAAACATAAATGATTTACTTTTACACAAAATTTACAGAACAAATGCAGTTTTAAAGATGGGAAATTTTTTTTTCAACAACCACTATTTTAAACCTAAAAACCATTAAAAATATAAGCAGAATATAAAGGATTCTTATGTATAAACAAAAAAGAGTCTGATAAAATTATTAACAAAATAGTCTTCCCCTTTTCATACAACGAAAAAAAAAAAAAAAAAAAAAAAAAAAAAAAAAAAACATCACTAATATGGGGACAAAAATTCAAAAGCCGCCAATGGAGCGACATAATAAAGTTGTGTAACACGATAATGTTTAACTATTTATTTATTTTTTTATATAATAATCACTATGCTAATTTATCATACAAACAAATGAGCCAACAAATTAATATTTACAACAAATTAATATTTAAATAAATAAATAAAAATATGTTTAATGGGAAATAAATATAAAAATAAAAAGATTAGTTGTCTAAAATACGGCAGAAATAGCGCTCATAGCATATTGTTACAAGGGATTAAGTCTTATTGTTACAATGGATTAAGTCTAAAATGGTGACAAAAATTCAAAAGCCGCCAAAGAGAACTATATTAAGGCTGTACTATCAGGTTTACAACCCATGAATTATATATAACACAAAAAATTAATTGTCTCATGCGATAGACGTAGCCGGTCACAGCATATTGTAATATTTGGCGTGAAATTGCTGTCATTTAATGGTTGATTGGATAAACAAAATAAACATATGAAATAACGTAAAAGCAAATATTATGTTGTCTAAACCCAGTTACATTTGAGTCCAGTCCGAGTTACATGTGAACAACACGTATAGTGTTGTTCACATGTAACTGGGATTCAAATATAAAAGGGAAACTCCAATTTTTTTCGATACTATCTATTTCGAAACTGTTATATAATAAGCACCTATATGGAAGCTCATTGGTAAACTATTGTCGCAGTAACAGGGACAAGCGCCCGAGTTGCAGTGGATGACCAAATCGCTGCCGAATGCAGCAAGGACCTGGAGCGAGCTTTTGAACAATTTCAGTAATTTATTTTATTTTATTTTTATAAAGCTATATAGAAAAGAGTTTCCTTTAAATTTAGTGGCCAGCGAAGCGGGCAAAGCCTGCTAGTGCTTCCTAACAGGAAATACTAATTTTAGCTGTTAATTTTCAAACTTAATATTAATATTTTTATTTTGCTATCGAAAAAATTTACTCAATCAGAAGTCATACAATGGCATGAAACATATTCCTCTCTTCCAAGCTTGAATTTCACAACAAGTGGACAGTGTTCAATTGAAATCAAAGAAAAACTGAAACATATTCCTCTCTTCCAAGCTTGAATTTCACAACAAGTGGACAGTGTTCAATTGAAATCAAAGAAAAACTATCTGCTTTCATAAAAATGTAATTCAGTAAAAGAGGGGCTGCATAATTATACATGGGGTTTTAATGAAAGTAATTTAATATGGAGACCTATGGCAAAAATATGAGACTGGGAAATAATGCCCGTAAAGTCTGGTGGCATTAGCTTAGAGGTGTACTTTTAGAGAAGTTTCATTGTTTTGATGTAGTAGTAGATATAGTAGTGATATCAGTAGATATAGTAGATAATATATTGTTTGTGAAATTATGCAGTTTCCTTTAATGATTTTTAGAAAAAAAAAAACACTTATCGTTTTTATAATTATTTCTGTTTGCTTGAAATAGTTCTATAGGTGATCTCTAAAATCGTGTAATCAAAGACGTTTTCTTGTCTTAACCCATTAACCGTCAAAACTAGAAATAATTATTTTTTTCTAAATACAAAACAGTAACACTCATTATTTTGATCATATATAACAATAATTTAAAATAAAATTATGAAAGTTGGTCTTACCTTACTAAAAATAGAGTGTTGTATTTGTACAACTTCAGAGGAATAAGACTATAAAATGAATACAAATAAAAGTTAATGGAAATTTTCTCGAGGGGGCATGAAACAGCAAAAAATTCAGGAGGTTTCAAAAATAATTATTTTATTATGATTTTTTTTTACGAGTTATGTAAACTCATTGAAATATGAAAATTTTCAAAAGATTTGTTTTGAAAAGTGCTTGAAGCCTGGAAATTCATTTTTAAATAAAAAATTATTTTTCAGGTACTTTTTTTTTTTTTTTTTTTTTTAATAAAATAAACATCTCATATTTCGTCACTTAAAAACAATACTTAATATAAAATATCTTTTATAGTTAACTGTTAAACGGAATTATTCCTGGTGTTGCGAGCAGTTAATGAGTTAAAGAAAAAGAAAATTGTGAGATTTCTTTCATTTCTCTAATGGAGCTTGAAAGACTAAATTTTTATTTATTATTTTTTTTTTATTATTATTATAATAAATTTCAAACTTTTGAGCATATAAAAGAGCAACATTTAATCAATATTTTACAAAATGATCATTAAAATATTTGGACAATTTAGCCAGTGGGGTCTTGGTTTTCAGGGATTCTTCAGAAAAGTTGTGGGCACGATTTCTCAGAACCTAATGCACCGACCTTACTAAAAGTTTGCACACATCTTGAAAACAGAATAGACTAGTAGTTGAATGACGGATTTAAAAAATAATTGAATTTTGAATTTTCAGAAGAGTTATAGGCAAAACACCACTTATAACCTTGTAAAATTAGTAGTATTCGGGAAAAAAAAAAAAAAAAAAAAAAAAAATCTTCGTTCAACCTGATTCTATTTTGAAGAAGTGTAAAATAAATTCAATGAGATTGGTGGATTTGTTTCTGAGAAATCATGTTTATCCCATTTTCGAAGAGTTTTCGGAAACTAGGAACCACTGCCTGAATTTTCTAAAACATTTGATGAAAATTTTGTGAAACATTGTTTAAATGATGATGGTCTTTTATACGCTCAAAATTTTAAATAAAAAAATATTTATTATCTGTATATATACACCCTCCATTCCAAAAGAAACCGAACTTTAAAAAAAAAAAATAGTACCACTAGTGCCATCTGTTGTAATATTTTACCGGTAGATGGCGTAGTCCCTCATTGACAACTGGTATAAATTTCATGACATTTGGATGCATGCCAACAAAAGTTATTGCGTTTCAAATGTCAGTGTGTTTTGTATATCGGTCGGAAAATGAGTTTCAAACAAAGAGCTGCAATTGATTTTTGTGTTAAACTTGGTAAAACTTTTACTGAAACGCACCAAATGCTACAAAATGCATATGGTGATGATTGTCTATCTCATACGCAAGTTTACGAGTGGTTCGGGCGATTCAAATCGGGTAGAGAGACGCTGGATGATGACGAAAGATCAGGCCGTCCCAGAACCGGATTATCGGAAGAAAACATCGAAAAAGTGCGTGAATTCATCAAAAATAATAAAAAATCGTCGGTGAAAAGTATTGAAATGGAATTAGGCATTCCTGAAACAACCGCATACCGCATTTTGACTGAAGTTTTGGGCCTTAAGAAGGTTAATTCGCGGTTTGTACCACACAAACTCACCGAAGACCAAAAAGTTGATCGAATTGAGCATTGCAAAGACATCGTTAAAAGTTCTCGGAAGGATCGAAACTTCTTGAAATCGATTGTAACTGGTGACGAGACGTGGTGTTTTGAATATGAGCCCGAAACAAAGCGGCAAAGTGCTGAAAGGAGAGCGCCGGATGAAGGAACACCCAAAAAAAGTCGCTTGGTGAAGTCAAAAGTTAAGGTTATGCTGATTTGTTTTTACGATTCAAAAGGAATTATCCACAAAGAATTTGTTCAACCCGGCCAGACAGTCACTGGAGAGTTTTGCTTGGGCGTCATGAAGCGTTTGCTGGCAAGAATTCGTCGTATTCGGCCAGAATATCGACAAATCGGCAGTTGGACTCTTTTGCACGATAATGCATCATCACATCGTTCGCGACTTGTAACTGAATATTTGGTCAAAAATCACATTATTCCTTTGCATCATTCGCCCTATTCACCAGATCTCGCTCCGTGCGATTTCTATCTGTTCCCTAAACTGCATTTGGCGATGAAAGGAAAGTGGCACTTTAATGCAGAGCTGGGATGGAGATATCTAAAGTATGAAGCGGCCATGACGTACAGCGTAGCAGGTTCACTCAGCTCCGTAAAATGTAGCATGAAGTCATTTTCCATTTAGAAAAATTACATTTCTTTATTACTCTTATAAGATATATATAATGCATTTTTGAACAAAAACGAATGAGTAGATTCGCAAACATTCATGATGAAGAATTTCAGTTTATTAATCAGAGAGACATCGAATGAAGAATGGAAGCCATTTTGATATACTTTTCTAAACCGAAAGCATTTCGACATTTTTGACTCAAAGATAAAAAAAATAACATCTTTACAGAAAGACAGACAGCAAGCTAATTAATTTATTTCGCCAAATCTCATTGGCATCAAAAATCAAGTTGGCTGAACACATTTTAAATTTTATATCTGGTAAACCTAAATAATAGTTAAAAGATTGGCTAAAAATTAAATTACGTCATATGATGTGATTAAATTTTGTCAGGTGTCCAGAATTTGGCTAAAAGTGCAAAATCAATTGATAAAAAAAATATTAGAAATTATTTTCAGCTATGATGATTCAACGGAATCTATAAACGTTTGATTGGAGACAGGAAGCTACAATAAAAAAAAATCGTCTGCGGTTTTAAAGCATAAAATGAATGGGTTTCTCTTTCTTTGATATTTTATTTAATTATTACTTGATGAGATTTAGAGCAGGAAAAAGAACAATAAATTATATGAAATTACAGATTAATGAAATAGAAATAAAATAGCATAAGCGAAATAAACAAAATTGTATTAAATTCTTTTAGAATAAGAAATATAATGTTTGCTTGTATTATAAATAAATAAATAAAATGTAATTTATATCCATTTTGATATACTTTTCTAAACCGAAAGCATTTCGACATTTTTGACTCAAAGATAAAAAAAATAACATCTTTACAGAAAGACAGACAGCAAGCTAATTAATTTATTTCGCCAAATCTCATTGGCATCAAAAATCAAGTTGGCTGAACACATTTTAAATTTTATATCTGGTAAACCTAAATAATAGTTAAAAGATTGGCTAAAAATTAAATTACGTCATATGATGTGATTAAATTTTGTCAGGTGTCCAGAATTTGGCTAAAAGTGCAAAATCAATTGATAAAAAAAATATTAGAAATTATTTTCAGCTATGATGATTCAACGGAATCTATAAACGTTTGATTGGAGACAGGAAGCTACAATAAAAAAAAATCGTCTGCGGTTTTAAAGCATAAAATGAATGGGTTTCTCTTTCTTTGATATTTTATTTAATTATTACTTGATGAGATTTAGAGCAGGAAAAAGAACAATAAATTATATGAAATTACAGATTAATGAAATAGAAATAAAATAGCATAAGCGAAATAAACAAAATTGTATTAAATTCTTTTAGAATAAGAAATATAATGTTTGCTTGTATTATAAATAAATAAATAAAATGTAATTTATATTATTATCATTATTTTATTTTAAGGGATATGTGATGTTTTTCAACATCACAGGCACGCATCGATTGAAGCCATTGAGAAGGCGACGACCGACGTCCTAAAGACCATTCCAATAAAGGACATGGAGAAGTCGTTTGACAACTTGTTGGAGCGTGAAAATTTGTGTATCGATGCAGAAGGGGAACACATTGATTAATAAAAATGATTTGTTCGAAAATGTACATTGGTTTTTTGTTTTTTTAAAAAGTTCGGTTTCTTTTGGAATGGAGGGTGTATATAAATTACGTGTCACGATGTTTGTCCGGGGTAAACTCCTAAACTAAGGAACCGATTTTAATGAAATTTTGCACACTGTGTGCAGTTTGGTCCAACTTGAGAGATAGGATAGTTTTTATCTCAATTTATTGTCACAATATTGTTTTATTGCAATTATTTGTTAATTATAGACCTTTATTAAAGTTGCTCCAAAATATCTGTGAGTTCCATTAATTTAATTGTTGCCAAAAAAAAAAAAAAAAAAAAAAAAGTACGAGTTCATTTTCTTTCGACATAAAAATAAATACATTTAATCAAACGTGAACGTTAAAAAATTATAAAAAGTTAAATTATGCATCTCACGAAAATTGACGTCATAATCAATTTAAAGACTTTATACACATTGATAAAGTGCTAATGTAGTTCTATCATAGATATCTGTATATATATAAAAATTACGTGTCACGATGTTTGTCCGCGATAAACTCCTAAACTAATGAACCGATTTTAATGAAATTTTGCACACTGTGTGCCGTTTGGTCCAACATGAGAGATAGGATAGTTTTTATCTCAGTTTATTGTCACAATATTGTTTTATTGCAATTATTTGTTAATTATAGACCTTTGTTAAAGTTGCTCCAAAATATCTGTGAGTTCCATAAGTTTAATTGTTGCCAAAAAGAAAAAATACGAGTTCATTTTCTTTCGACATAAAAGTAAATACATTTAATCAAACGTGAACGTTAAAAAATTATAAAAAGTTAAATTATTCATCTCACGAAAACTGACGTCATAATCAATTTAAAGATTTTATTCGCATTGATAAAGTATGTAGTTATACACAAGCGAAGTGTGACGTCACTGACCGCCTGTGAAATCAAGAAAAAAGATTTCTTATGTTAATCACCCATTGTATTTTTTATAAAAAATTATTAAAAAACGAGGAAAATTATTTCCGGATTTTAATCCCCATATTTTTGTATCGATATGTATTATTTATCATGTGCATACGTTAGATTGAGTTATTTTGCTGTCAAATTGACAAAATTTTAATTTTAAATTTCAAAGCTCTGTCGTCCTTGGAGTTTTTCGTATTTGGCGATCAAAAACGTAACACGAAAATATACAAGCTAGATGTATATTTTTGTAATATGTATTGTGCGAAATATTGTTTCATATTATTCATTACTCTCTTAATATAAGTTGTTAATATAACCATGATTTTTGAAAGGAATTAAATGTGTGCGCCAGATAATTTGGCGATATTATTTTTTTTCCGCCAAGGATGATAGATATGAAATTTATTCCGCTGCAACATGTTAATATCTTATGTCAGTTACATTATGTATATGCTACAATTTATTTCACGTGACACGTGTGTTAAAAATTTATTTACGACATAACCTTGCTTTTTCAATTTTTGTTGCATTATTCTAATCTGTATCACTTCGTTTTCTTTAAGAAATTTGTGATATATACATAACGTTCTAAATAAAAAGTAATTATTTCAATATTTTAAAACTTATTTAAAATTCTGGAAGAATTTAAGTTTGTTTATTTGTTTTGTAACGCTAATCTATATGATCGATGTTCGAAACTTTAGTTAATTATTTCTCTTATTTTTCTTTACTTTTTCTTTAATAACTTACCAATTTAACGTTCCTGATTAAATTTGTGATTTATATATGTATTTTGCATTAAATTTTGACTCATATTTATTGCTGAAAATACCTTATAAAATTATCAACGTATTACTTAGCCGCAGCAACGCGTGGCCGGGTCTGCTAGTAATAAATAAAAGGAGAAAAAAGACCGAAATAATGCTTTTTTACCTTTCGAAATCACTTGAGTAACAATAACGATCAACAGTTTACAACAATCAACGCCCGTAAAACAGTTCTAAAATTTAAAACAGATATTGAAATGAGTTGCTATAATTGGCGCAAAGTTGTCTACTATATTGATCACATTTACTATGAGACATGTGCGTTTTTATTGGTATTATCTTGATGAAAACTTCAGAATGTTCCTTAAATTGTTCAAATTTTAATCATTTTTTTTACATAGATTAATTGTAATAAAATGTAAAAAAGGAAAAAAAATATCGCGTATTGCATTTTATTAATATTTGAAAATACAAACATTTAATTTTTAGTTTGAATATAATTGGCATATAATTTAATATAATTGGCAATGTACAGCGTGAGAAAACATGAATTATCTGTAAAATAAATTTACATATAAATAATGATTACTGGAAAAAAGAGAGAGAGAAAGAGAAAATTTACAATCCATGATGAAAACCTTAAACCACTTACTGAATTAAAGAAGATGGTTATGATTATATGATTATATAGTTGATGCTTTCAGAAGTTAATAATGCAAATATTTATTTCTTGCGGAAAATAATAATAATAACAAAAAAGAAAAAAGAAAGAAAGAACAAAAATAAAATACAATCCCGAAATCAAGTAAACAGGAATCGGTGCAGGTGCCGATGAATTATGGATTGGAATAAAGGCTGTAATTGGGATGTTCTTTTTTTTTTTTTTTACCGCAGAATTACACAGAGATTTATTTCGTCAGACATATTTTATGAATAATTCATAGCAGATGCTGTGGCGGAGATTTTCTGATTAAGTGCGGTTTTTCTTGAAATATACGTTTAACACCCACATTGGGAACACCTTTCACAAATTAGCAAGCAGACACCATATGTATTACGAACTTGACGTTATTAGCGTTAAGCACATAAATCTAGACATCTGAGTCTAGAATAATATTCCATATTTTCTGAAGACATTTTCATGAATTAAGGTCGAAAGTTATAGTTTTAGAAAGTAAGAACACACTGATTATTTCAACGTAACGTTCACTGAGAAATTAGTAGCAAAATAAATAAATAAATAAATGAAAATAAAATAAAATAATCAGATACGGCATTTAAATGTACAACAGATGTTCAAAATAGTTCTTTTAATTTTTTAGCTATTACTCTGAAGTTTTCTTAGAAATTATATTATATTATTCATACACTGTAAAAACATTTTAATAATAATAGTAGCAGTAATAAAAATAATAAAATGTATTCAAATATTGTAAAACTTTAAATTGTTCCATGTGCGTCGAAATATGACATAACCTTAGTTTTTCAGGTTATGTAAATAGATATATTTGTTTAACATAATATTTTTTACATGTTTAGCACTTTACAACTTTTGCTTCAAATGTAGAATAACTTGAAAAAAATCAAGCAATTCTAGTTTTGTAGTAAAAGTTGTAAATTCAGTAACTCAAAACATGCAAAATATTGTGTAGAACTGAAATATATATTTATGAAACCTAAAAATTTAGATTATCCACGAGATGGGTTCGAACGTGGCACCTATTGTCTACTATTTTGTGCAGCAGAACCTCTCAGCTACTTGGGAAGTAGACTATTTTCGGAGATAATATACTTTTAGACTGATATAGTAATTAATAAAAAAACACTTTGTAAACAAACACCATATATTGCCCGTGTCCTGTTGCTTTTATGCTGAACGTGTGCCTATTTTTTTTCTACCTGATAAAGAGTCGTTTTAGTATTTAAACCCAAAATAAATGTTCTGATTTTTTTTTTTTTTTTTTTTTTTTTTTTTTTGTAATTTATATTGTTTGCTTTTTTTTTTTTTTTTTATAATTCATGACTGTTAACATCAGTTCTTCGGCGCATTTTTAATTAATAGTAATTGCCCTTCTAGGAAATAAAAGTAAATAAATAAATAAAAATTTGCTCAGTTAAACCTCAGACACCCTAGAAAACAATAAAGTAAAAGTCTTAATAAGCGTATTAACTTATACGGATATGTGAATTTATTTTACCTATCGTTAATGTTATTTTAAACTATAAAGCAAAAAAAGCAGAAACCGAAACATATAATTAATAAATAAATAAATATATATATATTACTAGAAACATATTATTTTATATTTCATGAGTTTAACGGCGTAAATTTTAAATTCGATAGATTTAACTACTACTTTTCAACATAATACTCTCATCGTGTGACGTAGCAAGGGGAAAAAGTTGAAATACAGCCTTACCGTTATCGAGGAAATTTTCAGTATAGCAGCTACTTCTATTGGCCTAAAAGCATCTAACTTGAATCAGCATAATCTCTCATAATGGCCTTTTCACATATCAAGTTTTGTTTGATTATACACAATAGAACCTGAGATATAGCGTCCCCTTAAATTGCGGAAATCGCTGTATAACAGCGCCACCTGTTGAGCGGTTGACGCCAAATGTTGACAGGTACTAATTTAGGTCAAGGTACATCTGCATATGAATTTGTATATGCAATTCTGAGATATACTTCTGGCGATACAGTTGCCACAAACAATCGCAACAGTTTTTCGTTACGTGACGTTTTCTGCTAGTTAACTCCCTATCTTAACCCGCGGTAACGAACTTCGTTTCAAAAAAATTAATATTTCAGCCAAATAAAAGGGAAAATTCTCTTCAGCATCCAAACAAAACGCGACTTGGTTTATTAAGATTAATAAACGTTAATAATCCTTAAAATGTATTATTTTACATGTTTATCTACGAACATTTTTAAACATAAATGAAAACAGAATCGAAGAAGGTATAGAAAAAATGTGTGAAATTAATGTTAATATTAGAGATGTTTAAATGTTTTACACATTATTTAAAGCATCTGATGAGTAACGATGCCAACTTTTTTCGGTACAGTAAGTACAATAGGCACCAATTTCTCTTTATTTGTGCGCTGCGTAGATTTAGTGTGATATTAAACCACCTTAACTTCAAACTTTTTGTTAACAAATTTTACTCTATATAACAAAAGCTGACTATAAAGTTGTATATTCACTCTCTATCTCTTTAAACATGTTCCTCTCTTCTTCCTTAAAACGAAAATAATAATAATAATAATAATAATAATAATAATAATAATAATATAATAATAATAATAACGAGCAAAGTTCTCATCCAAGAAAAGTCAAAATTTTCATTTTTATAAAACTCATCGAAGACACGAACGGACAAAAGCAAATAATAATAATAATAATAATAATATAAATAATAAAGTAAATTTTAATATTTGTATTAAAATACGAAACTCAAAATAAACTGTCTAAACTTTCTAATGCATTTAAAATCTTATCTTATATAGTTGTGACACACAAGTTACAATAAAACACGTAACTGCAGATAAAATTAACTCATATCTGGTGGCTAATAAAAATTTCCGTTCCATTTAATTATGTTGTGTTTTTTTTTTTTTTTTTTTTTTACTTTACCAAGATATATTAATGTTTTATTTTAATAAAATAAACATTTCGTACCATACTATTATTAACGTTAGTAAAAATACCGGGTGATCCAAAAGTCAGGACAAACTTTAAAAATGAATAATTCGAAAACGAATCAAGATACAAAGATACGGTTTGCACCAAACGGATGGAAATGAAGCCGGGTTTTGTGTGGCAACGAAAAAAGAAATAGTTCTGTTGGCGACCAACAGATGGCGCTGTCAGATTTCTGATGTATGATTATGCAAAGCAACAAACGACATAAACACGAGCAACTGCGGCAGGTAACGGTTGTCGAAGCTTACATGCATCGAAATATCGCAATCTCAGTCGCTACTTTAATCACGCATGGCCTCCAAGATCTCCCGATCTGACACCTTGTGACTTTTGGCGGTGGGGTTTCTTGAAGTCAAAAGTGTACCGCGAGCAACCGGAATCACTAGCAGCACTGAAAGATGACATCCGCCAAAACGTGTCAGCCATAATGCAAGAAATGCTATTAAATCCTGTGAACGGTGTGGTGAATCGTCTCACAGCTGTACTTCTGAATGATGGACAGCACATTGAGCAGTTATTGTAGCAGTACTAATTAACTGTAATTAAGCTGACCTGTAAGTTATCAACACTTTTTTCATTTGTAAATCATCTTTTGGTGAAATAAAACACTATAGCGCCATCTGTTGGTCGCCAACAGAACTAATTTTTTTTTCGTTGCCACACAAAACCCGGTTTCTTTTTCATCCGTTTGGTAAAAACCGTATCTTTGTATCTTGATTCGTTTTCGAATTATTCATTTTTAAAGTTTGTCCTGACTTTTGGATCACCCGGTATAAAAACTGTACTTTCCATTCTAATTTCTAAAGCAGGAGCAAAAACAATAAACATATAAAAAATTCATCGTACAATACATAAACTATACGAGGAAAATATTTAAAGAAAAATATTTACATAAAATCTCTTATACACTTTCGTAATTCGGTACAAAATAGCCCAAGAATAATATATCAGCTATTTATTCCTTAATGTAAGAAAAAGGAAAAAAAAAAGGGGAGGGGTTAAAAGGGGAAATCATGGAAGCAGCAATTACCACTTTGACATTACCCAATAAACTAAAATAATGGATTTCTTTTGTGGTTCGGACAGATCGTTTAAGAATGAAAGGATTCTCGTATTTCTGAATATATATATATATATATTGAAGGATTGCAATGTAGAAATGAATTTTGTTTTCGTACATGTTTTAAGAAATTTATTTCAATTTCTGCGTCATTCAGAAAAATAGAACTTTTTTTGCCTAATAATTTTGAGAAAGTTAATAAATATAGAGCTATCCTCATTAATTGTAAAATAAATTTATTAATGTAACTTATTTATTTATTTATTTATTTATTTTTTTTAATTTTTTTTTTCAATCTTGAAATATAAGTAAATCTTCATTATTTAACAAGGACAGAAATAAATTTCATAGATTGGAAGTTATAATCTTTGACAGCATATACATATATATATATATATATATATATATATATATATATATATACACACACATTTAAATATGCATATATAGTCAAAGCTCGTTAAAGTGAACACACTTAATGTGAATTACTGTTGTATGAAAAGTTTCCACAATCGCAGTCAAAATGAAGATAAGTTTACTTATATGAAGATTAGTTACTGATAGCATGAACTACTGATAACATGAACAATTTTTTCTCCCTTGAGATTCACGTTAACGAAGTTCGACTGTGTAAGTATATATATATAAATGTGTTATTATTGAGGTAACTTTGAGAAAGGTTATCAATTATACATTTGTGCGGAAAACTCAAGTACAGTTTATGTTTTCAACTATCACAATCAGAAATACGGCATCGTATGGAATACGAGTCATTTGGAATATATATAACATAGTATAGAATACGATATGTACAAATTTGTAACAAAAGTATGCAAATTTTATATTTTCCGTATGCGTTGGTCCCGTGACAAAAAAGAACACTGATTTAAGCAATGGAAGGGTGTGAGGTTGAGACTGTAGAGCGTCACCACAGTTTGTTTCAAATTAAGCTGGATCCAGCAAAGTATAAAGTTGGGACGGTTAAATCGCTTCGACGCCAGTGACTCGGCGAAAGTTTTGGTCGGATTAGTTTTGTGTCGACATGGTGCTGCAACGAACGAATTAAGTTGTGAGAGGTAGAAGAATTGGAAGCAATTTTAAAAGTATTGATTGAAATGAAGAGAAAGGAAGTTGGTAGGAAGTAGTATAAGATGGAGATGGTTTTCGTAAAAGGTGTGGTAGATTGTGGTGTAGATTGTGAAGATTCTTAATTTGGCGAGTACTGAGATGTGGGGGAGTGGAGATTTAGTTGTGTGAAGATTAAGTAGTTGGATGAGTGTTGGTGTGCGTATCTACTAGCATTCCTGAACGTAATATTAGATCAGCAGGGAATCCACTGATCCACAGTGAAGTCACAGTAGCGGAGTAAAAAAGTGCATCCGTCTCTATACCCTCGACTGTTGCTGGGGTGAGATATTTAAAATTATCTAATTTAATTTCTGATACATATATTTTGATAAAGTAATTAAATACGCTGACTGAGCTATGTCGAGTGCCAGACCGCCCTCCCATTAATCTGCTCAAATAAAAGTCTTATTTATAACTTATATTCAAGTCTCGAGCTCTTTACGTATCCATTTAGTTATCTAACTAATTAATTAAGATGGAATTTGCATCAACGCAAACCTCACAAGGGTGCAATGAGTTTCTTGTTAAATCCAAAAATCGAACAGGAAAGAATATCGGCGTTATATAGATGACTTCCATGCAATACTCAAATAATTTCACAGATGATGAATATTTGGAAAACCGAAATAACAAATGAGAAATGTTGATCGCAAATTTAACATCTCCCACTCTATCGCTTCAATGCTATGAGCAACATTTCAAACAAATGGAATGTCCCAAGGAGTGAAACGCCATACGAAGATTGGTATAGTATAATGTAACCAAAAATAGCCAAATAACGTAACGGTTGACGATTTTAGTTATTATTCGATTTTCAGATACTATATATATATATATATATACATGTAATTCATTTTTGTTGTAATATTCTGGCAAGCAAACAGAATGCGATTTTTGAGATTCGTCGTCAAGGATTGAATCTGTGTAAGATTGTTTGGCTGCTTCAAGTGTATCATTCAACCGCTTCTGAAGCAATCAAGAGATGCAGGCAAACGACGTGAAAAGATGCAGAAAAGGACTATGAACCCTTGCAAAAGTTGAAACTAATTGTCAGGTGTTGGTGAGAAAAAAAGCGAAACATTTACAGATTGCTTGTGAATCGTGAACTTCCATACTTACAAGCTCAAACAAGCGAAACTTCTCACTGATGGAAACAAACGAATACGGCTCGAAAGATGTAAGAAACTTCTGAAGACTGGGACAACTCCATACTGGGAATGGATTCTGTTTTTTAAAGAGAAATTATTCTTATTGCAGAAATTATATAATCGTCAGAATGGTCGGATTTGGTCAACAACTTCTCCAGACAAATCCTCTATGGTTCAACATCGTCAAACTTCCAAATCTGTCATGGTAAAAATCGTAATAGGTCGTCTGAAAGATGATATACAGCAAAATTAAGTCAACATAGATTCCAATAAATAACATATTAAATTTCATCCAACTGAAGCCGAGATAGCCATCATGAAAACTGTGATAATAATGACATAGTAAAACCTATTGTGGAGTGACATACCTCAATTTTAAAGTTCAAAAAGATATAAAATGAGACATACTCGCATGCATTAGTTTTTCAGTTATAGCAAACACAAAATTTTAATGATATTCAGATGGAATTTTTTCAAGAATATTCAAATCGAGAATATGATAGATCAAAATATGTAAATTTGTCAAAAACTGGGATTTAAAGTATTCTTTAGGTAAATAAGAGAACATATTTTTTTTTTGTAATTATTTATATATTTATTTATTTTATGTTAAATGTAGTAAAATTGTGCAAATTATGCATGTCATTTTTAAAAGAGTATCACTTTAACAAACCTAAAGCGAAAAAAAAAAAAAAATTAAACATTATGTCATTACTTGAAACTTAATTAGAAATATTCAGATATTTCACTTAGCGCTTAAACTATCGGTAAGCACATAAATTTGATACCGATAAGCCCAATCTCATATTTCTATGCAAGAGCATTCAATTAAAATCACAAAGCATCCAAAAGAATCGAAGCACAAAATAATGGAATTCAACCCGTCTAAGACTTGATAAGAACTTGAAAATTAACCCTTTGTTAATTAAATCGCATGATAAGAATTAAACATATTATATTTCCCCTTTATTAATTTTCCATTTTATCAACCGACAAGAAAACAAAATGTAACCCGCTACCAATCACGACAGACATTCTTCAGAAACTAATTAAAACATTATTCCTCATTAATATCGCTATCTTTAACTCATTAACTCCGATTTAAATTAATGAAACATTTAATTATTTGCAGATTATTTTTAAAAGATAAGTGTAATTTGGTAAGAAAACATTTTCAGATATAACACATGAAATCTTTTAAGCTGTAGTCCAACTAAATATCCTATTTAGTAGGGTTTCACAAAAAATTTAAATCAAGTTGGGTAATAAAATATATTAATAAATATTAAGTTGTAAATTTTGTTAAGTAACATTAACTTTGTATTGAGAAGGAATTCTAAATATTATATTTATTATTATACTTTCAATGGAATACAAGATGCTAAGTTATTTATGATTTATCAACCGAATCGATTTCAAAAACATGACATTTTCACAAATTTATTTTGATTTTTACATACAAGAAGTTTCCAGATATTCATGCACGAAAGAGAGCAAAGCAAATTTTTACTTGAATGCACATTTAATTCTTGTTCTTTGAATTCGATAGCAATTTTTCTTGCATTCAAGTTTCATCTAAACCGTAGTTATAAAACACCACACTTCAATATATTTTTCAGAAAACAAATATTAATCCCTCAATTGTAAAAGGCAAAATGTCGTAATATTTTTTAGTACTTGGGTAAAAACATCAACTAGAATTTACAAATTTATAAGTTTACAATATCAAAAATTTTGAATTCTGACGTGAAAACTACATTAAACCCAGATAGTAAATATTACAATAAATACAGAAGTTGATCAGTCTAAAAGGGTTTATTTGAGTAAATCTTTCAATGTAATCAATAAGATAATTAGTAAATAGTAATATTTCTCATTTTCAATGCCCTTGAAAAACTCTTAATAAAAGAAATGGGCACTAATAGATTCAGTAAAGTAAAAACAAAAAGTAAACTCGTCGAAAACCTCGACTATCCATCATTCGTTTATGATAAGCATCTCACTTCCTTAATTTGAACATCATCCATTTTCTCCAAATTAATAAATACAGTTCCTTTCTAATCAAATATATAATCTCTCCGCGCAGCTTAACATTTTTAGTTGACTCAACCTAAGTTAGACTTCACATCAGACTCGCTCAAGGCTAAGGCAAGCATACGAAAATTGTAACGTTAACCAGTATGCTATGACACATTTTTTCTATATCATTTTTATCCATTTCACAAGATCACATTTCTGTGATGGGTGTCACATATAAATTGGGTCCAATCCTGCCCAGTGGAATTTGAGAAACAGCTCTAATGTTTATCATAAAAAAATAACATAGAAGTTCTCTCTACTGAATGATTTTAACGACTTTTAATCTTATTAAACTAATCCATAAATATGGTGTTGAATATTGAATGAAAGTTAAAGGAATATTTGATAAACGGAAACTTCGTAAACAAACATCAAAACTTTCAAATTTATGCTACAAATGTTTTGGGTCGAAATCATTAGGCATCATTTTTCATCAGGCGGAAAAGTCAGACATGACAACATAAAAGCGGAACTGAATGACTGATTTTATGATGCATTAATATCTACTATTGTTTCACATGATGAAAGTTGGTGTTCTATGTTCTATTAATTTTCTCAAAAATGATTACTACATGTGCTTGGCGGTTATAATTTATGGTGTGTTTGTTTACAAAGTGCTTAGTTCTTATTGTCAAATTAACATAGTATTTGTTAATAATTATAACATGCATTAGGTTTATTTGAATACCACGATACAATGACTATTATGAAGCATAAGTTTTAAGCGAAATACACCAGAATTTTACCAAAGTAGTACCTTATTGTAATAAGCGTTTCCCATATTATTTTCTACTCGATACATAGTTGTTAATATACCAACCAGACAGTCCAGATACCAATCATATAGTTCAGATACCCAAAAGTGTTGTGGCATAGCAGCGCCACATTTTGGTGATATACGCCAAAATTTTAACAACAAAATATCTCATCCCATTTCCCATATTATGGTATGCTTAACATCATGTGTACTTTATGCTCCAATTACACTGCGCTGCAAAAAAATATTTTTGTTTCGAGCCCTGGTACCATTCCTGGTGATTCTTATGTAAAATGGCAGAATATAACCCCCGTTTTGCTCACTCAATCACTCACCGTTTTCTCGGGACACCATTTCTTCCCCCAATTTTATCTCTGTTCTGTAAGCTTTTGGCCATGAATTTGATTTGTAGAGTAGTAAAGGATTATTTTAACAATTAAAAACAAATATAATGTATAATAAGTAATAATATGTAATAAATGTTAATAAAATGTAATAAATGTAATTTATAATTTCAGAGGCAAATCTCCCCTAAATTTTCCTTTTGCTACAGATTTTCATGTTTTAGAAATGTTCACTTCTGTAGATCCGCAGAAGATATGTAACAATGAAAATAATCCTTTCCATCCTTCCAAATTAAATTATTCAATGCAAAAAAAATTACTGAACAGTGATAAAAATAGAGAGGTATCCCCGAAAAAAGTGAGTGATGGGGAAAAACGGGCGTCATATTCGGATTCAGGTGGTCAATTTACATAAAAATTTGCAGAAATGGTATTGGGGCCGATTTTTATGCAGAGTAGTATTATCAGAAGAGAGTCCGATATTGCAGCACCACTTTTTTAGCGATGAGCATCAACATTTTACTAATAGAATAATTTTAACGTGATAAGCATTTTGCACATTTTTTCCTGTCCGATGTCATGCCATGGCATGCATTATGACCAAACTATCATTAATACATTGTAGTATATTAGAGAATTCCTTTTTATCATACGCACCAAAATTTTACAAATAGAATATTTTACGCTAATAAGCACTTCACACACTACATTTTGCGCGATAGTGCAACATAGCAGGGTCAATTTTAAAGAGATATATACAAAATATACTAAGCAGCAGCAATTCTTGTCAAAATTTGACAAAATATGAAATTCTGTAGAATTCCGTGCATTTTTGTTTACATCTGTATACATATTTAGAGATCATAAAATTTGTACAGAAAACACAGATAATAATAAGTAAGTAAATGAAGAGTTGTTTGAAGAAAAAACAAATCTCTATTTAAAGAAATTGTTCTAAAAAACGATCTTTAAAAAACTGTGTTTAAATTTTAATATTTTAAAATCTCGTATAGTATGCAAAATTGAAAGCCAAAAAACTGTTATTTAAATTTCTTTTCACTTATTTTTAAACAAAAGAAAAGTTTGAATAATATTTCAAAATTTATTGAAATACAACCTTCTTTAGATATTTTGTTCGTTTCCTGTAAAAGGAAATATTTTTTAAGGTTCGCTGAGTTTTCGCCAAGAAAAAATAATTCAAAATATTTGATTTATTCCAAACAAATATTTTACAAAAACCATTACCAGTGCAATAAAAAAATTTTTTTATTTGAAATATTTTTGAAACTTTAATTTCGACATCCAGTTCAAATTTTATTTCTAGAATTCTTTTGAATGCATTGATTCGAAAATAAATCTTTGATTTATTTTTGTTTATTTTGATTATTTAATTATTATTTGGATTTAATTTTTCATTTAGCTATTATCGATAAAATAAAACGAATAATCTTTTATCAGTTTATTCTCTTATGTCCATTACCTGAAAATAAAGAGAGGTGTGAAAATTAAAGAAAGAAAAACATTTTTTAAAGTAATCAACAGAATTTATAAATCTTTTATTCAAAGCGAAACAATTTCTGAAGTGTTTTACATATTTGCCAAATTATATTTTTTTATTAAATGTTTTCTTAAAGTTTTTCGTTCATTCATTCAAATTTCTTAGTAATTTAGTTGACACTATTATTAATTATATATATATATATATATATATATATATATATATATATATAATTATTTACTCTTTTTACATAAACTTTGGAAATTTCTCATTTTAGTAAATTAAAATATTATATTTTTTCTTTGGGCGAGTTTTATTCACAAGACTTTAGAAAACATTTTACTCTATTATATATAAATCTCCTTTAGAAATAAACTTTGATATTTAACAGCCATTCTAAATCTGTTTCATATGGGTATGTTATTTGGAACATTTTTACTGAAATTTGATAAATGGTCTATTCACAGAGACGTACAAAAGAATTCAAATACATTACGTCGAACAAAATTTCTTACTGTTAATTTTTATTTATTTATTTATTTTATTTTATTTTATTTTATTTTATTTATTTATTTATTTATTTTTATTTATTTTTTTTTTTTGACTGCACTAAACATAGTGATATACATATGTATTATTTATATGCAGGTAAACAGGTTTCCTATAGAACAAGGTGTGAAAAGTATTTATTATTCATTTACAGAATCACACAAAGGAATTCAGATATATTAAATACTATGATTGGAAATTTTCTAAGTGCATTTGAAATTGTGTTATGCAATTTTTTTTTATTACATTAAATTTAAGTACATACTTTGGGGTGTATGTCAGTGTTTTCAATTTGTAGGAATTTTTTATTTAATAATTTCCATTTACTATGTAAGATTTATTTTTATGTACATGACAGTCCATTAGACAAATAAGCATTACAATTAAAAAATAATGATGGATATTGGATATAAATGTCCCTATACAAATTGGCAACGTATATCTTTTATAGACAATACTAATACAAAGCTATAGGGAAATACATTCTTCTTTATTAGATATAATTGGTACTAAATTATAGTATTTCGTCAAAGAAATCCATGAATACAGTAACTTTTTCCTTCACAGCAAGATTTGAAGAATAATTTTCTTCGAATTAATTTTCTTCTAATTTCATATAGTAAAAAATGGGAGTGCCATGCGAAATTATTTGCTGAAAAACAAAAAATGCTGCTATAAAAAACTTTTTTTAAAGTAATATTTTCCTTAAACTTTTTGCCAAATTGAATCATCTGAGTGAACATCTTCTTAAGAAACCATTTTAATGGAGAAGGGGAGAAACGGAATCAATTAAAACTGGTATCGTCTGAGATTAAAAATATAAATGAAAAAGAATTTCGTAAATCACTGAAACATCTTTAAGACAAATTTAAAACTGACTGTTTGAACATATCTATAGTACTCAAGTTACTTGAAATAGTCTAATGAAGCATCATTATGCATTCGTACGCACCTTAATTCCGAAGCTTTTCACCAATTACTTAAGAGGAATAAAAAAGTGATGGATATTCACTTCCCAGAAACCACGCCCAAGTATCCATGCCGACAGAATACAAATAGAGTATAGTGTAAGAACTTCTGTAAAAAAAACTACCGTTCGACAGTGAATATGATTTTGGAAAAAAAAAAAAATGTATATGTTTTATAAAAACAGGATATAAAGATGTTTAATATAGGAAGATTCAACTATACATATATGCTTTAAAAATTAGTCCGTTTTCGTTTATATTATCCCTCTTGAACACTAAGCTGTTTTTTAGATATTTTTAAAGGAAAATTCGAATCAAATTTAGAACGAAAAAAGATTAGGCAAGAATTGTAGCCTAGATATTAGGCAAAGAAAAGGGAACGGAGGTTTGTGCACTAAAACAAATTCATAACTTGCACAATGTAAAAGCAGCATTAAAACAGAGTATAATATTATTTTTATAGTTTTACTTAAAATCATTAAATTAAAATAGATAGCACTTCATGTCGTTAAAACTCATAAAACTTGAAAATCAGAATGGATATTTACAATAAGAAGCTTTAAATGAGATCACATAACATCTCGTATTACAGCACGTATGCTATCTACCATAGCATCATGCGCAGAACCACAACTAAACAATTTATATCTCATATCATAGCCTCCTAAACTAGATGCCTTCCACGTGGCTCGGAAACTTGGTGGTAGACAGCGCCACCTGGTACAGAATGCGCGACTTTTTTATTCAACAGCAACCAAATTTTTTTAAAGTGGGATTCATATGCATAAAAGGCGAATAGAATCGAAGAAACGTCAATTATATATATCATGTATCATTTCTTAAAATTAATGGTGACAGTTCAGTAAAAAGTCGCGCAATCTGTACAAGGTGGCGCTCTCTACCACTTGAACTGTTGCCAAGTTTTCGAGCCACGCGGAAGGCATCTAGTTTAGGAGGCTATGCTCATATATGCCTTGGAGAAATGATAAGAGATGGTGAAATGTCCAGAAAAACATAAAAAATTTACAACAACAGAAGCCGCTAACTAAGCAACACAGTTATATAAGACAGTCTGCATTATTGTTGTGAAATTGTGTAAAACAGATTATTTGAGATGAAAGTTACTGTAACTACAGATCTCAAAGCTATCAAATAAATAAAATTCCACACTACTAGCCAATGTTTTCATAGAATTCCGAGGTTACAAGTAGTTTTTGTAAGAAGCTCGCAAAGTGAGAATTTCGTGGTTGTCGTGTCGGATCACTGGGTTTTTACTCTGCTTAATAAAGCACTCTACGAAAGGTAGATAAAAGTTGCGAATTTAAAATGGAAGCTTTGGACTTTGTGATATTTAACATAAAGTCGGCAGCAAAATTATTGAAGCACATATCCACACTTTTCATGTATATATATATATATATATATATTAGTTTGATCGCTAATTTTTATCAACTTACTTTTTTATGAACAGAATAAGACTAAGACCAAAACTCGACAAATATTTACTTAACAAAACAGTATTAGGTGTCCATCTTTTAAGTAGGAATCATCTTTCGAGTAGGAATTATTGCTAGTGTTTCAATAATTTTGCTGCCGACTGTAGTTTCAGAGTAGATTTGTTAAAAATGGGGACTGAATGAAAAATGTAAATTATTTAAAGTATAAAAGGAATGTTAAAATCGTTCTTGGTGTGGCATAGGTGCGTCTTTGATGGTTCAGCATTACTGTTGACTTAGTCCGACTCTAGCAGTATAGCACGGCGGCAGAAGTTTGGAGGGTGTTTTCGGCCATGAATATTTTTGGAATTAAAAGGATCTAAGAGAGTACATTTAAAGGATAAAAAAGTTTGTCGCCAGTTACGTCGTATGAGTAATATAGTTTGAATTATTGCTTTATAGTGAAATTAAGACTTTTATTAAGCTGTCCATTATTTATATTTAAGTGAGGAGGACAGAATTATCATATTTCCTAGGTCATTAGGGAAGTAGTTCCATTTCTCTTCTCAATTTAGAGACTCAATTATATTAAGTTTTAACATTGTCTTTGAAGTTTATTTACTCTTACCACGTGTCAAAAATGGGAAAGTTAGAGAGACCAGCGCTCCAAGGGTTCTGGCAGAACTGTGTTATTTTATTGGCTCCTGTGGCAGTCATTTTGAGCAGACAACAGTTAACTTCATTTGGCCTACATGGTGATACGCCTTATGCTAACTTCTGTTATATCATTGCTCCAAGCATATATATATAATTTAGTTTTAAACTACGTAACGCCTCACATTTGCTAACCAGAAATTTATATATAAAATAATTAACTAAATGTTAATGAGACTTAACATTAATAGGATAATTTTTTCAGATGCAGTGGAACTAAAAAATTACGTAAAATTGAAAAAGCGCTTCAAATTTCGAAGCCTGCGAATTTTCCTAAAGTGGAAAATAAGTATTCGGTAAAGTGTGAACATAAAATAATTTAATCGCAAAGGTAGGAAAGCAAAAAATTCAAGACTAATAATAATGATATAAACTAAAGATAAACCTGCCCAACGATAACTCATTGAGATGATGCGCAATTGGTCTACTACTGAGCTAATTTTGTCGACTTCTAATAGCACCGTTTACTATTCACAATTGTCAATTTACTTTTCTGCCGAAATTTTTTAATATATATATATGTATGTATGTATGTATATTGTAATTTTTCGTAGCATTCCATACTGTTAAATAAGAGGAAATTTTTGCTCAGAAAAAGTGGGGTTAGAAAATCGTACAAGTTGATAGCTATACCTCCCACAAAAGTTGGGAAATTATTGTACCTTCCATTTAAACGTAGTAATAATAATAAAATCTACATATGTTGATTTGGTTGGTGTTTGGGATTAAAATCAATTGACTATGCTTTAGTTCTAGGTCTAAGTTGGATACTCAACGTGGGGGTCTTTCTAAGGAAACCTAGATCATATTTACACGAGTTTCTAAGAAACCCACGAAAAATTCCACAACAACTAGAATGACAAGCACGACCTGGATCTACATAAGTGTGTTGATATATGCAGACTGTGTTGATATATGCACTGTGTTGTTATATGCAGACTATGTTGATATATGCACTGTGTTGATATATGCACTATGTTGATATATGCAGAATAAAAATGAATTAATTCCCATTTTTTTTATGTGAGCGAACAAATCTGATAAGAAGTCGACCGAGGTAGCTCAGTGATGCATAATTGATATGTTATGTCAAGGTGACAGGTACGATTCCAGGTCTCTAGTTATTTTTATCTTCCTTAAAACTATTTCGATCTCTCCATGAAAAAGGAGTTGCGTTTTTACTAAAATATTTTTTTCAAAAAATTAAGCTCTATTGTTACCAGTCAAAGGATTTTGCAGAGATTTAAATTAAGAAATCCTCACGTAACGATAACTCTACGCAATTTTATAACATAGTTTCTGTAAATAGGTTTACCATCTAACATTAGCATAAACAGAGCATTGAGCGAAAATAAGCATAGTTGACATTAAAAAATAAAATCTCACGGCTAATTTTTTTACTCACCGGTTTTATTTTATAATGGAATCTTTAAGCATCTTGATTCTAAATTCAAAAAAAAATTGCAGCACGGTGGCTCTTTGAAGCACGGTGGTATATATTATATACGACCTAGTCCTTATTCCCAACTGCTAAGGTTCAACTCGGATATTTTAACAAAATTTTGCTTTGATTGTGATTTTTTATGTCTGACGGCATTAAATAAGCATTAATTATCCTGCGCCTCAAAGGGTTAAAAATACAACTAAATTATTTATTTATATCAACTTCTTACCAGCATTTATATATATATATATATATATACTAGCAGACCCGGCCACGCGTTGCTGTGACTAAGTTATACGTTGAATTATACGGCTGTAAACTATTTAGTACAGTCAAATTATTATTTACGAACAAAGACGAAAACGTTGTAGCCGATGTAAAAACCCACAGGGTTGAGATTTGAAACTTAGGTCAAAATTTGGAAGCGATTGATAAAAATTTTCGTAGTGTTCATATTAAGCACAAATTAATTTTATTGTAGGGTCCTATAAAATTTAATGGAGAAGTGATACATATTATTTCTAATGCTACTTTGGATAAAATTGCTAAAATGACTAATATATAAATTAAATTCTATTAAAATTCTATTAAAATAAAAGTATAAAAGAAACAGACGATTTTAAAATAAATTTTTATGGAGGAGTGAAATATAATATATGCTATAATGGATAATTTTACTATAAAATGACCTCATCATTTTAAATATTTTAAAGAGGGCAACAGCTGTAGTTATAAAAAGGAAAACAATAAGGCTAAACCAGAAAAATAAGTAAATTTGATAAATATTTTAAAACTTTAAAATTGGAAATCTTATGAAATATTGGATATTTAAAGTAAATACATGTATCATTTTAAATAGAAAAAGATTTTGGAAAAGTTTAGTGTATTTTAACGAAGTGATGAGAAGTTTTTGAGTATGTTAAAATTTTAATAGTAAATTCAAGTTAATAAAGATGGGAAACATTGAGGATTAAGATAAGAATAATTATAAGATTAAAAAAAAAAAAAAAAAAAAAAAAACTTTTTATATACCATGCTTTTAAATTTTAATATACTAATAATATACTAATTAAAAGGAAAATGATAAATATTCTATCATAGTTTGAAGTCAAATTTGTTTTCAAATGCCTAAATAAAATATCTGATGTAAGATACTAATATTTTGCAGCGGAATAGATTTCATTTCTGTCATCCTTGGCGAAAAAAAAAGAATATCGCCAAATTATCTGGCGAAAATATTTAATTCCTTTCAAACATCATGGTTATTTTAACAACTTATATTAAAAGAGTAATGAATAATATGAAACAATATTTCGTACAATACATATTACATGTCATACATACGTAAAATGAATAATACATATTACATTTCGTACAATGCATACATCTGGCATGTATATTTTCGTGTTACGCTTTTGATCGCCAAATAATAATAATACTAATAAAAAAAGCCAAGGGCGACAGAGTTTTGAAATTTAAAATTAAAATTTTGTCAATTTGACAGCAAAATAATTCAATCTAACACCCGCGATAACTAATACATATCTATATCCAAATATAAGGATTAAAATAGGGAAATAAATTTCCTCGATTTTTAATAATTTCTTACAAAAAATCCAGTGGGCAATTAACATAGGAAATCTTTTTCTTGGCTGAACAGACGGTCAGTGAGTCACACTTCGCTTGCGTATAGAACTCATAGATATAGTATAGCATATATAGAATAGAGTGATCATTGGGGAGAAAAAAGTTATTCCTTTTCATTTGGGAAAAGACGACGTTTTTACCAAAATATGGCCGTCTTTCCCCGAGTGAATACACACGGGAATACATACTAATATTTTAGCAAATAAAATTTATGAATAATTTATTTGCTAAAGGGGAATGGAAGACTCCAGATACAGTTTCAAATTCATATTACTTTCTTTCTTTTCTTTTTTTTTCTTTTCTTTTTTTTTTTTTTCAATACCACTTAATGGTTGTTTCCAAAGCTTTTTTTTTTTTTTTTCCGGCATCAAAAATCTTTGTACGATAACATGGGGATGAGAGATCTATATATATTACTATATCTATGATAGAACTACATTAGCACTTTATCAATGTGTATAAAATCTTTAAATTGATTATGACGTCAATTTTCGTGAGATGCATAATTTAACTTTTTATAATTTTTTAATGTTCACGTTTGATTAAATGTATTTATTTTTATGTCAAAAGAGAATGAACTCGTATTTTTTTTTTTTTTTTTTTTTTTTTTTTGGCAACAATTAAATTAATGGAACTCACAGATATTTTGGAGCAACTTTAATAAAGGTCTATAATTAACAAATAATTGCAATAAAACAATATTGTGACAATAAATTGAGATAAAAACTATCCTATCTCTCAAGTTGGACCAAACTGCACACAGTGTGCAAAATTTCATTAAAATCGGTTTCTTAGTTTAGGAGTTTACCCCGGACAAACATCGTGGCACGTAATTTATATATATATACAGATATATAACGAAGCTTATTTTTGTTTTTTAAGTAATAGACATAACATTATGTATAAAACATAATTTACTTAAATTTGACAGCATTTTTTTAGTCTGTTCTTTAATATATGTTCTACGCAGTAACTGTGTTAACATACTTAGCAACGTCACTATATTAATACGTTTTACAAAATTGCCCATTATCAACGCCACCTTTAGTAAAGGTCAATTGTAAGAATTTGTGAGTTTCAATAAAGCGACAAAATACTCGTTTGGATGTTGTCGGACACCCTACTTGATACAAGGTGAGCTTATTTTTCTAATATATTAACATAACATGAAGATCAGAATTCATCTTAAAAACACTGCAGGTAAAATATTGTCTATTTTATAATTTTCTATTATGTTTATAATTAAATAGAAAATGGCTAAAGTAGATTTCCTATGGTACAATGACATTTCTATAAAACAAGTTAAATGATCTTATCTTGCTCCTTTTTATTTCATTTTCCACTCACACATTTTATTTCTTAAATTCAGTATTATCCAAATCTTGAAAATAATAATAATAATAATAATAATGATGATGATGATAATAATAAATAATAATAATAATAACACCTTTTTTTTCATCAACGTGTTTTTCCTTTTAATAAATTTAAAGTTAAAATGGGGTTTTTATTTAATATCTTTTGAACCAATTATTATCTGGTTGGACTTTAATATACATAGTTAGCTACATTTTATCCTGATTAATAAGTGTACCAGTTTTCGTAGCGATCGTTTGAATGGTGTAGTTTGTATAGCGAATTAAAACCTGACTTATATATATGCTTGATTCAAGGTGGATAACTGCAAATTTTCCCGACGCTAAAATCACTGATTGAAAACAATAGTCCTGTCGTACTTTAAATCTATATATATATATATATATATAATTAAAAATAAAAATAACATTTCCAGCAACAAAATGAATGAAAATGATAAATAATGATAGAAAGTACGTAAAATAATAATAGTGCTTTTCATTTACAAATGATTTTCTTTGAACAAAAAATAAGAATAAAAGAGGGGGGGGGGGGTGAATAGAGCTTTAAAACAAATATATTCAGTTAGTAAGTCAAAAATCAGGAAAAATGAAGCTTTTATAAAGATTAAAGATATCTGATTTTTTATAATAACACAGTTTATTTTAATTTGTAAAATAATAATAATAATGACATAAATAAATAAATAAACTGTAATATATATTTACACATAACTTTTGTCTGAATACAATGAAATTTATCACTTCTAGATTAAAAAAAATCTTAGGAAAAGAAAAGACGAATTAAAATAACAAATTAGTTGTTACTCATATTAAATAACAAATGCATAATATCTCTTTTAAAAATATATATATTTAAATTATTAAATAAGGTCTTGTGTCTGATGCATCAGCAGTAATATCATTATATAATTAAGCATATGACTTAATGCAAATTTTATCTATATTATCTTGTTACCAGAATGCCATAGAATAATGAACCCAGGGTTCATAGGGTCCTTGAATTTTCTTAATTTTCTCCGCCACTAATTTTCTCTAGCAATTTTTGTAATAAAAAAAAAATCAAATGTTTATATATATATATATATATATATATATATATATATATATATATATATATATATATATATATATATATATTGATAATATTGTTAGAAAATACTGATGGATGCATCCTTAAAAAAAGTATGATTCTGGTTATCTTTTTCTTCTTATTATTATTAGATAAATAATAAATAAAACACTACCCTGGAACCCCTTTTTACTTGAGACGTCTTTATCATTCAATGTATTAGAAGATAAACAACCTTGAAAACAACACATATTCTACCCTTTTTATTTCAGAATAAGGAATTAAAATTCTTGTAATTAAACAAAAATTTTAAACTTATGAAACTATAAATATTATATATCACTTACCAATGTTCCCAGCAAATTTAACTACAGACATTAACAGGAGATATTTTCCTACCTGAAAATGAAAACAAAATTAAGTAAGTACGTTTTAAAAAGAAAAGAAATTGATTAAAAAAAGCACTTCATATATTTAGTTTAAACAAATAACCCGTTATAACAATGTTAATATCTCTGAAGAGTAAATTATTTATTACAAAGTAAATTAGACGTATTTATCTATGTATACATACAGCAATATTCAAATAAAAACTGCTTCATCGAAAAGAAATCATTCAAAATAATAATAATCAGTTTATTATTATTTTTTTAAAAAAATAAAAGAAATGGATATACTCAGAGTTCATATCGCCCCTACCCGTCTTGTCACCCTCTCAAGCAAAAAAAAAAAAAAAAAAAAAAAAAAAAGATAGAGCATTTAACAGCAAAAGTGAATATACAGGGTGACAATTATTGAACTATCTACATAATATTTCTCTAACGTGGACCAGTTTCAATTATTTTTTGTCGAAACGATGCGATACCGGAGGATAAAAAAAATAATATTTATACATGGACAATATTTAAGCACGTGGACTTAGCTCAATGGACAAATAAGAAAAAATGGCGACGTTTGTTTGATTATTTTATGAAAAAAAAAAAATAATAATAAAAGTTGTTTCTTCAGATTCTTTGCAAGTGTCATTTAAAAAATAGCAGTATTTTAAAGATATATACAGAATATGAACTTTTGTGTCATAAATTGACTAAAAACACAATGATAAAAAATATAATCAAAATAGGAATTATTTTATTTTATTTATTTATTTTTTATTATTAAATATATATATCTATATATATATACCAAAATTAATAAAAAACAAAAATTTAAAAAGCGTCGTGGCAGTCCTATGTTAAAACTGTACTGCCTGGGGAAGTAAGAAAATTGGGTCGTGAACCAGGAATTTTATTTTGAAAACTTTCTTTTAATGATTTTGGTTTCATTAATGTACAATATTAATTTGGTTCTAATAATAATTTGGCTGGTAAATTAAAATTTTAATTAGGTGGGGAAATTGGCACAATATTTATGAGTTTAAAATTTTAAAGGTAAATAAGAAAAGAAATAAAATGCGAAAATTTCGCGCGGCTTTGCTAGTATGAAATAAAATCGTCATAACTTCTCAATGTTTTGTGTTAGGACTTTCAAACTGCATGATTGGACGCAGGGCATGATGAAAATTAGTATGCGCTTGCGCATGCACCTTGTTTTTGCCGGCAATTTGCAAGTGAAAATATCCCTAGGTACTGGTATGGGCCTCGATTGGCCGCCATATTCTCTGGATCTGAACCCATGCAACTCCTTTTCGTTGGGCTATATTAAAAACGAGGTTTCCAGCAATAACCCCAAAACCATTGCTGAGCTGAAAACAGGCATTCAGGAGGTCATAGACAGCATCTATGTTCCGACACTTCAGCGGGTCATGCAGAATTTCATTATTTGTCTGCGCCACATCATCGCTAATGATGGCAGGCATATCGAACATGTCATAACCTAAATCCGAGTATCTGTAGAGGCATTTAATAAAGTGTGTGCATGCCGTAGTTTGTAAGTAATTTACGTTTTATTTCATATAATTCAATAATTGTCACCCTGTATATATATATATATATATATATATACACACACACAGGAAACTTTTAAAATGAATATCTATGTGATATAATATTAAAATAAATGTTTAAAGATTAGAAAAACCAACAGGAGAATTACAAACCAATACATTTCATTCATTTGGTAACTTATTCCTATATATATATACTATATATATATATATATATAGTGTGTATATAGTGTGCATCCGACGCGTATAAAATTTTCTAAACCAGTAAAAATGATTTTGTAACATTTTGTAACATTTAAAAATTGTTATTTTTACAAAGAGACAAAAAAAAAAAAAAAAAAAAAAAAAAAACGAACTTTGATATTTTTATTAAAATGTTAATTTTCAGAAACCACCAATTTTATGATTTAAAAATAGAGATGAAACGGATAGTGATTTTGCCGGATTTAGGATATCTGGAGCTCTTTTTGCTTGCCGGATACAGATATCCGATAACTGGCAAAATTACTATCCGTTCCATCCCCATTTTTAAATGATAAAATTGGCAGTTTTTGAAATGAAAAAGAAAAATATCCAAGTGCGTTTTTTTTTCTTTTTTGGTCCCTCAGTGTTTGCATATTATTAATATTGTTTAAATGTTTTCTTTAAGCACCATAAATAATTTCTTTATGAATTATTAAAAAAAAAAAAAAAAAAAGGATTTCTGCTTTGGTGGAGCTTATTTGAGAGACAAAATTTAACACTTTAATCTTTTTGATTTTTCATTTTTAGATAATTCATTTTTACATATTATTTCATTTTCGAGGAAAGATTTGATTGTGACCAATTGCAGGTATTTCGAAGTACTCACGCTGACGTTCACGTTTAGCAAATAAATACAGAGCATGATACCAAAAAGATAATACTAAGTGGCAGAAAGTAAGAAAGTAATAACAGAAAGTAAGTAACAAATATCACAGAGAGCAAGCAGAAGGGTGGTTCCGGAGAAACCCTTTTATCCTGTTCATATGTGCCGCCAACCGGAAATCAGATGAACTCTCTCTCTCACTCTTTCCCTTTATACACACACACAAACATATAGTATATAGTATATATATATATATATAATTCACTCTAAGAGTCATATCCCTGATGTCCAGTTATTTCACAATTTTTCCTTTATTTAGAATCCTTTATTTGAGTTAAATTGTGCATTTTTTTCAACATATAATCTTCAACTGTTATGGTATATTTAAAATTTTCATCGTGATCTGTTTCCTGGTATCTTCGCAATGCCGTGATGAAATGTGAGTTGTATATATGCATCTAATAATGAACCATTCTTTTATGCACATACTACTTATGTCATTATTAATCTATTTTAATTTTAGTTCATAAGATCTAAATTAACAGACAAAATATTAATAAATAAGTGAAAGTTATATTATTTTTCTACGTTAAATTCTTCTTTTTCGTTTTTAAGTTCCACGCATTTTTCCTCAGAAATTTCCTTATAAATCTACGAAAAAACTTTTACGTTTTATTTTATTATTATTTTTTTTTTTAATTCAAAGAATAAATGTAATTTCATCGGCGTTCTTTGGAAATTTTGCAGTATTGAACACCGATAATTTCAAATGAATATTTTTTATAGTATAATATGCGTATAAAGTTGTGCTGCGTTTGCCCCAGTACATTCTTCTTAATTTAGTTCTAGCTATTAATACTTTTCATATTCATAATATAACGGGCTAGACGAGTGAAAATTAAAAATGGATTTAAATGACAATATAATTCTTTCAAACCGAACTAGTTTCTTATATTGAATTTTATACAAAAAATTCCTTTTGTATAAAATTTAGAACAAAATCTAGAAAATATTTAATACAATAAGTGAAATTTAGATAATATCTCTCATAAAATTCCATTGTATAGCATTTCTATATAATAATAAAGAAGAAATTAGAAGAAAATATACATAATATTAAGGCTTATATAGTGGTTAGTTATGTTGTACGTAATTTACATTCCATGTTGCAGATTACCATAAGGTATTTGAGCGGTAATTTCGAAAAAAAAAAAAAAAAAAACGTTAAACTTTCCCGTGCTCCTCATAAATGTAATTAAAAATTTCAAAATAACGAAAACCAAATTTACATAGGCTTTCGTGTAAAAATTTGAAAAATGTCTTTTACAGTCTTTTCAAATACGTTGTTAAAGTCGGTTAATTGTTTAAATTGCTTAATTTTACGAAAATGCGTTTTAGTTTACAAATATGGTGTTACGTATATGGTGACACACGCATACTTTTATTTTTTCCTTTAATTCACTAGTATTTTGAAATATAAAGCTTTTTCTTATATAAACGTATAAAAAGTTTACTACACTTTTCTATATCATTATATAAAGCGCAAAAAATTGTTTGTTTGTGGAGGGTAATCTCTGAAACTACTGAACCGATTTAAAAACTTCTTTCACTGACCGAAAGCTACAGTATGCCATATTGTTATAGGCTATATTTAATTTTGATAAAATAAATTTTAGTTTAAAATCTGAGCATTTTAATTAAAATCCCCATAGAAGCCGTAATAGAAATGGAAATAATGAAATATTAAAAAAATTAGCTGCTGCCAACATAAAAGAAACATTTACATATTCATTTCGTTTTTAAAATATCTTGACGTGAAAAGAAAAGAAATATATTTGCACGTGCATTAAATTGAAATTCATATAAAGCTTTTTTAATTGTTAAACTTACACGTTAAATCTGACGTCATTATAGAATTAAAAGTGTTTATTTTTCTAATATTTAATTTGATACGATATGATATAATATCTAAGCATCAATGTTTAAACCACGGAGTCTTTATTACTCCGTGGTTTAAACTGATGTGTGTAAGCGAAATTGGAATTTAAAAATAAATAAATAAATAAAATAAAATAAAATAAAATAAGAAATTCTATTTTATAATTCTATTTTATTTATTTTAATTTATAATTGTTGCCAAAAAGATTTACGAATTAATTTATTTTTAGACATATAATAAAATATATTTTCACGCAAACAATAATATAAAAAGTGAACTGGATTTTTTGTAAAAAAATAATAAAGATCGAGGAAAATTATTTCCCCATTTTAATCCCCATATTTGGATATAGATATGTATTAGTTATCATGTGCATCCGTTAGATTAAATTGTTTTTGTTGTAAAATTGATAAAATTGGAATTTTAAATTTCAAAACTCTAGAAAAAAAAAATGGCAAATTTCCCTATTCGATTGAAAACATAAACATTTCATTTCAAAGGATGATATTTACACAATAAACATCCAACTAATAAACTAATTAAAAGGGAAAGGATAAATATTCTATCATAATTTGAAGTCAAATTTGTTTTCAAATGTCAAAGTATCTGATATAATATACTAATATGTTGCAGCGGAATAGATTTGATATCCGTCATCCTTGGCAGAAAAAAAAAAAAATATCGCCAAATTATCTGGCGAATATAATTTAATTCCTTTCAAAAATCATGGTTATTTTAAAAACTTACATTAAGAGTGTAACGAATAATATGAAACAATATTTCGTACAATACATATTACGAAAATATACATCTGGCATGTATATTTTCGTATTACGTTTTTGATCGCCAAATACAAAAACGCCAAGGGTGACAGTTTTGAAATTTAAAATTAAAATTTTGTCAATTTGACAGCAAAATAACTCAATCTAACGCATGCATACAATAACTAATACATATCTATACCCAAATATGAGGATTAAAATCGGGAAATAATTCTTCTAGAATTTTAATAAAAAAAAGAAAAAAAAAAAAAATCCAATGAGCGATTAACATGGAAAATCTTTTTCTTGCATCCACGGGCGGTCAGTGATGCCATACTTCGCTTGCGTATTGAGATGTTTAAATTTATTTGGCGACTATTTTTAGCAACTAACAGTTATGGCAAGTAGCTCAATATACATAGCGCATACAGCCATTACTGAAATGTAAATAGCATTTAATTATTTGAGTTACATTATGTTAACTGGAAACCTATTTAATATACCTATGCTCTATAGCTATACTAATATAAAAAAAAGAAAGGTTTATATGCATATGTAGAGAACGATCGCTAGAACTAAAAAGCCGATTGCTTTTTTTTTTTTTTTTTTTTTTTTTTCTTTCAATAATCAAAAGTTACACTGCCTCTCTCTAAGTGCTAGAAGCTATAATAAATTTTGGTAAAATAAATTTTTAATTAAAATTTTCAATATTTTAATTGAAAACAAAGCATAGATTTGATATCTATCGTCATTGGCGATTTTTGTATTTGGCGATCGAAAACGTAATACGAAAATCTGTATATTATCGTAGTAAATACGAGATGTATGTGTTTACTTCAATTACCCTACTACCGTAGGTAGTGGAAGTATTGTATAGGTTTTGGCAATTGGTCAGTGTGTGTGTATATGTGCACGTGTGTGTGTAATCTTCTGGCTGTCATATCTCCAAAACTAATAAAAATAGAACTACTAAACTTCACAAGTGATTCAGGTCTGGTGTACAGATAAATTTTCCAAATTTTCGTGAAAATTGAAAAACCGGAATTGGGTCATCGAAAACCAGAAATGGGACCCTAAGCCCATATTCAAAAACACATCTAATGATTTTCTTCAAAGTTGCTATATAAATAATATATTAGATGCCCTTTCGATTGAAAAGTTGCTTAGTTCAGGAAAATTGATAGGCGTCCTCTATAAACAGCTCAATTTCAGACTTCGCAAGTGCGTTCCTTTAAAAACGCCTGTACGGATTTTTTTCAAACTCGCCATGTTAACTTCCTATTAAATATCCTTTTGTATGTAATTATTGATTTTAGGTCAATAATTGAGTATGTTAAGTTTTGGTAAAAGTTGGTATCTCAAAAACGGCTCTAACGTATTCTTGAAAATTTTTTCTTTAATCCAATTTAGATAACCTTTCTCAAGTATTACGTGCTTATTACAGGAATATTAACGGTCATCCTGATTAGGTAGTTCAGTTTTAGATCTCGGAAATTCGTGTTTAAAAAAATAACTATCTATTTTTTCCCCTTATTTTTTAACTCGCTATGCAACCTCTGTTGTATGTGTCTTTATACGTGTATCAAGTTTCTCTTACTCGAAAATCTCAAAAAATGCAAGTAATATCTCCAAAAAATTGTATATATTACGTGTAATAGTGGGTAATGGAAGTCGTGTGGTTGTTTCACACCAGATTCTGTAATAATATATATTGTACGAATATTGTTTCATATTATTGATTTCTCCTTTAATATACATTATTAAAATAATAATCAATTATGGAAAAAATTAAATATATTTGCGAAATGAAAAAATAAATAATAATTAAAGCTATTATGACGTCAATTTTATCAAAAACATTTTCATGTCATAGGTTTATTTTTCAATATTTTTTATTCATGAGTAAAGAAATGTTTCTTTTTATGAAATAAATAAATAAATAGCATTAAGTAAAAATTGCCAACATTTAACAACTAATTAAAAAAAATAATTGTAAAATTATATGTTGACTTTCCAGTTAATAATATTGCCTGACTATAACATATAAACTGATATATTTCTTGATTTTTTACATATCAATCCATCTTTAACTAAAATTTGTTCATCAGTGCGAAGCCGGACGGGTCAGCTAGTTAGTTTATAAAAGCGAGTAACTGTCAAAATAAGTTTTTGATATTTAATATGTTTAAAGAAATTTATTATTCTTTAACTTAAAAATACTTCCATAATTAAAAGGGTGCTTCCAATTTTCTTTTTAATAAAGTGGCATATCCATATGTTATCATGATAAAATGCTTCCAACGAATTTTGAACATTTATAAAAATTAAATCAAATCAAATCAAAACTATTCTTTAAAATAATATATATCAAAAAATTCATTTTTCCCCTTAGACAATCGTCAGATAATTTTATTTATGGAAATTTTCGCAGGAAAAAAAAGTAATAATAATACTCTTACAGGGAATTTAATAATCTGAATTACGGTCCAATAGAAATCGAAACATAGATAGAAATGAAGAGATGAAATTTCGGAAATAACATCACGCAAAATAATTTTTAAGAAAACAAAAAATATACAAAAACTTTAATATCAATATGGTATTCATTTTAAAAGTAAATTAATCTTTAATCCGGATAAATTTAGTATTTTCCAACCGACGAAAAAATTAAACATATTTTAAGTATAAAAATTATTTGCAGATTATGCAAAATTGATGGAAATCAGTTTCTTCACGGCAAATTTACGTTTTACGCTTCTTGACTACAGTGAAAAATAAAACTAATTTAAATCTTACTTTCTGAATTAAATTTTGTAATAAAATCCAGAAAAAGACATTTTAAATTGTATCTTCAATGAAAAATATTTCTTTGAATCAGAGATGTTTATAAGTCATTTTTAATTATATTTATTTATTTTCATACATTTTATATTTTATTTTTATACATTTATTTTTATATTTACATATTTATGAATAAAAGACACTGTAATATTAATAATAATAATAATAATAATAATAATAATAATAAAAGGTAAAATCACGGTATTTGACCGTTTTGCTAGCTAAACGGTCAAAGACCATTAATTGATGTCATAAAAGTATAATTTTGGAATATTCGAAAATTTTTACTTGCAAAATCCATTAATGGACGAAAATTGCTCAAATCTGCCCTCAAACTGCATTTTTACGGTCAAATCCCTTCAAATGTAAAATGTTGGATTTTCAGTGACATCATATAAAAACCACTTCGTATTTGATGCTGATAACTGTAGTTTTATTGGTTGAGAGAGTTTATACATTCATACAAATAGTGATTGATATGAAAGATTTATTGTTTTCCTAATTTAATTCAAAGAATTTAATTCAAAGTTGTATCATTGTCATAACGAAATATTATGGGTGGGGAGGCGAGGGGAAATACATCATTTATGGTTCAAATGTTTTTTTACGGGCTCCCTACTTACGGGAATCTCTGCTACCGGGCGTTGCCCGAAATCTGGCTTAAAGTTCTTTTTACAGTGTACTCATAAAGTTTTCACATGTTATACCAGCTATCTACAAAAGTCTGCGAAAACTAACATAAAGAAGTTTTATTAAATTAACATAACATTGTGTTTAGTTGACCTAAATTATACTGTTCAACAAATTTGGATGAAAATTTTGTAAATCGTTTCAGAAGAGGTTATTTACGCTTGTTAAACATAAAACACAGACTTAGCCCCAAATATATATAATATCAAATATTATATAGTGGTTTGCAAGAGATGAAATTTTTAAATATTCAAAATATTTTAAAAAGCTTTCGAGACCTTTGAAATTTATGGCTTGACGAATAATTATACAAAAAACTAATAAATAAGAATATTGATCTCGAATGCTTTTTAAAATATTTTGAATATTTAAAATTTTTCATTCATCTCCTGCAAAAGGGAAGTATCTATATTTTTTTCTAAAATTTCATTAGTGTTAAAACTTTCAATTCTTTATAGCATGTCTTACCCCAATAATTTTTTATTTTATGCTTTTTAGGGCTTCACAATAAAAAGCTTCTAATCTTAAAAAATGATTTTTTACTTATTATTATTATTATTATTATTATTTAATCTATTTCTGTTTAAACCTCTTACTTCTTAGTTATTTCAAAGCTTAAAATTGTCGGTTAATAATTCAAAATTCAAAAAATATATCACTTGCGAATCAAATCAATTTTTTAACTTATTACTGATATTTGTAGTTGTTTCTTGATATTGTTACTAAGACAATTGATGGGACATATTTAATTTGTAACTATGCTGCAAATGTATAATTTTCGACAAAGAGAGATAACGAAGAGATTACTGTGTTTTATTTTCTTTCTCATTTCGAGAATAAAATAATCACAGTGGTATTAAAAATTTGTTTAACGTGCATAAATGAAATTTTTTCAGCTGAAAAGATTTTTTTGAGTTTATTAACCGGTGCTGCTGATTTTATTTACCGGCGGTTATAAAAGTAGCTTACATTGATTTGATTTCGGTCCTGCAAATTTGATTACATTAAGCAGCAGATTTTACTAACCACGGAATTTATTAAAGGGCGGTTACTGTATTTGATATTTAATATGTTTAATGTAATTTATTATTTTTTAATTTAAAAATATTTCCAAAATTTAAAAAAAAGAAAGAAAAAAAGGGTTCCCAAACTAAAAAGATGCTTCCTTTTTTTTTTTTTTAATAAATTAACGGATCCATATACTGTCATGATTTGTAATGACTTCTCTTTATAATGCTTCCAACGAATTTTAAACAATTTTAAACATCTGTAAATAAAGAAATAAATAAAATGAAAACCATTCTTTAAAATAATATGAAAAAAAAAATCCCCTTAGACAGTCGTAAAATAATTTTATTTATGGAAATTTTCACATGAAAAATAATAATAATAATCTCACAGGGAATTCATTAATCCAAATTGTGTTCTAATAGTAACGAAAACATAGAAATCAAGAGATGAAATTTTGGAAATGAAATCCCGCAAAATAAATTATATGAAAAAAAAAAAAAAAAAAGTGTACAAAAACTGTAAAATCAGTATGATATTCATTTTGAAAACAGTTTAATCTTCAATATGGATAAATTTAGTATTTTCACTTTGGGAAAAAAAAAAAAAAAAAAAAAAATTAAACGTATTTTCTAGATAAAAAGTACTTGCAGAATGTTCAAAATTGATGGATATCAGTTTCTTCACAGCAAATTTATGTTTTACGCTTCTTGACTAAAGTGAAAAATAATGCTAATTTAACTCTTACTTTCTGGATGAAATTTTGTAATAAAATCTAGAAAAAATATTTTAAATTACATCTGCAATAAAAAAAATTTCTTTGAATCACAGGCGTTTTAAATCATTTTCAGTTACATTTATTTATTTTTATATTTTTTATATTTTACTTTTATATATATATTATGAAACATCATATCGAGATCTAGGTCTTAGAATTGATTAATAACCTCTACGAACACCAAAGGTTCGAACACGGCACCTGGCTGCCGCAAGTCAGATCGCTAACTAATAGGCTACCAGACGATCGATTATCGTAACATTTTATTTTACAATCAGTATGCAGGAAATGTGTAATAAAAGGGAGTGGAGGAGCAAATGCTATCTCAAAGGGAAATAGGCCTGATGTAATAAAGAAAATTATTGCTGTCAAATTCGAGTTCTTCTTGAATTTGTGACACAATTCAAGATAAATATTTTTTTACATAGTTTTCTTTAAAATGTAAATGTAAGGCTAAAATAATACTTGCTTGTGCAAAAATATCTGCTCTTTTGTTCTTACATATTAAAATATTTCAATAAATTTAAGAACTTAAAAGGCTATTGTCAATAACAGGAGTTCTGTTTTTACACAGTTATGATCAAATTACGAGCTAATTTCCACAGTTGGAACACATTTAAAGTTTCTTTTTTTTTTTTTTTTTCCCAGAAAATGTGTGCATTTGTAGAATAATTTTATTTAATTTTTGCGTAAACAAATATATTTTTAAGAATTTTTTTTTTTTTTTAATCATTAAAATTCCAAAGGAAATAGTAACAATATAATTGATTTAACGTAGGAAAATTAGTAAAACCAAATAAAAAACAATATATTAATTACATCCAAAGTACAATGTAATTACAAAACATTTTAAAATGACATGTTTTTCTTTTAACTATGGTGAAATACTGAAAAAGGGTGACAAATTAAAAGGTATCTCTCCTACTCCCATTCTTTTACCTTACTTAATTTGATTATTTTTATTCAATAATAATCCCATTTATTTCACTGCATTTAATTATAAAAAAAATTCTTTCCAACATTTATTAATTAAAGAATTTTTTTCTTGAATGGTTCATAATAAACAATTAATTTGTTTTTTACTTATTTATTTATTTGTATATGTTTATGTACAATTAGTTCAATTTAATATAAACGAATTTTGTAGTAATAATAAATAAATTTAAGTATGTATTTTGCATTAATTAGTATTTCTTGGTAGGTTTTTATTTATTTATTTATTTATATTTTACTTCTGGTTATCTTTTGTTAGAAGTAATTTCAACCAAACCATACAGTTAAATACTAACTATAGTCCTTTAATCTAAAAAAAAAAAACCTTATTAAATTATTATATTAATTCAAATATATTCCCACAATAACCTTTTAATTCAAGGAATTAACTTTTCTTAAAAATTGCACTGCAAAAAAAATATGTACCACTTTAATCTAGAACGAATAAGTAGCCATTTTCTGAATTCCTAAACTACAAATGTAGATTTCTGAGATTTGCGTATAAAGTAAACAAATGAACTGAATAGAAAAAACGATCGAGAATTTCTAGTCTATACTTTTCTAGATCGTAAAATAATATTATGAATAATATGTAACCTTTGTATTGCTAGAAATTATCGCTTGATTTCCTAGAATTGAGTCAGAAACAAAAATTATAGTTGCTAAAACTCGCCTCTTGTGTTCGCATTTATTTGCAGAGACCTTTAAATGAGATTGACAACAATAATATAGGAAAATATTCTATAATTCTAATAAGAGTTTCTAGAACTCGCTATTAGAGGGAACTAGAATTAATAAGGATCCCATGGAACTATTTTACTAGAGTTACATTTTACTTTCTAGATGTCAGTCACAGATTTTTTTTTTTTTTCTTTTCAGTGTATATAATTTTTTATTGCTTTTGTATATATAGTAAATTGTTAAGTACAGTAATTTGTATACAGTAATTTGTTAAGGTACATTTGATAAATAAAAGACTTATGTGGATATGGAAATGCCCTTTTCAGAAGAAAAAAAATCACTTTGTTAATTTAAAAATATATATATTTTAAGTTGAAAGAATTACAGCACTAATAAGTATAATTGCATAACAGTTCTTGACAGATTTTCACAGTTAAAATCGATAACCACAAATATAAAAGTAAATAACCATTACGCATACTAATATGGAAGCATAAAGCAGTTTTTTTATCATTCTATACGCAAGCGAAGTGTGACGTCACTGACCATCCGTGGATGCAATAAAAATATTTCCTATGTTAATCGTCCATTGGACTTTTTGTAAAAAATTATTAAAAATCGAGGAAAATTATTTCCCGATTTTAATCCCCGTATATGGGTATAGATATGTATTAGTTATCGCATGGATGTGTTAGATTGGGTTATTTTACTGTCAAATTGACAAAATTTTAATTTTAAATTTAAAAACTCTGTCATCCTTGGCGTTTTTTGTATTTGGCGATCAAAAACGTAATACGAAAATATACATTCTAGATGTATATTTTCGTAATATGTATTGTACGAAATATTATTTCATATTATTCATTACTCTTTAATATAAGTTGTTAAAATAACCATGATTTTTGAAAGGAATTAAATGTGTTCGCCAGATAATTTGGAGATTTTTTTTTTCGCCAAGGAGGACAGATATGAAATCTATTCCGCTGCAACATATGAGTATCTTATATCAGACACGTTTAGACATTTGAAAACAAATTTGACTTTAAATTATGATAGAATATTTATCATTTTCCTTTTAATTAGCATATTAGTTGGATATTTATTGTGTAAATATCATCCTTTGAAATGAAATGTTTATGTTTTCAATAGAATATGGAAGTTTGTCAGTTTTTTTTTTTTTCTAGAGTTTTGAAATTTAAAATTCAAATTTTATCAATTTTACAGCAAAAATAACTTAATCTTAAACACGATAACTAATACATATCTATACCCAAATATGGAGATTAAAATCGGGAAATAATTTTCCTCGATTTTTAATAATTGTTTACAAAAAATACAATGGGCGATTAACATAGGAAATCATTTTCTTGCATCCACAGATGGCCAATGACATCATCACTTCGCTTGCGTATAATAATAGTAAAATATTTGCCTGTATATTTACTTCTTATATCTGAGACACAACAATAATGCTGCTCTAAAAATGCATTAAAATATTATATGCAAACATTTTCTTTTTCCTTTCCTTTTTTTCCAAAGCACATAAAAATTGCATGCATTTTCAACATGTAAAAATGCATGTAATAAAAGTACTTGCACGTATGTTACATGTGATTTATCGAACTTATGTTAAATATTTTTAAAAGCAACAGACATACTACCTTTTTCTTAGTAATGAAATGGATTTCAAAAGTTTTTGAAAACTTTCAGTAAAAAGCTTTTATTTTAAAGTTTTATTATACAAAAATTGCAGTCCTTGTTTCTGAATAACATTTTCCCTAGAGACAATATCTCTCCTACAACTGTTAAGCCACTTTTTAAAGTCTTTTATTAATTTCTTTCAAATTTATGAACATACACAAATTCTTCTAAGTGGTAGAATTTTGTATAAGATTATTTTACTGTACCATATTACTTCTAAACTTTGTCATTCAAGGTAAAATTATTTAATTTTCAATTTGCACATTTTTACAAGTTTACCGAAAACAATTTAATTACACAGATAACTATACTAATCCGAAAGAAATATTAGATAATAATTTTGACCCACATTTCTAATTTGGAAGAACATACAACAATTAAATAAATAAATAAATTTATATATAATGTACTGCAAAATACCATAGAACTGAAAAATATACATATAGAAATTGCTAAAAATATGCATAAATTAAAAATTATTGGAATACCATCTATCATTTATTACTATTGGAATTTGGAAAACTAACTCATTTAATAATTAATATTTAATGTGAAATTTTGCATTTATTGTTCAAAAATTTTAATTTATCAATTTTCATCTCAATTATAGGTTTCAGTTTTGCATTTGTAACAGAAAGAAAAAGGATAATAAAGAAGTTTTAAATATATATAAGGCATTAAATTTACATTAAAAGGAATTTAAAGGGTAAAATATTTAATTCAAATTCTAAATATTAACGATACATTTAAACAGAAATTGTAAAATATTTTACATATGCGTGTACATTATTTTACATAACAAAGTATAACCAAAATCACAATACTCAATCACAGCTTCTGCCGATGAAAATGTCACGGTGAAAATCGATGCCTCATATATAATATAAAATAAATTTGATTATTTCTTATCAAAGCTATAACGTCTCGCATTGGTTAGACAAATAAACTTAATTTCTATTGAATTTCATTTACCTTATACTTTGTACATGACGCCCTTACCCCTAAAACTTTTATGTATGAGGAAAACCAGTATATTGTTTGGCCATGATAAAAATTTCTTACATGTCATACCACTCACTGTTTAACATGAACTAAAGTTTAATGATAATTTTTCTTAATTTTATATATGCAGTTTGAATCGATTTTAATCAACAGATGCTAAGCTACAGCCATATTGAAAATCGCAGGAGAAGAGTAAAAGCAATGTCACCTGCTGGTTAATATGCACTTAAATTGAGCCAGAATTATTTTTCCTAATGCCCATCTTACGTATCAAGTTTGGCGCATTTATACGCTGAAGTTTAGATATAATCTTCCAGACACAGAAAATTGCAATTTAAAATAATTGCAACTTAGCAGCGACACTTATAGCCTGAAAGGCATTAAAATTAAATATGCTAATATTTTCCCCCTATAACCCTCTGATGTATTAAGTTTTTTTGTAATAATACGCTAAAAATTGAATATACAACTTTCTTTTAAGTTGGGGAAATTACACCACTTGTTGAGCGATATATACCAATATTAATAAACACCAATTTATATCTTGGTTCAATTAAATATAGAAATTCTGTGGGTTGTTATTATTATTATTATTATTATAACTAAAACGTCCATAGAAAAGACAGACGGACAGATACCAATCCAAAAGTTGTCAAAACGTGCTGAATGCTTCTTAAAATGTATGAAACCGTTTTTGTGAAATTTTGTTTTGTAAGGAAGCAACAAAACTTTGTGACATCATAAATTACAAAAATTACCTGTTTTTAGATTTTAAGATGTTTATTTACAAAGCTCTTATATTCTTGATTATTCAACAGTAGTTTTTCGGTGCATTTTATTGCATTAAAATAGATCCGTAAATTCAAACCGACTGCTTTTATTACATGGCACTTTTGTAATTGCTCTGGAAAAAAAAAAACATATAAATCGCACATTTTAACCTAAGTGCTTAATCGAATGATGTTTTAAATATTTCTATAAAGAATAATAACGCATTATTTTGGGAAACACATATGCAATTTGTCGGTATTTGTCGATTTGGATATTTTAAAATCAAGCAGTACTTTTTTTGTCTTTTTCCTCAAAAGTAAAAGAAGAAGAAGAAAATCAGGTCAAAGTGTTAATTTTTCAGACGATTTTTTTTTTTCTAAGTTGTGTCAGAAAGTTTTCGCTATGAAGGGAAAATGTCTATTCTAACATAAAAAGCAGAACATTTATAGAAATGCTAAAAATGCCATTCAATGCCTGATTAATTATGTGGTATCAATGATTCTGCAATATGTGTCAAAATAAATAACAATGCAGAGCTGGAATTTTTTTTCCCAACACGATGAACATTTTATTATACTTAATGACAAAAATTCGTTTGATTAAATCATGTGTCATCTGTTATGTATTTCATAAGAATTCTATTGTTACTAAATTGAAACATTATAAGGAGGCTTTTATTTCTTATAGATTTTTTTTTTTCAAAAATATTATTACTAATAGTACGTATAAATACAAAATTATGTATTGTCAAAGAATACTCATAAAATAATCAGTTGAAAAGAATGAATACTGAATGATATAACGACAGACAAACAGTTCGAAATCCGATTCTTAAGAGATCTACTTCAATCCAAGGAGAAAATACATCCTTTCAGACAAAAGAAGAATGATTTATCAAAAATCTGTCCATGCATTAACGCACCTATAACGTATAAACAGGTCGAATCGATAACCTTTTTTCTCTTTTGAACCCAGTTAAAAATGAGATAGACTTTTATCTTTAAACCGTATCGTATCTAAAGCTTACATTTTTCCAGAAAGGTATAAAGCCCAGCGATAGAGCACGGGCGAAAATCCCAATGCTTATTCGACGATAAATTTATCTTTGGCATTAGAAATTCGAATGCTTTGAAATTTTATAAAAATGTTCAAAAATGAGTGAAACTTTTTCTTCGAAAGAGAAGAAAATTTATTGGACTCTCTTCAGATAAGAAAAAAATTGATATAGTTTTTTTTTTTTTATTACAAAGAAATTTTGTTTTTCAATTGTTACTGAATATTTTTGTTTTAACTTTGTAAAATTTATGTAAAATCTTGTCGATAGTAGTTCTATTTTCAATCGGATTACTAAACCATCAAGTTATCCGATCAAAATTATGAATAAAAAAATGAATTATGTACTATTAATGTAAAATTGTAAAAGACGTACAAAATAATCGAAAGTTATCATAAAATTTTTTATTTTTAATTGATAGTTCAAAGAATCTGAATTTAGATTGTTTCTCTCTTTATGTAAACAGATAACGTTTAGGGAATAAATAAATCAGATAATAGTTACTCAAATAATTTTTTTATATAAATTAATATTTTAATTTATATTAAAATGCCAAAATGAAAAATTATCTTTTTTATGACGTCGTTGAGACACTGCCCAGTTCCCCATCACATATTTCATCTCATAACTTTCCATTATAGGGGCTTATTTTATTCATGATATGAGAGAAATCAACTCTACTGACCACCCGGTTCAGTTGCAGAATGAAGTGTTCCACACACAAGGCTACCCTGTATCTGCTTCAATACATTTACCTTATCGTAATTTGTTGATTGATTCTATCAAGGCATATTTCATATTTTACTTTTCATGAAACTCCACACTACTTTAAATGCAATAATCCTCACAATCGAAGTTTATGTAAAACATGGCTCTATTTTACCAACGATTAAAAATTTTTAATTTCCAATAACTTTAGAAGTTATAAAGTAGAATGTTGATCTTCAAGAATTTTCACAGCAGTATCACAAATGATATTTTAAAATTTGTTCGATTTATTTACGATGAAATTAATTGTTATGATCATTTGGAAAAAATTTTGCTCTCCTCTCCCATTTTGAGAAAAATCATAAATTTCGAATATCTTACGTAATTTTCAAATTACAAAGTTGAAAATCACTCGGTTTCTAGCCAATATTATAAATGATATTTTAAAATGGATCCGATCTCTTTAGAATCATTTGTTCTGGAGATAATGTGTACACTGGATAATAAACTAAATAACTGACAGACTGATTACCCTTTGCACAGCACAATGGGTTTACGATTTTTAGATTCCTCACATTCCAACATAATAAAAATGTCAAAAACAAAAAAAAAAAGGCGGGGGGGGAGTCGAAAATTATCACGAATATTAAAGCTATCCAACATTATGATGTGGAAGCATGGCATTGAATCCTTTTTTAGAATAGAAAGCAATTCTCACAATATGACGGTAATTGTAACATAACTATTTACTTTCCCTTTAAAATCCCCACTAACTTTTTGATAAACATGAAACATTATCATTTTATCGGCAAAAAAAAATTGTGAAAACAGCATTAGAAAGTCAACGACGCGTAAATGCGAAGAAAAATATGCAACAGGGTCTCAAAATATAAATTTCCAGGGAGAGATGTCAAGAAGGAAATAGAGACATTATACTTTGTTTTTTACTGTCTAAATTGCTTGTTTCTGTCGTACAGAAACTCAAAAATAAACCATCAGCTACAAAACCTTAAAAAAAAAAAAGTCTTGAACATGAAGACAGAGTAGATCGAAAAAATGAATGCAGGCTCTTTTTTTTTTTTTTTTTTTTTTTTTCCCTAGTTCGTGCCGCAAGACTACCCACGTGTTTTCCATTCCTGCTAAACACCTCATCTATCAAGTCGAAGTGTTCGTTTACACCTCCATTTTCATAAGGGTTCAGAATACCGCATATTAAGATCTATAAGATGTAAGCATACACAGTAGTTTGGATCGGTCATAAAATTTGTTCTAAAACTTTTGGAATAAAATTTGGACACTTAAGTAAATTTACACAAACGTTTAAAAGCCAAAATAAAACTCGAAATACGCATACTGCAGTTTCGGTAGTGTTGAGTATACCGTCATCAATGCAGAATAGCAAGGCGAATTATTGCTCTTAAATGTAATGGAAAAGCGGATTTTAAAGCCTGCAAACTAGCCTATAGAATTGTGAGGATTGTGAAGGAATTAACCTAAAGGAAATTGGAAATGGTAGTTACAAAATAAAGAAAATGTGTATTTTATATAATATTTACATAAGTTAAATAGATGAGGTACCACAAAATCACAATTATATATATATATGTGTGTGTGTGTGTGTGGAAATTTTCAAGGAAATCGAGTTCATGCAAATATTTAAACCTGCAAATTATTTTAACTGAATTGAATTCACTAAATTTCATTTAGCTAATAAACTTTAAAGTATGATTATTCTCCTCAGTAAAGCTTAGCAATGGACGATTGTTTGATTTGTTTTAGTGAAAACTTGAATTTGTGTTTTACTATTTTGCACTGATGGTGGTATGCTTAATGCTACCGAATTGCAGTAAGTAAATTTTGCTTTTAATTTCTTCAACGTTAATGCAATTTTACTTTATTATAGTTATATTACAAGTTAATCACAAGAAGACTAAAATTCAAAATATTAACTCTAACAAAGCTAACAATATTAACTCTAACAGTATATTTAATGAATTATTTTAGTGAACTCGAGCTTTCGAAGACAAAGTTCAGAAGATTTTTAATTAGTTCATATTAGACAACTGGGGATGGATCACTGGTGCAGAATTCATACCACTATCCACGGAACAAAATTTTCTACTTCTTAAATCAACGATATTACAGGTAGAGAAATTTCTTAAGCAAATACCGGTATGAGTTATGCGCCAGCATTCCATCTCTGGAGAATTGAATCAAACAAGAAATACCTCCAGTTTCCAAATTTCCATTTATATGATGACAGCTTGAATATGCTACATTATAATCAGTAAAATAAGGCTAAAAATTATACTAAAATGTCTAAAACTCGATTAAAATTATCTAAATGTTTAAGTTACATTTTCGCTTTTTGATGTTTCATTAAAATTTTTGAGTTTTGATCGAAACTAGCTTTCCCATATGATGTTCTCTGGAGCGAAACCTGTAGCAACATTGGTGGAAGTACAATACTCTAGCTCTTAATGAAAATATTGAACAGGTTACTCCATTGTATTAAATAGGCTATCGAAATAATATCGTATTTTTCAAGAACAACCATTAATTAATAAATTAATAAACCTATTAAATAAAATATTCTTCTAAATCTTGATTTAGGATCAATGCTTGGAGAAGTGCACAATCCTTGTTTAAACAAAATAGAATGCTAGATATATCTGTAAAATAAGATTAAGCGTCAAGAAATGAGACAGGGAGATTAAAGAACTTTTCACAGATTTTTGAACTTCTAAGTGAAAAAAATCCTTTTAAAAAAAAAAAAAAAAAAAAAAAAAAAAAGTATGCCAGGAAGCATTTGTGCCGAATTTGGATAAGTTGAAATTCAATGCATAAAAACTATACAGAATGAGAGTGTTGCCAAAATTAGGAATTTTTTATTCAATTATCACCAAATTTCGACAGCAGGGGGATTTTTTTGTTTTATTTTATTTTATTTTATTTTTAAGAAGAAGAGTTTTAGTAAAATATAAATAAAATGCTAGAAACAGGAATGATGACCAACAATGATCGAACTTCAATAAGAAAATTAAATTTAAAATCCAAAGGAGTTTATACGAAATGATTAAAAGACAGAAGAATGTAGAAACGGGGAAAAAAAAAATCCTTCTGACTCATTCGGGAGAGTAGGTTGATTGCTTTTTTCTTATCAAGTAGCCGACATTTTGAAACAAAATGATCCGAAACAGTGCAGTGTTTCAAAAATTATTGTTATAACAAATTTTCAAATGCAGTCTAAGTGGTTGCAACTTGGAAACAAAATGGGGGAGCAAGTTGCCCAGCGAAATTATGCAATATATTTGTATTAAAAGTGCATTGTCCAACTTTAGTTCAATCTAATTCAGTACTTTAAAAATTATTGTGATAAGAAAATTTCACAGTGGCACCATGATTTCAAGTGGTCACCACTTAGAAACAAAAAAAAAAAAAAAAAGGAATGGGATGCACAGCGAAGTTATCTGAAATATTTGAATGATAAATCCTCTACCCAAATTTAATACAAATTGATTCAGCATTACAAAAGTTATCCTAATGACAAATTTTCAAGTGGGCGGCACTTGGAAAAAAATAGGGGAGCTAGTTACCAAGCTAACTTATCCAAGATAATGAGCCGTAAGTTCTCTATCCAACTTTTGTTTGAATCAGTTTAGTATTTTAAAAGTTGTCGTGATGGAACATTTTCAAGTGGCAGCCTGATTTCAAGTGGCTGCAACTTGGAAACAAAGTGACAGAACAAGTTGCCCAGTGAACTCATCCAAGATATTTATATAAGTCCACTGTCCAACTTTGGTTCAAAATGAACCAGAATTTAAAAAGTTATCATATTATAAATTTTCAAGTAGTAGCCTGATTTCAAGGTGTACCTCTTAGTTTATAACATCCGCACTTTGTTAAAAATGGCGGATAAAGTTCATCAATAAATTTGGTTGTGACCCTTATATGTATACATCAAAATTCAAGAATATCCGGTCTTAAATACGCTATTTACAATGTAGATTTGTAATTTTAAAGTGTATTATTTCGAGAGTTATTTCGGGAGTATTTCGGAATATTATTTCGGGAGTTATCGTTGTGACAAAATTTTCATTTTATCTAGATAGTAAACGAAGTGATTGCAATAAGTTGATTTCTAAAGAAATCAACTTAAAAATAGAGAAAAGTTGTAAATCTGTATGTTAACGGAGCCATTTACTGTAGAGAAAGAAAATTGGACTTAATAGATTTAAAAGAATAGAATTAGTAGTAGAATTTTAATGAAATTAAAATAGAAATTAATAAATGTATTGATTAATGGATGGTAGAATGTGCTTGTGAGGTTAAGGTCAATTTATTACACGAGGGCCCTAAATCTAGGTGGGATACCTCCTCGGAATCTTTTCTGAAGTCTTGTATTCACGTGAGTTTCGGAAAAAAGCCACAGAAAACTCCAAACGGCTAGGCCGACGAGTGTGACCTGAGTTTCACCCCAGCATCTCGCATCTATCAGCATAGAAAAAAGAAACTCTTTGCTACTGGTAGGTCTTTAACAAATGGAATACTTTCAGAATTCTGATTCAAAAAGGACAGTAATTTATATTATGAAATTCTGGTACACTTATTAAAAACATTGTTGGCAAAATTACTAGGGATTTTTTCTGATTTTGACTTTTTTTTCTGTTTATTTATTTATTTATTTAAATACTGAACGTAATGACCGTTAACGTTAGACCTGCAAAGGATATTTAAAAATTCATATACTTCCACTATCGATTTAGTCGGGAATTCAATTAGGAGACCAACCACAGACTGAAGAAAAAAAAAATATTTTGGATTACCCTCTATCATAAAATGCTACAAGTGACTTGTAATTTTAAGGCATAATTTCACATACTATGAGCAATATTTGTATGTTTTGTTTTTTCTTTTTTGTGGGACTTGCATGATTATTTAGACAGTTATTATTATTATTTTTATTATTATTATGGTATAATTTTGTGTGTAACAAGAATGAATTTACTAAAAATTTTACAAAACTTTCAGAAAATGTGACAAATAATTAGAGAATTATTTTTCCGAAACACGTATAATTTCATGTGTGCGATGAGGTATGACTATTTGTAATATATATGTATATATATTTACTGCGCATGCTTGATATATTGAGCAACTTATATCAAAAGTTTCTTTAAATAGAGTAAAAATTAAGCAAATTACCGATAAAAGAATAGGCTACATTTTAGTTATTTACCAGAGTTGACATTTCATAAAGGTTTTGCACATGCTAATTTTTATAAACCCCGTTTTAAAACTTCTTTTTTGAGAAAAACCCCTTATGGGCTTATAACTCAAACACATATTTTTATTTATTTGCTAAGATCTGTTAGTTCAAAATATCTAAAATCACCCTCTTTCTTTTTCCGATGAATATCCTAATTTTTACTTTATTCAAATAGACTTTTGACATAAGTTTTCCAATATATTTGGCTAACCTATGTAATAAAAAAATTCCTATCTTTTGCGTATGCGCAGTAAAAAAAATACGTACATCAAATACTCATATCTCAACGAAAATACATGTGCGCATTTTATATTTCGGAATAATAGTTTTCTGATGATTTGACAAGTTTTCTGAAAGTTTTTCAAAAATTTGTTTAAATTTACTCTTGTAATACGCAAAAAACTTACCCAAAAAATTAACTTTTTTTTTTTTTTTTTTTTTTTTTATTTTATCTGTCTAAATAAATATGTAATTTTCCCAAAAAAGCATACAAACATTGCACATAGTATTTAAAATTGTGTGTTATAGTTACAAGTCATCTGTGGCATTTTATGATACAGGGTAATCCAAAACATTTGTGTTTTTCTTCAATATGTGGTTGATCCCATTAATAACACTCACGACCGAATCGATAGTAGAAAATATGAGTTTGTAAATGTTCTTTCCATGTCTAAAATTAAAAGTCACTTTGTTTTGTACAGGGAAAAAATGTCAAAATAAAAAATCCCTAATAATTTAGCTAAAACTATGTTTTATTTATTTTAAATAAGCTGTAAAAGATGAAATTATAAATATTGATAATCAGTATACTCTCAGTTGTTTCAAAATGCTTTAATATTATATTCATATAAATATATTCATATGAATATTCACAAAAATGTATAATATATTTTAATTTAATGAAATTTAAATCAGTATTACAGACGATGGGACAATCGACATTAGATTTCAAATATGTGGTCACAAATTTTATGTTAGAATCAGAAAATATAAGAACTGAAAAAAGATCAAAAATGTACCCTAGCATATAAAATTTGAACACTCTTAGACACCTGTAAATTCGGATTACACACACTGTGTATAACACGTCCTCGTTTGCAGGTGCATTAAAAAATAATAAGATATTCTGAAATTTTATTTCAAAATATTATTATACTAACTGATTGAATACGTTTGACACTAATTTTTTATTTGTATCGTTACTTTTTGAAAAGTCCTCAGTTTCATAGCAAATATGCAGTCCTCGCTTTCCACCAAATATGAGTGTGTGTGCGTGTGTGTAAAGGAAACCAGTCCTTTATATTTATGATAATTTATTGATAAACATAAAATATTCAACAAGATCCAATTGACGAGTTAATTTTGCGCATTTTAAATGCTTTAGGCGTTCAAAGGTATATTCTCTTGCTTTTCAACGATGCGCATCATTCTTCTTCTCGAGGCGCAAAAAAACTTTTTGAAGGAGTTATTTATACATGCGCTCTTTTTCACGACTTAAAATCATTCAACACCCGTGACTGTTCCAACAACCGGCGATTATATTTAAACGAAAGAAGCGAAAAAAATATGAAGACTCACAGAAGTTTTCGCATAAAACAGAGATAATATAAAGCTACCTCACATGTAGCACCTGGCAGAGTGTACATAAATAATACAAACAATTTAATAATTGTTTCTTTCTCACGAGCAAAACGGCCGTGATATTTGAAAATAATAAGCGACTATTTCACAGTGTCATCCCTCTCTATATTTTAGGAAGACTGTGTGCCACTATTTTGCAATAATAATTTTCGTCATATTAATTATCAGAAAATTAATAACTTTTTTTTTTTTAATTAAAATATGAACTATATTTTAGAAGTCTTTTCAGCAACGAATCTGCTGCTCAAAATGAAAACTTAAAAGAATCACCAAATCTCTTTTCAAGGACTTCTGTATTATTGACGTTTATGGGTTTCATTAATGAATATAAAATCTACCGTGGTTATTGATTTTACATTTTACATGCTATAAAACTTCTAGAAATTGTGAAAAACATGCGACTATATTCTATATGTGTAAGATCACGGTTGCCTTTTTATCAGAGCGTAGAGTTCGTGATCGGAGGATTACGGGTTCGATTCACTATAGTATGGTAAAAAACTGTCGTGTACCTCAACCGTACATTAATGTTTCCCGGTGTACGTAAAACGTGTCGTAGTTGCAATGCTCTTCATGCTCCATAAGATGAATACCTATGTGTGTTACAGAAGCGAAAAAGCCATCCTCTCTGTAGAGAATTAAAATTCTGATGGCACGTGGCACGTCTCCGACCAACCCAAGGGGTGAATCATATATTGTCGCCAATACCGAGCTAGGCAGCTCTAGTGCAACGTTTATCAGTCCAACCGAACCCAACCTTTATAAATGTAAGTGATGTATGAATATATATATATATTATTATTTATTGATACTTTTCATTATAGCATGAAAAAAATATGAATTCCTAACTTTTTTTTTTTTTTACATTTCCAAGGGCTGCACCCTCCTGATTCCCTTCACTTTAAAAACCTTACCAGCCTGATTGCACCGTTGCCTTTTACTGAATAGGGTATTAAGAGTGCATACTACAAAACAAGAACAAAACAATATAATACGAATACCCGTATTTTAAATCAAACTGAAATGCACAATATTTAACATTATATGGTCGGTATGAATAAATTATGTCAGTAATATGTCTTAACACACGGCAACTTAAAAGCAATTTGCCAACAGGCATATGCTAGTATTGCTATACATCATTTTCAATGACTCTTAAATAATAATAAAATTAATAATAATTGGACCCTAGAATAAATAAAATTCAATATTTCAGTTGCCAACTTCAAGACATATGCGTAAAGAGGTTATGATCTAAGTACTTTGAAACGTCACTTATATTTACATATTAGTTCTTCAAATTAATAGAACGTATTTTATACAGGGCAATTATTGTTATTAAGCGTTTACAAAATGTTAAATCGAAAATAACTGTTTTGAGAAATTATTCAATTTGTATTATTTAACCACTAGAGTAAATTTCCAAAAAACAATTATTAGAATTATTTGTAGACAGAAATATTTCAACACCAAATCAAAACAGTCGTGGTGTTAATTATCAAAATTTACATTAGTCAATGTAAAAATAAAAGAAAAAAGTGTTTATAAATTCCCCTCTGGAGGTCACAATTACCACAACTATTTTAAATTTTATGCTTTTGGTGCAATTATTATAACCACCCTCATTAATTTTGAAATAAGGGAGTATAGAGAAGTATAAATTTAACTGGATTCTCTTGAAAGAATAAAGTTCCCCCCTAATTATTTTAAACAAAATTATTTTCATTAGAAAAAGAATAAAAAATTTACAAATTTGAAAAGTGTAATCAGTGGTCATAATCCCCATCTGACTGTAATTTACTTGTATTACCACATTCTTTCTGAAAATAAAAAGAAATGCAAAATCAATTAGTGTATGTACACATGAAGTAATGCGTGTCTGTACAATTTTGAATACTTTCGCTATTAATGTTTGTTATATGAATGGTTTTTAACAGATCTTGTTTTCTGAAATTATAACCTTTCAATAAGAATTAAAAAGCTTAAAACCAATGTAACATTTAAAATGAGATACAGAATACAAAAATTTAAAACTTTAAAAATGCATTTTAATTAAAAACATTAAAATACACGACAGACGTTTCGGCTAGAACACTAGCCCTCCTCAGTGTCAAACATACAAGCACAGCATTTACAAAAATTCATAATGCATCATTATCAGACTATATATTCAGAAGGAATGAATATATAGTCTTGTTATGATGTATTATGAATTTTTGTAAATGTTGTACTTGTAAGTTTGACACTGAGGAGGGCTAGTGTTCTAGCCGAAACGTCTGTCGTGTATTTTAATGTTTTTAATTAGAATGTATTTTTAAAGTTTTAAATTTTTGTATTCTTTATCTCATTTTAAATGTAACATTGGTTTTAATATATTAATGAGACGTATAAATTATGTTTATTTTTATTAAATTAAAAAGCTTGTTTACTATATTAATAGAATTATACATTCTAATACAACAGTAAATCTTATAATTTTCTATTACTATATTTCATGATAACAAGCAATTTGACAACAAAATTCATTTTTAATATGATCTCTTTTATGATTATTTTCCATTAAATAAGTTTTTCTTTAGAATAGATAATTTCATCGACAAATAGGTGTGTATATATGATACTAATAGGATTAAATCCTATATCTGACAATTTTCTTTTTTTATATTTTTTATATAAATAAAGGATAACTGTCAGAAGAAAAAACAGGTATCCTTATTAGTATGGAGTGATAGACATCAGTTAGCACTTTCTTATAAAAAGGATTAACTGCAAAAGTGAGGAGGAGGTTAAAAAAACTGAAGCCGTCACCATAACTGTACATCTTCATCAGATAACTGCAACCGTAACTGACGTCGAGATGTAGGACTCGAGATCGTTATCAATGGTAGTTCTCGAAATGGATCTTGATAGTTTTAAAGTGACAGAGTAAGTGATATTATTTCTTGATATCTTCAGAGTGTCACGTGCTCCATTCACACGTTACAAGTGGGAGTTCAATTGAGAAACTCGAAATGAATAAATGATTGTAAGGAAGGCTAACGAATTTAAAATTACGCAAAATTCTCTTGTGTGGTTTGAATTAAAGAGAACATTTTCTATGATACCATTTTTTGTTAAGCCTATGCTTAATTATTTAGATTAATTTATAATGCATACATTTATAAATTTAAAAAAAATAAATATCATTACTTATATTATAACAATAATTTGCTGTATGTTAATATTAGAAAGATATGTGATGAGAAGAGACGTGGAAGTATCTTAATTTAGATACAAAAATACCATGAAATGTATTGAATATTCTTTTTCATTCTGAAATATATATATATATATATATATATATATATATACAAATAAAAATAAAAATCTCGAATTCATTTTTAATTTTTTTTTTTCGATGGATCAATGTTGGATTTTTATATTTTGTTCTATTATTTATTATTTTACTGAAGCTAATTTCATTATATGAATTCTTCCAATATTATTACAAGATACAATGTCATTATCAACAACTGAACGTTTTACCCTGTATTTATATATCCTATTTGCATACTTCCTTAACAAATCCCAAACAAGAAACATGTTTTAGTTATAAACGAAGTTTCAAAAAAATCAACCTGGGACTCACTCCTAAATGTGATCCGATTACATGCTATTGCAGTCTTTTTCCTATCCTTATTTTTCAAAAAGTTTAAGACATCGAAAATTATTTAAACAAAAATATTTTATTTTACTTTTTATTATTATTAAATAATAGTTTAGAAATAATAAATCCGCATTATACAAATACTGCAAAGGAGGCGGGGAAAGGGAGAAGCAGAAAGAATGAAAGCATCATTTGTAACTTTTATAGCATTTATTTAGCGACTTGTGAGACGCTACAATGTTAACTGTAAATAAACATTTTGAACTTAATAATCAACTTTAAAAAAAAAATTATGTTTAATAACCAGAGATTAATTTGCATGTATATATATGTATACATTTAAAATTTAGTAGTAATGAGTGCATGTAATTTCGTAGTAATGTATGTATAAAAGTATGCATTTAAAATTTCGTAGTTAAATTGATGCGAACTATAAATTACATATTTCTGTGAATTGCTGTTTTTTACAAAACTTTGACACGTAAAATAATTATACTTTTCATTTTGTAAGTATTATGTTAAATCTTAAAAGGAAAAAAAACTTAGAACTCTGTTTAATTTTTCTCCAGTAAATGAAAATCTCTCATACACTAATAAAGTGATATGTAAAGTGTTTGTGTTCTGTCTCAAAGATACAACGATAGAAAAAAAAAAGTTGACTTAAACCCCATTTTACCGTCTCGACATAGTTTGTCTGTTTGAAAAGTAGCTTACCAGGTGATTTCGTTCCAAATGTCGTATACAAATTTAAAGTGAGAACAATAATATACATTTTAATTTAAAACTAATCCTTTAACAATTTAGCTTAAACATATCTATAGGTCTTTTTATGATACAAAGTGCATTTTACTTACTGAATATTTAGAGGGCCGAATAAAACTTTAAGCTTTTTAATTCTTGAAAATGAACTCCCTTCAGCATTTTTTATTAGTTTTTTAACTCATCAGATCAGATCAGATCTTTTTAACCCATATTTGTAATTTGCTTCTATGTCTCTTTAATGTGTAATTATTGTTTCCTTTTGAAATAGATATTGAAATGTATTTAAAATTTTAATGATTTTTCTTTATATATTTGCTATTTCACTGAAAAATAAATTGCAATTAATGGTCATATACTTTAAAGGGGATTATTAAGTAAGGCATATATAGCATTAAAATTCAACATTTATAATATTACTTCAAACTTTAAAAATATAAATTGAGCTCATAGAAAATTAAACAAAACCAGTTCATAGATTTCTTCTAAAACAAAGACTTTTATATATATATATATATATATATATATATATATATATATATATATATATATATATATATTGTTAAAATTTGATAGGTTTTTAATAGTTAACTTTTTGTGTTCAACTATTATTAAGAATTAAAGAAATTTACATAAATGTATGTATGTATATTAAAATTAATGTATTTAACCCCTCAAAATTTACCCGCATAAATTTACAAATTAAGTAGGAATTCAGATATAAAGTTTCACACTGGCAATTTTTTTTTTTTTTTTTTTTTTTTTTTTTTTTTGGTTGACTTTTTTTAGAAGCCGACATATTGTAACCTCTCAGTGTATCTATATATCTATCTTTCTATAAATCGTTTCAGCATTACAATGCGAAGAAATTTACCCTCATAAATTTACAAATTAACGTGGAATTCAGATATAAACTTTCACATTGGCATTTTTTTTTTTTTTTGTAGGTTGACTTTTAGAAGTGGACATGGTGCAATCGCTCAGTTTATCTATACATCTATCTTTCTATAAATCGTTTCATGACTGCAATGAGAAGAAGCCAGGAAACAGATCATGATTAAAATTATTAAGAACTTAAAATGCAACCATAACAATTGAAGATAACATATGTGAAAAGCATAATTTAAACAAAAGGTTGTAAAAGAACACGGAAAATTTATCATCAGGATGTTTACCGCAAAACGGAATCAGTTCGCACCGAAACTGGACATAGAGTTATCTTAGTTGAGTATTTAAGATGAATTCGCTTGCACATTTAATCCATAATTTTGTTTCAAAATGACAACTATTTGAAAACTTCAAACTCTTACAAAAAATATATTTATTAACCGATTTACTAGAACGCGATGTATACATACACTATATCAAGCTTTCACTGAAATTTATTAATTAAAGCAATCCACCATCTCGTTTAAAAATATGGTCTAGATAACTTCAAATCTATATAAAAAAAAACGTATTTATGAACAAATTTATTTGAAAATCGATATATATGTATATAAGGTGTCCCTAAATTCACGGTCCAAACTTTAAGGGTAGTTGAAATACATATTAAAAAAAAACATTTTTATATAGAAGTATGGAATAGTAAATGAAAAATGTATATGCGGAAAAGTCAGAAGTGACGAGGAAGGGAAAAAATATTCTGTATTTACATAATATATACATATAAAGAGAGAGATAGTGAGAAAGAGAGAGAGAGAGAGAGAGAGAGAGAGAGAGAGAGAGCAGACGATACACAAATTTAGGGACGAAACTTTAAAATAATAATAATAATAATTTGAGAAAAGAAAAATATTGAATATGGAAGTTTATTTAGTTTGGATTATCAAATCGCCTGGAAAAGAATTTTATTGAGTTTGCTTAGGATTACGCGAGATTAAAAAGATTCTTTACTGTAAGAAAATATTTTTGCGTGATGAATCTATTTAAGCTCTCTGAGAAAGCAGAGATGCATCGTATGTGCGGGGTTACGAATTGTAACAGAGGAAATGCGTTCAGGTTGTACCATGAACACTTCCCCAAAGCACAAAGCCGGATAACAAAATTTTTCCACGTTTACACCAATAGCTTTGTGGGATGTGAGAGTGGTTCATTTCATGTCAAGAGACCGAATGCAGACATGTACGATTTTCAGAAATGAAAGAACGAATTCTGAGAGAGTTTGAAACTAAGCCCTAGCACAAGATCGATTGCACGAAATACAGACATGAGTAAAAATACCATATGGAAAATTTTCCACGGGGAAAGATTTTTCTAAACCGCTTACACAGAACGATTGTCCTCGGCTCGTAGAATTCTGTCGTTAGATTTTACAGCATAGTACATTCATTCCAAACTTCTTTGCAAATGTACTTTTCACAGATGAGGCCATCTTTACCCGAGATGAAGTTTTTAATTTGCGAAATTCCCATGCAAGAAACTCCTCTAACCCATGTGAATCCCGTCCACATGATTTCCAGGAACTGTTCTCTGTTAATGTGTGGACGGATAATGTGAATGATTTCCTTATTGTTCCATGCTTGCTACCACATCGACTCAACAGCAAAACGTATCAAATCTTTCTGGAAGATGTATTACTGGAATTACTTTACAATGTTCCAGTTGCTGTTCGAAATGACACATGATTTCAACACGATGGGGCTCTAGACTGTGCGTACCTTAATGCCACATTTTGCCCTCGATGGATTAGATGAAGGAGACCAGTGACTTGGTTAGCATGTTTACCAAATTTAGCAAATATTAATTTTTCTTATGAGGGCACACTTCAAGGCACTCGTCTACGAGACTCTATATTGATGAAGACCTCATTCCACCGCAGCTTATAGTCACTGCTGCAACAGTTCGTGAAATAGGTAGTATTTTCGAAAGAGCACGCCAATCATTTGCTAGACGCTACCACACCTGTATTGATGTTGATAATAGCATATTTGAGCCCTTTCTGTAATATTGTGTAAGTAAAGATATTTTTCATTTTCCTAGCATTTCTTTCTCTTCAGACTACACTTTTTATTTCCGACCATTCATCATTTCGACCATTTTCATTTTTCTATACAAAAAATTGCTTTTTCATATATGCTTTACTTACCCTGAAAGTTTAGTCCATTAGTTCAGAGATACCCTGTCTAGCCCATATTGGAATCTCAATCACAGTTATTAACGAACTCGGTCTGTTTTTGAAACAAAATGCTGAGCACTTAAAAAGAACCAAGAAACCAGTTTACTATTCTAACTGAGCAGAAAGAACTATTTCTATTTTACTAAAGGTTTCTGAATGAAGAATATGAGCTGATAGTTATCAAATTTGTCAATTATTATGCAAGGTAAGCTTTTAATCATGCATAAATTTGAAATTTATAACTGAGTAAAAAAAAAAAAAAAAAAACTTGTGGGCGAAATACGATTATGTTAATTATACTATGTCGATAAATGCAAGTTGACAGGTATATATTGTTTTGCAGTATGAAATAATTTCAAATTCAAAAAGGTATTATTGTGCATAATAAAATTAGGAAACTGTCAACTAAAAATTAAGCTTGAAGTTTGTAAAAGTGGAATATATTAACAAGTAAATAATAAAATAAAATAAAATTGGATTGTACTAATCCATTAGCCTTATCAACCCACAAGTATTGCTTAAATTGTTATTAAAATTATTTTTTTTTATCATTTATTGAAATACATTTCTTATTTAAAAAAAAATAAATAAATTTGATGGCATTAAGTTAATCACTTTTGATATGTGCGTGATATGGACGCTTAAAACTTTGAAAATTTTATTTAATTCTTTTGTGGCACTCTTTCATGGTTTACAAATTATATATATATATATATATATATATAAACTTTGACAAGCGGGTATATTTGAAAATTAAACAGTAAACACAATATTTTTTTATTTTTAACTTTTAACTAAACATCCTTTACAGCGGGCAAGTGTTAATACAATTAATGATGAACTTTTTATTCTAAACCCTGACCATATATGCTTGTTTCATTTGATTCATTAACCATACATGATTTTTGTATATTTATTAAAAAAAAAAAAAAAAAAAAAAAAAAATCGTTCTTGATAGCCACATATGTGGAGATCTTTAAAAGTGTATGGGTGCAGACACACGGCGAGACCCAAAGACACTCCGCTATAGACACTTTAAAGAATAATTTATATACCTTACTGTATTTTGCTAAAATATGAGTATAATAAATTATTACTCTGGACATTATTATTTAAGGGGCTTGGAACATTTGTCGGCACCACTAAAGTAAGTTTCATTTAAAATCTCACATTTCCATTTGGTATTTATGAACTTAACTTGATTAGGTTTGTTCAATAAAATACATGTATATATTCAGGCAACAAATCTTATGGCCTTTGACATATTTTTTAAATAATTTGAAATCTTTAAATGGTGTCTTATCAGTTTGCATTTTTTCATGAATTCATGATCTTCAAAGGATTAAACTTCTACTGGTATTTAAGAAAATACTTAATATTTTATTTACGATTTTAAACATATAAAGCTACAAATTTAATTAAATAAACAAAAAAACCTTACTTTAGCTTTACCGATGTGACACTTTTTGGCAAAGTACTTTCTTATTAGGGCCCCCCCCCCCTCATCGTCATCGTCGGTCACTCCATTATGTGCGCTTCTGAAGATTTTCTGTAGGTGTTTTAACTTCTTTTCTCCTTTCTCAGGATATGGCGCCAGGTGGCGTCTATACCTGTTGCAGGTTGGTCCAGGTTGCATGCGTTCGGTTGGGTGAAACCATTGAAATTATCACCCAACCGAACGCATGCAACCTGGACCAACCTGCAACAGGTATAGACGCCACCTGGCGCCATATCCTGAGAAAGGAGAAAAGAAGTTAAAACACCTACAGAAAATCTTCAGAAGCGCACAGAATGGAGTGACCGACGATGACGATGAGGGGGGGGGGGGCTAATAAGAAAGTACTTCGCCAAAAAGTGTCACATCGGTAAAGCTAAAGTAAGGTTTTTTTGTTTATTTAACTTAATATTTTGTTTATATATTTAATAGAACCTACTTAAAAGAATTAGGGATGGGTTTTGTAATACCTTCATATATATTTATATATATATATTATATATATCAGGGGCGAGGCGTGGTTTAGAAAACTATGAAAGCGTCTAAGCAAAGCGCTTCCAAGAGCAGAGGAAGAACTAATTCAGTCTTTCGACGAGGCGACGTTACTTGATTACATTTAAAAATCTTAAATAAGGGAAGCGCTGCTTCTTCCATCGCTTCCATGGACGCTTCCCCACTGATATCTATATTAATAAAATCAGACTTTTGTCTGTAAATTTGTCAGAATCAAAATCTTTTGCGATATCGTCACGTTTCACACACCCTGAAAACCGAAAATGACTTCAGAAAATTTTGTCATTTGCCTGTGTGTGTCATGGTGTCCCTATATCTGATGTCTGTAACGCTATTTTGTCCGGGCACTTGAGAACGGCTGGGCGGAATTCAATGGCGCTTGGCAGAAACTTAGATATTTACCCAACTTAAAATTATACCTAACAACTTTTCAGAAATTCCTCCACGTTCCCCCATGGTGAGGCAAAAGAAAAAAACATTTGTCCGGGTATCACTTCAGAACGGCTGGACAGAATTTAACGGCGTTTCGCAGGAATTTAGGTCTTTACCAAACTTAAAATTATATCTATTAACTTTCCGAAATTCCCCCAGGTTCCCCTATGGAGAGGAACACGCTTCTCTGGGTATCACTTGAGAACGGCTTTACAGAATTCAACGGCTCGTCGCAGGAATTTAGGTCTTTAGCTAACTTAAAATTATATCTATCAACTTTTCAGAAATTCTCCCACGTTCCTTCCTAGGGGGGATGGGGGGACAAAAGACAAAAACACGTTTATCACTTGAGAACGGCTGGACGGAATTCAGGCGCTTCAGAGAAATTTACGTCTTTACTCAACTTAAAATTTTATCTATCAACTTTAGAGAAATTCCTCCACATTCCCCCTTGGGGGAGACAAAAACACCGATTGTGACAAAACAGTGATTTGCCCGAATATCACTTGAGAACGGCTGTACGGAATTCAACGGCTCTTCACAGGAATTTAGGTCTTTACACAACTTAAAATTATATCTATCAGTTTTTCCAAAATTACTCCCCTTTCCCCCCTGGGGGGGGGACAAATAGCCCGGCTCCTTACTTCATAGTAAAGAAATTGCACATGGAGACTAGACATGAGTACAAATAAAACAGTATCTGCGATTTAGAATTTTTCGATTTTTAAGGTAAGGGAGGGGGGAAATCAATTTTTGGCGGGAAATATCAAAAATTCCTGATTTTTGAGTAGAACTCTACCAAAAATGGAGCAAAGATGTTGAAAAAAGGCTTTGCGATTACCTTAGGATATTTCCAAATACACGTTTTTGTTGCTTTTTTGAGGGTTGCTTTATATATATATATATATAAATCTATTGGAGCTGTGGTCACGAATTTTTGTGCTTGGATTGTTTATATGTATCCGGCACCTAAAGTAACGGAATTTATTAAAATTACCCCCGTTCTCCCCTCCCTCAAGGGGGGACAAAATCAAAGACACCTTTGTGAGCATAAATCGGCTCAAAATTACTTCACAGTGAAGAAATTGCATAAGGGGAGACTACATATCACTACAAATAAAAAATTATCTGCGATTTTGGAAATTTCGAATTTTAAGGGGAGGGAGGGGGGGGAATCCATTTTTGGCGGGAAATTCTGCAAATTCTGGATTTTTGAGTAAAACTCTGCCAAAAATGGAACAAAGGTATTAAAAACAGCGAGCTACTTCTTTAGGATATTTCCGAAAAAAGTTTTCGATATTTTGTGATCTGCCATTTTCTTTTTTTGAGGGATGTGGGTGGGGGAGGGGGGGGGGATGGTTCCCCATTTGAATTCACCTTAAATTATCTTATAATGGCTAATTTTGGTGAGTGGATGTTGATTAGGTGTACGCATTATGAAGTTTGGTGAGATTTCGCAAAACTTCGAATTTAGCCACTCTGAGAGGGGAAGTAAGAATCGGGTAATTTGCTGCCGAAGGCAGTGGGAACACGGAGTCCTCACGTTGCGAGCGAGAAATATCTCTGCCGAACCCAGCGAGAACTTTAACTCAGGTTATTAATAATGACATGGGATTTTGACAACTCATTTAAGTATTGTGTCCAGGGAAGCGGGCAAAGCCTGCTAGTATATATATATATATATATATATATATATATATATATATATATATATATTAAAAATGGAAATATAAGAAAAAGCATATTTTTGTCAAATATTTTTCTGAACATGCTCTTTTTATTCCTTTTTTTTCTGAAAAACTAGTTAATAAATTTAAAACACATCCATAATTCTTTTAAATAGGTTCTATTAAACATAAATAACATAAAGTCTTTTCTTAAATATTTGTAGAAATTTTATCATTTTAAAAATCATGATTTCATGAAAATATGCAAACTGAGAAAACGCAATTTAAAGCTTTCAAATCTGTAAAAAAAAAAAAAAAAAAAAAAAACATCTAAAACCATACGAATTGATACCTGAACGTATATTTTATTTAAAAAACCCAATATAATTTAAATTATAAATATTAAATAGAAATACAATTTCTATATGAAACCTACTTCAGTGCTGGAGTCGAAAGAGCTAAGTCACCGTCATCAGTTTCATGAATATTGCTCAAAGATATATTGACACGCACAATAAAAAATGTACGAGGTTGAACAACCAATTAAAAACATAAATAAATAAAAATAAATAAATAAAACAATTCTAGAAAAAAATGTGTAGCATAAAAAAAAAATATCTTATGAATCTTCGTCGAAAACGTTTAGTTTAAAAATTAAATAAACAATATACTGCCGAACCAGTCATATGTAATAAATATACTGCTTGTGGTTTGTACTTCATAAAGTAAACAAACCGCCTAAAAGAATTTTATACTACAGCAAGCAATCCTTAAAGAATTAAATGTATATATATATATCATCAAGAATAATATTTTTAAAATGCTTTTAAAATGACATTTTAAGATTTAAAAAAAAGAAAAAAAAAAAAAAAATACATAAGTCAATAATGCTCAAAATTGTCCGCCGGCAAATTTTCTAATGAAAGAAAGATCCATCAAAATTAAATTGATAGTCACAATTTCTCTAAATCTCCTAGAACTGAACAGTTTTTTTTTTTTTTTTTTTTTCTAAATACTCTTTAAGAAAAAGTTATTTCATTCGGATATTGCTACAGGCGTTTGAAAAATAATTTTCCTTTTTAATATACTTTGTAACGAGTTTTAAAATCTGAAACCACCAACTACTAAAGAAGAAGGAACATTTTTCCGCTGAGAATAGAAGGGAAAAAAAAAAAAAACTATTAAAAAGAAGTTCAATCTTCCAATCGTTTCACACAGATGAAAGTAAGTGTTTGAAGGATGATATCAATTAGCAAGAAATGAGGTTAAAATTTTACAATTAAAAGATTAAAATTGAAATAAAATATAATGAAAAAACTCATCGATCAAAATAATTTTTTTTACAGCAGATGAACTTAATAATTACAAAAAAAAAAAATTAGATGTTTGTAAATGAACAAAAGTGAAAGAGGGCGGAGATAAAAATGATTAATTATTTTTTGCACATCAAAAGATTAAAAACAAAACATTTAATCTATATATATAAAAGAACACTTCCTGAGTGAGTTAGTGAGTGAGGGGGTGATCTATCAACGCCCAGACCAAACCCCTGGACCTAGAAGCATGAAATTTTGTGACAATGTTCTTTCTATGACGTAGGCATCCACTAAGAAGCGATTTTACAAAATTCGCCCCCCAAGGGGGGGAGGGGGGGGGCAAAACGTTTTTTCACAAAATCCTTCATATCTCAAACAAAAAAACAGATATCCGTAAAATTTTTCCTTTAAAATATAGCTAATACAAATGTCAAAAAACCAATTTCTGGAATTTTCAAAATTCGGTCCCCAAGGGGGGCGGGGGGGCAAAACGTGATTTCACATGCGTAAAAACGTGATTTCGCATAATCCTATATATCTCAAACAAAAAAATAGATATGCGTGAAGTTTTTGCTCTAAAATATAGCTAATGCAAATATCTAAAAACCAATTTCTGGAACTTTAGAAATTCAGCCCCCAGGTGGGGCAACAGGGGGGGGGAGAGGGGGGGGGGCAAAAAATAAAAAGAGGGTTAGATCGTTCAAAATTGGTATATAGAGGTTTTCGATAGCTACAAATCGATTTCGGATATTTTCGAATTTGTAAAATTATTAGGAGGGGCGGGAAGGGCGGGCGGCAAGGTGGGGGGGGGCTATGGGCAAAAACAAATAGAAATACAGTTAGGCCGTTCAAAATTGGTACAGTTAGGTTTTAGATGCCTGCAAGTCGAATGGGGATATTTTCGAAAGTGTAAAGTTATTAGGAGGGCCGGGAAAGGGGAGCGGAGAGGGGGGGAGCAAAAAAATAAAATTAGAGTTAGATCGTTCAAAATTGGCATATAGATGTTTTCGATACTTACAAATCGATTGCGGATACTTTCAAATTTTTAAAATTATTAGGTGGGGCGGGAAGGGAGGGCGGGAAGGGAGGGCGGGAAGGGGGGGGGGCTATGAGCAAAAACAAATAGAAGTACAGTTAGGCCGTTCAAAATTGGTACAGATAGGTTTTAAAGGCCTGCAAGTCGAATGGGGATATTTTCGAAAGTGTAAAGTTATTAGGAGGGCCGGGAAGGGGGGGCAGAGGGGCAAAAAAAAAGAAAATAGAGTTAGATCATTCAAAATTGGTACATAGAGGTTTCCAATACCTACAAATCGATTGCGGATATTTTCGAATTTTTAAAATTATTGGGAGGGCGGAAAGGGGGGGGGGAGAAGAGCGGTAAAAAAATAAAAATAGAGATATATCGTTCAAAACTGGTGCATAGAGGTTTTTCATACTTACAAATCGATTGCGGATATTTTCAAATTTGTAAAATTATTAGGATAGACAGGAGGGGGGGGGGGCGAAGTGGGAAAATAATAGAAATAAGAGTTAGAGCATTTTGGGAATTTTTTCCGAAGGCAGTGAGAACTCGGTGCGACATTTTTCCTACTCAGATTTTGTTTCTCTTTTTTTTCATGTGATAAAAATTAATGCAATTTTGAGAATTGATTATAGTGATTCATTTAAAAATAGGGACCAGCGAAGCGGGCGTTGCCTGCTAGTAATCTATAAAATAAATGCCAAATGAAAAAAAAAAATCATCTCACTGCATAAGGCAATACATTTATTTTTTCTAATTATATTCTTAAATTGTAAAAAAAAAAAAAAAAAAAAAAAAAAAAAAACTGCTCGAGATTGAAAAAAAAAGTTATTATCAATATATAATAGAAATACTTACTGCATTTACGGCCCAATGATTTATTTTATTTAAAAAAATTATGTTAATTTTTCTGACGTGTATACTTAAGTGCCAAATTTAGCACTTTTTGGCTACTGGAAAATTTTGATAGAAACTTTTATAAATTTCTGTAACATTTTTCACTAACCGATTAAAATAAAATTTTCTATTCAAATTTTCAGGATTTTAAAATGTGCTAAAGATAGAAACTATATGTGTATACAACTATACATCCACAAATCATCACAACCAAAAAATATTAAAAATTTTATCTTCTTAATAATAAAAATCCAAATTTACCAAAACTAAAGCTGAATATGACTTCATAGTTAAAACACTGTATTGAAATAAAGTAAGTAAAATTGTATTCATGGTTTCTATGGATAATTCATCATTTATTTACAGAAGAATTTGGATATATTGGAGATATACTTTAAAATTGTTAGAAGTGCATTTTTAGATGTGTGAGGTTATAAGAAGTTTCCGTAAAAAATTTGCAAAGCGAGGATTGCGAAATTGTCGAGTCAGGACTGTAGTTGTTGATAAAGACATAATAGAGATATTAATTCATAAAGAAAATACATAAACATAATCTATTTTGTTCAGAGTAAAAAAAAAAAAAAAAAAAAAAAAGTAAAACACTTCTCTATTATTACATGTGCTTTCAGGAATATTGCCTGTATTTTGTATAACTGGAAAATTCGGAGAAATGTTAAAATGCTTTATCATCAAAATCAAATTAAAGTTTTTACAGTAAACAGAAAAAAAAAAAAAAAACAATTGAGCATATTACTTTTTTTTATTCCTAATATATGACTATTTTTTGTTTACTACTGTGATAAAAATTAAATATTAAGCATATAAAATCTCTGATAAAGCCAAAAAGTGCGAAGTTATTACGGATTGGCCGTAACCATCATACGGAAATTTTTAAATAGTATTTTTAGCTCCCCATTATGCTATAGGTATAGGGAACTTAGCTAATCGTGAAAATTTTCGAGCCCGATTTTTTTACTTTTTTACACGTTTTCAGGTGTGAAGAATCCGAAAATATAGAAATGGGTATGGTGTCCGTCAGTAGGGTGTCTATTATTTTGTTAGTCCGTTAGTGTGTTAGCCCATTACTCCGTTAGTATTTTAGCCTGTGTACACGGTATCTCACGAACACACGAACAAATGATCGCAGAGAGGTCAGACCAGTTTTAAAATATTATTTATGACACTGGCAAGAACCATATTCATTTGCAACATTCCAATTAAAAAATTTCAGATGTTATTCGAAATTTACGATTTCTTAACATGGGAAATAGGACAAAATTTCACTTAAACGCGAATGAAAAGAAATATTTTTATCGTAAAAATGCAAGAACAGCCCTTAAATATCAATTTTGATGCCGGGATGAACATCGTTAACTATAATCATGCTACTTTGAAAATTTTGCAAGTTATTGGAAATTTACGAATTTCTTAATTATGGCAGAATACGGCAAAATTTCGCATAAACGTCTGTTTTGAAGGATATTTTCATCGCAAAGATGTCAGACAACTTTTGAAATATCATTTAAGATACTGGCAAGAGCCCTATTGATTTGCAACATTATATTTTAAAAACTTCGTAAGTTGTTCGAAATTTACGATTTTCTTAACATGGGAGAATGGGGCAAAATTTCACTTAAACGTGCATTAAATGGAATATTTATACGAAAAATTAAGTTGTGTCATTTTTCTTGCCAGAATGCGATACGTCAATTTTGCTTTGATAGTTTTTAACAATAATTAAAATGTGTGGAAACAAATATGTGATGGGGAACTCCGCAGAGTTCATCTATGCCAACTAGTTTTAATAGTTTTCGACGATTAAATGAGATGAATTTTACTATTCTTAAATAGTGGTATGAAACTTATTTTCAGTTTGTAGCAACTTGGAACTTTTCAAAGGTATACTAGAGATTTGAGTAAAAAAGAAAAAAATAAATGTGAAATGCTTCTCTATTATTACATGTGCTGTGTGCAATATTACATGTACTTCCTATAACTAGAAAATTTATCAAAATCAAATTAGGATTTTTTAAATAAACTTTAATTTTATTAGTAAATAGAGAAAACTTTTAATTTATTTTATTCCTAAAAAATGACCTTTTCTTTCTCTTACTACTATAATAAAAATTAAATATTATACAAATAAAATCTCTAATAAAGCCACATAAGAAGTTTGATTTCGTAGAGAAAACACATGAATGGAATCCATTTTGTTGAATATAAAAATAGACAAAACTGCCATATTACATGCACTGTGAGCGAATATAATAATTCGGGCATCCATTAAGATGTTTTCTCATCAAAATGAAATTAAAGTTCTTCCTTTTCCGGTCTAGTTTTTGAGTAAATGCGAGGACGATTTCTCCTTGAATACAATGTCGAGCTTTCAGTCCAATTGATAAATAGCCGCCTAACTTGGACAAATGGGACTTTAATTGGAAGAATTTCTTCACTTGTGTCACTCACTGTGAGAAAAAAGTTACCGCTAGACATGTCTGACATTAAATGAAGAGGTTCGGTTATCAAAAGACAGCAATACGAAGTTCATGCCTTGATCGATTAACATGGAAAGAAAACTGCATATTTTTACAGTCGAAATGTCAAATAAGCAATTGCATAACAATGATGAATGTTTTTCAAATTAGGCCCCTCCAAAAAAAAAAAAAATCTTCTTATTGGTAGAATTTATCTGTGCATGAGAATAATTGAAACAGGGAAGGGGATTACTGAAATATGGTAGGCCAACGATCTAGAATAATGTTTTACTTATTTTAGCTTTAGGTTTCAATCTCGGCTTTAATAAATAGAAGCATGCTATAAGGGTTAAGAGATTGCTTGCGGGTCATGTAAAAGTACGTTTTAGTTTCCCATTATACTATATTCAGGGGGATTTAAGTAATCGGGAAATTTTACGACCTCGGTTTTTTGGCATTTTTACACGTTTTCAGGTGTGAGAAATCCGAAAATAACAAAACTGATATGGTGTCCGTCTGTAAGGTGTCAGTTTGTTAGCATGTTATTGGATTAGTTTGTGTATCTGTGTACACGATATTTCAAGAACAAATGGTCGCAGAGAGGTCAGATCAGTTTTAAAATACCACTTAAGGGCCCGCTTCACTCACCGCCGCCCCCGAAAGCCGAAGCTAATGGGAAATTCTATGGGAAATTTTTCTTTACAAATAACTTATTAACAAATACATATTTTTAAATTCTGTTTTCACATTCTGAAAACTCCCAGGTGTTAAATTGACGGATTTTTTTTTTTTTTTTTTTTTTTAATTATTATTATTATTTTTATTTATTTATTTATTTATTTTTTATTTTTTTTTTTTTTTTGAAGCTGCAATAAACGAATTTTCAATATGTGAAATTTCTTCACTTTGCAATTTCAAAATAAAATATTAAAAATTTAAAAAATATATTTTTAAAGAAAATTGAAATTTTTCTTTACAAATAACTTATTAACAAATACATATTTTTAAATTCTGTTTTCACATTCTGAAAACTCCCAGCTGTTAAATGGACGGACCTTTTTCTCAAACTTATTTTTTTTAACTTTTTATATTTTATTTTGAAGCTGCAAAATACGAATTTTCAATATGCTAAATATTTTCATTTTGCAATTTTAAAATAAAATATTAAAAATTTAAAAAATACATTTTTAAAAAATCTCCGTCAATTTAACAATTGGGAATTTTCTGAATGTGTAAACAGAATTTAAAAATATGTATTAATTAATAAGTTATTTGTAAAGAAAATTTCCCCATAGAATAACATTGGCTCAGGCTTCCGGCGACGGTAAGTGAAGAGGGCCGTTAAGACACTGGAAAGAACTCTATTGATTTTCAACATTATAATTTAAAATCTTTGTAAGTTATTAAATGTTTAAGGTTTCTTAACATGGCAAATTTTCTTAATAAGGCAAATTTTTGCATAAACGTATATTAAAAGGAAAATTTTTTTGTAATGATGTCAGACCATATTTATAATATCAGTTACGATGATAATTAACTATGATAACTAACCATAATTAACTATGAAAATTCAACTTTAATAACTTTGTAAGATATTTGAATTTACGAATTTCTTACCATGACAAATAGGGCAAAACTTTTCATAAACGTCCATTTCGAGAGATATTTTCGACAAAAAGATGTCAGACCACTTTTAAATTATCATTTATGATAGTAGGTTGGATATCATTAACGACAAATATTCTAATTTTAAAATTTCATAAGTTGTTCGAAATTTAAGTTTTTCACGAAATAGCAGAATAGAATAATAGTTCATATAAATTTGCATTATGGAGATCGTTGCATTGGAAATAGTATGGAATTGCATGAAAAGTAAGCTTCAAAACTGGCCGTGATAAAATAAATTAACAAACTGGGTTAAAATAAATGCATCGACCTGAGCGGTGGATAACCTATTAAGCGGGGCATTGCAGTCTGTCGCCATCAAATTCATTCCTCTTCATGAAGATGACTATAGTATATCCCGCACTTGAAATCTATGAGAACATATACATATGACGGGGGAACTGAGCAGAGTCTGCTTAAGCCAACTATACTCTATAACAAAAAAAAGTGACGCACCAAGAAGGAGTAATTCAAACTGGACACAAATTGATATACACATACAAGTTTTGATTGAATCAAGCACCAATTCATCATTATCGTCGATCCTACGTGCAACTGGTGCTTCAGTGACTCCAAATACTCTTAATAGGCGGCTCAGTGAAATGGGGTTGAGCTCAGTCCCCGGATCTCTCTTCCACTGAGAACGTTTGGAGCATCCCTAAAAAGGGTCCTACAACTAGCTCGGGATTTTAGAAATCTAACGCAACAATTGGACTGAATTTGGCACGATACTTCACAGGAGCACATCTGCCAACTCTATCAATTAATACCAAGCTCAATAACTGCGTACATAAGGGCCAGAAATGGAACAACGCGTTATTGACTTGTTTACTTTATGAGGCTCTTTCTCTTGATTAAATCATTCAAATTTTCTGAAACTATAATCAATTTTTTTTCTCCACATGTGCATCACATCAACCAATTTTTGTTTCATAAGGACCACCCATTCCACCCCATCTACCAATTTTTGTCCCGAATTTTCTTCTTGGTGCGTCGTTTTTTTTTTTTTTTTTTTTTTTTTTAAACGTTTTAGAGGAACATCAAAAAGTCGGGCTTATTGTAATAAAAAGTAAAAAAAAAAAACGCCCATCAAATTGTTAAGGAAAATGAGAGCCGCGCTTAGGCATTCCTCTAAAACAATATTTTACTTTAAAAGAGGGATTTTACCCATTCGTGTTAAACACTTTATGTGCCGTCAACGTATATATATGTGCCAATGGCATTTACCACATCGATTGTTGGGGATAAAATTTAATTGATCTAATCACAAATATCAGGGGGGTAGTACTCTCCGCCTTTTTTTCAGGACACTCTCATGAATGAGAAATTTTCCTATTTATTGGTACCACTATTTTTATAAAATAATCTCTAACCTGTAAAATCGTGGTATATTATTATAAATATATCAGAAGAATTTCTGCATGAAATTAGTGGGGTCAAAAAAGGCAGAAATTTTTTATATCTAAGAGTGTCCCGAAAAAAGGGCGGAGAGTTACGACCCCTGCGAATATGTAATATCCTATTCGGAGTCGTACTCCCCGCCCCTTTCAGGACACTTTCAAGGATAAGAAATTTCCGTATTTTTTGCTACCACTATTTTTATACAAGGATCTCTATACAATTTTATCACGACATATTAACATAAAAATACAATGAAGATTCTTGTAGGAAAAAAAAAAAGGCGAAAAATTTTTTTCCTACAAGTGTCCTGAAAAAAGGATGAAGAAGTATGATTCCTGTTTCATTGTCAAATAATGTAACGTTTTAGAGAAATGTAAAAGAGGAATTTACAATTCAAAATGGCAAAATACATCGTCGACAATGTGTTAATTATTAGATATTATTTATTTATTTGTTTTTTCAAATTGTACAAAAAAAATTTTTCCGTAAAATATATATATATATATATACACCGTGACCAATAAGTTCTCATACAACTTTTGAAGCACGTTAAAAAGTTGTACATATGTGTTACTGTAGTCCCAATTATTTTGCAGGAAATTTAGTGTAAGGTATAAAGCTATTGCAAAAGTGTAAATGTTGTAGTAATTATAATTTTTCTTTAATTAGGTAGAATGAAGAAATTGAGAGAAATTGTAATAAATAAATTCGTCAAAGAAGAGCAGCCGGAGATTTTCAGAGACTTGAAAGCCCTGGGGGTGAAGAGATATTTCATTTACAGAACTATCAGAAGGTATAAGGAGACATCCTCTGTCGATGACAGAAAAAGATCTGGCAGACTGGGGTCCGTTCGGACGAAAGAGGCCGCGAAAAGGTCAGGGAAATGATACGACGAAATGGACAAAGATCTGCTAGAAAACTAGCCCGAGAGCTCAAGATACCGAAGGGGTCAATGTTAAACATTCTGAAAAAGGAACTTGGGTGCAAGGTTTATAATAATCGTAAAATTCACGGAGTTTTAGAGTCTGATAAGATAAATGGGAAACAAAGGGAGGAAGAAATTCTTGCTTGGCACGCTGGGGATGAATTTGTCATTTCAGACGAGAAACTATTCAGTTTACAGCAAAGTCTCAACCCCAAAAATGACAGAGTATGGTCAGTTTCTATTGATAAAATCCCTCAGAGCCAACATTACGTTCCGCGTTATCAAAATGCTTCGTCTCTGATGGTTTGGGCCGCTATTTCCAAAAGAGAAAAACTCTCGTTAGCCTACGTTGATAAGGGATTAAAAATCAATGCCCAATATTATAAAACTGAGGTTTTGGAAAAGGTTTTACTCCCAAATGTCCAGAGTATGTATGGGACGGAATATTTCTGCTTCCAACAAGATGGTGCCCCTTCTCATACCGCACGTGTGGTTCAGGAGTGGTGCAGTCAAAATTTAGCTGACTTTTTGCCAAAGAACGAAAGGCTCCCCAACTCCCCCGATATGAACCCGCTTCATTATTTTGCGTGGTCATATATGCTCTCCCAACTGAAAAACTATAAAATCACCGATTTGAGCAAATTCAAAAATATAATTCAAAAGATATAGCAGGAAATGTCAATGGAAGCCGTGCGTGCCGCATGTGATAGATTTGAAAAGAGATTTAAGCTCGTTAAGAAACTAAAAGGCAGAATTATTCCAAATGATTTATTGTAAACATACTCAATGATTGCTACTTTAATTTGATGCAAAAAGTTTTTGTGTGATTTATTTTGTGTTATTGTAATAAAAATTTGAAAGTGTATGAGAACTTATTGGTCACGGTGTATATATATATATATATATATTACCTCTTAATGCCTCGTTAAGATCTGCAAAATGGGCCAACTTTTTTATCTAATCTACATAAATTTTAATGATATGCCAAATTAAAATAAGCGAAAGAGAAAAAGGCCAGGCAATAAATCAAATGCAGAGGGTCGCATTCTCCGCCTTTCTTTAGGGCACTTTCAGGGATGAAAAATTTCTGACTTTTTCGCTACCACTATTTTTATACAGAAGTTTTTATAGAATTTTTCTAGTAATGTGTCATTTAAACAGGACAGACATTTTTGAATAAAAATACTGGTAGTAGAAAATGCGGAAAATTTTCATCTCCGAAAATGCTCTAAAAAAATGCGGAGTGCGACCCGTGCAAATGTTAGCCCGTGGCGAAAATCTATACAAATATTTCTATATTACAGATAAAGAGGAGATTTTTATATTGCAAATAAAATGGAATTAATATGTCATAAAAATAAGAGATACTTAAAAGAAAACGTGGATTTGCGTTAAAGTAACCTCACTGCAACTCTAATTTTACTTTACCATGTATGATTATCCGTTAAAATAAGTGAATAAAAAATGAACAATAAATTTTCAATTTTCATATTTTTCTTGCCTCACGGTAATTATAAGTATATCAGACGCAATTCAAGCTTGTGTAACATTCAGAATTATTGTTTTTTCTTATAAACTTGCAATATCAGCATCAGCAGTCATTATAAAAAAAAAAAAATAATAATAAAATAAAAGTTATATTTTTCTATAAAATATTTAAATACAAAATATTAATAAAAATATATTTAAATACAAATAAAATGATTTATCAATCAAAATGATCTATCAGTGATTTATAAATCATGAATTTTTAGAAGCCTAAAGTTTTATTTTTATATTAATCAAAATGTTATATTAATGTTTCTCCAAAAACATTAATATGTTTACCTTTTAAAACATACTTATAAATAATATCTTATTAAAAACAACTATATTTTTAAAGTATCACATAATTAAGCATAGTTATAAATAAATTTCGTAATCTATACATATAAATGAGTACTTCCACTCACTCACTCACTGACTCATCAACGCACAGCAAAATCTACTGGAGCCACTGACTCGAAACTGGGTCAGATTATAGAACATATAGTGTAAGCACCCCCTAAGAAGTGATTTTGCGAATTTCGCCCCCCAAGGGAATGTAGGGGGCAAAATGTGATTTCACAGAAACCTTCATATCTCAAAGAAAAAAAAACAGATATCCGTAAAATTTTTGCTTTAAAATATAGCTAATTTAATTATCTAAAAACTAATTTCTGGAATTTTAGAAGTTCGGTCCCCAAGGAGGGAAAGGGGGCAAAACGTGATTTCACATACTCCTATATATCTCAAACAGAAAAACAGATATATGTGAAATTTTTGCTCTAATATATAGCTAATACAAATACCTAAAAACCAATTTCTGGAATTTTCGAAATTCAGCCCCCAAGAGGGGACGACAGGGGTCAAAACGTGTTTTGAAATAACCCTTTAGTGAAATAATCCTTTATAGTGAAATAATCCTTTAATTAGTGAAATAATTCTTTATATTGCAAACAGAAAAAAATATATGTGTAAGATATTTTTGCTCTAAAATATAGCTCCCATAAATACAGAAAAACTAATTTCTTTAATTTTAGCAATTCGTCCTAGGTGAGGCGGGAAAGGGGGGCAATGGGGCAAAAAAATAGAAGTCAGACCGTTCAAAGTTGGTACAGATAGGTTTTAGAGACCTGCAAGTCAAATGAGGATATTTTTGAAGGTGTAAAGTTATTAGGAGGGTCAGAAAGGTGTGTGTGTGTGGGGGGGGGGAAATAAAAATAGAGTTAGACCGTTCAAAATTGGTACATAAAGGTTTTTGTTACCTACAAATCGATTGCGGATATTTTCGAATTTGTAAAGTTATTAGGAGGGGCAGGAGGAGGGACGGAGGGGCAAAAAATAAAAATACAGTTACGTCGTTCAAAATTGGTACATAGAGGTTTTTGATACTTACAAATCGATTACGGATATTTTCAAATTTGCAGAATTATTAGGATAGACGGGATGGGGAGGTGAAAGGGCAAAAATATAAGAGTTAGAGCGCTGAAAATTAGTGTTGTTAGGTTTCGAGGCCCGATAAATCGATTGCGAATCTTTTCGAAAGTACAGAATTATTACGAAGGGCGGGAAGGGAATCGGGCACAGGGGTAAAAATAAAGAAATTCAGATAACGTTTTGGAAATTAGTATTATTAGGTTTAAAAGCCCGAGAGAACGACTGCGAATATTTTTTAAAGTCTAAAATAATTAGGAGGGGCGGGAACGGTAAGTGAAGGAGCATGCGAGCCTTGCGCGCCTGTATGCGCTGCCACAGGCAGTGATGGCCCGAACCGATTATTCCACTGATGGGAGAATTTTTTTTTTTTTTTATGTCTTTTCCTTTTGATAATATAGCGATTCATTAAGAGTGTTGAACATAAATGCGCACTCGCAGCACACAATTGCTTGTGTTGCCAATGGCAGTGGGGACCCGTTGCGACATTTTTTCCAATCACATTTTTCTCTCTCTCACTTTTTTTTTTTTTTTGCATGATAAAAATTGATGCAATTTTGAGAATTCATTAACTATATTGATTCATTTGAAAGTAGTGACCAGCGAAGCGGGCGTAGCCTGCTAGTAATATATAAAAATATCACAGCATATTTTGAATGAACACAGAAATAATTCATAATAAAAATGTAAAAGCCTAAAGTTTTGTTTTTTATATTAATCAAAATGTTGTAACAATGCGTTTTTCAAAGAACATCAGTGTATTTACTTTTCAAAAAATATTAAACTATATTTTGTTAAACTAAATTTTTATATGACAATTAAATTATAAATATAGGTTTTTGACATTTTTGACAAGAAGGCTTTTGACATGACGGTTTTAATCATGGTTTAAGACATAATAATTTAAAAAAAAAAAAAAAAAAAAAAAAAAAAAACATTCAAAACTGTAGAAAAATGTCAAGTAATGAAACGACTCTAGAAACGACTACAAAAAATTTACACGTGATACTTCGTCCGGGCAAGGAAAACAATTTAACCCGAGATAACTCAGAATGATAATCTCAATAAGAAATATCCAACCCGAGTTAACTCATTGTAGTAAAGTAGATGGTTTACTCTTTGAGGTACAAGGTAATTATACTCTTTTAATATCTATTTCTACCAGAAATTAATATCAAAGTTAGTGAAAAGCAAATAAATGAATTTTTTACCAGCAAAAGACTTCATCAAGGACAATTTTTTAGCTGAACATTAACTCGCTGTTCCAACTAGATACATTTTTGTACTTACGTATAAATATTTAATTGTCGACCAATAAATTAGAGATTATTTTTAAGAATTTGTACCAAGGTTTATTTACAAATATAACTAGGTTTATATTGCATTTCAATATTTTACAAAAAAAAATAGGCTAAATTTTAATTAAACCGATAGATTCAAGTAAAATGTCCAAAATTTTGAAGAATTAGCGACAAAGATTTTATAAATAGCATAAATAACTAATTATAAATTGCATTTCCTTATTTGAGTTCCATTATTTAAAAGTAAAAAACTGTTAAATTTAAAATAAACATTTCTTTACTAACTGTTTACCTAGACATTTTGTTCCGGTTTTTTATTTAGTAAAAATGATCAACGGGTATTTAAGTATATTCATTTAGGGATTAACCAAAATTTGAGTTAACCTTCATGAATTTCAGTTTGTGTAATTCCTTACACTTATTTGTTTCATTGTATCGTTATTTGGAAAATAGTGTTATATATAACTAGTGGTTATAGAGCTATCTTTAGCAAAAATAAACGTTAAAAAATAATATTTTGTAAGTGCAACTATATTGGATTGCAAAACGCCTAACATTCAAAAGTTGATAAAGTGTTTAAATGTATGATGCATAATACTTTACGAGATAATTTAATGTCATAAAATTTGTATTAAGGAAAGGAAAGATTATTTTGATGGTATTTTCATTTCAATATTGAAGATTTATCTAGTTAAGAAGGAGAGAAAATTTACGAAAAATAGAAGGTACCAGAAAACATGGATTTGTTTCAAGATAACGTCACTATTCATTCCAGAATAAACTATACACTGTTAAAAAATTCTGTAAATTTAATGTAAATATTTATCCAGAGTCTCTGTAAATTTACAGTAATTCTTAGTTAAAAGTGAATAATCTAGAGTATCAATCTTTATTCTGTATTTTTACGTTATTTTATTATTTAATTTTTTAATTAAAATTAAAAATAGCTGTTTCTACTTTAGCAAAAGCATTACAAATCCGAAATATATTCTCCCCAATAATTAATTAAATTAATATTAGTTATTAAAATGAATGTATAAAATAAGTTTTTTAACATCTCCGTTTATTTTTCTCTGTAATTTTACATAAGACTTAAGATTATAGATTACACAGAGTTTTCTGTTGAAATTTTTAACAGTGTACTTTATCATTCGTAAGGAAAAAAAAAAAAAAAAAGTATGAAAAAACTGTTTTGTATTATTATTAATTTTTATAGCCTTTTAATTTTTTTTTTTCAATAAAAATAAAATAAAGTAAACGTTTAAAAAACGAAACATTTATAAATGCATGCATATAGGGTTACCTAACGCCTCGCATACATTTAATAATTCGTAATATGTAATATTTTATGAGAGAATTTAGTTCAGTATCATAAAATTGATATTAGAGAAAGGAAATATTATTTTGAAGCCAATTGCATTTCTATAGAATAGATAAAACGGGATAAGAGGGAGTTAAAATGTCAGTGTTCTAGTTTATGATTTGAAAATATTTAATCTATTTTCTCTAATTAGAGATGTTTCTGCTGTAGTGTTAGCTTACAACTGCAGATTGATATCCTGTAAAAGTTATTGAGAGCGTTCGTATATTCCTAACATGAGTATAAGGGGAATTACGTTTAATTAACTGAAAACAGGAAAGACACTGGTAGTACATGTTTTGCATCAAAAACTAAGTGAAATGGAAAACAGTAATTTGTTGTTTGAAATAATTATTATATTTCATTAGTTAATATATTTAACAGACATCGTAAAAATGTTAAATTTAGATTAATTAGATTTTAGATTTAAACACAAATATTCAACATATAAATACTTTTAAACATATTTTCATTTAACAGTATATATGTATATATGTATATATATATATAGAATTAATGTATACTTTTAATGTATATGAAATTATGTGTGTTATTTGAAAAATGTAGTATAAAACATTTTTCAAATAACAGATAAGTATAGGTGTGCGACTAAATGGTTATGATTAGAAAAACATATTAAGTGAGACGTAGTTACGCCTCCTCGATAGCTTCAGGGTCCCTAGTCCACCCTTTCTCCGCTTCAGTTTCTTTGTGATAAATTTTCTCACTGGTGTTATTGATTTTTTTTCCCAATTATTTAAGATTGTGTGTTTTTCTATTTCTTCCCATGTTATTTTCAATGGATTTTTGAAAATTTCCCCCAGTTTATTTCATTCTAATGTACAGTGTGCCTGCCCATCCCCACCACAGCCGAGTCCTATTAGGCGAGACGTACTGTAATTTAGTGTATATAAGACGCACTGGTAGATAAGCCGCAGCTTACTAAAATGTTGCTAAAAGAAACAATACTCTTCGATAAACCGCACCGGAAGGTAAGCCGCTGCTTATGCAAGTATTGTTACGATGATGTAACAGATAAATAAGGAAACAAGACAGCAGTCTTCTGGCATCTACGTAAGATAATAAAAATTATAAATTAATATTTATAAATGAAAATAATAAATTGCTTTAAAAAAAAAATCTATATAAAGGAAAATAATCAAATTACAGGGATGGAACACGGGAGCAGAATTCATACCGGAATCCGTTTAAGAAATTTCTCTACTTATAATATTGTTGATTTAAGAAGTAGAAAATTTTCTTACATTGATAGTGGTATGAATTCTGCGCCCGTGTTCCATCCCTGAAATTATACCATTATGCAGATGTAATGCAACAAATATGCGAAACAAGGGAACAAGATGGCGGAATCCGGAAGGAAATGCAAAGTCATAAAAATAATAAACAATTATAAATAAAAGTAATAAATTATTAAAGATTTCAACAAACAAGAAGCAGAATTACAACAAATAAATGAAGACCTTACATACTTCTTGAATATAGCCTTAGCACTTTCGGGAAGGGGCCCCTCCCATCATCAGAGGCTGCACGGTGGCGGCTTGCTTTGCTGTGTTGACGTTACTGACTTGTTCTTTAGTAGTTCTGATGGTTCTACACCAGTTACGGTTAATTTCCTGTGCTGGGTCGTTGCCATTACAGGTAAGTGGGTTAAACAAAATTTCGATAGTTTCGCGATTCGCGGCGTATATTGCGTTGTTAAAATCTGCCAGTTTGCGAGTTTCGTTAAAATTTATTTTTATGGATTCGGTGGCGTTTATTTTGGTAAGTGCGGTGGTAGTTTTTCCAAATTTGATGTCAGCAGAATGCTCTTTAATACGGTTTTTTATTTTTCGCTTGGTCATGCCTATGTAGTAACCGGTTTCATTATTTGTTTTGGTATAAGGGATACTGTAAATTCCGAAGGTTTCTAAAGGATTTATTTTGTCTTTTTCATTTCTGATGGTTTGGTAAATATTTTTATTTGATTTAATTGGAATTTTTATATTAATTTTGTTGGCTGCATTTTTAATTTTTTGGGAAACCCCGCGGTCGTACATAATGGCTGGAGTGAAACTTAGTTTAGGATTTTGAAAGTTATTTATAATATTAAGTTTTTTTATTCTTTTCCGGTATAGCTTGTCTATTAAATCCATTTTGTAACCTGCATTAGTAGCGATTTTTCTGATTACGTTGAGTTCTTTGTTTAGTAGATTTTTATTTGAGCAAACGGTGATGGCGCGATTAATATAAGATTGGATAGTATTGATTTTATATTGATAGGGGGTTTTGCTATTATGATGAATAATTTCGGTACTACTATTTGGTTTACGGTATACTGTTGTTTCTAGGGAATGGTTATGGGTTTTAATTATACTAACGTCAAGGTAATTAAGAATATTGTTATTTTCAATTTCGTGGGTGAACTGGATATTTTTATCGAGTTTGTTTAATCTTTCAAGTATTGTCGGGATATTATTTTGGGGGTTTATGGCAACGACCCAGCACAGGAAATTAACCGTAACTGGTGTAGAACCATCAGAACTACTAAAGTTCAAGTCAGTAACGTCAACACAGCAAAGCAAGCCGCCACCGTGCAGCCTCTGATGATGGGAGGGGCCCCTTCCCGAAAGTGCTAAGGCTATATTCAAGAAGTATGTAAGGTCTTCATTTATTTGTTATAATTTTGCTTCTTGTTTGTTGAAATCTTTAATTTAAATGTCTTATCTGGACTTTTTGAGAGTTAAAAACGTGGCGTTTAGCGCATGCTTATGTTATCCTGTTGCCGGGCACGTGCCATTACTTAAATATCTCTTATCTATTCTGTTTATAACGGTTACGTATCGTATGTTTACTTTCTTAAGAATATTTACCTCCGTCCGTATTAATATTTTGTAACTTTAGTGCGTTTATTTTGTCTCCTTTGCTGTTTGTAATGTATTTTTTATTGACGTTTTCGGGTGCTTTTTGGTGTTTCGTTTCATTCGGATTCCGCCATTTTTTTTTTCCGATACTTACCATCTGTTTATTCTGTTTTTAACGGTAACGTATCGTATGTTTATTTTCTTAAGAATATCTACCTCCGTCCGTATTAATATTTTGTAACTTTTGTGCGTTTATTTTGTCTCCATTGCTGTGTTTAGTGCATTTTTATTGACGTTTTTCGCGTGCTTTTTGGTGTTTCGTTTCATTCGGATTCCGCCATTTTTTTTTTTTTTTTTTTTTTTTTTTTTTTTCCGATACTTACCATCTTTTCAATTTCGCCTTCGGCTATCTCCGTCATGAATACTGAACAAAAACTTTTTACCCATTGGAAGAAAACGTATAAAAAATTCGTAAAAGAAGATCAACATAGAAATTTTCTATATGATTGTAAATTTTTTAAAGTCACCCCCCGTTTCATTAAAATCAACAATAGAACGTTAACTAGATACTATAAAAGTGAGGTCCGTGATTTTGAAAATAGAATTATTAATAAGACCATTCATCAGAAAAAAAACAAACTTTTACAAACTTAAAAATGAACTCTTGGATATTGAACATAAAATGAAAAACTTAGTTGACGAAAACACCTTCCAGGAAATGAGAAATAAAATACTAACTTTTGGTAAAATTGAAGAAAACTTGGCAATTAGAAAGCATAATAAGAAACTTAGAAATTTGATTTCAAAACGTAATACAAATAATATTCCGAACTACGAAACTCACGATTATATAAACCTCTCAGACTTTAAAATTGATACCCATACAGATTCACTGTTAAAATTAGGACATAAATTTATTCTAGAACAACCAATTAACATTAAGGATAGCATTGCTAGGATTGAAACCGCCATTAATAAAATTCCCGATACCCATCGCGATAAAATTAGAAATCTTGCCCAAAACGAACTTATTGAAAAAATGAAAACTAATAATATCAATGGTGAAGATCGTAAAGCACTAATAAACCTAAAAAATAACGAAAATATAACTTGCATGCTAACTGATAAAACCAGAAAATTAGTTATTATGAACAGATCTGACTATATTAATCAAATGGAAAAAACTATTCAAGAAATAGGCTCAGAAAAACTAAAAAATGACCCCAACAATAAACTAAACGACAAAATTAAAAAACTTATCAAAGAAGGTAAATGGCCAGAAAATAAACCCCCCCATTATAATAACCATGCATCTAATACCCCTAGAATATACGGTAGATATAAAGACCACAAAATACCTCCAACAATGCGACCTATCGTAAGTAAATGTGAAGGCCCAGGCTATTTCTTAGAAAAATATATGGATAAAATTTATAATTTGATTCTTCCCCCCCCCCCCCTCAGAAAACAGTCTGCATTCAACTGAAGATTTCATCTATAAAATTCGCGATATCAAAATCAACCAGAATCAAACCCTCGTAAGTTTCGATGTAACTAACCTTTATCCTTCAATAGACCTAGACGAAATCTCCGAAATAATTAATCTAAAAATTAAAAATCAATTCAAAGACCCTGAAATAGTTAACACTTTAATCGCTGCAAGTAACTTAGTTTTAAGAGAAAATTATTACCGTTTCAACGATTCATTTTATAAACAACAAAAAGGCGTCCCAATGGGGTCCCCCATATCGGGTACTGTCGCGGAACTAAAATTACGAATCTTAGAAGACACTATATTAGAAAAATTTAAAAATGAAATATTCTGCTGGTTCAGATACGTCGATGACGTATTTGCAATCATTAACCCCCAAAATAATATCCCGACAATACTTGAAAGATTAAACAAACTCGATAAAAATATCCAGTTCACCCACGAAATTGAAAATAACAATATTCTTAATTACCTTGACGTTAGTATAATTAAAACCCATAACCATTCCCTAGAAACAACAGTATACCGTAAACCAAATAGTAGTACCGAAATTATTCATCATAATAGCAAAACCCCCTATCAATATAAAATCAATACTATCCAATCTTATATTAATCGCGCCATCACCGTTTGCTCAAATAAAAATCTACTAAACAAAGAACTCAACGTAATCAGAAAAATCGCTACTAATGCAGGTTACAAAATGGATTTAATAGACAAGCTATACCGGAAAAGAATAAAAAAACTTAATATTATAAATAACTTTCAAAATCCTAAACTAAGTTTCACTCCAGCCATTATGTACGACCGCGGGGTTTCCCAAAAAATTAAAAATGCAGCCAACAAAATTAATATAAAAATTCCAATTAAACCAAATAAAAATATTTACCAAACCATCAGAAATGAAAAAGACAAAATAAATCCTTTAGAAACCTCCGGAATTTACAGTATCCCTTATACCAAAACAAATAACGAAACCGGTTACTACATAGGCATGACCAAGCGAAAAATAAAAAACCGTATTAAAGAGCATTCTGCTGACATCAAATTTGGAAAAACTACCACCGCACTTACCAAAATAAACGCCACCGAATCCATAAAAATAAATTTTAACGAAACTCGCAAACTGGCAGATTTTAACAACGCAATATACGCCGCGAATCGCGAAACTATCGAAATTTTGTTTAACCCACTTACCTGTAATGGCAACGACCCAGCACAGAAAATTAACCGTAACTGGTGTAGAACCATCAGAACTACTAAAGAACAAGTCAGTAACGTCAACACAGCAAAGCAAGCCGCCACCGTGCAGCCTCTGATGATGGGAGGGGCTCCTTCCCGAAAGTGCTAGGCTATATTCAAGAAGTATGTAAGGTCTTCATTTGTTTGTTGTAATAAATTATTTTAAAAGGTACTGTGTAAGGAAAAAATTAAAACAAAGTCAGTATGCAAATATTATGCAAAAAAAAAAAAAAAAAAAAATCAAAAACAAGGGAACAAGATGGCGAACTCCAAACATATATGCAAATTATTCAAAATAAGTTATTATTAGTTATAAATAAAAATACTAAAGTATTTATTATGTAAATACAAAAAAAAGGGGGGGGGGCGAGGAGGCAAATGGAAACCGACGTGCCTCAAATCTCTCGTGGTGGGCAGCGGCGAAAATGTGAATCAGTGCTTGAGAAACTACGAATACTAAACTTCCGTTTTCTGGGGAGATCGGCTGTTTCAAGAAATATGGTCGACGGAATTTGGCATTATTATTAGATAATCCGCACTGGTGAATAAGCCGCAGACCACAAAAATCGAGTTTTTGTTTAAGATAGCCCGCGGCTTATCTTCACTAATATACGGTAGCTAAAACTCGACAATAGCTTCAGTACCACTGTGTCCACCACGCTTGTGATATTGCGTTTTTTCTTTTTCTTTCTGTGCTGTTTTATATGGATTTTTTACTTTTTACATGGCCATATTTGACAAGACCAAAAATTTCTTTTGATTAAAAATAGCTATTAGGACATATACCAGACATGCCATCTACACTCCAATTGTTAATAAACGTTAATGAATTGGGAAAAGCAAAAGATTATAATCGCATACATAATTGTCAACTTTTACAGCTTTAAAATAAGGATAATCACTATATTCTTTGAACTTCGAATTTAGAAAAACTTCGTATTTCATTTTCGGAGATTTAAAATCTCGATGTTAACTATCTTAAAATTCTGGCATGAAGTCTTCCCGAAAATCGGGAAAATTTGGCAACTATATACGTAGTTGCCAAATCTTCAATTTTTCAAGGAAGATTTCATACCGGAAATTTTTTATTATGAATTTCTGTTTAGTTGACAATCGAAAATACTTATGAAAAATTCTGTTTTAGAAATACCGGTGATAAATTTGATTTTGAAATAAAAATGTTGTCAGCTATAATCATTCTGTTTATTCAACTGAACTTTGATTCATTGTACCAACCAGATACCTTTTGACACTTACGTATGGGTGCTTGCCAAGTTAAATTTTAAATGTAGCGATAAATTCAAGATTTGGATGAATTAGCGCCAAAGTTTACGTAAAAAACATGAATAACTAAATTTAAATTACATGCCATTATTTAAAATCCATTCTTTTAACAAAAACACTGTTAAATTTAAATTAAACGTTTCTTCCTTATTAGCTGTATATCTAGACATTTATTTACGGTCTTTGATTTATGAAAATGGTCGATGAGTATCTTAAACACCATATATATTTCTCGTTAAAAACCAAATGTTGAATAACCTTCATGAGTTATAAAAAAATAACACGAAAATTAAACGTTTTAATTTTCATGTTATTATTAAACCTGTTAATCAATATCAATTCTCTTCAACTAACTCCACTGTTCCTGAGCTTCATAAGTAAGGTATCTGTGATGTCCATTTCAATAATTAACATTTGTCTTACATTAGGTCAAACTTTGAATGCCGTTTACACGAGCATTTTCAGTATTTCACTAAGCAAGATATTTCTAAATCTTATATTACGAAGTATAGTTGGGTATCTGATCATAGTTTTTATTAAAATCACAATCAACTGATTGGAAGGAAATCATATTTTAATGAAATTTTATTTTTCCGTTGTCGGCCTACATAGCTCAATTGGTAGAGCCTTGATCTTGTAAGTCAAAGATCCGGGGTTTGACTCCCGGTCCAGGCATTATTTTCACTCAGTCGGAAAGATAAAATTTCATTAAAATATGATTTTCTTCCAATCAGTTGATTGTGATTTTAATAAAAATTGTATTTCTTTCTCCCATTGTTTAATGGTGTTTTCCTTTACCTGCGGCTTATTTCTGTCGAGCTATCTAAATGATAGACCAGATGTTTCTGCCTAAAGGTTTTCTGAGTGAGTAATACTGACCGGTTGTCGGCTTGGATAGCTCAATTGGTAGAGCCTTGACTTTGTAAGTCAAAGATCCGGGGTTCGACTCTCGGTCCAGGCATTATTTTCACTCAGTCGGAAAAATAAATTTTCATCTGATCATAGGTTTAATTTTTACAGCAAGCTAAAATTATTTTTTATGTCAAATATGTTTTCGAAAATTTCTGGAAAATTTAGCTATCTATCTTAATCGTGATGAAATTCCCCAAAACTAAATTCAAAAACTGGCGTACAATCAATAGAAAGATATTAAAACTTCTTCACACACCATAAATTTTAAGATAGCAAACCAGTTTCGAAAGGACGTAGCCTTTCTTCTTCAGGTGCAAAAACATGTGCTACTGCCTTGGAGGCAAAAGCAAGACATGAAAAGCATGATGAAATTGTTAATGAAAAATCTGATTCCACTTTTTTGTCTAAAGTTTGAAAAAGCTTATTTAGTTCCATTAAATAAATTTATTTCTTTTTCCTTATTTAATTATTTAGATTTTTTTCCTTGTACTTTTGTATACATTTAAATTTTATAAATTAATTAATTTTCAAGATTTAAAATTAAATTATTTTATTTAAGAGGAATTTTAATAAAAAAGAATTCCTTTTTTTTTTTTTTTTTTTTTTTTTTTTTGCTATGTGTATGTGTTTCTCTTATCTGCTGTTTCTTGATTGTGTCCCCTTGTGTTTGTCCGTTGCATACTGCTGTCCTATTGGCTGGTTGAATTACTTCTCCCCCCGCGGTTTTTTCCCTGCTTTCAGACTTACTTCTGCCTTTAAGGTAGTACAGTACGTGTTTTTTGCACCTGAGCAAGGAAAGCCACGTCCTCTCGAAACCGATTGTGCCAGCATTTACTTTATGGTGTGTGAAGAAATTTTATACTTTAAATATTTATTGTACACCAGTTTTTTAATTTATAATTTTAAAATTAAGTAAGGTAACAACTTCCAAAAAATAACAGAATGTCGATTTGTCAATCTAATTTGTCCATAAATAAATAATATTTAAATATCCTGAAATATCTTGTCCTACAAAAATTAATTCTCCCATTAGTGTATACAAGCACATGATAAAATGTTACATTTTCATTCATTTTCCAATCGCTCTTACAGGGAAACTGTTTAAAACGTCTTGAAACCCAACTTATTTGCACTATCTTTCAAACTCGGATTATACTAAGTTAATTATTCTTCAAAGTGAATGTGAAATTAAAACCTAAAGGGATTTAAAAACTTAATAAGATAGTATTTTAAAAATCGTTCTTTGAAATTATTGTCTTAGATTTATGAAAGTTTGTATACATATACATTTAAATGTAGCAATATCAATGACATTAAAATTTCTCAAAAAATATTACAATTAAAAAATATTAATTCAAAATTTTAAATTTTTTGAAGAAATTCAAAATGCTCCATGTGATTCAGCTTTTAAATTTTCCTATCTATTTTGCATTATTACAGTTTATCAATGTATTTTAACCCTTTGCCGGCCTTAATGTTCTAAAGCACTTTAGACAGTGTCGCCAAATTTCGAGACCCATTTATTCTACTACCACCAATATTTTGAGGAGTGATATTTGATATACGTAATGGACAAATAACCTTCGAAATAATTAGGCAATTGTTACAGTTAAAATTTAGTGTAGGATATAAAATAAATAATTCTTTGAATTTAACAATACTGACTAGAAAGTTAAATAGGACCGGCAAAGGTGTAAGGATGTTTGTGTAATTCTTTGTGCATTGATTGATAAGTTAAATTTTTAAAAGCATGTTTGAATAGTAAAACTTTTTATGACGTTTCAGTAGTGAAACACATTTTAAAAATTTAACTTATCAATACACAAAATAATACCCAAATGTGCTTAGAATATAATTTATAAACTATAGTAATGAAAAATCGAGGGAAAATTTTAAAAACTGAATAGCATGGTATATTTTAAAGTATTTAATAAAAAAAAAAAAATTATTTATTATTATCTTTATTTATTTATTTATTTATTTTTTTCGTTACAATAGTTTTCGAAAAATTTGAATATAAATTAATACTGATACATTTCAATGTTTATGTATGCTAACTTTCACAACTCTAAGAAAATGATTGAAAGGAATGATTCATCCTTCACTTAAGACATACACTCATTATAACATACTTGTCCAATTTGATCTTAATCTAATGTAAAGTTTAGACGCTGCCGCACTTCAATTAATTTAAACCCATAGTCCATTATGAAATGATTTTTATTTATTTATTTAATTTTTTATTTTGCGTGTCACAGTAAATGAACCATAAGTCCTACAGTCGTGAAAATCAACACAATTTTTGTGACAGTGACCGACAAACATACATACCAAATTTTAGTTCAATCGAATAAAACGTTTAGGTGCTATCGTACACTCACACGCATACATCGCACACAACATCTCAAATATAACACAAATGAATTCAGGACACGCCAAAACGTAGAGATACACCATAATCTCATAAGTGTGATTATTTCATGATTACTTACTTTCCTTAGACAGTATATGTTCCGAAAGTAGAAATAAGAAGACGAATACGATTTTTTTAATGCCAGTCAAAATGCCGATGAATACAATAATATTTAAATATTCTGAAATCACTTTTCCTAAAAATTTTAATCCTCCCGTCAGTACAGGCAGAAACATAGTTATTAAATATTACATTTTCATCCATTTTTCGCTGACTATTAAAATTGAGAATTCAAATCGGATCGAATCTCAATTTAATTGCGTTATCTTTTAAACTTGGATTACGCTCGGTTAATTACTCTCCAAAGTTATTGTGAAATCACCATGTTCCCGGAGGATTTCAAAATGACCTAGTTAAATTGTTCGAATATTGGAGATTTCCAAATTCGATTCTTGCCTATTCTGATACAGCAAGTAAAGTAACTTTATTGTATCGATAAGGCTTAGTTTATTTCGCGAATGATTTTAAAGAATGGAGATGCTAAACTGATAGGGTGGACAAATACTGCTGATTTAAAATGAAACTTGCTGATTTGGTATGCTGGTTAGATAAGGCTCGAATCTTTAAAACTGGTTATCGAATAAAACAGTTTTTTTTTTTCTTTTTCTTTTTTTTTTTTTCATTTCGTTCTAGTGGAGTCATTTTTAAAGCAAAAATTAAATTACTACCAAGACAGTGTTGTTTGATGAAGACTTTATATTTTTCTAGATAATAAAATTGCATAGCATTTTTGTTTGAAAATTATATTTCTACGGAGTAGTTTTATTATATTTTAGCCCTTTTGAAGTTATACTCTCTTTTCCTTCATACAATAAAACGAAGAGTTATCGGCACTCTCTTTTGCTCTGGGCTGTCGTTTCTATCTTTTTGAATTAATTTAAGAAATTCAAAAATAATAGATTTTTGAATATATTATATATTAAAATCAATATATTTAAATCACACAATCAACTGATTGGGAAGAAAATCATATTTATTGAAATTTATTTTTCCGACTGGGTGAAAATAATGCCTGGACCGGGAGTCGAACTCCAGATCTTTGACTTACAAGGTCAAGGATTTACCAATTGAGCTATCCAGGCCGACAACAGGTGGACATTACTCACTCAGACAACCTTCAGGCAGAAACATCTGGTCTATCATGCAGATAGCTCGACAGAAATAAGCCGCAGGTAAAGGAAAACAACATTAAACCTCAGTCGGAAAAATAAATTTCAATAAATATGATTTTCTTCCCAATCAGTTGATTGTGGGATTTTAATATATTGTGTTTCTTTCTTCCATTTTTTAATGGTGTTTTTCTTTACCTGCGGCTTATTTCTGTCGAGCTATCAACATGATAGACCAGATGTTTCTGCCTAAAGGTTGTCTGAGTGAGTAATGTCCACCGGTAGTCGGCCTGGATAGCTCAATTGGTAGAGCCTTGACCTTGTAAGTCAAAGATCTGGGGTTCGACTCCCGGTCCAGGCATTTTTTTCACTCAGTCGGAAAAATAAATTTCAATAAATAATAGATTTTGTATAGTATTTAAGATAAAACATAATCGTGCCGTTTATTTAACATCGTATGACAAAATGATACATATTGTATACACCAGTAAAATAATACATAGAATCATTATGGAAAAATCATTTATATATATATATATATATATATATATATATATACTTAATACTTTCTAACAATACTGCGTACCAACAAGTACGATGCTACGTTATTGGGCACACTGTGTTATCTCTCTGTCAGAAGATTTTCGGCCACGAATCCCGACTTTTCTGGGAATTCAGGAAAGGAGTATTGATGCTCTACGGATGTTCTCAGACGGTCTATCTCTTCAGATAAAATAAAAAATATTTTGCAACAAAGTAAAAAATTATTTTATTGTTCGGTTTGATAGCTGTATTTCAGTACAGTCTTTATTGAAAAGAGTTTGCATAAAGTACATGGCTCTTTAACGAGAACAAACTGAATAATTCGTTACATTTATGCATATTGCATACTTATTTTAATGATGTTGATATATTTTAAACAAGAACAAAACATAATATTGTCCGTTCACGGATACGAGTCGTAAATAAACTGGAAGGATTCTACGCCGCAAAGGCTGCACCCTAAGGCAACGCTAAGAATGAAAAGATGCAGCTCATGTCCTCTCACATCTATTTTGATTAAATAAAATAATAATAATAATAAAAAAAAAACAGCAGACATGACGCATGCGCGATAACGCAGATATCAATCCAATACGAAAAGAAACAATATTGCACAACTACAACAATTTCTTTATAGGAAATGTTGTGTGCTTCGAAACGGAGTTCATAAAAATATATTTAATCTACATTTAAATCACTAGTTAGTACATATATATACTAGTTTTTTTATAATAGATAAAATTAATAAAACAGTTTGTTAAAAAAATTCTTCTAGTAAGTAAACATCTATCAACCTAATCGTAATCTGAAACATATTTATCATTCAAGTGTTATATATTAATCCAAATTCAGGATCCTAAAAATATTCTCTTTAAGAGGCAATTTCTTGAATCTCATTTTCACAAATCGAACATTATTCATCAAGCATAACATAACATTATACAAATAGCATTATCCATTAAACATTTATTACACATGTACTCACATTTGATTTAATTATGGTATGATATGATACCATCACGAAGAACTCAACCTCAGAGACATCTAAAATAACATTTATTACAGCTTAAATTGATTTTCAGTTTTGTTGCAAGTTTTAAAATGAACAAAAAATTAATTATATTTGCCCAAATTACCAAAAAATAAAAAAAAGAACAAATAAATAATAAAATCATTGTACATATATTACGCTGTTAAAAAAATAGCGAAAAATTAATACATATATGAAAAATTAATACACTGCATAGGCCAAAATCGAAGATGCTGTTGCAGAAGATTTTGAAACATTTTGATCATAGTACCGGTGGTATGAGAGCTCAACCCAATTTTTTACATCACTGGTGTACATCATGATGGAATATTCTCTATGGAGTCTTCCTAAGAGATTCCATTCCATATTTAAGCGAATTTCGGAGAAACCCACGAAAAGTTACGATCATGTATACTGGGTGTGCTTGACTGTTTCTCAGCTTTGGAAACAGAGCCTCTTTCCAGATAGTGGGGCTTAATAACGCTAAAAATAGTTTCGCTATCAATGAGCAAAGCATAATATTTTTCATACAATCTCATGACGTTCTGAACATACTTTTACGCTCCTCTTGAAGCTGATAGACGTAAACTGCAAAGTTTCATCCAAGGTAACACAGGTCCACTAAGACGTCCGGACTTTTTTGTGGTTTTTCTCCGAAACTCGTGTGAATATTGACTATGACTCTTTAAAAAGACTACCAAGGAGCCTATCCAAGACAGGCATAAGTCCTAGTGTAGCCAATAAGCTGTAATCCCTTACCACCCCTGCATGAATGATTTTTAGCACATGCAAGTTTTTAATCGTATCATAAAGCATGGAATATCACAAAAGATCTATAGAAACCGAACAGTCAATTAAGTAGTCTCTACAGACAATAATTATAATTAATAATGAATTTATTTATATGACAGCCAATTAAAAACAATAATGATGATAATGATGATGATTGCATTACAGAAACTAATTACACATTTTATTTAAAAAGCTTAGTTTTAAGAATTTAAAAAAAAAAAAAAAAAAAAAAAGTTAAGTGCTTTTACAATTAAATTCATCATGAGTTCTTTTTTTATTAAATAAATATATGAAAAGTGAGATCATTAAAAAAAAAAAAAAAAATGTTTGTTTAACAAATATAAAACAGGAGATTAGAGCTTCACATATATGCCCTTTTCATATACAAAACAAATGCATACTCAAAAATCATTAACCATTTTGTTTCACATAATAAAATTTAAATACTAGAATTTATATAATTATTCATTTAATATATATCTTATGCGTTTATTTTCAGTTTAAAAAACAATTTCATGTGTCTTAAAGCTTTTCCCTATAAACCTTAAAATTAAATAAGTTTTCCAAAAAGTATAAACATCTTCTACTCTTACATGCATTTGATTTAAATATTTATCCCAAAAGACTTTATTACCTTTGGTACACTTAAGCTCTAAAACATTGATCCGATCAAAGGATCTTGTTTTAAAAAAGCATCTCCTATAAAAACACTACTATTTATAAAACAAATTAGTAGTATCACCGCTATAAATATTTTAAGTTGAGAAGAATTGTTCAACACAAGGGATTACAAGATTTAAAAACTGCCAATTTATTTTAAAATATGCATAATAAATTTAGTGTTCAGCATTTATACAGAAACAGATTATATAAGCAAAGATTATTTTTTCTTAAATAAAGCTAAAGATTTAAAATCGCATAAATTTTGTTCTTATTACAATGAATATATGTTATCTAAAGGATGAATAACAATCAAAGAGGATAAATTAGGTAGAGCAAAATATTTAAGGTAGAGAATATTTAAGGTTACAACTTATCTAATAAAATATTTTTTCTGTAGAGAGTTAAATCCAAATATTAGTTAAAAAAAAAAAAAATTCAGATGTAAAAACTGAAAATAAATTGCTTAACATAATAATAGGAAAGAAAATATCTAATTAAGGTAGTACTAAATTCGTACCTTTATGTTTATTTATTTATTGAAAGATTTTAAAAAAGTTCCATGCAATTCAGTTTTTTTATTTTCCCCTCGATTTTACATAATTATAGTTTATAAATATATTCTAAACTCATTTGTCCATGATTTCGAGGGCCACTGATGAGTTAATTTTTAAAATATTTTTATGTTTGAATTCTGAAATTTCATGCAAGTTTCTAATATCCAAACTTTAAAATATTTTTTTGATTATCAATCAGACTACAAAATAATGCACAACTACGTTTAGAATATATAGATAAACTATAACGAATCAAAATCGAGGTAAAATTAATTGCATGGAGCATTTTAAATTTTTTTAAATAAAATAAAATTGTGAATTTTAAGTGTTTTAATTTTAACAGTTTTCGAAAAATTTTAACGCAGTTAATATTGATACTTTTTAATAGACATGTGTGCAAACTTTCATATCATGAAAAACGACAGTTTTTTGAGTGACGCAATCTCTAAGACAGTAATTTCAGAGACTAATTTTCAACGATTTTCAACATCCACCATCCCTTTGATGACATTGTAGTTTCTTGATAATCCTCTGCCTTTATGAAAAAAAAAAAAAAAAAAAAAAAAAAAAAAAAGAAAAGTTTTCGATATTGTATAACATGTTTCTTACATCCCTGAAATTTCAGACTCCATCAACTATTTGGGTATTTTACAAAGCGTCTAAATTCGAAAGTCTTTAAATATTTTTGTCAAAACGTTAACTAGAATGGGCTTTATTTAGGTCTGATTAGACTCATTAAAAGAAAAAAAAAATTACATAAATATGCTAACATATATATGACTTTACAATACAGTCATGCGTTTCATATAACAGTATTTTGATGATACTAAAAAATATTGATATTTATATACATATACATTACTGGAGTCACAATATTAAAATAAAAAAGAGGAATACACACACTCAAGGCAAAAATTTATTACTAGCAAAAATATGTCAGTTTCTTATGAAGAAAATGCTCAAATTTCGTTAAATGAAAAGGCAAAGAGTGCGAACAAAAAAATTTTAAAATTTTACTTTTTTACATCGTTTAACCCTTTAATTCCCAATTTTTTCCCTCCATAAAACAATAAATCTTATATTTAGTCATAAATTTATTGAAAAGGTAATATATATAAATATTTTTTTTTAAATAGGAGTAATAGCAGAGTACGAATTAATATAGCTAACAAAGCAACTGAGAGGTGTTTAATATAATCACTGATACCATTAAAAATCATAACTTTTCAATAAATAAAAATATCAAAATTTTGGAAGAAATACATATTGTAATTCATTAAATTAAAATACAAATTATAAACATTAAAAAATAAAATAAAAATATTTCAAACAGTAAATTTACTTAACCCTTTATTTCCTAAATTACCTTATTTTTGGAAAAATAGCTTGAAACTTTTTTTATTATATTTCTTTGCTGCATGAGAAACATCTCATATTAAATTTAGCTTAAACTATAGCGTAACTATAGGGAAAGATTAAACTATAGAATCTTTGAAGTTCCAGTGAAATCCTGTAGTAAATTTAGGCTATATTGAGGAATGTTTTTGATGGGACTTTAATATCCCGGTGGGATACAAATGGTTAAAATATACATACAGTTTAGTGTTATTATCCGATTGAGAGGGGAAATAAAAAATACTAGGTGCAACAAACACGCGACTTTTAAACAGTTTGTAGTATGTGAAGTAATACTGCACATGCTATAAACTGCTTTTTTAGTGGTATGGTCAGAAGGCATAAAACTAACCTAACTAGTCAGACATCTAACAACTTTTTTGTAGTAGCAAACTAATATGTGTCGTAAAGACACATAAAGTAGAGTTTACATAGGAGTTTAAAGAAAATCCTTTAGCCGTTGGGCCGCGGTAGCCCAGTCGGTAGAGCGCCGGCCTCGTAATTGGAAGATTGCGGGTTCGGTACTCGAGCCGGCCATAGACCGTCGTGTACACTAATGGTGGCTGGTGCCCGTAAAATCTGTCGTGGCCGCAATGTGCTCCCTGTTCCTATCAAACATTACACCTCTGGGGGTCACCGAAGCGGGAGAGCCATCCCTTCCTTGGAGGATCAAAATTGCGATGGCATGGCTCCGGACCACCTCTAGGGATGAGTCCCAGACCGTCACCAATTGCCCATCTGCGCAGCACTAGTACGACGTAAAACCCAACAAATCAACCAACCTTTAGCCGTTTTTTGAAACAGTCATTCAGAGATCTAAAACTGACTTACTTCAACAAGGCTCCTATTAATTTTCCTCTAATAACCAAGCAATACGAGCGAAAGAACAGCTAAAAAAATATTTATGTTCATTTAAAGAAAATCATTAAAGTTTCTTATGAGACACCAACTTTCGGTGACATTGCCGATTTTAACCAAAACTTGGCAAACTCATCTGTTTAACGGAAACAAACAATTATAAACGAAAAGGCCTCTAAACGGGAGTTGATATGGTAAGTTTGAAGAAAATGTTTAAGACACCCACTTCCGAAAGTTCAAATTGACCAACTGAATCAAGACACTTCTCAATTTTCCAAACGTAATCAACTAATACATTCAGAAGAACATCTAAAAGGGGTTTTAGCAACTTCAAAGACAATTTTAAGAGCTGTTTCTGAGATATGAATTTACGATCTCACTTCCGGCTTTCTATGCACCACTTTCAACTTTCTATGTACCACTTCCATTTTCAAAATTTACAGTAAAAGTTAGGAAAATAATCTGTATACCAGACCTATTTTAATTGAGAAATTTTATCATTCTTTTATCATTTTGGACATAGAACAGTCGGAATTTTTCTCTTTCTCTGACACACACATACTCAGTGGCGGATTTAAGGGGGGGGGGGAGCCCCCTAGCCCCCCCCCCTAAAAACACTGTGATTCATAATTGAATTTTGCAATTGTAAATTTTTTATTGGTCTTGAATAACACTTTGAAAAATCTTAGCCACCCCCAAAAGTCAAGTTCTGGATCCGCCACTGCACATACTGACCAATTTCAAACAAATATACATGTGTATATATATTTACTCAGGAGACCTAAAGCATGCAAATCAGAAAAAAAAAAAAAAAAAAAAAAACACGATATCGAAATTATTAACCGAATACGTTCCTTCCATTACTGAAAGTCAGTCTGGTAATGGAAGAAAAAAAAATGGTGAAGACAAAACCGCATCAGTTTTCAAATTATGAAGTTCTAGAAGGAAATTTAAAATTAAACAAAGGCTTTAGATCTCACGAGAAAGTACTTCACACTTCTGTAATTAAGTTAGAAGATTTTGAAGTAATTTTGAATTATTTTTCTTGTTTTATTTTTGAAATACTTCTTGCATTAAATAGCTTGAAATTCTCGAGTACATTCATGATTAGCGGCTTCGTGTGATTTTCAGCAGGTAATCTCGAAATATGAAAAGTGGAACAAATAAACACATTGTTGAAAATGGAAATGATAAAGATTTTTGGACAGATTAAAGCTGTATCTGTAGAATTTAATAGGTTTGAGGTTTCCTTAAATTCCATTTAAGAAGAAACCTGAAAATGAATTCATTAAAACAGGTTTGTTTTAAAAGATCATTTGCTTTTGTTAAGCTAGATAGTAAAGAAAGCAATAATAACAGAGATCCTAAATTTACAAAAATTCTTTATTATACAAAGTTATCAAATTTAAAAGATATTCTTGATTTAAAATACCAGACCATTCACGTAGCACATTTTATTTTTTAATTATTTTTAAAACTCAAATTTGTAATTGCTCATCAGATAAACCATTTTCATTTTAAAAATTATATGTCATAAACAATGTAGTTAAGAAAGATTACAATTCATTAAAAAATAATAATAATAATACATTGCATTATTTTTTAGTGTTAGGTAATCAAAGATTTACATTCAGAATGACAGTTAATTAGATGTAAAATTGCAATACATGCTGACTAGTCAGTCTATAAAATTTGCATTTAAGACTACTTAAACGCACTTAAAAATTATTATCTTCAGTCAATTTCTTTCTTCATCCAGTCTATAACAACAGTATATACACTTGCATTGCTACAAATTCTCAAAAAAGAACATAAAAGCATTTATAAGAATAATAGTCTGTAGGCAGTAATTGTTTCAAGCACATTTTACAAAGTATAACTTATTTCAAATACAAATAAATTAATTTGCTTGATCATCAATGCATTTTGTAGAAAATAATACTTTTAAAATTTTACAGTTAATTTACATAGCTATAAATTTAAAGCAGATTTGGAATATGGAGCAGCATGTATAGTATTGGGCATATAAAGATTTACTATAGTTCATATTAGGGTATAGTTTAATGTGTCTTATACTATCTCGAATTTAAGATATTTTTATATTTCTGTAAAACTAGTATTTTACTAGTACGCCCATTCCCCACACAGGAATTTTTTTAATTTTAAATGAATCTCCTGAAACGTTTAAAAAATTACATTTTCATATTTCTGTATGCAATCAAAGTTCCATGATACTTTTAACAGAAATGTTGGAGCCAAAATTTTTTTCTTTAATTAAACCATACGAAGGATCTTGATAAAATTGGGAAGGAAAAAAAAAAAAAAAAAAAAAAAAAAAAAGATGTTTCTTTGGTGTTTTTGGTGATTGTGTTAGTGTATCTTTGGGAAATCCAGGATTAAATTAAGACCAAGTAGCAAACTCACGCTTTCGATATCTTTGAAGTAAAAAGTTAATACTTTCTATGCTCCTTTTTTTTTTTTTTTTTTTTTTTTTTCTTAGGGGGAGGAGGGGGCAGGGAAGAGGGATTATTTTATTTGGATGATAATTAAAAACCTTGCAAATTGCATTTTTTAATTAGAAATGATAAATTTGTGAATAAAATTAATCTTTGGCGAAATAGGATCAATATGCCTGAAAAATCTCCACTTTAATGTTTTTTTTTATTTCTCAACCTTCACTTCTGCAATAACTTCCAAGTTTACACAAATAATAAATACAGTACATATACTGTACAATGACCGCTTGCGAATTATTACAGGGTTTGATGTTATTTTGATGTTATATAATGAAATGGTTAAGCACAAATGAATAACGTTTCATAATCTATGTCACACTTTTTCATTTTATTTCTATTTGTTTCAATGCAAATTAGAAGAAAACTGTCATTTCAAAACAGGAAATATGTTTAATAAATGAGAAGCACTATTCTTTTAAACTTTTAATTCCGGGATAAACTTTGCTTTCCTAGAACACACTAATCCCATTTATTTTACAACGAAATAAGCTGGGAAACACGAGCCTTAAAAATACAAAACAAAGTATTATTTCTGCCTTAGGATTTTTAAGGATTTCCGATTGCTGAATTTAAAAAACGGAGTAAAAAGAACGAATAAGTCGCTAATCTTTATAGCTAAAATAAATATTTTTCGAATAGAAGGTAAACCTTCAATTAAAATTAAACGTTCTTTAGCCTTTGAACATTTTGTATTTGCATACGCATCATTTCTCCTCGTGTTCAGATAAAGAAAAAGCTACGCATGGAACTACACAAAATTCGTACGCATAACTTTTTTTTCAAACAATATCTTCTAGCTAAATCTATTATAACTTGTAACGAAAGAGTAAATATAGTACAGCCTCGCTTATCCGAGGTAATGTAGTCTGAGGGTACCTCGGATAACATGGACTCTGGCATAAATAAACGTATAGTACTGTCGGTAACAAAAGTGTCCGAACACTAGCAAAAATTCCTTAAAAAAAGTACACTTCATACGGTTTTGTTAAATAAATCCTTGTCAAATCCTGTTTTAGTCAGTGTAAGAGCCTGATTCAATAAGGATTTATTTAACAAAACCATATGAAGTGTACTTTTTTCACATAGGAATTTTTGCTAGTGTTCGGAGACTTTTGTTACTGACTGTGCTGTCGGGAAACACACAGTATAGTTTAAAATTAATGGATACGTATTCATTGAAGTAAAAGAATACTTATATTATGAAGTAAAAGAATACTTCTATTCATGAAGTAAAAGAATACTCATATTTAAATGTAGTCCACAGTTAAAATGGCAATACATACATATATTATAAAATACAGTACTCTATAGTAAATTTTATCAAAAATATAAAAAGCTACTTCTTGAAAATGATTTTTGTTTAATGAAAATCTCTGGCTTATTTTCCAAGACCACGCCTCCTCTGGGGCGTGGCCATTTTAGGACTACCTCGGTTAACCCGGAACTATTTTAATCAGAGCTCGTATCCGTGGCTCTATTGTAATTTATAAAACTACACAAGATGAAAAATTGGGACTCGAAAAATCTAGTTTTGGTTGTCACTCTCCGGTTACACTTTGCACATTCAGGATTATTAAACTTAAAGTTACAACTTAAAGTGGATTCCAAACCACGATAGACATCCATACCTGAATTCATTCATTCGATACCAGTACCTGGGTACTGCAGCCTAAAGCTCTCATCATTCTATCACGACAGAATCACCAAAAGACAACGCATTTTCAGTCGTATTTGATAATTATATTATAATTATTATTTCCGATAAATGTCGTATTACGTTCGTGTATATCAGCTTTCCATCATGACCGCCCTAATTTCAAATGGCCTTACTTCCATCAGGAGACACTGTAACCGCCTAGTGGAGTACAAATTGGGTATTGCCATTGTTTTTAGGATTATGGGAAACGGCCTATGAGAGGGTCTTTGGTTTAGTTGGAGTGCCCTTCGTGAAAATCTTCCTAAAGGGTCCTAGCTCGTATTCCGATAAAAGTAAAAACTTGGATAGTAGTGTTGTTTGTGTGAAGTATAAAGCCTATTGTATGCGGTAAGGACCGAGAGAAAGACATTCAAAGCGACTGTACCCTGTGGAAGATCTTATGGAAAAGACCTAACCCAGATTCATTCAAGTTTAGAAGAAAGCCATGGGAAAAGCTTAAAGAGTAGAATCTCTTGGACATTCGTGGGGCCAGAGAAAATGATAAAAATATTTGAAAATAGTAAAAATATTTAAAAATTAATGAAAATTAACACCCGCCCACCCGCCCACACACACACACACATATATATATAAATATATATATATACATATACATATGTATGTGTGTGTTTATGTATGTATACTTAATAACTGCCGAATCATTAGTAAGAAAGAGTGGTATGACGGAAAATCTGAAATTTTAGACATTTAGTAATGTACTTTATATATTTTTAGCTCTAAAATTTTGTTACAATTTTTTAATAATAAGTGTACATATGTATATTAATATTATTATTCATTTAATCGACAATTTTTTACAGTTTAACGCTTTTATTATTTTGTTTTAATGAAAAAAGTTAAAAAAGAAACAAATGAAACGCTTTGATAAATTGAACCATTTGTCGCAATAGCCTCTTTCAATTAATAAACTCGAAAATAAGTTGATCTCTGCTGTGAAAAGTTTATGTTACGAACCACGGAGGTAGAGTGCGAACACATCAATTTCTATTCAAAATATGAAAAGGGGTGGAGGTGGGAAAGGTATTGAAGGGGGATTTTCGCACCCTTCTTAAAAGTAAATATTCCATTTTTGCATTTTTACAGGTGTTCCTTTCGTTACTGAACATTAAAATCCTTTGCATAAAAAACTCGTTAACATCTTAAAATTATTTATGAATGCAAAACTTTAGAAAACTCTTTAAAACTTGATGTTAGCTCCTCTTACACGTATATACATGTATATTTTATTTTATCGCATAAATCTATTTTCTGTTTTCTATATCAGAAGAAGACATCGCCTTCATGCAAAATTTTGATCTTTGTTGAATTAAGATACTTTCAAATGTCTTTTTTAAACATGCCATGAAAGAACTACAACCAAAAGTATTAAATGTTATAAACAGAAATCATTTCTACACGATTAAGAAAAAAAAACTATGAAACCTGTGACATAAAAATATATATGTCACATTAACTATCGCCATGCAATATCTTGAACTATCTTAAAATAAAAATGAAAAAAAAAAAAAAAATTCTTCCAATGAATACTAAAAAAATATTTTATTTATTTATTTATTTATTTATTTATTTATTTATTTATTAATGCTACTAAAACCTCAATTCTTTCAATCTGCAATTTTGCATGGTGATAAAATTTTCAGATCAACTGACATTGAATTAATTTGGATGTCCGCCGTTTTGCACTTAGGCACAGTTTTTTCTGGGATTTGAAAAAAAATTGTTAAAGATTCCTTATCTGAAAACCGATAAATCCCTCATTTAATTCTTGATAACATCCGAGGCAATATAGTATTTTACCTATGAGGTTAACATTCTACTTTTATAGTTCTGTATTTGCTTTTCGACATTTTACCATATTCGTTTAGCCGTTTTTTGTTAAACATTTTAACTCTCGGATTATCCTTCTGCGTATATTAGCTCTCATTTATATATTCATTTTTTTTAATTACATTCTTATTTACCTCTGTTAATCCTTAGAGTCGGTGATGATGACTTTTTGCTGCAACTGAAATATTATTTTTAACAGCGACAAAGACTTAATTCTAAGTCGTTAGATGGATTTAACTAATTTGATTAGAATCAAGAGAGGAATAACCAAGAGAACCAAGGCTTTAAAAAATTAGATATAGATCTGACAGACTATAAACCTCCAAGGAATTTTGCAATGGTAAGCCTACCTTCGCTGGGAAAGAAAATATTACAGAAAAAAAAAACGGCTCTAACAATTTCAATAATTAATAAAAAATCAAAAATGTTTTAGATTTAAAATTTCATACAAGACATAAAAGTGAAAACCGCCTGATTTATATGAACTAGTATCGCCCAGTGGTCGAAACTCGATCAATTCTTTTAAGTAAGCATTTATAGAACTTGGCACCTTAGGTATGGCACCACTGAAGGTTTCATATAAAAGTTTATATTTTCATTTAATATTTATAAATTGAACTCTACTAGGTTTGTTCAACCAAATATATATGTAAACAGCAGTTCTTCTTCTTCTTTTTTTTTTTTTTTTTTTTTTTTTTTTAACAGAACTGAAATCTTAAAATTGTGATTTCTCAGTTTGTATTTTTTCATGAATTCATGATCTTCAAAATGCTAGACCATCTACAGATTTTTTTTTTTTTTTGGACGTTTAATAGAACCCACTTAAAAAAATTAGGGATCGATTTTCAAATTTATTAATTAATTTTTTGGGGAAAATTTTTTAAAGTGCATGTTTATGTAGCAATTTGAGGGAAAAAACTGATTTTTTTTTTAAACCTTTTCTTCTAAAGACTTTGCAAAATCCATCCCTAATTCCTTTACATTCCAAAAATATTAAGTCTTTTTTTAAATATCTGTGGACGGTTTAGCATTTTACTAAACGTTTTTTCACTCATATCTGTAGACGTTTAAGCATTTTAAAGATCATGAATTCATAAAAAAATGCAAACAGAAAAATCTATATTTAAATATTTAACATCTATGTATAATATATATATATATATATATATGTGTATCAAAAGCCATGAGATCTGTAGCCTGATTATATATTTTATTGAAAACAAATTAATGTAATTCAATTTATAAATGTTAAATAGACATATAAACTTTTATAAGAACCCTTCAGTAGTGCCAAGTCCCATTAAGTAGTAACAATAGAAATTCAAAAACAGTAAAAGAAAAAAAATTCTGGAGTGACTCCACTCGACTTTCTGAACATTGAGTAACTAACAGTTTTGTAGATAAAATAAAGAAAGAGGAGTTGTTAAACAAACAAATAGGAGAAAACCATAATAGAGTGTTTGGGCATTTTTCTCCATATATTACACAATGTTTTACTTAACGCTACTGAACTTTGAGCCCATAGATCATAATGATAAAGAATTTTTCGTTGTGTCCCTGTAAAAACCTATAAATGCTAGATTCACCAAAATGCTTATAGTTAGTGCAACAGTGATTTATAATATTCATATACATTTTCAGCTCAATTGAATAAGGCGTTTAGATGCTATCGCACTTTAAAAATTTGGTCCCATAGGCCATGATGATAAAGAATTTTTCTTTGTGCCCCTGTAAAAAAAACTGTATAAGCTAAATTCACTAAAATCTATACAATTTGTGCAACTGTGGCCTAACATGTGTACAAATTTTTTGCTCAGATTAATAAAGCGTTTAGATGCTATCGCACTTTTAAAATTTTGGCCCCATAGGTCATAATGATAAAGAATTTTTCCTGGTGTCTCTGTAAAAAAAAACTATAAGTGCTAGATTCACCAAAATCAATAGGGTTCGTACTATGGTGACTTACAATATACGTACCAACTTTCAGCTTCTTCGAACAAAGCGTTTATATGCTAGCGCGTTCACTCACACACACACACATACATACACACATACATACACACATACATACATCATCGTAAAAATAGTGAAAACGAACTTAGGGCACCTCGCAACGTATAGAACCATCAAAATCTCAAATTCGGATTTTTGACATGATTACAATACTTTCCTCACTATAGTGTTCGTAAAGTAAAAAGCAAACAACGCTATTAGCGTTTATATACACATAGGTGCCAAGTCCCCGTTATTTTCAAAGGGGTCTTCAAACTGGAATATTTTTAAAAATATTTTTAGTTTATTTAAGTTCATTTATTCATTGAAAATATATGTGACACATTCCTTTATTAAAATACTGGTGACAAATATGATTCAAAATTATGAAAATATTGCCATCTATGTTTGCATGAGAACTTCTCTATCTTTGTCACTCTATTTTCTTTTCCAACCGATTCATCAATGTTCTTCATCTGGGCATTTTAATTGCAAACAACACTGCATATATCAAAATAATATATTAACAGTTTGAAAAAAAAAAAAAAAAAAAAAAAAAAAAAACATAAAATTATACTCTTGTTGCCAGACAAATTGAAAAATAAATAAGGTAAAATAAAGCCATAAAAATAAGCTGAATTACGCCCTGTTTTTTGCATTCCAAGAAATTGTACATTCAGATTTAATAATTTTCTTTTATAGAAGTTTGAAATACAAAGATTACGTGTGTAAAATGAAAAGTTCATAAAGCTGTTTTTGTCTGCTTTTTTAGTCTCATATGAGTACATGTATACACTTTTTATCACGCTTTTATTAGCTTCACCTGTATGTATGTATGTATGTATGTTTGTATGTATGTTTGTAACTTCTCTGGGAGCAAACAAAAAATTTATATTGTAAAAAAAATACTTTCCCTACGTGAGCGGTGTGGCGTTGAGGTAAGGCGTCGAGCTACTAACCTAAGGGTCCAACGTTCGATCTCCGTCAGGGGAGATTTTTTTAAAATGGTTTTTGTTTAATACTAAGTTATTTTAATTAAAAAATTTAAATGTATGTAAATATTACGGTTTGTCACTCATACGATTTTCTCTTACCCTGAATTTTAATACTAAGATAGATATTTTATGCTTTTTAGTTCACATTTCTATAAAAGCGTGTTCTTTAATTTTTTAAAACTATAATATTATTTTTTCAGCAATCCACATTAATCATACCTTTCGAATGATGTTAATTTTAAACCCTTTCTCTAATTTAAAAAAAAAAAATGCTGAAAATGAACGACAAATTTCAAGTTTGCTTATTAATTGATCGATGATCCTTTCAGAGGAAAATAGTCTGCATTCATCATCGAAAATCATTTTAATGAACAATTTGTAATACAAAAGTATTACGCGTGTATATAAAAGATAAAATATTTTTGCTAGCATTCTTAACCGTTTAGGTGAATATTTTTTTTTCCTTAAAATCACATTAATTATAACGAAATTTTCATGTCTGCGTATTAATACACAGATAAAAGTGAGAGAATGTATCGACTGTATTGAATAATTATAGGTCACCAGTGCTAAATTAAAATGTAAAGAAGAGATATTTATCTTTCTATTATTATTATTTTAATATGATTCTTTCATTCCTTTAAAAATATCATACCTTACCACTTTTAAGCACTCGCATCAACACATCATTGCTTCGTATAAAAAGCTGCTACTGAATTAAGTATATCGATTAAACACACGGCAACGTGGCAAATCTGAATACGTTATGAATGGAGGAAAGGTAAATATTTATTATAAACTTTCCTAACGTGCCTAAGTTGTGAAAGATTCTTCCCTCTTCGACTTTAAAGCAAACAATTTTCTCAAATTTCGTAAAGCCCGCAAAATTCCTCAGATTTTAGAAGCTCTATCGAAATGACAAGAAAGATTTATTACCATAATTTTCAATATATCAAGCACATATATCAAATATGTCACGTTTAACATATAAGTAGAATGAAGCATCATTTACACGTTCTTGATGGTATAGTGTCACAAGCACAAAACCAAGAAACATATAAATAAAAATTCTTTTTCAAAGAAATATTTTATAGAAGTTATCATACAAATAAAATAAATATATATATATATATTATTTAACTTTCTTCTATATTCAATAGAAGAAAAAATTGGCTACGGAAAATTTTCGGCTTCGTGTTTTCAGTAGATTTACTCGATTTGAGAGGTCTAGAACACAATTTGACTATTTTTAGAAAAATTCTGTATGTGTGTGTGTCTGTGAGTGTGTGTGAGAAAAATCGTATAGCAGGTGGTGTTACCATCTCGCTTTTTCTAAATTTTTAACATAGCGGTAGAGAAATATATTTTTTTATAAATGCTCACAATTAGAATTATTTTTTGACGAATGATTATGAAATTTTAAAACAGGAATAAACTACTACGTCAGAAACGCCAAAGAAAAATTATTGAGGTGCATACAGCTGTTTCGGTAGCCTAAAGCGTACCGTCTTCAGTGCAAAAAGAATTCTGAATCTGGAGAAGTGCTCGTATATATAGGAGAGGGACCGGATTTAGTTCAACCAATAGGATTACGGGAGAAGTGAGGAGTGTAGCCAATAGGAATTTAGGAATATGTAGCTGTGTAAACTGTAGAAAAATTAAGAAAACGTGGACTGAATGTAAAATTTCTAACAATCAGACAAATAGGGAACAGCGAAATCACAATTTACAAGGTTTATAAAAATTTTATATATATGAAAAGCTTCAAAGAAATCGAGTTCATGAATGGATTTAGGTCTGTAAATAATTTTAGCTGAATTAAATTTAAAATTATGATTTTCCTCCCAGCAATGTTTAGAAATAGCCGATTTATTGGTTTCTTGTTTCCGGACGTAATTCATATGTTCTTTTAGACGAAATTTAAGACTGCGTTTAGTTTGGCCAATATATGATAAACCACACTGACAGGAAATACTATAAATGCCCCAAGAATTATGCTATTTCTAAACATTGTTGGGAGGGGATCATTGCTGGGAGGGATCATAAATATATATATATATATATACATATATATATATATATATATATATATATATTGAATTCTAAAAATGCAAAGTAATTAAACGGTTTCAAATTTACTTAAAATTTTTATTACTTATTTATCTAAGGAAATAAAAAAAGGGGGGGGGGTGGAAATAAAAAGAAATAAAAAAAAAATTCCAGAAGAAAAGACTTATGAATATAACAACTGTTTTTTTTTTTTTTTTTTTTTTTTTGTTTGTTTGTTTAAGTTTTTTTTTTTTTTTTTTTTTTTTTGGGGGGGGGGGGGGGAGAAAAAAAGAAAGAACTTGTTTAGAAAAAATAATACCGTATGTATCATGCACAAAAAAATAATTTTACGACAATTTTGGATGATAACTGCATAAAATAACTTGAAACTTAATTCTCTCCAATCAAATTAATATGTCTGCCATGTTAAACCTTACAAAATCGCCTCGCATACCTCAAGAGACAGGCGCTGGCCTTCGAGAAATAACGAAAGTAAATCAGCAGGTCTTCTACAACTCAGCAAGAAATTAATTATCGACGTGGGAAAACATTATAATTAACACTGCGTGAGAGTCTAGGCTTGGTAGGAAATGTCACTAGAGCTAAAAGACTTTCCAAGCGCGCAGCTTAAAAAGAGATTATTCAAATAAGGCCGAGACTACATTAAATAAGATTGAATATAACATGAAGGTTGTGAAATATTGCAAGATTTCTCGTTTGTTCTATGTAAATTCTCCTTTTAATAGATTCTAAAGATAGTTTTAAAAATTATTTAATTTTTCTGGATGTAGTTGTGTTCAAGTTTTTAAAGGTATAATGTATTTTCTAAATTTCCTGTAAGCTACTATCTTAGAATTACAAAAGTTTTTCTTTAGTTTTATATTATTATAATTTAACAATATATATTAACAATATATACCAATATAAATAGACAATAAGACTTCTTCACACACCATAAATTTTTAGCCAGCACAACCGGTTTCGAAAGGACGTAGTGCTTTTGCCTCCAAGGCAGTAGCACGTGTTTTTTTGCACCTGATGAAGGAAGGCTACGTCCTTTCGAAACCGGTTGTGCTGGCTAAAAATTTATGGTGTGTGAAGAAGTCTTATTGTCTATTTATCGTTTGTACACCAGTTTTGCATTTAGTTTTGGTGATATACCAATATATTCTAAACATATTTGGCTATTACTTTGTAAATTGATTGATAGGTTAATTAAATATATATATATATGTATGTGTGTATGTATATATAATGTTTGAATGTTAAAAATTTGATTTAAATATCAGTATTCAAACATTTTTTTATTATTATTATTAACTTATTAATCAATCTAAAAATCAATACCGAGATATATTTTGAATATGTTAACAAACTATAATAATATAGAATCTAGTAAAAATAATAAAAAAATAGCTAACACAGGGAGTATTTTTTAAAATTAAATAATAATAATAATAATAATGATAATTTTTTTTAATATTTTTTATTTTTATTTATTTAAATAGATTTCGATAACTTTTATATATTACATACATTTTTAGATTCCAATGCAAATGTATGAAATTTTCAGTAACTTATACACAGTTTAAATATATAAACATATATATATCATTCACTATACTCTTACGATGTAATAAATATGCTAAAAGAATTTTCGATAACTGAATTAAAACAATATAAAAAAAAGTAGTTTTTAATTTAATTAAAATCAAAACACTATTAATTTTAACTATGATAAAAATAATAGTGCTTAATTTTAGTCTATACTTATATATAAAGAGGAAACTTTGTTTATATGTGGAGGGTAATCTAAAAAAACTACTGAACCGATTTATTTATTTATTTATTTATTTTTACTAACCAAAAGCTACATTATCCATGAGTGCTATAGGCTATAAATAATTTCGTTAAAATAAATTTTTAGTTCGCAATTTCAATATTTTAATTAAAATTGACATAAAATAATGAAATATTAAAAATTTAGTTGATGCCACTAGAAACAAATTTTTACACGTTCAGTTCCGTTTTATTTATTTTTTATTTATTTATTTTTACATGAAAATAAAAATATTTATGTGTAAATAATACAACTTATGTAAAGCTTTGCGAAAAATTAAACTTGCATGGTAAAATTGACGTCATTATATCTATATATTTTTTGCTAATAACATAATTTTTTCAAAAATATCTGTGGATATTCTATATATTAGCGTTTAAACATTTTAATAGATTGTATTTGTTAGTACATTTAACACTTTAGATGCGTAATTTTTTTAAATCTAATTTCTTTTACATTTTTTTTTTTTTTTTTTTTTTTTTTTTTAAATAGTGTAATTGCTGAAATACATGCATTTGGCGATACGCTCACATGACGTGCATTTCAGATTATATTTTGTTTGTAATTAAGAAATAAATATATATTCTTTACAAATAATGAAATAAGATGTATGCGTGTTTGTGTGTCGGTCACTTTGTTGGTGGTTTATGTGTGTGTCGGTCGATATACTACACTGGTTCTCATAATTATAAGGACACCCATTTTTGTATATTAACTAAACACTGAACACTATTATTTAAACAAATATATTTTTTATTAATTTGAATTTCATTAATAGACGATATTTAAAAAGTTTTATCGTTTTTCTATCTTAAAAAACTTTAAATACGGTCAAAAAAATTATTTTTCAGGTGTTCACAATTATAAGGACTGCTCGAATCTTAGTAAATTTTATTCAGTTATTCTTTAAATTAATATTTTTAAATTACTATTTTATGGAGTCTCTTTTTAGGGTGAAACAGTCAGACATTTGCTCTGGTATATATATATATTCAATGCCATTTCATACAGCATAGATGATATTCTGAATACATTTAAACTATTTATATTTGCTTTCCATTTGCATGCACTTTTCTAATATGATAAGTTAAGGTTGTTTCAACTTTTAGGCCACGGGAAAGGCAATAATACAGACGTTTCTTTCTTCAAACTATTTTCTATTGCTCTAGAAGTAAAATTTATTAATGGAATCACATTTTGCCAAGCTCTTGTGGACCGAATTTCCAAAATTCCAGAAATTGATTTTTAAGTATTTGTGTTAGCTATGTTTTAAAGCAAAAATTTTACGGATATATCTTTTTTTTGTTGTTGTTTGTTTGTTTGTTTGAGATATGAAGGATTTTATTAAATCACTTTTTGTCCTCCCCCCCCCTCCGTTTGAGGGCGAATTTTGTAAAATCGCTTCTTAGTGGATGTCTACGTAACAGAAGGAACATTGTCACAAAATTTGACGCTTCTAGGTCCACGGGTTTGGGCTGGGCGATGATGAATCACTCACTCACTCACTCAGGACAAACGATTATATATACAGAGAGATATATATATAAAGTGAGCCATTTTCCTTTCTTCTTTAAATTTTCAACTTAAGATGTAATGCTAAGATATAATGTTTTCAAAGTCATTTGAATTAATTTATTTTTGGTCTTATTAATAGAGACACTAATTCAATTCTTCATCTGTAGCTTAACTGCACATTTTGTTGTATTTAAATAAGTACCCTTTATGAACATTTAATGTACTAAAATATTAAATTATAAACAATTAATTAGATATTTATATTTATATTTTAATATTCATTATATTATTAAACTGTTTAGTGATAAAATTAATAATTATTACTTTTAATTGATATTATTTTTTAAGTCGAAGTTAAATTTTGTTACGAATTGTATTTCTTTAATTTCATCTTTCACTGGGTAATTTTCAAATTGCAAGCTTACGATTCATGGCTTATCGGATTTTTGCTTAATTTTTCTTGAATGTAGATTTTATCCTTTAAGTTTCATTTCATTTTTCTCTTATGAATTAAAAAGACAATAAAGCATGAATTTAATATATTTAAAGCATTTAAACTGTAAACCTAAATGTAGAATATTCATTAAACTGCATTTTAATACCCACTTGACCATTTATTTTTTTATAACATTAGTTTGATAAAAGTTAAAAAAATAATAGTAAAAATGATTGAATGTTACTAAGATTTTTGAAGTGGGGAAACAGACACAAGCAATCAGAAAAGCTCTTTCTCACTCTTTTAAAAAGAGGAGGATGTTTCTGCTCGTTGATGCAGTGAAATACTCATTTCATTTAGAATTTACTATTCACAGCCATCCGCTAGGGATAAAAAGCAGAAGACAAAAGCTGTGTTTTCTGTAAAACAGTTTTTCTCTATTATATTTATTTATTACTTTCTTCTATATGTACATATAGAGAAAGTATTGGATTCGTGAAAATTTTCAAACTCCAGTTTTTGATGGATTTACACGCTTTGGGATATGCTGAATACGATTCGACTGTTTTTAGAAAATGTGTATCTGTCTGTCTGTGTGTGTGTGTATCACAAATTTTGTGGACGCTATATCTCACGAACCAATGAATAAAATTTAACCGAACTTGGTATTTAGTTGGACCCTGACATAAACTGGTGCTGATTAGATTTGGGAATCATTCGGTCAACAGGTGGCGCTGTGAAACAATCTTTTCTAAATTTTTAACATGGCAGTATAGGACAAAATTTCGTATAAATGTACACAATGCGAGTTATTTTAATCGTGTGATTGTAAAATTAATATGAATTATTGATAATAGTAGTAGTTAACTAGGAAAAAAAATTGTTCATGTTGGGACATCGCACACAATGGGTATCTTTCGAAAGATCTCGTTTATAATAGTAGTAGTTAACTAGGAAAAAACTTTTGTGCATGGGGGGCATCCCCCGGGGGGGGGGGCAAAGTTTCAAGATGGGTATCTTTCGAAAGGTCTCGTCAATACCTTTAAAACGAATGGTTGAACCATAAATCTGTGATAATTTAAAACAAAGTTATCGATTTTTTTTTACTTTTAACGAAAAAAAACTTAGAAAAAAAATCGTTTTTTTTTTTTTTTTTTTTTTTTTTTTAAACGAAATTTTACCAAACTTGGTATTTAGTTGGTCCCCGAAATAAACTGGTGCTTATTATATTTGGGGATCAATAGCACAACAGGTGGCGCTGTGATAGCATTTTATCTAAATTTTTAACATGGCAGTATACCCAAGTTAAAACCCATGCTAGTACCAGCAAAGAAAATAGGCTAGTTATTGCTATGTTTTGCTTTGTCTGCTAGATTTTCATGCTGTTATATGCTTTATAATGCTAGCCAGCATAAAATGCTATATTAGCTAGCTTACACAGCAATAGCACGACAAGCTATATACAAGCATTTTATGCTTATTTGTTGTTTAAGCTTTTCCAAAGCCTGGAGAGGTATTACCTTAACAAGCTATTATGTGCTTTTCTATGCTTGCCAGCGTAATATGTTATGTCGGCAGCTTAAGTAGAAATAGCATGGCATGCTAGATGCCAGTGAGAAGTGAGAAAATAGCAACAAAAAAGCATCTGTTGGTTGTGAATTACTGCTAGTATAGCAGAAATTTCAAGCAAATAGTAGTCATAATTACTGCTGGACCAGCAACATACTATTCAAGCAACAGAAGCTGGATTATGTATGCTGGACAAGCAATAAACTGTGCCAATACACACCATGACTTGCTGGTAATTTTGGTGGAACCAGCAAATATTTTTGGTATTTTATGCTATTTTACTTGCTGGGATACAGCATTTAATGCTAGACTAGCAAACAAATACCAGGAAGAATTTTAACTTGGGTAGGACAAAAATTCGTATAAATGGGCATAATGAGAGTTATTTTACACTTGTGATTGTAAAATTAATATGAATTATTGATAATAGTAGTACGTAACTAGGAAAAAAATTTTGTGCATGGGGGGGGCATCGCTTCCTTTCCTGGGGGGGGGGGGTAAATTTTGAAGATGGGTATCATTCGAAAGATCTCGTCAATACCTTTAAAACGAATGGTTGAACTATAGATCTGTGATAATTTAAAACAAAGTTATCGATTTTTTTTTTTTTTTTTTTTTTTTTTTTAACTTTTAACGAAAAAAACTGAAAAAAGTAATTTTTTTTTTTATTTGGAAAAAATTGACATCTTTCTACATTTAGTGATAATATAATTCTGTCAGATAAAAATCGTCTGCACTTATATTAGAAAATAATTTGATAATATAATTAATAATTGGTATTGAATAAATTTTGTGCAACATTATATAAAGGAAAGTCATGTGGTGGCCACATCATACTAGTTTTTTTCGGCAAAGAAATATTCCTTTTTTTTCTGCATATTTATGAAGCATACTGTAATAAAATTTATAGTAAATTTGTGGAGAAATATTAAGAACCAGTAACTTTGCAGATCATTTCGGGGCGACAAAAAGCAAATTTTTCATAGTGTATGATAAACATACTAGAAATATGCCATCGAAAGTTTATTTTTTCCTATAAAAGTGTGGTGGAATATGAAAATTTTCCAAACTACGATTGTTCTAAATAAGACATCTTTAAACCAAGAATCTCAATCTTTTGGGTCCCTGATAACGCAGAGAAGAATTCCTATATGTCTATTGAGAAATGCTTTGGAAGGAATTTGACTCGATGATATGAATGTATTGCGTAGTTAATCTGATACATTACCTGCGCCCTACCGTTTAGCGATTTAGATTACACCTAACAGAGGCTTTATGTACACATTCCCTTATCACATACATCCAGCTCTACGATTACATAGCGTTCATAAACGTCGTATAAAATTTCCCAAAATGGGTCTCATGAATACTAGAAATTTGCCCATTACAACCTTCGAGTTATTGAAAGAAATCTCCCGCAATGCAAAAACTGCTCGTTTCGCAGCTGGTGTCGAACGAATTTCATGCGAAACATTCGACCGAGTCTCAGGCTGGCCCCTAGGAATGCCGGAAAAAGACTAACGCTCGGTCGGGAGCAAAAAAACGGAGTCAAAATCATCAAATCTTCATCTTTCGTGTTATCAGTGACGAGATCCGACAGCGTCTCTTTCGAGACTAACATGTCAGAAAAGATTTGGATCAATTTTTTTTTATTAGGAGGCCCCTGTTACTCATATTGGTGAATGAACACACGCATTATGTATGGATAAACGTAAGTGATACGTAAAGTAATGCATAATTGCGTATTTATAAAAGAATTTTCCGAAATATTTATTAAGTTTTTTATAAGATCAGCTTCCACTGACATTTTCTTCATAAAAACGATAAAATAGTTTTTATTGAAGCTGAGTATTTTGAGAAAATTACTTTAGAGATGAGATTTGTGTGCAACAATAAAAGAACATACAAACACTGTGCGTAATGTACAACTCCATTTTATTTTAGCGACATAGAAGCTATTTTTGTTTGTTAATAAAATTATGTGAGTGAAAATTGTATTAATAAAAAATTGACCGAGAAAAGTTATGAGTGCTGTTTCAAAAGTGTGTTTGAATTGCAAGTCTTATTTGACAAACATCATGCATGTTAAATGTACTGTAAAATATTTGCTTTTATAAAATACACATTCTGAGATACCAGTTGGATAAAATTTATGTTCAAATTGATTAATTTCAAAATTGAAAGGTACCCATATGGTTTATAGATAAGTCAATTATTTCGATAAAATATCATTTTTTCTGAATTCCCAGTATAATTTATTCCCCAGTTTCCCTATTGCCATGGAAATTTATGAACACGACTAAAACAACACAAATAAATTAAAATTTTCTTCTTTATTATTAAAGTGAAATTTCGTTAAGAATTTTCGGGACTAGTTTCTGTCGTTGAAAATTAAAATTAAGTGTAATTATTGCAAATAATCAAAAGAAAAAGTCCTTTTAGAAACGTTATTAAAATTATACTAACTAGGAATGATATTTACGTAAGTTTGAAGTTAAATTAAATAAAAAAAAACAATAAGTAAAATTTATTGTTTCAAAAATCAAAAAGTAAAATTAATTGTTTCAATAATTAGCAGCCAGTCTACACAGGTAATTTCAATTTGATGAAATTTCATTCTTATTGGTCTCAGTGGTCTTAAATCTGTTGCTTGGCTTTTACTACGTTTTAACAAATTATTGCTATATATATAGGGGAAGGTGGCCTAAAGTGATCTCCTTAAGGAAAAAACTTGTGTAAAACAACTTAAATGTTTGAATAGCTCGTGTGTTTTACACTATATTTTGCATTATAAACGTGCTCTAACAATATTTTTAACTGAAACTGAGTAATGAAACAAATAGATTTTTGAAAAGGGGACCAAAGAATCGTTTTGCCCTTACCAAAGAGCAAAAATGATCCTTCATTTAAAAATAATTGGGAATTACTTTTATCTGCCAAATAAAGGATATAAAAGTAATTATGACAATACATAATGAAATAAAATCATATTTCTGTACATGAAAGAGTGTGTATCTAAATAAATAGTAACGTTACTGCATAACTCATAACAGATTTTATAAAACCTACTTTTTCAAAAAATTCTATTCAGATGAGTAACACTGCAATCGCTTCAATACCGCCATTGCTTCTTCTTGACTTGAATCGTTTTGAGGATCGTTTTGTCCGCTAAGAACATTTTAGGCTACCTTCCCCTATATAATATATATATATATATATATATATATATATATATATATATATATATATATATATATTAGTTCTTCATATGATACTTGGTTTCATCTACTGAAATGTTTGAAAAGGTTTTCATTATATATATATATATATATATATTACAGGGTCGCAAACGCCTGTAGAGCGCGCTAGAGCCTCGAGAGGGCGTTGCGATACAAACACGGGTTGAGCAAACGGAGATATTCTTCATTCGAGCCGTGGATGCGTTGGGCGTAACATGGCTAGTTACATGCACCGTGACATGGCTGACATGCATTTAATTTACGGCATGGTCAACTGCAATGGACGAGAAGCCTTGTGATTGTATCGTTAGAAATATCCTGGTAGAAAGGTGCCTAGCCGCTCATTCTTTGCCACTCTGCGTCGACGATTGTGTGAAACTGGCACGTTCGACGTGCACAAGCCGGATGCTGGTCGCCAACGAATAATTCGGGCAGTTGTTGCTGAAGAAAGAGTTGCCCAAGAACTCCAGCGTAATCCTTCAACGAGTACAAGAGTTGTATCTCGAAAGGCCCATATCCCCCCAAGTTCCCGTCTGGCGCATCGTACACGACGAAGGACTACATCTTTATCATTTACAACGTGTCCAGGTACTGGAACCGGGAGACTACAACAATCGTATGGATTTTGAGCGGTGGTTTTTGCAAGAAAGTGCTGCAGACCGAAACTTCGCAGCAAGTGTTCTCTTCATGGATGAGTCTGCGTTCTGAGTAGAGGGTGTGATGAACTTTCACAACCTGCATACGTGAGCGGATGAAAGCCCGCATGCTACACGTCCGCACGGCGCACAACGAAAATTTTCCGTTAACGTGTGGGCTGGCATTGTAGGAGACTGTTTACTTGGTCCGTATATTTTCCCAGAAAGACTTAATGATCCATTTTATCTAACATTCTTGCAAGAGGTTCTGCCACGCCAGAAATGCTGAATGATGTCACGATGCCTCTTTGTCAATGCATTCGATTTAAACACGACGTCAGAGCGCAACTGCAGGCTACTTTTCCTGGCGGCTGGATTGGTCGCGGTGAACCAATCGCATGGCCACCACGATCACCAGACCTGTATTCCTTGGAATTTTTCTTATGGGGACTTTTAAAAGGACTTGTGTATGAAACACCTGTTGCAACGCCGGAAGAATCGTTGTGGCAGCAGGATATGTTCGATACACCTGGTATCTTTGAGAAGGTGCGGCGTTCTATACAACGTAGATGCCAGGCTAGTCTCGATGCATCCGGAAAAAACTTTGAGCATCTCTTGTAGGCTCAACATTTGGCTAGCATTAGTCGCATGTGAGTGAGTAATTATCAATAAATGATCTGTAATGGATTTGTTTCTTCTCTTTGTGTTATGTATTATTTTAGACGCCCTGTAGCGGCTCCGGATCGCAGTTGCGACCCTCTGTTCCTATGCGATTTCTGATCTTTGTTGTATGACTGATCTACCAGGTCATTTTGTCAACGTTTTTTTTTAATCACCCAGTATATATATATATATATATATATATATATATATATATGTATATATATATATATATATATATATATATATATATATATATATATATGATATATATATATATATATATATGTATATATATATATATATATATATATATGTATATATATATATATATATATATATATGTACATGTACATTCAGTATTACACATGTCGATTAGTTTTGATATCGATGTTTGTTTATGATCTCTAGTTTGAAACAAATAGTCACGTAACTAACAAAAATCACGTCTGTAATGTGTTTCACCAAAGCAGAATTCATCATTCAGACAGAAACACTAAATAAATATATATATAAGTCCTTTTTAAAGTTCTGAAAAGTTTTATTTTTTAATTTTTTATTTAAAATTTTTATTTTTCAAAGTTTTTTTTAAGTTAAAATCTTAACAGAATCCCTAGGAAAGTAGAACAGCGCAAAGAAATCTAGAGTTTGAGAAAAGAGCCCAAAAAGAATTCCAGAAAACCCGTCTTCATAAAATAGCTGTTTTTTTTTATCGTACTTTTTACTTGTCTCTCTCTCTCTCTCTCTTTTTTACTTCCATTACCCTACTACCGTAGGTAATGGAAGTATTGTATTCGGTCTGAAAATTCGATATCGGGTTTTCACCTGATTTACACGTTTTAAGGTACCCTGAGTCCAAAAAACTGGTTTTTGGCAATTGGTCAGTGTGTATGTATGTGTGTGTGTGTGTATGTATGTATGTATGTATGTATGTATGTGGAGAATCTTCTGGCTATTATAGCTCAGAAACAAATAAAGATAGAGATACGAAACTTTAGAATTGAAATAGGTCTGGTGTACAGATGAAATTTCCAAATTTTGGTGAAAATTGAAAAACCGGAAGTGGGACATCGGAAACCGGAAGTGGGACCGTAAGTCCGTATCTCAAAAACGGCTCTAACGATTTTCTTCAAACTTGCTATATAAACACTCTATTAGATGTCCTTTCGAATGATACAGTTGGTTAGTTCAGGAAAATTGATAGGCGTCCTGTATAAATAGCTCAATTTCAGGCCTCGCAAAGGCGTTCCTTTAAAAACGGATGTACGGATTTTTTTCAAACTCGCCATTTAAATCTTTTCAAACTCGACATCTAAAACAAATTTTCAAACTCGCCATCACTCACTTTTAAATATGCTTTTGTATGTAATTATTGTTTTCCTGTCAATAATTGAGTTTAACCGGAAGTGGGACATCGGAAACCGGAAGTGGGACCGTAAGTCCGTATCTCAAAAACGGCTCAAACGATTTTCTTCAAATTTGCTATATAAACACTCTATTAGATGTTCTTTCGATTGATATAGTTGGTTAGTTATGGAAAATTGATAGGCTTCCTGTATAAGTAGTTCAATTTCAGGTCTTCTAAGCGCGTTCCTTTAAAAGGGCTGTACGGATTTTTTTTTAAACTCGCCCTATTAACTCACTTTTAAATATCCTTTTGTATGTAATTATTGTTTTCTGGTCAATAATTGATTTTTTGTAAAAATTGGTATCTCAAAAACGGCTCTAACGATTTTCTCTTTAAGTCACTTTTATGTTTTCTGATCACATTATCTCTCAAAAATGCCTATAATACGTGTAATAGTGGGTAATGGAAGTCGTGTGGTTGTTTCACATCAGATTTTTTTTTCTTTTTTTTAGTTAATAATGATAAAAGAAAAATGCATTCGCTGTGGGGACTATTCTTCAGTACGTCGAAGAACAGATCAACTGTCGTCGGTAGGAATATTTGACTCAAGAATTCGCTCTTTAAACCTATTGTTGTTGATTATGCCACATCGGAAAGCCCGAACTTAGAGGAATAGGAATTTGTGACTGCGACGAACTTAACGTGCACTAATCGCCATTTGCGTACACGACGGACTTCGAACGGTTCGAGTATTAAACAGTTACGAGCTCTTCAGTTACGAGCTCCAGATCCGGCTACCATAGATTTTTAATTGTGGAGGTGATGCAATAAAAAACATACGAAACTGTAAGAGGTTTCGGCTTTTATACTAGCTCCAACAACAGAGTAGTTATACCATGGTTTCCAACTCGTATTTTTTTTTCTACAGAAAATTTTAATAAAAACCTTTTATAAATTTTTAAAGACGTTTTCTGTGCTTAAATAAAATAAAAAATTTTATTCAGGAAAAATAGCATTAAAAGAACCATACAAATTGGCAGCTATGGTATACATTTATAGTTTTAATGCAGTTCAGGACATTCATTGACTGTAAAAACAAAACAAACAACAACGTCTAGAATGCCAAACAGAAATGATAGGAAAACAGACAGCTGTTTCGGTAGCATTTAGATCACCGTCTTCAGTGCATAAAGAAATGAGAGAGAAATATATATCCCTCTTATATAAAGAAGAGGGATCGGTTTCAGCTCAGGATGATAAGCCAATGGAATTAACGCGGAATGTGGATGGTTGGCCAATAGGAAATTACGAAACACTAGTTGTGAAAAAATTGGAAAAAATTAAGAAAATGTGGACTGAATATAAAATTTCCAACAAATAGGCAAATGAAGTATAGCGAAATCACAATTAACAAGATTTTTATAAATATAAAATGCTTCAAAGAGATCGAGTTCTTGAGTGGATTTAGACCTGCAAATTATTTTAGCTGAATCAAATTTAAAATTATGGGTTTCCTCCCAGCAATGCTTAGAAATAGCCGATTTATTGGTTTCTTTCTTACGAATGTAATTAATATGTTCTTTAAGGTGGAATTTCAGACTGCTTTTAGTTTGGCGAATGTATGGTAAAACACACTGGCAGGAAATGCTGTAGATGGCCCAAGAATTATACATATCTATAGGATCTTTTAATTGAGAAAAAGTGAGTTTATTGGAAGGTGAAAAAATTATTTTAAAATGAGAGTTTTAGCTATGGCATGACTGGATTTAGGAAAATAGGGTGAAACAGTACTGATATTAGAAGAGACTGATTTAGTGGACGAATTACGAGGAAGTTGTAATTTTTGGATAGCTTCATCTATAATGAAAGGGTTATAATCTCTGTAAATTGCTATATGGTATTCAGATATTTGATTTCAGAGCTAAAAAAACAGGATCGGAACAAATATTAAGAGCACGGTTAAGATAAGTATAGAAACCTGACATTTTTGGGGTAGGTGGGTGTCATGAACGCGCATGGGAAGGTAGAAAGACGACAAAATTTTTACGATACACGGTGATGGAAAATCCATCTACAGTGCGTGTGACAAGGGTATCAAGGAATGGAAGTGAGCCATTATTTTCTATTTCATATATGAATTGGATATTACTGTCTATAGAATTTATAGTTTGTAAGACATGTCAATATTGTTACGAGATGTGTCGATAAGCGTGAAGGTGGCATCAACGTAACGGGCCCAAAAAGGTAAAGACATTTTCTTAAAGAGCGTGCTTTCAAAATAATGCACGTAAATATCAGCGAGAATTGAGGAGAAAGGAGAACCCATGGCTAAACCTTCAGATTGACGATAAAATTTTCTTTGGAATGAAAAGGTAGTTTGGGATAAACAAATACGGGTGAGAGAAATTAACTCGCCACCTATTAGAACATTAGGGTAAAGGGATTTTGCATCGAAAGAAACCATAGTAAGTTTAGTGTGAGGGCAGTTATGAATATTTTTTGCGAAATTAATGGAGTTCTTTACAGTATAGATATTTGCAGAAAGAAGGGGGGGGGCAAAATTTGTAGTGAGAAATTTAACTAAACGATAGGAAGCAAAACTGATATTAGAGATTATGGGACGAAATGGGATATTAGGTTTGTGGACTTTTGGTAGAGCATAAAATCTGGCACAGTTAGGCTATAGAAAGGATAAGATGAGATTTAGTTGAGTTCAACAAGAAGGGGTAACCGTAATTTCTTATAGGTGTAGACCAATTATCCACATTCCACGTATTTCTATTGGCTGATCATCCTCTACTGAATTCGATCCCTCTCCTATATATAAGAAAGAGCACTTCTCTCTCATTCCTTTACGCACTCAAGACGGTATGCTAAAGGCTACCGAAACATCTGCCTGCTTTCCTATTATTTATTTTTGGCGTTCCAGACGTTGTTGTTTACTTTGTTTGTATAATCGCACGCCAAGTCTTCCATTAATTTCCATTCATTGACTGCATTCATTCATTCATAAAAGATTAAATACGCTTTACGACAGTCTTACCCGTTGATGCGTTTCAGATTTAAATTTTATTTTAAAGAACAACCTGTAATAGTTTAAAATGTTCTTTTTATAACATCAGTAGGTATATTTTCAACACGATAAATGTAGTATGCCATTCAAAGACATCCAAAATAATGATTTATAGGAAATTAAAATCAAACAAATTTATGTTAAAAATTATTATGAGAACACCTTAATGAATATCTCTCATAATACAAATTAGAAACTACCTTATGAATAACAAACCTGTGTGCTATATTTGTTACATTTTCGATACATTAAACAGTAAAATTATTAAGTGTTCAATATCAGCGAATTTTAAAACAAAAGAATTTTATCTTTGGGATAAACATTTCCCGATAAACATATAATTTTCTTTTATTTTGGCGGACTATGAAAAAATTTACACATTAACTGGGGTACTACATACCATTTTTCCCTTATAGTTTTTTTTTATTTGAATTTCGAAACCGACTTTTAAATCGGGAAAATTATCATACACCTGAACCTTAATGCATGATATAGTTTAAAAGAAATGATCAGGAAAACTCGATATATTCCTAAATTTATATTTGTTTAATATTTTACTTAATAAACATTTGTTAAAACAGATTTGGAAATTCAAAATAACAAACAATGAATGCATATTCCATTAAAAGCGAGTAAAGAGATATAGTTATTTCTTTATTTTAATAGATTTGAGAAATTGAAAATAATAACAAATAATTCATATTTCCATACGAAGCTATTGAAGGAACTTATTTATTTTTTAGAGTCGATATTATTCGATTGTCGGAAAAAAATCTGTTGAATTGAATTAAACAACTCACACCGAAAATTTACTTTGCACAACATTTAATAAACACTTAAGAAGGTATTTCCAAACACCTTCTTAAAAGTTACATTAATGTTATCCAGGATAAATTTACAGTATTAGTTGTTTAATTCAGTACGACAGAACATTTCCACCAACCCAATATAAAATATTTTTTATATATTTTTTTTATTTGAACAAGTGCTGAAAAACAATTCCTTTTTGCTCAATATTTTGAACTCCTTTTAGGTTAATATGTATCTATGTGGGAGGGTAGGCGGACATTTTGAATAATTTTTAAGTTATTCAAAATTACATTTATATAAACTAGTTATTTTTAAATACTTTTTGTTAATTTTTAATTATATTATTTCTAACAAGCTTTTATATATATATATATATATGTGTATATATATATATATATTATATATGTACAGTCGGCCCCGCTAAAACGAATATCTACCGTTTCAACTATGTTAATTCGATTAAGCGGGGTATTCAGTTATGCGGGGAAGACTAGAAACGCAATTGCATGTATAACTATAATGGTTTTATGCTTACATGAAAAGATAAATGATAGATACCTCTTTCTTATTTAAATATTTAACAAAACTTTTTCTAAGTTAAAATATTATAGTAATTTATAAATGCAATTAATGCTGTAATAAATATAAAATAAAGTGTACTTACAATTTTACTTAAAAAAAAAAAAAAAATCAGTTATGATTGATTACTTTAACATAGACTTAACTAAACATTTTTCAATTTCTTTTTGTAAAGCACATAAATAGATTATAATCGCTTCTATATGAGACTCAAAATGACGATGAATAATGTTAAAGGATTTTGCAACTTCATTTATCGTTCGCTTGCTCTTCTTTATCACTTTCATTTAAAGGTTTTATTGAAAGATTAAACTCTTCATCTTTTTCTATTTCTCTACCTTTATCCACATCTATGAGTTCATAAAGTTCTTTTTCAATCATCTGAAAACTTTCAAAATTTGTGATTTCTAATTCTTGGAGATAATTTCTAATTTAATTTCTAATTTTCTCATCAGTTGCGGATTTTATAAATTTGGCTTTTGCAAAACAATTTTTATCACCTCAGCAGGAATGCCGTCTCATGTTTAAAGAGCATTCCTTAGGTATGCAAAGTTTTTAAAAGAAGAACGGCATTTTTTTTTTTTTTTTTTTTCCCCGAGAATGAGAGGAAAAATTTTCCCAGAAATAGAGGAATTTTACTTAAGAAACTTTGAGTGTTTATGCGATTAAGCGGGGTGGCATTGTAAAAAATATTTCTTTAAACGAGGAATTTTAACATTACTTCTATGGGGAAAAAATTGGTTCTATAACTTTATATTCTTATAAGCGGGGTATTCGATTATCCGTTACCCGATTAACTGGGGATGTATAATTTCATGTATGATATTTTGAACAAATTTTAGACTAATTACACATTCGCTCTTTTTTTTTTTTTTTTTTTCTAAGAGGATAATAATTATATAAATTACATTAATAAAAGATGTTTTTTTTACCTTTAATTACAAGATTGCTATGGTTCCGCCTTTTCTTTTTGAGTCTTCCAGCATTATATGTATATAGCAACTATCACCTTATTTTAATATGAAATAATTCTATTTCGTGGTGGAAAACTCAAAGGAAAAATATATATTGTAAAGACCCTGAAATATTTTACATCTAAGCTGATATGCATTATTCGCCTATTTAACATTCCTTCACTCCTTTTTCACCACATAATCAATATTTCGAGTATTTTTATTTATTTATTTTTATTTTCACATTAATTTAACTCATTATAAACAAAGTGTGATCAGGGTAACAGAGTAAAAATAGGCACTTTAAATTAATCACAATTTAAACATACAAACTGCACAGTTCTAACAATGTCCCGGGGTGGAAAAGTCTAATCGATATCTATAAAGGAAAAGTAGCAAAATGATAAATTGAATCAATCAAAATATCCCATTCAGTCATTTTCAGAAACCGTAAAACTTGATAAATGACGTCTGAAGGCATCAACCCCGCCCTAGTTGTTATGACAACGAAAGACAAATAGAAAAAAAAAAATATTTTATCGAATTTATTACAACAATTTAGCAGCCCGAAGGGACAAGGTTTTTAAGAGTGAATTCAATTTGGCAGACCTATAATAAAATTACGAAAAGAAGAATAGATGTCGTCATTTTTCTTTTGTTCTTCCCCGCCTAGATTCCGCAATGAAGTAGCAGGACGTCACACCCATTTCTGCGTAAAAGAAGTTGGTTGCTGCTTCAACCAAGTGAAACTGAACGAGTTGAGAAAAGAAGCAATTTCATTCAAAACTTTCTTAGCGAAAACCTATTAAGAACTAGTGTTAATCGAACTGTATACGTCAAATTCAATCTCTTTTTTTTAGGCATAGAAACTACAACTTGCTAAAATAATATTAAAAGTAAACTAAAAAAAAAAAAAACGAAACCATAAACAAAATCATAAGCTAATAACATCTGAAGCTAATTCAACTATATGCATCAAAATCGTACTCATTATGAAAACTAAAATTACATAGAAATTATTTTACTGTTTTTACCCACTAAAAAAAAAAAAAAAAAAGAAAACTCATAATAAAAAAAAAAAAAAAAAAAAAAAACCTATTATGCTTTTTTAGTACGACAGGATTACTTCTTTTCGTTGTCACCGTTTATTGTATTACACCTTGAATGAACTTGTAAACATTTTGGTTTTTATTTAAAACACATAAAGCTGAAAGTTTTTTATTGTATCTGTCCACATTATCAGATTTTAGCAAAAATTGATACACTTATTAATAAGACGAAATCTAACTAACACTGTATTTTTTAGTACAATCGGATAATTGATTAAAAAAGTATTAAGTAAAAACCTCATTTTAACTTTAAAATTTTTTAAAAGAAAAAAATTGGCGCCAAAAATAAATATACATATATATATATATATATCTTTTTATGTCAAAAAAAAAAAAAAAAAAAAAAAAAAAAATGCAACCTTTTTTTTTTTTTTTTTTTTTTTTTTCTTGTAATAATTAAAATAAAATTGAGAAAATCGTGCTAAAGAATTTGGCACCGAATTAGCTCAAATGCTTCTCGCCAAGGACTTTACTTAGGAAATTCCCATTATAATTCATCGCTGAAATGACAATAAAAATATAAAAGCCGCCAAGGGGCTCTAAAGCTAAAGCTATACAAAGTAATTTTAAGAAATGTGAGAGTTAAACGAACACCGTAAAAAAATTTTTTTTTTTTTTCAAAAATGAGCAAAATTGTGTTAAAATAACTCCGAAACAAATATACTCAAACTTGAAAACGGTAGTAGTAGTTAATTAGGAAAAAAATTTTGTGCATTTGGGGGCATCGCTTCCCCCCCCCCCCCCCACCGGGGGGAAGTACACCACGGGGTGGGGTAAATTTCAAAGATGGGTATCTTTCGAAAGGTCTCGTCAATACCTTTAAAACGAATGGTTGAACTATAAATATGTGATAATTTAAAACAAAGTTATCAATTTTTTTTTTTTACTTTTAACGAAAAAACACTTGGATTTTTTTTTTTTTTTTTTTTCAATATTGTTACTGAGTGAATTTGTATAGGAAAATATAGAAGAAAGTCTTGTGGTGACCACAACATACTAGTTTAGTATATTGACATGTATTGAGTAACTTTTTGTTTCCATATTATATTGAGATATTGATAGAAAATCAAAGGTTGTACGCTCTATTTTATTAACTTTCTATTAACAGTTCGCTGAGGGTTAATGAGTTAAAAAAAAAAAAAAAAAAAAACATATCTTCAACCAAAAACAGGCTTAAGACGTTTTCAATTGTTTCTTTTAGATTTTTATTCGCTGAAGCCAAAAAATACACTAAAAATTCTATCACAATTAATTTAGTTTAGTTTTTTTTTTTTTTTTTTTTTTTTTTTTTTTTAATTGACGAGATGCTATGAGATTTTTACAAATCCTTCCATTAAAGCATTTATTTTTTTTGTTTTATGTTTTTTTTTTACTTTATTTCTTTATTTCTTTATTTTAATCTCATTTAAATTTACATCCTCTTGAATTTAGTTAGACAAATGATAACATTTCCCATTAAATTTGTGCAAACATTTTCGGTGACTACATTTTTACCTTATTTTGTATGAAGAATGTTATAAAGTATAGCTAATAAACATTTAAAGTAATGCGATAAAACTTATTTATTATACCTGAAATCATTAGTTACATTATTCAGCATTAAATATTTATGCCTACCCTTATCCAAATCCTCAGTGCATTTTGTATATTCCGTGATTCTATTTCTATTTCAACTATAATTATCATGAATCTCCTTCAAATAAATAGCAGTTCATACTCTTTAGATTGATAAAGCAGCATTTGATTAATATTAGGCATTATTAGTGTAACTTCATTACTTATTCTGAAGAGCTTTTCGTAAATACAATTTAATGGTTTTGTTAAAGCACTATCTTTCTCCCCATTATCATGTACTAATGAAAAACATAATTGAAGTATCATATAATTTATTATATTAGTTTACATTACATATGAATATTCGAAATATAAATACTGATGAAATATATAGATTCTGTACAATAACAGCTCTTACTAATATTTTCTAGAATATGCTATGTAATTTAAATATCATGTTATGTCAACTGGAGTATTTTTATCTATAATTAGACTATAAATGGCGTATTATCTATACGAAAGTATTTCATATGAAGAAATAATCATCATAATTGTATCATATGAAGGGTACATTAGGGTTATGGCAACTGGCTACGAGAGAATCAAACCAGAAGAGAGATTAAACAACCACAAGACTAGACTGGTAGACCTAGGAAATGTACTATGCACGACGGGTCTTTATAAGGAGTCCCACGTATTTACGTGAGTTTGGAGAAAATCAGAGAAAACTCCGAACGGCTAGGGCTCCAACAGCAGCCGAGAGGTTCTGCTCTCGAAACTGATAGACGGCAAGCTGGTGTCAAATTCAATTCCAGGTAGCGGTTTTCTTCGGAATTCGTGTAAATGCGGGCTAGTACCCCTTAGAAACATCCTCACGGAGTACATTTCACCCAGATCTAGAACGCAAGTGCAGTCAAGTCACAAGTGTAGAATCTGGCACCCCTCTGTCTATAAACTTTGAGAGTAGACCCTCTCGGTAATTGATGAGATTGTACCGTTGCTGTAACAGTTTTAAATTACGCTGCTTTTTAAATTACGTTTACATGAAATACTAAAAATTTGAATAAGATGATAAGATGATAGATCTAACCAGATATATAACCAGATGATAGATCTAACACATTGCGCAGCACTAGTGAAACGCAAAACCCAACCTTGGAAAACCCCAACCGCAAAATCCGAATCTTGAAACAGTATAGTAAATAATACTTTAATTTATCGACAAAGAATTAAATATTATAAAAAGAACCTTTGAATTTTAATTCGAAATGCTGCAATTATCCTCAAAATGGTTAAAAATTAATAATAAGTAACAGTATGATAAGAGATTGACCCTTAAAAATATTACTATGTGAATAAAGATGTAATATAATAATAATAAAAGGTATCAGTGTAGTGTACTAGAATATTAGAATGGAGTATATAAATATAGAAATTGTGTAATTAAACAGCTTAATATACAAAAACTGTTACAAATTTCAACATAAAACTACTGGTAATCATTTATCTTAAGTCTTATGTAAAATGACAGAGAAAAATAAACGGAGACGTTAAAAAATCTATTTTATATATGCATTTTAATGAGTAATATGTATTTAATTAATTACTGGCGAGAATGTATTAGTGACTTAGAAGGTATTTTCTAAAGTATAAACATTCATTTTTAGTTTTTATTGATGAATTAAGTAATAAAAATAGAGAAAAATAGAGAATAAAAATTGAGAATCTCAGTTACTTTCTTTTAACTCAGAACTATTGTAAATTTAAAGAGACTCTGAATAAACATTTCAGTAAATTTACAGAAATTTTTTACAGTGCATATACTTTAATAGTATCATATCATGTTAAGTCTGAGTAGCGATTATTTTCGTCGTCATACCATATTTGTTGAGTTTATCATAATTATTATACAGGTCGATTATAATTAAAGGTATGATTTCAAAACGCTATAATTTTATAACTACAGGTCTGAATGGTTTGATATTTTACCAGAACAATAGTTAAGCGATGAAATTTTGTTAGGCAAAGGTTGGTTGGTTGGGTTTTGCGTCTCACTAGTGCTGCACAATGTGTAAAATTTATAATTTAGTTATATATCTGGTTAGATCTATCATCTTATTATGGGTTAGAGCTATAGATACTCAGATCTATACACATTTTTCATATATATTTTTTTAGTTTGATCGGTAATTTTTATCATCAACCAGAGCTTCCAACCAAATCCGGCAAATTGTCAGTACCGCTCCTTTTTCTACACCACTTAATTTTTAGAGTAATTCTCTTCAAATAAATTTACGATGAATGAAGAAAACAAATACTCTAAAAATTAAGTGGTGCAGAAAAAGGGGCGGTACTAACAATTTGCCGGATTTGATTGGCAGCTCTGCATCAACTTACTTTTTTATAAACAGTATAAAATTAATGTCATGACTCGACAAAGATTTACTTGAGAAAACAGTATTAGGTGTATGAAACCGGAATACGAATTATTGCTAGCGCTTCAATAATTTTGTTGCCGACTGTACCACGTCGTTAAATATTTTCATTGTTTTTTTTATCTTAATAAAATTTAGATCATTAATGTTTAATCAAAGTCTTAAAGTATGAAAGAAATTGTAAAGTATCAGAATCATTGCAATCCGAAACAACTGTCGCATTGTTTTAAAATTTATGTTGTTTGATTACAAAGTTCTATTAAACCGTTTAGTCAAAAGAGTCTGTCTTTACTTTAGCGAATAAAGATCAATTAAAAATGTTGCATTTACTGTATAAATATACAAAAAGTTTGGAGACGATAATAAACTTTGAAATTAACCAAACATCAACTAACAAAGAGTAATAATATTTCAGAAAAAATATGGTTTACAATTTCTAATTAAATAATTTAATTGAATTCAAAATCAGAGTAATTTTTACTGATAAAAGTAAAAATATCCTTTAAATAACTTTTTCTAAAATTATATATACTTTTCTGAATCTCATGTTTTAAAAATGATTGAAAATTTTTAAACTAAGTACTATAACAATTACAATGAAAAGTCCTTACAAAAATTCAAATAAGTCTCAGACATCTATTTTAGTTTTCGTCTTCATTTAGACTTTAAAGTACAATTTCAAGTTTTGAAAAATCTGAAATTCGAATGAGATTTCACCATTTCAAAATAAAATTATTTCTTGAAAATTAACTTGAAAATAAATACGTAAAACATAATAATGTAAAACTGAATGTGAAGAATTAAAAATTAGTAAAAAAAATTACGTATATACAAAAATAAAAAATAAAAAAATTTAATTGCATTTTTTTTATTTAAATTGCTTTGAAGAAACTTTAACAACACGCATAACATTGTTATATTTCAATGTCTTTTAAATTTTTACGAATGGAGGAAAAATAGGGGAAGGGGGGGGGAGATGAAGAAAAGAAACCATTTCTTGAAATTATTGGTTTCTTACTAATTCAATTACCCGACTAATGTAGGTAATGAGAGCATTCTATACAGTCAAAAATTTCAATAGCGTGTGTTCATCTGATTTACTTAAAGATATCTTGAATCCTAAAAGTTGTTTTTTAGAATTCGGTAAGTGCGTGTGTATGAGGAGGGGGGGATAGAATATTCTGACAATCATACCTCGAAAATGAAAAAAAAAAAAAAGTGATAGAATAATGAAAATTTTCAATTAAGACAAGTGCGGTGTATAGATGAGATTCTTAAATTTTGGTGAAAATTAGAAAACCGGTAGGGGGATCATAAATTCATATCTCAAAATCGCCTTTAACGATTTTCTACAAAGTTGCTGTATAAACTTCTTTATAGATGTTCTTTCATATGTTTTAGTTCCCCACTGAACACATGATTTTGCCAAATTTTGGTGAAAATTGGGTGTGAGATCGAAATTCAGTGTCTCAAAAAGGTTCTAACGATTTTCTTTAAACATCCCTAACGGCACATATTCTCCAAATGACATCCCCAGAATGTCCTATGGATGAAAAGACATATTACGGACATCTTCAGGACGTATTATGGACAAGTGTGTTGTTAGAGGTGCTACATAGACCGTTTTTCGGATATTATTTGGCTTGTATTTCTTGGTTACTACAGGAAAATTAATATGCACCTTGATTAGGTAAGTTAATTTTAGATATCAGAAATTTGTGTCTCAAACAGAGAAACAGGTAGGAGTCTGATTTATTAGATCAAATATATTACTTCTGACCAGACTATCTGAAAAAGAAATATATATAATATATGTATGCTATTAGGTCATGCACCATAATTTTATGCACCACATTTTTATTTATTTATTTATTTTTTATTTATTTATTTTTTTAATGGCTATATATGTGTGTGTGTAATTAACCTTTTACAGGCCGCATTTAGATCCAGGTATATTTTTCATTAGTTATTTGCATATTTTACTTTGTAATACTTTAGTTAAGCGATGTTAATCATTTAAATGGAAAAAAATACATACATGAATATCAATTGCCATTAATAATAATTATTAATATTCTTAAATTTTCAAAATTAATATTATAGATTATTAATATAATCTGATTAATAATATCAAGTTTGATGTCCTTTTTAATAATAAGAGCTGTTTAAAATAAACCAACTGATTTTCAGAGTCATCGGATACTTTCAAATTTTTATGCATTTTTTTATTTGTACTCTGTGGGAAGAAATATGAAAATGATCATTTTGGGGATTTTTTGTACAGTTACCAACTAATGATAGGAATGTTGCTTCTGTTTTAAAAAATCAAGTCATCTTTTACGTATGTCCACTAATTTTTTCAAGTCACTATTAGTGCAATTTAATTTTTTAAATAAGTTTTAATTTGATGTTCCCAATTGGGAACATTGGCCTGTAAAAGGTTAAGAAATAAAAAGAACAGTCTATGCATCGTGATCGTAGAAATTTATTATGAAATGCCCTCATGTTGTTATAGGTTCTTCAGCAAAATAGAAAGAAAAACGCATGAGCGAAGAAAGACATATTAAAAGACTGACGTATATTTAAGTGGGACTACCAGGTAGTTAAACGATTAAAATAAAACTTGCTGAGGGAAACAAAAGTATGGTAGCTGGGCAAGAACAAAGGATTCTGTTATGGAAATCGGAAGGAGAAAGTGATGCAAAACATTGGGAAACATAAATCTTTCTGTATTTTTGCGTTGGAAGTGAAACAAACCATACTTCTGTTTGCGAACCCCTGACATTCAGTGAAACAGTTCCTAAATTAAGACTACTCGAAAGAAAAGGGGTTGTTTTTTTACATTTGCTACACGTGTTATAAAACTGAGCTTTCGAACGAAGATTTTCAGAATAACGTACATGTTTAAAATTTTACCTTTTTACTTTTCTAAAATTTTAATTAATCATACGTTCTTTAAAAAAATAAATCAAATTACTGCTTATGTAATATTCCATCGTTATAAAAAATCGATGACCTTTAAAATGAATCAGCGTAAAAAATGATGGACGCAAACAAACTGCAATTTGAGAAGTAGAAATTACTAAATTAATCGTCGTTAAAGTGCTTCATTAGAAAAATCATCAAAATCTCAAAACAAATCACAGTCTGAGATGTACAAATTAACAGATAACTTGCCATTAAAATGAATCAGTAGAAATTTGAAAAAAAAAAAAAAATCAATTTGAGACGTAAAAATAAATAATTCAATCGCTCATAACATGTTAGTATTACAAAAATTAATCTAAAATTTATAAATTATTAAATCTCGTGAGACAGCTCACTGAAATATGAAATATAGTAATCAAAGAGGTTGATGAAGAGGGTCAAAGCTAAAACGAACCTAATTAAAAATTTCGTACACCTTTAGAATAATGTATTTATTTGAAACATTTAGTTTTTATTAACTCACTGTTTTAAAATCACTCTCTGTAAAAAAATCCCACCATTTTTATGTATAATCTGATTTTTAAAATGAATTCCAAATCCAAATTTATTTAAATATATTTTGTCTACGACTATTTTTTTCTTTTTTTTTTTTTTTTTTTTTTTTTTTTAATAGCAATGTTTGAGAATTTTCAATTTTTTAAATTTTTCTCTTCAAATTATCATTACTTCTACACCAAAAAAAAAAAAAAAAAAAAAAAAAAAAACTGTAGTCTTTATTATAACTTCTTTCAAATTATTATAAACCAAAAATATCTGCGCAACTAAATTTTCCAAAAATAAAAAGATATTTTTTATCATTTTACCTATGCAAAAGAAAATGCAAATTATTGTGAAGGAAATTAATGATACTGAATCTTTCTTTATTATCTTTAATTATTAAATTAAATTCCCCAAGGTATCCTATATGTCCCTAAGTTCTCTTTTTTTTTTTTTTTTTTTACCCAGCGAAGCCGATTGCGCGTGTTTTGTACAAATTTTTAGAAATTCTGAAATGTTCTTTATTTTTGAAATGCAGACATTGTGAAGAATTTTAGAAAACAATCAATCAGTCGTAAACTCTTTAAAAAAAACTTATCAGAACAAAACTTTTTTTTTCTTTTTTGAAACAATTGTCTTGAAAATACTTTTCGATCGTGATAACAAAAGAACTCTTTCCCATTTGATATTTCGAAATTTACGTCTTAAAGTGCCCACATATGTCCTATAGCCCAATATTTTAAAAATCAAACATCCTTTGAATCATTGAAATTGATTATACACATTTTTTACAGTTTTCAGTATTTACTGCACGTTTTTAAGATGCATGGATAGAGTGGCATTTTTTGGTGAACCCTGTAGAAATACTCAAAAACAATTTTCCGTACAATTCTATAACTAATATTAATTTGTTTCACGCATTTATTTTTAAAAGAAAAATCTAATAAGCATTTTAATATTCTAATGCATTTCTCTACTTTATGTAACTTCATTCGTTAAAAGTCACATCTACACAATTAACTAGTAAAAAATTACGCATATTATTAAAAATATTTTTGTGTAACAAGATACTCTTTAGCCCATCTACAGTTATATCATGTTTGTAATTATCTTCTCTTTCTTTTAATTGAAATTTATTATTAATACATACATATATATATATATATATATATATATATATATATATATATAATCCTTTTGATAGTAGAAGCAAAGAATGAGAACGAAGAATAGTTAGTCAAACAATTCACCAAAGAGACATGCACACGCCAAACAAAGCAACAAGATTTACCAAATTGATTCAATTATCAAGTTCAATAATAGCACTGACGCCAATCCACTGTACAACGATACCTGTTACAAATAGAAATAGGACCGTGTAATTAGACTCTGATGAAAAGAATGTTGACTCTAGGACAATATTTCAAGGTGAGAAATGAGAACCCTGTAATGAATAATAATGACCCATTAAGCGCAGCAGAAGCCAAGCAACAGACACAAGATCACCGAAACCACAAAGATCAATAAGAATGAACAATTTCTCTATGTAGGAGAAGCTCAGAAAGGTGGGGAAAAAATCATCAGGGGATGAATTACACATATTTAAAGAAATCAAATTCAATCTTTAACAGCCCGCAAAGCAAGAGATACAACAAACCAACTCAACCAAAGCCCAACAGAAAAACTCAAACTAAATCGAAATCCAGGAGAAAAAACAACCTAAGAAGGGAAGGAAGGAGGCAAGCTGCAAGATTTGTGCCTTGCCCGTGGGGTTAAACTAGTTTTACGCCGGCAAATATTCCCCAGCCTGCCAAGACCAGATTAGGAGACAAAAAAGCAAAACCCCATAGCAAATAACGAACAACGAAACCATGAAATTTATTGATTGATTACGAACCCACAAAAAAAAAGATCCCGAAATGAATCAAATGTAACAATGACAAATTATTTTCTTAGAAAAACAAAAACAGAAAACCACCTAGAAAAAAAAAAACACACCATGAACCTAAAAAGTAATAAAACCAAAACCTAAACTCGCAAGAAAAAATCACCCCGAAATGAAAGAGAGGCAATTTAGACACAATCCATCCTGATGTATTGAAACACCAACCAGAAAAAATAAAATAAAATCAAAACACGAGCCACAAAAACTGAATTCAAAACACGAGCAAAACAGAGAACTTAACAGGAGAAAATGGCATTTTAGAAGTTGAGTTGTATCATTCCTTGATAACTTATTTAATAACCAATTTTCAACCAATTAATTTTTATCTGACCTTAGTTTTAATTTTTTATTTATTTTGTTGTATGTTTTGAAAATCCTATTTTCCCAATTCATACAGGCATTTTGCAAGTAATCCATGAAAGATTTAGATTTTAGTTTTAATTGTTCAATAATTTTATCTTTTCTAATTCAAGCATTGAATTTTTGAATAAAATTAAATGCAGCAATCCTTCCTTCTTTTTTTTTTTTTAGTTTAATTCAACATCCCACCCAACCATCCAGCCAACAACGCCACCCAACCTCCTTAATCATACATCTGCCCACCCATCCTCCACATTTTTTGTCTTTTATTATTTTTTAAAAAAATTTAATACATAAGAGTGTTTTTTTTTTTTTTTTTTTTTTTTTTTTGACAGGTACAATTACTGATATACCAGTGAATAAACAAAATTTTTTAGAAATCCCATATTTAAGGTATCTTTAATAAGTTTACTGATGCTTTTATTTTTATATTTATCAGAACATAAATTATTGATTCGATATAAATGATTAAAAATGATATTTCTGAAAACAGAGAGATGCAGGCATGATTTAAAATGAGTACACAAATTTAAAATCTTGTCTTTTGTCATAAATATCAATATGAATTTTATTATCATAGAAATAAATTTTGAGAAAGTTATGTCTATCAATTTATTGTACAAAAACTTTTTTCTTTTAACTAAGTGGTAATTTTAACAGTTTTATATAAAATACAGTAGTTATTACGTTACTTTGTATAATATTTTGTGTAATTATGTTACTCTATATAAAACAAGTTTACATGAAGTTATAATGCCACTTTGCCTATTGTTTAAATTAATTTTAATTGTTCATAAATAATGCAGAATATAAAAAAAATTGTAGGAAAATGTTACTTCTTTGGAAATTATATAAAAATTACATTTAAAAATTCCTAACTGGCATAAGTTTTTTCAAAACACCAAATTTATTTAAATTAATAAATAGCGCTTAATGTTATTTTAAAAATATATAATTTGTATTTTAACATTTTAGTAAATCCAAACTTCTATAAGCGATCAAAAAGTAAATAGCCGGAAAACAATTTGTCGGGCTCTTTATTTTATAACAGCGAATAATAATATTTTATAAAATCAATAAATACTATTGAACGGCAAAATGATTAAATCTAAAATATATTTACTGTACACAACATGAACGACCATCTAACTTCCGAAAGAGTTGCTCATGCCTAATAAAGCGTATCATTTCATGGGAATAATCACGTGTAAAATTCATTAACTATTTCCCCCATAAATTTATTTTAAAACCTCGTGAACTGGAAATAAATTATTATACGAAAGGTTTAGAAATTAAAATGACTAATTATTGAACAATTTGAGTTTTAAAAATAAAATAAACCCTTGGAGATTTACAGTGAATTTATTCAATTCTCGACTGACAAATTCATCCCTAAAAGATGCCGGTTTTACAAATATCCATTCTAATGAGGAAAGACGAATTCACGGTGAAATATTAATCGGAAAACTTATTTAATTAAAATAACTATCGTGAATTTCAATAATTCATTTATTTTTCAATGATAAATGTTATTCTTGTCTTTTAAATGTAAATTGAATTAACAGCAGGAAATAGCAGCAGGGGGATTAAATATTTGAGTTAGAGAAAAGATAAAACAAGCTCTTAAATATATTTATTGATGGATCACTTAGTAAAAGTTATTGATGCAAAATAATTAGGGATTTTTAAAAATTAATACTGACGAAACGGAGATTTTATGCAAGTTAGTTACCATTCAAAAATGTAATGTATGTAAACATGTGGATTAAAATAACTTTTAATCGGGAAATGACTTTCAAAATTTGTTTGTCAAACTTAAATACAAGACAAAAACAAAATAACCCTTACATTTTTAAATATTCTTTAACATTAAATAACACCGGGGATTAGCGATAATATTATGCATGTGAAAAGCACGATTTAGTTGTGTTTTAAGACATATGCTTAAAGAGTAAGGATTTAGTAATATTTTTCAACAACAAATAATTTTGAAAATGAGACTATGCAAATAAATTCCGACATGGATTCTAATCCATGTCATTCTTGATCAGAGAGGAGAATTTATTTTGAACTAATATTTGCTAAATGTTACTAAATTTCTTTTCACATTTAACTAAATGTTACTACATTTCTTTTCACATTTAACTAAATGTTACTGCATTTCTTTTCACATTTTCTGTATGCATATGCATCACTACTAAAGTTAAAATTCTTTTTAACAATTCAAGACTAATATAGAAGTGGGGGTGGGGGGAGGGGGTTGAGGTAGCCCAGGGTGTATGGCATCGAGCTTGTAATCGGAAAATTGTGGGTTTGATACTCAAGCCAGTCAAAAACCGTCGCGTATATTGATGGCATTTGGTGCAGTAAAATCCGTCGTGGATTCAACGTCCTCTATGTTTTAACCTGATATAAAATGGCAAAATTTTCATAGTTGAACTATTAGGCGTTGATTTCTACGCTGGTCACTATATTTAAACTAATTCTCAAAATTAACATAAATTACTATTATAAAAAATTCATAAAATAAAATAAAATAAAAAAAAATAAAAACGATTAATTAAAATCGAACAAAATCTCAATTTTTTCCCCTTCGTGCAAATGGGCGAGATTCATAAAATTCCTTTATAGTGTGTCTTGGCGTTGGGTACATATGACTAATCTACACATAAAAAATCGCACTCTTGAGATAATTTAGAGCAGAGTTATTACAGAAAACGTGTTTTTTGCCCCCACTCAACCCAAAGGAGGAGGGGGGGGATATTTCGCAAAATCACTGTCTAATACATATTGGATCCAGATAGCGCAACCACATAACAAAAATTTGCTTTCCTGAGATAATTTTAGATGGAGTTACGCTTGGAAATGCGTTTTTTTTTTTTTTTCCCCATCCTTACCCTAAAGGAGAAGGGGAAAATTTTACAAAATCCCTTTTTAGAGTAAGGGGAATATGTCGCAAAATCTCTTTATAATGTGTGTTGGGTACTTATAGCACATGTGCATACCAAAAAAATTGTCGTGCTATGATAATTTCAGACAGAGTTATGTTTGAAAAAAAATTCTGCTCCTCCATCACCCCATAAGGGGAAAAGGGGGGAAATCCGCAAAATCCTGTCAGAGTTCGTGTTCCATGTAAATAACCAACCCACACCAAAATTCGTGAATGCAGCTCCCATGGGTTCCCCAGGACAAATTTAACGTGAAAAGGATGCTCTCGAATATGCCGCGTCGTAAATCCCCCTCCTCAAAAAAAAAAAAAAAAAAAAAATCTCAAAATTTCTTTATAGTTCATGTTGGATACACATAACTAACCCACACATGAAAAAAAATTGAATTTCTGAGATAATTTAGAACAGAGCTACTATTGGAAACATGTTTTTTGCCCTTCCTCCTCTACCCCAAAGCAATACATAGGGATATTTCGAAAATTCATTTTATAATGAGTGTTGGGTACACATTCACACCCAGATAACAAAAATATTGATTTCCTGGGATAACTGTAAATAAAGTTATACTCGAAAACGTGTTTGCTTACCTCCTGACCCGAAAGGAGGGTAGGGGATACTTGGCAAAATCATTTTGCAGTGTGTGGTACACATAACAAAAAAGAATTACTCTCCTGAGATAATTTTAAATGGAGTTACGCTTGGAAGCACGTTTTTCATCACCCCAAGGGGGAAGTGTGGGGGGGGGGGTTACAAAATAAGTTTACAGAATTTTTTAGGCACACATAACCAATCAATACACCGAAAAATCATCTCTCAAATCATAAGCGAAAATCTCACATATATCTTCTTTTTTTTTTTTTTTTTTTGTGATTTAAAGGATTATTTGAAATCACGTTTTGCCCCCTTCCCTTCTTGGGGACCGAATTTCTAAAATTCCAGAAATTGGTTTTTAGATATTTGGCTATTTTAAAGCAAAAATTTTACGGATATCTTTTTTTGTTGTTGTTGTTTGTTTGTTTAAGATATGAAGGATTTTGTGAAATCACGTTTTGTCCTCCCTCTTCCCCTTGGGGGGCGAATTTCGTAAAATCGCTTCTTAGTGGATGTCTACGTCACAGAAGGAATGTTTCACCAAATTTCATGCATCTAGGTCCAGTGGTTTGGGCTGGGCGATGATGAATCACTTACTCATTCACTCACTCACTCAGGACAAACGATTTTACATATACAGATGATTGAGAATTTAAAAAAATTATATTTTTGACACTGCTTAATGTCTTTAAATATTATTTGTAAAAATGTGGGTTCCACTTTAAAGAAAATTGTCTTAGTAAACAATTACACCATTTATTTTTATTTACTTTTACGTTTCTGGATCAATATTCATCATTCATTATTCAATATTCATTAGAAGATATCTTCCGATTACATGCTCTTGAAATCAACAAATGCTGTTCAGGTTTCAACGACAACGTGCAAACCCCGTAATCAGTGTCCGTTGCACGCGTGAAACCGGAACAAAAGATGGCTTATTACATGATCCGCGTCCTCTTAAGATCCGCGGATGCAAGGATTCGTACTCCTCGTTTTTATTTCGTTCAATCAGATGATTGGCGTTTATCTGTTTGCCAAATATTTCACCGTAAATTACCGCCACTTACAGAAAAATATAAAAACCTTTTTGAAGTGACATACTGCAATCGGAATGGAAATATATTAAATATCTCATGAAATAGGAAAATTTTTAGGAATAGTATTTTAACTGCGCACGCACGGAGGATTACAAAGTACATAAATATTTTTTTTTTTTTTTTTTTTAATATATGCATTTGCATAATTTGATAGTCAAATCAGTAGATTACTCAAAAGAAATTAGGTAAACTCTAAATTAATTTTCTATTCCGGGAAAATAAAATGTACGCTAATTTATTTATCTATATTTTTTTAATATGTATATGTATATATATATATATATTTGTTTGATAACTCTTCAAAATATATATATATATATATTATTTTTGTTCAATAACTCCTTTATAAATAAATCATTATTTTTTCCTCAATAATTATTTTGCTCAATTTTTTTCTCGGCAGAAGAATTGTACTTAACTACTCCAACCTGAAACAATTATTGAGTAATTTTCAATTTTATGATACTTGCTTATAAAATTCCCATTTTTTGTTATTAAAAGCCGAGTTTTCGACACCTTTTACTAGAAAATTCAGATTAAATTAATAGAAATTTTTCGTATTTATTAACTTAACGTTGTATTACTGCATATTTTTCAGGGGGAGAATAGCTTGATTTAAATTAATCTAAAAATTGCAGATCTGTACATCATTATGCATTATTTTTTTTCTTTTCAGATCATTTTTATAAGAAAATAAGGAAAAAATATTATCGAACAGCTTAAAAAAGTAAAGAAAGCCCTTAACAAATTTATTGCTTAAATAAATATATTTTTCTTTGTGTTCCTTAGTTGCATTTTACATTTTTTTTTTTTTTTTTTTTTTTTTTCGTGGAAAAAGTTGGGGGGGGGGGGGAGATAAATCTGTGTTAATGAGAAAAGAATTTTTTTTCTTTTTTTTAAATCTAATTATACGTTTTAATTTTATTTATTTATTTATTCATTTAAAGGTTAATAATACTCTAAAAAGTAAACATAAAAAAAAAATAAAAAAAAAATACTATTATTATTATTATTAAACAACATTAAAAAAAAACTTAATGAAATATTTTAACAAATTCACTATTTAAATTAAAAAAATTTTATTCATGTACTTTAGTTACATTTCTCTTTTTAAAAACATTTTTTAAGACACTATATTTTAACATAAAAATTAAGTTTGTGTTTTCATTTTCGTAAAAAATATACAACAAATATGTGATTAAGCAAGTTTTCTTTTAATAATAAACACTCGACAGACTAAGATAACATAAAAAAAGGGAAAAGGAAAAAAGAAAGAAAGGAAGGAAAAAGAAAAAAAAAAAAAGAGAGAGAACTCGTTAAAATTTTCTCACGAGAATGAACATGAAATTGAACTTACAGTGGTATTTAAGTGTCTCTCATTTTTTATTAAGAAAATTGTCATTTCAAAAAATACACAAATTTAAAGTATCTAGTAAAAACTTCCATTCACTTTTTAAGGCTACAGCGACAATTTTTTTTTCTTTCGTATAATTAATGATAGTAGTAAAAAGAAAATTTACAAGAGAACATACTTTGAAAAAAAAAGCCATTTAGATACACACCGTAACTGCTTTTAAAAAGCTCATCACTCAAAAGCTATTTTAGAAATGACAAAGTTTAAATTTTTGTGGTAAGAACCTAACGATGCTATATTTTATGTCGTAAAATATATCTGTCAAAGTAATATGTACTATATTTTAGCTTTAAATGTTATTCAAAATTAGTTTATTAAGTAGTTTAACGTAGTAACCTTTTTATAAATTGTCAAATGTAACACTTTACCACAGCACTACGCGGTTTTCACTTAAATTTGCAGAAAGACATATATATATATATATATATATATATATATATATATATATATATATATTAAGTAATAGAAGATTTATTGTCAAACTAGTTTAATATTTCTCCCCCAGGTAGCGCTTTAATTGTAAAATTACTTTTTTTTTATACCTATAGTGGCACAGTACTTTTAACAACGCAACTGGGCGTATAAATGTTCAATTTGACGGCCGTCATTCATGAGAATGTCCGTCAGTCGTTTCGTATTATGAATAATAAATCCTAACTAACAATGCTTACCTCTTAAAAATATCATGATTTTTTATTTATTTATTTATTAAGAACGATTAACAACAATAATAGTGACTAATGTTTAATTTAAATATTAGCTAACATATGAAATTATATGCAACACGCCAAAGTTAGATAAATCACTATTCGCAATGTAGCCTCATTTGAAAGACGGATCTGTATAAAATATCAAAAAACACTGCAAATACAGCGCAGTCTTTTGGTAAAAATGTAAGTAATACTTTTTTCTTTTGTATAAAATGTCTCCTGCTTTTCTGCACATTTCAGTGGAAACCGCATACGGTCAATATCTTTTGAATAACATGTGTGTATACACTCTGATATTATGACTTATGATTTTGCTGACCTGTTTAATAATATTAATTTAACATATCTTCATCCAATCATCTTAAATCTTTATGAGAGATTTAAAAGTCAAATATCCTTACCTGAGTACTTTTCTGTAGCATCATTTAAGACACTTTTAAATTTTATTATTCATAATAATTACATTCTACATAATAATAAAATTTATATTTAAAAGGTCAGTATTCCACAAGGAGGAAGTAGCTCGAGTTTGTTAGCTGACTTATAACTTTACCATCATGAACAAGGATTGTGTAATGAAAATGTCTATTTTTACCGGTACATTGATGACATATTTTTTTACGTCAATAATATTCCCCCTAATTCAATCAAATTAGAGTTTCCTCCTCACCTTACTTTAACTCATAATCTTCTTAGCAACGACTGCATTAGTTTCTTAGATTTAAAACTTAAACTTAAAGGAAATAAAATTTATACTGATCTATATGACAAAAGACAAGATTTTTGTTTCAAAGTAAGTTTATTTACACATTTTCATTCTTGTTTTCATATATCTGTTTTTAGAAATATCCTTCTCAATCACCTCTTTCGCATACATAATCTTTGTTCATTTAGGTATAAAAACAAAAATATCACCCACATAATTAAAGCTGCTACAAAAATGGGTTATCCCAAAAAAGATATTTATTGAATAGTATATCATTAAATGTTTCTGTATAACTAAAAAGAAAAAAACCTATTCAAATTATTATTTTTTTAATATGATTGATGGGTGGGAAGATGTTTGATTAAGGAGGAAGGGTGGTGTTGTATGGCTGGTTGGTTGGGAGGGTTTGTTGCTGAATTAAATATAAAAAAATAGAAGAGATTATTGCTACTGCAAGATACATTATTTTTTGTTTTCTGGTTGATATTGTGAATTATGAACTCTTCATACGTAAGGTTTAATTGGGTGAATTTTAGCTATTAGTGGCTTCCTACGTTTAAATTGTACAAAATTTATAATAAATAAATAAATAATAATATTAATAGTAAACAAATAAAATAAAAAAAAATTAATAAATTAAGATCGTTTTGAATTGCTTATCCTTACACGTGTACTTTTTGAGATTACTTTCTAAAACTTAACATTTAATTCATGTTATTAAGATTAAGATTAATCACTGCAGGTTTAACAAAATTAAGATCAAACTAATTAATTAAAAAGGTGCCACGTATTCACTTACATCATTAAAATTAAACATCTTGTATTAAATAATACATTTAGTAGCAATTGCTTGTTTAATCCTAATACATCTTCTATTAAATAATACACTTAATAACAATTGATTATTTAATCCTAAATTCTTGTAACTGACTTTTAATGTTTTTCTAGCTTCACGATAGATGGCGCTAGCACACTTATGTATTAATGATTACTGTCATTAAATTCCTTTCAATGAAAGTTTTTAAGTTATTTGGTTTAAGAAAAGATTAAAATTTAACTAATTCATAATACAATTACAAAGTGAATTTTATCGTTATTGAAAATTCACAGTTGTAAATTTTTTATCGATTAATCGATGTTTGCAAGGAATTAATTTATTTTTAATTTCTTTGTTTTGATGGCAACAGTTTATTCTCAGTGTTGTGTGATAGCTTTACATGTGGTTACAAAGTGCACTTGCGCCTACTAAAAAATTTAAAGTTATATCTGCATATATCTTCCTCTGGAACATAATTTGTTAATTTTTGAAGTCGTGCTGCCATCTAACAAATACAAAAACAACAGAAATTTAAACATCGATTAAACAAGGGGAAAATCTTGAAAAATTGTTGCATTCAAAATGTTTCATATTTGGTTTCAGCGTGTAACCGATGAACTTTAAAGGGTTAACGTAGCAATCTTTAATAAATAGCTAAATGTATAAATGTTAATAAATAGTTCGATTCAATAGTTTTCAGAACAGACTGCATTTTATAGAGCATATGACATAATTATAATGAAATTTCATAATTCCCACAAATAAATTAATTTCATTCACTCAAGTTACCAGAAAGTTTATTTATTCAGCGCATTAAATTTTCAGTTTAATTAAACTATAGTGTCAAATTAACAAAAGCATTTAAAACAATCATTATTATAAAGTAAATTGTGACATTGCAATCTTAATAAGAAAGCACCACAGAACTGGCGTTTTAAAGTAATAAGTTCAAAACTTTGAATAAACACCATAAAATTCAATAAACTTGCAACAATTGTTTCGGACCGAAAGAACACACGACCCTCTGTCAAGCGAACAAAGTAACAACAAGTGCTGCAATCAAAGCGGCAAAGGTTTTGTTCTTATTACATTAAAATCTTGTTTTTTGTTTTTGTTTTTTAACTTTGTTAAGCTTGCATTATTTTTAAAGTGTTAAACAAACAATAAAAATTATTTAAATACTTTTAGTTTATCACATACTTTAAAAGTTAGCTTTTTAAACATTTTTGTTACATAATAAGATTAATAGATAATTAATTCACTAATACTTAATTTATATAACATAATAAATATATCTGGAAAATTAAGTATTATTGGAGAGTTTATTGTTAAACAAAATTCTTTTAACTGTGCGATTTTATAAAAGATAAAAAGGTTTTATATTAATAAAGTTAAAAGAATAAACAATAGAAACGTCAGTACTAAATAAATATTATACCGCCAATGAACAGTGCATAATAAAATTCATATTATACCACTAAAATAGAATGTCACAACAAAGCATACAGAAAAAAAAAAAAAAAAATCATAATTTTTTATCCCAGTATTACGCGATCCAGCGTGAACGATTACAATATACGATAATAGTATACATTATCCAGTCAGCTGTGTCCAATTACCATGATGTGCAGCCGATATTTAAATTAAAAAGACATATAACTGTTTTAGTTTATTTTATTTTAATCAGAACCACAACTTAATTTTAAGAAAAATAAATTATTGCAGTTATACATTTATATTAATTCTCATGTGCTAAAATAAAAAATGGTATACGTAATGGAATATTTTATTAATCGAAATTAATATTTAAATAAGAAAAATAACAAAACAACATATTTAAAATGAGAAATATATATAGAAACACTATGAACTTAATTGAGTCATTGGATTTCAATAACGATCATGATGTATCATAAACATTCTATTTGGCGTGAAGTTGCTGTCATTTCACAATCGACCGGATAATCCATAAATATCATAAAATGTCGTTACATGTTAAAAAATTAATTTTACATGCAAATAATATTTCTTGGTGCGTATATCGTTATGCGCTTTTAATTTGTCACTTATTCTGCAAAGCTTTGAGAAACAACGGTACAATTTTCTATACAATGTGAATTATTAAATTGAAAATAATATTTCTTTACCGAACACATCTGCCAAAAATATAATGTAATGTATTATTCATAGACAGCTGAAATTTTTTGAAGCTATATCTAAGACAGATAAACATTAATACAAGAAAAGTTTGAGAAAAATTTATACCTCGTTTCATGTACCAGTTACCTTATCTGCCAAAATGTACAGTAACTATATATATATGAATAAATTCAACTTTCATATATCTAGTTTACTATAAAAATACACATTACATAAAACTTTGTAGAATATTCTTCCGAAAGAATTTGTCATAACGGCATGATCTTTCCATTTTTTGGTAAGATTAATGATCATATATTTATATTGTAATACATACACGTAAGCTTATTATTATTATTATCTTTTTTTAAAATCTGATATTTTGCGTTGTATCACATTTTATAAATCATGTGATATCCTTTTTCTATAAAATGAAAACGCGCAGTATTTTGCTAATAGAAAACGATCCTGTAAAATACATTATATTATCTTACAGATGTGTATTTATACATATCAATAATCCGATAATGGCATGCAGTTAATACGTACCGCTATTTATTTTTTAGTACGACAGGTCCTACTATTTCTTTCAGTCGGCGTCGTTACCAATTTTTATCGATAACCTTGAATAAACGTGCAAACATTTTTGTTATCTGAAAGTTTGTCATTTTCCCTGTCCGAACTTTTAGTCTAGATTGTTAGATTGTATCCAAAATTGTTACATTTATTAATCAGGATAAAAACTTGTTAACGCAGTATTTTTTAGTTCAGTCGGATAATTGGTTCAAAAGATATTAAGTAAAAACCCCATTTTAACTTAAATATTCTTAAAATGAAAATACAAATTCTTGCCAAAAATAAATAAGTAAATAATAAATTATATTTGGCTTCATGTCGAAAGAAAAAAAAGAACGTGGAAACATTATTTTCAGTAATTAAAATAAAATTTTGAAAAATCGTGTTTAAGAATAAAAACAGCTTCAATATAGAATCCCTCAGAGAAATTCGAAATTTGGCATCGAAGTAGTTCAAAAATTTCTCGCCAAGTTCTTTTTGAACGCATGTGCGATAGCCATTCATCGCGATCAGCCATTCCTCGCGATAGCCATTCATCATTTTAATTCATCGCGAATAGAACAACAAAAATTTAAAAGCCGCCTATGCTAAAGCTATACTAAAGAAATTTTAAGAAATGAATGTAGTAATCGATGCTAGGGAATGAAACACAGTTACTTCATGTTTTTACATGGAAGACTAGATTAAAATAAGTCCTGCCGTAACGATCGAGCCGGCAAAAGACCGTCGTGTACACTAATGGTGGCTGGTGCACGTAAAATCTGTCGTGGCCGCAATGTCCTCCATGTTCCCATCAAAAATTATACCTCTGGGGGTTACCGAAGCGGAATGGCCATCCCTTCTGTGGAGGATCAAAATTGTTATGGCATGTCTCCGGACCACCTCTAGGGGTGTGTCCCAGACCGTCGCCAATTGCCATCTGCGCAGCACTAGTGCGACGTAAAACCCAACCATCCATCCATCCTGTCGTAATGAATATAATTCTGTTTTGTGCAGAATTTTGCATTTATTAAGTAGAAAACAAAAATAGGCTTAGGGTTTTATTATATATTTCATTTTAATTTTACCTTTTTAATATTTATTTTCAACACAGAAAATAATTATACAAAAGTAGTGAAATTATACGAGAAAGTAATAAATGTGTAAAAATTAGGTCACTTTGACACAGTCATGCAGTAACTTTGTAAGGTTGAGACTATGGTACAGTCGGTAACAAAAGTGTCCGAACACTAGCAAAAATTCCTATGTAAAAAAAGTACGCTTAATGCAGTTTTGCTAAATAAATCCTTGTCGAACCCTGTTCTTAGACTGACTAAGAACAGGATTCGACTAGGATTTATTAAATAAAACAATATTAAGTATACTTTTTTTACATAGGAATTTTTGCTAGTGTTCGGACTCTTTGTTACCGACTGTAGGTCACCACAGTTTTTTAAATTCAGCTGGATCCAGCGATGCAATTTATGGGAGAGCTGAATGCTTCGACGCCAGCAGTCGGCAAAATTTTAGGTTGGAATGGTTTTGCGTCGGCATGGTGTTGCAACGAAGTAAGTAAGTTTCGGAGTATTGGCGAATGCGAAGCGGATATAAAGTGTTGTTAAAGTAAAGAGATTGGAAGTCGATTGATTGAAGGATAAATGGGAAGGTCTTTTTTGTAAAGAGTGTGGTGTAGATGAGTTAGATCTTATGCTAGACTAAACTATAGTTTGCGGTGTATTGCTGAAGTTGGATTATTATACGAAGGGTGAAGTTATTAGCTACTGGAGTTTGCTAGTCTGATGTGGATAGTGAAGTTATAGAATATAGAAAAGTTGAGTGTAAAATTTGTCGTGCCGTGGGAATCCAGCCGGCAAGTTTGTGTTCACATCGTTGAGTTGTCAAAGACTGCAGCCTTCAACCTACTTGTGTTATCTTCTCTGGGTGAGAGTTACTTTATATTTAACTAAGTTATTTCTTGTAGTTATTTTTCTAAGTTACTTAAAGTTTCTACTGCTTGAGTTTGAAAGGCCAGATTTACCCTCCCATTATTTCAGTAAATAAAAGCCTTGTTTTATTTTAATCAAGTCTCGTACTCTAATTTATCTATTTAGTTATCTAATAGATATTTAAGATAGAGTTTGCATCCACGCAAACCTCACAACTTGTTCAATAGATGCATTAAAATAATTATTTATTTTAGTGCATGACTCATTCCTTTTTATCTTTGGTTAAAATGATAAGTCTTTTTTGTAAGCCCTAATGAATAAATTTAGACATCTGATAATATGAATTTTTCAGACTTTTTTCATGGCTTATTAAAAACTTGTTTCCCGTGGAAAAACATTCTTCCATATTTTTCAACACAATGATATTTTCAGTGATTTTTCAGTAATAATACACTTATAAACATTGTAATTTTAAGCCCTAAACAATCACAAATAAGCAAAAAAGAAGCTGCTTATTAAATACTAGTCACATGTAAATTATAACATGCAGATGAAACACACATTGGAAATAAAGGAAGAAAAACGTAGATCAAATTAAACTCACCACTACAAATATTAATCCAAAAATTACATAAAAAATTATTATTGGTAGAACACAATAAATATCGTAATTTTAAACACTTACAAAAAAGGAGCAACACATAGTTTATGAAAAACGAGACGCATGTGAAATATAACAAGCAGATATTAGTTAAAAGGACAGTTAGTCAGCTCAATGTTAGCTCTCAATATATATATATATATATATATATATATATATATATATATATTGACTTCTCTTCTAAGTGTAAATACAATCAGCTAAGATAACAAAATGTGTTTTTTTATTCTCCTAGAATAGTTTAACAGAACTACATGCACACAATCTCGATGAAAAAGCATGAAAATAGAAAAAGAAGTCTTTTTTTTATATATATATTCTTTCTTTCTCAAGGTAAATAGACTTTACCTCGTCAGAAAATTATTTGTTTTCACAAAGAATTCTTCATCTAAACTCTAATGATTTCATCTCAGTTAACAAACAATACACAAAAGGAAGAACGAAAGAAAATTGAAATAAAAGTTACGTTTAAATAGTGTCTTCGCTTAACTTAAGTTCTGTTCTTAATGAAAAGAAACCAATAAAAACACAATTACAAAGAATCCGAAACGTTCTCCATTCCCATTTACAAAGAGGAGGGGTTCCCTCCCCCCAATCTCTCCATTCACCTGGTATTATCGATCAAATGAATCCACTGTGTTTCTTGTTAATCACTGTCCTTCCAGCATTATCAATGGGAGAATTATTCTCCGACGAGAGAAAAATACCACCAAATCGATAATGACGGCTATTCGATATTCCTGAAGATAAATGAATACACTAGAAAAAACGCAAATCGAATTCTAATTCGATACTTTTCTCAAAGAACAACCTATGTTTGTAATGAATAGAGAAAATAGTATATTTAACCAATAACAAAGGGATGTAATTACTATTTAATTATTTATTAGTATACTAGCAGGCTTTGCCCGCTTCGCTGGACACTATATTTAAATGATTTCTTTGTAACTGAATATATTTCGATTGGCGACTATTTTCGTCACAGCTTTAGTATGGGACCTCCTTGGCAATATCAAACATTTTTTGAACTTCTCGAATCTGTACAACAAAACTATTATTAAAACAAATATTTTCGAAAACAGTCCAATAGCTGGTGTTAATTCTTCGAATATTCTGGAAACAGTTCAAGCTGTTACTTGTACAGTATAAGTCATTATTCGATGAATGTTCTGGGACAGTCCAAAAAATAGTCACTTGTTCTACAGGAGTAAAGCAAATAACACCAACTACAATCGAGCAAAAATTTTCGCTCACTCACGAAAAATGTCCAGTTGCTTAGAGCTCAATCCCTAAAGTGCAATGACTCAGAATAGGTCTCTGAATAACTCTGGATCGCAGTGACTACATACTGTTTCGCAAAAATCAACTCACACTTACTTATAACTTTTGGCGATGGGGCTTGGAGATGACTCCATCGAGAATCCCTTGGTAAGCTCAAGGTCTATGTTCCCGTGTGTCGGAGAGCTTCGAAACATCGGGAACCCTAAACTATCATTTTTCACCAAATTTGGTCGCCCACTCGCCAAGTTTGTCTCGAAGACTATGCTTTCTATTAAACATATCTTTATTTAGTTATTTAAATATCAATTTGAATTAATCAAGTATTTCTGCCCAACAGCGTGCAAGAGCAATCACACACAGCAGCTCATTTATTTGTATGTTAAATCAGCGTAGTGATTGGTATATAAAAAAATAAATAAATAAATAAACATTATCGTGCTACACAACTTTATTATATATCTCCCTTGGCGGGTTTTGAATTTTTGTCGCCATATTAGCGATTTTTTTTTTTTTTTTTTTGTATAATTTCTTGCATAAAAATAGAAAGCGTTTTATCGGACACCTTTTCGTTAACATACAAGAACCCTTCATATTCTGTTTATTTTATTAATGGTTTTTAGGTTTAAAATAGTGCTTGATGAAATAAATTTTTTATTTTTAAAACTGCACTTTTTTTTTCTATAAAATTATCTACTCAGATAAAAATAGATCATTTATGTGACTACTATTTCAGTTTATTTTTTTCGTTTTGTAATATTTTATAAATTTTACATTTTTCTTGAACTACCTAGATTAAAATCGCTGTTGCTAAATTAAACCTCTTTTATATTTTTCTTGAACTACCTAAATTAAAATCGCTGTTGCTAAAATAAACCTCTTGGCGAAAAATGTTCGGTGTACTTCAACGCAACAATTTAAAAAATCACCCAGGAGGATCTATAAATAAAACGGATTTTAGTACAACATATATTAGCATCTTGAACTATATTAGCACTTTATCAGTGTGTAAAAGAAATTTTAAATTAAAAATGACGTCAATTTTTGTGAGATGCATAATTTATTTATTTATTTTATTTTTTATTGTTCACGTTTAGATAAATGCATTTATTTTCCTGTTGGAAAAAAAAAAAAAAAACTCGACAATAATTAAATTATGGATAATTAAATTTAATTTTGGCAACAATTAAATTATGGTTAAAATTTAAGTGGCTAATTTTTTGCTATTATTAGCTTACAAAATTGCTATTTTATGCATAAAAATAACAAAAAAAAGTTTTTTTTTCGGAATAAAAGGCAGCCAACTTTCTAAGTTAGGGTATAAGCTATCTCCATAACAAATTTTATCGAAAACCATCGAGCAGTTTTAGCGTGAAACTCAGTCAAATAAACGGACATTCACATTTATAATATATATAAGATTCTAATTTTTAAAACTTCTATTGAAATTGATTTAGGTAGTTTTATTAGTTATGGTATTTTTTTCTCCCTAACTTGTTTTTTTTCAATGAATATTTTCCGTCTGAATATTTAAAGCTAAATATACTTTTTAAAATTTTAATACTTTTGTGAATTATACTACGTCATACTATTACATTTTATAAGCACGTGCTAAAGCAAGAATGTAAAATGTTTGCGCTCGAAAAGGCTGTATATAAATCTAAACACTTTTGCTTTAAAGTATTGTAAATTAACAAAATGGCAAACGTTTTTACATTATTTTCAATGGAAAAATAGTTATGATTTAAGAATTAAAGATGGCATCCAATATATTTTCCCAGCTCTTTGCAACAAGCTAAAAATTGAATTCCGTAACTCAGTGAGAAATCATGAACGAAAATGTGTAATTGAACTTTTTTGATAAAACACAATTACAAAAATGTATGTAGTAGTTCGTAAACACACTGTACAACACATTTCATGTATACTCCTATAGTATTATGAAAATTATTAAAATTTAACCTTAAAAAATAATAAATAAAAAAAAATAATAATAAATAAACAAAACTTTTTTAAAATGGGAAATCTTTCTTCTGTGATATTTGCTCATCTTAACTAACTATGGTGGGTACATCATGTACTTTAAAGACATCCATGCTATTGGTATGATCCCAGCACTTTCAGAAATATGTTCAATACGCATGAAGAGGTGAAAACTACCACAGTAACAGATAAAAAATAGATAAAATCAATTTCGTCGCATTTGAACATTTCATCTGGAAAAACGTTAAATAAAATTAAACTCGCCTGTATTACTTTTATAAGAAATAAATATACCAAAACAATCTCATCAGAAACCATCATGTTCAAATATATATCTTCAACTTTTAGTGCAATAATTTTATATGTCTACATATTTTATTTTGTTATTATTATTATTATTTTTGACGTATTATATTTGTGTAAACTATTGTTTTGAGGAGCGCAACTCGTATGGATTAATCACAAAAAAATAGGGGTTTGCAATAAAAAATCGCTAAATTTATTACATTGAATTAAATATACTCTTTCTCATAATAGAACAAATAATTTCTTTCATGATATATTTAACATTCTGTGCTATGCTTACACTTTTCTCTGCGAAATACTTTTTTCTTCTCTATGATGCCCTGCGAACACACTTTCCCTTTCAACGTTTTAACTGCTCCTTCCCTCATTTCCATTTTGCATTATTTTCAAAATTACTCTAAGAAATATTGTGTTAAAATAAGAAATCGTTACTGAATATAGTTTTTATCTTCAATTAAGGTATACCAGATTTCACGTTTTTATGCGAAATTATATATGTATATATATATATAATAAAGATGATCTATTAAGCATATTAGAAGCCAAGCAACAGATACAAGATCACTGAAACACCAATGACCAATAAGATAAAAAAAAAATCATCAGTGGATGAAATACATTAATGTAAAGAAACCAGATCTATTAATTAACAGTCTGCAAAAACAAACGAATCAATAAAGTAAAACAACAAATCTTAACTTAAAACCATAAACTTATCAAAATTAATGAAAAAACAACCCAAGAAACACAAGATAGGAATATATATGTGTGTGTGTGTGTGTGTGTGAGTGAGCTTTGTAAATAAATAAATAAATAAAAACTTGACATGTTGAAAATTTGTTTACTATTCTTTTCGATTTTAGTGAGCAAAAAACTAGTAAATCTAGGAACTGAAAAAAAAAAAAAAAATCCTATACAATTTTATTCTTAACCGTTTGAGTCGATCGCGTTATTCAGATTTTATGTCGACATTGTGGACAACTGACGGTGCGTTACCGATTGTTGAAGTCGCGCGCTCAGATTTACAGAAGCAAGTACGTCTAATCATTTTGAAACGCACAATTATTAACTGCTACAATGAGAAACACTTGCGCAAGAATACGTCCTGTCGCGTTGCAAACTGCAGTAAATGTGACGGAGCGATTAGAAAAAGAGGAGAATCGCGTTACCTAACAAATAACTCACGCTGTTTGGGTCTTTTCGTACTCATTTAGAGAAAGCACGGTTGCGCTGTTTAGGATTCTTTGACAGTGTTTTTTCAATACTCCCTGGGACTCAAACGGTTAATGACCTGTCTTATGTTTTAACCCTTTATTTATTGCATTATGAAATAGACAAAAATTTTATTTGAAATCTATTTTTTATTTACTTATTAGTGATATTCAAAGGTATCAGCAATAAAAATTATGTACTTAACTTCATCATAGTATTTCTGAAGGATTTTTGTGAGATGGCATATGAGTGTACCATTGATACAAAGTGGTTGGAAAACACATCCAGACCTTGAAAATATATTTTAAAAAAAACATTTATTTTTTATGTTTTTCATATTTTTTATAAGATTAAGGGTCGATCTTTGAGGTAATATATAAATTAATTGTAATGCCCATAAATATTGGGAAGCAAGGGCAGCAGCTCTATAAAATCCCTTCTTGAACATAAACGGCTACATGCAGCGTCTAGTGCCATGTAGGGAGAATAAAGTGAAATATATACGTTTTATACTTATAAAAACCTTAACATTTTCCCCTTAATTTCGATTTTATAATCTTATAAATCTAATGGTACTTTCCATTAGTAAACAAAGAGTTTAACAGTGTAGTGCTATATAATTAAGAAAATAAGAGGTTAAGGGATATTTTTTTATTCGTGGTAATTTGAATGATATACCTGACAGAAATTAATTTTATTATATTTTCTTCATAGCACTTCTAAATAAGTCACCTTTCTGTTTCTTTCTCGGAGTTTGTTGCTTCGTGTTAATTTAACTTCTTTTGAAATTTTACACTCATTCTGTTTTTAATATATTTTATTTTGTCTAATTATGTTAATTTCTATAAATAAAATTAAGGGAATAATGTGTTTGGTATTTCTGAATTATGACTTCACTTTAGCTGTTTACCATTAAAATAAAATATTTAATGAAATATTTGATATTTATCATCAGTTACAGATGACAGGTGACTAATTTTTGAAAATGTATTTAATAACCAAATTAATACTACAATAGCATTTCCCCGCGAATTAATTTAAAGATTACTTAGCGAATAAATTAACAAATAAATGTCATCTAAACAGCTATTAACAACATATTATTATCTACATATGTTAGAACACTCTTTAATTTATTACGTAATCAGTTATTTTAATAAATTACAGATAATTACTCTGATAAATTTCGACCTGACATAAGAACATGACATTCATTTTGCAATAATAAGTCAATTATTTGTATGATAAAAATGAGATATCGTTAATAAACGCTTAATTGATTTTCTTTCTTATAACTTTTATCGTCTTCTTCTTTTTTTTTTTTTTTCGAATAACTTTTAATGAAACTCATAAAAGGAACTTAAGTGATGAGGAAACCAATGTTCCGATGTCTTCGATCAAGTATTACGACCCACGATGGTTAATCTTTTCATAAGAAATTTCTCGGAAATCGGTGGCTGCAGTGAGGACGTGATAAGAATTCTTTTCGGCTCCTCTGCACCAACCGTTCTTAGAAATTAGTGAAGTTGGAAAAAAGACTTTCTGCTATATATTAAAAAGAATAGCTTAGCAGAAGTCATGCATGCCATATGAAATGGTTTTTACTGTTCATAGTCCAGTTTGTTTCTCGTACATGTGAATAGTAGTAGTTTTATTTGTACAAAATTTCTATAGAATTTCTGCAGAATTTCTATGTGTTCCTGTCTTGAAAAATTGAACAGTAAATATCTAAGAACTTATTTTTATAAAATGAAGAAAAAAAATTAAATGATAAATGATATGATATGATATGCAATGATATATAATGATATACAGGTTGGTTCTAATTAAACTTCCGCTATAAACAGCATCCTACAGCGCAAGCGGGTGAGCGGAATGCAACGAAATTTGGTATATAGACTATACACGAGATGCGCTCACGGAATTTTGAAAAAAAAAAAAAAATAGTTCCAAAATGTCCACCAGAGAGCGACTTTTCCGGAAAAACATTAAATTTAACACAATAAACAACCAAAACGTGATACAGAAACATTTAGTGATTAGTTTCTGATATTCTGATCACCTTGTCATCCGTTTTGGTCATTTATTGTGTTAAATTCAATATTTTTCCGGAAAAAGCGCCCTCTGGTATACATTTTGGAACCATTTGAGAGGCAGTAAAAAATTTCAAAAGAAAACTAACAATATATATATATGCTTTATGCATAGATTGTCAAACAATTTCAATATTAAGTGAATTCTACGGCATTTAAATTACTTTGGGCATCTGTGACGTAGAATATAGCATATTTTTTAAAAGTAATTTCGTACGCATTCTAAAATTTTATATGTATAACTTCTAATAAGTAAACATTTGCGTAAGTATTTAATTTAAAATTAATCTCTCAAAATGTATATGGTCATTTAATTAAAAGAATGTAAATTAAAATCATAGAAAAATATGAGTGCTAACATTTAAAGTGGTTTAACATAACTTTTATTTGAATGTTGTTGGTTTTAATAATGTATCTATTATTTGCTAGGTTTTATAGCGTTCTAAATTTCTTAATTATATATATATATATAGAAAACTATTGACATGAATTTATAAATATATAAGTTTTACAGATTAGAAAAACCAAAAAGAGAATTACAAACCAATGCGCAAAACTGCAGCGAAAGGAAATGTAAAACTTAGATGTAGGAATATATAAATGTAGAAATATATAAACAAATGAATGAAATTAACCCCCCCTCCCCCCCCCAAAAAAAAATCTCCATCAGGGAGGCCCCTCAGTGTAGGGGTGAACGAGAAGTTTCTGAAAGGACAGTAGCTATAAGCTAATAACTATCCTTAGCCCCCAACTTCTCACCAAACAGAAAACCACCAATAAAGAAGAGAGAGCAAAAATACATATAATACATAAAACTACTAAAAAAACTTCATGAAATTATCAAATTGTAAAAGTTACAAAATTACATCAATTCATTAAAAAATATATAAGATTAATCCAGTAATTTTTATCACAATTTAAGTAGCTGCCAAATTCATCATAAATGCTTTCAAAAACTTCTAGTACGAAGTTGTGCGGAATTATAACTGCAAGTTAATAGTCTTACTAATTGGTTTTCAAATATCAGTAGAAAAGTATTATGTTCGCACAGCTTAAAAGAATTCGTACTATTTGCAATAATGAAGAAGATTTAAAATATGCTCTTGAAGACTTAAAATGTACCTTGCAAATTAACTGTTACCCGTCCCAATTTTTAACTGTGAGTTTCCAGAGTTTTCTTATCTCGGTTTGTTCTACTTCCTCATTCAAGGGCGATATTGAAGTACCGACGAGTAGCCCCGTCGCGTCGGCCGAAGTTAATTTGTTTTCCAGATGAAGGGTTGTATTCTTATTTCATTTTATACTTTCTTGTTTACATTCAGTAATTCTTTATTGTATATTTTTTTAAATGAATTGATGTAATTTTGTAACTTTTACAATTTGATAATTTTATGAAGTATTTTTAGTATTTTTATATATTATATGTATTTTTGATTTCTCTTGAGTTATTGGTGGTTTTCTGTTTGGTGAGAAGTTGGAGGCTAAGGATAGTTATTAGCTTATAGCTACTGTCCTTTCAGAAACTTCTCGTTCACCCCTACACTGAGGGGCCTCCCTGATGAAGATCTCAGTGTTTTTTTTTTGTTTTTTTTTTTTTTGGGGGGGGGGGGGGGGGTAATTTCATTCGTTTGTTTATATATTTCTACTTTTATATATTCCTATATATATATATATATATATATATATATATATATATATATATATATATATATATATATATATATATTACTACGATTGTTCTTTATTGTATATCCCTTTATGTACATTAGTATTAATTCCCCGATTATATTATGTATATATATTACTTGGGTGAACGTTTAAGGGGGTGCGGGACACCAAATTTTTTTTTTATTATTATTTATTTTTTTATTATTTATTGATGAATTGCTGTAATTATTTTGTCTGAAATTGAAGCTTTTTTGACAATGAAGTTAAGCAAGAAAGAATCTTAAGAAAAAATTAATAAAAATTTTTAAATTTTAAATTTTAAATTTTAAATTTGTTATATCTCATGAACTAGTGGTTCAATTTGCAAACTTTTTTCACCTTTATATACAGAAAGGATTTATCTTCAATTTGTCTTCAGGATTTCTGATTATAATAATAAATTTTTTAAATATTAATTTTAATTTGAAAAAAGTACTTATTTCATGCATAAGTTTTGGATTACCAAAGAAGTTTTGCTCCTGATTAAAAATCCCGAAGACAAATTGAAGATAAATCTTTTATGTATATAAGGGTGAAAAAAGGTTGTAAATTGAACCATTAGTTCATGAGATATAACAAATTTTAAATTTATCAAACATTTTTATTTTTTAAATTTTATTTAAAAAAAAAAAAAAAATTAAGATTTTTTCTTGCTGAACTTCATCGTCAAAAAAGCTCCAATTTCAGAAAAAAATAATTACAGCAATTCATCAATAAATAATAAAAACAAAAATTTGGTGTCCCATTAGACACCATTAAAAATTTAATCTGGCAACATGGCAGAATGTTGAAAAGGATTTCGCATTCCACGCACTATACGTGATCCTTGACTAAATTGATTGCAATAGCTGAATGTTTCTATTAAACTATAACATTGTAAAAATAGTTATATTTCTGAAAAAGCAATTAAACAAAATTACCAAAATCTACATCGCCTTAATATTTTGTGTATTAAATGCTGAACAAAATAGTTGAAAAATACTAATTGTACATTAGTGAGAAACATTATTTAGAAATATAAATCAGTGATGCCAGATGGTCGAAAATTATTTCCCCAAACAGGTCTTTAAATTTCCCCAAATCAGGGGTTTTTTTTTCGAAAAAATCCCAGACTTGATTTCTACTAAAAAGGGAAAATAAAAAAATTTTCAAAAAAAAAAATATATATATATATCAAGCAGATTTAATTGGATTTAAGCTCAGATTTTTCCCCAAATGAGAGCAATTTTTGAAAATAATCCCCAAATAACAATAAAGCTATTGAAAATCCCTGGTCGTAGGGATAAATCATTACGTTGCCAACTCGACAGAAAGTTCAAGAACTCCCCATATTTGTCCCCAAAATTTTTAGAATTTCCCAAAAAAGTCCCCACAAGCATTTGGTACCCAAAATTGTCCCCAGAAGCCTCAAAAGTCCCCAAAATGAGGACAAAATCCAATCTGGCATCACTGATACAAATAAAACTACACGGAAATATTTCGAAATCTTATTCAAGTATTATGCTTGGAAAAATGAATCATTGGATGTTTGAGTTAACTGAAAATCTAATAATTAAGTGTGATCGATTACGGTAAAATTAATCATTGGTGACACAAATTACACGAATAACTGATTACCAGTGTAAGTGTTATGATTTTGTATTAAGAACTTTGCTATTTTTAATTGATCTATCATGAAGCGTTAATCAGTGATGTCAAAAATGCACAAAATTAATTACAATTAATAATATTAGAGACAGGTTTATGACTTAATAATTATCATCTTTATTGAGTAATATAATGAATATTTTGCAAGAAAACATTTAAATTTAGTCATGATACAATAATAATAAGAACTTTTTTTTTTTTTTTTTTTTTTTTTTTTTTTCTTGGCACTGAATATAATAAAAACTAAAAGAAATTTAGAGCTGAGCATTTTGGAAATTTTATATGTGTTTGTTTAGCACAATTGATACATTTTTAAATTAATTTTCTGTAGTATCAACCAAAAAATAAATATAAATATTGTACAAAACAGATATGCAGTTATTTTAACTCCTGTTTTATTATTTTTTTTTAACCGGTAAATATAAATAGCAATTACGTCTTAATTTTACATTTAATATTAAACGAAAATTAAATTTCCATGATTTAAAATTAAAATAATTTATTTGGAGATTCTTAAACTGATAATTTAAAAATTATGTACGACAATTTTAAAAATACAAATATTTTAAATCCAACTCTATTAGAATTAATTCCAAAATTTTTAAATTAAAAACCTGTACGGGTTCTACACGACTCGTGTTTTACCCGACCCGAACCCAATAAATCAATTTTAAATCAACCCGAACCCAACAAAATATTTTCATCTATCCGAAAACCAGCCTGGACCCGTAATTGAGAATTTTGACTACCCACACCTGACCTGAACCCGGCCCAAAACTCGACTCTCTTTTTACCCGAACCGAAACCCAAAAACTAAATAAAAATTAACATTTCACCTAATTTTTTTAAAGTTATAAAATAAAGTAAATTTTCCTTTTGACACATTTGGTAAAGTATTTTAAAAGGAATAAGAAATGTTATGTGTATTATATATTATAATTATTAACACACCAAGCTAAAAATTTAAAATCTGTAAAATGGGTTAATACGAATTTTTAATCATTTATGTATGTTGTGTACTTCATGTGTTCAAAATTTTGCTTCAAGCTTAGTGTTTTTAGTTCATTGTTAAATGCTTATATTCTTATTTTTTAAAAAAGAAGAAGAAGAAGGAAAGATGTATCTTTGTTTTTTGTTTACTTTACTATTATAATTTGGATGCGCTTATATTTAATCATGTATCGGTATATATAGTATGTTCAGATCAGTTATAGAGTTATATCGAGCAAATTTCTGCTTATTATTGTCAAAAATAAAATAAAATTTAAAGATGTTCTTATCGTGACCCGAACTTTTGAAAACTAAACTCGAACCGGACCCGCATGAAAAAAAAAAAAAAAAAAAAATAGCAACTCGACCCGATGCAAGACTCTGATTTATATGAAATTTAAAGCAAATTATCAGCGACAGACATCAAATAACTATTTGATGTGATGATTTGAGGTAAATTATGAATACATTTTTAATGACTTATCAAAAAAGTAATTACCGTAAATTGAAAAAAAAAAAAAACTTGTTTCAATCAAAATATAAACATGATCACGAATATAAACAAGAAACAATGTATCTTTAAAAGTGCTTTTTTTTTTTTTTTTTTTTTAATAAAGAGACAGAAGAGACATTTACTTGAAGAAATATATATTATTGTATTTTCTCATTCTTATTATTTTTTTAATCTTTTTTCACATTAAAAAAATACAAATATTACTTACAAGAAATTTCTTGCAAGAAAATTTTCGGCTTAGTTTAAACTTCAAACTAAAATGTGATTAAATTTATCTTTCTTTTTAAAAACAATTATTTGTTTAAAAGTAAAAGCGAAAAAAAAAAAGTTCTTAAGTTACATCAAGAACTAAAATGTTATTTTTATAATCGTTTCTAGAAAAAAAAGAAAAAATGAAAAAGAATAAGGTTATAAAAGTGATGAACATGAATTTAAATATTAATTTTAAGGCCCTTACTTTCCTTTTTTTAATCTTTTAAAAGAAAAAAAATACACAATTATCATTCAGACAAATCATAATCACTTTAACAAGATTAAGGAAACAAAAAACAAAAGTGGAAAATTACGTTTTATGCAAAAATATGAAATTAGTTTCAACCCATTTCGTGTTTAAAAAAAAATAAAAATAAAAAATAACGTAAAAAAAAAAAAAAAAAAAAAAAAAAGTGTTAAATGACTTAAAGGATTTTTTTTAAAACTTTTTTAGTAGTGAAAAAGTATTAATATTGAAAGATTAATGATCAGCATAAAATTGTTTTGAACGAATTTATGTAAGTATTGAAAAGAAGGTCTATGTATAATTAGCATAAATACAAAAAAAATCTCTTTAATTAACTACTTTTAATTGATTTATTAGAAATCTTGGTTTATAGATTTAAAAAAAAAGGGGGGGGGGGTATTTTACTTTCTTAATTTTGACAAAATTCAAAATGATGCGAAATGTTATTTAAAAAAAAGTATTGTAACCCTTTCAGTTTAGGTGTGGTTATACAGTAGGACTTGTTAATAAAGCACCCGCTTTTAACGAGATTCGGATTTAACGAGAACAATGAAGTATTTTGTTTGGTAGAACGTTATAAATATATTAGAGTATATTCTTTTAGCGAGCATTTTTTTTTTTTTACTCATTTTAAGCTACATATATATATTGTTACAATGACTGCAGAATGCTAAAAAATATATGACCAAATTTCATTATTATCCACAAGAATAAAAAATATAGATATATATACAGAAATAATTTTATTTAAGATATTAAAAAAATCCTCCATACTCTCTTGATTATTATCCATAAAAACCAGTTTATAAATAGAGCACTGATTTAAAAAATAGAGTGATAAGTTAAAAATTGTCAAAAAGTAAGAATGTCAATTCATATCAGAAAATGAAAAATTGAGAAACGTACAAAAGCTAAGGAATTTTGTCATTAGAATTTACTTTCCTTGTATAAATATGGGTGGGTGCATTAAGTAATTAGAAAAATCATGCAAAACTGTTTTTTTTTTTTTTTTTTTTTAGGTGAGAAATATATTTTCCTTAGAATTTTCCTTATTAGTTCTTACGCAGAGAAAAATATATTTGAAGTTGAGTATAATAATGAGTGATAATATAAGCAAAATATTGTTGGTGATGATCCTTTAACGGCGGACATTTTCTCTGCTTGGGATATCGTCACACAAGTGGTAAAAGCCCAAGAACAGCAAAAAGTACGTGATTGTATAGACTCAGAACAAAACATTATACCTAAAAACACCACACCAATAAGAGTCATTACAAAATCATGAAAAGTTCAAGCAATGAGAAATACAGGTCTTGAAAAATTTAATGCATTTAGCATTTTTCAACAAAAATTAACGGACGCAAAATTTTGTTAACTGAAATAATAAAATTTGGTTAAATGTTTTTCTATTTTTAAATAAAGATTGTCAAATAATTTACGGAAGTTTTTTTTTTTTTTTTCCATTTTTCTTTTTTAAAAAAAATTATATATAGTTAAAAAAAAAAAAAAAAAAAAAAAAAAAAAAGTATTCAATTCGCAAAAAAAAAAAAAAAAAAAAAAAAATCGACTTACGGTTTTCAATAAATTTACATGTTTTGAAAGGTCCAGAACACGATTTGATCCTTTTTAGAAAATGTCTGTGTGTATATCTATCTGTCTATATGTCTGCGCGTGTGTGACAAAAATTTCATTCGAACTACTACACAGAAATTCACACAAAATGATATATAGTTTTACCTTGACATAAATTAGCGCCGATAAACTTTTAGTGAAAATCGTCCAACAGGTGGCATGGCCATTTCGCTTTTTCTAAATTTTTAACATGACGGTATAGGACAAAGTTTCTCAGAAATGAGCACAACAAGAATTATTTTTAACGAATAATTATGAAATAAAAAAGAATAATTTATATTAGTAATATAATCAAGGGAAAAAAAAATGCAGACATACGAACAACGCTTCGCCCCACCCCCGAGGGGGGATATTTTCGATACCTTTCAAAAGAACTTGTCAGAAACTTTCAAAAGAACTTGCTAATACCTAAACCCAATGATTGAACCACTGATCTGTGATAATTTAAAATAAAGTTATTGATTTTTTTCATTAAAAAAAAAAAAAAAAAAAAAAAAGCATTTTTTAAAGATATTGTTGCTGTGATATAACATAAAATCGACTTTCTTTGGGCATTTAGTGTTGTACTTCTGTGAGGGAAAAAAATCGTCGGCCTTCATCATGGAGAATAATTTTAATAAACTATTTGTACCAAGTGAATTTATATAGGAAATTTTTAAGAAAAGTTTTGTGATGCCCACAACATACTACATTTTTACGCATAAAACGTTTTGTACAAACTTGAATTCGGATTTAACGAATGGTAAGATTTAACGAGTTTCTCTGTCTCTCTCTCACAGGCTTTTCGATAAAAACAGGTCATACTGTACAAGCTTTGAAGTGAATTTCAATGAATTATAAAACATTATATAAACGGATTTAAATTTTATAAAAATGTCAATCGGGTGCAGATTAGTTATAAAAGTTTGTTATAATAATAGATGAGATAATCATCACACAAATCCTGAAAAGTACCCCCAAAGGAGCAGTCGTAGTGCTCGTCACAAAAGGTACAAAAAATACTATTAATTTTAAACAAATAAGCTTGTTTAATTGAAAAATTTCAGCATTTCTATAAAGTTGTGCACAAAGGTTCAAAGCTACGGAAAATTAAGCCTGGATGTGGTACCATGTAGAGTTACATGGTATAAAAAAAGACCAAAAATGTATTCATTATAAACGTCCAACACCTTCCTGGGTATAGTACACTGAGAAATAAAAATATACAGCCTTCATCTAGAATGAATAAATGGTCATTTTCTAAATTTTTAAACTAGAAATATAGATTCCCGAGTTATGCGCATAAGGCACGCCAATAAACTGAAAAAATGAAATGGTCGAGAATTTCTAGTCTACACATTTTTAGATGGTGAAACAATATTCTGAATACTTTAAATATTCTGAATACTTTGTATTGCGAGAAATTCTCGCTTAATTTTCTAGAATTAGGTCATAAACCAAGATTATAGCTGCTGAAACCCGCCTCTTGTATTCGCATTTATTTGGAGATATTTTCAAATACGTTTGTCCTCAATAGTATAGGCAAACTCTCCAAGAATTGTAATAGAGGTCTCTAGAATTCGCTTTCGAAGGGGACTAGAAAATGTTTTATAAGAAATTTATCAGGATGACATGGAACTATTTTTTCTTGAGCCCCAATTTAGATTCTAGATGTCAGTTACAGAATCTTTTCTCAGTGTATTGGCGTGCCTTATACTCATAGCTCGGAAATCTATAGTTCTAGTTTAGGGATTTAGAAAAGCACCACCTATTCGTTCTAGATGAAAGCTGTATATTTTTTTTCTCAGTGTACATTTTTATTACTAATGTAAAATAAAGTAAAAATCATTAAAAAAAAAAAAAAAAAAAAAAAACTACACGTCGACTTGTATAATGCTGTTTCTCTTTATTAAATATCTTCAACGTTTCTTTCAACAAATGATGGAAACATTTTATTATTCATGAGAATTCTGCTTAAGATTCGTCTTAACCTAATATACACTCTATGATTCATTATGCTGCCAAGTAATACTGATAATATCAGTAGCTGTTACTCCCAAAAAGTGTAGGATGCTAAAGACATTCAGAGTTAAAACTGATGATGAAATGAATACATGAATTAAATTACCCACAGTGCGCATGATAGAAATGTACAGGCATTAGTGAGAAATCTACGAAATCTATCATTTTCAAAGATGATTTTAAAAAATGTTACTAAAAATAAGAAATAGAACTCAGGCCATATGAATTATTTATATAACATTGTCATTTTCAGTTTCACCAAAAATGGGACGAGATTATTTAGCTAAACTAAATGACGTGTAAAAAAAAAAACTCGCTAACATAGCTAATAAACAAAATGAGAAGCTCGTCATATTTTTTTTCGAACGTGTGTATAATTGAGAGCGTGTTTGTGTACGTACATATTTTATTCTATATATTCTTAACAATAAAGTACGAGACTGATGCGACTTCCAACTTTCGGTGTATTTCTACGTTGTCATGGATTACGATATCGCCACTACATTGAGAAAAAATATATATATACCTCTTCCAGCTAGAACAAATAATTAATCATTTTCTGAATCCCTAAATTTAAAATATAGATTTCTGAGCTATGCGTATAAGGTGAGCCAATAAATTGAATAGACGAAATGATCGAGAACTTATAGTCTATACATTTCTAGATAGCGAAACAATATTATGAATAAAATGAATATTATAAATCCTTTGTATTGCAAGATATTCTCGCTTGATTTCCTAGAATTGAGTCAGAAACAAAAATTGTAGCTGCTAAAAATCGTCTCTTTGTGTTGCATTTATTTGCAGAGATTTTTAAAAATGTATGATAATAATGTAGGCAGATGCTCTAGAATGCCAATAGGGGTTTCTAGTGCTCGCATTCAAAGGATGATAGAATTTATAAAGATGACATAGAACTATTTTTACTAGAGCCACAATTTGGTTTCTAAATTTCAGTCACATAATTTTTTCTCAGGGTTTGCCTGAAATGTCTGTCCGTATATATTTGTGTATGTCTGTGTATAAAAATTTTGTGGCAGCTGTATCTAATGAAACGATGCCATAATTCAAAGTTGTGGTTTAGTGAGTTGAACGTTGTACTAGATCTGCGTTTGGCAATTGAAAATGTTTTGATATTCACCTATATTGATAGTCCGGAGATATGCCATCATAATTTCTATCCTTAGCGTAGGTCACATAATTCCAGAAAACGTTATTTATTTGGACCTTGACATAAATTAGGGCTGATTAGATTTTAGTACACATCTCCTTACTGGTGGAAATGCTATGAAGCAATGTTTTTTTCCTTTACTGCGACTTGAGATCTCAACTTCTTTAGCGTTACCAAACTGGATGTATCATATGGCTATTGCAATTACAGTGCATCTCATGAGTACAGACACGGGTGATATTTGAAATAAAAGTTCAAGGAATGAAGCAATAATCACGAAAAATATTATAAGCACATGGAATCAGAATATACAGGGCATCCCATAAGTCTGTAAACATTTTAAAAATCCATAACTATTGAATGAATCGATAGAATTGAACGCGGTTTGAAAAAAAAAAAAAAAATCATTCCCACGAAGGAGGATTTTTTTTTCTTTTTGGTAAAGAAAAAATATAGTTAAATTTTATATCGACGATAGTTAGACAGATAGTTAAATTTTTCGCACGGACGTGAAAGAAAAATATGCAAATGAAACTCTTATAAATTGCACAATTTCAAGATTAGAACAGTTTATTTCTTATTTCGCCTCCTAATTGTGCATACCTGAAGTTTTAATTGCGATGGTGACTTGGTTGATAAAGCGTTATTGGTGAAGATATTTTCCCTCAGGTAAAAACCGCCGACTGAAGTGCCAGTTAACAGTGTTATAACGCATTTGGAAACTGTAATTCCAACAGGAGGATGCATTGGTTTACACCGCCTACGTAACAAAAGCTTGGTTTATGCAGAAGTTGGTTATGATTACATAATGAACAATCATCAGCACAGACCAATTGAAAACCTTTGGGAAGTATTTTCATAGGACGTGTGTGCCCATGGTCCTTCGATTATTCAAAAATTAAAACAACAATTAGAACATCATTAGTACTCATTACAGCCACACATTCTTCAAACTCTTGTTGTAAGTATGCTTGTTAGAATTTTCAAGATAATGCCAAGATGGATACAAAATTTGAATTTAAATACCAAAAACTCGAACAGTATTTACATTACTGCGACAGCATATTTTGTTTTTTATTTTTTTAATAAAATTCTGTGAAACAATTACTATATTTCTTTGCTGTAATACACTTACATTTTGATTCCATATGTTTATAATTTTTTCGTGATCACTGCTTCATTTTTTGAATCGTTTTTTCAAAAAATCCCCTATTTCTGTTTTTATACGACACACTGTACGCGTGATTATAGCAAGAACTCTGTTTCGAATATTCAATCCTAAAACAATACTTGATTTATTTTCTACACAGAAAAGTGTGTAACAAAGAAAAATGAGTAGTGTTACAAATGTATATGCACCGCCTGACTTTTCTTTTTTTGAACAGTCTCTTCATAATAATGGTCGGAATAATATTGTTTTGGGGTTAAATTTCGAGATTCAGTTTCACCATAATTGCATATTTTGATGTCCTTAATCTGTTACTCGGGTTTTTAACGGTTGGTCTGTGTCATCAGCATAACTCAAAAACAGATATTAGCAGTAATCCGAAATCTGTATGACATGGTGATTTCACTTGAACTTTTCAAGTGAAATTCTTGAACATGGACAAAAGAGTTTAAAAGCATTACAATTATAATGTGGAATTTCTCGTTTGTACATTATAACAACTTTAGACTCCACTAAACATATTAGAATTAACAAAAGCTTTTTTCCTATATGATACGAAAAGCATTCGTAATTTGTTTACATGACAATACAATAAATAAATAAAATAAAATAAGTTGAAATGCAACCGAGCAATTTCTAAATGTAGTCCCTAATATATATGAAATATTTTCTATTGCCATGCAAACAAATTTTCCTTCTTTTAACAGCCTCTATGGTCTAAATAATATTGTTTCGAGGGTAATTTTTCGAAATTCGGTTTTGCCTTAAATATATATTTTGATATCCTAAATCTGTTACTCGGGTTTTGTTAAGGTTGGTCTGTGTCATTAGCATAACTTAAAAACAGATGTCAGCAGGAATCCCAAATATGACATTCTAAATTTATATGACATGGTGATTTCATTGAACTTTTCTAGTGAAATACTGGTACATATTGACCACGGACATACAAAAGAGTTTAATAGCATTACAGTCATAATGAGTTTCTCGTTCGTATATTATAACATCTTTAGACTTCCCTAAACATAACGAAATTAACAAAAGCTTTTTTTTCGCATATGATATGAAAAACATTCGTAATTTGTTTACATGACAATACAAGCTATTTCAGATGTATTAGGGACTATGTTTGGAAATAGCTCGATGTGCACTTAAACTTTTTTATTTTATTTATTTAGTTATGTTGTGCGTGTGTGCTAAACGTAAATACTAATTGTGGTGTATATAGAATTTTTAGAAAATATATAGGATTACACACAAAATGAAGCTAATACATAATTTTTTACTGGATGTGCGTAGAACTGTTTTATTAAATACCCTGTAAAATTAAACAATGAATATGAAAATTTTCACCTTCACAGCAAGTTTTAAGCAAAAATGCAGAACTTTTAAGAAAAATATCTTATATTTAAATTCAGGATACGAAAAAATAGTGTGGTATTTAATTTCACCCTAGATTATTTTTAAAGGAACTCAGTTAGAAAAAGCAGATATCGCTTTACATACTGTAATGAACAGAGAAAATAGGGGGGAAAATACGAATGGGCTCATTCGTAAAATAAATGTCCAGATTTACGCCGCATTGCGCCGTTAAATGACGGTTAGATGTTTCTCTGAATCACATCCAACTTTTTGTCCGTAATCCCAGATGAGGAACAGACGGGTGAATATAAAACAGAGAAACTGAATCCCCGAGATCCATTTTGGCTGACAGTTCTCCGCGCCAATCGACACGAGACAACTGCCACGAATAAGTGACACGTCAATCACCAGCTCTCTCGGCCATTTTAAACCTTTAACAGGTCGGAATAACAAATTTTAGATGAGTTGTCTACGAGATCTCAGCTTAGTTGAGCTTCGATTATTGACAAAAAGGAAAATAATCTGGTGTGTCACTTACTCGACTTTCTCTTACCCTGCATTTCAATACCATAAAGATAGTTTGCATCACTGTAAAAAAATTTGCCGGAGATTACACAACATTATTGAGAGAACTTATTTTCCTTGACCATGTTAAGAAATGTTATCAGCTACAGCTATGTAACAGAGGCATACAGTGGGACGTTACACAATTATAGCTGTAACATTTCTCTACATTCATTTCATAACATTTCTCAAAAATGTTATTAAAATTAGATTATCGGAAAGAAAATTTTAAATATATATAATCATTTATGTATATTTAAATATATTTATCTATTATATTACTTATGTATATATATATATATTTTTTTTTTAAGTATTTATAAACTATATAATAACAAGTTACATACTTAATATAACTATACTTAATTTGATTCTCTGGCGTGCTAAGTAAAACTTTAAAATTCGAAAAAAATAAAAATAAAAAATTCTGTCAAAGACAGAATTTAGTTTAGTACGGAGGACTATTAATTTCATTCTGTATAATTTTAATGTTTAATTTTTAATTTTTATTTATTTTTTATCTTATTTTTGACCGTAAAACTGGACCACGTACTTTTTAAAATGACTGAAATGAATTAAAATGAAGTGTTTCCACCTAAATTTCATACTATAGTTAATTTCAAGAAATCTAATTGCCTTGTCGAAAAACTGTTTGAATCCCTGGATTCAGAAAAATCGCCCTTTTCATTTCGTACAAAATTTGTAAGGTCGAGACTATAGACCGTCACCAAAAGTTGGGACGGTTAAAGCACTTCGTCGCCAGGGACTCGGCGAAAGTCTTGGTCGAGTTAGTTTTATGTCGGCATCGTGCTGCAGTGAAATAATTAGGATCTGAGTATTTGGTGAATGGGGAAGTGATTGTAAGTTTTAATTGAAATGAAAGGAAACAAAGTTGTTGAAGGTAGTATAAATTGGAGATTGTTTTGATAGTGGGAGTGTGGATTGGAGTGGCTAGCGGTAATGGAATGTGATGAGTTGGTAGCTGATAAGTGTGCAGTGATGGTAGAGAGGTGTGGTATTGTGGCGTAAATTACAGTAGGAGTCCGTCGTGATCGGGAATCCGCTCGACACTCTGAAGTGAGAAAAGTTAGTAGTAGTAAGGAGCAGTCGCCAAAAAAGATCAGCATTGGTGAGATAAAACAACTTCTTATTTTATATCTAGTTTAAAGTTAGTTCCTGAAGTCATTTATTTAAATAAGTTAGCTCAACGCCCTCCTTGATATTGAACGCTAAATAAACTTTGTTAAGTATTTGTTAACTTTGTCTCGAGCTCTTCTTATTTCTAGCTAATTAAGCAATTAAGTATTCAAGTTTATATTTAAGATCTAGTAAGATCTAAGATCTAGGATTTAAGATCTAAAATGGAGAATATGGCCAACTCTGATTCTCTAAAAATTTATAATGATAGGAGTGATATTTCTAATTTATTTTGGTGTTACACAAAACTTGTTTACAAAAACTCCAGATTGAAACTAACAATTCTCCGTCCTAAAAAAAAAAAAAAAAAAAAAAAATGAATGAATGAATGAAAAAGAAAAAAAAAAATCAATTTATTTCTAAAGAACTAATTTATAAACACCATCTCCAAGAGAATAAAATAAACGGACAAAGCAATATAAAAGAGGGGAGAGGTATTGCTTTTAACACATTTTTCCTATCTACAGCATCTGTACACAGAATCTAATAAAAACTAGAAAAGAGGCTTTTACAAAATAAATCAATTTATGGAGCAGTTTCATAATAAAAAGTCTTCTCTCCATTTCACTATGAGACCCCCAGGACACGAAATGAAGTAGCTCCTTGCAAGATAAGTATCTGGAATTACAATTCAGATCAATGAAGGGAAAATTCATAGATAAGATTTTGGGGCAATTGGATCCCTTCTAGAATTCTTGTCAAAATGGTGTTTCGGCGTTTCCATCTATTGTAAACTCCCTTCGATTTGTGCGTCATAATAAATGAGTCACGAGAGTAAAAACCTATTTCTATTGACTTTATCAAGGTATGAATCTGCAGAAAAATTTTAATAAACGAGCGCATGAGTTTTGTATAAAATTGCATATTTCATAACTTTGTTTTATAAGACGTCATATAAGATGCCAATGTATGGTTGCATTATCATATATTGTTTGCTTTAGATTATATAATGGTCATACACGATACTTACGATTATGTAAAATCTAGTGTGTTCTGGCAATCACATCGCTTTCTTATATGTTTTCCTGTATGAATTCACGCAGTAGAAAAATTTCATTAAAATAAATTACCATGATGAACTAAGAGGTTTTTCCTCTCACAGACGTATTACAATAGATGTTGAAAGAAAGACAATTTTGTGCCCGATAGACGACATCTCAGAATTTTATTTATTTTTTCAAGGAAAAACAAAATCTATAAATTTACTTCAGATTATCACAGATGCTCACTTTGTTTCATTCAAACAAGGGTGATGGGGGAAAGCAAAGGTCCTACAATTACAAAACATTTTTTTGCTTGACTACTGCTCTTATTTAAAAAAAAAAAAAAGTTCCCTTTCACAGTTATTTCTAAAAAATAATTCTCGTTGTATACATTTATACTAAATTTTCACCTATACTGCCTTATTAAAAATTATGAAAAAATGGAAGGGAAACGTCAACTACTGAGCAATTTGCATTTAAAGTTGATAGGCATAAATTTATCTCAAGGTGCAACTACATAAAAATTTATCTTGAATTTTATGCACGTAGTTCTAGAGCTGGCAAAAAAAATTTTGCCTGCCACACACACATAGACACAGGCATTTTCTAAAAATGGTCAAATCATGTTCCCGGCCTCTAAAAATGTGCAAGTCCATAGAAAATCGGAAGTTTAATATCCTTACGAAACCAATAGTTTCCTCTATTAAATATAGAAAAAAGTAACAAATCCTTTCTTACATAAAAATAAAATGACGATAAAATTTGGTTAATTTATTGAAAAATTACATGAGATACAGTCGGTAACAAAAGTATCCGAACACAAGCAAAAATTTCTATATAAAAAAAGTAGAGTTACTACTGTTTTGTTAAATAAATCCTTGTCGAATCATGTTCTTAGTCAGTTTAAGAACATGATTCGACAAGGATTTATTTAACAAAACAGTATTAACTCTACTTTTTTTACATAGGAATTTTTGCTAGTGTTCGGATACTTTTGTTACCGACTGTACGCACGGTAAAATTTCAGAAATTCTTAACCAAAGAGAGCGTGTCTCTAGACAAAGTAATTTTACAACTTTTAAAGACGTAACTATCAGTCTAAAAATATGTCTTTTCTTACAGTACGCATTAAATTAACGGGAGTAAAAATATCGAAATTTGATACGAATATATATATATATATATATATATATATATATATATATATATGCCTAATGCCCTGCCTTAAATCAGGCACTGTGCGCATAAGGCACGCCAATAAACTGAATAGACGAAATGAACGAAAATTTCAAGTCTACATTTTTCTAGATGGTGAAATAATATTCTAAATATTCTGAATATTCTGAATTGTATTGCGAGAAATTCTCGCTTGATTTTCTAGAATTGGGCAATAAACCAAAATTATAGTTGCTGAAACCCGCCTCATGTATTCGCATTTATTTGCAGAGATTTTTAAATAACTTTGCCCTCGATAATATAGGCAAACACCTATAATTCTAATAGGGGTTTCTAGAACTCGCTTTCAAATGGAATAAAAATTTATAAGGATAACATGGAACTATTTTTTCTAGAGCCTAAATTTAGATTCTAGATGTCAGTTACAGACTTTTTTCTCGGTGTAAATTTCGTAGGAATATCTCGTAAAAATCTCTACAAAGCTTTAGAAAAGGATCATTCCCTGAAATTTCACATAAATATTAATTTTAGAAAAATGATCAGGGAAATTATTTTGTTGTTGCTTAAATAGAATCCATGGAACACCGTAAAAGAATTTAAAAAAATAAAGCACATTCTTCACACGAATGCAAACGAACATTTCCAGAAACTTTTTCAGTGTCATCACCTTGTTTATTAATTAATCAGCATTGATCTTGATCTTATCTGTTTTTGTTACGAAAAGGGCAGGTAGACCTTCTAAGTCCACTGACCCAGTCGGCAGGGCCCTAATTTCTAGAACAAAAGATTTTCAGCTCGAATCCTTGGCAAAGCATGGATGTTTGCTTCTCAAATGTATAAACAAAATGTCTATTTTTATCGGTTGAGCACGGCACACATGTATGACAATCACAGAAAATGTTTTTACAGCAAACACTGAAAATTACAGAACGCTTGAGTAAAAATTACAGTAAATTTAATTTTGCTTCACACTGTACAAATACAGTCACGGTTAGCAGCCAATATACTTTTACCAGCACATTGTGCTGTAATCTTTACCAAGTAATTTATACAGATGCGAAGTGTAGTATTACTTTAAAGAAAAATAATTATTTTTAGAAAGAAACCTGATAAAAATGAAAATTTTTAACTCAGAAGAGTATGTTTCTCGATAAAAAAAAAAAAAAAAAAAAAAAAAAAAAAACCTATTTTCTTGCCTTTAATTCGCGTACTATGCGTTTAAGAAATTTTATTTGTTTATTTATTTGTATTTATATTTATATTTTATTTACTTATTTATTTTAATTTAATTTAATTTAATTTTGTAATGCGGATTATACAATACCGCGAATTACTTTCGAATTGTTTTACTTCACCACTTTGAAAATGTCAATAGTAAGAGTTCTTAAATCAAAGATCATTATTTTTAAAACCAAATACAATACTTATCTGGTATGACGCTGCATTTATAAAATTTTAGTTTAGCAGTTTTCGCCATCACTGCAAATAACAAAAGCTTGGTAACTACAAACCATATTACAACAAAGAAGAAAAAAAAATCCTGTAATTTTAAAAAACCGGAGTTTCAATAAACTTAATTTAAACATAAGTTAAAATAAATAAATTAAAAATATTATTTTTCTATGCTTATAGGGTTTGGTTTATTCTTAAATTAACATACATTCAGTATTTATTCTTATTATTCTCAACGTCTCATTCTTTATTCTGTAATTGCCGAAACGTCAGTGGAGGCCTCCATGTGGAGGCTCAAAAAGTATATATATGTATAAATGTATCAATACATATATATGTATATATGTATCAATATATATATATTCCTTATGCAATAAGGAATTTTAAAAAATGATTTTTGGAATAATGTGTGATGCAAATAGGACGTTGAGGCTCCTGATCTGCAGATCCACTAGTTAAACCTATTCGTTCAAAAAAATTTCGTAATTTTATGCGCTTTTTTTTTTTTTTTTTTTTTTTTTTTTAATAAACATATTAATTTTAATTATCATATAGAAGTTATTATTATCAGCATATTATTAAAATAAGCGTTAAATTATAATTATATTCAAAAATGCATAATAATTATAATTATAATACAGAAATTATTATTCTTATTATTGCGTAATTAATTCTAAGTTCCAAATTTTCAATATTTTATGCTTTTTTTTTTTTTTTTTTTTTCAAAAGTAGCATAATAATTATAATCATCGTACAGAAGTTATTATTATTATTACTATACCGAAGTTATTGAAGCGAGATTAATACCAATACTTACGCTTACATACGTAACGTAGAAAAAGAAATATATATATATACATACGAACCAATCATAACCAAATGATTATTCTCTCTCGCCTATTTTAATTGACAGGCGACTTTTTTTTTTTTTTTTTATGTTTCATCTTGGTAGTCAATGTTCGGTTCAAAAACGGTACAAGAGTACCCTTGTATTGGGCTACATGTAAACTAAAATGTAAACAAGAAATATTTATTTTACCGTATTATTTGTGTTCTGTAGAAACATATCTAGCGTATGACCGTATATTAAATTATTTTGACTAACAAGATTATTTCCTTCATATATCCTTTGACTTAGAATAGTTAAAAATGAAAACTCCTCAACATGTTTTCTTGGAATCTAACGACTGCCCAAGTCGTGGCTTACATTATTAATTTTAACACTATATCTCTTTTTTTATTTATTTATTCTTTATTTATTTTTTAACATTTCCATATAATATTCCTTGCAGAGCCGACAAGAGACGCTATTGTACACCTAAATTCTTGCGGATCGTATAAATTTATCTTTAGAGAGACGGTTTTTTTTTTTTTTTTTTTTCGGATTATGCGATATTTTTCATTAAAAGTAACATTAAATTTTAAATCATATGCTGCTGCGAATTCGAAGCAGGAAATTAAGATTTTTTTTTACAAATCTTAAACACGAACCTATTTAAACAAATTATGTCTTATCTTAAAATGCACATTTAGTTTACGAGAATATCCAAACTTTATGCCGAATCCTTATATAAAATCTCGGCATCGTCGTTATTTACTTAATTCTTTTAAATGTACGCTCTCCATCAATTTAATATGCAATGAAGTGCATCACAAACAAATGAACCGCGACAATAAGCTATCTCATCTTTTTCAAGACGTAGAAGAATTCGGGGAAGAACTTTCATAATTTTACGGGAAATTCATTTGTAATTTTAGAAAGAAAAACTCTTTTTTCCGAAATACGCATTGTTTTAAAATTTATAGCAATTTAATGGGAATGTCCGTATCCAAGTGCAATACTTGTTTTATACTTATGTTAGAATATCGCCATTTTATTCAATATTTTAGTGTTCTCATTCATTATTCACTTTAAAATGCATATGTGTTATTTAACCGCAATTTCCCGAGAGGAAGTATAAATAAATACATTTCAATAAATTCTATATAGAATATTTTCAGTGAAAATATAAATGAGTGAGTGAACAAATAAAGTAAATTTATATTTAAAGATTTATTAGAAAAAAAAAAAGTATTGCTTTACATTGTAATTGGTTTTCGACTAGTTTCATTTAGTATTAACTTCCAGTTTTTTACGTGCCATGATCAAAAGCGCGAAATAAATCTCGGTTATTTGAAAAGAAAAGCCATTAAAAATGTTTTAATGACCAGTAAAGTTTTCAAAACTGCTGCTAAGCACAGTATAAATAAGTATAATTCTTAGATCGGGAATACTTAGAAATACTTAGGAAAATAATACTTAGACTTTCTTCATTAGGTGCACAAATGCGTTCTATCACTATAAAAGAAGGACAGGCGATACCAAAGAATAAAAATACGTAGAAATGAAGGACAAAGACAACGTAGAATAATAGTATAACTCAATAATTTTACTTTATAATTGAATAATTTTAACTATATCAAAAAGGTATCTCACCACAGAACTTTCGAAGTCATCAAGCTGTAGCATTTGTCAAAGGAAGCGTAATTTGGCACTAAACGTTAAACATCATAAAGGGGTTATCATAGAAATTCGTCATAAAGCCGGTCATAAACAATTCAATAAGAACACTAATAAGAACTCACTTCCTTAGTTTAGGAGTCAATTTAAAGTAAACTTCATTAAATGATTCACTTCATTTTAAAATTATTTATATTCAATTGCTTTTACTTTCGCAACCTCCTTAAATCAAATTCTTTCTTTGATCCTATTCCTAATCCTCCAATAACTAGAGAGACACTACGCCAATCCTCTTTTACCTCTACTCCACATTTCTAAGTTCAACCTGATATCCCACCCCAAACATCGCCACCTAATCCTGGATCCAGTTGGTGAACTTCACTTTCTCAACCCAATATTTCTAACTCAACCTGACGTTATTACTTGAGACCACCTCCAATACTTAAATTGGTGTCCTTTACTTTCACAACCCAATATTTCGAACTCGATACCATCACTTGCGACCACCTCCGACACAAAATCCTCTGCGCTCAAAGCTGGTAGGTGGAAAATTTCGGGTTCTCCCAGGTACGCTGATCGACCTAGCCGCTCGGAACTTTCCGTGGTTTTCTCAGAAAATCGCGGAAATACGGGCTAGGACCCCTTAGAAAGACCCCCCATGGAAAGCTTTCCCCCTACAAGCCTAGGACCCCAGCGTAGTCAATCAGCTTTAAATCCTATAACCAACCTACCAACCGACAGTAAGTCCAACTAGCGACCTTCACTTTCCCGACTCGACACCACTCATACAGTCGGCAGCAAAATTATTGAAGCACACTTTCACTTTTTTCACATTTTGTTTATTTATTTATTTTTTTTTTTAATCATTAATTTTTACCATCAATTAACTTTTTTACAAACAGCATAAAGACTGGACTTATATCATGATTCGACAAATATTTACTTAAAAAACAGTATTAGGTGCCCTTCTATTAAGTAGGTATTATTGTTTAGTACTTCAAAAATTTTGCTGCCGACTGTACCTTATATATTCTTAAAATAAAGTAGTTGCTTTATAATAAAACCAAAAGAACCTGTAATGCAGCAAATGCTGATACTGTGTAAAATAATAAAACCATAGTAGCTTCATGGCACATTGTATAGTAGACCTCAATCAGGAAAAAATTTATTAAAAAAAAAAAAAAAAAAAAAAAAAAAAAAAACTTATTGAAGGAAAAGAAAAATTTCATTGGTAATAAAAATAAAAACGGTTTTCGTAAATTGCAAAGTATTTATTATTATTATTATTATTATTATTGTTATTACTCATTATAACATTTTACTTTTTTTTTTTTCTTTTTTTTTTTTAACCCTCATAGTAACATCTATAATTTACAAAATATGAAATGTGTTTCCTCACACAAACCACTCTCACTCTATCTAAAAAAAGAAATAAAAAAAATCTGGAAACATTTCAGGAACTGACAGCGTAAAACAAAGCAGCTATATAATTATTGACAATACAATATTATCAGTTAATACTATTCTCAGGGTTGAAAGTATTAAATTTATCAATAACATACTTCAATAAAATAATATCATGAAAAATAGTTTTAATGTTCATTTTAAAAAATACAGAATAGCAACAGTCTCACTTGTAGGATCCAGATCAAAACTAGGTTATCATAGTTTTTCATAATAATCATCTAATGTACTGGTTTGAATGCGGCTCTATGCCATAAACTCTGAAATAAAGATATTACGCAAAATGCAAAAAGTATGCCACCCAGTGTTGCCAATTTAGCGGATTTTTAGCGGATTTTTGACACGATTTACGGGGAAAAATAAAAGTTTAGCGGATTCTATATTACATTGCACTGTTGCTACACTATGGGCAATTGAATTTTTAGCGGATTTTCATGTTTCTTTTAGCGGGGAAAAAATTGTGTTGGCAACACTGATGTCACCACACTAACTTCGGTTAGGCTATATAAATTCATGTTAAAGTGGTAAGTCTGGCATTATAAGCATAACAATTTTCATGTGATTCTATGCTTTAGAAGCTAAAACAAAACAGTACGTCAAAAATGCCCAGTTTTATAGCGTACCATATAAAGACAAAAAGCGCTGAAACGCATTCAGTACAGTTTATCCTAAAATACGCTCGTTACATAGAATTTTTTTTTTTTTTTTTTTTCTGTAAATTCTGAGACATATTTTTCATTAAAACCGTGGGGAAAAAAATTGTTAATTGCTTGTAGAATATTAGAAAAAAAAATAACAATACATAAAAAAAGCGAAAAAATATCCAGAAATTATTATTATTATTATTATTAATTTTAGAAAATTAAATATAATTGGTAATGTTATGTTTTAATGCACACGAATGCAAAATTTCTTAATTTTAAAGCGGAAATTTACAAAAAAGTTTTATAACGTTCACCATTTCCATAAAGTCTCATAAAATTCAATTTTCGAAGTGCTAAATTTCTAGTGAGCAGATAGAAACGCATAATTTTTTCTGAACGAAAAATAAAAATTACGAAAAGTCTGATCGTATTTAGCTAAACTGAAAATATTTAAATATGTCCTAAATAAAAATAAAAATAACTATCGTACATACATAGAAAAAAGTAGAAAGATTTAACAAATGAATAAACAAAAAGTTTAACTTTCATAAAAATTATACTTTTCTTATGTAATTTCTTTCGCTTTTTCTTAATAATGATATCATAGTTTCACAACTTTGCCACTATATCTCGAATTGGTTCATTGAAAAGGTAATAATTATTAAAAATTCTGGGGCAGAATTTATTCTTGATAAAAAAACAAAAAGCTTTGTGGGTTTTTTTTTTTTTTTTTTTTGTAATTAGTTAAATTATGTATTATAACGTGATAACAAAGGGGGATTGGGGGGGGGGGACCACCGTTTTCATTTGAGGAATTTTGCCTGAAATAAAAAGTTCTCCATCACAATTATGAAAGCATGATCGCATTTACTTAGTATCAAATATTTAAATCCATCAAAAACAACAGTCAAAATATTGGGTTGTTCGGAAAGTCATTTCGTTTTTCTCAGCAGAGGACTTAATTGTATTTTTTTCACACCTTCTTCACATTTAAGTTGCATTGCCATTACATATTGTGACAGCTGATATAGCAAGGCTTGCTTGTGAAAAAGGTCGTTTTATTCTGCTCAATAGTCTTTGATTGGTGCCCTATCAAATAAAGAAAATCAGAAGCGACATTTTCGGCATATTTTGTTTTTGCTATCAAAAATGCGAAAATACTATTCAAACAAGGAAAATAAGTATACGATGTGTGCACAGAAAATTTATTTAAAGAACGCTATTGTCAAAACTGGTTTACCAAATTTTGTTCTGGCAATTTTGAGTTGAAGATGCATAACGTTCTAGAAAACCAGTTTGTGCTAATGAAGACAAAATAAAATAAAGTATTCATTTATGAAAAACTGCCAAATAACAACTCGTGAGATCGCTAAGAAACCGATCAAAGTGGAGAATGTATAATTCATTAAAATATTTATACAATATAAGAAAATCGTCTTTCATTTTCGAAGGAAAAAACGAAATTACTTTCCGAACAACCCAATAACTTTCGAAGCACAATATTTTAATTTTATACACGTAGAAAAAATTAATATATGCAAAAATTGAACATATAAATAACCTAACGTTCACTCAGGATTATACATTTCTTAATGTGGTTTCCTTCACATTTGTTCTAATAACCATATCGTAGTTTTATACTAGATTAAAACAATAATAATAATAAAACTTTTCCCCTTTCCTTTTTCTAAAAACGATCACTATAACAACATTGCTAGACTATCTCGAACTGAGAGAACTCAAATTAAAACTGGCAAATTTTATGCCGAGAGATAAAAATTGAAAATGATAAGATTTTTCGCTAAACTTTTTCCATACACTCAGTAAGATTTCCATTTATCAGTAAAGTACCGAGTTTAAAGAGGAAGGGGCGATAGAGGAAGGAACACACAGAATCGAGTTTTCGAAAAGGAAAAAAAAAAGAAGAAATCAAATCAAATCTATTTTGAATAGATTTTTATCGCGGACAGAACAGAATATATCTAAATTCCGTGATTTCGAATTTTCAAGTAGACAATTTTCCAGAACTTACAAAAAAGTTTTTGCCAAGTAGTTTAAAAGCTTAGAACTGGCACATTTTTAGAAAATAATAGGACGAGAAATAACTTTTAAAGAGTTTTTGAAATGATAGGAGAAAACGAATAAAATTGCATAAAAAGTGCAGGAAAATTAAAATAATGTCCTTCATTTAACCCTGACCTATAATACATTACATATTTTGTATGATTTATTTATTTATTTATTTACTAGCAAACTCGAGCGAAACTTTCGCACTTTATTCCTTTTCTTAACTTAACTAATTTTAAAATTTAAATCTCATAAATTATATATCGATTTCATCACTCAATTTGAATTTTAATTAATCAGAAAACATATTATTATTAAAAACAAATTAATATTGTGGAATCCATTCAAAGAAAGATTTCAAAATGAAATTTATGTCGACGACCTAGTTTTTATACTTCCTGAGTCAGTACGGCTTTAGTATAGGACCCTCATTGCGATTTTTAAATGTTTGTCGTCAAGTTGGCGATGTCTTTTTTCTTATTTATTTATTTATTACATATTTTTTTATTAAAAAACATACCACTTATTTTGATTATTCTTTTTTTTATTGAGTTGTTTAGATAATTTATGACGATAGTTCCTATTCTGTTTATATATTTAAAACATTGATAAATTTAAAGTATCGCTTGTTGAAATTTAACTAAGAAGAAAAAGTTGCAAAACATACCGTAGTGACTGATGTCCACTCACATCGCTAAATGACGATACATAAATGGGACGATATGATTGATGTATCTCCGATGTGCTTGGAACCAAGTGTGCTGTACCGATAGTGAAGAGTTTTCAACGAAATTTGACGCTACTTTCAGATTAAATTGAAAAAACACTCTAAAAAAATATACCGCAATCGAAATATAAATATAATAAAAAAATTCTTACGAAATACAAGGATTTGCATGAAAATTATTTTAAATGCGAACGTACGAACGATTAGAAAAAAAAATATGCATAATTTGATAGAGAATTATATAGGATAATTTATACAAAAATTCTTATCAAATATCATGAAAAATCAGAATTAGTTTTTTTAATTCAGTACAGGTATCTTTTGAATTATAATGAAAAACAATAATTTGTGAACATCCTTTTTATAAAAAATCCATTTCAGTCAATAACTGAAAAACAGCTCAAACTTTAGCATATATATATATATATATATATATATATATATATTTGAGTATCATTAAATCTCTTTATTAAGCCATTCTGGATTTTTTTTAAAAGTATTTTAAAAAGTTCACCTGTAAGTTTCATGCTATTTTTACATAAATACATCAAAAATCTGTGCTGAGTTCTTATTAGAATTTGCTAGAGTTACAGATCATTTCATTGTGATTATAATTTTATTTTTCCTATATTTGTTGTCGTCTTCTCCACACACTCAAATGCTGCAACTAAATATTCACTGACAAACATGAGGACAATCTTATTCTTTACATCTCCAAAATTTAAGAAATCAAGTGGACGATTTATAAATTTAACGAAGCCATTTTCTAAATCTTGCTAAATACTTGATCAGAACGATATAACATTTTGCATAATGCTGTGTAAAACAATAAACAGAATTAACTATTTTTTATTTAGAAAAAAAAATGCATTTTAATAAACATTGTTAAAACACATTACTTTCGTTTAATTACAAATCTTTAGCTTTAAAAAAAAAATAACGTTTCATAAATGAAATAGACCTCTGGTCCTAAATTAATATCTGGGCAGATTTTTCTCCAGGCTTCTGTTAAGAATAATAAACAAATATAAGGATATTTAAAAGAAACAAATACAAAGAGTAATGTTAATTCTTTTATACTGCACTCGTGACTATTATCTCCCCCAATCGTTGCATATTTTTGAAATTTTATGATGTTTGATTGCAAAGCTCTTTTTTTCCTCAGTTTTTTCTTTCGTTTACTTTAGATCTGTAACTTTGCACCGAAGAAGTCATAAAGTAACGAAGCAAGAAAGAATATACATCTGGATAAATTTCTGTAAGCATACTCATATACATTTCTTTTTCTTATGTAGTGTTTTAAAACTTTTTACACAACAAAGTTTTTTTATTCATAATAATTTTTCATGACGCACATTTCATTTTATTGGGAAAATATGCTTGTGTAATTATTAATGTTTGATTGTTTTATTATTTAGGAGATTTATAAAATGTATTCCTTACTAAAAATAATTAATAATAATAATAATTAAAATGTTTTTTTAAGAGCCATCACGGTAAATGAAGAGTTAATAATGAACTTCTTCAAGCACAGAATTATTTAATTACCTGCAAAGTTGCTTTCATATCAAACTCAATTACCCATAAACCAGAATTAATATATATATATATATATATTTCATTATCTGTTTTCTTCATTGAAAAAAAAAAACTTAATTTCACAAAAATGAAATCAAATGCAAAGAAATCTGCTGCATTTTTTTATTAGTTTTAGCATAAAGGGGAGAATCATTTACGTTTATGATTGCGTAGAAAAAAAAAATTTCTGTATAATCATTTGTAACTTATTGTAATGGGGAAAAAAAAAGACATTAAAAAGGAATGCTGGTATTCAAAAATGCAATAAACTTTCATAGAAGAAATTTTCGTTATGAACTTACCTTTTTCAGTAAATAGTTGAAAAATTACTTCTAACGTCAGTGTTTTAATACATATTTTTCAAAAATATAGTTATTATTATTATTATTATTATTATTTCCGTAATAGAGAGTGTTTAAGGGATATCTAGTTAACGAGAAATTTAAATTTATTTAAATCAATCCCAACACATATTCAGTTAATCCCTATCCGAATGCCTGATTGAGACAAACATTCGCATTCGAATAGCCTATCTTGAAATTAAAACTAACTAATTGTTATTTCATCATAGTACAATCATTAAGCCACACTATATATTTACGTATTAATTTAATATTGAAAACTCAGTCGTGATGCTATCAAAACTAAAATGGCATAATAAAAATGTGTGACAGATGTAAAAGATAGGATAAAAGATGTAAAAAATAAGATTAAAGAATTTTTATACTACTAACGACATTTGCTTAAATGAGATCCTAAATAAAATAAAAACTAGTATGTTGTGGCCTGGCCATCACAAGATTTTATTGGCTATATAAAATCCCCCACTACAGTCGGTGACAAAAGTGTCCGAACACTAGCAAAAATTCCCATGTGAAAAAAGTACACTTCATACGGTTTTTTTAAATAAATCCTTATCGAATCCTGTTTTTAGACTGAATCAGAACAGGATTCGACATGGATTTATTTAACAAAACTGTTTTAGGTGTACTTTTTTCATATCACGATGTGAGAAAACTGTCAAAAGATTTAAGAATTTTTATGCCATTAATGACATTTGCTTAAATGAGATCCAAAATAACATAAAAACTAGTATGTTGTGGCCTGGACATCACAAGATTTTATTACCTATACAAAATCCCCCAGTACAAATAATTTGTAAAATTTATTATTTATTAAAATAATTTTATATTAGGAATGTAGACGATTTAACTTAACACTAAACGTCCAAAAAAAGTCAATTTTTGGCACTATAGACGATATCCCGAAAAATACGCTTTTTTATGGGAGGGAGACGTAACTTTGTTCTTAATTATCATAAATCTTGGGTTCAACCGTTAGTCTTAAAGGTATAGACGAGTTCTCTGAAAAATTCTCATAATAAAAACTTGCACGATAGATTTACAGGGACAGCGATGGTCTTACATGTAGTTTTTTTCCTATCTGACTCTAACTATTACAAATAATTCTTTTTAATTTCACAATGCGCATTTATACGAAATTTCGTTCCATATTGCCATATTAAAAATTATGAAATAACTGGATGCCAGCTCAACCTGTTGAGCGATATTCATCAAAAATTGGTAGGCACTAGTTAATGTCAAGGCACAACTACATAGAAATTTATAGGAAAACTGTCATTAGTTCTTCAGCTACAGCTAACACATTTTTTTATCACACAGACAGATAGATTCTAAAATTGGCCAAATCGAGTTCTGAAACTGTCAAAACGTGCAAATCCTTCGTAAACAGGAAGTCTATTTTTTTTTTTTTTTTTTTTCGAAAGCAATATTTCTTTATATAGGAAAAACTAATAGCATTCTTATTTATAAAATGTTCTTCGTCATTTATCTTTTTTTTTTTATGAGTATTACTTTAAATACTGTTATTAAATCTTTGACTGTCGTTACCTTAAAAACTTCCCCTCCAACGAGATTCTTTTAAATTCTTCTAATTTCATTTTTTACTTTGTTTCTTTCTTTCTTTATTATTTTTTTCTTGATCAAAATAATTATATATTTAATTATCTCGGTAAGAATGAGCAATTATATTTTTTGGTATGTTGTTGTTTATTTCCTTACAACTATCTTATATTTAGATTAATTTTTATTTAGATTTTATTATTATATATTTATTTATTTATAAGATTGTGAAGGAGATCGTAGTATTTTTTAAAGAGTCTTAGCTTAGGTTTAAATTATTTTCATAAAATCTTCCAGTGTTTAGTTTATTTATTTCCTTAATGTACAATACTCTATTAAAAAGTTAAACGATATTTTGCCTTTATTTCTTGAAATCTCATTTATTTAATTTTAATTACTTTACTCCCTTTTCCATTTCCTTTTTGATTAGAAAATTATCCAAGCTCAATAATTACTTTTTTGAAGAATTTTCATATTAGATTCTATTTGATTTCCTAATTTATACTTAATTGTGAGATAAGATTCTGTTTACCCTACGAAAATTATCGAAAAAAAGGCTAATTTTAACTCACATAAAATCTTTAATATCGCTTCATTGTATTTTAAATTAGAAAATGGAATTAATACGATATGCATTTATAAAGTCTTTTCTTTCATTATATATATATATATATATATATATATATATATATATGTACAGGGTGATTATAATTAAAGTTACGATTCCAAATCGCTACAATTTTAAAACTGCCCATCAGAGCGATTTGATATTTTACCAGAGCAACCGTGCAGTAAGGAAATTTTGTTTGGAAAAAGAAAAAGAAAAAAAAGTTCCAAAATGTGCCATTAATTATCCGTAAAGTATTTGTTTCATGAAGCTCCTCTTTTTCTCTTTTCACTATGACTGTTTCCGCTATAAATTGTATACTTGTTTTTTTGCTAAAATAAATTGTAATAAACCTTTGAAGTCTATTGTTTCCTGCCATTCCATTGTGTTGCTAAAAACATTCCTTTGTTTAATGAGTCCATTTAGGCGTTTCCCCTGACATTACCCTGACAGCTCCCTCTATAGTAACATGTTGGAACTGCATTTTTTCTCCCCCAAACAAAATTTCATTGGCTCACGATTGCTCTGGTAAAATATCAAATCGCTCTGATGGGTAGTTTTAAAATTATAGCATTTTGAAATCGTAACTTTAAATATAATTACCCTGTATATACACAGTCAATAATTTTCATTTGAATAATTCATTAAATTATTAGTTCTCCTTTGCACATTTTATCAATAAAGTTTTGGCAATGAAGTGAAGAATGACAGCCACTTTGTTCTGATACATATCAACAAGTGTATATTTGAAAAAAAAAAATGTATATAATAAGTGTTAGAGAATAAAAAAATAAATAATACACTAATAATATTGTAACGAAAAACCTGCCGACTTTCTTGTGTAAGAAAGTAGTTCATAAAGAAATAGGGAGTTCTAGTAGAGGAATGCTCTTTATTCAGCGTAACTTCCTCGAATCAGTACAACAAAACTGTTATTACAACGAATATTCTCGAAACGTTTCAATAGTACTGTTATAAGTAGCAGTCCAATGAAGCGTCATTCGTACCGCAAAAGTCATTAGTATTCGACGAATGTTCTGGAACAGTACAAGAAAATAGTCACTTGTTCTACATGAATAAAGCAAATAACGTTAGATACTTCAGAGTAGAAGTTTTCACTAGTTCACGAACAAAGTTCAGTAGCTTGACACACACTCTCCAAGGTGCAATCGCTCAGAATAGCTCTCTGAACACCACTGAAATGCAGTGGTTATACACTCTCTCCCCGCTAAAGTCAATTCACTCCTATTTATACCTTTTGTGGATGGGATTTAGAGGCAGCTGTATCCAAAATCCCATGAAAAGTTTCGGCTCCCGTGCATTGGAGAGCTTCGTAACTTCGGGAACCCTAAATTACTATATTTCGCCAAATTTGATTGCAAAGTCGCCAATATTGACATCACTGAACTTTTATTTTCACTTTGGCTGCAAAACTATTTTCACTGCGACAAAGCAATTGATGCAGTGGAAAAGACTTAATCCCTTGTAACAATGCATTGCATTCAGAAATTGTATCCACATATTTTTCTTTTTTTTTTTTTTTTTTTTTTTTTTTTTTTTATTTCAAGCATTATTCATACCTTGTAGTAAAATTTTAATATGTGCGGCAAGAAAATATAATAAATAACCTTATGAATACGAAAATGTTCTCCGTGCAGACATTTTGTTACAAGAAAACTCTCTTTCGTTCATTAGGAAAGTTGCAGCAATAAAGATAGTTGCAAAGACACAAAGAAAACAACAACAGACTATGGGTATCTACGAAGATATGATTTGGTTACATAACAATTTTGGAGACAAAATGTTTCTAAAATAATAGTTTAGGGTTTCCAAAATCTAGAACTACTATCTTGATTGGGAACGGAATTAGTTTTTCAGAATGATCTGAAAATTAATTTCTTCTCCCCTCTAATTCTTGCTATGACTAAAAAAAGGGCCACCTGTTCTCCAATGAGTGGTAGTTGTTGAGTTCAGACTCTTAATCTGTGGGGTTATCATTGAGAGACTGGTGCAGCAAGTAATTCATTACTATTCCTAAGCGAGAGATAGTTGTGTTCTGCGGTGCAATGCTGTTTTCGTCACTTTTGTGGCACGGGTAATAAATTTATTAGATTTTTTTCCGCACATTTGTTGAATGAAGTACAATCACGTAATATGACCTTCCAGATTATTTACAGTCTAATTTCCACGTAGAAATGAAAGTTTTTATAACAATATTTGACTGTCTCGTTCTTCACTTCTCTAAGAAAATTATAAGAAGACTTTAAACCATTTGTTATGTAAATAACAATAACAATTAAATGCGAAATATAAAAACCTTTTACAGCGATTAAAAATAATGTAGCCGTGACTAGAAATAACGTCACAGTTAATGGTATTGTTATCACTCGATTCTCAGCGGATTTTTTCGTTTGGCATACTGATTTTTGTTCTTGCTTTGTTTAATATAGGATTTCAAACAAACAGAAAACAATTTTAGTGCTTTAGTGCTTTAAGTTTATCATCCAACTATTTTGAAAGGAATTGGAGATTCAAGAAGTTTAGTCATGAAGGAAACCGACCAGAAAGATCAGAGAAAAGAGTGTGAACACATCCAGAAACCGACAATTGATGAAGGAACCAGTGGCGGCTCGTGCACTGAGAATTGGTGAAGAGGCACGCTGTATTTTATGCTGTATTCATTTATAGAATATAAATTTACATTTAAATAAGTATTTTTAGTTAATTTTGGTTAAAACCATGATTAATAAAAATTATGATTAAAAATGCTTAAATATTATTTTTGAGCTCTTCACCTATTTTCGGTTCATGAGCCGCGTGTATCCCTAAAGCCTCAGGTTTGATAAGAAAAGTAAGGAGGCGGAGAGGATTGCTCGTGAATTAGTTCGACCAAGGCTGTAGCCACAAAAAAATTTCGGGGGGGGGGGGGGGTCAAACTTTTGTATATGATGTTGAATGTTAAAAATAAAGTACAACTTCAAAATTTTCATCAAATTTTAAAATTTTGGGGAAGGGAGTTGAACAACCCAAACAGCTATAATAGCCGTTTCATTTTGCCCCCCTGGCTACGACCTTTTATACGACTTATAATCAAAGAGAAGATGAACCTTCATCCTTGCAAAATCATTTAAAAACAACTTCTCATCAATGAAAACAGTGGTGTAAAACTCGAAATATGCAGAAAGCTGGTGAAGCAAACAGCAACGCCGCAGTGGGAGGTACAATATTTTCTGACTAAAAGCTACTTTCAGCGGAACAATCGTGTATTCATCAGAATTATCAAATTTGGTCAACAACTTCTCAAGGCTAGTGTTCCATGGTTCAACATCGTATGAAGCACAAATCTGTCACGGTGTGGACAGGATTTTGTTGTTATCAGGCAAAACTCAAAATCGGCAGATATATATAAGGAAAAAAGATTCTTGAGAATTTGATACTTCAGTAAACTTAAACACACTTTGGATATGGGGTTTGGACGTTTGAGCGAGATTCCGTGCCATCTCATCTAGCGAAATTCATACGTTACTGATGTCAGGCCAAATTTCAAAACGTCATCTATGCTGAAAAATATATTCAATACTCGTGTGACCTCAGCCCTTTGGATTACAGTTTGTGGCTCGATTTTGGAGGCAAAAGCTTGTGCAAAGCATCACAAAAGTTTGAAAGCTCTGAAACGTTTGTTCACTTGGGAATGGAAGCCAATCAATCTAATTAATCTGCGCCAGTTGCTAAAAATAATTCCAAGCGTTTGCATCTTTGCGTAAAAGAAAAAGAACACGCTGTAACTAAAAGTAATTTTTTTTTTACTTCTCTAATACATTGCTTTTAATAAATAAAGTATTTATTTGGGCAATAGTTTTAGGGTTTTCATTAATTCAAGTCCAATTAGACCATTTCGCTATTTCTGATTACCCTTTATTATTATTATTATTATTATTTTATGTCTTTAATTTATTGCCAGAGGACTATTCTATTTAATCATAAACCAAAAAATAACTTTTTTTTTTTTTTTACATATCAGATTTTCTTTTTTTTTTTTTTTTTTTAATCTTGCGCATTTGTCTAAAAGTAAATCAAAGTGGTCTACTGAAATGAGTGTTATAGCAGAATTAATTTATAGAGTGAAGTACCAGGAGTAGAGAAATTAAATTAAACAAAGACAAGAACGAAAAATCATGCAGTTCGCACATATAGTAACACTTTTCAAGTGTACGTACTCGTTTCGTCATTTAACTTTCAATGTGTTTTGCCTATGTAATCCCACAACAGACTGACAGAAAGACACACAAACAGTTCAAATGAATTCATAATCACTCTTAAACATTGTTGTAGAGTGTAAACGATCAACACACAAGAAAATGGAATTTCCAATTGTAGCCTTTAATGTATCTGAATGTTTTAAAATAGCCCGTTAAATCTTAACGCTAAACATACTATAATCTACAGAAAAAGAATTTTAGGATATGAATAATAAATGTCAATTTCACTGTCAACTCTGAACTACAAATTTATTTAAATTTGATTTTGATTTTGAATTTATTTAAATTTGATTTTTTCCCCCCATAGAACGCAATTAATACATTGACATTTTTTTGGGTATCCTTGTACACAAATTAATAATGCTATTTATACAATTTTAAGTAAGGAACATGCCATAATGAACTTGATAACCATATATCATTTTGAAGAAATTATGTGTATATTTATGCACGCTAGAAATAGAGGGAAACAGAGGGATAGATAGACAGACGGACAGAAAGAAAGACTAATAGATTAACTTTAATCATAATCACAATTAAACATTGTCAGAAAGTATTAAAAATGGCTAGTAAAAATGAAAATGTTATAGCAGCAATTTCCAATTATTATAACCCTTAATGCATCTGAATATATGATTTTATGTGGTTCTGTAAATCTTAATGCTAATCATACTACATATTATATAGAAAACTTTTTTTGTACATATGAATATAAATGGCAATTTCATTATGATTCGTGGAAAAAAAAAAAGATGTTAAAATATGGTTTATAGAAATAGCTCTCATGGAACGCAATACTTTAGAATTCTTTTGAGTGGCCCTGTGCACAAATCAGTGGTGGTATTTACTTCATCTTCAAAAGATAACATCTCATTGTGAACTTGAATAAGTTTCAAGAAATGTTATGGATCTTTACGGAAGTTAGACACCGTCAGACAGACAAACCGAAATTACAAACCCTCTTCAACTTTGCTAGAAAGTGTTAATAAAAAGGTAAATTAATGAATTAAATATAGATAACAATGATAAAAGAAAACTTCATTAGAAAACCTTAGTGTGACAGAATTCCCAAGAAATTTGCCGCGGGATTTCAAGAATGCTTTGAGTAGTCTGCGAATGCGGACCCTAACCTGGCCCAACTTGGACTAAGATATATTTAACAGTTTCTAATATATTAAATGTTTATTAAATACATGAATTGACATTATATATATACATATGTGTCTATGTCAAGCATGATTTCCTTTATTGTTAACTTAGTGCACGCATTGTCGGAATATCTTCCACATCAAAAAATTTTGTATATATATAGTTTTTTTCGGTCCACAAAAGAATGCGGTAACGGAGTCAATAAAGCATTGTTCAGGAAACTACGAAAGTAAATCAAGCAGAAAGAAAGTAGATACAAACATCACCTCGATGCAGTGAAATCGTCGGTGCATGAGGTTTCTCTCCCCTTGCTCTCTGGGTGGGAGTGAACAAAAAGTAATGTGTACAAAAGAAGAAAATCGTGACTGAAACCCCAGAAGTAATGTTCGCTACAGTTTATCCACCCACCTTCACCACCCTAGGTTTCAATTTCACGACCGAATCCACAAAGCAGTAGCGAAAAATCTGACAGCTGCATCAGATCTTTTGTAAGATATGGTAATGTGTAGCACCCCGAGATTATTTTAATTTCAGGAGAGAACTCTCTGACATCTATAGGTTCGATTTCTGAAAGTTATAAGGTAATTAACGCACATCCGCATCCGATTCAATTCAGTGAACTGCACACATTGGACTCATTCAATTCTTGATCTACGGCATGAAACATTTTAAGTTAGAAGGCCGATAAACTAAACGATATAAATGAATATTGTATTTTTAATACATTAAAAGTTATCATGTTTCTAAAACAAACAAACAAACAAACAACGTAAAAATCTATAATAAAATAGTAAAAGTCATGTAGTTTTGTGTAACCTTGTATGTTATCTAAGAAATGCATAGATATCACATAATGTACTAAACATTTAATATGGTAAATAAATAAATAAATTCACAACATGACATTATATGCACTCCTAGCGTTTTCCACTATTGCCCCGTGACTATCTGAATACGTTTGTGCGGCGAACCGGTTAATAATAACAGTACCTTATTCAAAAGGAAATAGGATTTCGAACTTTTGAAGAATGTCTGTTAATTTCTTTATGCTTTAGGCAGTAAAAAAACATTAAAATGAGCTTTAAAGAAATAATTCTCATAGAACTTCATGCACCACCTTTCCATAAATGATGAGACACTTCCGATTTTAGACGTTTTGTAAAAATCCAAAAAAAAAAAGTGTTGTCTAACTTTAGACGTGTAAAAAACATTTTATACATATTATATTTCAGCAAAAGTTTTACACCGAAAGCAAAGCATTAAAGAAGAAATAACTTCTTTTAATTATCAACAACTTTTACAATATTTAAAACAAACTTCTTCAAAATATCTATATTCATTTATATGACAATGGCGCAATGTGTGATGAAATTCAATGTGTACTTATCACTTTTGAATTCGTGATCATTTTCCATCAAAATTTATTTAAAATTTGAATAAATCACCATTGTAGTTATACATATTTCACAAAATTAAAGTCAGAAAAAATATACTTATTTAAGTTAAACTTATTTAACTTAATTTTTCATGCTAAACTGAAAAAGTTTTTCGTAAATTTTATTCAATTCTTGTAATAAAATGTTGATGACGAGAAAACTGTATATTTTGAATATTAATGTGTATGCTGTGCTAAAAATTGTACTAGTATTTAGTTAAAATCGATCAATTAAAATTTTGTTCTAGAGCAGTATATTTTAACCGGTTTTCAAGAAACTTACAGAAAGTATTCCAATATTTTAATGTCATTTCTTTATATGTAAACTAATATGTGCTTTTTAATTCATTATGCAATAAAAAAATCATACAATATTTTATTTTAAGTTAATCACTCACATCTCCATCGAATTTTAAGTTAATGTAAGAGTTCCGGTATCAACAAAAGTTGTTAATATACGACCATTAGATATCTTTTTAAAATTTTGAAAATAAGTTTTGCATAATTTTGAAAATAACAAATTTTGAAATATCTCAAAATCCTAAATTCATTTTATGAAACAAGTTTTTATAAACTTTTTAAGACTATAAAGAAAAAATCAATATTTTATTTGAAAATGTTTTTTTTTTTTTTTTTTTTTTTTTTTTTTTTTTTTTAAGGTTAAAAACCCCCATTCTCTAGCGAAATAATTGCAACTTAATGTTAAGTTAACTTTATTTTATCACGAATAACATTAAAACAAAAACACAGATCAATGCAACCTCGAAAGGTTTGCTTCCTCATATGTTACACGTCCTCACTAAAAAAAGTGTAAAGAAACAAAGGATGTCTTTATTTTAAAATTTATTACACCCTCTATTGTAAAGTCTAAAAGAGAAATAATCCCCATCAACACGTAAGTCCCTCCCACTTTGATCTGCAAGCCTTTCATAAGCTGGTATCACAAAAAATAAATAAATAAATAAATAAGAAATGCTTGATTCTTCGCGGTTCATTTTTTATCGAAAATCCCGACGGGGCAATTAGAAGTTTCATTGTCAGATTCATGGATACTTTTCTTCTAAATGGTCACTCAACAGGCTTTTAAAATAGAACTCGCAGAAATATCTTAAAAGTTCAAGAAGGATAAAAGCTGGCGATAGTCCAGATGTCAACAAAAGCGAAAGCAATAAAGAATGAAGGGAAAAAAACAAGCAATTGGTCTTTTCAAACTCTAGAAATAAATCCGGAGATTACAGGGTGTTTTTGTGTTTTTTGTATTGCGGTTAACACCTTTTGTTGCGATAATGATGGGAAAACTTAAGGAATCTAATATGTTTGACTTTTCTGAACAAATGCTGAAAAATATATTTAAATCGTATATATATTCCTTCTTACATGTCAATAAATGTTAATAAGTTTAAAAAATCACCTAAGTTTCTCATATTGTGAATCATACATTTACAGCCATCGAAAAAAGAAAAAAAAAATCTTGACTGTAACTGAAATACCAGGTGATCCAAAAGTCACAGAAAAAATAAAAAATATGTTATTCAAAAAGTACTGACTGTAGCTCTATGCAATTCTCACTGAAATGTACAAACAAGGACGGGATTATATATATATATATATATATATATATATATATAATATGAGTTACATTTTTCGCCAACTTATCACGCAGTATTCGCAATATCCTTTAATATTTTAAACAGATCTGCCTGATCAAATGACGCCATACTGCGAATTTCCAAATCGCAACATCTGACGATCAGGCTAATGAATGACGGGCGTCATATTGAGCATTTATAGTTCTAGTTACATTATTGATTGTACTGCCCTCCGTAAAAAATAATAATAATAATAATAATAACAATCTTATTTGCCAATAAATCTTTTGATACCCTCAAAAAATCCCATGTCATTCTGTACATTTCAGTCAAAACTGCATTAGTATTACAGTCAATACTTTTTGAATAATGTATTTTTTATTTTTTCCGTGACATTTTTATAAAACGATAAATATTTTTATTAAAAAGAATGCAGGTAAAAAATAGGAGATTTTCGTATATATTGCTATTTCATCAATAGAAAAATCGTATAAATGTACATGGTCGAATTATATAAACATCTTCCCTTAAAGACGTTAAAAAAAAAAAAAAAAAAATGCTGAATAATAATAATAACAATAATAATAATGGTGATGATAATAATAAGTGTAGTAATAATTAAATGGGGTTTTTTTTCCCATGACTTGCTTCATTTTAAGATAATTTTGATCGCTTCATTGAACACTCAAATGTATGAATGTAAATGTATACTATATACATTATACACATACACTCTATATATCCATTGAGAAATTTCTGCAAATCCTCACTGAGTTACAAAAATTACTACATCCCCTATCATATTTCTTAAAGAATCTATAAAAACTGATTCCTTAAAGCAAGGTTTATTATACTGAACGAATATATATTCCCGCACTTTGTTTTTATGATAGTTATAGAAGAAAATCACCCAGTTTAGTACTTTTATAATCACAGAAAAAAATTGAATCATCGAAAAGGAAAAATTCAAAAATTACTGAAATACATTTTTGGAAAACAAAATGTAGCAAAATAATGTAAGATATATTTATTTAAAATGGTAATTTTTTGCTAACCTAGAAAAGAAAACCGTAATGCATCGGATATGCGTTTTTAATGCTGACTGTATTTACTAGCATTTTTATAAAAGTTTCAAAATAAAGTTACGTTTATTTTTCCTGTTTTTTATAACAATAAAAAGAAAAACAAATTCTTTTCATTGCTTTCTCTTTTCTTAATAAGTGACCGCCAATTTGGAACGAGATACCGGATTAAGTTTATTAAAACTTCGTTGAGACCTGTATATGGGCTAGTAAATACGTAGTTCAAAGCAAATTGGTTCCTAAATAGGTTTTTCACGTGGATTTAAAATTTTCAAGCTGTCTAAATTTGGAAGCAAAATTGTGTATCAAGTTGGCCAACAAACATAACAAATGCAGTTTTTAAATATGTCTCCTGTCCAGTTTTTGTCCGAATTAATTTACTCATTCGAAACTTACCGTAATGACACATTTTCAAGTTGCCGCTTTATTAGAAGTAGCCACTATTTTGAAAGAAGATGACGAAACAAATTAATTGATAAATTCGGTTGAGACCCTGATATGGAGTATGCATACAGAGAATTTTAAGCATATCCGTTCTTAAATACTTCTTTTTACGATGTGGGAGTTTAAATTTTCAAAAAGAATCAAAATGGCCGATGAAATTGCTCTGTAAACATGTTTAAGATAAATTCACTGTCAAAATTTAGTTCAGATTGATTCAATATTTCAAAAGTTATCGAGGTGATAAATTTTTAAGCGGTCCGTGGTCGCCATTTTGAAACTAGATGGCAGATCAAAATTTATGAAAAACTTTGGTGAATACCCTCATATGGGATAAGTATACATCGAAATTTAAACGAATCTAGTTTTAAGCGCATTTTTTGCAAGTGGCCGCCACTTGCAAACAAAATAGCTGACTAAGTTGCCTTACGGACTCATCCAACATATTTCTGAATAAACCAACTGTTTAATTTTGGTTCGAAGTAATTCAGTATTTCAAATCGCGGTGGGCAAATTTTCAAGAGGCATCCTGATTTCAATTGGCCACCATCCGGAAAATAGATGACGGATCAAGTTTATTAATGAACTTGGTGGAGACCTTCATATGAGTTTTGAGCATATGAACTTTGGACATTGAAATTTAAGAAAATTCGGTATTACGTATGTTTGTTATGATGTGAGTGGGAAATTCTTAAGGGACTGCCACATAGAAACAAAATGGAGAAGCAACTTGGTTAATGAACAGGTAATTTTATAGAAACATTGATTTCTACTTTTGTTTGTGTGAGTAAATAAGTTTTTTGTTTGTTTGTTAATTTGGCTGCTTGTTTTACGTCCCACTAGTGCTACGCTATGGGCAATTGGCGACAGTCTGCGGCACCCTGTCTTTTATTTTTGGGTAACTAACAGGCTTTGTCCACTTCGCTGGCCACTATATTTAAAGAAAACTCTTTTTTATATATCTTTATAAGCCAAAAAAAAAAAACTGAAATAGTTCAAAAGCTCGCTTTGGGTGCATGATACTTTCGGCAGCGACTTATTTATCCTCACAGTGTCGGGTGCCTGTTCCTATTACCTGCGACAATGTCTTACCAGTGAGCTTTCATTTGGGTGCTTATTAATGACAGCTTCGAAACGAACAGTGTCGAAAAAATCAACGTACCCCTTTTATATTTGTATTCCAGTTACATATGAACAACACTATACGTGGTGTACATAATATTTGCTTTCATGTTATTTCCTATATTCATTTCATTTATTCGATCAACCGTAAAATGACAGAAATTCCACTCCAAATATAACATTACAATATGCTATGATTAGCTACGACAATCGCATGAGACAATTGAATTTTTGTGGTTACATATACTTCATAGTTAGTTAATAGTAATTGGTGGAGAATATTTCATAGTTTATTGTTGATGATTATTTCCTTTAAGGAACATTTAGTTTGAGAAGCATTTTTAATTTTGAGGACTAAGAACAATTAATTTACTTTGTATATAATGTAAATTACGTTCTTAATTTATAAATTATATAATTAAAGTGTTGCATTTATTAGTACATATTAAATCCTTAAACATTTTTTTATGTAGAGAATATTGTTTTATAACATTAAATTAAATGAAATATCTTATCTATAATATACTTTTTTTAATATTATCATACTTTTATTAATAAATTAAATTGTATCTATATACAAATATTAAAATAAATTAATGCTTTTATTAACTTAGTCCATGTTATTATTATCCAGAATTACTTTGTTTAAATGCTAACTATAATTTGCCATTAATTTTTATTAGTATTCACATGTTCTATGCATCTTCTGTTTGGTAAGTATAATATTATATGTACACATTTTTCCCCCAATTCTTTTTTATTGTGATTTGGGCATAAAAATTTAAAAATTCATTAACAAACATGCATTTAACTTTACAGAAAACCATAATTTGCTTTCATAATTTCTATTATGCTCCCAGTGATGCAGCGAATTATGCAAGCTTTTAATAATTTCTTTTTTTCCAGTTTTGATCTTTCCAATTTTTCATATTTTGGTAATTTCGTCTATTTTTATCCTTATTCATCTCTTTGTATTTTGGTAATTTTCTGTAAGTTTACATATAGAGAGAGGGGGGGGGGAGAAAGAGAGAGAGAGGGGGGAGAAAGAGAGAGAGAGAGAGAGAAACTAAGTGACAGTAATAGGTGGATTTTTAAAGAAATAAACCTAGGAGAAAAAAAAAAATGGAATCGAAATGTACATTTTTTATTACAAGTGGAGAAAAATAAATCTCGGCAATAAATAAATAAATAAATAAATAATAATAATAATAATGACAAATATGTGTCCTTTTAACAAAGATTAAAAAAAAAAAAAAAAACCTGTAAACTTCTTCTTGTAAAATGCTTCTGTTTCCGGTTCCTTATTTTTTCTTGCAGCTTTTCTGTTAATATTTCATTAACATCTTTGACAATAACAAAATTTGTATGATTTTAACGGAAATCCTTATATAGGTAGATTTTCAAAATATAGTGTGTCCTATAAAGAACGCAACTTTTGAGTGCATAATAACTTACAAATTTGTTGATAAATTAAATAATTTGCATATTTTTGTGATAATACAACACACATGTGTTATATACAAAATCACAGGTAGCAATACACTGCGAAAATATGTAAATTACTTAATTTCATCAATAAATTTGTATGCATTAAATTATGTTCTCAAAAGTTACGTTCTTTATGAAGCACCCTACAGATAGCCAGCCATTCTTCTGTTAAAATCAATATAAAAGGGAAAAGTTTCTGAAAATGAAACTATACATATATTACCCATTTTTGTGATATTTTAAAATAACTTTTGTCTCATCCTATAATGTAACCTGAAATTATTATGCGATTATTAAATGACATATGTATAATATTATTCAAGGTTTAAACTGCCATTAGTTTTTTTAGCATTTTGCTAAAAGGTATCATATTTTGCTAAAACAAGTCGGTCAGAATTTCACTAAAAAGCTAAAGCTGGATAACTGTATAAAATATCTCTATATAATAATTCAGTTTTTTTTTTTTTTTTTTTTTTTTTTTTGTAATATTTGCAGACAAAAACTATGACAGGACTGAAATTTTTGGGAATCCTTATTTATATAATAATTTGGATTTATTTTTAATTTTCAATGATTGAATTTAAATGCAAAAATATTTAAAAGTATGTTAGAATTCAGAATTTGCTTTATAGAAGCATTTTTAGCACTAGTATTTCACGATTACCTACCACTACACTTCACTTGATTTTTAAATTGCTTTTTCATTTTACACATATGATATGAGTACCTCTTTTTCTATTGATAAAATCAAAACATAGTTTCCCTGATTCATTTTTTTAAAGTCACAAATATGGATGCTTGGTTAAAATCATCAATGAACAAAAGGAATAGAAAACAAAACTGAGGATAACAAAGCTAAGTAATCAATGGTATCCAAAGAATTAACTTTCGAAAAAGCTAAAATAGTGCTGACCTATTTTCGCTAAAATGCTAAAGTAATTTTTTTGCCAGGTTAAACCCTGATATTATTAATTACACTATTATTAATTGTAATACTGTCAATTATTGAATTATTTTTATTATATTATTATACATGTACAATATTACTAAGCTTGTACAATATTTTTAATATTGTTATTATAAGCTTGTTTGTATTGTTGTTGTAAGCTTGTATTATATTTTTAATATTGCAATGCTATTAATTGTTATTTTAATTATGCAATATTACAAAGCGATATACAGTCGGTAACAAAAGTGTCCGAACACTAGCAAAAATTCCTATGTAAAAAAAGTACACTTAATATTGTTTTGTTAAATAAATCCTTAACGAATCATGTTCTTAGTCTAAGAACATGATTCGATAAGGATTTATTTAACAAAACCGTATGAAGTGTACTTTTTTTACATAGGAATTTTTGCTAGTGTTCGGACAATTTTGTTACCGACTGTATGTACAATAAAAGCTTTTCGAATATAATTCTCAAGTTACAATAATCACCATACTTTAAAGCTCTGAATGTCTAAGTACTCATAAACACAGTATTTACCAATCTAAAATAGTAGTAAATGATGAATAAAAAGTTTTCTCCAACAACTATTATAATATCTATATAATACAGTAATAATTAAATATGTTCTTTTATTTTTCTTTAATAATTATTATTTTCTCTATATTATTTTAATTATCTCTTAATTTTTAATCCATGATAGTATTATTTAACAAACCATATTCTCATATTTTATCTGACTACTTAAAATGGTTTTGTGCGTTGCTACTTTCATGCTGGTTTGTGCCTACTTTTTATAACCTGATAAAAGATCGTCTTAAATATTTTAATTAAAAAAAAAAAAAAAAAGCGTTTATTTATCCTTTTAACATACTACTTATAGTTAAAAAAAAAAAAAAAAAAAAAAAAAAAAAAAAAAAAGGCAGTTATAAATTTTTATATTGGGTTTATAATTTATTTCCATTTCTGTCATGTATAATTTAAAATATATTTTCATCATGAACTTTTTTTTTTGTTGATTGTTTTTTTAATTATTTTCATTTCGATCGATTTATTTTAACTTTAGCTTCAAAAATAATTTTGCCAGTGTAAAGTAATTTATAAAAACTTTTTTTAATAACGAAGTGACAATTTAGGGGTTTACGCGTTCTCGTTTTAAAATTAATCATTTTTTCTTATTACTGGTCGACAGGTTGTACTATTTCTTTCGCACAGCGATTTTTCCGTTGTTACTAATTTTTAATCTAACCCCTTAAATGAGCGTGCAAACAGTTTTGTTTTAATTTAAATATGTAGCTGAAAGTTTGCCATTGTATCTGTCCAGTAGCTAACGCTGTATTTTTTACTACTATCACAGCGTATATTGAGTCTTTTGGTGCTGTGATTAACTTTTTCGTTTTTCAAGAAATTATCTTTCGCAATTAAAGAAATAATTTAACAGATATAATTAATCTTTCGTGCTGGGATTCAATTTTTCCTCCTTTTCCAAGAAATTTTCTTTTCAATTAAACAAATAGCTTAACAGGTGGGGGTGATTAAATAAAAAAAAAAAGAAAAATGTAAATACATGTTAAGAAATATGTAAAAATGCTTAGGAAAATAAGAAGAATAGTTTGTATAGAGATAATCCGAGGGTGAGAGCATCTTTTGTGTATGGGATCAAGATTACAAATTCCATGGGGGAATTTGGGTAAACAAAATATATTCTAGAAAGTATGTTGAAAATATGAGATTCTTTGTTCCAGTTTCACGAGCAAAGCATTCATTTTGTTAAGCTGCTTTGGGAAACAGCTGTAAATGCCATCGTTCTGGAATGCATATTGCATCTGCATAGGGAAAGCTAGTATTCAAAAATCCTTTCTCTCTTTTCCTTTTTTATCGAAGTGAAGCGTGAAACGTGACCTCGAAACAGATGGCTGAAGAAAACAGCTGATAAGCTGGGATCCCCCTTTTCACTCCGTTCTGTGACGTGAGCACAAGAATTTCCATATGAAAATCACAGGGGAGGGGTCACAAGCTGTACCTCGTGGTTTTTCTACGCATTCATTCGGCGTAGTGGGTTTGCTGATGTATCATGGGGAGAGGAAGGCGGGGCGACTGCTTTCCCCTCCCGGTTTGGATAAAAAGTGGACATTTTTAGTTTTTGAAAAAAAAGAAGCAAAAAGAAAAAAAAAAAGAGGAGATCAGCCTTCTCGTTTGGGAAGTAGTGAGTACTTGATCTGATTGAGACTCGCTGGTTTTGGCGGAGTGTGGTCGTAAGATAGCTGTTTTAGGGAGAAGAGATTGGAGGCAGGTTTGGTTCGCTTGCTCGTGATAAGCAGAGGCTGATGTGAGATCTCTGGAGGCTAGTTTTTCCTCTTGATATCTAGTGGTGGGCTGAAGATAATGATGAAAGTTCGAGAGAATTTTGGGTAGTTTTTTTTATGAGACGGGTCGTAAGGAAGGTAGAGCAGCGAGTTGTAAAAGAAGGAAGAAGAAACGAAGAGTGTTATGAGAAGGGAGTGAACCGTACGAGCTATGCATGCCGGTGGTGTGTTTTCGAAAAAATTAAGCTGGTGCTATTAAGTTAATGTAATTAAGCTATATTTTTCCCTGAAAGCAAAAGTTGTCGGAGCCCTAATAAAAGAGACGAGTGAGCGTATGGCTGAAAAGCTGGATAATTTCGCTGTTCCTGAAGGAATGTACCCGGAGTGTAGAAGTATTGACGTTTCCCGATGGATGCTTTGTCCTTAAAGTGGTTGTGAAAAAAACTCTCCTCGACGCTTGGCGGAACTGTTGCAGCTAAAATACCAAATGTTATGTAAGTCAATTATTATATTCATGTCTTTAATTATTCCTGCTTCTTGTATATTGTTGCTTCACTTAAAATGTATTAATTTTTTTTAAGATAGTAATTTTGTGTTGGTATGTAAGGACGGATGGTCCAGATCAACACTAGCTTCTGTATCATGATGGTATATTTTCCCTTATTCTGCTGAAAGTTAAACGTTAAGAAATATAGTGTAATCCTACTGTAGTCTAATTAAAAATTGGTATATGTTAAAAGCTCAAATTTTAGTGTTGGTGCTCCTTTGTGAAAGTATTGTTTTTTTTATTTAATTGTGTCAGATAAAAGATAACAATGAAAAATTAATTACACTAGAGAAACAAGTTTATTTTCTTTATTTACTCTTGTCTGCGGGTAGTGTTTTTACCCATTTTTCTGAACTAGGGTTTTGCGATAGAAAAGTTAATAAGTAAAAGATAAATTTTAAGAACACAACGCGAATTTATCTTTATGGTTTGTTTTGTTTAATTCTATACGATCACCTTATCTTTCTTTAAGTTACAAGGAAAATTATATTTGGAAAACTTAAACATCTTTTTTATTATTAAGGAAATAATTACATTTGTTTTTATGTCGTTATTATTTAAAATCTAGTAATTAATCACTACTTTAGGTTTAAAGTTGAAGCCAAAGGCAACTTAAGCTTAATGAATATTATTTTCAAAGTTAAATAGATTTGAATCTTAAATTTAAAAACTTAGCCTAAATAAAAATATGATAAATGATGCCGTGCCCATTTGGTAGTCAGGAGTAATTATTTGTTTCTCTAGCGGTAAGTTTGGCACCGCGCTTAGGTCTTAAACTATATTAATAATTAAATGAATTATTTTAGTGTGTACTTTTGTATTTTTTTTTTTCAAGTCTACTCAGAATATTTTTTTTTCTCTTTTTCTAACTCATGTATTGTGGAGCCACATTGATGAGGAAAAATGTATGGACCTGTGTTGTGACGAGTGAGGATGTATTTCCTTCTGTTGCCCTGTGGTGAGATCATGAAATTTTTGTTTTGATTTACATTCTATTTAAGGGTGAAAAATTACTTGTTTATTTTATATATATTTTTTTTTAATTGGAAAAATTTGGCTTTTATGTATTGTGTGAAATGAAATTTTATAGTATACATTTTGCTGGAAGGAAGAATTTTGTCAAATGTAATCAATAGATCTGATAATTAAGTGCAAAATAATTATTTCTTGTTAGAGAAATTGTAATCAGTAAATTTTTTTTTTTTTTTGGAAGGGCTTACGAATGTTGGTAAAATTCAAATTTTTTTTAAAAAAGTATTTTTGAAGAAAAAACTAAATAAATAAGTTAATTGATCTGCAGAATTCTTCTTTCAGCCTATGAATTGCAATTATTTTTTTGTAGTGTTACTCCATTTTTCTTGTGCAAAATCAAATTTACATATCTTTAAAATTTTGCTTGTGATATTCATATGTTTACATTCATTTGCATTATTTTTTTAAGTTACTTGTGTAGTAGAAAATTGAGTCATAACAAAGAAGGATTTTTTTGTGGTTAAAATTATTTTTCGGTGTAAGACAAAATTTTGGAAGTATTAGGACTGGTAATTCATTGGTTTTGAAATTTTGTTGCTTTTAAGACAACTTATGGCTGGATTTACAGGCCAACAAAAAATTTGGAAAAATAGTTAACTTATAAAGTGTAAATAATTTAAAGTTTTTCTCTCAAAAAAAAAAAAAAAAAAAAAAAAAATCCTTCTTATATTTTGCTTTGCTTTATCATTACTGTATTGCTTATACATGCTTATACACATATTTACAAAACAAGTACATTAGGGGTTAAAAAACATATGGAATTGGTATTTGTTAACACAGTGTGATAATTAGATACAAGACTTTATTACATTATCAATTTGATATATGTTACAGACATAAAAATGAGTACCCATGTTTACTGTTTGTTATATGTAAATTTTATGACTCAATTTAAGTAATTTTTTTTTCCTCTCACTTGGTTTTCTATGCTGCTATATTGTATAACCTTGTTTTCTGCTCCGTATTTGTATTGGCTAGAACATTGAGTTGGTTAGGAAGAATTGTGTTTTTTTAAATTTGAAAAGAAACTGAAGGTTTAGCTGTGGCCTTGACGGTCAAGGGGTTAAAAACATTATTAGACAGTTTAGTGCTAAAAAATTTCGCTAGTGTTAGGAATTTTTTTTGTTGTGTTTTGCATTTGATTTAATTGTCAGTATGGGTGAAAAACCGGAAACAGGGGTTGAAAATAGCAGTAGTAAGGACGCTACTCAGCCAAATGGCCCGACATCGGCCCTAAATATGGTCATTGCTCAGGATCCTGAAATTACTAAAGGTCGGCGTAGGGAATTTTTAATTGACAACCTCTCACTAATCCCAGTGTTTACAGGTAGGGATCCTAATTTTTCGGTTACTGACTTCTTCCACAAAATTACGGAGTTAGCCGAGTATGCGGGATGGAAGGAAGAGGATTATTTTTTTGCAGTTAAGCAAAGGCTGGCCGGCGCTGCTCAACAGGTTTTTAGGGACTATGCCCATAATGTTAAAAGTTATAAAGAATTGGAAAAGTTGTTAAGAGACAGGTTCACCGAAAAACCAGATCTCCATCATGTCTTTAGTGATTTTTGGAACTTTTCTCAGAATATAAATATGCCGGTGCAGGACTTTATTGTAAAAGCTAAACAAAAAGTAAAATTAGTAGTAAAAGCACAGAAAATTCCCGAGAGCGCGTGGGTTCAAACGGAGGAGGAGTGGCTTTTGGCTATGCTAGTTAAGAACCTCCATCCTAATATTAGAAGAGGTGTTATAGCTCGCTCCCCTATGTCAGTGTTAGAATTAGAACAAATTGCTTTAGCAGAAGAACGTGCTTTTAAAGCGACACAACCGTTTTTCGAAAACACGCAGCAGAATCACAGTCAGCTGGAAATGGCTTGCGCTGCGCAAAGTACTAACAATCATGCTGAAGTATCAAACTCCCAAGTGTCAGGTCTCACAAATTTAATCGCGGACCTTACTGAACAAATTGCAAATCTAAGCTCAAAAGTGCAGGCGCTGGAGAGTAGAAACTTAAGGAGACCTCCACCTCGTCCAAAAAAAGAGGTAGTTTGCTATGCATGTGGAATTAAGGGGCATTACAAAAATGAATGTCGAAATACGAGAAATAGATTCGACAGGCGACCTCGAGACGACAGGAATAGCCACCAACACAGAGCAAATGAACAAGCTAATGATGAGGAAAATTTAAACTAGTTAGGGTCTCGTCAGAGAGAGCGACTGCAGGGGACCCTGTGCGACAGTGTGAATCGCTCACCATACCGAAGGTTAGGTGTGAGGAGGGTGCTGGTAACCCTAATGTAAATAACAGACATCATGAAAGTGTGGAATTCACGGGCGGCAACTGGAAAACCTTAGGCTCCAAATTGCCAATAGTAGAAATTAAACTTAATAATGAGAAATGGCTTGGGCTAATTGACTCAGGCTCGAGCTGTAATATTGTGTCAGATGTTATTTTAAGAAATGTAAATTTGTGTAAAGTGCCATGTCAAGTAAATTTAAAAACTCTGTTGGGGGGGGATGTAACAATTCAGGATAAAGTAGAACTGCAATTCAAATTGGGAAACAAGTATTTTACTGATAATTTCAATATTGCTAGGGGTTGCATGTCACCAAATTTCCAACTAATTTTAGGGGTGCCTTGGTTGTTGAAATTTCAAATCCAAATAAATTGTAAAGATAAAATGCTTAGTGGGGAAAATTTTCAGTGTCCTATTTTTTCACAAAACTGCGAAAGTGTAAATTTTATTGATTCAAGTGTAAAATCCATTCCAGTTTATACTAAACAAAAACTTGTGTTACCCCCAAATTCTGAAACTATCATTAATGTAAAAATTAGAGATTTTAATTGTGTAAATACTGAAAATGTTTTAATATATCCACATAAATTTATTGGGGAATCTGCTGTGATTAGCCACACCATCTGCCAAAATTCTCCTAACAACTTTAAGGTCAAAATTTTAAACTTGAATGAAGCTCCTGTCCATGTAAATAAAAATTCACAGGTCGGTTTTATGGAGGAAATTGTTAGTGACCAGTCTGAGGATTATGTGAATTGTGCTGAGGAGGAGGAGATTGGGGAGGTAGAAAACATTAATCTGGAATGGGACACAAATTTTAAATTAGACCACTTAGATTTAGATTTAAAAGTCAAAGTAGAAAATTTTTTAAAAAACAACTCTGATGTGTTTGCGGCTTCAGTTCTAGATCTCCCTGGCTGCGACACGGTTCTCCACAACATTAAGTTAGACGACAAAACTCCAGTTAGATGTACCCCATACAGAGTGCCATACAATTTGCGGAATGAATTGGATAGTCAAATAAACACCCTACTAGAAGCAAAAATTTTGGTACCGTCAAATTCTCAGTACGCGTCACCAGTGATTTTGGTTAAAAAGGCAGACGGGTCTTTTCGTCTGGCGTGTGATTTCAGAAAATTGAATAAAAAAATTGCTAATGACAGTTATCCAATCCCGAACATAGCCGAAACCATTGACTCGCTGGCTGGGGCCAAGTATTTTTCAACCATGGACCTCACCAGTGGTTTCTTTCAACAAAAAATTCCTCCCGATCAACAACATCTCACAGCAATTGTGACACACGACAAGCTTTTACAGTGGACTAGAAGTCCATTCGGACTTAAGTCATCCCCCGCTGCATTTCAAAGGTTAATGAACGTTGTGTTGAGTGGGTTGGCAGATCTTAATATCCTAATTTACATTGATGACATTTGTGTGTCATCAAGAGACATTGATTCACACTTTCAAAAGCTAGAAATTGTTTTCAACAGGTTAAGGCAACACAATCTAAAACTAAAACCGGCCAAATGCCATTTCTTTAAATCAGAGATTACTTTTCTGGGTTTCCAAATTAGCGACGGAGAAATTTTTCCAGCCAAAAAGAACGTGGAAGTCATAGAAAAAATCAAACGTCCTTCAAATAGGAAACAAGTTCGGTCTTTTCTTGGGTCAGTGGGTTTTTACAGGCGTCACATTTGTGACTACTCTAAAAGGTCAATTACACTCACTAATCTGACAAAAGAAAAAAATAAATTCGTGTGGTCACAGAAGGCTGAGGATGAGTTTCAGGACTTAAAGCATGAACTAATGAGAATCCCATCTTTAAAATTACCAGACATGTCCAAAGATTTTATTATTTACACAGACAGCTCAGCTGTTGCTCTGGGAGCGGTTTTATGCCAACCAGATGAGGAAAATTTTCCGTACCCGGTAGCTTTCGCTAGTCGGAAACTGAAGGAGGTGGAATCGAGATATTCAGCGACAGAGCGGGAGTTACTAGCTTTGGTCTGGGCTGTACAGTACTTTAAATGTTATGTTTTTAATAGGAAATTCACTATATACACTGACCATGCTGCCCTTACGCACGCTTTAAAACTCAAAGACCCCACTTCTAGGATTGCGCGGTGGTTATGCGCTCTTAGCGAATTTGACTTTGTTTCTCGCTATATCAAAGGGAAGTGCAATTCTGTGGCGGATTTTCTGTCCAGGTTTGTTGAACATTCTATGGAGATTACCAATAATGAAGGTGTGGAAAACTGTTTTGTGTCCGAGAGGGCTACTCAGGAGATTCAGGTTGATGATAGGTGCGAGTTGTTAAAAGATATCCAGTTTGCTCAAAGCAATGATCAATTTTGTAAATATGTAAATAATAGAATTTGTAAAGAATTACCAATCAATCCTAAAGGGTATAATTTTTTTGTAAAAAATGAGGTGTTGATGTGCAAAAGGGTGAGTCCAAAGTCCAGGAAGGAGGCAGGTGAAAAAATAGTTGTGCCAAAGGCTCTGGTTCCCACTATTTTTAGGTTAACGCATGAATCTAATGTGGCGTGTCATGCAGGTTTTTTTAAAACTCTACATCGTGTTAAGGAAAATTACTATTGGCATGGGATGTTTGCGGATGTCAAAAGACTTGTGGCCTCTTGCCAGTCTTGTCTGGAGTTTAGGGCCCATAAACCCAAGAGGTTGGCTGAACTCCAGAGGTTGGAGATCCCAGAGTACCCTTTTTCTACAATACATTCGGATATTTGTGGGCCTTATCCCACTACCGAAAAGGGGAATAAATTTATTATTGTCTTCATTGATAGTTTTACGAAGTGGTGTGAAGCCTTTGCAGTGCCCAACATAACATCGGATACAATAGCTGACGCATTGGCAGAATTTGTTTGTAGGCATGGGACTCCTGAGAAAGTAATTACTGACCGAGGAAAAAATTATATGAGTGAAGCAATCGAGCAGGTGTATGAGAGATTAGGAATCAGGCACATACATACCACAAGTTTCCACCCTAGCTCAAATGCGAAGGTAGAACGTAACCACGCCACTATGAATAGTGCCCTTGCACATCTAGTCAATAGTAACCATAACGACTGGGACGAGAAGTTAAAGTTTGGATTGTTGGCTCTCCGCTCCAGTGTGCACTCAACTATAAATGAGACTCCATTTTTTGTGACTCATGGTAGGGACATGAAACTACCGTATAATGCGCTTGAGACTAGTGTTCCTCGGAACTATAATGATTGCCCCTCCTATTGCGACCAATTAATTCCCTCATTGCAACAGGTCTTTTCACAAACAAAAAGATTCTTAGAGCAAGCTGCTGACAAACAAGAAAAGCTTCGTAGTAAAATTGCCGTAGATAAAAAAATAAAAGTAGGTAGTCTGGTCATGCTGTTTACTCCTACCATAAAACCGGGTTTGTGTAAGAAATTCAATAAAGTCAATAGGGGTCCTTTCCGGGTGATTCGCAAACTGAATGAGGTTAACTTTGAAATACAAGAGGTGCGCAACAATAAAAATGTCCAAATTGTGCACGTGGATAGGCTTACAAAAATGATTGATAAACCTGTCTTCCCTGAGTTTGTGAGAGACGGTAGCACTGAGCAGGATAGTGGGGTAACTCCTGCTGTTGTGGAGAACTCCGGTGAGAAGGAGGTTTTTGTAGATCGGTATGAGTTGCGTAGACGAGAGAGGTTGGAGAAAAGAAAGAAACGGCTAGTGTTTCGCTCTAGTGAAATTGAGGACACCTTGTTGGGGGTTGGCCTGGATAACCAACTGCAGAATTTCACAACCCAGGTTGATAGCACAGTTACGGACAGGGATGGCAGTTCTAGCGAGCATGTTGGCGCACAGGTGTCCCAGGCTAGTTTCTCTTCTCTCGGTGGTCACAGGGCCTTGTCACCAACAGTGAGTGAGGCAGAAGAGAGTAGTTTTCAACAAAGGGGGGTAGGTGCTCATAACACATTACCGATAACATTTCACTCTTATAACCTTCGCCCTAGAAATAGGCGAAATTTGTAAATATAAAATTTTTTTTTGTAAATAGTTGTATATTTGTTAGTAGATTTTTTGCATATCATTTTTTTTTTTTTGTAGTATAACTAGTAATCTTAATATTTTCGAAAGGGTGCTTTCAGTGGGAAATATTAGGGTAAAAAAAAAAAAAAAAAAAAAAAAAAAACAGTTATGGGGGGTAAGAAAATATTGGGCTCTGAAGCTGTTGAGCAGACGGTCAAAAGTTTTTTTTATATATATTTTCTCCTTTGCCCTGTATATGAGTAAGGTTCGGCTGTCCTCGAGCAATGTTACAAAAAAAAAAAAAAAAAAAAAAAAAATTTAAGTGTAAAAATAGAAAAATGTAAAAACCAAAAAAAAAAAAAAAAAAAAAAAAAAATTGTACAATCGCGGCAGCATGTGCACTTACTTAATAATCTAGTGTGATATATTTTGTGTAATGTATTTCTGGGCGCACAATTTTATGTCATGGCGTTCTTTTGACGTTAGTAGTACCGTGTGCCAGTCAAAGTGTTTGCACTGTTAGAAATTATCTCGGGGCAGGTCACAACTTTGGGGTAACCATGCATGGTGTTATTTGCATAATGAGCAGAAAGCAAGGTTGGTCAAAATTTGTAAAGTGGTGTATTTAGTGCTTGTCTATATCATCTGCTCAAGACTGTGTTTACTCCAAGAAACTGTGTTATAAGACTGTATGTATAATTACACACACTGTGAACTGATATTACATTACGTATTTTGGACAATTATTTTGGAACTGCTACAAGATATATATGAACATTTTTATTGTAATAAATATAAACTTTAACACGGAATGTCAGACTTCCGCGTCCAGCAATGAACAATAGTGTATCACATTATATTAAATTTTGGTTGACCTGTGTAATATTTCCTTAGTTATATTTTTTTTTCTCAAAACTGTGTGTTGAAAAATAAGTGCTGAAAGTATATTATTAAAAGCAATTGTGTATTTCTAGAAAAAAGGCTCAATCATGTAAATTTTTTTTTGAAGGAATATTTCATTTTTTTTTTTTTTTGGTTTGCTGTGCTTTTGATGTATCATGTAAATAGCTGTAACAGTTTGGTCATTATGTGGAGGTTTTCCAAAAACAACAGAGGCCAACCCAGTGTTCTCCCCTTTATTTTGATCTAATATTTTGAGGTGAAAGGAGTATTCCTGTTTTCAGTAAATTATATGTCAGGCGGATGTGTATGCAGTGAATATTGATCTGTAGAGTCTTTAAGTATCTCAATAGTAACTTTTTTTTAAGTTGGCAATCTTTATACGGCAATAGTGTAGCTTGTGTGTTCATACTGTCCTGGTAATGGTAGGGTGTGTGGGAAGAGCGATCGGCTTTCCACAGGCTCGGCAGGAACTGGTGATTAGAGGTTTACATGTCTCGGGTCGATGTTTGATCTGCGGTAATGGGAGTTCTAGTTGCAGGTTGTTGGCTGTTGCAGGGATGGTTTGTTGCAAGTGTGGTTTCTATTATTATAAAAAAAAAAAAAATAAATAAATAAATAAATAAATAAATAAATAGATAATAAATGTCATTATTAAAAAAAAAAAAAAAAAAAAACATCTAGTAGTTTAAAGCTCTCATTTAAAAACTTTTCTTGCTGCATACTCGGACGCTGGTACAATATGTGGTGTTCCTGGCTGTGTCTGATTTATTTATTTTTTTTTTCTCTGTGACGGGAGGGTAGTTATCACAGCGTATATTGAGTCTTTTGGTGCTGTGATTAACTTTTTCGTTTTTCAAGAAATTATCTTTCGCAATTAAAGAAATAATTTAACAGATATAATTAATCTTTCGTGCTGGGATTCAATTTTTCCTCCTTTTCCAAGAAATTTTCTTTTCAATTAAACAAATAGCTTAACAGGTGGGGGTGATTAAATAAAAAAAAAAAGAAAAATGTAAATACATGTTAAGAAATATGTAAAAATGCTTAGGAAAATAAGAAGAATAGTTTGTATAGAGATAATCCGAGGGTGAGAGCATCTTTTGTGTATGGGATCAAGATTACAAATTCCATGGGGGAATTTGGGTAAACAAAATATATTCTAGAAAGTATGTTGAAAATATGAGATTCTTTGTTCCAGTTTCACGAGCAAAGCATTCATTTTGTTAAGCTGCTTTGGGAAACAGCTGTAAATGCCATCGTTCTGGAATGCATATTGCATCTGCATAGGGAAAGCTAGTATTCAAAAATCCTTTCTCTCTTTTCCTTTTTTATCGAAGTGAAGCGTGAAACGTGACCTCGAAACAGATGGCTGAAGAAAACAGCTGATAAGCTGGGATCCCCCTTTTCACTCCGTTCTGTGACGTGAGCACAAGAATTTCCATATGAAAATCACAGGGGAGGGGTCACAAGCTGTACCTCGTGGTTTTTCTACGCATTCATTCGGCGTAGTGGGTTTGCTGATGTATCATGGGGAGAGGAAGGCGGGGCGACTGCTTTCCCCTCCCGGTTTGGATAAAAAGTGGACATTTTTAGTTTTTGAAAAAAAAGAAGCAAAAAGAAAAAAAAAAGAGGAGATCAGCCTTCTCGTTTGGGAAGTAGTGAGTACTTGATCTGATTGAGACTCGCTGGTTTTGGCGGAGTGTGGTCGTAAGATAGCTGTTTTAGGGAGAAGAGATTGGAGGCAGGTTTGGTTCGCTTGCTCGTGATAAGCAGAGGCTGATGTGAGATCTCTGGAGGCTAGTTTTTCCTCTTGATATCTAGTGGTGGGCTGAAGATAATGATGAAAGTTCGAGAGAATTTTGGGTAGTTTTTTTTATGAGACGGGTCGTAAGGAAGGTAGAGCAGCGAGTTGTAAAAGAAGGAAGAAGAAACGAAGAGTGTTATGAGAAGGGAGTGAACCGTACGAGCTATGCATGCCGGTGGTGTGTTTTCGAAAAAATTAAGCTGGTGCTATTAAGTTAATGTAATTAAGCTATATTTTTCCCTGAAAGCAAAAGTTGTCGGAGCCCTAATAAAAGAGACGAGTGAGCGTATGGCTGAAAAGCTGGATAATTTCGCTGTTCCTGAAGGAATGTACCCGGAGTGTAGAAGTATTGACGTTTCCCGATGGATGCTTTGTCCTTAAAGTGGTTGTGAAAAAAACTCTCCTCGACGCTTGGCGGAACTGTTGCAGCTAAAATACCAAATGTTATGTAAGTCAATTATTATATTCATGTCTTTAATTATTCCTGCTTCTTGTATATTGTTGCTTCACTTAAAATGTATTAATTTTTTTTAAGATAGTAATTTTGTGTTGGTATGTAAGGACGGATGGTCCAGATCAACACTAGCTTCTGTATCATGATGGTATATTTTCCCTTATTCTGCTGAAAGTTAAACGTTAAGAAATATAGTGTAATCCTACTGTAGTCTAATTAAAAATTGGTATATGTTAAAAGCTCAAATTTTAGTGTTGGTGCTCCTTTGTGAAAGTATTGTTTTTTTTATTTAATTGTGTCAGATAAAAGATAACAATGAAAAATTAATTACACTAGAGAAACAAGTTTATTTTCTTTATTTACTCTTGTCTGCGGGTAGTGTTTTTACCCATTTTTCTGAACTAGGGTTTTGCGATAGAAAAGTTAATAAGTAAAAGATAAATTTTAAGAACACAACGCGAATTTATCTTTATGGTTTGTTTTGTTTAATTCTATACGATCACCTTATCTTTCTTTAAGTTACAAGGAAAATTATATTTGGAAAACTTAAACATCTTTTTTATTATTAAGGAAATAATTACATTTGTTTTTATGTCGTTATTATTTAAAATCTAGTAATTAATCACTACTTTAGGTTTAAAGTTGAAGCCAAAGGCAACTTAAGCTTAATGAATATTATTTTCAAAGTTAAATAGATTTGAATCTTAAATTTAAAAACTTAGCCTAAATAAAAATATGATACTACAATCAGATAATTGGCTCAAAAGATATTAAATAAAAACCTCCTTTTAACTTTTAAATTATTAAAAGAAGAATTATTATTTATTTTAATTTTAAAATTATTAAAAATAAAAATCAAATTGATGCCAAAAATAAAAAAAATAAATAAATAAATAAAAAAGAATATATTTCTTTTTATGTCGAAAAAAAAAGAACGTGTAAACATTTTTTTTTATTTTATTTTATTTAAATAATTAAAATAAATTAAGAAAAGTCAGGCTGGAGAAATGGAACAACTCCACTGTAGACACCGTTGGCGAAATTTGAAATTTGACACCTAAGTAGATCGGAAGATTCTCGCCAAATCTTTACTTACACAAATGCGATAGCCATTTTAATGCTTCGCGAAAATGACAACAAAAATTTGTCGAAAGGCTCCCATGCTAAAGCTAAATAAAGCTAATAAGAAATTTTAAGAAAAACATAGTAACTGATGCTAGGGAATGAAGCACATTTACTCCATGCCTTCATATGGAAGAATAGATTAAAATAAATCCTGCCGTGCTAAATTAAATTCTGTTTTGTGCAGAATTTTATACCTATTACTTAGAAAACAAAAATAGGCTTAAATTATTATTATTTACATCCTATAGTATATGTACAGTTCAAATATTTTTACTATTTGTGAATACAGTAGAACCTCGTTAACGTGAATCTCAAGGGGGATAAAAAATTTGTTCATGTTATCAGTAGTTCATACTATCTGTAACTAATTTTTATAGAACTAAACCACGGACTTAGATACGTCCATGAACTAAACTAATCTTCATTTTAACGGGAATTGTGAAAACAGTTCATGTTAAAAGTAATTCACGTTAACAGTGTTCACGTTAACGAGGTTCGACTGTATTTTCATCGTTTGTTATGTTTTATATGCAATTCATTCGCATTTTTAAGCTAGAATTTTTTTCTTTTTTGACAACCCGACACATGTCGAATTCCTCTCACGCGTTGTCTCCTTTCTTCTCCTTTTAAAGAAATACATGTGTATTCTCAACACGTAATGTGATGAAGAATGGTTAATAAATTAACAGACGGACAACTTTTGGGAGCAATGACAATTTTTAGACAAGTACAAATAACTTGAGAATAAGATACAACTAAGATAAAATATGTTTCCGAAATTGATCAAGCTTAAAAACATTTTTGGAAATTGAATTAGTTCGAAATGAAGCACATAATAAATCATTTGAACACGCTTTGTATGTAGCATTATATACAGTCTTTTTTTTTTTTTTTTTTTTTTTAATGTTACAAGTTTTGAAACATCTAGAAACCGGAGTGAATTTCTATATATCGTGCTAATGAAATCTGTGAAACTCTTATCTATATATGCATTAGGGTGGATCAAAAACAACTGGAGTTCTGTTACTTTCATATTTTTGATATGTAATAAACAGAAAAATTTCTCTTTACTATGAGACAAGACCCCCGTTGAAATACTTTTTCAATCGAGAGAGACTAAAGACAGTCATTTGAATAAATAAATAAATAAATTGCAAAAAATAAAGGTATATTATTATTATTACTTTCAGATTCTTAATAAAAAAAAAAAAAAAAAAAAAAAAAAAGATGCAACATTAAGCAAACGCAATAAAATAATTTTTAAATCGATTAACACAATGTGTCCTCTACCTACCCTTAACACTGTAAAGTATTAAAAAAAAAAAAAAAAATTAAAATTGCTGAAAATACAAATTTTTCAGTTACTCTGAGATTTTTAATAATTAATAGCGAGAAAAAAAATTTGATATAAACAAAATTTTTTTTTTTTTTTGAACACACTTGACATTGTGAGTTTTTTTGCTTTTCTTCCCATGCTATTCCTATGGGGGTTTTAGCTTCTTTTTCCCCTCTTTTTCTACATTCTAAAGTGGCGGCGGAGTTATACTAGGCGAGTCGTATTAATCCTGGACGATAGGACCCATGCCCCAGCCCGCCCGGTTCCCGCTGTTCAATGTATTTTTCTAGTCAACTTTGTCCCCTTATTACTTCCGGTGTGAATTTTTTTTTTTTTTTTTTTTTTTCCACCGCCACTTTAGAATGTAGGAAAAGAGGGAAAAAAAGGCTAAAAACCCCATAGGAATAGCATGGGAAGAAAAGCGAAAAAACTCACAATGTCAAGTGTGTTAAAAAAAAAAAAAAAAAAAAATTCACACCGGAAGTAATAAGGGGACAAAATTGACTAGAAAAACACATTTAACAGCGGGAACCGGGCGGGCTGGGGCATGGGTCCTATCGTCCAGGATTAATACGACTCGCCTATAAAGCTTCTATCTAATTTCCCACGAAAAAAAAAAAAAAAATCTTGCCTCTTTTTTTATTTTATTTTTTTTAAGGTGCATAAGAATAGAGTACTAAGAAAATTATAAACAGCTGTAAAATGTTGAGATATAAAGGCAACATATCTGCATTTTTACAAATTCAGTTTCGGAAAAAAAAAAGGGGGGGGGACAACTTAATATGGAATAAGAAGTTATTCAGTTCGACTTTCTAATATTTAACTTGAAAAGCATCAAAGAATGACTATGGAATACCTGAAAAGGTATATATATATTTTTTAAAGCTGTCACATATTTAGAACACGAGTTAAAAGTGGTTAAAATACCAAACACATCTGCCAATTTCTTCGAAGATCCATGAAAATTTCAAATGTAAAAAATAATTTTAAAAATCCTTCCGACATGCATAGCTAGTTAAATTTATTCTTCATGAAATATATCTTTATTTAGACGCTGTTGTATTCATTTACAGACAAACAAATACATAGACAAGTGTTAAACTTATTGAGAAATAGTACATATTAGAAAATACCTATATACAAATATGAATGCATATAAATATATACAAAATTTTAATACCGAATGAAATTAGGGCAGTTCTCAAAAAGGGAGCACTGAGTTCATATCCTAACTTTAAGGCTGTATATCAATTAGATTCCCTCTTTATTTCTTACCATGTTATCCAATGGGTTTTATCTCCTTCAAAGGTGAAAATTTTCGAATTATGTTTACTTAATATTATTCTTTGAATAATATTGTAGCTTAGCGAGTTGAAGTTTAGTCTTTAAGCTTACTAAGCATTTTTTTTTTTTTTTTAAATAATCGATATAATATTTCTCTAACGTGGACCAGTTACAATTAATTTTTGTCGAAACGATACGATAGTGGTGTAATTTACAAAATACGCGAGGATAAAAAATAATATTTAAAAATGAACAATATTTAAGCGCGTGGACTCATCTCAATGGATTAATAAGAAAAAATGACGACATTTGTCTGATGACATTATTTTACAGAAAAATGCATTTTTAAAAGTTGCTTCTTCAGAACCGTTGCAAGCGTCATTCTAAACCTATCAATACTTTGAAAAAACATACAGAATATGAATTATTATTATAGATTGACTAAAAAAACACAATTATAAAAAATTTAATCGAAATAGGAATTAGTTTTTTTTTTTTTTTTTTTTTTTTTTTTACAAAAAAAATATACCAAAATTAATAAAAAGTCATCGCTAACATGGCGGAAAATTTTTAAAAGGCGTTGTGGGTGTCCTGTACTAAAATAGTACTGCCCGTGGAAGTATGAAAACTGGGTCGTGAACCATGAATTTCATTTTGAAACCTTTCTTTGGATGATTTTTGTTTCACTATTGTACATTATTAGTTCTGTTCTAATAATAATTTGGCTTCTGGTAAATTAAAATTCTAACTAGGTGGTGAAATTCGTATAATATTTATGAGTTTCAAATTTTAAAGGTAAATAAGAAAAGAAAGAAAGTGCGAAAATTTCGCAAGGGTTTGCTAGTTTTAAATATTTAGTTTACAGATCCAAACTTAGAGTCCTAAATTTAGTTAATGAAATAAAATATTTAAATTCTTTTTTTTTTTTTTTTTTTTTTTTTTTAATATTGCTCACTGTTAAGAGGCGACATATTCAAAGAGTAATATGTTAAAAAAAAAAAAAAAAAAAAAAAAAAAAAACGGTATTCGATAAACTTCATTTCTGAATGAGATATCCTTGTAAAACGAAGCAACAAAAATCCCATAGGATAACATGGGAAAGGAGAAAGAGAATCTGACTGAGGTACAGTCAACATTTTGCTTGCAAATCTCGTGATAGTACATTCAAAAACCAAACCTGCCTTTAGGAATTCTTTTCTATTTATTAAAAAAAAAAAAAAAAAAAAAAAAAAAAAATGCCTATTCGTGGTTAAACACTTTATGTAATGCCGATGTAAAATTATGCCAGGGGAATTTGCTGGGATTAAAATGTCAGTTGCTAAAGATAAAATGTAATTCATATAATGACAAATACGTAAAATCTTTTTCTTAAATAATGTAACGTTTTAGACACTGTTAAAAGGTGTTTGCTGTTCAAAATAAAACTATCCTGGCAACAATGAGTTAAGGGGACAAAGGATGTTGAAAATAATAATTTTTGTTTTATACTCTATCGCTTCTTAAAATCATATACTTTCATGGTTGGTTGGTTGGGTTTTACATCGCACTAGTGCTGCGCGATGGGCAATTGGTGACAGTCTGGGACTAACCCCTAGAGGTGGTCCGGAGACATGCCATCACAATTTTGATCCTCCACGGAAGGGACGACTCTCTCGCTTCGGCAACCCCCAGAGGTATAATTTTGATAGGAACATGGAGGACATTGCGGCCACGACAGATTTTACGTGCAGATTTTAGTGTACACGACGGTCTTTGGCCGGCTCGAGTATTGTACTCGCAATCTTTCAATCAGTAGCCGGGCGATCTACTGATTGGGCTACCGCGGCCATTGTCATGAAATCTATCTTTTTTTTTTTTTTTAATCTATAGAGTGTATTTTAAAGAAGAAAAAGTGATTTTAGAGATGGAAAATCTTCTTTTATGAGGAAAATAATACAAAATACTGCCTAGTTTCCAAATGCCCCATGCTAATTCTAAATTATTTTACATCTCTTATTTTTATTTATTTGTTTATTTACTTTCAGATACACACAAAAATGAGCAAAATTTGAAATTTTCATGAGTTTTTGTCTTGGAATTGAATTTGCGAGTTCGTGAAGAAGGTAATATTTTCTTGATTTCAAAATGAATGACTGTTTCATAAATTTTTTTTAAAGGATTGGACGAAAGCAAATTCGCAAGGAGCAATGCAGTATAAGTAACGAGTTACTCTCGAAATTTAGAACCCAAGAAAATAAATTTAAAGATTTAAATTTAGTAAAACAGTTTAAAAAAGTTTGAAAGACAAAAGTATTATGTTTCATACATTTTATAATAATTTTCTGCAAATTTTAAGTTGCCTCGATTTTGACAATTTTACCGCCCTTTGTCCCCTTAATAATAAACAAATTTAAGTCTCGTTCACTTTTTCTTTCTCACTGAGTTTGATTTCAATTCAAACACAAGAACTAATTGTAGAATATTTGTATAAATATCTTAAATTTCTATTACTTTGAACTAAAAAAACACAACTGATTCAGTGTAACCCCCTCCACACACACACACACACACACAAAAAAAATTATAACAAAGGCTTTTGCAAGAATAAATTTGAATATCACTATTTTTTATAGTAATTTTAGATTTGACTAATTATTGATATCCTTTGATATATATATATATTTTAATCTATTGTTTAGAAATTATGGTATCCAAATTTCTCTTTGTGGAAACCCTGGGTATATCTTGCTTTTAAGTATTATTTTTAATGGAACATGTGGAATATACCGGGTGTCCCATAAGTCTGTAGACATTTTAAAATCCATAAAAAAAAACAAAGAAATTGTGGAATAGAACGCGGTTTGCAGAAAAGTTATTCTCGAAACAGGAGGATTTTTTTTTTTTTTATTTATTTATTTATTTATCTATTTTTATTTATTTTTTTTTTTTTTTAAGAAAAAAAACTAGTTAAAATTTCTATCGATAGAGGACGCTGCAAGTACGCGGAATGAAAAATATACAAATCAGAGTCCTATAAATATCATGGTTTTACAATTAACCCTATTTATTTCTTATTTTGCTTCCTACGTGTGCATACATGAAGTTTTAATTGCGATGCTGACTTGGTGGATAAAGTGTTTTTGGTGAAGTTGTTTTCCTTGAGCTAAGAATCGCTGACAGAAGCTGTAATTAGCGGTGTCATAACTCTTTTGCAAACTGTAATTTGTAGTGGTAGCGAACACAAAGAATAGAATTTATGTGTCTGTAAAGATTTGCAGGGAAGTAAATATAGTTTTTCATGCAAATTTGTGATTTGTTCACGCACAGCGCCCTCTGTCGACGAAAACTTTAACTATTATTTCCTTTTTTACAAAAATAAATAAAAATAAATAAATAAATAAAAATAAAAAAATCCCCCTTTATGAGAATAACTTTTTCGCAAACTGTGTTCAAATCAATCAATTCCTTCAATTTTTATGAATTTTAAAATGTCTATAGGACACACGGTACATAGGAAAGGGATGCATATTTGATAATTATCTTAACAAAAGGACTGGTTTTGGCTTTTTGAAGATAGAATAACTTTTCTAGAAATAAATATTTTCTACTTTGTTAAGTTAAAAAACTAGTATGATGTGGCCACCAACATGACTTTCCTCTATACAATTTTACACAAAATTTATTCAGTACAAATTGTTTATTAAATTATCAGATTATTTTCCATTATAAATGCAGACGATTTTTTTTTTATCTGACAGAATTATATCACTAAATGCCGAAAGAAAGTCTTTTTTTTTTTTTTTTTTTTTTCAATTATGAGAAGAAATGCGATTTTTTTTTTCAAAGTTTTTTTTTTCGGTAAAAGAAAAAAAAATCGATAACTTAAATTGTCACATATCTATAGTTCAACCATTCGTTTTAAAGGTATTGACAAGATCTTTCGAAAGATACCCATATTGAAAATTTACTCCCCCCCGGGGGTACTTCCTCCTGGGGGGGGGGAAGCGCTACCCCCACATGCACATTTTTTTTTCCTAGTTAACTACTACTATTATCAATAATTCATATTAATTTTACAATCACACGATTAAAATAACTCTTATTATCTACATTTATACGAAATTTTGTCTTATACTGCCATGTTAAAAATTTAGAAAAAATGCAATTACAGCGCCACCTGTTGATCGATCGATCCTTAAATCTAATCAGCACCAGATTATGTCAGGGGCCATCTAAGTACCAAACTTGGTTAAATTTCGTTCATTGGTTCGAGAGATACAGCGTCCACAAAATTCGTGATACACACACACACACACAGACACACAGACAGACAAACAGACATTTTCTAAAAACAGTCTAATCGTGTTCAGGACATCCTAAAACGCGCAAATTCATCGAAAACTTGAGTTTGAAAATTTTCACGGATCCGAAACTTTCTCTCTCTATATATAGAAGAAAGTAATAATGATCAAAACAATGCTATTATTAATATTTTCGTCAAAACAATTAGATGTTTTGTATAAAGAAATCGTATTTAATGCAAATAATATAATTTTATTTGAAAGCTTTGACCTACTGATAATCAATGTCGGAAATATTTAACCTACAATCAATTAGTTAATTTTTCTCATTATTAGTTTTAGAGACCAGTAGCTGTTTTTTAATGATTGTGCATTATTTTCTAGGTTTATATATTACACTATAAAAAATGGCTTTAAATTTGAAAAATTTTAAAAATTGGTCATAGTTGTCTTTTAATAGGCCCACATTTTGAAAATGGTCTAATAGCGAAATGTAAAAATCCAAAATTTGCATTTGATTTTGGGTCGAAAAGTTGTATTATTTTGCATTATGTATCAGAAAAATGAAAAAGAAAATAGAAAAAGATATATCTAAATAAAATTCATAAAATATATAATTTTAAACACAGATGCTCGTATTCAGCAGTCATTTATTTAATAATTGGTATTTTCAGTAATAATTATTATGAAATTAAAGCAGTGTCCAGTGTGGTAGAAAATACTTTTTAAAAATGCAATTTAGTGTTAGTAGGGCGCTATGTTAGTATGCTGTACGTTACATTCTCTTTAATTTTGTTTTCCTGAAATATTTTTATTTTTAAGCACTTTTATAGTAAAATATTTTCTTTTCCTAATCTGCTTGGACACTAAATTGGTTTTAAAGGTTTTTAACAATGCCTTACAAATACTGAGTACAGATATTTGAGGAATTGTTTAATAGAACCAAAGGTATAATGTGATGTATAAATATATTTAATAGAACCAAAGGTATAACTTGATGTATAAATATAGTATTAAAAATAATATATTCAATAATTTGATTCAATAATTTTGTATTTTTCTTTAACATTTTTCAATTAACTAAAGTAAAAAAAAAGGTTTCCAAAAAAGGTTATATTATAGTTTTCAAAATAATTTTCCCTTTTCATGAAGAAAATAAACTTTTACGGAGTATTTTTTTATTCAATAAAATCTAGATATGGAATTTATTCGCCATATATCTTACATTCGTCCGTTATATTTAAAAGATCTGTTATCATCGAAAACTTTTGATGTTTCCCGCACTTTAATTTTTCTTTTCGATCAGAAAATTGCGATTCAGTTCACGAGTAACGTTAAACCAGTTATAAAGCAGCGATGATTCTCCGTGAACGCGCAAGAATTTCTTTGAGAAAATGGCCACCCATAAAGTGCGTTATATTACAAGCTATCTATTGTCAAACCGAATAGAAACATATTGCGATTTCCTCATCAAAATCTTTTAATATAACTAGTATGAAAAAAGAAAAAAAAACTCTTACAATACGCTATTAACGATTGCTCCAATGAAAAACTAGTATGATATGGTCGCCACAAGACTTTCTTCTATAATTTCCTATACAAATTCACTCAATACTAATATTTAAAAAAAAAAAAAAATCCAAGTTTTTTTTTTTTTTTTTTTTTTTGTTAAAAGTAAAAAAAATCTATAACTTTGTTTTAAATTATCACATATAGTTCAACCATTCGTTTTAAAGGTATTGACGAGACCTTTCGAAAGATACCCATCTTGAAAATTTACACCCGAGGGGGGAAGCGATACCCCCACATGCACATTTTTTTTCCTAATTAACTACTACTATTATCAATAATTCATATTAATTTTACAATCACAGGTTAAGAATAACTCTCATTATGTACATTTATGCGAAATTTTGTCCTATACTGCCATGTTAAAATTTAGAAACAATACGATTACAGCGCCTCCTGTTGAGCGATTGATCCCCAAATCTAATCTGCACCAGTTTATGTCAGGGGCCAACTAAATACCAAGTTTGGTTAAATTTCGTTAATTTTTTTTTTTTTTTTTTTTTTTTTTTTTAATTACGATTTTTTTTTTTTTTTTTTTTTTTTTTTATTCGTAAAAAGTAAAACAAAATAAATCGATAACTTTGTTTTAAATTATCACAGATTTATAGTTCAACCATTCGTTTTAAAGGTATTGACGAGACCTTTCGAAAGATACCCATCTTGAAAATTTACTCCCCTGGAGAGGGGACTTACCCCCCATGGGGGTTAACGAGGCTCTTACACGTACAAAAAAATTTTCCCAGTTGACTATTTCTATTATAAATAATTCTTGTAAATTTCATAATGATTACTAAAAAATAATTCTCTTTATGCACATTTATACAAAATTTTGTCCTACATCACCATGTAAAAAATTTAGAAAACGCGGGATGGCAACTCAACCTGTAAGGAAATTTTTACCAAAAGTTGATAGGCACTAATTTATATCAAGGTGCAACTACATACGAATTTGTATGAAATTCTGTGCAGTAGTTCCTGAGATACAGTTAACACAAAATTTTGTCACACACAGAAGGACAGACAGACAGACATTTTCTAAAAATGGTCAAATCGTGTTCTACAGCTCTCAAAACGTGTAAATCCATCAAAAACCCGAGGTCGAAAATTTTTACGAATCCAATACTTTCTTCTATTGAATATAGAAGAAAGTAAAAACTAATATGATGTGGCCGCCAAAAAACTTTCTTCTATATAATTTTAAACAAAATTCATGTAATGCAAATTATTTATTAAATTATTAAATTTTTTCCATGATAAATGCAGACAATTTTATCAGGCAGAATTATATCAGTAAGTACTGAAAGAAAGTTAATCTTTTGCGAATGTGAGAAGAAATACGATTTTTTCCATTAAAAAATGAAAAAAAAAAAAAAAAAAAAAATCGATAACTTTGTTTTAAATTATCACAGATCAACCAATGAGACACAGGCCAACAATCAATATGGTTCAGTCATTCGTTTTAATGATATTGACGAGATCTCCCAAAAAACACCCGGGGGGAGGGGGGGGGGTTCTTCCCCATGCAGAGGGGGGAAGCGATGCTCCCACATACACAAACTTTTTTCCTGTAGTCTACTACTATTATTCTAAAAAATTCATAATTTTGCAACCACACGTTAAAAATAACTCTCATTATGTATATTTATACGAAATTTTGTCCCATACTGCCATGTTAAAAAGTTTGCAAATTAATAAAACTTTCGTTTTTTATACCCAAAACGCTAATAATTTCTTTAAAAAGTAAAAAAATAAAGTCTTAACATTTGGGTACAAGTTTTTAATGATAAAGAAAAAAAAAAAGAGAGAGAGAGAGAGAGAAAGAAAGATATAAAAATGAATAAAATTAACATATTTAAATGCATTTTAAATATACAATCACTATTTCTACTAATTGAACAAAAATAAATAAGTAAATAAATAAAAAGTGTAGCCGACATTTTTAAAATACCATGGGTAAATCGAACTCACAATTTAAAATTGAGGGAACATCAGCTTATGTTTTAAACTGGAATTTCCTGTACATAGTGAAGATATTATTTGTATTTAATATTGTTAAATTGAAAATGTACTTAAAGAGAGGTTTTATTCATTGGTGGTAATATTATTTCGTAAAACGGATGAGTTTAAATTAATGGGTCAAGGCGAATATACTATGCATACATAGATAGATAGATAAATAAATAAATAAAGGCGAATTTCGCTGGCAGTAGATTATGAAAAGTCAGTTGTTCACGGCAGGGGGAGAAGATACAACCGTTTGTGTTCTTTTACACAGTTTTACATTTCTAAGAACAGATAAATGAAATTAGATAATGTGGAATTTAATAATAATATTACCCAGTGCAGTAGGTTATCGTGAGAAGAATTGTTTTATTATTCCTTTCCCCAAAATTTGACATTTGTTCATTAATTATCTACTTAATAATAAAGGACCAAGTTTCTCGTAGATAGCACTAATGTCAGATTTAAAACTTTGTATACAACTAACGTCAAAGCTGTAATAATGTACTGATATGAAGAAAATACATTTTTCCCCCCTTGGTTTGGAGGAATGAATAAAGCAGTGGAAAAGGGATTATTTAGCAGGGGGAAATAAGTATAACAATTACAATAACGTATTGAGTAAAGCAAATTTTATCCGTAATTTAAAACGAATTAAGTAAGTATAATTTAAAAGAAAATACATAATACTATAAAAAAAGAAACCACCAGTTCTCGATTTAGCGGTTCTTATTTTTATTTCCGTGGCATGCGATAAACCATCAAATTGCGTTGAAACGTTTAACTAAATTACAGTAAAACCTAAAAAAAGTTAAAATAATTATAATAAATAGAAAATAATTTAATAATACTTTTAAAAGTTCAAGAACTTTTTTAAAGATACTGCGCTGTTGAGTACACTGTATATGATCTTCATGACAGAGATTTTCGTCCATGAATCCCGACGTGATTTTGAATACTGGAGGAGGTGTGCTAATGCTCTGTGTATTTTCCGAGTAACTCCTCTCTTCCGCATGATAAGTAAGTATACGTTAAGTAAATTATTTTATTTATAAACATATTAAAACTACATACTGAAATTTCTTTTCTTTCTTATAAATTTATATTAAGTAAAAAAAATCATAAAAAAATACTTTGAGCATTAAATTAATAAGTTTCAAATTCGTTTTGTCAAAATGAAGATTTGGGGCAGCACAACATTTTTTTCAACCATAACGTAATATTGTCGCCAACAATGCACAGTTTCTAATACCTATATACACTGAAACCTGTATATACTTATTAAAATCGTTTAAAAAGAAATAGAAAATTTAATTTGAGAAAAAGAAATCGTAGTTGACATATGTTCAAAATGGCATTTATTATCACTACTTTTTATTGAATTCCATGGCATCAATTTTCTTCGATTTAATATGTTAACGATTAGAGAATCATTATCACAAAGCAGTGGTACAAATGAAGTCTTTTTGGAAAAATGGAAAAGTTGACAGTCATAGTAAATAACTATTTAAATTTTAATTAATTTTTCTTGGTGAGGAAAAAAATTGAGCAGAACGTTTTTCATTGAAGCAATTTACAGTTGTGAATGCAAGTGACATTATTACTCTGATTATTTACTTTAGATTTACAAAATAGATTATCAGGATTTTTTAGGACGGGGGACTATTAGTTTCAGTCTGGAGATTTTGTAGACCAAATTATGTAACACCGAAATAAATTAGGAATGTCTGTCCTATCGTTACAAATTTGATACCAAATAAAAAGAGCTATTTTTCTGAATCCAGGGGTGCAAACAGTTTTTTTGACAAGACAATTAGATTTTTTAATTTAACTGAAGTACAAAATTTAGGTGGCAACATCTCATTCTAATTGATTACAGTCATTTTTAAAAGTGTGTGACCCAGTTTTACGGTCAAAAAATTAGGTAAAAAATAAATAAAAATAAAAATTTTACAGATTGAAATTAATAGTCCTCAGCACTAAACTAAATTCTGTCTTTGACAGAATTTTTAATTATTATTATTATTATTATTTTATTTTTTATTCTCGAAAAGGTTAAGGAATGTAAAACATGCAAAAAAGAAACTAGAATAAAATACACATACGTTTTCCGCTTAATCAGCTATGTTAATTCAGTTTTGACTTGCACTATCCATTTTCAGTTTTCAAATCAAACAAGGACATCCATTTGTAAATTCGTATGACTTACCTGAAATAAAGAAAATATTTAATAAATTTTTTTGTTCTTCAGTACATAGAAAATAAAAAAAATATAACTTCAAGAAAATATATGCTCATTCAAAAAACAAAATTTATTTAAATTAAAAGAAATCTGACAGGATAATGAAATAAAATGTAATGGAAACTATTTCTGCAGGCAAACCAATACCAAGAAGAAAAAAAGATGAGGTAAGATTCAACACCAATTTAAAATCTGTTACGCTTCTTCGTTTCTACTATTTTCATAAACTAATTCTTAACAATATATATGTTGAAATCTACATACTATATGAATTATCTATGGCAAATAAATTATTTATACTAAAAGTTTTTAAGTTTGTCTGTGTGTGAAAACAATATATAAATGAATAAATAAAAGAAACTAATAAACAATTACTTATGATTAAGAGATAAAAATTTGTGCAAGAATTATTTCAAAAATGAATAAATTGAACAATGGATAACAACTAACTATTACTTGGGATAAGGGAAGATTAATGTAGTACATTTATTCTTTGGAAAAAGAGGGGGCAGTCTATATAAGAATGCAAATGAAATAATTCAGAAAATCTAAACAAAGTAAACAAAATATGTTTTGTAAAATATTGCTGAATTATGCAAATTTCATGTTAAATCTACATATTTCTATTATATTTCTCACCTTGTGAAAGCAAATTTGCAGAACCTTAGTAGATAAAACCTCTATAAAATGTTTATGAAAAATTTAATCATGATATACCTATCTATTTATGGAACATCTAATTCTATGTCTGCATGAGAGATCTTTCTAAAGGTTTCTAACTCGTATTCACAGGATTTTTATAGAAAATAACGTAAAATTTTAAATGTGTAGTCCAGTGAAAGCAAACTGCTTTCGAGTTTGGTTTCTGCCATCTAGAGATATTAGAACGTGCCAACACAGATGGGTATATTACATTCGGAGTCTTAGAAAAGAATAATTATGATCTACATTTTACGTATAACCATGTCATATAATTACGAAAACTGATTAAGTCGGTCTTCGTAATATTTAAAGTCTTTAAAGTCATGTACTGTGAGAGGCTTTACTAGCCTCAGTAAAGAAATGTGTTTCTGTAAATTCAACAACTATTGCTTATCAGAGATATACAGGGTGGGCGGTAAGTCCGTAAATAGTTTAAAAATTCATAAAATCCGAAAAAATAACCGAAATAAAAAACGGTTTGCAGATTTAACATAAATAAGTCAAGGGATTTTTTTTTTTTTTTTTTTTTTTTTTTTTTTTTTTTTTAGATAAGAAAAAAAAAAAAAAAAAAAAAAAAGTTAAAAAAATAGCCGATATGTGGCGGTTCGTACATATGTCAAAGAAAAGACACGTAAATAACAAAAATAATGTTACCAAATCATTTATTATAGTACTATGACACATTGCAGGTGTGTCACAAATCCAGCAACGGCATAGTGCAGTATGTCCTTCTGCATACATGACAGCTCTTAACGAATTGCATCTTTCAGTTTCGACATATTCGATGGACGAGATCCTTATTCGCTTACATGGGATGCAACGGAGAACTAGTTCTGGATTAAGAGCGTAAGTATTTATAATCGCCATTTGCATATTTACAACTAAGTCATTCGCACCAGCACCATCTGTCGGCTGTTTTTTTTTTTTTTTTTTAATCTTAAAAAAAATCCCGTGACCTGTCAGTGCTAAACCTGCAAACCGTTTTTTATTTGGGTTATTTTTTCGGGTTTTATGAATTTTTAAAGTATTTACGGACTTTTTGCCCAAGCTGTATTAGACAAAATTAATCAAATATAATATTTAATACAAATATACGTAATTTTATATAAAATATTATGCATAAAATATTTGAATATAAATGTAATTTTTACTTAGCGATATGAAACTATTTTTGAAATTCAGCGTCATATAAAAATGTTATTGTAATAATAAACTATTTCTTTGCCATCATACAAGAATAACAGATTTTTCTTTGAAGTATTGCGAAATTTTTCCAGATTTATAGTTTGTTTTGCTGCAATAATAACACCTAACGAAAATTGACTGGTTAGGATTTCATAAAAACAGGCTATACTTAGAATACCAAAAAATATTGAGCATTTTTTTTTTTTTTTTTTTTTTTTAAGTAGTCAAAATTGGTTCTATATTTTTTTATAATTATTTATTTGTTTTATCTTCTAATCAAAATCTGGTATGAAGGCCACAACATTTTAACAAGGAGTGTCATTAACGTATTCTTGGGAAAACCACTGTCAATAATAAAATCAAACAAAATACTTTCATCCAAGCCTCTCTCTTTTACCCAGTAATTGCGACTATTAAAGTAAAAGAACAGTGTATTCATTGTTAATCAATCATCTTCTGGGATTAATTAGAGTCTCATTAGAGAAAATTCGAACAGCGTGGTGTCTCATGACGATACGCTTTGTTAGGACTAGGAATTGATCTCCCCCGTTGCCAGAATTATTTACTGTCGTAACTTCACGTGATACATGCATAAATTATATATAGTGCACAAAAAACTAATCATTTGTCAATATAGCAATATTACTAGGAATAATAAAAACATCTTTGTTCCTTTTCTTTTTCGTTTTCTTTTGTTTTTTGCTTAGTATGAAGATCTGAATATTTTACCAGAAATTCAAGGTTAAAAGAGAATGGAAAGCAATTTGGTTTCATAAGCAAAATCAATCTTTTCCTGATAGAGACTAAAAAACCAGGCTGTTGAAATAAGTACATATATATATAACCTTACAGCATAATAAAATAGTAACGTCTGCCTATCACGAACGTGATATATATATCGCGTATTTCAAAAGTACAATTGTAGGATAACAAATATGTTAAGTATTTGATTCTCTTTACTTCTGCCCCACTAACATTGAGGTCCTGAAATAGCTCTGATATGTTTTTTACATGAAGCATAATGTGACTTACACTAATTATCGCGGTATTATAAAATAAAATTGAATCAGTAAAGAGAATACAATAAGCATATATTAAATCAAAAGTTAAAAAAAAAATTGTGCATTTTTATTTTTTTTAAGTTTCTGTTCTAACTTATACTTTTTCTTAGGAACATTTTCCAAATAGTTCAAGAACTTTTATGTAAGACCTTTTATTTCGAATTTTTTTTCGATAAATTTTACGTCACATATTTTAAAACAAAAATGTTCTTATAAAATTATTTAAAAATAATTTTAAACCATACTTTTAAAGTTACTTTTAAATTAAAAGTTTGGACAGGACGTTTAAATTACAAAATTCCTGGGAAGTCACTCTGTTGTTTCTAACTGTGGGAGATAGAAACAAAGATGCAAAGATACAAAATACTCGATTCATTTCACTCTTCTGAAAGTAGGAAGGGGAGAAATTACTATCCGCTAAATGAAGTATATAAGATTTCGTTTCTGTGTGAGTGTGTATGTATTTAAAAGTTTTTCTTAAGAAAATAAGTGTGTGTGTGTGAAACTTGGAGAAATGATATGAGTGTGAAACAATGCTGCTTTCAGTGAATCCAAATTTCAAGAGACAGGATATTAATTCCCCCCCCCCCCTTTATCGCAATACAAAATATTCTAAGTAAATAATTCAAGTTAAGACTTGACTAATTAAACCAGTTGCTGAAGTTAATTATTTTCTGCTAATATTTTTATTTCATTTCAGCTTTTAAATTGTAAAATTAAGATAACTCTTTTTACCCAGCGAAAAATGTTTTGAGGGATTTGCAATCAAGTTTGATGCATTAGAAGTAACAGAATCAAATAATAATAACAAATAAATAAATAACAAAGAACAAGGAATAAAAGTAGTTCACTTCTTTATTTACGTGTTTCTTGAACATAAGAAGAAAACACCACTAAAATTACCGTATCCCCAGATTTCTTCCCGATGATCACACGTCAATCTCTCACCAATATGATTGTGAACACATATGTGAGAACTGATAGTTAAAAAAAATTTACAGTAGGAACTTCTATTATTAGAGAGTTTTTATTTTTTTATTTTTTTATTTTTTTTTATTGTGACGACAGCTCATATTTACCGAACTTTTATTAAAATGTTATTTTAATATAAGTTCCTTATGAAAGAGTTAAAATGAAACTTTTTAAAAAAGTTCACTAACGGTTTCGAACCCTGATTAGATCAATTTGCCACACAGAAGCTGATGTACAGCTAGCACACCAATCGAGTAATACAAAACAGTTACCATTTGTACAATGTACGTTAAACTCAAAATTGTAGTTTATGTCACTCTCTACATTAGACCTTCAGTTACAGCATTTATAAAATTGATGTTCTAATATAATCAAATCTTGTTCTGGACATTTTAAATCGAGTAAATCTTTAAAAAGAAAAAGAAAAAAAAGAAAGAAAGAAACGTTAAAATTTTTGTGAATTTAATAGTTTATTATTTTTTTATTTATTCTGTTGCTTTTGTAACAAACAAAAACACCAGAAACAAAAAAATTACGAATAAAATTATTTGTCAGGATACCAAAATTTATTGCATGATTCCACACTCCTTTGTAAACCTTCTAAGTATGAAATTTCTAAATTATTTATCACACACTCAGCAATTTATTTTTATTGATAGACTAGAGAATACTGACGATTATGTTTAAATTTTCGCCAAATCCTTTTATAAGTAAAACCACAAGTGTTTATATTTTTAATACATTCACAGAAGCATAAAAAAAATGGAATAAAAGAAGTTTTTGAAAGAGAATATTTTATATTGCATCATTGATGTTTCAAATACACTAGAAAATATATACTGCCTTTATCTAGAACGAATAAGTAGTCATTTTCTGAATTCCTAAACTAGAAATGTAGATTTCCGAGTTATGCGTATAAGGTAAGCAAATGAATTGAATAGAAAAAAGGATCTAGAATTTGTAGTCTATTCTTTTCTAGATAGTGAAACAATATTATGAAAGCTATGAATATTAAGAATCCTTTATATTGCGAGAAATTCTCACTTGATTTCCTAGAATTGGGTCATGAACCAAAATTAGAGTTACTAAAACTTGTTCCTTGTGTTCGCATTTACTTGCAAAGATTTTTAAATAAGTTTGACCACGATAACATAGCGTTCTAGGATTCTAACAGGAGTTTTTAGATCTCGCTGGCATAAGGAACTAGAGTTTATAGAAGGATGATATGAAATTATTGTTACTAGAGCCACAACTTAGTTTCTAGATGCCAGTCACATTTTTTTTTTTTTTTTTTTTTTTTTTTTTAGTGTAAAACAACACTTTAAAATAAATAAATAAAAGCAATTCGTCAAAAAGTCCTGGATCACCACGCATGATGTTAACTACCATTTTATACTGATGAAGAAAGAAAAAGATTAACAGTTGAATCAAAGTCAAAGAGTGATAACAGCGACTATTTTTTAATGTAACAGAAGCACTTTGAACATTTCCATATAATTTTTAAGGTTTATTTCAGTCTATAAACTTCGAAAGATCGGAAAAGGGGGTGGGGGTTACATAAGAAATTTACGGGGATTATGTATAAACTTAGCATACAACCATTCTCATAACAACAATAATTAAAAAAAAAAAAAAAAAAAAAATCCGTCCCTACCTAATTTGAACCCAAAGTACAATTGAAAATCCCAAAACTTATTTTTGTTAGTTCAAACTTTTGTTAACTCAAATTTTAACTCAATTTGAGGTAACTGAGCTGCTTCAAAGCACACACTCTGTAGGAAAAGAAGGAAAAATTCTTTAGCAAGATTTATACAATTCTATAGCATGGTTTTGAAATATATATTAGATTAAAGGCAAAAGCAGATCTATCTTAGTCAAAGCGGAACTGACTGTAACAGAACTTGAAAAATTCCACAGAAAGACAGTGAATCTCGCCCTCCCCTTTTTCCTCCCACGAGGGATAGCTAAAAAAAATTTCTTCGAGCTCCGGTCGAGCGCCGAAGTGTCGAGAAAAAAATATATATATAAATAAATTGAAGGTATGTAGCATAGCACAACTGTATATGTATAAAGAATATTCCACAATTCATCTGGCTTTTGTTATAACTCTTTAAAGGGCTGACCGTCCTAATAACCAATTATAATAAGAAAAGCGTTTTTTTTTTTTTTTTTTTTTTTTTAGTGTTTAATACTTTAAATAATTTTTAGATATTTTTTCAAATGTTCTTTAAATAAAGGAAGGTTTTTTTTTTTTTTTTTTTTTTTTTTCCCGGTGATGGGGAGGGCAGTAGTACATTACCTCTCATTTGCCCCTGTGCTCGGTAGAGAAGTATAAAATATTATATTTATTATCTGGTTGATTGTTTACTCGGTTTAGTGAAAGGAAGTCTCTGTTCTAACACCACTTTGAAAAACAAGTCTTCAAAATTTTGAAAACAAAGCATTTTTTTTTTTTTTTTCATTACATTAGGATATTTCATTTTATTACAATAATGTAAAGAAAATAATATAATGTTGTAAATGCAAAGTCAGCAAAAATTGTGCAGAATTTTAATTATGTAATTCTCAGAGCTTCTTTAAATTTAAATTACAGAAAAGGTGGAATAATCGATAAAATCTTTTTTTAACCTTTTTTTTATTACATTATGAAACGAACAAAAATATTATGTCATGTTTCCAAAAATAGTATTGCATTGGAAATGGATTAAATAGCCTATATAATATAATCCAAAAACGGGCCTTTTTTTTTTTTTTTTAGGACTAAGAGGACTACTAGCTTTAATCTAGGTAAAAACGTCGTCGTACCAGTTTTGTGTAGCACCAAAATAAATTAGAAATATCAGTCCTATCGTTACAAATTCGGTAACAAATGAAAAAGGCGATTTTTCTTAATCCGGGGGTGCAAACAGCTTTTCGACACCATAATTAGATTTTTTAAAATTAACTAAAGCATGAAATTTAGGTGGCAACACTTAATTTTAATTCATTTTAATTCATTTCAGTTATTTTAAAAAGTACGTGGCCAGTTTTACGATCATAAAATGAGATAAAAAAAAAATAAATAAATAAATAATAAAAATTTCACAGATTGAAATTAATAATCCTCCGTACTAAGCTAAATTCTGTCTTTGACAGATTTTTTTTTTTTTTTTTTTTAAGAAACTTTTATGTCTTGATGAACATACGTTTTATTGAGATACAAATGAAGGCAGGTAATTAAAAGAAATGCATATGATCACATGTGACAGCTACAATGCATTTCGAGCATTACTTTTTAGAGATGATCTCAAAGAATCTGTTCCTTCTTTAACTTTTTACTGGTTCCGTTTTTGTTTTCGAGACAAAATATTCGATGAAACACGCAAGATAAAATTTCTCTGAAATATATTCTGTATAATAGTATGTTTTTCATACGTCTGAAGTTTCACAATAATTCGTCAATTTTTTTAATGGATATCTGACAAAACGTTTAAAAAAAAAAAAAAAAAGTGCGATTATTTATGGCAAAATAACAAATACGAGTTTTAGATTTTGATAATATTTTGTAGAAAACATTATTTACTGTAGATATTCCTTTTACTAACAATTTTACATTATTATTATTATTTTTTTTTAATCATCAATATTAATCTAATTTGAAAGAAAAGAAAAGAAAGAAAAAATAAATAAAAATTTTGCCCTAAACAGACTTTAATTTTGGACGAGAGGTTTTTTTTTTTTTTTTTTTTTTTTTTAAGTTTGATGTTGCAGGATATTCTGCTTTATTAAAATCTGTCTGAAACAAAAAAAAAAAAAAAACCAAGGGTGACGATGTACCCTTTTTTTTTTTTCTATTCTTTTTCTTTCCCTGCTGTGGCTGAAATAAATAGTTCCCTTGTTCTAAAAGAAAAGTCTTCGAAAAATTCAAGCATATACGTAATATTTCATTTTTAATACACTTGAACAGAAAAGATTTAAACGCATTGTAAGAATTTGCTTTCTAAGAAATGTCATTTCATTAGTGTTTGCGCACGTGGGTAAAGTGTGCGTATGAATGTTTATATGTCTCTGCATGCACAACTATATAGAAAATAAGGCATGTGACTTTTCTCTATTTTCTTTCCTTTTCCAAAGAACTCCAACTCCAGAGACCATAAGGGAAATACCTGCTGTGTATGTTTTTCTCCAAGGCCGTATTTGCCCAAGCATATTTTCAGTCGCGAAGGAAACAGCTGGTAGATTTCTTCAGAGAATTCCAAGCTTTGTCACATAGATGCCAGTTGCATATTTTGCATCGATTTTGCAGCAGAGTTTTTCAGTTTTACGCAAGAAAACACAAAATAATTCTCCAGGATTTTTCAGTGCCAAAACGTTTGTTCGAAAGAATTTCTTTGAGACAGTGAAATTTCAAATGGAAAAACAACTCAGTATTGTTCCTCCTGATATTACTCATGTTGCTGAAAAGATTTTTTTTTTTTTTTTTCCTTTAATTTAATAAGATTTTTTTTTTTTTTTTTTTTTTAGAGTATATATTGTACATAAAAAATAAGAATTATACCTTTTAATAAATGTAAGCCAAACATGTCATAAGCTAATACGAAAAATTCAATATCATTACTAAGTTTCATTCAATATGATCTTCTTAATAATAAAATCCCAAGTTTCCCGAAACTACCGCTGAAAATGATGTCATAGTTAAAACAGTGCATCGGAATAAAAAATGAAATAAAATTTTATCTGTGTTTTCCATGAGTGTACTTAATAAATTTTTTTAAACTAATAATAGTTTAACAGAAACACTTATATCACAATTGTGACAACGTACCGAGATAAAGTAAATAAAACTCTATCCATGGTTTGCTCAGTTTTAGAAGATTTGTTCCTTGGTTATCAATAAATAGAACAATTTCTATTTTTAGAATAAACTCTTTTCTTTGCTATTCGAAATTGTAATACGTCAAGAAAACTCAATAACAATAATAAATTAAATATGTAGAATTCAACTACGTCACGAAAATTATTAATATAAATAAATAAATAGACAGGTAGTTATAAAATTTGAATTAAAGTATAACGATGTCATTTTCTAATTTCATGGAGACGTTCTGACATCAAAATACATGAATATCATGATATACAGATGGAGTCATTTGTTTTAAATATCGTAAACGCAATGTTTGATAAACTACAAGAATAAGGATAAATGAATTTGTATATACCATGTGTAAAAATCTAACGCTGGACGGAGGCTGGCCGATAAGTTATTAAATATTTGAAAAATATTTTTTCTTTTTTTTTTTTTTTTATTCTGCATTAACTGTATTGTTCCAGTTAAAAAAAAAATCATCGAAGCACGGACAATAATTTTAATCCTTACTAACGAAATAACATAGATTTACTAATTTAATAAATGAAATCTTTCTGAAAATTTAATTATGTTTTAACAAGCTAGTTTAAATTTCTGATTCAATAGGAATACCATGATTTCATTATACTTTCAGATACCGCTTACAAAGTGTATACTGAAAGTTTTATTAACCCCTTCGGTCCCCATGCACATTGTAATGTACATAACACTTTTCGTGCTGTATTTTATGCTGTATAGGTTTAAACTTCGTTTCAACACCTAATGTACCTACAAGTGATCATCTAACATGAAAGAATAACGTCTATAACGCCATCTGATTTTTGTGTGTTGAGTTATAGTGCTTCTTATGTGAGTAGTTTGAAATTCGAATGGCCGTGACAGCAGTAAGTAGCAAATATTGTCGGTTTTTCTTTCTTATTTTTTCAAATGAATGTCAAAACATATACACATCACTAAAGTATTATGGTTCTACGTAATAATGAAATTGTACAAAAGATATTTACTTTGGCTTCGTATTATAACCTCTATAAAAAATATGTACATCCTAATGTACATCCTGTCCCAATCAGTGGAAACACTGTACAAAGTTTTCGATTTGAATTTTTTGCGAGTAATAGTTAGACATACAATTCTTGAAAATATTTTTGCAGATTATTTTATCCTTCAAGATGAATAAGAAACCAAATAAATCTGATTTAGAAAATGAAAAATATGTAGATAAACTATTAGAATTGTTGGAAAATGGGGATGATTCGGATATTGATGACATAGAAGAAAGTGAAGATGAAGTTGGTGAAGATGAAAGAGTAAGAAGAGAACGGGAAGTTGAGGAAATCGAAGACAGTAGAGAAGATGAAATTTTAAATCCAGAGCCCATTACAGAAGGTTTTCGAAATAAGAAAAGAGTACGATGGAGGAAACAAACACCCGATGTACCAAAATTCGAATGGATAGAGAATGACAAAATTGGCGATTCTATTGTATTGGATCCTATGCAATATTTTTCTAAATATATAACAGATGAAATTTTTGAACAGATGGCTGAATGTACAAACATATACGCACTTCAAAAAGGACAAACTCGATTCAAAACCAACAAATGTTATTGAAATTGAAACTTTATTTGGATTACATATTATGATTGGATGTCTAAATAAGTTCCCACGCATACGAATGAACTGGAGTTCCGTCCTTGGCATAAATGTTTTCTTGGAAAACATGTCAAAAAATAGGTTCTTTCAACTACGGACGATGTTACATTTCGTGAATAATTTAGAAAGGCCTAACTCTTGCACAGATAAATTTTACAAGGTCAGGCCTATTATGGATGCAGTGCTAAAGCGCTGTAAGGAATTAGAAATTAGACAAAATATTTCCATAGACGAACAAATGATCCCATTTACAGGAAAAATAAACATGTTGCAATATGTTCAAAATAAACCATGTAAGTGGGGATTAAAAATTTTTGTATTATGCAGTCCAAATGGACTTGCCCACAATTTTATACCATATCAAGGTAGTACCACTGAAATAAACAGAGACAACGTGAAAAAATATGGCTAAAGTAGTGCAATTGTTTTAGAATTACTAGAAATCGCAAAGAAAGAAGGTCATACAGTGTATTTTGACAATTATTTCAACTCTTATGCTCTTCTTCTGTAATTATTGGAATTGAAAATGTATGCTGCTGGTACAGTTCGTATGAATAGCTTTTATAAACCACATTTTATATCTGATAAAGATATAAAAAAGAAGAAATTTCCGAAGATCTAGTTAGAAGATCCGAAGATCTAGCATTATCATGGTAAAGTGGCTGGACAACAAACCAGTTCATATGGCTTCCAACTTTGTTGGCGTGTGTTGGTGTTTAGGATTAAGGCCGATTGACTACTGTAGGTCCTGGGCCTGAGGGGGAGTGCCTTCCGTGGAGGTCTTTCTAAGGGATCCTAGCCCGTATTTACGCAAGTTTCGGAGAAAACCACGGAAAAATCCGAACGGCTAGGCCGACGAGCGCGACCTGGGATCGAACCCGGCACCTCACGTCTACCAGCTTTGAGCGCAGAACCGCTCGGCCGCTGGTGGGCCCAACTTTGTTGGCACTGGAACAATTGATAGAGCAAAACGGTGGGATAATCAAAAATCAGCATATATCGAAATTGATAAACCTGAAGTTGTTAGGCAATATAACAGCAACATGGGAGGAGTTGATCTGCTCGATATGTATATAAGTTTATATCGCATATATATTAGATCTCGAAAATGGACTCTTCGAGTAATTATGCATTTTGTGGATTTTGCTCTATCTAATAGTTGGATAAACAAGATTGCATCGAAGCTAAAATTCCTAAAAAAGATATTATGGATTTGTTGGAATTTCGTATGCACGTTTCCAAAAGTTATATTTATAAGAACAAGCTTGTAAATGTAAAGAAACTTGGTCGTTTTTCAAAAAGTGAAGGAGAAATTACACCGGACAGCAAAAGAAAATTTCGTTGCTGTGAGAAAAGACCAATAAGAGAAATTCAACACGATAATGTGGACCATATGCCCCAAATCGATGATAAAAAAAAAGCAACACGATGCAAGATGCCATTATGCAAAGGAAGGACACATTTTTATTGTGACAAATGTCGTGTCCATTTGTGTTTAGTAAAAGAGAGGAATTGTTTTGAAAGATTTCACAGAAAATAATAATTATATATATATAACTGCTTATTCAAAAGCAATTATTTATAATATAATAATAAATTATTTATAAAATAGTAAGAGAAATTTTTTTTCATACAAATATCACTCAAGATCTCCTATGATACAAATTTTGAATAAGGACCATATGTCCATTAAAATGTCCATTTAAAAATTATATATAAATGAGTAAATATTTTTGTAAAAAGTATGTTGTTGCTTTCATTCACATGAATTAAGTTAATTTTAGTATAAAAATAATTTTTTTCTAAACGACAAAAAATTCGGGTCTGAAGGGGTTAAGTAACTAGCAGGCTTTGCCCGCTTTGCTGGTCACTATATTTAAATGAATTAAAAAAAGAATCATTATTTTTTTATATCGTTCTACAAATTAAAATTAAAAAGAAGATACACCGAAATTTCTTAAAAACTTCGCTTCGGGCCCTCGCTGACTTCGTCAGAAATTACTTCATCGCAACGTCTAGGTACTGGATATTTTAATTTATAGAAATGTCAATAATACAGGAAAAATTGCATTAGTCATTTTCTTTTTGATAATAAACAGAACGGAAAACGCATCATATTTTACATGGAGATATTTTGCGTAATTAGACCAATTTTAAACTAGTGGATCTGTAGATCAGGAGCCTCAACGTCCAATTTGCATCAGACATTTTTCAATAGGTCATTTTTACTTATTCCTTATTATATAATAGTATATATTGATTCGATCGACTTATTACCATAATCAGATACATTCCTGAGGGGGGCTGCCGCCCCCCTCAACCCCCCGTTCTATCTCTTTGTATACCTATTTGTATATCATATAAAGTGTTACGGAATTGTAAATAATTGCATTTATTTTTGTATAAATTTTTTCAAAGAGGCTTAGTAAATCGATAAAATGCTAATTTTGTGCATTTCTAGTCGTTTTAGCGTTAAAATAGCCTAATTTTCTTTTAAAAACGCATTAAAAAGCACCATATAAGGGAAGAAATGGTATTGGCGCCAAATTTGGCGACTGTTTCCCTCCTTGGCGATTTTTTTTGGCGACCTTGGCGAGAAAATCCTTATTAGGGATATACCAAATATGGAAGCTCTAATCTCATTGGCTGATGAGATACGATAATTTTCCAGAACAGTCTGTGTACGATAGAATAGTATAAAAGGAGCCTTTTTTTAGCCAAGGCGGCCAATCTCAGATCTGTGTCATTTTCGTCAAATGCTTGAGCCTCTTTGAATGAGACTTGCGTTATGTGTTATTGCTAAACTGTTTGTACTGTTGTTTTGCTGTTAACGGCTGCTGTTTAAGCTTTGTTTACTGGTTGAATTGAAGCTGATACTTGGTTTATAGACCTGTATTTTTCTGGAACTTTCTGTGAATAAATCACTGAATTTTTGCAAGTTTCACCTTTCATTCTCGGACAACTTACGAACCCCTAAGTACGCAACAATATGTATTCTTAATAAACGATCGTCTTGTATTATTTCCCTGAAATTCATAAATACCAAATTTCATACAAAAAAAATTACATAGCATATCGGAAATATTTTGCGTAACCTTTAAACTAATTATCAATTCTATGCCCACAATTTTCAACAGGAAAACATGCTTTTAAAATTCTAATAAAATTTCATTATATTTTATGGGGTGTAACCATGTTAAAATACACTTTTAAGAAATACCGACTATAGACCGTAATAGTACGAAAATCCTTTATGTATCCCGGAAAAGTAGCCACAGTCATTATAAATGCCAATAATAAGAATAAACCAAATTAATTATAACTCATTAATTTTTCAAACTAATTTGACATCATTTGGATGATTACAGTACATACTCGGATATATTTTGTGTGGTCCCATAAATTATTTAGTCTATGCATAACTTTTTTTTAAGTGAAAACATGATTTTAAGCATCTTTATAATGTATTATATGTTAACTTTATTAAGTTCAATTCAGCATAAACGCATTAAAGTGCGCACTTAAAATAAAAATTTGTCCATAGGCTCTAATTTTACGAAATTCTTTCGTGTGTCTTTGTAAACGAACCATAAACATTCTATACACCAGTAAAAACTATTCAGCTTATTTTGCATTTAAAATTAATAATTGTTCCAAATTTAACATCGTTTGGATGACTAAGTGACATTGTCAGAACACTTTTGTAAGGTCCTGTACAATAATTAGAAAGCTTAAGAGCACATATTTCTTCAAACAACATAAGTTTAAGCATCTTACTCACGTCCTCTAGTTTCATTTTCTTCATTGCAAAGTAATGATATTAAAATGCGTTTAAACGAAATTCACTCCATACGCCGTAATGTTAAGAATTTTGGCGTGTCCCTGTACACAGTTTATAAAAAATATAGCAGTAAAAATTATACAGCTACTTATATGCAAAGCTTGAACGTGTGCGTTAATTTGCAAGTCAATCGAAGGATTTTTGCGGCCGCTATTGCGGTACATACAAATTCTTCCCATACGCCGTAAGGATAAGAAAAAGTTTTGCGTGTCCCTGTACACGAACAATAAATGGAATACACACCTAACACTATACAGCTAATTCCGTTGGGCTCATGAACATGTGTACCAAATTGCAAGTCAATAGCGTTATTTTTGGGGCCGCTATCGCGGTACATACAAATTCTTCCCATAGGCCGTAATGATAAAGAAAACTTTGGCGTGTCCCTGTACACGAACTACAAATGGAATGCACACCCAAAACTATACAGCTAATTTCGTGGGGATCATGAACATGTGTACAAAATTTCAAGTCAATAGCGTGATTTTTGCGGCCGCTATCGCACGACAGACAGACAGGCAGACGGACGGACAGACGGAACCCAAAATCCTTTTGAGTCTCAACAGAGAGCCTCCACTGACGTTTCGGCAAAAATTGGAAGTCAATAGCTTGATTTTTGCGGTGGCTATCGCGGTACATACAGATTCTTCCCATAGGCCGTAATGATAGAAAATCTTTGGCGTGTCCCTGTACACGAACTACAAATGGAATACACACCTAAAACTATACAGCTGATTCCGTTGGGCGCATGAACATGTGTACCAAATTGCAAGTCAATAGCGTGATTTTTGTGGCCGCTATCGCGGTACATATAAATTCCTCCCATAGGCCGTAATGATAAGAAAAACTTTGGCGTGTCCCTGTACACGAATTACAAATGGAATACCCACCCGAAACTATACAGCTGATTTCGTGGGGCTCATGAACATGTGTACCAAATTTCAAGTCAATAGCGCTATTTTTGCGGCCGCTATCGCGCGACAGACGGACAGACGGACAGACAGACAGACACAGCCCAAAACCGTTTTGAGTCTCAACAGAGGGCCTCCACTGACGTTTCGGCAAAAATGCTTTTCCTTTTTTTCCCACTCGCATTACAAAAATATTAAAAATGAAATTGAGAAAAATTGTGCAAAAACATTGAAAGAGATTGGATCTCTTGGCGGAACTTGAAATTCGGCACTGAAGTAGCTCGGGTGTTTCTCGCCAAAATGTTGATACAATTTTGGAAAGAATCAAATTCTTTTGAATAAAATTGAGAAAATTGTGCAAAAACCTTGAAAGAGTTTGGACCTCTTGGAGGAATTTGAAATTTGGCACTGAAATAGCTCGGGCGTTTCTCGCCAATATGTTTATTTATGCATTTGCGATACCTATATCAACTCATCGCCGAATTGACAACAAAATTACAAATAATTATAAGATTAAAAAAAAAAAAAAAAAACTTTTCATATACCATGCTTTTAAATTTTCGGTTGAATCTTATATCTATAGAACTACATTAGCACTTTATCAATGCGTAGAAAATTTTAAAGTGATAATGACGTCAATTTTTTGTGATATGCATTATTTAATTTTTTACAATTTTTTAATGTTCACGTTCAATTAAATGCATTTATTTTTATGTCGACAGAAAATTAACTCTTTTTTTTTTTTTTTTTTGTCAACAATTAAACTATAACTAATATTTATTTTCATATTCTAATTAATTAAAAGCAAACTTTGCAACGTAATACATTTAATAACTTGATGTATATAGTGTCCACACAAAAAAATGAACAATTTTTAGAGCTCTTTTAAAAAGGGTAACATCTATGCAGTATCTTTTTAATATAATATGTAGATGCATATTTGTGACACATTTTTGAATAGTGTTTTTGGACTAATTTTTTTGGTATAAAAATTAATCTATAAGATTATATTCGTAACTAGTATTCCAGTTACATCAAAAGTGGAAGAGTGAGTAGTAAAGATTGTTTTCGTACGCAATACATTAACAAAAAATAACGTTAGTAATATATATATATACATATATACACACACACACACACACACATATATATTATATATATATATATATATATATATATATATATATATTTCCCCATATAGATATTACATTATTTTTATTTATTTATTTATTTTATTTTATTTATAAGTCAGTAAGTGAATAAAGTCCTTTTATAATATCTACAGTATGGTTTTCAAACAATGAGTTTTTGACGTGGGAATAAAAAAAAAAAAAAAAAAAAAAAAAAAAAAATCTATATCGCTATACAAATTTTTTTCCAATATTAACATTCAGATTTAAATTTCTTGTTAGTCAAGTAATTAATTGCATTTGGATTTCTTTCTTTTTTATATATTATCTCGAAAAAATATATCACAACTTTAAAAATTATATTAAAAGAACATTTTTTTTTTTTTTTTTTTTTTTTTTTTTATAATTTTTAATAACTAATTTCACAGTAGGAGTTCAAAGAGTTTTACATCTATGGCTTCGCAGTTTTTTAACCGAATCATTTGAAAAATTGTTTCATTTAACTGAAATAAATTCTGGTTTCTACAAAAAACATCAAATATAGTTAAAGTATTATTATTATTATTATTAAAAAAGAAAGAAATAAAGAAACATTTATCTAAATTTATTTTATAAAGAATTATTGAAGCTGTATAATACTATGCATCTAGCACAATTTGACGATTAAATAGAATATGGGTTGAATGAAAATTTTATAAGCTACTACAAAAACACCCAACAGTTTTACGCTGCTTTCATACTGCACTTATATTCACGTTATTTTTTCGTAATGGAGGGCCATGTAAAAGCTATATATATATATATATATATATATATATATATATATATATATATATATATATATATATATATATACAAATAGGAATAAATTAACAAATGAATGAAATGAAATAAAACCCCCAAAAAAACCACAGGAGTTTTCATCAGGGAGGCCCCTCCGTGTAGAGGTGAAAGAGAAGTTAGGGTTTTATGTCACCTCATTCATTCGTTAATGGTTTGTAATCCCCTTGTTGGTTATTCTAATCTTTAAACTTTTATTTTAATTTTGTAACATATAAATATTCGTTTCAAAAATTTCCTATATAAACACACACATATACAGGGGTGTTTGCATTCCGGATTTTTTATTTTATTTCTCACCAGTAATATTTTAATAGTGATATTATACATAGTGATTAACCCTTAAGTGCTGACGGCGTATAGCTATGTCAGTTGCCTTTACTGCATCGAATGCTGAGGATAAAATTTAAAGGATTTAAACACGAATGTGTAACATTCTTTAATTAAATAAAGTAATGTTTTGTAGGAACGCCAAAAGTCGAGATCTACAGCTAAAAATATAGGAATTTCAAAATATTAACACTTATTAATTTTACATTTCTATTTAAAAAAAAAAAAAAAAAAAAAAAAAAAAAAAACACTTTTTTATCAAAATTCTTCTAAAAAGTTATGTCATTCAGATTTAGATAAGGCTTACAGTGGCTTACAACTTTGATAAATGTTTTATTTCCTTTTCATAAATAAATTATACAATGATAAACATAGGAATCGTATGAAAGATACGGGAGCTTAAACTGCGTAAACAAAAGGCCGTGAAATGTCACGGATGATAATTAAAGTTTCGAACGAGGGATTGTTTCGAATGTTCAGCTTTATTTTAGAAACAAAACGTTCGGCTGATAACAACGTCTCAATTTAAAGTTCCGCGTCAGATAGAATTTTCTTGCTTCATCTTCCGGAGAGATAAATTCCCTCAGGGAATACATTCGGACGAGATGGCTAAGTAATGTAAGGCAGAATGAAAATAACTTACAAAACTCTACAGGAAGGATTTAGAAAGGAACGAATTTAAATTAAGTTTGTACTTTTGGTGCGTGGATTTTTTAATTTGCATTTATAACTCCCCCCCCCCCCCCCACACACACACACACACTTCTACAGTCGAAAACAAAAGATACGTTTTAAAACTATGGAAAAGTTTTAAACTAATCAAAAAGCTCTTTTGTCAAGTTAAATTATATTTATTTACAATGTAGTTCATTTTGGTATGAAATCTTGGACTGTCTTAGTATTTCTAAAGCAGCATTTGAAATTCATTTTGTTGTTTAAACGGTTAAAATGAAGTCAACAGTTAAAAATTGATCGTCTTCTTTTCATATTTCATTGTAAAATATATTTTTGCAGCATTTTAGATTTTAAATTTTGAAAATTAAAAAAGCTACCATCACAGAAAGATTTTTTAAAAGATTTATTTAATAAAGATTTGTTAAAAAAAAATAAAAAATAAAATTTACCCTACCTACTTTTTTTAAGCGAATGAATAGGTCCTAAATATGACATATTTTGTAATTGTATTTTTTAAGTGGGGGGGGAGTTGTTTTTTAAATAGCAGACGATATTTAACATGTAATATTTGTAGTATACCTTATACTAATATATCTAATTAAGAATTTTTGAAATCTTAGTGGGACATACGACCTAGTAGTAGTCAAAATGTTAATATTCATATTTTTTGCATTTCTGCAATGAAAAAAGAAATAAATGTATACACTGCGATAATTGTATTCGCTAGTTTTTTTTTTTTCCTAGCATCATTTAGAACTTAAGTGCTTCGTAAACAATTCTTTATTATAAAATGATAGGTTAGATAGTAATTGATCACTTAAGCACAAGATATCTAAGAAAAAAAAGAATGAGGCCAAGTTCTGAGATCGATTGATGGGATACTTAATTAGCATCTAATAAAATGCTATGTTCCGATTTTCACTTGCAACTCATACTGTAATTCTGTGTTAACATTAAAGAACTACAGAGTTGTCCAGAAAACTTAAAAAAGTAGCTTTTAGTATTAACATGTTTAGTTTAGCCTTATTCTCAAGCTGGATTTGACTCCAAAAGTTTATTCATTGAAGTATGTAAGTCATCTAAATTTGTTATATATATATATATATACAGTGGAACCTGTAAAAGTGACCACCTTGGTAAAGTGACTACCTGAGTAAAGTGACCATTTTCCCGACTAAAGTAACTATCTTCCAATTTTAAAGAGACTTTATAAAGTGACCACCTGCGTATAGTGACCATTTTAGCCTGTCCCTAGGGTGGTCACTTTAGACAGGTTCCACTGTATATAGATATATATATATATATATATATATGTATATATATATATATATACATATATATATATATATAAAGTATATTAATAAATAAATAAATAATCAAACTGAGGATAAATATAAATTAATCCAAAAACACATGAGGGGAGCCCCCTCATGTAGGGTTCTGACGAAACGTGGGCTATTTAGCCAAAAAAACACGTTTCTAGCCCCCGACTTCTGAAAGATGAAATCAAGACCATATAGCAAACCAATTGAAATTAATACAAAGCATTAAAAAGCAAATAAAATCATAAATAAAGTACAAAAATAAATATATCAATATAAAAATATAAAAATATAAGTAAATACAAGGTTAAACTTTAAAAGCAAGTAGACAACATCAAAAAGAGAGAAACCGCTTCGGTTGGTAGGAACACTTACCAGTTCTTTAATGTCACCCGAGATGGATTTAAAAAAAAAAAAAAAAAAAAAACTTAAGTTAGATTGTATTCAAGAAGATTGAAAAGTTTATCGAGTAGAAGAGCAGATAGTATATTGATATATATATATATTAATACACTTTCTATATATTTTTAGAGTTAAGTGGGTGATACGTCTAGGCATCTCTACTTATAATAAAACAAGATGCGTGTGTGTGTGTCTGTCCCTTTGTAGGCAAACGGCTAATCAGAGAGCTATAAAATTTTGCATCGAGGTTCGTTTTAACCTCTTCTGGTGCGAATCGAAGTCCAATCGCCCAATTTTTTTATCTTTTATTTTTTTATTTTTTATCATTATTATTAATTTAAAAAAATAAATTTCTGAAATGATTGACTCTGGAGTTAGAAGCGTAAATGTAAGAAGTCTTTCCATGGCCTATTACCTCATTTGGTTAGAGCGACACGCTAATGACGCAAAGGTCGTGGTTTAAATTCTCCAGGTTTACGGAAATCTCACCCTCAGCATTTCACCCTGGGATATTTCACCCTCGGTTATTATTATTATTATTTATTTATTTATTTATTTATTTATTATTATTATTATTATTATTTAATGAGGTGAATTGGATAAAGTAAATAGTTAAATAATTTTATAAATAAAAGTACAAATTACATATGTACTTTATTTTACGTGTATAACTATTGTCTGTTTTGATTTTATTATTATTATTATTATTATTATTATTATTATTATTATTATTTATTATAAAAATTTTTGCATCTGTGGATATTTTTTTGTGTTGCCATCTGCTGTCATACAGTGCCGGCAAAAGAAATCTTTACAATTGAGCGGCAAAAAAAAAAACTTTACATGTCAATTGCCGTTCTTGTCATAAAAATGTGTGGAACCCCAGTGATGATATCTAGTGTTAGTCGATCACAGACAATTTTAGGGTAGGGGCTATCAACACTCAGTTCGACTCGAGGTCTTTTAGAGTAAGGCTATATGTTCTTCGCTTCCGCCAGATAGTATTTTGTTCATTTGTTAAAAGTTTGAAAACCTACATCTGCATTTTAAAATGGAAGAGATATCTCATACTTTGACTCTGCTTGAGAAGGGAATCTTTGTGATTGATGTACCCAGAGATCTAGCAGATCATTCTAGTTGTAGCAATCTGCCAAACATATCCAGTGATTCGAGCCTAAACGGCTGCAGTTGGTAATAAAATATAAAAATGAGATGATAAAATACTGACTGCAATGTGATATTTACAATAAAAGATTAGAATGTTAAGATTTTGTCTTAAATGTTTACATTTTAATGACCTTGTAAATATTTTCTACATCTGACTACATTTAAAATGATCTGTCAGATCTCTAACTACATCAATCACAGAGATCTCTTTCTCTAGCAGAGTTTTAACACAGGAAATTTCTCTTCCATTTTAAGCTTTTTCTGACCCATTGTGTGGAGTGAGAATACCGATGTAGGTTCTCATACTTTTGACAAATAAACGAAATATTGGCCGGCGGGAGCAAAGAGCATACAGCCTTACTCTAAAAGTGCACAAGGCGAATTGAGTGTTGATAGGATAGGGAAAGGTCATCTGTGGCCGACTAACGTCATGTGTCATCACTGGGATTCGACACATTTTTATGGCGGAAACGGCAATTGACATGTAAAGTTTTTTTTTCCCTGCACAAGTGTAATTTTTTTTTTTTTTTTTTTTTTTTTTTTTTCCGGCACAGTAAAATGAAGATAATAATTTTTATCCAAGAAATATCTGTTCCAAAAAACGTAGTTCAACGTAATAGTTAAAATAAACACGAGAAAAAAAAATTGTGATTTATTTTTTACTTTACACTTTAAAATTAATTTTAAATTTTAAAACTTTAGTGTCAACCTAATAATTTTATTGCCTGTTTTAATTCCGCAAGTTAAAAAAAAAAAAAAAAAAAAATCCAGAAACTGAAGAGATATGAAACAATGTTTGTTTACTTACATTCAAGAATGTAAATTTGTTATTTCAAAAGCTACATAACTAAGATGACCAGCAGCGTTCGAATCCCGAAGACAGCTCTCGAAAACTATTCTTTGTCCACAAAGAAATTAAAATACATTTGAGGACGTCGGTTATTAAGTTATTAATGGTTTATTATAATTGTTTATTATATGTACAATAAATAAGCTGAAATTAAGTGCTTTCAGGTGCTTCGTACAGTCGGTAACAAAAGTGTCCGAACACTAGCAAAAATTCCTATGTAAAAAAAAGTACACTTCACACGGTTTTGTTAAACAAATCCTTATCGAATCATGTTCTTAGACTGATTAAGAACAGAATTCGATAAGGATTTAGTTAGCAAAACCATATGAAGTGTACTTTTTTTACATAGGAATTTTTGCTAGTGTTCGGACACTTTTGTTACCGACTGTACGTAAAAATTGCTAGCATTTTATAATTTAAGGTGATTTATTTATTTTGTGCTGGAAATTCGGGGACACCGCCGTGTTTGTCCTCAAATTCGACTTAAAAAATCTGGTCTACCTATACATAACACACGATTCAACAAAGGTGATGATTTTTTCAAGGGACTTAAAATTTGGATTCCTAATTTAACTTAAGATTTTAATTTTATATTTTTATAGACATAATTAACCTTTCACTCTGTTTAGACCTTTATATTCTATTTAGAACAAATTTCTATGGACAAACTTTTGCTTGTTATTTTGATTTCCCTCTTGTCAGCGGTATTTGATTTATCAAATAAACATATTTTCACATTAGGACTATCGTACCGCTTTTATTTACAGCCTGATTTCGGTAGATGTACGAAAAAATAATTATTCTAGTATAAAACCGATTTTCTGATATTTTAGAAATGATTTCGGGAACAATTTTGATCTACTTTGAACGACTCTAAGTGCTAAAAAATATGACTAAGATTCTGTTCGAAAATATTTTTAATGTACATGCTTCAGGACGTTTTTAGAACGATGACCTCTGTATGCAAATTAGAATTAATTTTCTTAAAAAAAGGCGTCGTGTTTTTATTACTGTAGTGAGAAATACTTCGAATTTGTTATAATTTTGAGAAAATTTTTTTTTTAGCATAACTAATTGAATTAACATGCGAGAGAATGTCCTCGTAAATTAAGAACGCTTGCAAAAATTTTTAACTGGAAGAACATTAAAGTGTGTCAATGTGCGTTGCTATATCTTCCATTGTCTCCAATTTTATTTGAGTGAATACCTTGGAAGAATACATACTTGTGTTTTACGCTGTTATGTTGACTTGGCATAAAAGCAAAATGTTTTGTCAATTAGTTATGCTTTCTAGTACTTTCTGCCTCTGCGAAAAATGTACTTCCGCGATTTCAAACTTGTGTTCCAGTAAATTAAGTCTAGTTTTAATCATGATAAATAATTCAAGTTTTGATCATAAAAGAATTATTTTGACATTAATAAAAATAAAACATTCTGATTGTGAGTTTTCGAAGAAAACAGTTCCTTTAAGACCTTTATTGAATGTAATTACTAATACGTATTTTCTTGTAGCCAAAAATTAAATATTGTGGTTACTGCAATATATACGCTAAAGATGAATAAGCGAATTGCAAAATGGCCAGTGTTTTTGAAAATTCGTCTAGTTTAGATTTTGTTCAACCGGTTATTGTAAACATATTTGGAAAATACTTTTTAAAAAATTTCGTATTTTTTAACTGAAACTTGTGTTTTTATTTAATATTTCATTTACCAAGTGGTAGGAATATTTCATTCCGCATACTAACCGAGCATTTCCACATCAAGTTAATCAAGTAACTACAAACGATGAAACAAAAACTGCGTGTTACTCTGAAAAATTCGTATATAACTTAATTTCGGTCAACAAGTATAGGATTAAAGTGTGTGTGGATGTTATGTTTATATATACTTACGCGCTTTTAACCTAAAAAACTTTCTTCAAAAAAATCACTCATCGCCCCAGTTTCATCCAACAGCTGTGAAACAGCGATTTAGTCGGGTCGGGATTTCTTTTAAAGACAGTGGAAAGGGAAATTAAACCGAGCAGGAAAAAAAATGTTTATCAAAACAGAGAAAACTTAAATTCAACTTAGATTACCGATTACTTTATTTTTTTATATATTTCTTTTAAAAGAAATTAATTTCACATTCTTATTTAAATGCCAAAATGCAATGCTGTGAATCACATAATTTTACGGCAGATTTTTGGTGGAAACGTAGGTTGGTGTTTACGTTAACAAGAATAAAAAGAATTAAGAAAGTGTCCAGGCCAGAATTCGAACCCTGGCTTTGGAAATGCCAACGCTTTACCGATATGCTCTAGTCACTTTTCGAACACACACACATATATATAATGTAAAATAATGTTTAATGCAAATGAGATATATTATCAAATGCCAGTTATTTATACATAAGATTCATTATCCAAGAATAGTTTAAATTAAACTGCATTATTACGCTTTGATAAAAAGGAATAACTACACATGCCAATAACGAAAAAGATTAAAACTATCATTGACAACAGGAAAGAATGTTCATCGATACCTTAATCTTTAACAGAGAAAAAAAATAATAACATACATTTAATAACAAATAGAGAGATCCTCAGAATTAAAGAATTTCTCTTCAGGGAAACGTATTTTCTTCACAGGGCAGAAAATCGCAAGATTTCGAAAACTATAGAGTTGTGTTACGTCAAAATTCTATAGTTGTACTTCCGATCTTGTGACAAATTTTAAAAATTTAAGAAAGTAATCATAAATAAATGTCCAAATGGTAATAATTTCAAATAACTATAAACGACGTGTCCTATGCATAGACTTATTATAACAGTGGACGGGACAATGGCAACCTTTTTGTGTGGCAAGTATTACTCATAAAAAAAAGTCACATGACACCATGAAGTATAGTAAGCCAAACTGGCCAACACTGACATTTCCTTGCCAAGCTCTAAACTCTGCTTTCTCTTACGCAGACAATATATTTTTTGAAGTTCTTTTTAAAAATTTATTTCCCTTTAAAAGTTAGATTGTTTTGAATCTAAAAGAAATTTAATCGCAAGCAATAATGATCAGATGTTCTGAAAAAAGCCCTAGAAGTTATGTAAAACGAGGATTATATTTCAGAAGTAAGATTATTTTATATTTTATTATTTCATACTTTTTAAGTAATGATTTTTGTAAAATGCTTATAATTGCTATATTTAATTCTTTAAATTAAATTAGTTTTAATATATTATACCATACATTAATTTCAAGAAATTCCATGATTATTTGTAGGAATTAAAGTGAGTCAAACCGAAATCGTAAACATTTTTTAACTTTGATGGAAAGTGTTAATAACAATATAAAAATAAATTTCGGCATATGTTGTATTTTACACAAGTTTTGCTTACTGTATCTTGTAATAATAATAATAATAATAATAATAATAATATTTATATATTCAAAAAAAAATAATAATAATAATAAATAAATAACAATAACAATAACGCGATAAATGCTGAAAAAGCTAACTTTTTCTTATAGTCAGCTGTTTCACCTTTGCCATATTTCCTTATATTCCGTAATAATGGAATGCTCCGTTCACTGTTATAATAGGTCTATGGTGCTTTGCTAAAAAAGCACAGAAAACACATTAAGCATTGAGTTGCCACCAGAAATTCAGGGAGTTGAATAAATCATAAAACAATGTACACAGAATTAACACAATTGAATTTTCCTTAGAATAACGATAAAATAAACAAAATCCAAATAGATTAAAGAAATTAAATATTACATTTTTCAGTCATTCAAATATAATTAATAAACCATTTACATATCTATTTAACTCATTTTTTCTATAACAATAATTCACTTGTAGAGAAAAAAAAAAATTACCAAAATGAATACTGCCAGCTTTCGAGAAAAGCAATAATTTAAAAAAAAAAAAAAAAAAAAAAAATCTAATTTATTTTTGCAAATTCAATTGGAAATAAATATATTAATTTTTTTTTCTATTTCTAAGCTTTTACAAATTCAAATGAACAATAAAATAATTTAAAATTAAAGAGATTAGTATTTTTTTTTTTTCAATTTAAGAGAATTATATATATATATATACAGTCGGCTGCAAAATTATTCGAGCACTAGCAATAATCCCTTTCTAAAAAAAAGTACACTTAATACTGCTTTGTTAAATAAATCCTTATCAAGTCATGTTCTTTGTCAGTCTAAGAACATGATTCGACAAGGATTTATTTAACAAAACAGTCTTAAGTGTACTTTTTTAAAATAGGAATTATTGGCTAGTGCTCGAAACATTATGCTGCCGACTGTATATATATACAGGATGCCTATTAAGTATCCGGATAATTTTTTGAGGAGCTTTCATGGACCACCTACTTCATTATAACCACTTTTTTGTTGTTGTAACGCTTTTATAATAAAATATTATTTATTAAAATAATTTGTATTTACTCAACAGGCAGTTTTTGAGTGATCAGGGAAAGTAAAATCTATTAGATAAATTGAAAAGTTGCGTGATTTTTTCAAAGTGCGGCGCAATCTAAGATATTGTATGGTCCGATGGGAAAGTTTTTACTGTTTTAGTCGCTAAAAACTCTCAAAATCATCTCAAACTTTTGGATATAGCTCTCAAGAACACCAGAAAACAAAAAGATGCAACAAGGTCTTTGTTTCTTAAAATGTTTGATGGTTTAAGCTGAGATTAGCAACATTGGGAAGACTCAACTGGCTTTTTCCAAAGAAAACGTAAAAAATAATGGAGAAGTTTATCAAAAAGATGCTTTAGAGAAAGCTGTACTTCCATGGAAACAAAATCACTCGGCTAAGGTCTTTCACCAAGTTTGTGCTCTGACCCATGGAGTCAAATCAACGTTTGCTTTACTCGATGTCAAAGTGAAAAGGTATCTGACAAAAAATCTGTGTTCTTCTAACAGCTCTGATTTGTACCCAATGGATTTTTCAGTGTGTGGGTTCTTAGAAGAACAATTGCGAACACAGAAAATCATGCATTTAACAGACTCAAGAAAGCCTTGAACAAAATATGGAATGATTTAGATTTTATTTTATAAGCGTATAATTCAATTCGATTCAGTACATAAATTGTAATGATTAATTATAATATTGTAATGTCTTTACAAAGATAACTGGATACAACTGAAACTCCTTACTGAGATCAGAAAAAATGTTTCTAAACAAAAATGTGAATTTAAAAAAAAAGTACACTACGCCAAAACTGAAAATTCTTTTTCATGCATTGTAACATCTTTAGATTTTTGGAATATACAAAAACATGTTTCGTAGTTTATAAAATAGTATGAAAAGCAACCATCATTCGTTTACAAGTCCAAAAAAAAAAAAAAAAATTCGGATATATTAGGACCTATAGTTAGAAATAGTGCATTTCAAGTTGTATCATGCAATTTATTATTATTATTATTATTATGCCAAATTTCAGAACGCTATATAGTGCGTATATAATTTATAGACAATAAATAATGTTATATAATATTAGCCAAAAACATTTCTTTCTACTGCCTTTAATGAATAGTTCCCCCATGCTTTCTAAGCAATACCATGTCCCCGAAAACTATCAATATAAATCAGTACAGTAACTGCACCATAAAGTTTATGAAATAATTAAGGGTTTCTAAGAGAAAGTAGTGCGGGTATCACGATAGATTACTTTATTCGTGAAAACTTTTTAATCAATGACTTAGCTAGTTTTAGTAGTGACAAATTCAAAATCTAAATGATTTAACTGAAGTTGATTTTTTCCCTGGATGAAATTGACAACAGCTGTGTAAATCGTCTTTAGTATTAAAAACAAATAAGTAAATAAACAAGATTGTAGAATCGTATATGGGCTTCTTGCCAAACTCAACTCACGCAGGCTTTTATTCGCAAACACAAATCTCATCTTCAAATACACCTTTTGGCATCACTACATGCCCAGTGTCACACCCATCAACGCATTCGTTTCGGATTTTGATCACACACGATGTTCTTTGGAAACAGAGTTTCACATTTATCTCTTCACATAATTTCCATACTTAAAAACTTGACGATTCAATGGGTTAAACACATTCGCGGAAGTTTGCAGTGAGGCGGGAGGTTAATGTCTTTCTGTCTTAATAAACAAAGGCGAACCGCAAAACGATTCCCATCCAGTTGTCAACTTGTCTTTTTTCAACTTAACGCTAATAATTTTTGGCTCTAACTGCATTCTAAATGCGGGTTTTCAAATCTCCCACGTCATTTTAGATTATTTTAAACATCGAGCGAACCCATTCACCCTGTTAAAGTACTTTGTAAACGATTTAATTTCATTTAGTGAAAGAAAATTTTAAAAAACAAAAAACTTTTTAAAATGATCTCTCAAGTCGAATTCTTTGACAACGTGTATTTTTTAGTTGAAAATTATTTACTAATAGAGTGATGTTTAAGTTTTCCCAGTTTTACGATTGATATTTGTTGTTCTTAATTTAGAGAATTGCGTTTGTAAACACGTGTTTTAGCTCATAGCTTTGTAAGAAGCTTGTGCTATTTTTGAATTGAAGACGACAATGTATTAGATGAGGGTTGAGGCGGGGTTGAGAAAAAGAAAAGAAAACAATTTAAAAATGAAAGCATGAAATGTGTCAAAAAGTACAAAAAGTGGCTTGCCCAATTTAAGCATTCTAGCAAGAGTTTCTAGAAAGTACATGAAGAACAAAAAAAGAATAAGGTCCTCGTAAACAAACAATATAAAATGCAAAAAAGAAGTAATTGTTTCGAAAAATCCTCATTGAAAGAACATTTTATACGGTAAGCGAAAAAAAAAAAAAAAAAAATGGAGGGGGGGGGGGCTAGAGTACAGCGTGGAAGTAGCAATACGTTCGTTGTTGTTTTGGTCTTACGATTATTTTTTTAGTTGGAGATCATTTTTGATACAGCTTAATAGCAACAAAACAAAATTTTCATATGAGACATAATATTACGGAAAGAAAGAAAGAGGGTATTGTGGTGATGTTGCATATGGATAACGCAAGAGTGCTAGGACTGGGTAGAGTGTAATCTACCTATTTACGAAACAGTAAAATGGGTGAAAGTCTAGTGTCATTTTCGGTAGGAGAGTTCAGTTAGTTATAGCAGTTTGATTCCCATGCACTTATTCCTACAAACAGGTGATTGAGATGATTTACTTTCTAAGATAGCGATTCGAGTAATATGGAATACCAATTATTCCATATTATTTGTGATTTTTCTAAAAATGGAATGTTGATAGTGAATACCATTTATTTTCAAAAATAATTTCGAAATAAAATGTTTATATTGCAGTTATTCTCGATTTTCAGCAAAAATACTACGCTATTTCATATTATCCTTTAAAAAAATGGGTGCTCCATATTTCCCTACATAACTATTCCATGCAACTCGCTTAGTCCATATTACTCAAAAATAACTTTTTTTTTTTTTTTTTTTAATATTTCTTAACTAAAAATATTGCATATGAGTTCTATTTTTTATAACGTAAAACCATCAAAACACATTAACAATATTTAAAAGTTTGCCATAGTCGAATCCACAAGGATTAAAAATACTTCAGTTTAATATGGTGAGTTCAAATAGAAATGGTTTCCATATTTATATACTTTCCTCTATTATATACATATTTCATTGAAATGGGATAAAATTTAACTCTGGGAAATTCAGTTATAAGACATTAAAAAAATAATAAATAAATAAAAATAAAAATGCTGCCATTATGAGATTTTTTTATTATTCGCAATTATTTAGCACATATGCGATTTTATGCGGTGGTGATTCATGATGGATTTCAATTTCCTTCTTCTGGAACTTGTTTTAGATTCCAGTACCGCCTTTTTTTTTTTTTTTTTTTTTTTTTTTTTTGTTAAATCCTTTTAGCAAACGGAAACGTATTTTTTCTCCTTTCTTTATATAAAAAAGCGCGGGTGGGGGGGGGGGGATGGAGCGTGTTTTCTAATTACTTCCGTATCTCTAGTTTTCAGGGGGAAAGGGGGGGGATAATAAGAATTTGCTTGAGTAAAAAGAACGATACAAAAATATTTCAGCTACTTAAGTGAGTAATATGAAACTATTATACCACACTTAAAGTTATAAACGCATTATTCACACTATTAACTCACAGTATTAAAATAATGAACTTATGTAAATCAATATTTAAGCTTAAAAAGATCTTACAGGTCTTTATTTTATTTTTAAATAAGGTATTTAAATAAAAATAAAATAAAAGCATATAAATAAATAATTTAAAAATCCTTTTCGCCATTTTTCTTCTTCTTCTTCTTATTTTTTTTTCTCTCTTTTAACCTATTTTTTTGGTTGTGTTTCTCTCGGACTGATTTTGCATGCTGCTGCCTATTGTTTGGTTGTGTGTGTAGCTCCTCCTTCTTTGGGTTTTGCACTGCTTTCAGTCTTACTTTTGCCCTGTGTTACCAGATTGGAGATTTTTTTCATTCAACTCTCAGTGATAATTTTGAGAAATGTTGTTTTTTATACATAATAGACGATTAATTTTTGAAGTGATTTGGCAATCGTTGCAATTAAAATTTAGTGGTGGATGTTAGATAAGAAAGTCCCCAATCTGGAAACACTGTTTTTGCCTCTAAAATAGTAACATGTGGTCTGCCTCTGAAGAAAAAAGGTCACGTCCTTTCGAAACCGGTACTGCTTTCATTAATTTGACAGTGTGTGAAGCTCTTAAGCTTAAATACTATAAATTCAATCAAAGATTCAATATTTAAAAAAAAATAATAATAATTTAGGCTAAAATATTTCACAAATATTTAATATATCCCAAAACATTTTGGAAATTTCAAGAATAAAAAAGGTTGGAGACATTAAAAATTCAAACAGACTAAAATAAGATATTCTGTACTCACACAAGTGGCGATAAATTAAAATGTACGTGTTTCCACATAACTTTAAAAAATTAAAGAAAATTACTTAGGTAATCTAATTTGTATTACATCAAGCCGAAGCATTTCTCTTTTAATACATATTTAAATTATTACAACTATTTTAGCATCTATTTTTTTATAATATAATTCAAATTTATACGTTATAATTAATGATATTTTAATTTAAATATTGAGCTTTTTTAAAGCAATAAACAATTACATTTTAATGCCATAAACTAGCCTCTAGCAATAATTTAAATTTGAATTTACATATTTTTATTGTAACTTAAAACAAAACTGCAATTAGTAAGAGAGAAACAAAATGAAAATTAAAAAAAATATAACAAAAACATGTGAAGAAATATACTACGGAAGTCTTTACATATTTTTAGTTTTTTTTTTCTCTCTTTATTAATGTTTTTAATAAAAATTAAAAAATAAATTAAATAAATTAAATAAAGAATATTTTTATGATGAATGTTTTACATAAATTATTCAAATGTTCATACATAGATTTCCATCGACTACTATTATTCTTTTGAAATTTCAGTAATCTCTCTCTCTCTCTTTAACACTTTTCAACAAAGTTCAAAAGTCTGTCTGTCCGCGCTCTAACCCTCATAAATATTAATGGAATATCTTGAAACTAATACATGTTATTCAAGTTCATTATTGGATGTTTCCTATTGAAAATATCACTACTGATTTGTGTACAGGAACAACCGAAAGCATTCTAAAGGATTTCGTTTTATGAAAAATATTTCTATATAAACCATATTTTAGAACCTTTACTTTCAAATCTTAATAAAATTTAAATATGCTATTCTATTTTACCATCAGATGTTCTCTATTGAAAACGAAGTAAATACCATCACCGATTAGCGTACAGGGACAACTGATAGTTCGCTATCGGATAATCCCTATTGAAAATGTAGTGCATACAACTCCTTTTTTGTGTAAAGGAACACTAGAAATTATTTTAAAAATATTGCGTTCTATAAAAGGTATTTCTATAAATCACATTTTTATACCTCTGTTTGGCACAAATCTTAATGAAATTGAAATATTTTATTCAAGTTCATGAGCAAATGTTCTGTATTAAAACTGAAGTAAATAACACCACTGGTTTGTGTACAAGGACACCCGAATGTATTCCAGAGCATTGCGTTCTATGGGAGGTATTTCAAAAAATCCTATTTTAATAACTTTACTTTGAATAAATCATTATGAAATTGAAATATGTCATTCATATGCACAAAATAATGCTTTCTGTAGAATATAGTATAGTTAGCATTAAGATTTTTAGAGCCACACAAAAATATTCACATACATTAAGAACTATTATTGGAAAAATTGTTGAAATTGCAATTTAGTTTACATTAAGCCTTTTTAAGACTTTCTAACAATTTTTAAGCGTGAATATGATTTAGCTGTGTACTTTCCTGCCTCCAGCGGGCAATGTTTTCAGAATTTTTAAAAATTAATTCACTATGTAACGTGTCCTATTTAAGGTGAAATTAATAGGCTCTGTACCAATGTCTTGCGCTTTAGTAGAGACGTTTTTATAAGTCACGTTTAAAGAACTTTCTACTGTAAAAATCCTAATGAAATTGACATTTTTTGTTAATATGCTAAAATCATCTTTTGTATAGAATATGACATGCTAATCGTTCGAATTTACATGACTACACCAAAATATCCAAATAAATTAAAGACATACAATTAGAAAGGGCTGGAATTGCAATGCTATCTGTGTTAAGCTTTTTTAACACTTTCCAACGATGTTTAAGAGTGATTAGGAATTTAACTAGTCTATCTGTCTGTCTTTCTGTCTGTCCGTTGTGTGATAACGTAGACAAAGAATATTAAAGATTAAACGATGCAACAAGTAAATGCAGTTAGAAAGTGTTGTTAACCAATGCGTACCATATGATCTTTCAAACTCATTTTTTCTTTACTAGAAATTTAATATTAAAATAATTATAAGATAAAAAACTTTTTATAAACCATGTTTTTAAATTTTCTGTTGAATCATAGCAATAGAACTAAATACATTAGCACTTTATCAATGTGTATTGTTGCGAAATTGTAAATAATTGTATTTTTTGTATAATTTTCGTATAAATTCTTTCAAAGAGGCTTAGTAAGTTGATAAAATGTCAATTTTCTGTATTTCCAGCTCTTTTTCGCGTTAAAATAGCTTAATTTTCCCTATAAAACGCAGTAAAAACTCCAATAGGGAAGTAATGGTTTGACGCCAAATTTGACGATTTTTTTTGTCATTGGCGACTTTTTGGCGACTTTTGGCGAGAAAATCCTTATTATCGATATTCCAAAGATGGACGTTCTAATGTGATTAGTTAAAGAGTTACGGGAAATTTGAATTTTTAAAAAAAGTTGGTTTTAAAAATAAAATATTAATCCTTTCAGAACAACATATATTTTCATCATGAACTACATTAACACTTTATCAATAGGTAGAAAATCTTTAAAGTGATAATGACGTCAATTTTTGTCAGATGCATAATTTAACTTTTTAGAATTTTTTAACGCTCACGTTTAATTAAATGTATTTATTTTCATGTCGAAAGAAAATGAAATCGTATTTTTTTTTTTTTTTTTTTTTTTTTTTTGGCAACAATTAAATTAAAGCTAATATTTTAACGACTATTTTTATTGCTACTAGGAACTTATTGTTTTCATATTTTAATTAATTAAAAGAAAACTATTCGAAAATCTGACTTCGAAGTATTGTGTTGTCACCGGGTTCTGAGCTACTGTGAAAGTTTCAAATGTCTAGCTAGAAGGGCAGTTAGTTAAAAATAGATTGCAAGATTTGTACCGGACAAACACACAAACAAACAAGAATAGAAGTTAATAAAAACATGGTAATAATGATTATCCATCTTTAAAAAAAAAAAAAAAAAAAAAAAAAAAAATTAGCAATAATTTAATGTGAAATGATAAAAGTTGGTAAAGAGAACAAAAACAAATATATATATATATATATATATATATATATATATATATATATATATATATAAGGGGGGGGGTAATCTAAAAAGTCGTTTTAAGACTACAAAACAAATCTATGGAGAAATTTAAAGACTAGAATGCAAATCCAAAAAAAGTGTTCAAAGACTACAAAGCAAATCTACAAATTTATTTCATGACAAGAAGGCAAATCCTGAAAGTCATTTTAAATCTGGAGAGTAAATCCGGTAAAGTCGCTTTTAAGATTTGAATTTTGAAATTATTTATTAATTTTGAAAAAGTTTTAGAATGTAAATACTGAAAGTCATCTAAAACCACAAAACAAATCTGGAAAACCGTGCAGTCTCAATCAACATTCTTTTAAATTTTAACGAAATTATTAATTTTCTTTGGTTTTTACTAAAACTTTATTAAAAGCATATTTTTATACATTAGAAAAATTTACGAATATTTTGAAATGCTCTAATGAAAAAATTTTAATTATTGTGTCAATAGTTACAAATAATATAACATATAAAAAATGCTGCCATTCATTAATTGATTTAACTGGAAGAAACTCAGATGAACTTATTTCAAATTGATTTATCGTCTGCAAATACAGTTTACTTAAATGATACAATCAGATAAAGTAAATTAAGCTATCCGCGTTTGTAATGATCGATAGATGGCGCTCTCTGAACACTGCAGTTGTTAGTAAATATAACAGCCACGTGTAATTATTATTCTTTCTCCGCCATTTCATCATGGAAAGTCGATTGCATAATATGAGGATATGCAGTGGTGTGATAATTTCACCTTAGCCCACCAGAGGGCGAGCATTTCATTACAATCGCGGATAAACAAGGACCGCAAAAATGTACGGAGAATGGCAATGGATACGTATTGATTTTTAAACAGAGAATTTATAAGACACGTGATTAACGTTTGAGTCTTATTTTTAACAACCTCATTTTGTTGCTTTGTACAAATAATTTATTTCAAGCGGAAAAATATTTTTTGTAAATTATGATAAAAATAAGGAAGTTTTTTTTTTTTTTTTTTTTTTAATAACTTATAATACACTAAAAAAAAAATTCTGGTGTGAAACAACCACACGACTTCCATTACCCGCTATTACATGTATTATATGCATTTTTGAGAGATAATGTGATCAGAAAACATGAAAGTGACCTAAAGAGAAAATCGTTAGAGCCGTTTTTGAGATACCAACTTTTACAAAAAATCAAGTATTGACCGGAAAACACATGTATTACATACATTTGTATTACATACAAAAGCATATTTAAAAGTGAGTTAAAATGGCGAGTTTGAAAAAAATCCGCACAACCGTTTTTAAAGGAACGCCTTTGCGAGGCCTGAAATTGAGCTATTTATACAGGACGCCTATCAATTTCACTGAACTAACAAATTATATCATTCGAAAGGACATCTAATAGAGTGTTTATATAGCAAGTTTGAAGAAAATCGTTAGAGCCGTTTTTGAGATACGGACTTAAGGTCCCACTTCCGGTTTCCGATGTCCCACATCCGGTTTTTCAATTTTCACCAAAATATGGAAGTTTCCTCTGTACACCAGACGTATTTCAATTCTAAAGTTTCGTAGCTCTATCTTTATTAGTTTCTGAGCTATAATAGCCAGAAGATTCTCCACACACACACACACACTGACCAATTGCCAAAAACCACTTTTTTGGACTCAGGGGACCTTAAAACGTGTAAATCAGGTGAAAACCCGTTATCGAATTTTCAGACCGAATACAATACTTCCATTACCTACGGTAGTAGGGTAATGGAAGTAATAATAATCACTTAAAGTTTAATCAATATACATAGGTACCAAGTATCCATTATTTTCAACGAAAACTTCATACCGAAAAGGTTATATAAATGTTTTCAGATTATTTAATTTTATTTAATCATTACAATTATATGTGACAGATTCCTTTTTAAAAAACACTTTTAATAAATTTGATTTAAAAATTAGAAATGTTTCCAGCAATGAATATGATAAAACTAACGAGAGCATTTAAATTTAAACATTTTCTCTTTAAGAGCATATTTCATTAGCCTATCTTATTAAATTTTATCTTTAAATTGTTGCAGTAGTTCTAAATTAAACGGGATAATATTTCAGTCCTAACTAATATGAATTTCAAAACACCAAAATTGAATTTTCTTCTATTATTTACTGTTAAATTATATTAATAAGAAAAAATAATACACATCAACCGTTACAAACTTGATTTCTGTATTTAAGGGACCTAAAAATGAATAATTACAGCAAAAATCTAGCGTTAAAAATTAAACATTATCTACCGCCTGGGAATGAGAAAATAATTATAATTTCTAATCCCTTTTTCTGGACTTAGTGAAATTTAGTAAAGCACTTCCATCAATCATATTCAACTGCAAAGAAAGTATTGATTTTGGATATCCTTCTATATTTTTATTAAATTATATACATATCACATAGTATACTTAAACTTATAAAAGTATGAAAAACACATCGAATAGCTTCAATGCATTTTCAGTAATTTCCAAGCATAACCGTAATTTTCCAAACTCCTTTGTGCGCTCTGTGAACGAATGTTAAATGATTTTCATACTATACCCCATGCGGAACAGGATTTTATGCATATAAGATATATATGTTCTCTTCATTTTGTTTAATGCAGTCCAAATTTCGGCCATAGCCATAATGTATTTGAATTTGCTAGGGTATCTCTATACACGAATCATTCTCCTGGTTTAAAATAAAAACTTTCACGTAACATTCCCATGTCAGGCAGAATTAAAATATCGAGTTGGGAGTTTGTGTTGATATTTGTTCTAGAGTTATGCACACACAGACCAACTGCTAAAAGCCTGACTTTGGTTGGTTGGTTTTTTTTTACGTCGCACTAGTGCTCCGCAGATGAGCAATTGGCGACGGTCTGGGACTCACCCCTAGAGATGGTCCGGAGACATGCCATCGCAATTTTGATCTTCCACAGAAGGGAACCTGACTTTGGTATTCAGGGGACCTAATAAAGTAAAGATAACTAACACTCAACTTCAAAAATTTAACCCAAAAAAATACTTTCTCTACCATTACATTGGTAAGAAAAAGAAAAAAGATATATTTAAATCGAGAAATAGCGAATCCGCTGAAAAAAGTATAATAGAGAAAGGAAAAAAAAGAGAAAGAAAGAAAATGAGGAGTTCGGAATTCGAATTCAAGATTGCAAGCATTATAGCCTTTTTAAAGAATTATTTTTAGATAACGATTGTAAAGTTCATCTAAAACATTCACACAGGTGCATCAAAGCCATTAAAAATACAGTCGAAATCTCTAGCAGTTATCGAGCTACTATAATCATGAGTTTTATAAAAGCATTGTCGATTTCTGCAGTGATATGCTTTTACAATCCTCATAAGAGATTTTATATCAGTTACCGTTTCTTTTGTGTTTCTCAAGGTATAGAAAATGACGACGAAGGGGGAAGGAATACGTATTATATATGTATAATCTGATGGTATGTTTTATTTTTATAGAGCATAGGTATTGTAAGGTTTAAAAAGTCCTTAAAAACTTATTTTATTTAAAAATATTCTTTAATCAGAATAAAAGTAAACTATTACATTCTATAAGGAATAGTTTAAAAATATTTTCAAAAATTTAAAGATTCTTTTTTTTTTTTTTTTTTTTTTTTGTTGTTGTTGTTGTTGTTGTTGTGAAGAGGATTTTCTCGAAATTACGAAACCTATATTCGTTCTGTGTTTCTTATTTTTTACTGTATTATATACAGCCACCATATATTTTAATCACAACGTTTCCAAACACTCCTTAGAGCGCTGGCAAAAGTCCCAAAGATTTGTCCCGCCGCCTACTGAAAAACACATTAAGGTTTATAACTAATAATTGCAAACAGTATTAAGATTTTTAACCTACTAAAACATTCCTCTTAAATCACTTAACCAATAATACAAGTAATAACAGGAGACTTGGCGTTGGAATATTAAAACCTGAATAAAGTACTACGTTAGAAACGCCAAAAGAAAAATATTTGCGAAGCATACAGCTGTTTCGGTAGCCTTAAGCGTACCGTCTTCAGTGCAAAAAGAATTTTCTTTTATTAAAAAGAGTAAAAGAATTATTAAAAAGAGCAAAAAGAATTATTCTTTTTGCACTGAAGACGGTACGCTTAAGGCTACCGAAACAGCTGTATGCATCGCAAATATTTTTCTTTTGGCGTTTCTCACGTAGTACTTTATTCGGGTTTCAATAATACAAGTACACCTACAAAATCTGTTCAATGGATATTTTATAAGTTATACGCTTTTTCGTCAATGTGAACACGAGTGTTTTGGAGAACCTGCAAGTAGTCACAATCAATGCTTAACATCATCGATAAAAATTAAAAATAATAATAATAAGTCAAAAATGTTAAATATAGAATTTTGTCTCTGATATAAACTCTGCTAAAACAAAATTCATTCAGAAGGAAGTACTAGTAAAAGAGAATTAAAATAAAATAAAATACTCTTTGAAAAATTCTAATTACAACAGAATTCTTGTATGCGTTGGTGCATGCGTTAACTATAAATTGCAGCATGAGTTGACGAGACGAGTTTGGATGACGTGAAGAAGTTGTGAAAATTGTCACTAGATACCCCAAAAAATGCTTATAAGCACATTATCATTAAAAAAATAATAATAAAAGTCAATTTTTAAGTCCATATAAACTAAAAAAATTAAAAGTAAATTAAAAAAAATAAAAATAAAAAATAAAAATAAAAAAGAGAAGAGATTTTAATTTATTACAGATAGGAAAATGATCATAATAATAATAATAATAATAATAATAATAATAATAATCTAAATTTTTTAATATTCGGGAGATACAGTAAAATACAAACGAAAGCTCGAATCCTATAGAAAAAGGTCCGAAGAAAAACTTCAAGAGAAAAAACTTATTTTTTCATAAAACAAAAAACTTTACTCCTTCACTCTTTTGTGATCCGGCTGTTTTTATAGTAAGAGTCATGAACATTTTTCAGGAGAATGAAATTCACAATGAGCACCTTTATCCTTAAAAAGTAATTACCCTCGGAAATGTAAATTCTTCTAAAATAATGCAGAGTACAACCGCAGTAACGCTTGTATATTTGTTTTCATCATGCCTAAATATGAATTTTGATTTTCTTTAACTCAAATTTCAAATTATTAAGGTAGTACATACATATATATATATATATGCATATTTAAATAATCTATTTAATCGTTACGATGTTTGTATTCTATCATTGGATAAGAAAACTAATTCTAACGTCTTTAAAAATTTATATATCATGTAAAATCCGTAATGTGCGGCATTTTTTCATGATAATAGTTGTAAGTCTATAAAGAATTAGTAATTAAAATGCAATAATAATAAAATAATCTCTTGTTGCACTCGCTTACTTGTTTTTGAGAAATTTCGAGACAAATTACAGATAAGAGTAAGATGAGAAGTAGTGTATACGAATACATATTAAAAACAATTAAAAATACTTATAGAAACAGTTTTAACATTTATTTCTGTATGAGAGGAGCTACTGCCCCCGTTTGAATATAGGACCTACATTCATAAAAAGTTTAAGACTATCAATAAATGTAAAAGTTTATTCCAAATTATTCAGACAACTTTCACGCATATACTAATCCTTAAAACATATTACCGTAAAATACACAAAAGCGCCCCCCCCCCCTTCCTGCTCGATCCCTTTAACCGTTGCAAACGGCTCTTTTCGTCACTCGATCAATAGTTGAAATAAGAGGCTAATGTGGCAAATTTTGGAAAAATATGATATTTTTTTCCTAGGACATAAGATTACTGGATGTCCATTGATTTCAAAAACTAATATGCTTTATTCCTACTTCACTTAGTATTGATTTTGTGAGTTATTAAACAGATATGTAAAAAAACTCGACACGGCTAAAGGGTTAAATGCTCCCCTTTTCTTTTCAGATGAATTTCGTTTTTTCCTGAAAATACTGTATAAACACCCCCTTATTCTCAGAGGTAGACTCTGAGAGGCCATTTTTACTTTATTTATTTAGATTTGCCTTTGTAATAAGCATGTTTTAATGTTAAATCGCAAACTGTGATTATTTGAAAGTGGAAACCGTAAGCTTCCTAAAATCGCAGCAAATATTTTAAAACAATTTATTGGAAGGGAGGGAAAAGACTTTTCTGAATTTTTTCGGTTACTTGAATGCCGGTTAACCAGGTGTTTACCGTATTTAATAATTGATCTTTTTTTTTTTTTTTCATCATTTATTGATAACATATATATCAGATTTGTATGCTTGACATATAGTACGCTTGTAAATCTTTGTCAGATAACGACAGATAGCACATGGCAGAATTACAATACGAAGAGTTGGAGAAAACACCCAAGGCCAGCACGGGAATCGAACCCGCTCTCCTACGCTCGAAGGCGATTAGCAGTGTGGTGATATATCCATTCGGCCACGGAGGGCCCTTTTTATTATTACAACTTAAAATACATATATGTTTTGTTTTAAAATCATTTTTATGCCATTTAACTTTAGAAGGAAAACATTCTTTTATTCCACATTTTTTTCAAGATTTTACCGTTTATCCGCTCTCTCCCCAAATATAGCCAGTTTTTCCTTGAAAATTGAGGGGAAGGGGGGGGGCACTTGAACGTTATTTTACGGTAATATTGCTCAAAGTATTCAAGCAGCACTCTCATTTAATCTTCACAATATCAATTTTAAATTTCCTGTAATTATTTATTTTTAAGTTACGCTAATAAAAGACATAATGTAGATATAAATTACTAGAAGCTTGATTTTTGCATTCAGGAGACCTCAAAACACGTAATTATGGGAAAAAATATAATTTAAATATTGGACTTCAAACAATGTTTTATCTAACATAAGAAAGTAATCACCGTTCTTAAACAAATTTCCTGGACTTAGTAAAATTTAGTAAAGTACTTCTTATTATCAGTTACATATCCAATAAAAAGGAATTTTTCCGCTTAACTTTGGATAGCCCTGAATATTGTCTATGCATTATATATACACGATATAGTGTACTTAATTACAATATGAAAAACACATAAGACCAACTTCAAATGTGCTTCTAGAAATTTCGTAAATAGATTTAACATATCGTACAACTTTAATATCGTTCATCCCTCTGAATGAATGGTGAATAATTTTCGTACTATATTCTATACGAAACATGCTTTTATAGATATCAAAAATGTAAGATTATTTCATTTTTTAGTGCAGTCTAAAGATGTTAAACTGTATTTAAATTTTGCCTATAGACATAGTACCTTTGAATTTACTTGAATATCCCAGTAAACGAACTATAATGTTTGATTTTAATAAAAAATTCAAGTAGTATCTTCATATGATCCAGATTTAGAATACCGATTTTGCACTTTAAGGTAATATTTCTTTAGGAGTTTTGGTGATAACAGACATACATACATACCAACCGTTAAAAACCTGATTCAGGGGAGCTGAAAGCGAATGAATATATTAAAATATCAATTTCGAAAATTCGACCTCAAAAATAATACCTTCTCTACTATATACGGTTAACAAGAGAAAAAAAAATCAAGATAGAAACATATTGTGCTATATGTTATTTTCTCCGCATATACAGCATCCAGAATTTTCCGACTTTCCGATGGCTGGTCATTGTAGAAACAGGGGGATGTGAATTACTTCAATCTACAGCTTCTTGAAATTAAACAAATCGTGATTAATAGCTATAATTTTCAGCATTATGTGCATAAGGATCAATTAACTTACAGAAAATATATTTTAGAGATACCCACACTGATATTTTCACCGTTGGTTTACGGGAAAAGCTTGAAAGCACAGACTTCTACATTATTCTGTAAAAATTACAGTATGTACCGTTATCTATTTAGGCTGTATTAGGCCGTAAATGACTGTATTAAGATTCTGCCATTGATCCGAATACTATGATTCATCGTTCTATTACAGTTTGTGGTCGCAAATAAAAAGTAATTTTACAAAATACCTCGTGACTTACTGTTAAAGACTGTAAAAGCCTGCGTTTCATTCTCACCACGACCGTATATGATTGTTGGAGCGAGGATAATACTGGGGAAAAAAATACCAATAACGGTAAATAACAGATTATTATTGACAACGACTGATATTTAGCGGTAAAGTGCAATATTTACTGCAATACAGTAATTTACAATATAATTGTGCAGTAAATGCTGTAAAACAACATATATTTTTTTACAGTTCAGTTATTACTCTGAAATAATTAAATCTTTAGATGAAAGTTTGTGGTAGATGTGAGTTATTTAAATCTACGGCTTCCTGAAACCAAATAAATCAACAACAACAGTTTTAACGTACAACAATAAGTACGTATGATTGAATTATATTGAAAATAAATTTTATCCAGATATCTCGATTATTTCTCGGTACATAATAATTAAAATTTAACGGTACCGCTACGTATATTTCTATTGTATTATTTAGAACGCCGTGGATTATTTAAGACTACACAAAACATTTGGGTTACAATGATTTTAAGAACTCAACCTTAATAATACAATGGAAGCATAAAAGAGGCGAACCATTCCGCTGCACAAACATGCATCATGTCTTATAATGAGATAAAATAAACCTTTTCAATCTCAAAATAAATCCCAAATAAAGCTTTTAAAACTCCATTTCGAATTCTTAACATTGTCAGAAACAGATGTTTTTCTAAATTGATGAGATATTAGAATGAAATTCAATTAAATTAGAATTTAATGCGAATGTAGAATAAAAAATCGCTGATACATATGTAGAGTTTCTTATATTAAATTACACATTTTTAATGTCTTAAATGTAGAAACGTAAAGATGGATATTTTTTTCTACGAAATTCTGTGTATTATTATTATTATTATTATTATTTTTTTTTTATTTTTTTTTTTTTTTTTTTTACATCAAATAATAAATAAATGAACAAATATTAATTTGTTAATAATAAAAATGTAGCGTTTTCTCCATCTCGTAATGATTTCTCATTAACGTGGGTAAAACCGTATGAACTTAATTAAGAGATTTACAACATTAATTACAGCACAAAAGGGTTTTTGTCAAATTTTGATTTTAATTGCATATTATGTAGCTTGTTAAAATGTTTTAAAATTAGTTTAGAAATTGACTGAATTGGTAACATTCTTAAATCTTAGAGATATATTCTTAAAGATAATAAATTTTGAAGATGATAAATTTCTAAAATTTTTACAATAAAGTCATATATCTGTCTCCTTTGCATTAATTAGTTATTTCAACTATACATATTTCATTCAACCTCTTGACTAAGGCATAAAAATAACTAATGTCATAAAAAATTGAAAATAGAAAATGAGTTTCTAAAGAACTATTACATAAAATTGATTTTTTTTTTCCTCTTTTCTTTTTTTTCTTTATAGTTGCAGCGCCTTTAAAACATTTCTGCACTTTCTAACACGAATAAAGAATCTCTCCATAAAACGACTTTGACATTTGGGTGAACGGGCCACCCAGTTACCTCCCATCAAAAAATGAGAAAGGAAAATATCTCCTTCCCCTCCGAGATCAATATCAACAACATTCAACAATCCCGATGCGGTTAATGTGCTCCACTTCACTGCTTACATAATCAAAGCTCCATCTGGAGGCCAGTGAATCAATTCTACAGATGCTATCAATGTCAGGAAAATAGAGGAGTAGCGGAAAAAAAAAATATTAAAGAAAAAAAAAATGTTCTCCACCCGACAATGTCGGAGTATTTCCAGCAGCCTTTCCGAAGCCAACCAAAAGAGCCTCCCCTCTAAGCGACAAAAAGATAAGCTCATTGTGTCACCCTCTAACAAAGAAAAACTTTACCGACATAAGAGTCATACAACAGAATCTCTGTCACTGGTGTTTAGAGAAAGCGCCAAATTTTGGCACAAATTTCGGGAGGGGCACAGGACACCGCGCGGGAATTTTCATCGATGACAGGAGGATGAAGAGGGAAGACAAGTCGAATTCTCAGTAACATTGGGCCTGAGGTTCGTCAAAGAAGCTTCTTTTTTCCCAGACTGAAATAGACAAAGCTGCTCCTAAGTCCTAAATTTTCCGCAATAATTGTGCAGTTCTGCCTTTTTTTTTTTTTTCCCGAAAATAATGAAGCTCTGTGAATAAATATGCAAGACCGGCTCCGGCTTTTCATTTAGTTCGCAACACTTAGACTTTTAAATTTTAATTTGCAACAAATCTAGTCATTCGTAAAGAAAGTTTTAAAATATTTTAAGACAATTAAAATAAAGATCTTTTGAATTTGTAAAGCTTCTTGTTTTCATACTTATAATGATTTATGATCCCTTACGTAATATTCTTTCAAACGTTTACATGTACGAACTTATATTAGACACATTTCTCTCATAAAACATTACCACTTTGACGCCGATCTTTTTAAAATTTAAAGTATTGAAACGAAAAATAATTCTGATAATCTCTATTTGCATTGAATCATAAATTGTCGTTTTTAAAAGAATCTAGAAAATGAACACACAATATTATAGGGACCTGAGACATACATATATAAGGTCATTGAAAAAGGTTGGACGCATTCTATAGAATCATATTTAATAAAATACTTAACATAAACAACCAATTCTTTCGTTGCAAAGTACAGAATTTAATAGGATTTTATATTAATGAGTTTCAATATGAACACCATTGGTGGCTCTGCACGTATCAAGTCGATAATAAATCTTAACCATGCATATGTGCTACGGAGCATGTCCGGCGGCACTGTGGCAATTGTGTTGACAATTGGGTGTGTAAATGTGTCAAGTCCTGTTCCTTTACGCTATAAACAATATTCTTGACATAACCCCAGAAAAAGATGTCTATGGGTGTTAAATTGGGACTTTTCGTAGGCTAACTACAACAACGTTGAGCTTTCTTCTGAATGGTTACCATTGCACTGACGGAAAGCTGAACGAAAACCTCCTCAATCTGCAGCGCTGTTGCGCAACATTCATAGTCAAAGTTGCGTACAAATAATATTTAAAAATCTTGTACACTTGCCAAGTTGTTTCAAAAGAATATTGTTACGTTTGCTCAATTCCTTTTAGAATTATGAGCATTTTAAATTTATCCAATCTTTTTTAATGACCCTGTAGGTATACAGTCGGTAACAAAAGTGTCCAACAATAGCAAAAATTCCTATGTAAAAAAACTACACTTCATACGGTTTTGTTAAATAAATCCTTATCGAATCATGCTCTTAGACTGACTAAGAACAGAATTCGACAGGGTTTTCTTCAACAAAACCGTATGAAGTGTACTTTTTTTACATCTTTGCTTGTGTTCGGACACTTTTGTTACCCACAGTATATTATAGGTTTATTACTAAAAATTATAATTATTTATAAATAAATTCTTTCTAACCAATGTAATATTTAAAATAAATTAAGACATTCACTTTACTTTTACGCACATTAAAAGCTGCATACATTAAAAGTTCTTTTCTTTATTATAATATTATAATATATTCAGAAATCATACACATATAAAAATAATTTGAATATTCAATTATGAATTACCTTTACTTTGTTTTTGAAAAAATAAAGGTTTTTGACTAACGTAATACTCTTTTCACATTTCTCAGTATTAAATTGGCCGATTGGTCACTTTTTTATTTTATTTTATTTTATTTTATTTCATTTTATTTATTTTGTTACTTTTTACCGTAAGAAACAGTTAAAAATTATATCATATTGCATACATTTGAGGAGGGTTTAATGAATACCAAAATATCACAAAAAGAGAATTATCCACTCAAACTAAAACCCATTGGGACTTTCTTCTGTATGAACAAGAAAATATTTCATATGGGAAATTTTTTGACTTCCAGTTTTCGATAGATTTACACGCTTTGAGATATTTCGAAAACGATTTGACCATTTTGTAAAAATGTTTTTCTGTCTATTCTGCCTGTGCATTTGTATATGTGTATCAAAAAAATTGTAGGCGTTCTATCTCATGAATAATGGACAAAATTTAATCAAACTTAATATTTAGTTGGAGTTGGACTAATATTTAAACTGGTACTGATTATAATTAGGGAACAATTGCTCAAGAAATGACGCAGTCATCTTAATTTTTTTTTAATAATTTTTAATGTAGCAATATAAAATTTTGCAAAAATGTACACAAGGAGAATTATTTTTAATTTTCAATATCAGTTTCAATAAAAAATTATTTATGATAGTAATAGTCAACCAGGACAAAAAAATAAAAATAAAAAAATGTTAGGGGCATCACCTTTTCCCCCGGGGATGTAAATTTTTGATGTAGGTATCTTCCAAAAGAGCTCACCAATACCTTTAAGATAATGGTTGCTCCACAAATCTGTGATATTTTCAAAAAATATTATCGATTTTTTCATTAAAAAAAAACAATAAATACATAAATACATAAAAATTTAAAGTAAAAAAAAAAAAAATAATAATAATAATAAAGCATTTCTTTAGATGTCAGTGAAAAATTGACTGCCTTTCCGCATTTGGTGTTGAACTTCGCTAATAGGAAATCGTCTGCTCTTAGTATTGAAAATAATTTAAATAAATAATTTGTGTTGCATGAATTTGTATAGGTTGGTTGGTTTTTACGTTGCACTAGTGCTGCACAATAGGCAATTGGCGACGGTCTGGGACTCACCCCAAGAGGTGGTCCGGAGAAATGCCATCACAATTTTGGTCCTCCACGGAAGTGATGTCTCTCCCGCTTCGGTGACTCCCCAGAGGTGTAATTTTGATGGGAACATGGAGGACATTGCGGCCACGACAGATTTTACGTGCACCATCCACCATTAGTGTACACGACAGTCTTTCACCGGGTCGAGTACTGAACCCTCAATCTTTCAATTACGAGCCTGGTGCTCTACCGACTGGGCTACCGCGGCCCGAATTTGTATAGGAAAATATAAAAGAAAGTTTTGCGAGGGTCCACAACATACTAGTTTGTTTATGCACATAAAAGTGTTTAAAATAATAACAGCAATAATAACATATCCAGTACGAAATAATCAACTAAAATTATGTAACTCATAATGAATATTTTAAATTGAAAGACGACTAAACTTTCAACTATCTTTTAACACTTCTGTAGCGTATGTATATAATAACTCAGACACGGCTGCTTTAAAATTGACATATATCTATTAGATAAACATTAAAAGTATTTTAGCTCCCGCAGAGTGCTTGTGAGTTTTCTAAACCATCAAGCACTTTCTTAAAAAAAAAATGTTTGCAGCGGAACGATAACCCTACCAGGGTGTTTATAAACACTGACTCTCCAAGCACTCCATAGACTCTTTGACTAAAAGTGCTGTGATCCGTATATATTTGATATAGGGAGAATATATATAAAGGCAGGAAAAAAAGAGGCTGTAACAACGATATCATCGACGTGGCATTCCAGGTTGATTTATGGAACACCCTTTTGTTTCCATTATCTTTAACTGTAACTCCTGTCGCTTGCTTTTCTCCGTCAAGACATCCGAGATGAATAGTCCAATTTAATTGTCAGACGGAAAGCGAATAACATTACAATTGCAATTCTAATTTTCTCTTGGCGCAAAGTCAATTCTTTTAATGCGTGAATTCGTAACAGAACCATTTCAGAGAATTTAGATTGTATATTTAAAGCATATTTTTAAAAATATTCTCCGAATCCTATTCCTAAGAATCATAGAGTGGAATAAAACAGAGTCAAAATTATGCTTCGTTGAATAAAGTATTTTGTGTATTTAGGCCCCATGTGAAATTTTGAAATTTTAAAGATATATGAAGAATTTAACTTTTGGCATAAAAATTTAATCATTGAGAACAAAATTTCAACTTAAAAAAAATTAATTTTACTTAAATAAAGTAATGCAGCGTTTTTAATCTCTTTTTTATACGCCTTTTGCGTTTATATGCAGGAGTATATTATCCTATGGGCAAATCAGTCGTTGTTCCTGAGCCCCCGAATTAGGGGGAGGGAGGAGGGCGAAATATATCATTTAAATTACTTTTTTTTTATCAATCTAGAATAGAAGTTTAGAAAGTGCATTTTTTAATTTAATCGTATTTTGAACACTTGCAATTATTTTTACTTTCATCTACATGTAAGAAAAATGTATTAAATCTGTGAAGTTTTCGACAGCTAGTTTTTGATAGATTTACGCGTTTTGAGAGGCTCTGGACACGTTTTGTCTGAAAATATGTCTGACTGTCTGTGTGTCTATGTGCTAGTGTGTGTGTGTATCATAATTTCTGTGGGCGGTGATCTCACGAACTAATGAACGAAATTGAACCAACTTTTGTGTTTAGTTGGACATTGACCTAAACTGGTGCGGATCACATTTTGGTATCAATCGCTCAACAAGTGCACTGGTATCCCATTTTTCCTAATTTTTAATATGGTAGCATAAGACAAAATTTTGTATAAATGTATACATAATGAGAGTTATTTTTAACGAGTGATTGTAAAAGTAATATGAATTATTGATAACAGCAGTAGTAAACTCGGAAAAAATGTATGCATGTAGATGCCTCACTTCCCTTTTGAGGGTGTAATTTTTTAATATGGGTATCTGTCAAAAGAACTCGTCAGTAGCTATAAAACGAATGATTGAAATATAGATCTGTGATTATTTTAATAAAGTTATCGATGTGTGCACAAAATTGACTTTCTTTGGGTATTTAGTGTCACACTTCTCTGCATTTGTCATGGAAAATAATTTTAATGAATAATAATTTGATAAATGATCTGTACTGAGAGAATTTGTATAGCAAAATGTACAAGAAAGTCCTGAGGGGAACATAACATAATAGTTATTCTATTTCATCAGTTGTTCTCATTAAATTTTAATAGAACCCTCAATATTTTTTCTCCTTTGTTATAATTTCAGAAGTTTTTGAGGAAGGCTGCAATCACCTGTGTTACTTAATGATGATATGCTATTAGCGCACTTCTAAAATGAAAAATTTAAAGTTCATGCATCCTGAATAATTTTACTTTTTTTTTTTTTTCGGATTTATTTTAGAAGTTTAATGAAATAATATTAATGTTATGACACAAAGCATAAAAATACACAATATTCCCACTTTGTAGACATTTCCTTGACGGAAAAATATACTTATTCAATACGTCTAGACTAATGTGATGGCCAAATATTATGATTATTATGGACACTATCTGTGCTTTTAACAACATAATATGTAAGTGTTGTGTATTGAGTGATTATTGCGGATTGCTTCAATTTCAGAATAACAAAGGCAATATTTATAGTGTAACCACGTTTCCTAAGACTGGACGTGAGGTTGAGGCTTGACATGGGGCCGAATTGACCGACAGATTGCAATTTGGTAAATATTCAGTCATTAAGAGTCCCCTCATCGCTTACTTTCTCTTAACGATAAGGGTTATCACCCCTATTTTAACACAGGACTCGTTGAGTCTGCACTTGCGCAGAGGCTCCCATGGCCGCAAGAAATGTGGTTAAAGAATAAATACACTATTTTTTTAGTACTATTTTCTAGTTTTTGTATTACACTTTCGTATTTCGTTCTACTCTCTAGTTTTTTTTTTTTTTTTTTTTTTTTTTTTTTAACATTTATTTTATATATGTATTTTCTCTACCTTAAGAAAGACATAATTAAAAGAGCGATATCTATTGTCTATTAATTCAACATTACAAAAAACTATTCTAGCCAGTAAAATATGGTAAACAGTCACCGACATAAATGAAGGCACACTTTCAAATCTAAAAGTCTTTGTAGAACATATAAATAAACACTTCATGGACTCTCTTCAAACTTCAGAAGTAAAACGAACATGTTACACCACATATATTTCAGAAAAATTTTGTCTCACAAACCATAAGGGGATCAGTCACAAATCAACTGAAAAATATAACCTTTGTGATCACCCAGTTAAAATAATACTTGAAATGAGTTGTAACTACAGTATATCATTATAAGCCGTTTTTTAATAATAATTACATATTTATATGAAAATTGTACTTATATTAACGGAGATATTTTCTTTAATAAAGTCGACAATTTCTCGCACGTTTATTGTTTGTAACATACAGAGTTTTAAAAACAAAGCAATGTAAATTTTAGAAATCTTGACAGAACATACAACATTAGACCCGACATACTGCAATCACAATACAAAAATTTCAAATATCTGATAAAACAGACGAATTTTTACTAAATAATTTTTAACTACGCATGCGCAAGAGTTAGTAAAACTTCTTTTGCATAATTTATTAGCCAAATGTAGCCCAAATTAGCCAAATTAGCCCAACTAACTCTAAAAAATCTCCAAGCAGATATCGTTAAAACTCAGAAATACATCGTTGTTAGAAAAATTTATTTTCAAGTACTTTTCAAAAAATGTCAAAACCTAAGAGGGTTTTTACCCATATTTTCATTTTGAATTGACGGACAGTCATGAACATAAGTGAAGGCATACTTTACATTTTCTCAAAATTGTGGAAAAATATTTAAAAACCATTATTTTTACTAAAACATTTTAATCATATAAACCTTTAGTACCTTATGCATAGTCAATAATATTGTCTATACATTTTATTCTTTTGATATTATAGTTACTGTGCTTTCCCTTTTATCTTTCAATTTCAGGTTGAAAAGTTCTACTTATTTTTGTAAGTCTATTAAAATGATTATTATTTAACATTTTGTAGTTATCATTTTAATATTCTAAAGGTTATATAAACATTATGTTTTAGTAAAAATAATGAATTTTCAAATATTTTCTTCTTCTTCTTTTTTTTTTTTTTTTTTTTTTTTTTGTATGTATATTTACTGCTTCTTATATAGTCATGCATAATGAGTAAAAGACCGTAGTTAATAAAACTTGAAACTGGAAGGTATAATAAGATAAATAATAATAATAATAATAATAAATGTTATTATGAAAAGAATTATTATCCTGTAAATTATCGCTATAGAAAAATGATTTAGTATTATAAAAATGAAATGCAATTTGGAAAGCGTTTTCATGCAAAATTGTGTTTTAAAGTCAAATGTGAAATTGAGAAATATAAACAGTTTTTTTTTTTTAATAATAGGAACCAGAAATGAAATATTATTATTATTTTTTTTTTTTTTTTTTTTTTTTTTTTTTAGCTCATTAAATTAAAAACTAATCTAAGTTGATGTCTTGTTTTAATAAAAGCTACTAAGATTGGAGTCCGTAGTAGCTTAAAACTTATAAAGGAAGGTTAAGATAACTTTTGTAATGAGGCAATTATGAAAATTAATCAATGAGGTTTAATATGACCCCTTGAACTATTGGTTACAGACATTCTAAAACCTATATAACGAAAGTAAGTGTCATAAAATAATACGCACGTTAACAATAAATTGACTACAAGTCTTGTTGAATTTCTTTTATATTCTGTTATATTCTGATTGCAGTATGTTATGCCTAATGTAGTATGTCAAGTTTTCAAAAAGCAAGTTAAATAAAGTCTAAAAGTGAATAGCGCTGGCTTTAAAATCCTGCATGTTATAAACAAAAGAGTCACGAAAAATTGTCGACGTTATTAAAGAAACCTTAATATAGCTGTTAATATAAATGATATTCTCATATAAATTTATATTTATAATTAAAAGAAGACTCATAATCATATGGTAGTAAAAACAACTCCCTTTAGACGGCGCTGCGTCGCCGCTGAAAGACAAAAGAAGAACTTATATATTTTTCGTTTTACATTTTGGCAACAGCCAATAAAAGTTTTAGTTTAGATGGTTTAGATTATTCTTCGACCACATTTCATGAAACCATGGAAGTATCTGCGCAAGTGCTAGCTCAACGAGTCCAATGCTAAAATAAGGGTGACAGTCATCTGACTCAGGGAAAATGAGCAATAACAGAGCGCGGAATTACTGGATGTTTTCCAAATTTCAAACTGTCGGACAAGCTGGCATCCCTCCAACATTTTGGACGCGTCCTCACTGCTAGTTTTCGGATATGTGGCTGCACTGTAGAAGCTTCGACTGCGTTCGAAGGAAAGAAATTTTCGATCTCTCACCGTGGGAGTAAATTAGATTTGGAACTATGTTCCTTAAGTATTTTTTCTGTAAATAATGTATAAATTGTATATAGAATTTCTAATTTCATTATGATCATTAAACTTCAAGAAAAAGACAACATCGTTCTCTTGCTTCAGAGCAATCCGACATTTTAATTTCTTCTTTATATTCTTAAGATTTGAAAACCACTGAACCGTAAAAAAATTAACAATATATTATTGCAATCGCCCCAAGTCATTTCAATCATTATTTTTTATAGGGTGATCCAAAGAATTAAATTTTTTGGTTATTTTGTAACTGAACAAAATTTTCGCTCGAATATATGTGGTATAATATGTTCTTTTCACCCGTTAAATTTCAAGAGGATTCATAAAATAATCTTTAGATATTCGACAAAATCTTCATGATTCAAAAGTGTGTCTTCACTTACGTCAGTAACTGTAGATTATCTTTTAAATTTTAGAATAACTAGAGGTTGAAAATAAGAACAAAATATCATGCAGTTTGCAATGGTAATTAACCCTTTCCAACTGCACGTACTCAATGTATCGTTTAACCTTCAATGTTCTTTGCCTACGTTATCACACAACGGATAAACAGTTACCAGGACAGAAAGAGAGACTAATTGAATTCATAATCACTCTTCACATTGTTGGAAAGTCTTAAAGAAAAGGAAATGAAATTCCAGCAATTAAAAGCAATAAATGTCATTTTCATTATGATTGTTGTAGTAAAAAGTTATTCAAATGTTATTCAAAAAGTTATAAAAATGCCTGGAGGTGGGCAGAAGGATATATAGGCAGACGGACAGTCGGACAGATACTAATACAAATAATATCCACACTTAAAAATTGTCAGAAAATGTTAAAAACGCTTAATGTAACCGAAAATGCAATTACAGCAAATTTTCTATAATAGCCCTTAATGTAACCGAATATTTTTGTGTAACCTTGTTCATCTTAATGCTAATCATATTATATTCGATAGAAAGCAGTCTTTTGTGCATATTAATAAGGTATTTCAATTTCATTGAGATTTGTGCAAAGTAATGTTAATAAAATGTGGTTTAAAGAAATACCTGTCATGGAACGCAATGCTTTAGAATACTTTCAGGTGTCTGTGTACACAAACCAGTGGTGGTATTTGCCTCATTTTCAAAAAAGAAAACATCCAATATTGAACTTGAACAACATCATTCAACTTCATTAAGGTTTGTACAAAATGAAGGAATTAAAATATGGTTACCTCTCATGGAACACAATGCTTTGGAATACTGTCGGTTGTCCCTGTACACAAACCAGTAGTGCTATTTACTCCATTTTCAATAGGGTACATGTAATAGGGAACATGAATACTATATATCAGTTTCAAGAAATTCTGTGAATATTTCCGCTCTTAGCGTGGATAGACAGACAAACCGAAGTGATTAACACCTTTCAACCTTGTTGGAATATATTAAAAAGAAAAGTAATCAATTATAGCATATTTGCATTTATTAAAAACTAGTTGGTCTAAGCCCGCCCAGCTGTCAATATTTCCAAATGAACCTACACTAAGAGACAAAAAAAAAAAAAAGCCGCACTTGGATATTTTCCATTTTTCTTTTCGTAATCGCTAATTTTATTGTTTCAAATGTAATTTTTTTAACAGATTTTATTACGTTGTGTTCCACGTGCAATTTAGGATTGATTCAAGTGTTAAAAACAAGATGCAATTGCTCGGAAAATTGTATTTTAGAAAGTATTTCAAAAAAGGCAAGAATAAGGCAATTAACGATACCACAAAAAACATTAATTTTAGAGCGAAAATCAAAAAAATATTTCAATACGTGGGATGTTAAAATGATTAAATGTTAACAAAATATTAGTGATCTGGTTTTTAGCAAGATATAATATTTTTTGGCTTTTTAAACTGCACATTTGTACTTAGGCGGCCACGTTACTCATCCAGTCGAGATGACCGCAAGTTAAAAAGCTAGTGCTTAAAAAATCAGCTTGTATTACATTTATAACATAGAAGGGATTCAGAAGAAGTGTTTAGTAACATAATTTATCTAACTACAGTGCAATAACAATTAAACAAAGCAGGTTTAATTGCCAGAAAATCTTTTAAAAATCCATTCTTAACGAAAAGAATTAGAAAACCAAGATTTTTGAGGGTTAAAAAATTAAAAAATGATTGGGTTAATTGTTGATCTGAAGTGGTTCTCTCTGAAGAGTCAAGTTTAACTTATTTCGAACTGACGGAAACAAGCAGATCTGATCACGAAAATGTGATTGACTTAATGAAAATCGCACTTTAAAACAATGACATATTCCCCGTACATTACGATACGAAAATGTATAATTTTTCAGTGAGTCTGGCAAATTTTCATGTTCAAGGGATCAATTAACCCGAAATAAAACTTGGCCATTAAGAATTTGATACCTGACCGACTACTTTGGAGGTATTTCAGACTCTTCGATTATCAGCATTTCAAAATTATAATGAAACGTCTTACATGGCACCTGTGGTTCGTTTATTTGATTCAATTTGTTAAAATTACCTATCCATTCTCATGAGCATCTATAATTTTGTAAGTTATCATAACTTTTTTTACTTAAAATTAAATCCCACAAAGAATATCACAAGCTTTCTTTCAGACCTAAAAATTGTCCTAATCTGAATACGCTCGAAAATGTTTAGGCTATAAAATAGGGTGCGGATTAGAAATTTGTAGCCTACAATTTCGCAAGAACTAGAAAAAAGACATTTGTGATATTTGGCACAGGGAAATTTCTGAGTTTCATGTTAAAAAACTGTAAAATAATATGCATAATATGCCACTGTGCATTAAAGCAGTAATTCCATATAAAAGTGGAATTATCCAATCCAAAATGCATATTTTTATTAAAAAATCTAACAAATAAATAGTTTTAATTTATACATTAAAATAGTAATTGTTTATTTCATATAATAAATCCTAATAGAATACGAAGTATATGTTTAATATATTACGTTCAATAAAAAAGTTTTCTGTAGATTTTTATTAAATATTCCGTATAGTCATAGTGTATTAAAATGAATTATTAAATCGAAAATGTACATAGGTATCATGTTATGACTTTCATATTATACAAACATAACAATTTTATTTTATGCAATAATTAGTTTTTAAATTATTACGAACTCAAACTGTATAAGTCAAATTTTCTGCAGTGCGGCTTTTTTTTTTTTTTTTTTTTTTTTTTTTTTTCCTTCGCTTAGTGTATTTTAAAATTTGTCATATTCACCAACTCAAAATAAAGTAGCCAAATGTTGAGATGAATAGCCAATAATAAAAAAAAGAATATTATTTAAAATTTAACTTTTTTTAAATCGAAATAATGGAATTCGATGCATGAAATTTAATTTAAATTTAATTATTTATAATAATCTGGTGTGTCACTATTCTATAAATACAGGTTGGAGATTATGAGGTAAGATAACGAGCACTGTTATGTAAACCTAGGTTAAAATAATTCAAATTAGGCTTCGGAAGAGTTTTATATGATAATTAGTTTGTGAGGGGGCTACCGCCCCCCTCATCTCCCCATTTCATTACAGTACCTACATTTATATAGAATTTAAATATGTTATTAAAATTAAAAGTTCATTTAAAATTATTCAGACAACTTTCACTTGCACTTTACGACAAATTTCACACAACTATCCTTGAAACTTACCAATCTTGATCAAACTTTTCCAGCAACAAACTTATATTAACTTCAAAATACAACTTTTGGATCTCCTGAAATTATTCGTTTTTAAGTTACTCTAAGAAACACAAAGACCAAGAGTTAAAAAAACTTGGCTTCGGTAATCAGGAAGCCTCAAAATGTGTAAAGTTACAAAAAACAAGCAATGAATGTTTAGCTTTAAAACATACATTATTTACCATATGTCTATGAAGAATTCATTTAAATTCCTGAGCAGATTTCCTGGACATGGTAAAATATAGTAATAATATTAGAATAATACAGGTTGATTCAAAATTAGTGTGACCAATTTTAAAAGAATGTAACTATTTATGGTATATTTTAATCGCTTTACCACCAGGTTTATTTAAAAAGTGAGACGTTTAAAATACCAATCTAGCTATTTTTGTTAGTGGGAGTAAATTATGGTTCCAAAATTAGATCCTCAAACCCGAAACGAAATTTTAAAGCTTTTGAAGGATGATTGCTCAAATTCTGTTATAAATAAAGCATTTAAAAATCAGAAATTACATCTAAACTTCGAAAAGAAATAAAATTTGGCTGGAAATCAAAAGCTCCAGGGAAAAAATGTGGACGAAAGGAAGTCCTTGGTGGAAAAGAAAAAAAAAGAAGTTGAAAAGACTTATCACTGTAGAAAATCCTCTGCCTCAAAGAACTTTAGCAAAGAAACTACAGGTATCGCAATCTACAATTTGTCGTCAGATAAAGAAAATTGGCTATAAAAAAAGTGAATAAACCAGTCTGTCATCAAATGTCTACAAATACCGTAGAAAAACTGAGAAAACGTTCTTGGCCTCTGTATTTAATGGTATGCAAAGGTAGATACAAAACATGGATAGCATCAGATGAAGCACTGTTTTATCTGTCATCCACAAATGGCAAAACGAAGATACAATATATTTCCCCCGAAAAGCGTCGCAAAGACGCAACTGTTTTACAAAAGGCAAGTTGGCCGTCAAGTTTATGGTACGGATGGGAATGTCCTCCCAAGGCTTAACAAAAACATTTTTTGTAGAACCAAAGGCTAAAATGGATGCTAAATACTATCAGAATAAAATTTTGAAGCACATTATCAAAGGTAGTAAACGCCTTTACTCTTAAGGAAACTTTGTTTTTCACCAAGATTCTGCACCAAGTCATACTGCAAAATCAACTATAAAATGGCTAAACGCTAAAAAAATAAATTTTCTTCCTCCTGAGAAATGGCTACCATCATCCTCTGACTGTGCTCCTTGCGATTATTTTTTATGGGGATACTTAAAAAAACAATTAAGTAGACGTAAAGTAAGAACACTTCAAGGGTTTCAAAAAGCAATCAAAGAGGAAGTTGGGAAAATATCCCTAAAAATGGTCGAAAACGCTCTTTTGGCTTGGCCTAAAGATTTACGTAAAATGTACTATGCTAAAAGAAACTATATGGAAAATTTCATGTAAATAACTTAATTCAATAAAAATTTCTGATGCTCTAAAACTGGTCACACTAATTTTGAATCAACCTGCAATGAAAAAATTAGCTTAATTGGTAGAGCGTTTCGCGTAAAACAAATGGATCCATATTCGAATCCTAGTCTGGTCAATTTCGCTTGCGTTAAAATTATTTTACTCTTACTTTCAGAAGACTGGTAAAATAAATTGATTCGAAAATTTATCGCTTTTTTTTTCTTTACCCTGCAACTGGATTTTCTAATTTTCATTAGTTTTTACAAAGTCTTTTTTTTTTTTTTCTTTGGATATGTACTTTTCCATTTTTTTCCTTATATTTAACTTTATATACTATATCTTATTTTGTGCCGAGTATTATTTTTCTTCGAATAGGAAGCAATGAAAGATATATTTCGGTTGAGTGCCTTTCTGTCTGTAGATATATCCTATATTAGATCTTAAATATATCGTATCTTGATTCTTATGATTTGGACCTTATTATATGTCCTTGTACTGTTTTCTTTTTCTTCACATGCATTGATGGGCTTTCAAATAGAAACTCATAATGAAAGAATACTTATTCTGAATTTATTCAATGTTTACGTCATTTAATTTAGAATTAAAAGTAATAAAAAAAACTCCTATACACAGGACATATGTATTTATTTATTTATATTTATAAAGTGGTGTTCAATTAACCCTTTGCCAGTCCCATTTAATTTCACTCCTTTTGTTAGTGTTGCTAAATTTAGAGACTTTTTTTTTTTTTTTCAATATCCACCACTAAATTTTAACTGTAACAGTTGCCTAATCACTTTAAAGGTTATTCGTTCATTATGTATATCAAATATTACTCATCAAAATTATTGGTAGTAGTTGAATAAAAGAGTCCCTAAATTTGGCAACACTGTTTAAAGCGTTAGAGCCGGCAAAAGATTTTTCCAAAACTAACATAATTTCATCTCCTGTCTGCTCCTCCCATTTGGATATTCATGAAGCATTTTACATATTTAAAAATTCGAAAAATCTTGTTAATGATATTTCTTCCACTCCTTTCTTCTCTGATGCTTGGAAATTACTCACGTAACTTAGATTTTAGTTTAATTTTTGTTATCCTTAGATTGTTATATGTTTAATCTCACTCATTTATTTATTTTCTTGTTTATTTGTACAATTCTACTCACACCAGTAGCTATATTTAGTTTCTACTTTATAAACTTTTTCTTTTCATTTTAAACGATTTTGTGCGTTGCCGCTTTGACTGCAGCACTCGTGCTTACTTTGTTCGCCTGATGAAGGGTCGTGTGTTTTTTCGACCCGAAACAATTGTTGCGAGTTTATTGCATTTTATGGTGTTTATTCAAAGTTTGTAAGTAATAAAGGTTAAGGGACATCTTAAAGCCTTGCTATACTTGATTTTCTTCAAGATATAGAATAAACTTTAAAACAGATTTTTAATAAACATATTTTGACGAATATTGTTTGTACAGGTAACTAGGGTGCCATTTCACTTATTGAATCACTATATTTTTAATAATAGGTTTCAGGTGCTTACCAGGAGTACAATCCGCAGAAAAATTATTCGAACGCTAGCAATAATTCCTATATAAAAAAAGTATACTTAATACTGTTTTGTTACATAAATTCTTGTCGAAACTTGTTCTTAGTCAGTCTAAAAACACGATTCGACAAGGATTTATTTAACAAAACTTGCTAGCGAAATGTAATAGATCCTCTTTTGACATAACTTTCTTTATAGCCTTTTACAAAAAATCTAACCACCATTGCTTTCGATAAAATACGCTCTTCATTCAAAACAATCTAACTTTTAAAGAGAAATACAAATTTTGAAAAGAACTTTCAAAAATAAGGAAAGATTTCTTTTTCAGGAGAAAACGCGGAGTTTTCAGCTTGGTGAGAAAAATTCAATGTTAACCAGTTTGGCTTACCTGCAGTGCCTTTTACCACACGACTTTTTATGAATAATCTTTGCCGCATAAAAAGGTTGCCATGTAATAATGTAATAATAGGTCTCTGGATTTATCACAAATTGGGATTAATTAAATGTGTAAAACCACTTAATAGGAGACGCTGCTATGTGTATATATATTGCCTTTCGACTATAATAGAATTTAAATCAATGAAGTTATTTCCATCAATTGGTAAATGTTAATTATAGCTAATTAACAGTTATTGTCATCACGAAAACTAAATTCAGCACATCTACAGACAAAATTCCTTCATTTTTTACACCAAAATAAATTAAATAATAATGCAGTAGATTTGTCTCTTAGAATGTTCAAAAATCAATTTCTTATTTAAATTTACTAATAATGAGCGAAATTATTAAAAATTTCAGAAAAAATATATATCTATATATTCACAATATTAAGTGTACACTTTTGTTTTTAACCACCTTAAAATTATAGCATTAAAAAGTATAGCTGGAAGAAAAAGAATTTTTAAATTTCTCTAATTTCTTAACATTTATCTTGACTGAATATTTATCTTTAATGGCATAAATCTTTAGCCATGCATTAAACTACTGAATACTGCTGAAACTAGAGTATAAATTAAAACTTTCGTATAATCATCACGCTTACTTTAAATTCAAAAACATAATTAGCTTTATATAAATCTATATATTTACACAAGACATAAAATGTAAAGATTTAATTACAAATATGCACGGAGGTTAATTATCTGTCCCGCTGGCAACTGAGAGCGATTCTATTTTACGAATGACCAGCTTGGGAAAAACTGGGAGATTTAGAAAGATGCGGAATTGTACATTTGTTTCTCCTTAACATAATCCCAAGTGGAACTTTTTGAAGTTCTAACGAAAAATACCACAAGACCATAGAAATATTTTTTAAGAAGTTAGATTATAGCGACATTTCATTTCTCATTCTGTACAACTCTTTTTACTTTCTCTTACCCATATATAGGGTAGAGAAAGATTTATTTTAGGGGTCACATTTTCAAAATTGAGTTTTTATTATATCTCACGTTTTGAAGTCCCTTAAATTCGAAAATCATGATTTTAGCGTTTCGTCTGTCTGTGTGTGTGTGTGTGTCTGAAGAACAAATAACAGTACAGAAAGTTCAAACTCTGTATTCTAAATCTGCACCATTTAGTGATACTACACTACAATTTCCGTTGAGATCAAGCAAATGGTTTGTGTAATCCAAGAGAATTCAAATATATTACGTCTATGGGCGAAATTTCCGGTAAGTACAGTGTAACATCTGTAGGTTGTCCTAAGCAAAATGGAATGAACATATTTTTATAAGTATAAAAGCATGTTTTGTGTAAATTGTGATATGGAAATCCTCCATCATTCGTTTACAGGGCTACCCAAAGTATTTGAATATATTGGGGCTATATTTGGAAAATGCTGGAAGTGTGCTTCATTTTGTGTTTGGTGTTTTTCATATCAGACTAAATTTAAGTAGGGTAAGTGCACCAGTGATTGACACTTTTAGAGCAATCTCTGATGTTTTTAATGTTCTAGTCATCAGAAAATATTTTTAGAAATCTCAAGTTAATACATATGACATATAAGGCATTCAGAACTACATGTATGTTAAAATATATACATTTGATAACAATTATTATTATTATTATTTTAGGAATTATTATTTGACACCCACTCAATGTTCCAGTAATTGACACTGCCAGCTTTTCCTTTTATTAGTACTTGGCACCCTATGTTCAAGTGTTTGACGCTGCTAGTTATTCATTTTACCAGTTATTAGCACCCTATGCTTCAGTGTTTGACATAAAATGTTAAAATTCTTATATTAAAAATATATAATTTTATTACTTTTCTTATTTATTAATTATTTCGGGATAGATGTAAGTTACTGGAGCATGCCAATAACTGGAGCACCTACCCTACACAAAGTTATGCGTATATAGTTTATAGACAATATACAGGGCTAACCAAAATTAAGCTAACCGTTCTTTTTTATTAAATGTAATAGATGAAAGTGCTTTTCTCTGTATTTTATTATGTCGACGAACACTGCTCAGAAAGTAAAAATCATTTTTCTTTCGTACTGTAAACAAAGTATTTTTTTTTTTTTTTTTAATTCTATTTTCAACTCTCTTTTTTTTTTTTTTTTTTTTTTTTTTGTATAATATTACGTTTTGAGGTTCCTTAAATGCGAAAATTCTATTTTTGGCGGTTAATCTGCATATGTATCTGGTATCAGGATAATTTTAAAATAAACAACTTCAGAAAATACAAATTTGGTATTTTGAAATCCGTATTAGATTGCCGCTTGAAAATTTTGATCAAGATTACCATGTTCGAGGGCAAATTACAAACAGGCAATAACAGACTTGTCTTTTTTCTTTATTTATTCTTTTTTTTTTTTTTTAATAAATATAGGCGCAGTATAATAGAACGGGGTTTGAAAGAGGTGGTAGTCCCCTCACATAGAATTATATGTCAAATAAAACTGTTCCTATACCTATTTTAGATTATTTTTATAGGAGATTGAACTTTATTATCTTACCTTATAGATCTGTAACCTGTCTTTATAGTATTGAAATGCTGGGTAAAAGAAAGTCGTGTGAGTGACACACCAGGTTATTTAATTTTTCTTTTCTTTTATTAATTAATTTATTTATTTTTCAGAGTACAGAAACTTCAGGTTTTGTTATTGGATTCTTAAATTATATACTGTCATGAAATAGGGGAGATCCGTGTAATATGGACCCCCTAATATAATAAAAATATATAATTTTATTACTTTTCTTATTTATTAATTATTTCGGGATAGATGTAAATTACTGGAGCATGCCAATAACTGGAGCACCTACCCTACACAAAGTTATGCGTATATAGTTTATAGACAATATACAGGGCTAACCAAAATTAAGCTAACCGTTCTTTTTTATTAAATGTAATAGATGAAAGTGCTTTTCTCTATATTTTATTATGTCGACGAACACTGCTCAGAAAGTAAAAATCATTTTTCTTTCGTACTGTAAACAAAGTATTTTTTTTTTTTTTTATTCTATTTTCAACTCTTTTTTTTTTTTTTTTTTTTTTTTTTTTTTATAATATTACGTTTTGAGGTTCCTTAAATGCGAAAATTCTATTTTTGGCGGTTAATCTGCATATGTATCTGGTATCAGGATAATTTTAAAATAAACAACTTCAGAAAATACAAATTTGGTATTTTGAAATTCGTATTAGATTGCCGCTTGAAAATTTTGATCAAGATTACCATGTTCGAGGGCAAATTACAAACAGGCAATAACAGACTTGTCTTTTTTCTTTCTTTATTCTTTTTTTTTTAAATAAATATAGGCGCAGTATAATAGAACGGGGGCTTGAAAGAGGTGGTAGTCCCCTCACATAGAATTATATGTCAAATAAAACTGTTCCTATACCTATTTTAGATTATTTTTATGGGAGATTGAACTTTATTATCTTACCTTATAGATCTGTAACCTGTCTTTATAGTATTGAAATGCTGGGTAAAAGAAAGTCGTGTGAGTGACACACCAGGTTATTTAATTTTTCTTTTCTTTTATTAATTTATTTATTTATTTTTCAGATTACAGAAACTTCAGGTTTTGTTATTGGATTCTTAAATTATATACTGTCATGAAATAGGGGAGATCCGTGTAATATGGACCCCCTAATATAATAAAAATATATAATTTTATTACTTTTCTTATTTATTAATTATTTCGGGATAGATGTAAATTACTGGAGCATGCCAATAACTGGAGCACCTACCCTACACAAAGTTATGCGTATATAGTTTATAGACATTATACAGGGCTAACCAAAATTAAGCTAACCGTTCTTTTTTATTAAATGTAATAGATGAAAGTGCTTTTCTCTATATTTTATTATGTCGACGAACACTGCTCAGGAAGTAAAAATCATTTTTCTTTCGTATTGTAAACAAAGTATTTTTTTTTTTTATTCTATTTTCAACTTTTTTTTTTTTTTTTTTTTTTTTTTTTTGTATAATATTACGTTTTGAGGTTCCTTAAATGCGAAAATTCTATTTTTGGCGGTTAATCTGCATATGTATCTGGTATCAGGATAATTTTAAAATAAACAACTTCAGAAAATACAAATTTGGTATTTTGAAATTCGTATTAGATTGCCGCTTGAAAATTTTGATCAAGATTACCATGTTCGAGGGCAAATTACAAACAGGCAATAACAGACTTGTCTTTTTTGGCAACAACAGGCAATAACAGACTTGTTTTTTTTTTTTTTTTTTTTTTTTTTTTTTTTTGTATCTCAATTACAGAATCACTTACAAACGAAAAAGTGTAACATTTGAATTTTTTATGAATTTTTGAATTGTAATTGATTTCGTAATAAAGGCAATAATTTCTTGATTTCAAAATCAATACCCAGTTTTGAAATAAATACACCGGTTAATTATTCACATATTTTTTTATTTATTTATTTATTTATTTTTTATTTTTTTTTTTAAGTTGGATGGAAACAAACTTTCGTGGAGCATTTTATAAATATCTCGTTATCCTCGAAATTTGGAACACAGAAAAATAAATTTAAAGTTTGAAAATTTATAAAAGCTTTTAAATAATATTTGAAGAACTTCAGAATGATATTATTTTAAAAGTATGTAGCTTTATGCAATCGTGCATTTTATAATAACCATATGAATACTTTGAATTGCATTGTTTTTCACAATTTTCTTCCTATAATATGACGGTGGAGATTATGAAACTCACTTGTAAATTACCATCTCAAAATTAAGATATTTTGGATACACGTGCATTAAAATATATCAGTATTAAGAATATTAAAATTTCTTCAAAAATATTTATTAAAAAAATAAATAAAAGTCAAAGTTTTAACATTTTTGCACAATTTTTAACTTCGATAATTTTAAACTAAATCTTATAAAAATTAGAAAAAAATAAAAAAACCTGATAGACATTCAAATAAGTCTGCGCATCCGCTTTGGTATATATACAGTGCGATGCATGAATATAAACGCACTTTAGATTAAAGAATTAGAATGGTATAGAAGTGTAATAAAGAAATATGAATAGGTGACACTTAAGCCAAACTCTATGTGTATGATTCAAGAAATGAAAATATGAATCAAAACAACGAAAGACCAATAGCATTTTATAGAAAATAACTTTATTGAGTTTATGACAAAAATACATGTTGCGTGAATTTAAACGCACATGTAAAAAATAAATAACTGAGTAACAAATACTGTATCTAATACTTTGTAAAGCCATCATGGGCTTCTAGAAGAGCCAGTAAACGCGTTGGTATTGACTGATATAATGGCATGAGGCCATCCAAGCTGATTGTCTTCTAAGCTAATAGAATGGCCGATTTTAGTTCATCTTTCGTGTTAAACTGCCTTCCGATTACGTAAACACGGCAAACCAGAATACCCCATAATTTCTCCATTATGTTTAAATCGGGACTTTTTAAGGGCCAATCCATAACTTTAATTTTATTGTCACGGAATCATTTTTTCACGATATGTGCTGTATGTACAGTCGGGGAAAAAAAAACGCAACACTCGCTGTAATTTCGTTATTAATTGACGCAGGAACATCTAATAGACATAATTCAACAGGAAATTAAAAGCACTTTCTGAATATGTCGTCAAATTTTGAATTAGGGGTCATCTACATATTGAAATGAGTACCAACTTTGATTTTTTTCAATAGCAACACCGAATTTTGACTTCATTTTCGAATTTCTGAGAGTCTGGCAGTGCAGAAAAGTATACTGTTTGTATACTTTATCTTTAGTATTTATAGAGTTATAATCAAAAATGTGTTAAGGGGTTATCTGTAAATGTAGAAAAATAAAATTAAGATCCTATAAGAAGTAGACAAAATTTTAAAGTTTCACACCGGAAATCTTTCAGAAAAAAAAAGAATTATAAAAAAAAAAAAAAAAAAAAAAAATCCATTTCCCTTTTTTCCAGTTTTTTAATTATCCTGAATTCAATTTCTTAGATTTGTATATACTTCAGTACTTTTTTAGATAATTTTATGTCTATTTAAATACATTATACTTGCGATTAGTCCGTACAGTACTCTTTGAAAAAAGTGCAATATTTTTCAAGTAAAAGTGTCAATTATAGCTGTACTGATCACCAATAAAGCTTAAATTTTCTTTCGTAGGTAACATAATAGACGAAATGAAATAATATATATATCTATATATATACAACAACGCATAAACTAAACCTTTTCGGATAAATTATTGTAAGGGTTCATGAAGTAAATATTAAACAATTTTAATCGCACTTACCAGTTTTTGGTCAGTTGAACTCTTTGGAACAGTACTATTCGTTTTATAATTTCTATGAAAGTATATTTTCTTAATTAACCCTTTCGTGACTGCTGACGTAGATTCACACCATTTGAAAATCTCAAACTCTGTCAGTGGGCGTTTCTTTCGTAATTTGTGTGTTACATCTTTCTTAAGTGTGTACCCAGTGTTCATATTTTTGCAATAAAATATACTACGGATAGAAATATATTGATTAGAAAGAATATAATTATAATGTATATTCATTTGTAATATAATCGTGAATACAGAAAATTTGTTCTAAAATATTATATTTTGAAAGTATAATGCCCGTAGGCGGGTCTTACTGTCAAAAAGACAAAACCTGCGGTCGCAAAAAGTGTTAAAATATATTTATAAAAGTTAAAGTATGTCTTTAAAAATGTATAAAGTTAAAATATATTAATAAAATTTAAAGACTAAAGTGTCCTTAAAATAATATTCCTCCCCCCTATAAAATAAATAAATAAGTAAATAAATAACATAAAATAAAGCAATATATAAAGCAAATGATTAAGTTTTTTTTTTAACTATGACGGTAGTTAAGAAACAAGTTTACAAGTCTGTCTTGCATTCCAATTCCATTCGTTATTTATATTTGACAATTTCACATTAAACCTATTTTTTTATTTAAAACAGTAAACCCCGCCTATTTAGTTAATTTTTTTTTCTTCTAGTGTTCGTTTAAAAGATTCAAAATTTATCACCAATTAATCGATGAAGTAAATACCACTTGTGCGTATTTTTGTCAACATAAAATAAGGTGTTTAACACGAATACTCAATGTCACATTTACTTTTTTTTTTCTGTATTGTTTTGTTTTGAAGAACGATGAAGGCGGGGCTGGTCTTCTTTAGAAAACAGGAATTCTTGATGCTAACACTAATGTCTAAGAATCATCATTTTTGTTTCATTTCTGTGCGTTTGACGTTGTTGTTATATAATTTGACCCGTTAATAAAAAATAAAAATATTTTGTTTAATTTTCTTTGTTATTTTTAAAGATTTGATTCGTTATCTCATGCAAAACTTTATAAGAGACGGCCCCCTAAACCACTCCAAAAGAAAGATTTATTTGTATCTCGAAAACTAAAAACTGGAGTGAGCTGCAAATTTGCACACCCATATTTTTCAGCATTAGGATTCATTTTATGTAAAAATTAATATAGGTCATAATTCATAAATTTATGAATATGAATTTATTAATATTTTTCAGAATCAAAAATATTTTTCAGAATCAAAAGTAATGATGGATTATGTTTGGGTTTCTTCACTGTATCTCGTAAAAAAAAATTATATCGATCAAGTTACTTTTTGTGAAGATATTAATAAAAGTTTGAAATATGAATTTAACATTAGCACCTTCAAACTTTGAACGTTTATAACTCTGTGAAAAAATAAGTAAAATATACAACCAATATACTTTTTCGCGTTGTCGCGATCCCAGGAATTCAAATATAAAATAAAAATGGGGCAATACCATTCAAAATATCAAAGTTGGTGTGCGTTTTAATATGTAGACGACCCCTAATTCAAAATTTCAGTTCATTTTCTGAAACTACTCACAATTCCCCGTCGAATGATACCTATTACATTTTTCTACATCGATTAGCAACGAAGTTACGTTGAGTGTTGCGGTTTTTTTTTTTTTTTTTTTCCCGACTGTAGAGATGCACAATCTTGCTGAAAAATATAATTTCTTCCAGCTTTCTTGACTGCTTGACAACGGAGGTTCCTTGTGAGCATATGGACATAATCTACAGAAATCATAGTGTTCTTCACGAACTCTAATTCGAAAGTCCCTTTAAAACCTATGTCTGCCCACACTATGACAGACCCACCTCCAGATTGACATTTTGAACAGTACATTTCTTCGGTTCTCAAATCGTGCCAGTAGTTATGAAATCCGTTTGGGTCATCGAGATTAAACTTTTTTTCATCTGAGAAGATGACTTTTTCCCAATTTAGTCAATCTAGAATCCATTTTCTTCCCCATTCCAACCACATATTTTTGTGCTTCTGAGTGAGGGGTGCTTTCGCCTTCATTTTCTTAAATTTAATGAATGTTGCAGCTTTGGTGGCTCTCCATATGGTTGTCCGATGAACACCCAGCTTGTGCTGAGCCTTTAACTTCGCACAGGAAATATTCTTATTCTTTGCAGCGTTGCATATTCGACGTTTGTCGTAAGTGGCGAGCTTTCCTGTTCGCTTCTTAACGCTTTTTTCCCATAATTTGCTCCTTTCTTTATATAATTTTGCACAACGCTCTCACTTATTCCGATTCGTTGCCCAGTTTCACGATTGCTAAAGCCTTTACTAGGCATAAAGTCGATTTTTATCGTCTCGTCTACTGTCAAATTTTCCCTCTTGCCATCCTGAACAAACTCCGTAAATTTTGCACTCAAGCATTAAAACTGATTTTAGAGAACTTTAGCAACACGACTATATGTGTTTTAATTTAATTCCGGTGGCTCTGTTAAATTTTAAACGCAAAATACAGAGTGCGTTTAATTTCGCGCAACAAACGAAAAACAGTGAAAAATAAGAAAATGCTTAAAACTCATTTACATAAATTTGCATGAGCCTAGATATACGTGCTCAAAGCACCTTATTCAGTTGTTAGTCATATGCAGTAACTGTAAGTCACATTCTTTCTTTTAAAATTTAAAAAATTCTATTTCTGGTTATTGGAAAAGGTGCGTTTATATTCATGCAACGCACTGTATATATATATATATTAAATTAACTCGTCAATGGATCCACAAAATAATACACGAATATGCTTAGAATTTATATTTGTACAATAATAGTGTGAAATAGAGGACAAAATTAATAACACAGGTCTGCGAAATCGTACTTTTCTTTTCTTTCTTTTCTTTTTTTTTTTTTTTTTCACTGCTTTGGGTGATTAATGTGTTTTTATACGCTGAATTCAGAAATGCTTGTCTTTTCCACTGAGCTGAAGAACAACTGGAGCAAATGCTTCCAATACCTTTACACAGTGTTAGTGCGTGCCAGTTTTTCTGCAATCATTTGCCGTACAGAGTTGAACCTTGCACGGCAAACAACATTTGTCGGGTCGTCTATTACTATTATACTCTTTAAAGAATTAAAATTTAAAGTTGTAATAGTATCATGTTCTGCATATGGTTGTTCGAACGGACAACCTTTACACAATTTTACTTTGAAATATAAAGCTATCAAATGCTTTCTGCCGTGCAACTCTCGGAAGACAAACCTTCCAAAGACGGCACGCGAAAACCGGTCTAGCATTTCCTCCAGTTGTTCTTCAGCTCGTGGTCTTTTCTTCCTATATGTTTACAGTGTAAGACTGAAGATCGGAAGAATTCACACAGAGGCTATAACAAATTCGAAACTGTTTATGTAAAATATACATTAAAATAGACTACTATTTACACATTATCTTTTAAATATGTTTCTTTACACAAAAGCTACCTTTAGAGCTTTTTCTCTTGTGCATGGTTGAGTGCTTTAAGGAGATGGGGGAATTCTCTATGCAGATCCAACAATATTCGCCTAACATGTTACCACTCCATCTCCCCTGTCTCCTCCTGACAATACATTTCATTGACTTCTTCAGGAAATAGCTCTCCATGCTTTCCACTCACATCATCCAGGTTGGTTGGTTGGTTGCTTGCTTTTTGTGGCGCAAGGTCCACAATGGGACATGCTGCGCCAAACAATTATTTAAACACTAAAATGTAGCTTCTGGGTGGGGATACCCATCCAAATTCTCACATCACCCAGATTTTCCGGTAAATTATTTGGATTGAATTTGAAGAAGTGGAGTTTTAAGCTCAAAAAATATAATATTTTGTCAATGGAAATTTTTGAATAGTTTTTCCTTAATCAGCATCCAAAAATACACTAGAAAAAAATTTCATCGCACCCCCTGTGTAATTAGCGAATTTCACGCACAAAAAAAAAAAATAAATAAATAAATAAAAGAAAGAAAGAAAGAAAGAAATCCCACAAAAATGATCTTTATAGCTTTACTACTAAAAAGAAAGCGTGAAACAGATTATATTTAAAAAGATATTTAAAAAAAAGATAAAAAAGTTATTAATACTTGGAAGAAGTATTTTATGTACTTAAAAAAATATTTATGCATAATATTTGTTTTAAAGATAATTAAATAAATAACATTTAAAAATTGCGCAAATATAAAGCGACGTTTCCAAAACAAATTTTAGTATAAATGTATTACTAGAAGAGATTTTTTTTTTCTTCAACATATTATATAGTTTGATGAAATGTCATCAAGTTTAAAAAGAACATCAAAACACACTTAGAAGAGGATATTTTTATGTTAACAAAAAAGAATAAAAATATATATATACATATATAAACAAAAGAAAAGAGTAATAATAGCTTCTTAAATTATTCTCTCGATTTAGTACCACTCGTCATTAATATTGGAAATATCATTACTGTTATTAATTAATCATACAAGGCCATTGAAGAGAAACCGACTGTATTACTCACAAAAAAAGGAACACACTAAACGATAAGAGTCATTAGTAGACACAAGTAAATGGGTTCCAACAAAGCAAAACCTACTAAAGAACTTTCTCCCACAAAAGAAAAAAATTCGTCATGTCGGGAAATATTGCATTTTTTTTTTTTTTTTTTCCTCTGTCATTGGAAGGAGATAGTTCTAAAAATGATTATTAAAGAAATGAACAAAATAAATAAATGTTCATTCCTGTACTTAAAATAGGAATGTTCATGGGTAATTATTAATCACATAGCGTCTCTGGTAATTAATACTTATCATGAACGCTTTAAAATTAAAGAAACATTGCTTGGATTTATATAAACATTCGTATACTGAAATGTCTTTACGCATTTCAAATGGCTTGCTTTAATGAGCAGTCTTGGATTTAAAGAAGCATTTTCAACATTACAATTTCTTTATGCACTTCACGTGGCATACTTTAAAATGAAAAAAAAAAAAACGACAATTTTATTATGCATTATGTAATACAAAGGAATTAAAATATGATTTATAGAAATACCTCGCATGGAACGCAATATTTGGAATATTCCTTTGGGCTCCTCCACACCGGAGCTATTTACACCATTTTTAATAGGTATCATGAATATTTACGGAAGTTAGAATAGGACGCGGACAGACAGACAAACTGAAGTCATAAACACCTCCAAACTTTGTTAGGAAGTAACAAAAACAGCACTTGGATTTAAATAGTATTTTTAGGACTACAATGTCTTTGTATATCTTAAAATTAAAGAAAAGTGCTTGGATTTTAATAAACAATTTTAGACCCTATATATTAAACAAATACAAATTGCAAACGACTTTAACTGTTCTGTTGCTTGAAAAAATGTATTACACGGTGTGCAATATCTTTCATTTGTTCTGTAAGTGATCCGTATTACTATTTTGCATATTGTATTATAATCATTAAATTTTATTCATATACTCATTTTGTATATAACATGGCATATTATGAAATTAAAGAAAAAGTACTTGGATAAAATATTCATTTTTAAATTGCAATGCTTAATTCATGCCACATGGCTCTGGAGCCCCAGTCATTAAATTTACATACAGAAATGGTTAATTCATACAGAAAAATTTCATTCCAAATAAAAACAATTTTCAGTGATCTCTAAATACGAATAACTTGCAACTAGCGTATTCAGATTATTTTTCTCAATACGTTACAAACATTAAAAAACTCTGTTGTTGACAGTTATCCGATATTTATGAAAATTTAAAACCGCAAATCAGAGATGTTAGATTTAATTTAAGTGTGCCACTATTTATAGCGTGAATTTTGTCTAATTCATCACTATTTGAGTCCCTAATTACAGTTCTTTATACAATCCTAATTATTTAGAGCCTTGTATGTATCTTCCAATTTTAACTGTATGCGTATATCATAGCATAAAAACTTAAATAATTCGTTGAAAGTGCATATCTTTTTATTTTATTTTATTTTATTTATTTATTTATTTTTAGTTCAAAATGGCTATTTCTTTTCAATCTAGAATATGTAAGTGCCCGCTTAAATTATTTATTTGATAGAAATATTTTGGACAATGCAAACTGATAAAATGTGCTGTATGAAATAAACCAAATGGATTGTGATATTCAAAATAATTGACTTATGCCATTTTTCCGTATCACTTAACACGTTGAGCGCCATGTCAGCCATTCTATATTCTAGACATTTTGTTATATATCTCTAAGTACTGAAGGAATCCTCTTGAAACTTTAGGGGTGTGCAGAACATGTTATACTTCATACATTTCAGTGAAAGTTTCGCCCCGAAAGTAAAAGCAGTACCAATAAAAAATTAAAACGTTGAGCGCCCTGTCAGCCATCGGTGGCTGACAGTGTCAAATATGATATAAAGCCGCGTCAACCATCGGTGGCGGATATAAAATAGGGTATAAAACTAAAAATATTACATTTAATGATTGAAAGTTTATTAAAAATTTCCTTAATTTTTATTTATTACAGAAGGAATCATTATGGAATTTTAATGGACTTTAAGAATTTGCGTGGCGCTCAACGTTTTATTCGATGTAAAAATACACTAACTACCAATAAGTATTTGGACACTTTCGAATTTTGGTATTTTGCCATAAATCTAGAAAAATTCTTTAGGAATTATCTTGGAAGTTTGGAAGTATGAAGAACATGTTATACCTCATATACTTCAGCAAAAGTTTTGCCATGAAGAGGAAAAGAGGACCAGTAAAAAATAATGTTCCGAATTCGTTTTGGTTGTAGCATATGATTATAAGGCTTTTTCTAATTATCTGTATAACTGTTTATCAGGCTACCACATATATTCATGGAGCTATAATGGTTTCTATAAAAAATAACCACTTTTTTTAAATTATAACACGTAGAATATTAAACTCAGTGCGAAACACTTTTGGGAAACTTGGCATACTACATTAGAAACAGTATACTGCAATAAGACTGCAACAATGTTAAATGTTTTGCGAAATATGAGCATTTTTACAAAATAATTTTTAACTACGCATGAGCAAGCTTTTAAAAAATTTCATTTCCGTAATTTAATAGCCAAAAGTATGGAGCTACTGAGTATATAAAAATCTCAAATAAATATCCAGTAAATTAAAAAAATTGTGAGAGATAGAATGAAGATAATTTTAGTTCCACTCAAAATAAAAGCTAAACTATGTAAGTGGTTTTACTCACATTTTTATTCTGATTCATTCAATGCCCAATGGTAATAAAGTGTTCGCTAATAGTAAATAAATATTGATAAACCCCCCTATAATAATCCTTTTTTTATTTTATTCATTTATATTTATTATTATTTATTTATTTATATTTATTATTATTTATTTATTTATTTATTATTTTTTATTTATTTATATTTATTTATTTATTTTAGGGCTGTGCCGATTAATCGATTAATCGGTTCGGTTAATCGATCAATGCTTAGTCCCGATCAATTTTTTTAATCGAGTCAATCGGATCGATTAATTCGATTAAAAATTTTCAAAATCCGATTAAAATTTTCAAACTACGAATTAAAGTAAAAATATTGTTCTGCCTACAAAATATTTTTTCACATATTTTGCTAACAAGCATTCTAAGAAACATCCATCAAATAATGAAAAAGCAAAAAATAAAATAAAATAAACAAATAAATAAAAATAAAACCTCTCAAAAGAAGTTGTTGCACTTTTGTTGATAGAGAAAAAGGGGGAGGACAGTTATTAAACAAAATGCCGCTGCATGTGAATGCTGGAGCAACACCACCTGTCTGTAGCCTTCTACAGAAAGTGTTGGCTAGGGTAATAGTATTCTCAGAAACAAGAAGCTTTCAAAAAATAGAAATGCTGAAGATTTAAAAAAAAAAAAAAAAAGAAGAAGAAGAAGAAGAAGAAGGGATTGAGATTTTCACTATTCCTCTGATGGGGGAAATGTCAACAGAGTTTCACAGTATCTTCAAGCGTTTATTGTCTGTTCAGACTTGCTGATAGCAACTATTGAAGTAGAAACAGAAAATAACATTCTGTGTTCTAGTCCGAAGTGACGAAGAAGAACTAAAATATAAGAATTTGAGATTTTTATGATAATGATATGGAATTTTGAGAATTCATTTAAAAATAGTGACAAGTGAGATGGACAAGAAAAATTAATTTATTTTTAAAAAATAATAATAAATAAATAAAATTGAATAAGTGAAAATATTTATATAAAATTAACACTTAAAGTCACCAATTATTACTTTGAAAATTGATTTAAATTTCAGTTATGAAACAGATATAATTGATTAGACAAAAATTTTTGAAAAAAATAAAAAATAATAAAATAAATAAATAAATCAGTCAAACTTATGAATAATATATATATGCACAATATGAGAGTTTATTCATCATTAAAATAAAATTATATAAAGAAATATGAAAACCGATTAAAAATCCGATTAATCGACCGATTAATCGATTAATGATCTACGATTAACCCAGTTAAAACTCTTAATCGATTCCCACCCCTAATTTATTTATTATTATTATTATTATTATTATTATTATTAATTAATTAATTAATTAATTAATTAATAATTCATTAATTTATTTTATATATATATATATATATATATATTTTATTATTATTATTATTATTATTTATTGAGAGGATTATTATTATTATTATTTATTGAGATTTATTTATTTATTTATTATTTATTGATTTATTTCTTTTCATTCTATCTCTCATAACTTTTTGAATTTATACGAAATCTGTCGGAGTTTTTATATACGAATTAGCTTTATACTTTTGGCTATTAAATTATGAAACTGAATTTTTTTTTTAAGCTTGCACATGCATAGTTAAAAATTATTTTGTAAAAATGCTCATATCGCGTAAAACATTTAACATTGTTGCATTCTTATTGCAGTATACTGTTTCTAATGTAGTATGCCAAGTTTCCTAAAACTGTTTCGCACTGAGTTTAATATTCTACGTGTTATAATTAAAAAAAAAAAAAAAGTGGTTATTTTTATAGAAACCGTTATAGAATATATGTGGTATGAATAGATATGGTAGTCTGATAAACATTTATACAGATAATTAGAAAAAGTCTTTTAATCACATTCTACAGCCAAAACGAATTCGGAACATTTCTTTTTACAGAGTAATCCGAACTATTTTGATTTTTGTTTAATTTTTTACTGGTCCCTTTTTTCTCTTTATGGCATAACTTTCGCTGAAATATATAAGGTAAAACGTGTTCTTTATGCTCGCAAAGTTTCAAGATAATTCTTAAAGAATTTTTCTAGATGCTTGACAAAACGACTAAATTCAAAAGTGTCTAAACATTTATTGATAAGATACCGAGTAGATCGTATACAAGTTGATGATAGAAACTTTTAGATCAAAAATGCAATAACACGTGTGCGCATTGCGGGTCGCAGACCGCATTAAATTTTATTTTATGGGGGTTAGGGTGTATAGATAATTTTAAAAATAAATAAATAAAATAAATAAAATAAACTTCGCTGTAATTTTTATAATTTGGTACGATAAAAATAAGATTTATACCAAACATAATTTAGAATTTAGAATATGTTTCAAATCAAGCGTCTCGCGTAAAAACATTTTTGAAACCTTTTAGCTCAACAATTTTTTGAAGTTTTTTTACACATAAGCAGTTTATTATTATTATTTTTATTATTATTTTAACATACATCCTATGTTTAAAAATAAACTTCATACTTGCACTTATTTTAATTTTTAACTTTTTCAAAATGAAAATAACAACTTAATAAAAGTAAAAATAAAAACAATACATTATACGTGACTAGATCGGGAATCTACCTAAACACGTAGAAATGGTTTTAATGTACATATTACACGATGTCGACAGCAGAAATTTTTTCCCTGATTCTTCCACCAGAATATTTATGTAATAATTTTGCTACTTGATTAATCGTGCAAATTTACTACTTAAAATTCCGAAAGAAAATTACTGGTAGAAAAATCAGGGATAAGAATTCGACTCTCAATACCCTGTATTATTATGCATGTTATAATTTTATAATATGTTACCAATTTACTTTTACCATTTGACATCTTACATTTACGACCTCTAGTTTCAACTTTCAATTTTCAGTTAAAGCTATTTCACTCAGTTTTAAAAGCATAATTTTTCTTTTCTTTTCTTTTTTTTTTTATGATGCTATTGCTTTAAATCAAACACATTCCTATTGACCAAATTTTCCTAGAGGGATCGTAATAAAAATTTAAAAGGTGTAACTTTTTGAAAATTAACAGGGAGATTAATGTACAAAATCAATTCAACTTAATTTTAATTATTTATGCCGTTATTGTTCAAAAACGGCGCCAAAGAAAAATCGCTAAATTCAGTTGTGGACCAACACTATACTTGTACCACACATTTTTTCAAAAATTCCAAAAACATTTCTCTTTTCAAAATCAATTTTCCAAAACTAAATTCGGTAACTTTTAAAAAAAAACATTTTATAATACAGATTTAGATATCAAAATTATCACCAAATTAAATGCTGACCTATAATGGATAATGGAAAATCTCGATCATTATTCGCGAAAGAACGTATAAGAAATTGATAAGCAGCATAAGAAATTTTCAGTAATAGAAATAGTTTTCTTAATAGCAACATTGACATTTATTTTATTATTTTTTACACCATAAGAGAAACTTTTTCTATTGTGGCAAACAGAGTACCTTTATAAACCCGACGTTTTTAGTTAATAATTTCGTTAATTAAAATGATAGAAATTTCTAAGCAACTTAAATGCCTTCCTTGAAGTGGTCGAAATACACTGATATATCTCATGATGCGGAGAACCCTACCCTCCGCGAGGAGTTGCTGTCGCAAACAAAAAAAAAATTGACGCCAGTGACAGAAACTTTTTTTAATATATAGAGAAACATTAAAAATGTGAAGGTACAAAAACAGTTGTTTAATATATAGGATGAAATCACAATAAAAATTTATGTTTTTGCAAAATATCTGATTTATAAATCCATATTGGCTATTTCATTCAGTTTAGAAAAATAGTCATCATGAGCAACAAATTACCCAACAATATATTTATTTGCCGATAAAATACGTGCATATAAAAAAAAAGTAAAAATGATTTAAATAGTAATGATTTTTTGTTAATGGACAAATCCGTATTATAGGGCTGAAAAAGAAAAAGGCAAAAACATGCATTCCTCATCGATTAAGACACACTTTCCAACGGGAATGCATAAAGTTATAGTAAAAATAAGAGTGGTAGTGAATACTGGAATGATTGTTGTAAAAATATAAAACTAGTACATTGTGGCCATCACAAAAAAATTTTCTATACCAATTTATGTAACAGCGCCAGATATTGTTTAACATAGAAAAGAAATTAATCACAGCTTCTTACAATAAAAATTTCACATATAGAGTTTTGTGCAATTTTAAACAAAGTTACGTCATCTGTCGGCCGATACAAACACAAATTAGTCAGAATTAATTTTTATAACAGTTATCTGACTTATCATGTTTGGTACATTTTAATGCCATATAAGTTGAGATTTATCCATCTTATTCACTGGGTAAATTGCAGCATAGTAGCGCCCTAGTAGACCAGCATTCACTTAATTGAGTCAGGGTAGTATTTCCTAATGGCCCTTTCACATATAAAATATTATGGAATTATATGCCATAACCTAAGCTATAGCGTTCCCGTTCATGAAAAAATTGCACCGCATCAGCGTTATCTATCGGCCGAAATGCGCACAAATGGAATCAGTGTACAATTTAATAACGGTCCTCTCATATATTAAGTTTCGTTCAATTTTATACAATAGAAGCTGAGATGGAACTTTTATAAAATGGGAAGAATTACAGTATAATAGCGTCACCTTTTGGTTGATATCTATCAAGCCTCTAATTTATCGCAAGGCGAAACTAGCTACATATAAAATTATGTGAAATTCCCTTCATGAATTCTTAAGCTAGACTTGCCACAAGTTTTTGTCACACATGCAGGCACATAGATGGACATTTTTAAAAAATTTATCAACCTCGCAAAACGTGTAAATTTATAAAAAAAAAAAACTTGAAGTAAATTTTTTTACGAATCCAATACTTTCTTCTATTAAATATAGAAGAAAGTAATAGGAAATAAAGAAAAGTAAAAAGTAGCGATGTGTTAATGCATTTACTATTGTGGACGAAATTAAAATCAGTTATGCTCATAAATTCTTTATTTATTTATCTTTTACATGTAGCTAAACTGCAATAATTTGTATTACATGTAGATTGTCAATTATCCTGCACACGGCATCAAAAATAAAATAATAATAATAAAAGAATATCGTACTCATATGAGTAAATATTGACTGGAAAATAAAAAGTACGTAAGTGTAGCAATTTTGTCAGTATTTTTAGAAAGAAAAAAAAAAGAAAGAAAGTTATGGATTTTTAAAAAGGATACTGAACTTTGAAACTTTCCGGAAAAGGAGAACTTTATCGGTAAAAGTGAAAAAGCGAATTTCGATCACGCACCTCAGTACATTACGATGGCCGTCTGAAATACTTTTGTGAAACTTTCTTGGAAAGTTTCCAATGAAGGTCTTAAAATCACTTTTAGAGTGCAACTTTTTCATAGTTTTCCACCGTAATATTTTATATCCAATGGACATTCATTTCATAATATATCATACATACATTTTATCAAGATAAGTATATTTTAAAATATCAACTTTGTATATAAAACATATATTATATTTGTCACTTTCATACGTTTATATTAAAAGTACAGAAAGGATGTAAAAATGCATATGTAGGTTGAACACCTTCACTATGTATATACAATATTTGCATTCTTTAGAATTTCTGTTGGATTTAATATATTTTTAAAAATATATTAAATCCAACAGAAATTGATAAGATATAAAAGAAGTTTAAATATTGTTAAGATTTTATATTTTATTATATTTTTACTATCTCCTATTATTAATACATTTCAACATATATTTTTTCTGAATTTTTGCAAGAGTAATTTCAATTGTATGAATATTCTGTAAATATTTTGAGACGTTTATAAAATAAAACTACATGTGGATTAATACGCAAGTGCTATAATTATTTAATACACATATCATAAAAACCTTTTCAAGCATTTGCACAGAATGAAATAAGATCCTGTCAGAAATATTTTGAAAAGACAGTAAAAGAAACGAAAATTTATGCAGATAAAAGAAATTGATTTTACACACACGCGCACATATAGATCAAATCTCATTATAATTTACTATTTGTTCGATATAAAACTCCAGACCCAATTTTTCTTTCATTGTTATTCGAGTAATGCTGAAAAACAAATTAAAACAAAAACACCATAAATTGAACAAAACTTAGCGATTTTGAAGAAAATCTATAGTAGATCTACTGGACTTTTGAAACATTTAGCAGTCCGAATATTTATCTGACGTTTAAACAGATTTGAATAATTTAGTAAATATTCAAAAGAGAAAAGTATAATAGGGTGTTTGAACATTTCTTCCCAAGTTTGATTTTTTGTACTTTGTACATTGACGTATCCTAAATCTTTTGTACGTCCCTGTAATAAAACGTAAATTTATATTAAGCAATTATCAATAATGACTATATTGCAGCAAAATATTATCAATTTTACTCTCATTTAAATAGTTTAATGAACTTTATGTAATTAGTCCAATATGTGTAAATTATTTCATAATTCCATATGAAAAAATCTATAATACACGCACCTCTTTAAAAAAAATTATAAATGCTACACGCATAAAAATTTACATAGCTCTTATAATGATGATGTAAAACATGACTACCCAATTTTATTTTAATCGATTTCAGAGTTGATACGCTACCACACTTTAGATAATTTGAATCCATCAGCTGTAACAATTAAAAAAAAAAAAAAAAAAAAAATTGTTGTGCCCCTGTAAAAGAATTATAACTACTACACTTAGCAAAATCTATACAAATCGCGCAACGGTGATTTATAACATATCTACGAATTTTTAGCTCAACGAAATAACGCTATTGTGCTCACACGAGTACATGCGCGCACACACATACACGCATATATAATACATTACCATAAAAACAGAAAAAGTGAAATCATGAGACCTGAAAACATACAAAAGTGAAAGTCGATTTTTTTTTTTTTTTTTTGTGTGTGTGTGTGTGTGTGATTACAAATATTTTTATTTATATAGTGCATGTTCGAAAAATAAAACTGAAAAACAAAAATTTTAAATTTTAATTTCATTTAAGTAGCCACTTTAATATATATTTTAGAAACACCCCAGCTAAAAGAAAATCTGCAGATAATCTGAAGGTACACTAAGGAACAAAAAAAAAAAAAAAAAAGCCGCACTTGGATAGTTTTCTTTTCTCTTTCTGTATCCGTCCAAGCAAGATGACCGCAAGTTAAAAAGCAAATGCATAAAAAATCGTTTAACATCATGTTCAGAACTTAGAAAAGATTAAAAAATGTGTTTAGAAAAATAATTTCTTCAAAAACAGTTCAGCAACAATTAAACACAGTATATTAAAAACCAGAAGATCTGCAAATAAAGATATTATTAAGGAAAATAATCTAAAAAAAAAACAGGACTTCGGTTGACCAAAAATTAAAAAAATTATCAGTTAATTATTGGGCTGATCTGGTTTTCTCTCATGAGTCAAGTTTAATTTATTTCGAGTTGATGAAAAATTCTAGTAGGACGGCAAAAATGTGACCGATTTAATGAAAATTGCTCTCTTAAAACAGTGACACATTATGGTATGCAGGTGCATAACTTTTCAAGGTGGCGGGCAAATTTTCATGCCCAAGGGATCGATTAACTCGGAATAAAACACGGCCATTACAAAAGTGGTGCCTGACCGACTATTTTGAAGGTATCGCAGACTTTTTCGGAAACAGCATATCAAGAGGATAATGCACCTTGCTACAGGGCGTCTGTGATACGTTCATTTGATTCAAATTCTTCAAATTACCCATCCATTCCCATGAGCAAAAATTGTTCTATAAGTAATCATATCTTTTTCACTTTAAGTTAAATCCCACAAAATATATCGCAGAATTTCTTCTTCTCCAGACCTGTGCAAATAGTTCTAATCTCAATCCGTTCGAAAATGTTTTGTCTATAAAAAGCGGGGGGAGACGAGAAGGATACGAAATTTGCAGCCTACAACTCTGCAAAAACTAGAAAAAATTATTTGTGATATTTGGTACAGTAAAATTTCTGGGATTTATAGTAAAACATTGTATAATACTATACCATTGCGCATTAAAGAAGTAATTCTATGTAAAGGTGGTATTAACCCAATGCAGAATACATATTTTTATTAAATAATTGTTTAGATCTAACGATTAAATAGTTTTGTTTCATATGTTAAGATATAAATTGTTTATTTCATATAATAAATCAAAATAGAATACAAAGTATATGTTTATTACATTAGGTTTAAAAAGAAAGTTTTATGTAAATTTTTATAAAGCACTTGGTAGAATTAAATAACGTGAATTACTACATGTACATAGGTATTATTTCGTCTCTTTGGTATTATGCAAACATGACAGTTTTATTTGTTTCAACCATAAATTTTAAAGTTATTACAAATAGAAAAAAGTATAAGTTTTCTGCATTGCGGCTTTTTCTTTTCTTTTTTTTTTTTTTTTTTTTTTTTTTGTCTTTTAGTGTATTTGGAACAAAAATCAGAAAATCTGCAGAATAACTGCAATTTAAAAGTAAAAACTTTGCAGTTTGGAAGCAAGTATTTTTTTTTTCCCCTTAAACTTTTTATTGTTCCAAATACTTTCATTCGGATTATCTGTAGTTTTGTGCAGTTTTTTTTTTTTTTTTTTTTTTTTTTTCCTTTTTAACACTTCCCAACAAGGTTGAAAAGCATTAATGAATTCGGTTTGTCTCTCTGTCTGTCTGTTTGCACTCTAACTCCCGTTAATATTCATGGAATTTCCTGAAACTGATATATGTTATTCAAATTCACAATCGGATGTTCCCTATTGAAAATGGAGTGAATACCTCTACTGGTTTGTATACAGGGACACCCTAAAGTATTTCAAAGCATTGTGTTCTATGAGAGATATTTCTATAAAACATATTTTAATACCTTTACTTTGCACAAATCTTAATGTAATTAAAATACGTTATTCATAGGCAGAAAAGAATGCTTTTTATGAAATATAGTTTGATTAGCATCAAGATTTACAGGGCCACACAAAAATATTCAGTTACATTAAGAGATATTGTGGGACATTAGGTGGAATTGCATATTCGTTTACATTAAGAGTTTTTAACACTTTTTTAAAAATTTTAAGTGTGAAAATATTTTGAATTTGTATATCTGTCTGTCCGACTGTCCATCTATCTATATGTCTGTTTATCCGCCTTCGGTGTATGTAAATATTTTCAGAACTTTTTAAAAATGATGCATGCAATTCAAGTTTACTATGGAACGTATCCTATTTAAATTGGAATTAATAGATCCCGTATAACAGATTTGTATACAAAGACACTCAAAAAATTCCAATACATTGCGCTTTAGAACAGACATTTAAATAGATCACATTTAATTAACTTTTTACTGTAAAAATCATAAAGGAAATGGAATTTATTGTTAATATGCTACAATATGTATAACTTTCAAATTTACAGGACTACACTAAAATATTCAGAACATTAAGGGCTGCAATTAATATCTTAGGCCTGCATTTTATTTGGCGTTAAGCATTTTTAACACTTTCCAATGTTGTTTAAGAGTTATTAGAAATTCAATTCGTCTATCTGTATGGTTTTCAGTCTTTCTGTCCATCCGTTGTATGATAGCGTATGAAATCTGTATGATACTATAAGTATGTGCAATTGGAAAGTGTTAATAATCAATGCGCAACGCATGACTTTTCATTCTTGTTAAAAGTTTTTCTGAAGTTTATTTTATCTGGGCACATTTTATTTAATTTAGAACGTAAATAACGTAAATAATGTTTAATTTAGAAGGTAATTTTTCAAGGGGTGTGGTAGCGTAGCCGGTAGAGCGCTGAGCTCATAATTGGAAGCTTTCAGGTTCACTATTTGAATCTGTCGAAAACCGCTATGAGCATTAATGTTGTCTGGTGCATGTAAAATCCATCGTAGCCGCAAGTATGTTGCTAAATATACCTCTGAGGATTACCGAAGCAGTGTTAGCTATTTCCTACGATGATAAAAATTTTGATAGTATGTCTTCGGGACCACCCCTATGGGTTTGACCCAGACCTTCGCCAATTAGTCAAAGCGTAGCTATAGTGTGACGGGAAAACTTACTCAATTCAAACAAATTTCAATTCTAAATACAGTCACAAGCATCAGAATTTAATAAAGGATTTTATTTTCTTTTGTAACAGGATATATTTAATATTTCAAAGACTTTTTTAATATTTAAGATACCGCTTTGAAAATCTTTTGTAAATACTTTGTGCAAAATACGCTAGTTACACAAAAGTGTTATGTACTTATTTTATTTTATTAGTTCCCCATCATACTTTAGATATAGGGAACTTAGGTAATCGTGACCCTCGGTTTTTTGACTTTTTTACACGTTTTCAGGTATGAGGAATCCGAAAATGACAAAATTTGTATGGTGTCTGTCTGTAAGTCGTCTGTTAGTGTGTTAGTGAGTTAGTGTGTTAGTGTGTTAGTCCGTTAGTCCGTTAGTTTGTTAGTCTGTGTACACGATATCTCAAGAACAAATTGTCGCAAAGAGGTCAGATCAGTTTTAAAATATTACTTTCGTCACTGGCAAGAACCCTATTCATTTGCAACATTCGAATTAAAAAACTTCGTAAGTTATTAGAAATTTACGATTTTCTTAACATGGGAGAATAGGACAAAACTTCACTTAAACGTGCATTAAATGAAAACTTTTTACTGTAAAAATGTTAGACCAGTTTTAAAATATCAGTTTTGATGCCGGAATGAACATAAGTAACTATAAATATGCTACTTTGAAAATTTCGCAAGTTATTGGAAATTTACGAATTTCTTAACATGGCAGTATAGGGCGAAATTTCACATAAACGTCAATTTTGAGAGATATTTTCATCGTAAAGATGTCAGACTACTTTTTAAATATTATTTAGGACACTGGCATGAATATTAATGACTATGAATTTTCCAATATAAAAATTTCGTAAGTTATTGTAAATTTACGAATTTCTTAACATGGCAGAATAGAGTAAAATTTCACATAAACGTCAATCTTGAGGGATATTTTCATCGTAAAGATGTCAAACCATCGTGAAGATGTCGAAATATTATTTAGGATACTGGCATGAATATCATAGACTATGGTTTTTAAAATTTAAAAAATTCGTAAGTTATTTGGAATTTACGATTTACTTAACATGCCAGAATAAGGCAAAATTGAGCATAAACTTCCATTTTGAGGATCATAAATACAACTGACGGACAACTTCAAAATTACATTTATGATATTTGTTTGAACATGATTGAATACAAATATTTTAATAGGAAAATTTCGTAAATTATTCGTAATTCACGATTTTATCAACATAGCGAAATTGTAAATTTTTCATATAAATATGAATTTTGAGGATTGTTGCATTGGAAATAGTAGCATGAAAACTAAACAACGGAATTGACCTTCATAAAATAAATTAATAGATTAGAATAAGATAAATATATCGAAGTGAATGGTGGATAGTCTATTAGGCGGGGATTTCATTCTGTCACTGTATCAAGCTTTGGTCAAATTCATTTCTTTTAACATGATTATATTATGTCTCGCACTAGGAATTTATGAAAACATAAATATGATGGGGAACTGAGCAGAGTCCACCTATGCCAACTAGTTTGTTTCATTTATTTATTTATTTATTTATTTATTATTATTATTATTATTATTATTATTATATTTATTTATTTTTATTTTTATTTTATTTTTTTAAATGTCAATATTCTGAAATTTTGCTTGACACTGTTGAGGTGAAAAAAAAAAAATGTATATATAAAAATATAAAATTTTCAACGTTTTCGATTAAAAAAAAAAAAAAGTTTTAACTTAAGTCGAATACTTTGAGCCAAAGTATTTAAAACTGGACGAGGAATGTCCTTTTTTAAAAACTCAAAATGAGTTTATTTAAACATAAAAACTTCTTCGCATACCATATAATAATGGGAAGTGAATTTTCTTCTTCAGGTGAAAAGAAAAGTCTTGCTTGGAGGCAAAAGCAAGACTGACTGTGTTTTGCATTTGCCTCCAAGCTGTGTTTTTGCACCTGAAGAAGAAAGGCCATCTCCATTTGAAACCGGTAGCGTTTCCCTTTATTTTTTGGAATTTTTATGCTTAAATATTTATTGTACATCAAAATCAGTTCATTTTTTAATTTTTTAATGGTCGGTTTGAAAAAAATTTCTTACATTTTCTTACTTTTTTTTTCCTTCTTTTCTTTTCTTTTCTTTTTTTTAACAACATGAAAAACGCATTTTCTATACTTTAAGATGAAAAAATATGTAAATATATGTGTGTGTGTGTGTGTGTATAAATCGTACAACGTTCGTTTAAGGTTCCAGCACAAAAGAATGCATTTATTTTTATCTCATGATTTGCCGTCTCCTGTTTTCTCCCAAAGAAAACTCTAAAGTTATCAAAGCATGTTGAGAACGCTTTTTAAACTACAAATTAAAATCAAATATTTACATTACGAAAGATACACAGAAAATTAGCGAACCTTTCAGAAAATCTGTGTTTAAGTTCCTTTTCATTATTTATTTGCACTGAGATTCAGAAAAAGGCGTTTCGGCGAATAATAATCTCCGGTAAATATTGCCACATTAAAGGGAGATTACACTGAGAGCAAGCAGTTGGAACAAAGCTTAAACTACTAGATTAAAAGTATTAAAAGGAATTACAAACGCAATCTCTGATTTGAGTTACCTGAAACAAATTGTATTTACTTAGAGAAAACTAAATATGTTATTAGAATAATTTTATGAACAGCTCGACAGCTGGAAAAGTGAAGAATGCTGCCTTAAACTACTTTTTAAACTTTTTCTTTAAGACTTAAAAATTTGACTGCATTAAATTTCCAAATGAATATTACATCTTCCAGTTTATTTTCTTTATAAAAAGGGCATGTTGAAAAACCAAACGAAATCATGATCCTCCTAACGATCCTCTCTCTCCCCCTCCACTAAGAGTTTGATACTGTTGAAATTTCTAAAGAGAAGGCGTTTAACATTATGTATACGCGATTCTAATAACGTCATTTAAAAAGGAATTTAAAGAATCGATTTTTACATTTCAAAATAATTTTATTCAAACTAAATATCATTTTCTTGGTAGTAAAAATAAAATTAAATACATAAATATATAAAAATTGCTTTAAAAAGAATGGATGAAAAATACATGTAGAATGATATGCTAAGATGTAATTAGTTTATCACAAGCAAAAAAATCAAAGTGTTTTTATATAAATGCTTTTTTTTTTTTTTCCAAAAAAAAAAAAAAACTAAGGTTGGTTTATAGGAATTAAGGCCGACTGACAGCAGTAGGGTCCTAGGTCTGAGGGGAAGTGCCCTCCGTAGAGGTTCCTAAGGGATTCTAGTCCGTATTTACACAAGTTTCGGAGGTATTCGCGGAAAATTCCGAATGGCAAGGCCAACGAGAGCGACGGTGGTCGCACAAAACTAAGTAATTACATATAAGAACAGATAAAGTTGTTCACTCTTCTATTAACAAACATCATCAGGTGCAGTTGTGAGTTGCTAAACAGTCTACAAATATATATTTTGACTGTTTTCTACAACGGATGGTGCTGTTACTACAACAGCGAAAAGCTTTGTCTTAGTATGTAATAATTCTTTCAAAACGTTTACATAAAGATATTTTTATTTTACATGTAATAAAGTAGTTTTATATTGGGATAGCTACATTGATAAATTTACGCAACATAAAAAGTCTATTTTTTAGGCACTATCGTGACCAAAAATGCTGACAGGCTGAATACTCACGCAACACATAAAATTAGAATCCAGCAATTATGAGTTCTGAAGCGACAACTTGAGGATTCTAACATACTATGAGCATGTGCATGGACGCCGGCAATTATAGGCAAGAAAGAGGAGCATGCTCAGCCTAGATTTTAAAGTTTCATCAAAATTGCCTTAATTTTTATAATTTTAATCTCATAAAGAGAAATTGTTTGGAGAACAATAAAAAAAAAAAAAAAAAAAAAAATATCTTGCCTCCCATTCCCTGGCTCCCATAAACGTGTTTGAAGGATGGTTCAAAATAAGCCCACGTAAAGAAGAACAAGCAATTTAGAATACCTCTTTAGAATTTAGAATATCTAATTTATATTTGCCTAAGTTAAACTACCTACTAGATATGAACATTAGAACAGACTGTTTATTAAGGTTTTATTTCGGAGAATTATAGCTTCTACTCTGTAGTCAAATGAAACATTTTCAAATTAATTATATTACTTGAATATTATTAAGAAAGTTATAGATGCCGTCATAGAGTATAAAATTATAGCATTTCCTTTAAAAAAATGAAATTTGGATTTTTTGATTTAAATAATTTTCAATGCTTTAAAATACATACACAAATTTATAAATACATATTTAAACCAATGAACTTTTGGCAACGCCACATGTTGGGTGATTTTCATCAGAAGTTGATAGGCACTAATTTATGTAAAAGTATAACTATATGTAAATTTGTATGAAATTCTATGCAGGAGTCATTGAGGAGATACAGTTACCTCAAAATTTTGTCACACACACAGATAGACATTTTCTAAAAATGGCCAAATCATATCATTACACACACACACACACACACATATATATATATATATTCTATATTTTCAGTTAATAACATAAAGGATAACTTGAAATTCTTGTTCTTATTTTGAAAACTGAAGTACGATCTCATAAAACATTCTTTAAAAAAAAAAAGAAAAAGAAGAAGAAGAAGAAAAGAAAAGAGAATGCTTCATAATAATAACAAAGAGAGAAAAAACGTGACCTCCTCACAAAAGTTTTAAAAAAAATGAATAAAGTTTGCAAATAAATAAATAAATAAATAAATATTCCTCCAGGCGAACTTTATCTAATCAGCATTTATGTTTTCTTCCTTTTTTTCATTTGGAAAAGTCAGTTTTTTTTTTTTTTTTTTTTTTTTATGTTTTTATGTTTTTTAATAATTTTATCGACAATCAGCTTGTCAGCGTTTCAGGAGAAAATAATTTAGTTCTAAAACTTTTGCGTGTCTCGCATATTTTTGCAAAAATTATCATCTCCTCACTTGTTTAAAATAAATTTGATTACTGTCTCACGACATTTATTCATTCTTCATAAAATATTTACGGACGATGGATAAATATTTTAGAGAGTTTTGTTATTTGAATACCAAAATGAAAATTACGTGATGCTAGAAAAGTTATCGAAAGACTTTTATGTTTTACCCCCAATAACGAATGGGAGGTTTTTTTTTTTTTTCTAGAAATATTTGTCAACAAAAACTGATATATGGATTGTTTATATAAATAATCAATGTAATATAAACATGCACATCTTCGTTTTGATGAAATTTGAATTTTTAAATATGGTTAATGACTAGATTTTTCATTTATTTTTATTTACAAATGTGCTTGTTAGTTTTAGATTTGTAGTTCATTTAACTGCAATATAAGCGTAGTTTCCAACTTTGTAGACGGCTTTGGATAGAAAGAGATGCCAACGAAAAACAATTTAGTTTTAATAATAATTTTTTAGATAACTATAATTAAAAGTATTTGGAAGCATTTTTTCGTCAGCTTGTCAGCTACTGTTATTATCGTTTTGTAAACCAAACACAATCGTTAGCATTTCGTTGAGCAAACATTATACTATGTCCATTTTAGTTTATGTGAAGGTTGGTTGGTTGAGTTTTACGTCGCACTAGTGCTGCGTAATAGACATTTGGCGACGGTCTGGGACTCACCCCCTAGAGGTGTTTATGTGAAGGAAAAGATAATTTTTAAACGCCTATAGAAATCAATCTGACAGATTGTCATCGCTGGAAAAATAGCTTTTCACTAATAAACTGCTCTTGTCCGGGGTGGAGGCACGGTAAAAAGTCAACTGTAAAAATATTTTAATCAAAACTAATAATGTAGAATTTTGGAAGAATAATATTTCGATGAGACATGTTATTATCCCCAGAAAAAAATATTTTTTATTAGTAATCTGCTCGAAGAAAAAAAAAAAAAAAAAAACTGCTTTAATCATTTCAATGAAATGTTTTGGGGCTTATTTTTTACCAGTCGATAAGTGAGTTCATCGTATAAGAAAAGATGCAGACATCTAACATTAAATTTCAAATCTGTCTCAGACACGTTTTTCTTCTTATTTAAATTGCATTTTTATTTTTTATAATAGCGCCATTTTATTCGTATCACTGTGTAATAAAATAACGGAAATTGAATAAAGTGTCGAGTGAGCACTACAATTTCAATTTTGTAAAGCACGTATAGAAGCAAAATTTCGCAGTTTTCACCTATATAAGATATCTTTTCATTTTAACAAGACCATTTTCATCAAACACAAAAGATAGCAATTTAAAAATTAATATAAGAGAAAGCATTTCAAGTATAAAATCACCCGACTTTAAGCTAAATTTCAATCCATATAAACATCTCTCTTTTAAATCTCTATAAAAAGTGAATATTCGTTACTGAGAAAAAAGCAATGAAATATCAGATTTACTTTTTAACAAAATTTGTGCAAAAATTCGTTTTCATTTGTAACAGTAATTAAAACAAGGTACTATGTTCTCTCGGTTTAAAAATAAAATCAATTCTCCGCCTTAACATGACATCAGTGGGCCTAAATATTATGAACTGAAGACAAGGAATACTATAGTAAATATGTGTTATCCATTATACTAAATGTGTGTAATCTATCAATAAGCTTAAAATGGTTTATAACCATTAATCTAATTTTTTTTTTTTTACGATTAAACAACCGGTAAGAATACTTCATATGATTAAATAAGCATCTGTGTTTTCTTATACTAAAATAGGCATATGTAATATTTTATATTAAATTGGTTTGTTGCATATTTATTAAAATATGTGATTCTCTGATCCTTATTTAGCAAATATTTGTATTTCTTTAGAAACTACATTAGTGGTTAGCGGAATTTTAAATTATAATTTTAATTATCTGTGAGAAAAGTCGAAAAGGTTGGAAACCTTTGCTCCAGACCACGCTCTGTATTCAATGCTAGTTGCGCTAGAATGGTGTACTGAGATTACACGTTAGAGCATTTGATATTCTTGATTTCAAAGAATATTTCCGGGAGGGAATGTTCCTCCCCATTCAACTCTTGAATTCATTATTGATTAAAATAGAATGCCATATTAAAATCACTACTCATGTTTAGTATTGAAATATTTGGGTTTTGATGCCAACTTTGCAAACAACAACGGAAACTATTAATGATAACATAACTTGTGTATTTTCCTAATCACTTTTGCAATCAGGACAGCAAAGAAAATGAATCCCAATCTCGGCTTCTTGAATTGGGTCTGGACTGATTAAAAGGCAACTGGTTATCTAAGATGAGTTGCATCTGAAGCAACCTGTCTTCACTCGAAATTTATATCGTTAGATAAGAAAGCCGCCCGATAGACGCATAACATATGATCCCGCATGTTCGCTACCCGGGGGTAGAGAGTACGGAGCCTGTCATTTGCTGTAAATAAGAACAAACGCACGGCGATGAAAGGAAACACACGACGTACGATATCAAGTTCATCCAAAAGAAAGGTTAAGGTTCGATGGACGTTCCGCTTTTAATAAACGAGTTACACTGATTTACCTTTCGACGTTCTCTTTCTGTTTTACAACTGAGGTATTAATGCATCAATAAAGGTGAGATTTTAATTAATAACAGTATATTCTGGGTACCTGGGATTAATTTGTTAGAACGGTAACAAAAGTCTCCGAACACTAGCAAAAATTCCTGTATAAAAAAAATACATTTAATACAGTTTTGTTAAATAAATCCTTGTCGAATCCTGTTCTTAGTCAGTCTAAAAACAGGATTCGACAAGGATTTATTTAACAAAACTGCATTAAGTGTACTTTTTTTATATAGGAATTTTTGCTAGTGTTCGGAGACTTTTCTTACCGACTGTACCACATTCTCTTTCTCCTTTAATATCCCGTTCCAATATATAAATTAATGTTTAACCGATTACTAGAACGAAAATTTTAATCATAACTTCGATGATTAAAATGTCATAAATCAATGCATGTATTCATAACTTTGATGCATGTATTGCGTATATTTTTGATGGAAAGCAAGAATCAATTTTAAAAAGAGCGAAAAATGATCAAGCCAATCCAAGATTCGAGCCTGAGTTCTCTGGCATAACCAGCCAGTGATCTACCAACTGAGCTACTCGATCGACATCTAACGGCACTACTTAAAAGAAAAGTATTTTTTCATCAGTTCTGCGAACAGAGACGCAATGATGCAAATGAAGCTTATATTAATTTATATAGCTCCATTAACCCCATTTTTAACAATTCCTAATAAAGTTGAAAAGTGTTTAGGACTTCGTGTCCGCACTCTAACTCCCGTAAATATTTGTGGAATTCCTTGAAACTTAATATATGTTATTTGAGTTCACTATAAAATGTTCCATATTGAAAAAACAGGAAGCTAATTTCTGTAAAGAGACACCTGAGAGAATTTTAAAGCATTGCGTTCTATGAGAGTTATTTCTATAAACCATATTTTAATGCCTTTTGCACAAATCATAATTAAATTGACAATTAATTTTTATATGTACAAAAAAATATTTCTATACAATATAATACGATTAGCATTAAGATTTACAGGGCAAGCAAAAATATTCAGATACATTAAAGGCTATAATTGAAATTGCTGTAATAGCATTTTCGTTTATATTAAGCGTTTTAAACACGTCCTAAAAATGTTTAAGAATTATTATGAATTGAATTAGTCTATTTATCTGTCTTTCTGTGACTCTGTATCTGTCTCTCTGTCCGCCTCTAGCGTCCGTAAATATTTTATGAATTTTTTCAGCACGGTATATGTCATTCAAGTTCAGTGTGGTTCAATGTTCCTGATTAATAATTGTATAAATAATCTAAAAGGTTTGTGTAGAGGGACATCCAGGAGAATATCGATGCACTGCGTTCTATGAGAGATATTTTTAAAAATCATATTTGAATAAATTTGTACTGTATTGTGAAATTGGAATTCATTATTCATACGCTAAATATATATATATATATATATATATATATATATATATATATATAATATGGTATAACCAGCGTAATGATTTATAGAGTTACACTAAAATATCCCGATACATTAATGGTTACAGCTGGAAATTGCATTTCCATTTGCGTTAAGCGTTTTTAATACGTTCCAAGAACGTTGAAGAGTGATTAAACTATAAAACAATTAACTATAAAACTATTTGTCTGTCTTTTTGTCATCATGACTGTCCATCGTGGGATCATGTAGGCAAAGTACATTGGAGGTTAAATAATGAAACGAGTACATACAGTTGGGAAATGTTAATCATCATATTTTTTTCCTTGTTACTGGAGGCCGATTTCATCAGTAAGCCTAGGTATATATCTGTTCGTTGAACACATGAAAAATATGTTAATTTGATGATCTAAATATCTGGACGTGCTAAAAGCTATTTTAATCAACTCTCAGCTTGCAGGAATCCCGTAATCGGAATCTATATATTAATAGGCAAGCATGAAATTTGTGGTAAGCTTTTAACGTATTAATTATGAGAGTAGAGGGTTGAAAATGGTATCATTCGAAAGATGTGATTAGCTAAATTTCCATAATACAAAAATTATTTTTTTACGATGTCAAGTAGGTATTTAAAAATACTTTTACTTTTCGTGCATCTTTCCATTTCATGCACGTATTCTTAGTTGTTAAATCTGGCAATTTCTTAAAACCCAAATAAAACCACACAGTAATTTGTATAGATGTAGCATCACTATACTCTCTACTACAGTTTTTTTTTGTTTTCCCTAAGAGAAAAAAGCTATTAGAACGGTAGAAATTAGAGTGAATGGGTGTTAGATCGAAAGTTTATACTGTTAAAAAAATACGTAAATTAAAAAAGGACTTGATTTATGACAATTCTTTTGTGTGTGTGTGATTTATGTCAGCTCTAATTTAAAGATATATTTTTTAAACTAAAACATACTGTATTCCAATTATTTGAAATAGACTACTTATTAAAAAAGAAAAAAAATGGATTTATTGCTCTAACTTTTGCATATATAATAAGAAAGTATAAGATTTGGGGGGGGGGGGGGGGGGAATTCAGTTTTCGATTAATTTAAACGTTTTGAGATTGACTACTTCTTTTTAAAAACGCGGATATATTACTAGCTTCTGTATGTGTAAGAAGAAAGTAGAAGAAACAGAAAAAAATTTCGATTTCCAGTTTTTGATGAATTTACACTTTTTGAGATTTCCTTGCATTTCAGTTAACTGAAATTAACTATTCATTTCTGGAAAAGTGAATTTATTACTAGCTTCTGCATGTATAAGAAGCAAATAGAAGATATGGAAAAAATTTTCGATTTCCGGCTTTCGATGAATTTACACGTTTTGAGACCTCCTTGCATTTCAATTGACTGAAATCAAATACTTATTTTTAAAAAAGTTGATTTATTACTAGATTCTGCATGTATAAGAAGCAAGTAGAAGATACGGAAAAATTTTCGATTTCCGGCTTTCGGTGAATTTACGTTTTGAGATTTCCTTGCATTTCAATTAACTGAAATTGACTACTTATTTTTAAAAAAGAATGGCTTTATAGAATTTCTTCTTATAAAAGAATGGCTATCTTCTGCATATTATAAGAAGAAAGTATAAAATTTGGAAAAACTTTTGATTTCCGGTTTTCGATGAATTTACACATTTTTAGATATTTTTGTATTTTAATTAATTGAAATTGGCTACTTATTTTTAAAAAAGTGGATTTATTTCTAGCTTTTGCATGTATAATAAGAAAGTAGAAGATATAGAAAAAATTTCGATTTCTGGTTTTCGATAAATTTACACGTTTTTAGATTTCCTTGCATTTCAATTAACTGAAATCGACTACTTATTTTTTAAAAAGTGGATTTGTTATTCTGTCATCTGAATATGCAAGAAAGTATAAGATTCAGAAAATTTTTAGAATTTCGGTTTTCGATAAAGTTACACGTTCAGAGATTTACCGAACTCAGTTCGACCATTTTAAAATATCTGTCTTTTTGAGTTCAAACACTGTACTTTATTAACCAATGGAATTAATTTAACCGAATTTGATATCTGGCTCGACCTTGTTTTGACATGGTGCCGATTAGCTTTTGATCTATATCTGCAAACAAGGGGCGCTTCAACGCTGCGATTTCCTCTCATTTCAGGAAAGGTTCAACATCTACAGTGTACCAAACTTAGAGAAATATATTAAGTAAAACTCTGCTGGTTCAGTTTGAGTGCATATCGACAGACAATCGCCGCAGCTCTGTTGCAATTCAATTATATTCAGGAGGAAGCAATAACTTTGTTTTGCCTGCTTTGCAAAAATGTGGCCGAGTTCTGACCACAGGGCAATACTAGTTCTACTTAATATATATCTTAATATATATAAATCTCGTGTCACAATGTTTGTCCTCAATGGACTCCTAAACCACTTAACCGATTATAATAAAATTCGCACACCATGTGCAGTTCGATCCAACTTGAGAGATAGGATAGTTTAAATCTCAAATTATAGTCGCAATTTTAAATTATTGCTAATTATTTGTCTGTTATTATTTGACAGTCACAATTATCTGTTAACTCCAAATGATTCTAACAGATGTCGATACCTTTCGACTGGGTTGAAATGAAAGCTGAAATATATTTGGTGCTGCCATCTACACAAAGAATCTTCAACTTTTTAACCTATTAATAAATTTCGTATAATTCAATTATTTCCACTTTTTAAATTTTTGGTGTTAGCATAGCCGGCCACGTGTTACTTAGACTGAAGTGTAAATTGAGTTCATATTATAATGAAGATAATACAGTGAAATTAATCCTGTTTTTTACTTATTTGTGCTTCATTGATCAAAACTTTATAATTTAATATATATATATATATATCTTTATATATAAAATTTATTATGTTTGTCCGCGATGAACTCCTAAACTAATGAGCCGATTTTAATGAAATTTGGACACTGTGTGCAATTTGGTCCAACTTGAGAGATAGGATAGTTTTTATTGCAAAATTCGCCTCCCAAAAGGGGGGGGGGAGGGGCCAAAACGTGATTTCACAAACAAACAAACAAACAACAACAACCAAAAAAAAAAAAAAAAAAAAAAAAAAAAAAAAATAGAAATGCAGATAGACTGTTCAAAATTGGTATAGAGAGGTTTTAGAGGCCTGCAAATCGAATGAGGATATTTTCGAAAGTGTAAAGTTATTAGGAGGGGCGGGTAAGGGGGCGGAGGGGCAAAACAATAAAAATAGAGTTACATCGCTAAAAATTGGTACATAGAAGTTTTTGATACGTACAAATCGATTGCAGATATTTTCGAATTTGTAAAATTATTAAGAGGAGCGGGAAAGGGGGGGGGGCAGAGGAGCAAAATATAAAAATGGAGTTAGATCATTCAAAATTGGTGCATAGAATTTTTGATACCAACAAATCGATTGCGGATATTTTCGAATTTGTAAATTTATTAGGAGGGGCGGGAAGGGGGGCAGAGGGGCAAAAAATAAAAATATAGTTAGATCGTTCAAATTGGTGCATACAGGTTTTTGACACCTACAAATAAACTGTAGATATTTTCGAATTTGTAAAATTATTTAGAATAGTGGGAGGGGGGAGGGCAAAGGGGCAAAATAATAGAAATAAGAGTTAGAACTTTGAAAATTAGTATTATTAAGTTTTAAGGCCCGATAAATCGATTGCGGATATTTTCGAAAGTATAGAGTTATTAAGAAGGGCGGGAACGGTGGATGAAGAAACGGTGCGCATGGTTTGCGCAGGTATACACTGCCGCAGGCAGTGGGGGTCCGAACAGATTATTCCACCAATGAGAGAAGATTTTTTTGTATTTTATATCATTTTCCTTTCGATAATATATGGATTCATTATGAGTGTCGAACATTTTTCCCGATCAGATTTTTTTTTTCTCTTTTTTTTTCACATGTTAAAAATTAATGCAATTTTGAGAATTCTTTAATTATAGTGAATCATTTAAAAATAGGGACCAGCGAAGCGGGCTAAGTCTGCTAAGATCAAGGATGTTATCAAGGATGGTCTTTATTCGTAAATAATAATTTTAATATATTGAATATTTTACTACATTATAATTCAACGTATAACATAGCCACAGCAACGCGTGGCCGGGTCTGCTAGTATATATATATAAATTTACATAAATATGCATTGGAACATAATAATATTTAGTATATTAAAATTTCTTGAAATTAGTTAAATTCAATAAAATAAAATTCGAAATTTTAAATGCTCCCTCAGAGTTTTTTATTTTATTTATTTATTTATTTATTTTTTCTAAACATGTTTGGATATTATTTTGTAGATTCACTAATAAGTTTCTTTCTTTCTTTTTTCTTTTTTTTTTTTTTTTTTTTTTTTTAATGAGTACTAAAATTTGTATTAAATTTAAGCACTCAAGCATAAAAATATTTAAAAAAAAAGAATTTATCAATCAAACCACAAAGTTATACCCATATATGCTTAGAATATTCAGTTAAACTAAAACAATGTGAAATCGGGTGGGTGGGGGGAAATAATATGTATATATATGTAATTTATAATTTATTTGATTAAAAAGTAAAACGTGAATATATATATATATATATATATATATATATATATATATATATGTATGTATTCACGGGGATCACTTAAAATATTTTTTATAGTAAAGTTTTTAATTTAATTTAATTATTTTTCCGAAAAATTAATTAACTTTATTTTAATGTAACATCCTAAGCATAGAATTTAACAACCATTTTACAATTTATTACTTTCCGAACATACATATGTAAGGAAAGTATTGTCAATAATCATGTCAAAAATCCGAATTTCAGATTTTGCTGTTTCTGTACGTTTTGAAGTCTCCTGAGTCCGTTTTCACTATTTTTACGATGATGTATCTAAGTGCGTGTATGTATGTGTAAGTGAACACGCTAGCGTCTGAACGCTTCGCTCGAATCAGCTGAAAGTTGGTACGTATGTTGTAAATCCCCGTAGCACGAACCCTAATGATTTTGGTGAATCTAGCACTTATAGTATTTTTACTGGGACACCAAGAAAAATTCTTTATCATTATGGCCTATGTGCCCAAATTTTAAAAAGTGTGATAGCGTCTAAATTAAACTGAGCAAAAAATATATACACATGTTATAAGTCGCAGTACCACGAACAGTATAGATTTTGGTGAATAGCACTTACAGTTTTTTTACAGGGACACAACAAATAATTCTGTATCATTATGGCCTATGGGATCAAATTATTTAAAGTGCGATAGCATCTACATACCTTATCCGTTTCAGTTAAAAATTTATATACATATTTTAAGTCAATATTATACAAACTGTATGGATTTTGGCGAATTTAGCACTTACAGAATTTTACAGGGACAGAAGTAAAAATTGTTTATCATTATGGCCTATAGGCTCAAATTATTTAAAGTCCGACAGCGATTAAACGCCTTATTCAAATGAACTGAAAATTCATATACATGTTATACGTCTCCGTCACACGAACTTTATGAACTTTAGAGAATGATTATGATTATTTGATCATCACTTATGATTATTTTTTCAGGGACAAAATGCAAATTTCCCTATCAATGTGGCATCCGGGCTCAAACTTTAAAGTGCGATAGCGTCTAAATGACCTAACTGATGGAGCTGAAAATTCATATAAATGTTATAAGTCACTGTTGCACTTACTATAAGCATTTTGGTGATTTATAGGGACACAACGAAAAATTCCTTATCATTATGATCTATGGGCTCAAAGCACAATAACGTTAAATTAAACATAGTGTTCTATATGGAGAAAAATACTCAAACACCCTATTACAATTTTCTCTCTTTTGTTTATTTAACAACTCCTCTTACTTTACTTTATCTACAAAACCGTTAATTACTCAATGTTTGGAAAGTCGAGTGGGGTCACTCCAGATTTTTTTTTTTTTTTTTTTTTTTTTTTTTTTTACAATTCACGTAGATTAATTTTATCAACACAATTTTTTTATTTGACTGGTTAAGGACGCAAATTCTCAATTACATTGGTTAACGTGAAAATTATTGTTAGAACAAGGCATTAAAAACATCTTTGAGGCAATTCTATTTTCAACACCGGTTGCTCGTCAGTCGGAGAGATCACAAGCAGCACGTCTCATAAATAAATCATTACGAGGTGAGTTGACAGTAGAAACATGAGCTGTATCAAAGATTTTAATCTCAACAATATAAATCATGGTTAATGGAGGAATTTTATACATAAGGAAAATAAGTTTTGAAAATAAAAATTAAAGGTCATTTGCGATGCGCGGTTATGATTCTAAAATACCTTACATGAAAATATACTATACTCAAGAATCCACAGTTGCCTGTATGCATCGACGAATACCTTTAATTTCTAGCTAATCACGTTGCAATTACATATTCACTGATGAAACGTAAACTAAGTTGTAAGATTAAACTGTAACAAACTTTGAATTTTGTAATTCTCGAAATTAAATCCCTAAATTTTATTATCATTTTTTAATTCGATTTCCTCCATTTACTGGAAAGCTATATCTCAACTTCAATACTGTATAATTGCATAAAGCTGAATATATGAGAGAGTCATTTAAAAAAGAAAACTATACTGATTCAGTTTTGATGCATGTCGGCCAACAGGCGATATTTCAGCTTACCTAGCGTACAAATGCACCAAACTTGACGTGTGAGATTGCTTTTACGAAAATTTTTGCTGATTTATATTGAGTATCGGCCAACAAGTACTGCTGTTAGTACTTATCCACTGGAATTTTGTATATTACTACATCTCAACATCTCTTAGTTAGGAATGCATCAAACTGCATAAATAAAATCTTTTTTGTGAAAAGCATCTATTAAATGTTTGTGCATGTTAGCCTGTAGGTGACGTTGTCATATAGAATAATACATAAAAAAGTTATTGTGATAGCTATATCTCTTGCAAATTTTCTAAATCCTAAGATCAATATTTATGTAATTAAAAAAAGTAAATGTTTTTCAAACATCTTGTGTAATCATTGTGCGAATAAAGTACAAAAATGGTCGAATTCGGTTTAGGGTTGCCAGATGAATACTACAATTTCATTTTTCAACAAGACTAAATTTTTAAAGTATCAATCTATTAGTGCGATTGCGACTATTTTAATTTTTTTACAAAGGTTTTTCTTTAATATAAAATAAGTGATGTTAAAAATAAAACTGTAGCATTCATCTGGTAACCCTGATTCGAGTGCAGCACACGATTTTTTTTTTTTTTTTAACTGAAGAAAACAGCATAAAATATCTCCTGCCAACTGCTTTCAAATAGAGCAAGTGTATCTATAATTTCCTTCACACAATTGTCACATTTCAGAAAACAACTCTGTCGAGATTAACAAACTTCTCTTTTAGAATAAATGAGACGAGAACGGATTCCGCTGCCCTTGCTAATTTTCGGCACGAAATTCCTCCATTAGTGACCCGTTCGAACGAATCTCCCCAATTATGGAACCCTGAAATTAAACTTGGCAGAGACAAATTAGATTTGGAGATTAGAAATGGTAACAAATCTTTCATATATCGTGTTTTAATTCGTTTTTCCTCATATACAAGCCTATAAGAGATTGACAGGTATGCAAATTTTCTCAGAAAAAAAAGAAAATAATAATAAAAATAACTAATAGGTCTACCCGGTGCTCCTAGGATTGAAGTAAGTAGTACTTATAAAATTTTTAATCTAAAGAAAAAACAAAGAAAGTATGAGATGGAATTTAAATTAATTTAAATTAACCCTTATACCGGAACATCGGTCTCTGAGACCGCTAAAGGTTAGGCTTAGTGCAGGGAATTGCGGATGCAGATTCCTAGAATAGGGTACCGGCACGTTTGGCGATAAACATCGAAGACGCCAAATCTATTTAACTGCAGCACTAGTGCGACGTAAAATACACTCAACCTGTACAGGATGACATATCTCAGAACAACCCTATAATGAGTCCCGGACCGTTGCCAATTGTCCACAGCGTGGAACTAGTACAACGTAAAATCTGTTCAAACAAGGAAACTACCCTTTGAGATTGGAAGAGTGAGCAGGGCCCGGAGCCGCTTAGTGTTGACGGTTGTTTGGTTGGTTGGATGAGTCTTACGTCGCACTAGTGCTGCGCAATGGGCAATCCCCTTAATGTTGAAAAAAAAAAACATGTAAAATGTTATGAGGATATTAGGAATCTCAATTTTTGAGTGCTAACAGCACATTACATAGATATGCCAATAATTGCAACTTCTTTCTAAAAGTTTTGTTTTTTAAGTTTGATTGCTTTTCTTAGTACAGTCGGTAACAAAAGTCTCCGAACGCTAGCAAAAATTCCTATGTAAAAAATGTACACTTAATACAGTTTTGTTAAATAAATAGTTGTCGAATCCTGTTCTTAGTCAGTCTAAAAACAGGACTCATTTAACAAAACTGTTTTAAGTGTACTTTTTTTTATATAGAAATTTTTGCTAGTGTTCGGAGACTTTTGTTGCCGACTGTATAATACCAAACTTCACCGACAGGTGATGTTATTCATTGGGGAAATATGCTTCCACAATTGATGATTATTTAAATTCCATTTTTACATTTAGAAAATTTCACAACTGTTAAATTTGCACTCATTTTCTAAAAAAGTTTAATTATTTTTATTTTTTACATTTTATTTTTGAATAAAAAATAATAATACAAATAAAAAATAAAAATAAAAACTGCATTTTTTTTTTTTTGGGGGGGGGGGGGGGAAGGGGGCTAGAAAATAAAATGCAAAAAACCAATTTTCGGAAAAAGAATATTAGGTAATGGGTATTGTGGAAACAGATATCCTCACAGAATAACATTGCTTTTGACTACTGGCAAGAGTACAGTCAGTAACAAAAGTGTCCGAACACTAGCAAAAATTCCTATATAAAAAAAGTACACTTAATACAGTTTTGCTATATAAATCCTTGTCGAAACATGTTCTTAGCCAGTCTAAGAACAGGGTTCGAAAAGGCAAAACTGTATTAAGCGTACTTTTTTTTTACATAGGAAATTTTGCTAGTGTTCGGATACTTTTGTTACCGACTGTACATTCGGCAGCAAAAGTATTCGAGCAGTAGCAAAAATTCCTATGTAAAAAAAGTACGCTTAATACAGTTTTGTTAAATAAATCCTTGTCGAATCCTGTTCATAGTGACAAACTGTCAAAAGTGGTGACTGTCTCCAATAAATTGAGACATACAGTCACTTTAGTTAACCCCCTAATTTCAGGATATTTGGTCACCCTAGTTTAAATATCACATGATAGCTACGTAATGAGCAATTTGTGGAAGTCTAGAGTCCACCCCAACAAGTGGTCCAGGACGAGGCATGTCATTACCATTGTGCGTACAAGCAAAAGTATCCGAGCAGTAGCAACTCTAAAAAAAAGTACACTTAATACTGCTTTGTTAAATAAACCCTGTCGAGTCATGTTCTTAGTCTAACAACATGATTCAACAAGGATTTATTTAACAAAACAGTGTTAAGTGTAATTGTTTGGCATCAGAATTATTTTCTAGTGCTCGGATACTTTTGCTGCCGGTTATACAAGAAAGCTCAGCAATCACTTAGACACACGAATGTACTCTTTGCACACATGAAAAAAAAATGACTGTGTAACCCTCATTGAGCAGATATACTAGTGGAGTACGGATTCCCTATATTGTCTATGGAGAAAAATTCCCGGAACATCACTACGGTTTTTGCGCCTTCTTTTGGTAATAATCGCTGTCTTGGCAACTGGCTCTTGGGATTTTGCATGTTTTAAATGGTTTGTTCCTCTTACCACCAAAACGCTAAACAAAAGTCCCTCTGGGGGTCACCGAAACGGGAGAGGATCACTTCCGTGGAGGATCAAAATTGTGATGGCATGTCTCCGGACCACCTCTAGAGGTGTGTCTCAGACCGTCGCCAATTGCCCATCTGAGCAGCACTAGTGCGACGTAAAACCCAACCATTCATTCATCCAAACAATATTCAAACGGAACAGCTTTTAAACAATAACAAGGATTAGGTTACTTGCTTTCCATTTCAGCTAGTGTAGGTTTTGGTATATGTTTAATTTACACCCAATCGAAATATAAAACAGCGATAACAAAGGTGGAGGAAACTTGCCTTGGTGGAATTTTCATGTCGGTTTGGTGGATGATTTGACTAAATGGTGGAGATCTGATGTTGGATAGCAAAAAGGTTACTAGTCCGGGGTTTACTCTAATATCTTGTCGATGGTACCGCTTGTGAATGCATCTCTAAGTGCACGAAATTCTGTAACTCAATAGTCGAAACAGGGTGACAAAATTTCTTCCAATCCGAGCGCAGACTCATTTTCTGTAGTTCGAAAAATAATAAGAAATTGTTTATTTATAACTTTTGATTAGTGTGGTTATTTAGAATTAAAAACTCAACGCCGTAATTACATTCTTTTAATAATTTTAATGCTTCGTATTTATAAAAGTACTCTAAACTGGTCACTATAAACATATTAAAAAAGAATAATTTCAGAAACCAGATGATTCAATCATATAATATACCAAATTATAGCTCTGGGGGTCACCTAATTGGGCAGGATCAAAATTATGATGGCACGTCTCCAGATCATCCTTAGGCGTGCGTCCCAGACCGTCGCCAATTACCCGTTGCGCAGTACTAATGCGGCATTAAATCCAATCAACCATATGATATTCTATCGTCCCTATAATACGTCATGATTGAGAAAGTAAAGTTATGGCTGCAAGAATTCATAATTTATCGCAACGAAATTTCGCTAAATACATTCAGTACCTTTTTCTAAAAATAGCGGTCTGTGAGACCGGTGTTCCCGGTAAGCATGATGAAAACATGTTCCGGGCAAAGGGTTAAAATTAAAATCTTCCACCTTTATGATATTGAGACTGAACGTTTTGAATAAATGCATTCCAAACCCAAAACAGGGTTTTGATAAAACATATTGAAGGATCTACAGAACTTCTGTATAAAGAATAAGTCTTTAAATAAGAAAGACTCATTTTTTGGATGTGTATTTATGTATGGATACTAAACATGGGAGTAAACAGAAGTTAGTTAATTATATGACCAATGGGTTTTAGTATCAAAATTATTTAAACGTTAAAATTGAGAGCAAACTTTAATGAAATAAAAAGAAAGCAGTAAAATAAATTCCTACATATACTATATCAATGAAATCCTAATTATAATAATTTGAACTCATTGTGAGAACTTAAACGAATAAAACCACAAATAAACAATTAATTTAAATTAAAAAGAAAAAAAAAATGTTTGCACCTTTTTTTTTTTTTTTTTTTTCTTGTGACATAAAAAGAATCTGTTACATAAAAAATAAAATTGAAAAAGACTTTTTACTTTTTTTTTTTTTTTTTTTTTTTTTTTTTGTTTAAACGTGTAAATAAATAAACGTGTATATTTTCTTTTCTATGTCTAAAAGAATGAATGTATAATTCATTTATTTATTTATTTGTTTTTTGCATCCTTTTTTTTCCTTTTAAATAATTTTATAGTCTTTTATAATTTCACAATCTAATATAATTTGAATCAATTATTCAATTGAACTAAAAAATATGGCGTTAAGTAGATTTTATCCTTATTAATAAGTGTAGCGATTTTCGAAACGATCGGTTGAATGATGTAGTCTTATATACGAACTAAAAATCCCAACAAATACAACGACAAACTATATGTATATGGATATATATTTGGATATTATATGGATAACCGAATATTTTTTTTAAACACATTCTTTATTAAGAAATTATTTTCCTTTTAGCTTTAATTATAATATGAATATTGTTTAAAGCTAATGTTTATATTTAATCAATTTGAGGGTTACCCTCATTTGACTTTAAATAAAACTGGGATTGTAGGCATGGGGGGAGGGGACAATGAGGAGGAAACTACAAATGGAATAAAAAATAATCTGGTGTGCCACTCACACGACTTTCTCTTATCCTGAAATTTAATACTATAAATACAGGTTGCAGATTAAGAGGTAAGATAACGAGTACTGTTATGTAAACCTGTGTTAAACAATTCAAATTAGACTTCGGAAGAGTTTTATATGATAATTAGTTCTGTGTGAGGGGGGCTAAAGCCCCCCTTAACCCCGCGTTTCATTAATGCACCTATATTTATATAGAATTTAATTCGACTATTAAAAAATAATTCTGTTTAAAAAATATATATATTAAAATTATTATTTAAAAAAATTATCTTTTATGATAATGCAGACGATTTCCATACTAGAGAAGTAGTATAACACTAAATATCTAAAAAAAGTCCATTTTATTCTCAATATTTAAAAAAAATAAAAAATACGATTTTTTTTCTAAGTTTTTTTTTTTTTCGTTAAAAGTAAAAAAAAAAAATCGATAACTTTGTTTTAAATTATCGCAGATCGATGGTTCAACCATTCGTTTTAAAGGTATTTGCGAGCTCTTTTGAAAGATACCCATCATGAAAATTTACTCCCCTCGAGGGGGGACTTCCCCCCCAGGGGGGGAGGCGAGGCTCCTACATACACAAAAAAAAAAATTCCCAGTTAACTATCTCTATTACAAAAAATATATATTCGTTTTATTTGGTTTAGTGCAGTCTATAGACGTTAAACTCTACTTACCTGCAATTTCCCCCATAGACGTAATGTATTAGAATTCTCTTGATTGTACCTGTACACGAACCATTTGCTTGATCTTAACGAAAAGCTTACTGTAGCATCCGTATATGATACACATTTAGAATACCAAGTTTGTACTTTCTGCCATAATTTGTTTTCGAGATATGCTGATAACAGACAGACACACACACAGACGCACACACACACACACACACACACAGACACACACACAGATCATTTGCTAAAAACATGATTTTCGTATTCAGGGGACCTCAAAACGTGTAAATATAACAAAATCTCGCGTTCGAAAATTTGACCCATAAAACAATACTTTCTCTGCCTTATGGGTAAGAGAAAGTAAAAATAATTGTAAGCTCATAGGAATGGTTCTCTTAAAACAAACATTAAAAAAAAATGTTCTTCACAAAACTGCAATCTTATCCAAGTGCCCGCTAAGCCCCCACCCCAGTCCCATATGAAAAGAGAAGCGACTTAATAGATCAAATAGTTTATTCTAATTAGCTTCAAAATTTAGCATGCCATTTTATTTTTATATTATTGAAATATAAAAGTTTGTGTAATGTATTACTGCAATCCATCGAATCAAATACGCTAAAATATTAACTACCGTAACAGCTTAAAGGAAAACACATTCGCTGTCAACTGCTTTCCAATTCATATATTTTGTACGTAATATAATTAGAACACAAAATGAATATTATTTACAAAATTTTAGATCTTTTTACATTTTTACGGGAAAGAACATTTATGAATTTCCATGCCTTTGTAATTCGGAAACTAATCTGAGTAGAGTGATTTGGAGTCCATATAAATTTATATTCTCATATAAAACTGTAGAAAATGTGATACATAATTATTACACAAACACGAACGTTTCTGTGACATGCCCTTCACAATCCATCAGTGAGTTACGCGAATGTTAAGGTGTTAATAAAATAAAATAACCTTTATTAATTATTTTTATCCTTTTTAGCACTTGAAGTTTACAAAATGGTAGTCGTACACTAGTAGCAGTACAATACAATGAATCATATTTCGGAAAAACCTATATATACGCCCGGGGCAGTTAAGGGGTTAATATGTCAAAAGAAATCTTGAACCATCTCTCTCTAAGTTACTAATGCAGGCGCAGTTATATACTGTCACAAATTTGTAAAGATTTTTTATATTCTTCGAAAAGTATCAGAGGCACTACAGAGAAATAATTAGTTTTTGCAAGGTGATAGTCTCATCACTGGGAAAGAACATTTACAGACAGAGTACTATTACAGTAAAAGCCTAATGAAGGTTGAGTGTTTAAAAGGGCAGTGGCAACAAACTTGGTGAAACTCTTGAAGATTTGGTGCGAAATTATTATTATTATTACTTTTTTTTTTTTTTTTTTTTTTTTTTAGCAACGAGACTTTACGATTAATATTTAAGAAACTAGCCGAAATTTGTAGAATGTTGGCCAAATTTCCTTAGGCCGCGCAGCCAAACAATCTATTTAAAAAGGAACTTATTGGATTTGTAGTTAGTTCTTAGTTCTGTTGATAGCGGCTTATCATTGCCTTACAAGGAAACATTCAAAAGGTGTCATCTTCAAAAAGTATTGAAAAAAATATATGTGATTCTACTCTTCATAAAACACCAGAAAATGAAAAAATTATCGGCTGAAATTAATTTCAACGACCACAAAAAATTATCAAAATTAAGCATATTTGGCGATTTTACACTGCTAGGCGACTGATTTTGAGTGCTTGGAGGAAAAGCAAAACACGGTTCTGTTCGTGCACGGCAATCTCGGTGCTAGCAAACATATCGCCTAACAGCGCTAAATCACCAAATATGCTTAATTTTGTTAATTTTTTGTGGTCGCTGTAACTAATTTCAGCCGATAATTTTTTCATTTTCTGGTTTTTTATGAAGAGTAGAATCACATATATTTTTTTCAATGCTTTTTGAAAATGACACCTTTTGAATGTTTCCTTGTTAGAATAATGATCAGTGTCTATGATCAGTCTAAACTATTTTTAAAAACGTGTACGGAAAGTTACTCCGGCAAAAAATTTGTTTTATCACACTCTGATATAGCTCGTAATAGTGATGTTTGACTCTTGTATGTTTCAACTTATACCTTCTTCAATTTTCCGGTATAAGTACTGTGGCGTTTCAAGCATTTTTCTAGTTAATTACCAGATTACACGAAATCCATAACATGAACACAACTATAAACTATTTGAAATGAATGTAATAATATGCAAGCATCACAAAGTAGTTAAACTGGAACACATTAATTCAGAGATTAATATTTTTAATTAAATCTAAATCATATTTCTTTGAATTTAATCTAGAGATAATAATTAATTGCGTTTATTATTATTATTATTTTTTATTAATAACTAAATCTAAATAGAATGCAAAATAATTGCAGAATGAATCTAAATGCAATTAATAACTAATAAAAAATTATCAAATTAAATCAAGTAGAAAAAAAATACCGAAATTTGTGTGTCTGATTTTGTACGGGAAAGTGTTTCATAATTTATCAGTGATGCGAAATTTTACCTTCTTATATTTTAAAACGATGCAGATCTGTTTTATATACGTGAAAATATACTTAATTAAAATCTTTATTATTAATTAACTTTAAACTGTATCCCGTAATATGAAAAGTGTTTTACCTTACATTGTATAAGGTGGACTGCTGAAAGATGACGAGGTTGAAAACAATTAAATAATTAATAAGCGCATAAAAAAATAATGACGATATTGTGTATTAATAAATATGTCTAAAGTTGTTATTATTAACCTGTAAAATATGCATGCAAGGAATTAAACTTCATAATTTAACATACAAATTCGACAAAATAATTAAAACTACATCAGCAGATAATGCTCCCAAAAATATTTCACTATCTTCTATTAAAAGCAAATTAATATTTTTCGAGAACATCGACAATTCGCATTTCATTTCGCGGATGAGGTATATCCTCGTTATTTGTTCTAATTTTAGATTATATCTGCTTCCTTCCATTTTGTCCGACTGAGCACATCACAAAAGACAACGGTGTTTAGACTAATGAGCGGCCCCCCTCCACTCCTGAGCCGCAGGTTGTTCTCCAAATGAAACCTGCCATTAACCTGTAATGCGCCCGAATATTCCGCATTAGCGATAGCGTAAGTTTAGTTTGTCAGAGATAAATTAGATTTTAAGAACGAATAGTAGGTTTTTAATCGAGAATATCCCAAACTAAGGTAACTTGCCGATTCAAAAAGAAAATTTTACTCTATATACACAGAAATGTATTAAATTCCAACATATCACGCTCATCGTGAACAAATTATTTATGTGCGTGTAAGTATGTCCCAAAAAGCCTCAAACCTTAAATGAATTTATTTTTTAAACATTATTATTTTATTCGATATTCATAAAAAGAAAGTTTTGGATTCGTATAAATTTTCGATGGATTTCCCTGTTTTAAGATGTCCTAAACACGATTTTAACATTAAAAAAAAAGTATCTGTGTGCGTCTGTGAGCCTATGCGTGAGAAAAATTTTGTAATAGCTCTAGATTAAGAATTAGTGCATAGTTTAATGAAATTTTCTTTTTAGTTAAAGTTTAGCATTGGTCTCTATCACTTTTTGGTGCATAGAGTTTAACAGGTGGCGCTTTTATGCTGCAATATCGTCCTTTAATATTAATATCAGCTCCTATATAAGTACACCAAACCTTACATGTGATATGGTTAGTACGAGAGACTGTGCTAATTAAATTTTTGAACATCTAATATTTAAAACTGCCATGAAAAATAAATATATATGATTTTAAAATTATCTCCGACAGATTGTAATGCATGAGAAATCTTTTGTGATTTCCTGTACACAAACTAGTCGCACTATTTATACCATTTTGAAAAAAGAACATGACATAGTAAACTTGAATGACATATATCAGTTTCAAGACATTTTAAAACTAATCATGGAAATTAGAATGCAGAAGGACACGCAGACAGATTAAAAAAAAAAAAAAAAAAAAAAAATGGCGTTTTTTGCATGTATTCGAATAAACCGTTTTGAACTTTTTTTCTCAGAAGCCAATCAAAAAGCAACGCCTTAAATAAAATTGTCATCTGAATTTTCTTTAAGGTCGGATAGAAAATAAATTTAGATACTGCGCTCAAAATTGCAGTTTAAAAAAAGGTATGTGTAAAAATAATAATAATAAATTAATATACAAATTTTCTTTTCTTTTTTTTTTTTTTTTTTTTTTTTTTACTTCAAGGCTTTCTATTTAAAAAGAAAAAAAAAAAATCAAGAAGCTAGTGGGAGGAAAGCATGTTACTTCCACATCATATTCCTCTTCCAGACATTTCAAAGTAGCATTTTAAACTTGTTACCCTTTTTCTTTAAAAAATCTCCACTTCTCGATTCAGCGTATAGATTACCAATAACACGTTCTCCGATAGCGTTTTGCAGTCGAATAGACTCACGTCGAGCGAGAGAGAAGAATATAAAGAACAAACAAACGTACGAGAATTCATAAATGTGAGAGAAATTTCCGTTTGAAGTCACTCCAAAACGATAAGGAGAAGAGAATCGTTAAGATAACTGGTTTAGCTATAAACATAAACACTGTTTAATTCTTGACTCCTCTGCTATTTATGTTGTCGAAAATTATTTTAACAAAATCGATAGTGTCACTGTAACTTGTTTATGGATCTTAAAAAAAAAAATAATAAATGGAATGAAACTCCTAAAGATAACGTGTGCCGGATGCATAAAAGAAAAAAGAAAAAAAGAAACTCGAATTGTGTTTAGAAATATTTTGCTCATGATAATGTTTTATTACTCTTACGAATATCAACTGAATTCGTTATCAGCATTTTTAAACTAAAACCAAAAATAAAAACTGAATATTCCCAAAACTTTTATCACTTTCGTATATGAAATGTAATTCAATAGTAGCTTATCGTCGTATTCTTAAATTTCAATAAAATATTTCTGAAAAAAGTAGGATATTTATTGAAATAAGAGATAACGTTCGCTTGCATTATCTGTTTTTATGGTCTACAGATAGTATTCGATTTAAATAGAATTGATTCAGCTTAAAATTGTCGCGGAAAAAAATATTTCAATGTTGTTTAGACTACTAGATGACACAGAAAACATTAAACTTTGCATAGCAATTTTTTTAATGATACTTAAGAGTGTAACACCAACAGTGCCAGTGGTTGGCAAGTTGACTAATTTACTTCATTTTAAATTTGTTAAAGTTTAATTTTAAATACTTAAAATGTATTTGGACAATCACGCTTTAATATTTTGCATCACTTCAGCTTCAAAGTCCCAAAATCACATCAAACTTAAAAAAAAAAAAAAAATTACAGATATAAATTTATAAATATTGTTTTTTTTTTTTTTCCTCCTGAAAATTACACAAACAGAGTGAAGAAATGTTAAATTTCGCTCAGAAACAGTTCCATTACCCGGAAACAGTGTTGGGCATAACTGATTAAAAAGTAATTGAATTACAATTGAATTGCAATTAAATTATAATAATAATTTTTTTTTTGTCAATCGATTTTGTCAATAGATTAATTTTGTCAGTCGATTAAGTTTTTTGTCAATCGATTAATTAATCGATAAACGATTTTGTCAATAGATTATTAATTTAATTACTTATTCAATTTATTTGTAATCAATTACTTGTTAATCGATTGGCAGTAAAATAATTATAATTGTAATTTAATTGTAAGTCAATTACTTTTTAATCAGTTATGCCCAACACTGTTATCAGCACTGTTTCCTATAAGACTCTAACATAGCATGGTTCAAGAGGCCGACTTTGCGTCCTCTCGAACGCGGTCTTTTGGCACGTTGACCACAAATTACTTCCAGAAAGTTGCTTCCAAGACTCTACAGGACTATTTTCAAAGATTTAACTGGAAAGCTCAAGAAGGGCGCTTCTGTCAAGCGATTTATATAAAGGAAAGCTCATGAAAGTTGAAATAGTTCTTAGTTCGGTTGAGAACCTCTGATCATAGACTTTGAAAATATTATTTGAGGCGTTTTTAGAGTTGTGCTTCGATAGTTATTTCTGTGATTTCTGTTGTTTTTACTATATTGCTTAACATTAATTGGTGGCTCTTATAAGTTCCTGTTTTTTCTGAAATAAGTACTCTGTGACGTTTCAAGGCCAGCTTCAACTGACTCTCACATTACACGAACCCCCAAAACATTATCTGACACAATGATTCAATTTTGTTCTGTACAAACAGGACACACTGCGTGTTTATGACGAACTTAAAACATATTTCAATGAACTTCAAAAAGTATAATTCTAGTAAAAACTCAATTTCGAAAACTTGAACTCAAAGCAATATTTTCTCTACCATACAATAGGTAAGAGAAAGTAAAAAGGTATTTAATAATATTCTAAACATTTGAAAAATAATATGCTGTAATTAACATTTCTTTTTCCATCGTTGTTGTTATTATTGAAGAATAACATACTCATGAATTGAATAGCCGTGAATCATGTCCTAACATTATAAAGAACAAGTAATGAGTATTAAAATTAAAGATATCAGACGAACAACCAATAAATTTATAACATAGTAACATAGAAAAAAAAATATTTAATCTACTTTATACATTTCAATGGTATATTTTCAGTGCCCATATACTGTTTCTGTCTGAAGGAAAACAGATATATCTCAATAAATACATCTTTATTCAGAAAAGATATTGTCGTGCATCTGTCGCAAGGAGTTGGAGGATCCATTGCCACAGATGGTAAATATTTTCTGCCCAACCGAATTCCGATATATCATTAATCTAATCCTTTTCATTCTCTTTTTTATGTAACGAGAGGAAATCTAGCAAAGCAGAAAGAGAATCGATACACCTGTCTAATGTTTCATTGAACCTGAAACACGTGAATAGACGTAAGAGAAGATGAAAAAAAAACGTAGAGAAACCTGACAACTTCCCAATTTATTTCCATTATCTTGTGTTAGAGAAACTTCACCGTCGAGAACTTCTCTATTTTGACTCAGAATTTTATATAGTTTATTATCTTTTTTCCTATATTGTTCACTCCTTATAATTAAGAGAATATGCAAAAAATTAAAATTAAAATTGTATTTATAAATTGGCAGAAATGAGTATTAGACATCTAAAATGGATTTAAGACAGAACAGGTTGTTTTTATCCCCCAAGAGTGTCACAAACTGTAGAAAAGTTAAAATATTAGTGTTAAAAAATAGATACATTACAATGAAAAAATAAAACAAAATAAAATTTCACTTTCATAATTTATACACATTACATTAATTTGTAGGCGATTGAAAGCAAAATAGCTATAAAAAATAAATTATAATAAAAAATAAATAAATAAAATAAAATAAATTTTAAAAAAAATCCCTAAACAGAATTTAATTTTGGAACAATTAGCTTTATGTTTATATCTGTATATTTTAAAACCTGCTTTATTCGGGATACACATAGTAACAACTACTGTTTAAATTTAAAATAGTTGCTTTTGATTTAATTGTACAAAAAGTGTTTAAAAAACTCATTCTATACCTTAATACATGAGGTTGTATTCCTCACAATCAGACATAGTTGTTATATTAATTTCTTGAAATTCCTTTAGCAAGTTTTATCTAAATTTTATTTTTAATGCTTTTTTAACTTGTTGCTAAAGGGGGGAGGGGAGATGGTTGGGAAGCAGAAATCGGAAAAACATTTTCATTTGGTCTATTTTTTCTGAAGAAGTAGGTTTCTCTTCTTCAAAAAATAAAAGTGAAGGAAAGTGTGGATAGCGGAATTTCAAGGTCAGATTAGATATTTAATGAAATTTTATTTTTCCGACTGAGTGAAAATAATGCCTGGACCGGGAGTCGAACCCCGGATCTTTGACTTACAAGGTTAAGGCTCTACCAATTGAGCTATCCAGGCCAACAACCGGTCAGCATTACTCGCTCAGGATAACCTTTAGGCAGCTTAAAGGTTGCCTCTATATATTCCTCCTATATAAATCTAAAATCCTCCCATACTATTCCTCCTATATAAATTGTGCTTTTTTTTTTAACCTTTGGGTTGTCACTGGTACCTCATTATTTGCACACTAATATTATTGAGACCGGGTCCTGCAGCTTAAAGTGGATTCCGAACCACTGCGGACATTTATACATGAGCCGGGATTCGAACTCGGAACCCTCTTAATTAAAGACAAAACGCCAACCATTCAGTCATTAGATATGCCCTGTTTGAGCGAACAGCACAATAACTGAATATAGTTTTTCGCGGAAAGCATGCAACAAAAGTATATACGAATCATTTCTGTTTGATAGATACTGAAATATATCATCACCACCTGTTAATCAACAAAAAGTGAAACTGAACCGTTATTATACTCTTTCAATATTATGCATCTTGATTATGAAATTCGTGTAATCCTACTTAGTGAATGCCAAAATAAACCAATTGCGAGTAATTACAATATTATAGCATTACTTACTGCATGACCTACACATAAATTTAACCAACGCTAAAAATGCCAAGGTGCAACTATGTATGTTTCATGGATTTCCGCACGGTAGATCTTGAGCTTCACGTCGGCGAAAACTACAGACAGATAATCATTTTTTCTTCCTGTTAACGTATAAAAATATTTACAAAAAAAAAAAAAAAAAAAAAGAAAAAAAAAAATCAGATGATTCCCTACAAAATGCATAATGGAATAAAAATATGCATCACACTAGTGAACTTACCGTATCTCCACCGGTTATATCCAGGAAACAGTGTTATACCAGCCTCTTAAAAAGTTTGCATTTCCAAAAAATATTTCTTTTTTCCTAAGAATAAGTAAACTGTAACAGTTACTACCAGGGTACGTTTAATAAATCATAAAACATTTTGAATTTTTTTTTACTATTATTTCTTAATAATATGTTCCATTTAGCAATGGCATTCCATCTGTAGCGGCCTTCCCTGTGTAATAAATAAATTAAGAAAAGCCATTTTGTCTTTTGCTACATAGGGGTTCACAGTTACATTCTATGGCGCAAAAAAAGACGGTCACGCACAGAGGATGAAAAATAGTTCCCACTTTAGTTTCCAAACCGGATATTTAAATCAGACACTATTAGTTCCTTTGCTAAAATTCTTTTAACACGTGCCGAGAATTCCCACCAGCACATTGCTACATATTTTTCCTTCTGATGATTTCCTTTTTTCCCTCAACGCTAAAAACAACCCTTCCGGAGTAAAAGTTTCTTTCTTTTTTTTTTTTTTTTTTTCATATGTTTGTTTTTCTTTCCAACCCCGTGCCTAAAGAGGCATTTTAGTATTTGCCGCGGAATTCATAATCTTGGCCAGGGGACGGGGGGGGGGGGGGGGATCATGAAATGAAAAGAACGAAATGAATTTTGGTAAAATTTAGTATATAATATTTTTTATTAACAATAGGAAAAAAAAAAATTATTTAAAAATATTCTTTTTGCCTGAGAAACATTGAGAAAATCTAATATTCCTTCTTTTCATTTCATTTCTTGGTTATTTTAGTATCTAACGTAAAGTGATAGAAAAAACTTATTTGAGGGAGGACAATATATAAGACAATATAGAAAGAATTTAAACTTCTATAATATTAGTGTAATGCCACATACCAATTTCATTTTGTTTTCTTAATTCATGTTATTAATGTTAAAATCAGTTTAAATATAATTTTTTTTTTTTCTTTTCAGAAATATTTTGATTTGTTGAAAAATATTAAGTAGTATAAGTTATTAAGTTTCTCATTTTAACTCATAAATAAACACAGACAAATTCAGTTTGTCAAAAATCATCCAAAAATCTGTCCTTGACAGTTTTTAAAATCACTTAGCTTAAAAGATGTTCCTCTGTTTATTCCTTTGAAACTGACAAATATTACTTATGTATCTTGTTTTTATATAAGGTAAATGATTTTGATACAATCAAGGATACTAGAAGAAAATACGCAGATATCTTTAATAACAGATGTTTAATTAATAATAATTACTCTTTGAATTTTTTTTTTTTTTTTTTTTTTTTAAGTCAGCACTAAATCTGAACCCCGATCTTATCGTTCCTTTCATACACTAAGTAATTTGCATTTTATATTCAACTCCGTTTAACAAACCTACTCAAAACTAATTTATTTGTTAAATCTTGCAATGTCCGAAGCTCTCCTTTTAAACACCAAAACTGCTATCTAACCTACGTAGAGTACTTAAATGAACAGTGTAAAAAACTGCTGACCCGACTCGACTACTTCACAACTCTTGCTACGCTTTGCGAACTGTCTACAAAAACTCCTTGCAACCTCACAATCACAAATGGTCCAATAAAAATGCAGACGACGTCTTTATTGCAGATAACTAAAAATTTTCTCTTGTTTTCTTTAAAGGAAAAAAAAAAACAGAAACTACATAAGTAAAAGCTTTTTAAAATTTCATACAATATAAAATGTTTTTTCCTTCAGTTTTAAGAAAAATTTAGTTTCATATTTATTTACTTGGGGAAAAAAATCCTTCTTTGTTTAGAAATATTAGAATTTTTATTTAAAAGGAAGAATTTTTATTCACTAATTCAATTTTTACCTCTAGAAATTTTATTTTGAAGGGAAAGGAATGTTTGACAGTTCTGAGAGATGGTAAATTCGGTTTTAACCTCTAACCCAAAAGAAATATTAAAATACTCCAATGAATTTAATTCTGGTCTTCCGGAGGGTAGAACTTTTTCCTTTCAAGATATCTTCTGCAATGTTCATTGGGTGTGTTATACAGATTGGACCAAAAGTCAATAACACATTTTAAACTGTATTACAAAATCATGTAAATGGCGTATGAGAGTGTGGTTTTGTCATAGCTTCTTAAGGTGAAAAGTTTGGTTTAAGAAAATAAAACAAAAACAGATTAGTTTTAAATCGTGTCTTTAGATGCTGCTACTTGTCAATATATTTATATATATACATATAACTTTTCTTGTGCTTTTTCTATGGCCCCTCAATCCCCAGAGTTAACCCCTTTTGATTTCTTCTTGTGGTACTATGTGAAGAAGCAAGTGACCATATATCCTTAGTTTTAAAAGTTTGATGTCCGTCTAACTGAAGTTGAAATATTGAAGACGTAAATAATTCCTGATATCCAGTCACTTCTACAATCAATACAGTGAGTCCGCTAATGGAATTAAATTGCCGTTTAAAGATATTTCAAAGTATAAATAACCCACAAGAATTTCATAAAATAAATTATCTTTAATTGCCTTGCACTTTTGGTGCTGTTTCTTACTATTTTTAAGGTACAGTGACATCAACGAGCAAAATTTTTAACTACATTTTTTTTGCTTCTTAAGCAAAACTTTTCACCCTAAGAAGGACTGTAGTACAAACCGCATTCTCAAACCTTCAACTAATTAATTTTATAATAAATTTTAAAGTAAGTCAGAGGTTTTTGGATGAACCTATATAAATAAAAACTGGTCGATCTATGTGTAAAAGTTTTCTAATATTACATATATATTTTAACAGTTCTTTTAGAATATTGATGAGCATGTGAGTTTTACAAGTTTTTGCCTTAAAAAAGTATGCTAACGATTCTTCGTTTTCAGTTGGTGAGTACATCAAAACGTTCATAAATTTTTATGTTTTATTTTTATGTTTTTCAAGCAAAGTCACAAACAAAAGTCATGTTAAAATACAAAATATGCATATCATACTGCAACAACAACGTCTTTGAATGAAATATAATGATATGATAAAATAAAAAATGATGCAAATATGAAATGGCACACGCACACACACACACACACAAAAGGAACAAGAGATTGTTTTCAATTTAAAAAAGAGTAATGATAGCATTTCCTTCTTCATTTGACAAGAACTGAAGTATTTAAAATAAATTCGCGTCAAAATGATGACTGTTATTAAGATGAGAAATGTCATTCAGCGAAGCGACCCAGTATCCATTAAGAATAACATGTTTGAAACTGAAGCTGTAACTAGTGTCAAGACGAATGGAGACAGGACAGGCACTCAACAAGCTGCATCTGATGAAATGTGACGTGAATATGCGACCATTGTGACACTCTGTGTCCTTCTGGCGATACAAAGTTGTTAAAATGGGCGCACCCAAAAACTTTCTGCTGTTATAATCGGAGAGCTATCATTTACAGCATAATTGGGTGGTCTGACCCATCCTTTAGAAGACAGCACGTTTTTAGTGGGAAAGGATTAAGCTGTCTTTAATCTCTCTTTCACATGAAGATGCATATATTTTCAGTGACCGAAATTATTGCGTTTGTTCAAGTGAAATAGGTCGAATTCTAACGGGATTAATGCAAGGACAGAGCCAGTCCTCGATGCAGAAGAGGACGAGAAAGTACATAATTTAAAAAAAATTAAATATATTAATGTGTATCTATGTGCAAATATAAACTATCCAACGGAAGTTCGTTTCATTACAAGGAAAATAGAATGTCATGATTCTTATGAATAGAGCAACATAACCATTTAAATTCTCATATAGAAGAATCTGGACAACCTTAAAAAAAATAAATAATAATAATAATTAGCTTTAATGAGACACTAATTTGGATGAATTACACAAGACAGAACAAAAAAATTTAAAAAAATTTTTGTTCAATATGTGCTTTTAAACAAATTTTTTTCGTTGTTATGCGACGTAAATCCAATGTAAAGTAAATACCGTTATTTAAAATGCTTAACTAATATATATATATATATATACAGTAGCGGCCAAAATTATATTATATTTGAGTTTTTGGACTATATCTGTTTTCAAACTAATTTCTGCTGTCTGAAAAAATTTTCTACAATTAAATTAAGGCGAATTCTACAAGGAATACAACCTGAATTGAAAAGTATTTAATATTCAACAAAACAATGAAACTATAGTAATAAGCACATTAATAATAGCTAAAATTACTGCCAAAAAAACAAAACATAATATAATTTTGGCATAATATATAATAATATATAATAATTTGGCATAACATAATATATATATATAGGTGGGGTGGAAAATAGAAACAAGATTTATATGACTCTTTTAATCTTTTCTCGGACGGAATATGTAGAGCTCGTTTTTTTTTTTTTTTTTTAGTTTAATTATTTATACTCTATAATATATTCTTACCTTACAAATTTAATCTTGTAATATCACATAAAACTATCTATGATGTAAAATGACAATTTTGTATAATAAAAACTATTTTCCTTTAAAAAATTTTCATTTGTTTTAATAATTACCTTTTTGGGCCCATTGAACTTTTACTCGGGACTTATCAACATTATTTTTATTAAGTACCTGAAAAAAGCTTCCCGTATCAGATTATTCACATAACATAGTTCATAAGTTCCGAGTTATCCGAATTCCATCTTTGCATTTCACCTATCACAAACAATATTCAAAATTTTTATCCGATATTTAAGCTCTGATGATGTTTTAAACCTGAAGATCATTCTTATCGACCCCTGAAATCATTCCTGTAAACCAACTGAATGCTTACCTTCAATTTTACTTTTTTATGTTTATTTTCGGAACTACATTTTATACGTTTTTAATATACAAACTATATAAAACTTAAAAGTTTTATTTATATATTACTTACATAAAACGTAATAACAATATCCAAATGAAAAAGTTCCATCAGTTAAGATCCGTCAAAAAAAGCCGAGATATCATGGAAATTAAATTTAATTTAATGACTTACTTTCAGTAATTTTTTATGAAAAACAAGTTATATAAAGTATAAAAATATTTTACAAAATATATCCTTATAAAACTAAAGTATTTCGAAGGCATTGTGATATATATGTAATCTATAGCAAGGGTGGCCAACCCGCGGCCCGCTGTGCAATATTTTGTGGCCCGCGACGAAATTAACAATATTTAGCGTTTGATAACTTTGGTTAACTATTAATAAATATGTTCTGAATTTTTGAATTGAAAATATCTTTCAACAGTTGCTAAATATACAACACTGTTGTAATATATATCCATTATTTATTCTTTTTATTACGGCTATTAATTTATAGTCAGAAATTTTTGACGGTTCTGTTATTAATTTATGAATGAAAATAATTTAATATAAATGTATTTTGCTCTAAATCTTTACTCTCTTCTCTTCCGAAAAAAAGACATGATTCATACACTCACAAACATATATAAACAAACACATACATACGTACATACTGTGCGGCCCACCAAGTGTTTCCGGTTGGACAGACCCGATCTATAGAACAGTTAAACTGTGCTTGAAATGAAATTTAATGCCTTTTGTATTTGGAAGTCTAAAAATTTCAGGTTTAACTATTAAAAAGTTTTGAATGTTTAAATAGGGAAACAATGCATATTAAATTTTTAAATAAAACTTTGTGGTACTTAATGTGGTACTCCTTATGTACTCTTTGTGATACTTTAAATAAGTTATCCCAAAGTCTTGGCCAGGATCGGTTTGGGAGATCATTTATACTTGAAACAATATTTTCTCTTTTCTTGGTACCTTACAAAATAAATCAATACGAACAGTATTTCATACATAAAAAGATAGAATGCTATCATAAAAAAATTTCGGAAAATTTAAATTAAATCAAACATTCCTTAGGAGAAGGCATCGTTTAAATAAAACTGAAATAGTTTTTCTCAAGGACGCTGGTAATAAATTTAACACAATATACAAAATCTTTATAACAGATAAAAATACCACCAGTTAATTATCCGACGAATTCGTGAACAAACGTAACCCAAGATAAACTAAAGTTTCAAGACCAATAATTAAACTTCATATTTATTCAGTGATTTAAAAAAAAAAAAAAAATGAAACGAAATGAAACGAAATGAAAAATAAAGATTTTCAGAGTATTTTATCTGCAAATTCAACCCTCCATTGTGCTTATAAACATAAAGTTTTAAAATGATGCAGATTCAGATACGGGTGCGTGGTATGTCTTTTGAATTTTAAAAATAGCATTAAAAAAAGAAGAAAAATCACCTGCCAAACAATGATCCACAATTTATTGTTCTGTTTTTACTGCGTCCATGCGGCTATTTCTGAGAAAATAATTCTATACTTTTTATGAGGCGTATACTACGTACTGATGTGTATCTATGAGTATAGAGGGTATATACACTTATTAATCGCGCACATTTATAATGGTAATCATGGCCTACGAGACAACAAGCAAACCGATTCTTCTATTAGATTGAACCTTTCTCTGTAAGAAAATTATTTAAAAAACGAACTGTTAAAGAAAACAATAAAAGTAGGAAAAGAAATGGCTCTGACCTGGTGGACAGATACATTCCGCTGTTTCCCTCCTCCGTCTCTTGGGTGGAAAAATAATGTTGTTGCTAGTGTCGCCGGCGCTATCGCTTGTACTACTTTGTTGTTCTTGTAGCTAAAGAAAAGAAAATAAAGGAAGAACGTGGTCAATTACTACACATCACATGCATATATTAAAACTCATTTTAAAAAATATAGATAGATAGATAGATATAGATATTTAATATTGTTAAAATATAAATAGATAAAAAAATTTATCGTATAAAGCGGCGAAAATGTTTCTTTTATTCACAATTTTAAGCTTAGTTATAATTAGTAATGTGGCAGCAAAATGAACCATGAAATCCTGTTGAAAGATAAAGAATAACAACTTCGTAAACAAACAAATTTCTGTACATGACACAGTTGTTTGAAGTCGAAATAGTCCCCTTTATTATTCATTATAAAGTGTAGCGTGACTGGCTGCCCTCTAAAGAAATGTGACTTAAATTAAATGTAGATCGACTTACACTTTCATAAGTGCCAAATGTCCGAGTTTTCATGTCGACTTTATGCCATTATTTTACAATAGCAATTTTCAACTCATTTAATCGTATATAATTAATACAAAAGATCTCTATTAAAAAATAGTGGGGTAAATCTTATTTAGAAAATTGAAATGTTCATGGCAGTGCACATTATTTATAACTCAACAATTTTGATCGGATCTAACTTCATCTGAGTTCAAAACTTATCTGTACGTAAAATGCGAAGATCACAATTTAAATATAAAGTAAATTATAATGAAATGGAATAATGGAACAATAGTACTCATTCGTATTTTCAGTTTCATCTTTAATTCTTTTTAGCTAATTCAATTTACAGAATTAAAAAAAAAAAAAAAAAAAAAAAAACTAAGTATAACTAATATTAAAGTACATAGATTTGATAAACAAAATGTAACTTCTATAATAATATGTAATTTATTTTGTTATAAAGAATCATTCATATATTAAAATTATATGTGCATTTTTAAATCTCAAACACAATTTTATAATGTTATCGTACATTTCAGTTCATCTTACCAAAACCTTAATCGCAAACACATTTTCATCAGTCTTTGATAATTAGTTTGGCCCCACCAGTGAAAGAGAGATTCTGCTTTCAAAGCTGGTAGACAGGAAGTATAGGTCTACAAGTAATTTCGGGGGGAAATGGCAGGTATGAAATAGTAAATTGATCCACACTTAACTGTAGTCATATTTTTTATTGATATGGCACAGCACATTCTTTCACGATACACTCGTGCCTTCGATTTCGATTGATGAAGGGGTCCATTTGATTCGTAACAACTGTTACGTGTATTGTAATTTTTTTTCTTTATAAAATTGTTATTATTTGTTATTACGTGAATTTTAGGTTGCACTTTTAGAATGCTATTAGAATTTTCCGTAGAGTTTTTCTCGAAACTCGCATACATACAAGCCAAGGCCACGTAGAAAGAACCCCCCCCCCAACCCCGCAACACACACACACACACACAAGGGGGCATATTACTCGTGACTCGCACCCTAGTGTAGGCAGTTGGCCTCAATCCTAACACAAACACCAACACTTTGACGATTAATTATTGCGGTGTAAAATAAAATAGTAAACCAATATTACAGCATAGAGTTATTTACATAACAGCCTGTGAGAATAAACTTAATAATCTAAGCATCATTGCATTGTTTTGTGAATTTTGTAAAAATTAACAAAAGATATATTAATTCAAACATAAGTTATTAAGATGTAATTATTGGCTTACTGATATTTGCGAACTAAAATTTCAAATTAAGTATTTTATTCGAAATAAGATTTAGACTACTGTCGCAAATAGATGTTCAGATGTTAATCAGTTTTTCCTCCAATACGTACATCTTTTGCTTCGGTCATTAAATTCCTACCTCCAATAATTCCAGTCAATGTCTAAACAGAGTATCTCGTTAATTCCATTCCTTAGTAGAAGTCTGACAGTCAAATTTAACACTTTAAAACATTCATGAATTCATGAATACTTCTGAAAGTCATTTTCATGCAGCGTCAAAAGATATCTTTACGTAACAAATATTGAAACCACATGAAACGAGAAACCGTTGCTCGAAAGCAGCGAGACGTCTCTAAAATATTTAGAGATTATTTAATTCTTTCTTCTCGTATGTAGTGTTTCCAAGCAGCGGTCATCAATAATTCAGCATTTCTCTTAATTACGTCAAGTGATTTTCGTCTTTCCACTTGGGATGTTAGAAATTGAATGATAGCTTTAAAGCCTCGGCGAATTAGAGACTGTTGCCAGTTTTAAAAGTTAGCAGTTTTAATTTTCCGAATTAAGTAAGAGAGAGGGCTTATTCTCTAAAATGAAACTTCATGTAAATTTGTAAATACACTAATGTGCAAAATTAAAGAACTTAATTTTTGTATTCTTCTTTTTCAGCATAATTTGTAAACAAAAGGACATACAAACATAAAAATTTGAATAGTATGTCCGATTCAAATATTTAATCGAATTTCATGTAACTTTAACATACATAGTAATTTTATAAGTGATATTATTTCTTTTCTTTTTTTTCTCTCAAGAGTAAATTTCTGAAAAAATAAAATATTTAAATAATTTTAGAAAAAAAAAAAATAAATAAATAAAAAAAAAATATATATATATATACAGGGTGATCCAAAAGTCAGGACCAACTTTAAAATTGAATAATTCGAAAACGAATCAAGATACAAAGATACGGTTTGCACCAAACGGATCGAAAAGTAGCCGGGTTTTTTGTGGCAACGAAAAAAAAATGGTTCTGTTGGCGACCAACAGATGGCGCTGACGTATTTTTGATGTAGGATTATGCAAAGCAACAAACGATATAAAAAGGAACAACTACAGCAGGTAATGGTAGTCGAAGCTTATATGCATCGAAATATCGCATTCTCAGTCGCTACTTTAATCACGCATGGCCTCCAAGATCTCCCGATCTGACACCCTGTGACTTTTGGCTGTGGGGATTCTTGGAAGTCAAAAGTGTACCGCGACCAACCGGCATCAGTAGCAGCACTGAAAATTTGTCTGCCATAACGCAAGAAATGCTACTAAATGCTGTGAACGATGTGTTGAATCATCTCACAGCTGTACTTCTGAATGATGGACATTGAACAGTTACTGTAGTAGTACTAATTTGTAAGTTGTCAACTTTTTTTTCATTTGTAAATCATCTTTTGGTGAAATAAAACACTATAGCGCCATATGTTGGTCGCCAACAGAACTAATTTCTTTCCTTTGCCATACAAAACCCGGTTTCGTTTTCATCCGTTTGGTGCAAACCGTATCTTTGTATCTTGATTCGTTTTCGAATTATTCAATTTTAAAGTTGGTCCTGACTTTTGGATCACCCGGTATATATAAAGAAGAAATAGCCTTAAAGATGTCAAATTTTACATATAGTATTAATATAACCTTAAAGATGTCATTACAGATAGGTGAAACTATACATGCCTCTAAATTTTAAATGAAACTCTGATTTTTCTATCTGAAATCCATTTTCTTTTTTCTATCTTTTTAATTAATAATTATAAAAAAAATATATTTGTTAAATAATAATTAGAAAAATTAATTTATAATTATTAAACTATGAACTTCGCCAGAACAATAAAAATGTCAATAAGTCATTTTATAACGAACATCGCATCCATATACACTCTATAACAAAGAAAAAAGACGCACCAAGAAGAAGTGGGGACAAAAATTGGTAAATGGGGTGGAATAGGTGGTCCGAATGGGACAAAAATTGATAGATGTGATGCACATGTGGAGAAAATCAATTGATTACAGTTTCAGAAAATTTGAATGATTTAATCAAGAGAAAGGGCCTCACAAAGTAAACAAGTCAATAAGGCGTTGGTCCACTTCTGGCCCTTATGTACGCAGTTATTCGGCTTGGTATTAATTGATAGAGTTGGCAATGTGCTCCTGCGAAGTATCGTGCCAAATTCTGTCCAATTGTTGCGTTAGATTGGTAAAATCCCGAGCTGGTTGTAGGACCCTTTTTATGATGCTCCAAACGTCCTCAGTGGAAGAGAGCTCAACCTCACTGAGCTGCCTATTAAAGATATTTGAAGTCACTGAAGTACCAGTTGCACGTAGGATCGACGATAATGATGAATTGGTGCTTGATTCCATCAAAACCTGTATGTATGTCAATTTGTGTCCAGTTTGCATTACTCCTTCTTGGTGCGTCTCTTTTTTTGTTATAGAGTATATTTTTCATGTTCGTATATATATTTTTAAAGTTATTCGCATCCGAAAAAAAGAAGAAAAAGAAGTAAAAAAAATAAATAAATAAATAAATAAAAATCAATTTTAACTTAACATATGGAGGCGTGTGTATCTTCAACGATCTGCAGTGCACCTTAATATTATTTCTCATTTAGTTTTAGTTCCCCATCATACTATAGGTATGGGGAACTTAGGTAACCGTGAAAAATTTCGACCTCGGTTTTTTGACTTTTTTATACGTTTTCAGGTGTGAGGAATCCGAAAATGACAAAATTTGTATGGTGTCTGTCTGTAGGGTGTTTGTTAGTGTGTCAGTCCGTTAGTGTGTTAGTCCGTTAGTCCGTTAGTTTGTTAGTCTGTTTACACGATATCTCACGAACAAATGATCGCAGAGAGGTCAGATCAGTTTCAAAATGTTACTTTCAATACTGGTAATAAGACTATTCATTTGCAACATTATGAGAAATTTACGATTTTCTTAACATGGGAGAATAGGACAAAAATTCACTTAAACGTGCATTAAATGGACATTTTTTACTGTGAAAATGTCAAACCAGTTTTAAAATATCGGTTTTGATGCCGGAATGAATATCAGTAACTATAAATATGCTACTTTGAAAATTTCGTAAGTTATTGGAAATTTATGAATTTCTTAACATGGCAGTATGGGGCAAAATTTCACATAAACGTCAATTTTGAGAGATATTTTCATCGTAAAGATGTCAGACTACTTTTGAAATATTTTTTAGAACACTGTCATGAATATTAATGACTATGAGTTTTCTAATATAAAAATTTCGTAAGTTATTGGAAACTTACGAATTTCTTAACATGGCAGAATAAAGCAAAATTTCACATAAACGTCAATCTTCAGGGATATTTTCATCGTAAAGATGTCAAACCACTTTTTAACTATTATTTTGGATACTGGCATGAATATCATAGACTATGATTATTCCTATTAAAATAAATCGTAAGTTATTTGGAATTTACGATTTACTTAACATGTCAGAATAAGGCAAAATTGAGCATTAACTTCCATTTTGAGGATCATAAATACATTAGACAACTTCAAAATTACATTTATGGTATTTGTTTGAACATGATTGAATACAAATATTCTAATAGGAAAATTTCGTAAATTATTCGTAATTTACGATTTTACCGACATAACGAAATTGTAAATTTTTCATATAAATATGAATTTTGAGGATTATTGCATTGAAAATAGTAGCATGGAAAGTAAACAACAGAATTGACCCTGATAAAATAAATTAATAGATTAGAATAAGATAAATATATCGAAGTAAACGGTGGATAGCCTATTAGGCGGGGATTTCATTCTGTCACTGTATCAAGCTTTGGTCAAATTCATTTCTTTTCACATGTTTATAATATGTCTCACACTAAAAATTTATGATAACATAAATATGATGGGGAACTGAGCAGAGTCCACCTATGCCAACTAGATTTCTTTATAAAACTGTTTAAATTTTTAATTTCTTCCAAAGCTTACTCATGATAAAAATTGAACTAACAGAACTCTAAAAATTATTACTTATGTCAAAGTTTCATAAAATTCAATTAATCGTTTGATAATGACCATTCCGTCCAAATGTTATGTTCATATGTTGATTTGTTTACAAAAATATGCAGAAAAGAAGAAAACGAGAAAACAAATTATTGTTTTATTTTTGTATACCGGTGTAATTATCAGCGCAAGGCCATACACAAGGAGTTTCAAAAGGTTTACTCCTGCCTCCATTCACGATTTATTTATTATTTTATCAATAAAATGTCATTATCTAGTTTAACTTTTTCTTGGAATTTGACAAAAATAAAATAATATATTAAGAGAAAAAAAAAAAAAAAAAATTCCTACATTTGTCTATTTACGCCTTTTATTTTATTTATTTATTTTATTTTATTTTATTTATTTATTTATTTATTTTTATTTATTTTTATTTTATTTATTTTTATTTATTTATTTTTTTTTTTTTTATGTGTAAAGTTGCAAAATTTGTATTCTACGGAATTTTTTTTTTTTTTTTTTTTTTTTTTTTTCAAAATAGATTTTAAATGCACTGAGCGGCCACTTTTTTATGACCCTCTCGCACTCTTCGCTCTGGCCTTCGGCTTTCACAACTCCTATGAAGCATGCTACAGCGCAAAGGTCTAAATACAGCGCATAATGTACTCAGAGATAATTTGACATGTTGTTGGTTAAGATCTGCTGGTTTCAATTTTACTTTTCTGTTTTCTGTTACAACCTAGAATTCTCTACTCAACACGTTAATTCAACACTCAGTTACCACAATTTACCAATTACACTTCAATTTTGATACATTTTTACTATAGCCGCTTCTGAACATTTCACAAATGGAGCTATTTTGCTTATGCATGCTGCATACATAGTTGCCAACTTTAGCATTTGCAGAAATTTTTAATCGAAATTTTTGTTTTATTTAATCCTTAAAATCTGTAAGAGAAATATACAAAAGGTCACTTTATACGTTTCTTAAAATTTTCCGGTTACCAAAAATTGCTAAAACTGGCAACTCTCTTATCATTACTCCCACGTTCGAAGCTCATCAAATTACATTTTCTTCACATTCGCAAGTAATTCACTTATACTTCTGTCTCAGAAGAACCCAGCTTCCGTTTTCCATATCACCCTAGCCCTTTAGTGGTAACTCTATGACGCAATATCTGATTTGCATAAAACTGTTAGGTGATCATAAGTGGCCTCTCAATGTATACATTTTCATAAAATATGACTTATTCAAGAAGTAAACTGAAACCATATATAGCAATTTCCTTAACATGAAAAAGCTTATTTTTAATCGATGAATAAACCTCATTAAGTTATATAAAAATTAAGAGAATTTTCAAGGAATAATTTTTTTATGTCAAATCTCGTCAGCGCATGTCGAACATCATTTTTTTTATGTCGAACGTTTAACGTGAATTACTTTTAGCGTGAACTGTTTCCGCAATCCCCGTCAAAAGGACGATTAGTTTACTTATATGAATATTAGTTACTGATAGCATGAACTACTAATAATATGAACAACTTGATATTCACGTTAACGAGGTTCGACTGTATATGTGTATGTAAATTTTAATAGGAACTTTTTTTTTTAAATAATCTAAAGTGTTAAAGTATCCAAATGCATATGCATTATTTATATAAAAATTTACAAATTACTTTTTATAAGAAATGAAACTACTATTTGAATATTAAATTTATCTATTTGTTACAGATATCAATTTTTTATCAAACTAATACAGTTATTTACTTTTTTTTTAAATTCACCATACAAACTTTACCTATGGAACATAATAAATTTTTTAAATAATTTTAAATCTATTTTAAACTGAGAAACAACATCTAACCAAATATTCTAAATGAACCATGTATAAAGTCCTGTTAAAATCCCTTTTACTTATTTTGATAAATTTCTGCACACTTTTTTTTTTTTTAAGCATACCTACTCATAGAAAATCCCTAATGTTTTTTTTCCATCTACGATTCATTCATATGCAAGCTCGTAATTAAAAATCTTTTGAAAAATAGTCACCCAAAACCATTTCTAATTCATTTAAATGGACTTTAGAATTTGCATGCAAGGTCCATTAAGTTAATTATTTGACATTAAAATTTTCACAATCTCCAAGGATTTGGTTTCCATCGATTTCAATAGATTCCTTCACCGCTTCATTGAAGTATCAAGTACCCCTTTTGAAACGAGGAAACGACATTCTGAATGTTATTTGCAGAGTCGAAAAAGGCTGTAAAGCAAAGAAAAGTATTTTATCACCTTATGTCAGATGGAGCAATTTTTTTCTTATCACCCTCTTCTGAGACATATTCTTTTCTTGCTATAGAAAACTCAAAATTTAATGAAACTTATATCATAAAAATTCCAATTGAAATAATAATAAATAAAAAAAAATGCGTGTGTGTAAACCCTTTTATTTAGGACATAGTTTAGTTTTACATCTGAAACTGTTTTCTTGATAAATTAAACTTTGGTATAAAAACATAACATAGTACTGGCATCTGTTGAGAACTTCATGAAGATTGTTTGTGCACAAACAATTTGTACTAACTAAAATTTTCGGAATAACAAAAATCGATAAAATTGATCTGGAAGTGACATCAATATTTTTGTGCATTTTAAAAATATGCAACATAGTAATATAAAGGGTTAAAACAAATAATAATAATTTAAAGCATATGTGTTACAGCTGGGAAAAAAACATTCAATTCATCATTCATTAACACATTCTACAACTGTTTCTAATCATGTAGGAAAATGTTTCATCATCTATGTATAATTCATGTTTTCGGTTTTCTATAGTATATATTTATTTAAGAGTTCAGGTTAAGGCTTCTATATATACGAGCTGGCTCATCCGGAATTTTGTTGTCTTAGGGTTGCCATATGTACCCAGCGCGTTTCATTGATAAACGAACGGCAGTCATTACTTCTATTAACTTGTGTTACTTTGAAGTTACTTTTTTTTTACTATTTTTCATAATTTTAGCTAAGTAAACTACGATTTGGGAATTGTTTTAACGATAAACTGCTATAATCACTCAAGAAAAAAAAAAACATAAAATATTCAGATTTCCATAAGATAATTTAAGAAGTATAAAAAAATATTATTTTTATTTACTTATAATTTCATTTGTATTTCTGACATGTGTAAATGTAAAAATACAAAAAAAATGCGCTTTTTTATCATAATATTAATAACTATAAATTCATTTAAGAAGACCTTTTATTACAGTGGCTTTGAATTTTAGTGAGTTTTGTAAGATAGCCAAAGATGTTTTGTTTCCGTGTCCTAAATGACATTTATTTGAATTTTTGTTTTTTGTAAATAAATAATATTTACTAGAAATAGTAGAAAGAATAAATAAATAAAAGCTTTCCACATTTAATCAGTAAACTCATTTTATTTTCCAAAAGGGGCATGCATGTTTTCCAAAAGGGGTTTGCATTAGAAACAGCTCTTACAACACATCTCATCCCCAGTGCATCCAGAGATTATCGTGAGTATGAAAGGATATCCTGAGAATGTACTATGAAAAAATATGTTTTTTGTTAGGAATATTGTTGTTGCTTACTGCTCTTGAACGATCGTAGCTTCAAATCAAATATCTTAAAATCGCTAGTCGCTAGTGAAGCAATAAGGACGCCAAGCGGGAATGTTGTCCTGTTCCGAGGCAACAAAATGGAGGTGATTCGTCGGCCTATATAATTTATTTTAAGGGGCTCTAGGTTAGGTACCATTCAAAGGAAAAAATATTAGAAAAACATTTCCATAACTTTATTTACTATAAATAAAAAAATAATTACTTTTAAAATTTGAAAATTTTTACAGGTGTTAAGAAAGGTTTTATTTCACTATTACAGCCATTAAAACAATTCAGCATTTTGTATTAAGAAGTAATTTTTTTGTTAATGTATAATTTTGCGCGCACAATACCTCTTTTATGGTTAGCCAGAATTTTAATGAAAGTTTAACAGCTTTTAATGACATACAAATACATGAAATGGCGAATAATTAGCCTTTTAACATTAAAGGTTTTGCGATTATAAATAAAATTAGGCAAAAAAATGTTATAATTAAAAAAAAAAAAAAAAAAAGAAAAAAAACTGCTTTCCAGCAAAATTTTTTTCGTAGTTTTAATCATAATGTATTTTTCCCTGTGCACTTTAAAAAAAATTAAAAATTTAAAAAAAAAGGTTTATGTATCGTTTGCATGGTAATCATGTGCTCAAGACTTGTATCTTAAAATAATTAGGGATATATGCTTAAGCTATATATATATTGAAATCTATATACACTTAAAAGAATTAGGGATGGGTTTTGAAATTTATTAAATAGTTTTCGAGAAAAAAAATTAAAAAGTGGTTGTCTAGGTAAAAATTTAGAAAAAAAAATGCTTTTTTATTATATTTTATTTTTTATATTTTTTTCTTTTAAAGATATTGAAAAATCAATGACAAATTCTTTTAAGTAGTTTCTATTAAACATCATAAAAATGAAGTATTTTGTTAAACATCTGTAGAATTTTTAGCATTTTCAAGATAATGAATTACTGAAAAAATGCAAACTGAGAAAACGTAATTTAAAGATTTCAAATCTATAAAAAATCTATCAAAACCATAAGAATTTTGTTTCCTGGGCATATATCTTATCAAACAAAACTAATATAGTTCAATTTATAAATATTAAATGGAAAGATCAAATTTTATATGAAACCTACTTCAGTGCTGCCGGCAATGATGCCAAGTTTCCTTAAAACTATGTCCCCAATTCTTTTCTGCGGCCTTTCAAACAATGTTGAATGATTTTCCTACCCTACTCAATACGTAGCATGGTTTTGTCATAGTGAAGATAAGTGTTAATTTTATTATGTTTAATGTTATAATGAACTTTATGCACCGTGCGTCATTGCGGGTATACTCTACACCAGTTGCTGGGATCAAAATTTTTGTTTGCTGCTGTATCAGCCAATACCAGCTCTTTAAATCAGTAAATACCCGTAGTCTTTGTCTCATGCATTAAGTACATTGTACTAACGAGAAATAAATGCAACATGATAGACGTAACGTATTTGAAATATTTTGCATGTTCCTGTACACGGGGCATTTTTGTCATTGCAGTAAAAGGTTTTCATGAAATATATCAACGTATATTAAAAAAAAAAAAAAAAAAAATCGAATACCAAATTTCAACGTCATGCTAGTTTGCTAGTATCTGTTTTTTAGTTATGCTGACAACAGAAACATAATCCAGCCACTAAAAACCAGATGTTCGCATTAATGGGACCTCAAAGCATGCAATTATAGCAAAATCTCAGTTTCGAAAAATCAGCGCCAAAACAGTAATTTTGCTACCATACGTGAGTATTAGAAAATAAAATATCCACTACTTTGACGGATTCTCTTCTTATCTCCGCCGTAAGACAAACCCTTTAGCTTTCACGCACGCATACGCTGAACACGGAAAAACAACATTTACAGTCAAGTTCCTTTGTTTAATACCGTATAGACCTATCCTCGCTGCTAAACACGGCCTATGTTATTCTATGGGATAGTTTGCTTATAGAATTATTTATATATATATTTTTTTCCGTTCCCATATTCTGAAAATTCACAACTATTAAATTAGCACTCATTTTCCAAACAAATTATTATATTTTAAATTTTACATTTATTACATCTATTACAAAATAATTACATTTTTTAGTTTTCAAAATGTGAAAAACTGATTTAATGCATTTTGCTCCTTTTTTAGCTGTAAAATTAAATATTAAAATTCAAAATATTCAGTTTTTTGGAAAATGAGAGCAAATTTAACGATTGTTAGTTTTCTGAATGGGAAAACGGAATTTAAAAAAATACATCAGCCAATGATTAATTCCGTAAACAAATTTCACCATAGAGTTGCATGGGATTTAGTAACCGAAAAAGAAGAAATTGTAAGGGAGAGTGGTTAGTCGTAAATGGCCGGACACTTTCAATTTCATAAGCTTATTGAAATATTTAGGAAAATAATTATTCTAAAACTTCGGGCGTGTTGCGGTACTCTCACTGGTAGAGAGCCGGAAACTTGCCGTTTCGATACTCGAGCCAGTCGAATACCGTCGTATATATTAATGGTAACTAGTGCACGTAAAATCCGTTATATAGCTGCAATATCTACCCTTTTTCATAAAAGTAATACCTCTGGGAAAGTCAAAGCGTGGGAATGGAAACCATTCCCACAGCGAAACATCAAAATTCTGATGGCACGTTCCGAACCTCCTTCAGTGGTGAATTCCACACCGTCGCAAATTGGTCACTACGTAGCTGTCATACGATGTTAAACCCACTCAACTCAATTCATTTCGGCTTTTATTTAAACAAAAAAAAAAATTTGGACTATTCTAAAACCACATTATTGAAAATTATCGACAATACATTGTGCATACATAGTATATGTAATGTAACTGTTTTGTGTGTCTTGGTAAATAAATAATGAATAATACTCTCATAATTTTTTTTCCCTTGAAATATATAATGCAGCTGAATTGCCTATACGAAAACATAATGATAACCTTTGATGAAAAGTTTGCTGTTATTTATTAGTTTATGTATAATAATCCAACACTTTTATATCTTTTTTTCATTTTTTAGAAACAAACAAAGAACAAACTTTTCATATGTTCTAAACATGTGTAGTCCTCGTAAACGAAATTATATTATTTTGTATCTACTAAAAGCATATTCTAATGTTTCAAGAATACCACTGCTTGAAGAAATTAATTTCAAAATATTCTCCACTACTGAAATCGGAGACAGCACGAATTTAAGAGAAAAGTTATGAGAAATTTTCTCCAACAACTTAAATTATTCCCATATTCTGAAATATTGAAATTTTCATCTACGAGTCAACTAATAATCTCTCTTTCTCTCAACTTAAATCTTCACTAAACATAAGTAGTAACCTCTTATCCACAAGCAGCTTCAAAAAGCTTTAAAATGCTGAGGTATTCCCAAACACATTCATTTCTACAGTTCCCCTCCCCACACACATACACACACAAAATAAAAATAATAGCAATAATTAAAAATAAATAATATAAGTAAAGCTAGCAATAACCAATATATATATATATAAGTCACACTCTAAAAATTAAAATTAAAATACACAACGAAATGATTTTAAAACATCTGTTTACATAATTTTGGAACAACACTACTTTCAGTGAAATATTTTGAGATATGTACTCAAATCCCTTAAATTATTCTCATGCTCTGAAATATTAAATCTTACATCTACGCGTCGGATAATAATATATCTTCCCACTTACATCTTTAATATATATGTAGTAACCTCCTATCCACAAGCCACTTCAAAATCTTCCCACAGAAATTTGCATCCCAACACCGTAATGGCGAATATCTCCAGAGGTAGGAAACCGTTAATAAAGGAGAACACCACTCCACGATAAATCACAGACTTCCGTTTGATTATACCCGTCACTCGACAATTTCTGCATCACCCCGTAATTTAAAAAGAAAACTCCTCCAGCATTCCCGTATGCTTAATACTGGACTCCAGGACGTAATACTGGAATAAATCTTTATAACTTTTCCTATAATTAGAATAGTTTTGAAGGAATCGTGGTTTCACAGATTTTCCAGTTTCGTTATTTCTGATGAATGTGCGTAATTAAAGGAAGAATTTTTCATACTCAAAGAGACAGAATTAGATTTCTGCTTATCTAAAAAGGTATGAAACTTGTGTTTTTTTTTTTTTTTTAACTGAAATTTCTCGAGGAATAGATAAATTCTGAAAATATCTGAAATGTTTAAAGTACAATTATGTTTTCTTAATAGATATGATGAAATAAATTTGTAAGTAGAAATTTTTATTCTTTTTTGCAGAATATTTAAAGTGCTTCGAGAATGAGAGTATTTCCTGTATCAATTCATAAGTATAATCTACAGTTTAACAGTATAAAGCATCTTCCATCTAGCCTTTATTTTGCTTTTGGCCGCTGGAAAATAAAAGAGAATAAAAAAATTTTCATCATTTATGCCTTTCATCTTTGTTTTATTCTTTTAAGATCATTCGATATTTACAATTTTATTTAGAGAATATTAGTCCAATTTATTTGTCATATTTTCTAATTTTCCTTATGGTTGTTGTTCTCTTAATACCTCTTGGGATGACCGAAGCGAGGGAGTGATCTCGTCCGTGCACGATCAAAATTGTGATGGCATGTATCCGGACCATCCTTAGGGAGGGAGTGCTCAATAGCGCAGCACTAGTGCGACTTTAAACCCAACCTACCTACCTTATGGTTGTTTTATCTTCCTGTTGTTTGTATCTATATATATTTGAATTGTGTATTTAATGATGTCAGTTTTTATAACGATGTCAAATTCGTCTTTTCTAGATAATGTTATCTAAAGTAGTAGATATTCTTTTTCGAATTACAAACTTGTTTAGTTGTTAAGTTATATATACAAAGGAAGTGACCATAAAAAAACTTCGAACCACAAGCGTCCTATCCACTCAACAAAATATCAAATAATTTAATTTTTAAAGTATTCGCTCGAGATTGAGATGGTTTAAATAATTAGACACCTGGATTATAATTACAACGAAAAAACTTCAAAATTTTCGAATAACAGTATCATTTTTATTTTTTACCTGCGCAAATTCATCATCGAAAAACCATAAATGGCGTTGGAATAATACACGCATGACGAAAATTGCTTGGATAAAAAGGTTTGCAAACAAGATCATCGTAAAATACCAACAACAACACAAGAGAGAAGAGGAGAAAAACTTTTATTGGAATTAGAAGTTTTCAACGTGACGACCATCTTCGTAGACGATAACGCAATGCATGCGAAAGAGTGTTGACAACAATAAAGAACGTAACATCGCCCTATTAACCTGAACAATTACACGTTTTATGGCATCTTTCAATTGCGGCAATTCTCGTAGATGTGCTATGTTCATCTTAGATCTTAAACAGGGGAGACCGAGGTAAAATGGACCACTTTTGTAAATTTTAAGTGTACTCGGAAAGTAACGATTCTTGGCTGTTGAAAATATGTGTGCATATCACCTATATATTGGTGTTCATATTGCACTCAATCAAAAGTAATAATTGCACTTACTTTTTTTAATATAACTCTTTAAATAGCAACTGAGAAAGTGGACCATTTTAGCCGAAACCCGGGATAAAATGGTTCATGACATGGGGTACTATGGACCACAGATAAAATTTTTAAAAGTATATTAGTGTAGTGTGTTTTTATTAGTATAAAATGTAGTATATATTATATTTATTTATTTATGTCTTCGATTTATACAAATAATATAATATTAATGAACATTAAAATTAGAAATGACACACCAAAAGATTTTTGTGTCACTGAAAGTCTGCTGTTTTCTTGTGAAGTTGTTAATTATGGAAGAATCAACGTTACAATATCATGAAAATTTACAAGATATTCATCGACATTCTCAGGGAAAATGCTGATATCTTGATTAGGTTTCCGTTGCATGAATCTTACAAAAACAGATTCTTTATCAATTTATTTCTGTCAATGAGCCAAAAATATGTAAAACTGTATTTTTCGTTAAATTTTTTATAAAAATTTATTTACACATTTTATTATTATTATTATTATTATTAAATTTAGCATCTTTCTGTGAAACTATATCCTCATCGCTGTATTTTGTATCACTATAAACAGACATATTCTTTAAAACACTCGAAATTTCTAATACATATTTTTGCTTTGAAGTATGATGGGAAAACATCAGTTTTATTCATGATGTAAAACTGAATGAAACAATATCATGAAACAATAATTCATGATGTAAAACTTCAGTTTTAATTTTAACTTTAACAGAAGCTAACATTTTTTTTTTTCTCTCTCGAAATTTCTTCTGGGTCTAATTAAAGCGGCAATTTTTTATATATTTATTTTTAGTTTTTTCTTCTTTATCAAAATTCTTTTTTATTGGTGCGTGAGTCAACATTGTTAATTCACCTTTATTTAGTTAGTTGTCGCCTTGCGCAAGGAACTATCGGCACGGGATGCAATTTGAAAGATGATATTATTTTTAAATGAGGATTTTTCACTTAGCGATTGAGATGTATTTAGTTGTACATGCATTTATTATATAATTTTCCAAAATTTCTTCTTCATCCTTCAAAATTACCTGTTTATGAGCATAGTTTGGGCTAAGTATAATAGTTGATTTATTATAGCTTTTTCAGTTCAGGTAATTTAGAATTTTTATACCTTTGTATATAGCGTGTAAAAGTTATTTTTGAAATGCTGGATGCACTGCAGACTGAAGAAGTAGGTATTTTATCATCCACAAACCTTTATACTGCCTGCTGCATAGCTGAATATTATTTTATTTACTTTTCATGATATGTGAAACTGTTCTTGTGTGACAATTGTAATTTTTTTTAAATAAATTTTATCTAAATTTATGTACTTTATATATATATGTATAACATAGGTTTATTATTATTTTTAATTGCATTATTGAATTCAGTTTGTTGTAATTGTATGATAGTTCTAAAAATATAAAAATTCAAAAGTAACTGAATATTTATTACAAATAAATAAGAAGAAAACTTCAAAGTAAATTGCTTGATTATGCATCTTTGAAGACATAATAGATCTAATTAAGGTTAATTCTTAAATTTGTAAGTATAATTTATAGATAACACTTCATACTTCAAAAATGTAGATTTTGTAAATCAGTTTATTATGACAGAGAATTGGGGTAAAATGGGCGTTGGTCCATTGTACTCCAGTTCCTGGTGGTCCATTTTACCTCATGTGGATCTCTGACAACAAATATGAAAAAAATATGAAATATTTTAGTTAGATTAAATATAATAATAGATTGCCTTAGCTTTTCATTGTGCTGAATAACCTCTTCCACATCATAATTCGTAAATAATGAAAAGAAAAAAATGCTTAGCTAAAATTATTTACTTTTGGCTACAACAAATTAAATTTCTAGAAGAAAATGGCTAAATTATCCGTTAGGCATGAAGTTGCTAGATAAGTTTTATCACTACAGTGCTCTTATCTATGTGCCAAAATATGAAGCATAAAAATAAATAAATAAAAACAATAATAGGGGGTCCATTTTACCCCATGGTCCATTGTACCCCGGTTACCCCTAACCGAGAACCAGTTGGCCTGGATTAGGTTGATTAACGACGAACTAGAATTATCTAGTGGGCTACTAGTGATGATGTGAGTTTTATCCCTATGGGTAACCCAAGAACCAGAATTAAACCTGAGTGAGGTCGTGGGATTGCTGTGTCCACGTAATTTCAAAATTACAGGACATGATTCATTGATGATGATGCAAAATTTCTGTTGTTGCACTTAACGAACACGTGTGGCGACGTGTGGAAGAGCGTCATCTTGCATACATACAATGCATTAAAGACATTTCGCTTTTACAATTCTACAGTTACATATTTCTGCAACATTGGTGTATACCGAGCCCTACTGATGGAGCATGTTTTCAAACCTGTGTAAGTAACCTCTTCGAAGAAATACGGAACGGGAACAAATGTGCTTGCGATACTCCACCACATAGTCACTTTATTGGTTCACTTTAGCTTCGTGTAAAAGCGCTGGTGCCATATCGTGAGGATTTTCGTTAGCCCAGTTCTTAGAATTGACGTTTCTAGTTAAAAAGAAATGTACCTCATTTGTCCATAATATCCGTAGCGGCTACTTTCTATCTTCATTATATCTGATGAGGAAACAATTAGCAATGTCGATAGGTTGTTGTTCGTCTCCAGGTTGAAACAGCTGAAATGAATAAGAAATCATTGGCAGAAAATAGCGCAGACGTGTGAGAACTGTGGTTTTTGGTGCATCCAAATTTCAGGCAACATTGTCTTGCAATATGGAATAGGCCTGCAGTCATTATATTATGCACTTCCATAGTAACTTAGACTAGAACAATAGAAACAGAAAATGGTCCGTATTGCGGTCTATGACACATACATCTACTTTCTTCCTTTTTTAAAACTAAATTACATGCAGTTTTTACGAACATGGAAATCATCTTAGCTTTTGATTTCACCGATAAACCCGCCCTTTTCCCCGTTCGTATTAAACAGCTTCACCAATTTATCTCGTAGTTTCCCTATAAGTATCATTTTGTTGTCACGTTCGAACACCCGGTGGAAGAAACAGTCTAGTCACACTGCTTATTAAAGGTTTTCTTCAAGCAATGCTTCATATATAGAGTTCTGTAAATTATGATTCTTCTGTCTATTTCTGTGAATTCTGCAAAGTGCGTCAATGTACCTTCTATCTGTGTTACCATTGTTCCTTTATAATGCTCTTCGTTGCAAATGTTTTACACCTGAATTTTTGTCAAACGTGTATCATTCCAAGCCCATGTATGGTTTTTCAATGTGCTGGTCAATTTGCAGAAAAAAGGATGGTGTTGTTATTCAAAAATTTCGAAGATTTTCTTTTATTATTATTATTATTATTACATAACTGACGAGTTAACCCTCTAAGCGTTTGAACCGGATTTTTATAACTCAAATGGACACCTTTCAAACTGTTTGAGACTGATTTGTGTAAAGTAAGAAATCTCTTTCAAAATCGTGCGAGACATAAATTGTAACTTAAAATTAAGAAGCTAGAGTAGTCAATAAGAATATTTTTTTAGACAATAATAAGATTATATTTTAAGTAAAATTTCATTTGAGGCTACACGCTGAGAGGGTTAAGGCCCCTCGCTCTGCCCTATATCCAAGGCCTCCGTAGCGCAATATTTGAGCAGGAGAATGCACGGCCGCAAGTTGTCCGTATTGTCAGGACCTTCCTTCATACAGAATGTGTTCGACTGTTGCTCCGGCCAGCGTGTTCTCCTGATTTCGCACCAATGAAAAAAAACGTTTAATTTTTGAAAAGCGACTGGCCCGCCACCACTCACCAGTAACTACGATCGATGAACTGTGGCATACTGTTGAAGCTTCGTGAAGTGCTCTACCCGTAGATGTCATCCAATTGCTGTTTGATTCAATACCTAGGCAGATAAGTTCTGTTATTGCTCACAGAGGTCGCTGCTTTATGTACTGTTTTATCAGTATATATCACTCCAAATTTCCTGAAATTTTAATGAATTGTTCTTCCTATAATGTTATGTGCCCAATATATATCATTCTGATATTTGCATTTCTACTTGGTGTTGCATTTTGAATGGCCAGCAGTGTATTTGCGTTATTTTCTACTAAAGAGTTCGAGAAATGTTTCATGCATTTCTCTTTCCATTTTACGCATTTGCTCAGTTCATTCATTGATTTCAATATTCTCTAAACACTACTCCAACAGACATCGCCGGGTAGATCTTACTAGTAGTATTACCATAAACAAATGAATATCCTAGTGAGAAATTACTTTTTTAATAAAATCTCAGTCTTAAGACTTTACGATACTCGAGCAGCTAGCTAGAAAAAATTAAAATCCTAATGAAGTTAGTAAGATTAACTCAGGATAATTTGAAGCATTATTAGTTCTGTCTACATTCTAAACCTGTATCGCACGAAACTTACTGACAAGGAGAGGTCAAGACATGGAAAATTCAGATCGGAACGAAATTGCGCAGAAAAATGAACGAATTACTATGAAAGTAACGACGAACGAAATTACTATGAAAGTAACAACATATTAAAACAGTAGCGCGCACTAGCCACATAATTTCGAGAAAACGCCTTTAAAGTTTCAGTAATCTTTAAGTACAAGTTATTTCTGAAACAAGTTGGCGCTCCAGCGGCGTACTTGGTGGAGTAAGCGGCTGTCATTCAAACGACCTCTGTTCGATGCTACCTACGGGAATATTTTTTTCTTTAACTTTTTTATTTAATCTAAACTTTTATTTTATTTTTACTTTCTTTTACAATTCAATTTAAAATTGAGAATGTTAATAAATAATAATTATTATTTTTGTTTAATTAAATACGTATACATGTATAGGGGAGACCCGTGTACTTAGGGCCATCATGTACCTAGGGCCACCCCACTTTATTTGAATACTATTTAATTTTAAGTTTTAGTACTTAATTGGGCGAGTAACAACACCAACTGCTACTTTTACAACTGCTTTGGAACTCTTGAGGAGAAAGTTTTGACAAGTTACATGTAAAAAACGAATTTACATGGTTTGAAGTAAAATTTTGTAGCTCATCTCTTTTGCTATTTTACAAAGGCAAGTCAAATATTTTTCTTTCATTTTTAGTGTATAATTTTTCTTGTTATATTGAGTAATAAATGAGATATTTAATTAGTCCTCTCTGCATGTGGATTTTTTAGTGGAAGGCATTTTGAATGAAGTTACCAAAACTTGTACCTAGGGCCCCATAGCTGCCTTGTACCTAGGGCCAGTGTGTTTGGACCCTTTAACACTTTCGCGACCGCATGTTTTTGTCTTTTTGACAGTAAGGTGTGCCTGTGGGCGTTTTTCCCGTAAGTTACAATTTTTCAAAACAAAATTTTTCGTATTCACATATATATTACAAATGGATATGCATTATAATCTTACTCTCTCAAATCAAATTATTTGCATCCATAGTATATTGATTGTACAAATATGAATATTGTGTATATTTTTTAGAAACAAATAACATACAAATTGCAAAAGAAACGCCTACTGGTGGAGTTTCATATTTTCAAATGACGTGAATCTACGTCAGCGGAGTGTTAAGAAACACAGTACAGCCTATAGTAATTGAATACTGGCAAACCCTGGTAAACCAATCACTATATATGACGTTGCTGAAAATGTTGGCAAGTCCTATCCGTCGGACTTTACTCCTGTAAATATTCTATCAGGCTTTTGTGTATCCGGCCAATGAATCAAAACACATTCATTGAGGAAGAATATTTAAGTTCAAATTTGACTAAAAGACAAGATCCCTCCATAAATTTAAAAAAAAAAAAAAAAAAAAAACGGGGGCGGGGGGGGCCAGGAAGAAAGTGAACGAACATTGATAGAACTGGATGTCTCTGTTTCGTGTCCTGTTGAAATTTCAAAACCTTCAGCATCTAACATCTTTTCGTGTGTCATGCTTTAACTGGTACGAACCTAAGCAAAACTTTTACCTAAAGCAAAACCTCCCACATCAAAGAAAAGATGTGACCGAAAATCAGAGAGATCTAGAAATCCAAGAGACACTCCAGAAAAAAAAAAGAAACTGAAGAAAAAAAACATTTTGTTAAAATCCCCCCCCCCCCCCCCAAAAAAAAAAAAAGAAAGAAAGATGTTGTGTTTCAAATTAAGGTAACAACATGATAATTATTATATGATAAATAAATATATTACTTGATATTATTGTTTCTTTTATAAAATACATGTTTATATGCTTATTTTCTATCCATTACAAAGTGAAATCTAAATCTGAGAGAATGGCCCTAGGTACAATGAGGTCTGGCCCCAGGTACAATGAGGGTGTTGTACCTAGGGCCACGAGCGAAGTTTTTTTAAAATCATTCTACTTTTCGGAATTTATTATTTTAGGTATTTATATTAATACCAATTGAAAATATTTAGTCCTAAAGATATGTACATATCAGTTTGATAATTTTAAACAGGTCAAGGGCTCTGCTTTTGGACATTGAAAAAAAGCGGCCCTATGTACACGGGTCTCCCCTATATATGTAAGTTTAGAAATTTTTTTATTTGTAATATTTATAATTTTCTATAACTCAAAAATAAATTTCAGCTTTGTTTTAACTATAAAATAAAGTAAAAATAAAGGGAACCTTTTATTTTAATTCTTTATTTAAACATTTTATTTTATTTTTACTTTATTTTATAATTAAAACAAAACTATTTTACATATATATATAAGTTATAGAAAATTATAAATATTTAAAAAAGAAAAATATATCTATATAACTTAAATATATTTTTTCAAATCTCAAAAATTCTATAATTAATGTTTATCAATTTTTTTAAATTATGGATTTAATTATTCAAATTATTAAATTTTACAATCATCCATCCTTACAATCTTTCAACTGCAGCTTTAATAGCAAAATAAGTGAATAAATGAAATAATAAAATAAATATATATAAATAAATATACAAACAAAACCCTGAATAACAAAAATTAAAATACAGAAAAAACAGGCAAAAAAATGTAAATAATTAAAATATAAACCAAAGTGTAAAATAGTTAGCAGGCGTACTTAAATCTTACATTTCTTTGCAGTAATAATTTAATAGAATCGGAATCTTGTACTATAATTTTTCAAGAAGCTATATTGATTGGAGAAGTAATTATTTAATTTGTTTGGATAGTAATTATATAAGCAATTAAAATCATAATTTCTCTATAGTAATTTTTTATTTTCTGTAATTTAAAAAACAAAATTTAGTATTGTTTTAAATATACCTAAATATATATATATATTTAGATAAATAATTTTTAAAAAATTCTTTATTTTTACCTTATTTTATAGTTTAAAGCTAAAATTTAATTTTTTAAGTTATACAAATTCATTGTATTTTTATGTTATAAATACTACAAATTAAAAAATTTATTTATTTTTTAATTAAGAAAATTAAATAATTTTTTATTAAAATTTTCAAATTTCGAATTGAATTATAAAATGAAGTAAAAATTAATAAAAATTTTAGATTAAATAAAAACTTCAAAAAAAAAAAAAAAAAAAAAAAAGAAGAAGAAGAAGAAGATGAAGAATGTAGGTAGCATCAAACCGAGGTTATCTTCGTGACAGCCTTTTGCTCTACCAAGTACGCCACTGGAGCGCTGAATCATTTGTGAAAAACTTGTATTTAATGATTACTGAAATTTTAAAGGCTTTTTTCTGGAAATTGTGTGGCTAGTGCGCGCTACTGTTTAATGCGTCGTTACCTTCATAGTATGCTGCAATTCTGCGCAATTTCGTCCCAATCTGAATTCTCTATGTCTCCTTGCGAGATTAAAAATTTTTCCATCTACAGGAGCTTTCAAAAATATTCATAGATGCCCAAAAATATGTTTTTTATGTGGAATAGGTTATGAAAAGCGTTTGTCATTTGTATGCAGGGCCACATAAAATAATTCGGATATATAGAGGGCTATACTTGTAAATGGTATGTGAATTTCAGGCTGCGTTTATTTATTTTTTTCCCCGTATTAAATTCAAGTACACCATGTGGTGTGCATACCATTCGAGGCTATTATGTAGGGCTATCCAAAATGGGTTGAATATAATTTTTCTATTCGATGTAAGGGATAGAAGAGCGTTAATAAATGATATTATGTCTATGAAAACTGCCCTTGAGAAAGCTTTAACTTGCACAGCGGAATGTCGAATAAGAGTACAGGGTTAAATGTTTTAATTATTTTAATTTTAAGGTATAATAATAATTTAAAAAAATCTATTTAATAGCAAATTGTTAAGAAAAACATTGTGAAAAATACACTAGGTTATTTAAATATATGTATTGTGGGACAAAAAATTATAATATTCACAATATTTCAGGCATACACGTAAAGAGAAACTTAAAAATACAATTATACTTCAACAAAATTCGTATGTGATATAAATTTTATACGTCAAGCTTAAAATAGAGTTTTCAGTGAAATACTAAGCTTTCATACCTGTCGAAGTAAAAAATAAAATACTACAATTTGATATATATATATATATATACAGTAACAACAAAGAAAAGAAAGAAAGAAATAAAGAAAAAACATGTTTGTATTAAGCATAATATGTTATTCTAAAAATGCGTTTCGTAAGCAAAAAATATTACGGATCTTCTGCAAAATAACAAAGAATGTGAAGTATAAATATTTCAAACTGTCGAAAATGGAATCTTTCTGTTTATTTTGTGTCTCAAAAACTGAAATTTATTCACATGCGAACACGTTACGATGTACGGAGTGTAAAGAAATCCAAACATAGAATATTTCGTATATGTCTACGCCCTGTTCTTTTTATATAATGTGTTATTAAAATACCTAATAATGTTTCAAAATTATTCTTTCAATTCAAAATTATGCAATTAAGTGTAAGCGAATTATATTAAAATAAATATACACCTATAAATTGAATATAAACAGAACAAAGAAACCTAATGAAAATAAACAGTTAGAATATTAATAATTTTTATACTTACTAAAGTCTACATTCAAGTTAAATATTTTGCGTGAAATACAGGAGCGATACTACAAGCCAAAATTTATTCTGAAAACAATTTAAGCCTTATGAACCTTATGAGCCTTATGAAGCTTCATGTGTATTAGGACTTGCATGCATTGGATGGACTGTGGAAAATTGTGGTGGAGGAATAGAACTAAATAACCTTGATAATAGAACTAAATAACCGCCTATAGGTATTAAATTGTTCTGATAAGACATTTCGCCTGCTAAGATTTTAAGAAATTTTGAATTATTATTTTGAAAGAAATATTGATTTAATTAACTATCAATGATTAGCTAAATTAACACAGCAGTATTGGAGGATCCGCACTAAAATTGAACAAACATAATTTTTTGAGGTGAAGATCTCATATATTAAAATTGATTCAATTCGGTTCCCTAGAAAAGCCGAGATATAATTTTTACACATTTCAGGATAAAAAAAAAAAACGCAAATCCGATGCAGCTTAAGCATCAAATTTTTATAAGTGTAATTTTATATATATATATATATAATGAGGATTTTGTACATTAAGTTTTAACCAATTTCAAGTTATAATACAAAGGCTTAATAATCCTGAATATAATTAAGCATAATAGTGCCATTTCTTAGGTGATATACACTAAAGTATAATCATTTCCAGTTTGCACCAAAGTTCATTTAAATATAAAGCTTCATAAATTTTTGTTTATTATATCTTTAGTTATAAACTAGCGACGTTTACATAACCCTAAGATACGCATTTTCGAAAAAAAAAAAAAATAATCGTACATATTGTACTTTTTAAAACATTAATTCAATCGGAAGTCAAAAACTTTCACGAATCCACTTTATGCACCAATTCATTTTTATTAATAAAAAAGAAAGTAAGACACCGTATTTTTTCAAGAAATTACACTGCTCTGCAAAAAAAAAAAAAAAAATATATATATATATATATATATATATATATTCCGAGGTCTGATACCATTTTTGCTGATTCTTATGTAAAATGACCTCCTGAATCCGAATATGACTCCCATTTTGCCACCCACCGTTTTCTAGAAACACCACACCCTCCCTCAATTTCTTTCCCTGTACGAAAATTTTATGACCATGAGTTTGATTTGAAGAATGAAAAATAATTAAGTTAACACCTAAAAACAGAAAAATATAAAGTTTAAAAAATAACATTAATAACAGATTAAAAAAAATATTAGATATGTAATGCATAATTTCAGTGGCAAATCCCCCTCAAAATTTTTCCCTTGTCGCAAATGTCCATATCTTAAAATTTTCCAAATCTGTAGCCCCTCAGAAGATATTTAACGGTTAAAATAATCCCCCCCCCCTCCTCCTAAAAACCAAGTTTATAGCCATAAAATCACCGAAAAATGTAAAAAATAGGGGGCCATTCCTAGAAAACGGTGGGTGATAGGGCAAAATGGGCTTCCTATTCGGATTCAGGAGGTCATTTTACATAAGAATATGCTAAAATTGTGTCAGAGGCAATTTTCATGCCGAGCAGTGTTATCTGGAAAAACTAATTTTTTCTATTAAAATAAATATAAAGTCAATTAGTTTTCCAGAGGAATGTATGAACGCTCACGTATACATACCTCTTTATATCATATATAGAAATCTACATTGGATTCCAAAATTTAAGCAACAACCCTTTATATTTTCATTTATATTTTTATTTTCTGTGTGTGCATAACTTTTAAATAAATGAAACTTTTAAATAAATTAACATATCAACATAAAATTTCGATGGCATATTCGTTATCAAATAAGTAAACGAATTTTTATATTTAACTTGTGATTATTTTTTAAACTGATATTAACCGAAATTTTCTTAAAACACATTTTTGCAAGAAATAAAAAACAAATTAAAGGTGCTGTTGAGGGTACATTCGGTGATGGTGCACTTACTTAGAAAAACTAAATTAAAGCATGTTTTTTTTTTTTCTTCTATTTTTATACGTAAATAACTTTTTAAAAGCAAACATATGAATATGAAATTTAAATGAGGTGTTCGTTATAAACTATTTTCTGACACTTTTTTTATTCTGGCAATATACATAGCTTATAAATTAATAATTACTCTTTTTTTTTTTTTTTTTTTTTTTTTTTTCAGTTAGAGATAATATTCGTTTACAAATTATTTCCGATGTCAAAGTTATATAAAATTATAGAGTCGAACCTCGGTGAATCTCAATGGGGATAAAAAATTTGTTCATGTTATCAGTAGTTCGTGCTTTCAGTAATTAATCTTCATATAACTAATCTCCATTTTGACGAGGATTGTGGAAACAGTTTATGTTAAAAGTAATTCACGTTAACAGTGTTCACGTTAACGAGGTTCGACTGTATTAATGATTGGTCAGATTTAACATGCCTTCTAAATTTTATGTTCATATATTCATTTATATATTATAGTCCATATATTTACCTATTAAGGCATGCAAAATAAAGAAACAAACAAAAAATAATTAGTTGTCACTTAACTTTTAGAAACTAGTGGAAATGAGAACCTTTTCATTCTCTACACAAAAATAAAAATACAATTAAAAAAAAAAAAAAAAAAAAAAAAAAAAAAAACCCTCAAAATTATTAAAAGTGTTAAAAATAAATACGAACAGTGATTTCGTTCCAAACTGATATACAACGATTTTATTCAACTTTAAAACTCAAGAGAAATTAAAAATCTGGGTTGTCTATTTATATGTCTTTAAGCTTTCTTTCAGTGCAGACAGATTTTAAAATATTCAAATATTTATCACAAAGCAACAGATATAGGGGAGAGTGGGGTACAATGGACCGCTCCATATAATTTATTTATTTATTTATTTTTATGGTTCGTATTTTGGTACATAGACAGCAGCACTGCAGTGATGAAACTTAGCCAGCAACTTCATGCCTAACTTACAATTCAGCCATTTTATTCGTATCGTAAAGTTTAGTTTACGGTAGCCAAAAGTAAATATTTTTAGTTAAACATTTTTTCTTTTCGTCTTTCAAGAATAATGATCAGGAACAGATTATGTAGCACAATAAAGAGCTAAGGTCATCTATTATTATATTTAATCTCATTAAAATATTTTTAAGAGGATTTTTTTTTTTTTTTTAATCATTTGCTGTCAGAGGTTCAGACGGGGTACAATGGACCATGGTCCATTTACCTCAGATCGCTGTCATAATAAAATGATTTACGAAATCTGCATTTTTGAAGTGTTAGCTATAAATTATATAGAAAAATTTCAGAGTTAATCTTAATTAGATCTATTATGTCTCCAAAGATGAATAAGAGAGCAATTTACTTTGAGGCTTCTTCTTATTTATTTTTAATAACCATTCAGTTACTTTTGTATTCTTATATTTTTACAAATATCATACAGCTATAACAAACTGAATTAAATAATGCAATTAAAAAATAATAATACAAATAAATTTGACGAAAAAGACGGTTTTACATTTTGTTGGTTTAATCGCAGAAATAAAAGATTTCTATAAAAATAATCTGTTCTATAAAAAGAATTTCAATAAAAGAATCTGTTTTTGTGAGATTCATGCAACGAAAACTTAATTAAGATCTCTACATTTTCTCCTGAGAGTGTTGCTTTATCTCTTGGAAATTTTCAAGCTATTGTAATGATGAGTTTTCCAGACCCTACAACTTCACAAGAAAACAGCAGATTTTCAGTGACACAAAAATTATTTGGCGTATCATTTTCTAATTTTAATGTTCATTAATTTGCATTATTTGTATGAATCGAAGACATAAATAAACAAATATAATATATTCTACATTTTATATTATTTAAAAAAGTACTACATTAATATGCTTTTAAATCTGACCTGTGGTCCATAGTACCCCATGTCATGGACCATTCTACCCCGCGATCTGGGTACAATGGTCTATTTTGTCAGTTGTTATTAAAAATTTATATTAAAAAAAGTAAAAATAATTATTGCTTTTGACTGAGTGCCACACAAGACCCAATATATAGGTAATATGCACACATATTTTCAATAGCGAGAAATTATTACTTTGTGAGTAAACACCTAAAATTTCCAAAATTGGTCCATTGTATCCCACTCTCCCCTATCATAATTAAACCGCAAAATATGCAGGGAAAGTAAAGGAATAATAAAAAAATAGAATAAAATTTTAAGTAAAAACAATGCTTTATCTTTTTATTGTAATCATAATTAGCCAATACCTAAAATAAAATGGCATATGAATAATCATCATAATTATTTTATTTGAAAAGGCTTGAATAACCCACAAAATTCATTGAATATTTATACATGTATATTGTTTCGGGTAACTTAAAAATACTATCGATAATTACCCTCCTCCTTCCGAAAAGGGAAAAAAAAAAAAAAAAACATTAGAATACTTCAGTGTCTATTAACATACATATTTTTAAGGGAATAATACAAAAAAAAAAAACGTACGATTTTTTTAAAATTACGTTTACAAAAAAAAAAAAGAAAGAAAGAAAAAGAAAAATCCGGCTACAAATAGTTCAATATCTACTTCCTTTTGAATAACATTTGTAGTGAAATGGCAGAAATCTCCCCAGACGATAGTAACACCTCTATCATTTGTCTACAACGTACGAGGAATATAACAATGTTTTCTTTCTCCGCAACAAATGGAGAAGATGCAAAAACATTCGCATCCACTGGGGAAGAAAGAAGATGCTCCTTATCTCGCTTCTGGGAAAACGAAGATTTACCTCCAAGGATAGCTACTGACTCCGAGATAAATAGAAGTGAAAAAAGGTGGTCTCACCACAAAGAGAATTTAGCGAGTGCGTTGTGTCCCATTCCTCTTAACCAGGCTTGCATAATAAGGGTTCTTTAGACGTTTATTTCCTATACAGTTTTTTTTTTTTTTTTTTAATATCAAATGGACGTTTTTAATACTGAATATGGGGGGGGAGGGGGGAACCTAACTTCCCTAAAAAAAAAGTGTCCCTTTTTTTTTTTTTTTTTTAAGTATTCTTCTTAAAAAAAAACAAAAGACTTGGTTTCCCAGATATAACGGTCGAAATTAATGTTATAGCTAAAACAATGTACTGAAATAAATAGTGTAAAATTACATCCATGATTCCCATGCATGCATTTCAAATGGATAAAATAATGAAAAAAAGTGTAATTTAACAGAAAATTTGCATCACTGCTACAACAAAACAATGTATTCAGAAAAATAAAATAAAATATTATCCATGGTTTGTACGGTTTAAGAAATTCGTTCATTGATTCAAATTAATAAACTAAAAATTTAATATAGAGATTATTTATTCATTTACAGAAAAAATCTCATTTTAAAATTTATTTGAGTCTAGTACATATGTATATAATATAGTTCTTTTGTTTGCAGAAAACAAAGCTTGAAAAACCAGGTAATTTTCCAGAAAATATTCATTCATCCACAAATGAAAGCTTGAATGAAACAAAACAAAAAAAAATTCTAAAATAAACTATTTTCGCTGCTGTGCGATATTTTCATACACCACGGGAAAAAATAATAATAATAAAGTGTGTAGAATCAAGCTATAGTCCCTGGCCAAATTATTAGATGCACTATAGATTTTTAATAATTACATGTTTTGCAGCTCAGAGAATGGTTTCCAAATGGATAACCATACATTTTTATGCAAGATGGAGCTCCCTGCCACACAGAAAGTGCCAAAAATCCCTCTGTTGGATTGGCCGGGTAATAGCCCAGATATGAAACCTACTGAAAACGTGAGGGAGCTGATGACGAGAGAAGTGGCTAAACTTGTGATCATAAACAAACCGCAACTCTTAGAAAAGGTCATTCATGTGTGGAATCACCATCCTCAGATGCAAAATTGAAGCTCTCATAGCGGCTAAAGGTGGCTCAACAAAATATTAACATTTAATTGCATTAATTTCAAATTTTTTTAAGAGTTAATAAATACATATTTTTTCTATAACTATGGTATTTTATTTGTGTTAAAAAACAGGTAATAAGGTGGATAAAAAAAAAAAAAAAACATTGTATCCAGTAAAAACAATAAAGCTGTATAGTATCACCTGATAATTAAGATTTTACATAGAATCTTACAGTGCGTCTAATAATTTGGCCAGGGACTGTACGTCTCGAGAAATTAATAGTATAATTAATTAAATCGACACATGGTTATAAAATTTGTATTTAAGGAATGCGATGTCGTATTCAATTTCTTGGGGACGTTTAGATTTAAAAACATGTAGATTTTATGATGTAAAAGCTGACGCTACTCATTTTAAATAACATGCATAATTTAAAAATAAATAAAAATAAAAATCGAGCATTAGGTGAGTGCATATCCATATAATATCTATCATAATAGTCCTTAAAAAATGACTTGTGACCATCCCGTTGCGTTTTCTACCGTTTCTGTTAAGTCTTCATTCTGGCAAAAACAATTAGAAATTAATTCATTCTATTCAAGGTACATTTTTATTATTTTTGAACATATAATATAAATAGAAAGAAATAAAGAATTTTCAATAGGCAGTTTTTTACGTAGTTATATGTAAAATAATTGCCATAACTTATTTTATTTTATCACCGGGGTAAGGAACTGCTCGCCCCGGAATTCTCGAGTACGTAGTGACTCGTAGAAATAAATTTGACAGGAAAATTCCTCAGCGCGTGACAGAGGGACAGGAACGAAAGGCTCCGAGGTCACAGGTGACCCCTACGGGAGCAAGCAGCATCTTTTGTACCGAGGTACTACCAATTGCGAAAAGGTGCAAACAGAAAAACTATGTTGAATAAGACAGAATAAGTTCCCTTTGCGAGACAAGGGACAGATAATGAAGACGCTGGGAGCACAGACAACTTCCACGCGAGCATTGAGTGTTTTACCTGCCGAAAAACTTCCGAACGCGATAAGGGGAAAGAGAAACATAAAAGAAATCAGAAGAAGGAGAACAAATTGACTTAACTTATAAGTGTTACGTTAATCAGAATGGAGTGAGCTTGTATGAATAGTTTGCCTCTAAAAAATATATTTTTCACTATTTTTTGGAATGCTTATAATTTCCTTTTAAAATATTTAGAAAAGAAACTTCATCATAAAATTTTTAAAATATACAAAAAAAAAAAAGAAAAGAAAAAGAAAAAAAGAAAAAGAAAAATCAGATATTCGGTTTAAACATAAAATAATTTGCTTAAATTACATAACATCCTTCCTTATCACGCACTGTTATACTTTAATGATATTTTATTAGTATTGTGGGTATTAGATAGTAATTAAATCAGTTTATATGAAACCGAAAATTTCTTGGTCCACGTTTAAATTCAAGAAAACAGCTCGTCACAAACGGAGAGTGATATCCCTGTAGAGTGATCAAAAATAAAATTGAATCAGCATAAATTTCATGTTCATCATCCAGCATGCCTAGTTATTTTTAAAACTATGGAGAATTTCTTTTTTTTTTTTTTTTTTTTATGAATAAGCTGTACTTCAACCACGATAAAACTAAATAGTTTGTATTTTTATAACATATTTTTATTTTATTTTACATTTTACATGAAATTTCACAACATGTAAAATGCAAGGGCGTGCTACTGTGCAGAAAAATAGAAATTTTTGCATTTATTTCTACTAAATCTTTAATTTAGTATGTCTAAATGTCATAAATGAAAACGTTGTAAGCAAATATGATAAATTGCAAAAATTTGCAAAAATTTTTAGGGTCGAAATTATTGTGTAGAATATCTTTCGTCAGGCGAAAAAAGTAGGCACGAGTGCGGCATGCAAACATCAACGTAAATGTGGCAAAGGCAAATTGTTTCTACCCAAAACAGTTGTTGCGAGCTCTTGCAATCCATGATGGTATCTATTTAGAAAATTCTGTTTTATCATTAACTTTTGACATCACTTTTTCAGTATAATTTATTACAGTCTTTTATTAGATTTTTTTTCTCATTAAGAAGTTCCATTTATGGTCTCGACCTCATTTAATTAAACTGTTTCGCGTAGCCAGGGACTTGTAATTAATACAGTTCCTCATTTCATTGAGTCGTTTCATTCACAAAACTATTCTAACACGAACACGACGTGCAAACATAAAACGTAAGCATAAAACGTAAGCCTCTCGATCTACTAAAAATACAAATTATTGGTTTCAATGTGGTTGAAAATCTGCATATTCATAGAAAACAAATTCATATCTTTTCTTTCTTTCTTTCTTTCTTTCTTTCTTTTTTTTTTTTTTTTTTTTTTCGTAACGTTCTTGCAATTGCTTGAGCATTTTGGAATTCCTTTACAGCTTCCAATTTTTTCATTTCACACAAATTTCTTTTTTCATATAAAACAAACACAAAAACAAAATGAAGTTTGCTCCTAGAAAGATGGCTTCCAATTTAAAATAAAGTTGAAGTTTGCTCTGTATATAGAAAATAAACACGCATTTAAAATAAAACCAATTTTTATAAAAGCGTTTCGATTTCCAAGAACTTTATTCCACCGAGAATGAAGTAATCATCAAAAGAAAATGAAATAGCGATATCAATTGTTTTCTTCAAAAAGTGAACTCAGAAAATAGTCACAAATATTGCATTACACCGTTCGTCGAGAGGTAATAAAAACTTACAGAGAGTGAAATAATTCGGGGCCAAACATTTACCATATGATTTTTCGGAAAAAAAAAAAGCGAAATTCATGCTTGGCTCAATTTCTAAAATGTTTAAAATACTTTAACAATAATAACAATAATAAAAAGTCAGCAATAAATAATTCTCAGAAAGAAATATGAAACACCCTCGCTATCTTTCTTAGCTGGCTTCTTAAATTTGAATGTAAAAGCTTATGAGATACTATGTCTGTAACATGTGAACTAACTTTTTTTTTTTTTTTTTTTTTGGTAAGAAACAATGATGCGATTGACATTTTTTCGAAGTTTACTTAAGATTATCTTTAGGTGAATTTATCTTACCGAGGATTTGAATTTTTAGTTGACTCTTTCCTTTTAATATCAAAGCTTTAGCCAGTAAATCTGATTAGTGATATAAATAAGTGAATAAAATTATTCTAAAAATGTCGGATTTTCATCAGACGTTGGTATATATAAATTGGCTATATAAAGATTGCTTATCAAACATACATACAACTATTTTGTACAACCAAAGCTTTCGCATGTTTAATACCTTTTCTTATTTGCAACAAAATCAATATGAATTTTATTATATAGTAAAGCACCGCTTATACGTCTTTCAAAGGTCTGGTGTAAAAGGACGTATAAATGAAAAGATGTATAATCGAAATTTATAAAATAAAACTTTGATTATTACATATTTAATGGTATTGAAGAAAAATTTATATACATACTAATTAACGAAGTTTTTTTAAGATAGTAACTAGTTACCTTATAATAAAATTTGGGTTTGAAGATAATAATTAAATTAAAAAAAAAAGATTTATTATAAAAAGTGATGAAAAAATCAACCATTAATACATGATTTGAGTACTAATTATATATCTCGTATCTTGAGCATTCTATTATATACCTAGAATACTATATGAACACATCTTGATTGTTAACTATATATATATATAGCGTATCTTTAATAAATATTTTACGATTTATGTCTACGGGTAATTATTTAATTACATTAAAAAATCTATAATGTTTGCCTGACGTGCTGATTATTTTTGAGCACTAAGATCTGCATTGGAAATTCAGTTGAGTTCATTAAATGTTTTTTTTTTTTTTTTTTTTTTTTTAATTTGTGTTTTGACAAGTAAAATAATTTCGAAACTTTCCAAAGCAGTCCATTGCACCTTTAAAGAAAGATATATGAACTTCATATTCTACGTCATTATCGCTTAAATTAGCATCAGCCTTTATTATTATTATTATTATTATTATTATTATCATCATTATTATTTTCCAATTAGATCATTGATTGTTAATATTTCTAAGGTCATGATATCGGTATCATAGCTCAGATATACTTCAAAATTGATATTTAGGACGGATTTTAGACCTTATTTGAATGAAAAAATGATCGGTGGCGAAATTTTACGAATTTTAGAATACTGGAAAGGACGTATAAACGAGTATAAAAGGACGTATAAATGTAAAAGACGTATAAACAAGAGACCTTTAAAAGGTGCTTTACTGCATTTCAAATTAAGAAGAATGGAGAGTCATTTTGTAAAATCTCATGCTGGTATGAATCTAGAATAATATCACGTAATTATTTTAATTTCTTTTATTTGTTTGCTATGAAATTGATGTTGTTTTAAGACACAATAAAATAGTCACAATGACTAATACTTGATAATTTTATGCAACAACTTGAACATTTTAATTCACTTGCTATGAAATTAATCTAATTTATGTATTACTATGTAATGTAATGAATAATGTTTTCGTGCATGCTTGAACGACAGTAGAATAAATTTATGCGAACATTTTTTTTTACTTAACCAAATATGTCCTGTATAGTAAACCCGCATAATCTAAACCTCTTTTTTTTTTTATGTTTTGATTTTTTTTTTTTTTTTTTTTTTGTATGTGATAAGAAATATAAGGAAATATGTGTCTATTAAACAAACATACAAGCGATTTCACTTAAATACTAAATCTAATATTTTAAAATTTAAACGTATCTTGTGTCTTCACATGCAGCTCATAAGTGTTACCGCTAGGAAGTTATTATTATTTACTTACAATACGTATATTGCAGTAAACAACAGTAATATGAAAGCTGTGTTGTTCCTTCTTACAATGCGCAGGTCTAGAACTGGATAATTTTATTCTTTAACTGTTGTACGTTGGAATGGATATTTCATTATAGTGGGTATTTTTATTACCTCTGAAGAGAGTTACCCATTTATTTTACACTATTTTTTATCATATAAAAGGAAAAAACATAGAATTAAGAAATAGTGTACCTTTTGTTTATTAATTAAGAGGCATTCCAAATTGTTCAATAAAAATGTTATAATTTATTCTAGTGAAAAATTCTTTAATAATTCTCATGAGTGTTACTTAGAAAAGTAACACTTTTGAGAAAGGATTAATACTTGCGATTTTAAAGCAACCAGTTAATAAATAATCTACAGTTATAGATATTATGTTAGATTTTACTTACGATTACTCTAATATTTGATTCAGGGATATATTTTGTTATATATGTATATATTTGTTGTGATGTCGATTATCACATATTCTGAAAAAATATATTATCATATTAAAAATTAAATTAAATTAAATTAAATAACAAACACATGTTTATGACCTCTAAGTTGCGACTTAAATTTACATACAGTATGTTCTTTAAATTTTTACATTCTTCCTCTTCCCACACATATATCTTTTGCTAATTGCAACTCTATCGAAACCTTTGATCATGTATTATTCGTTCTTTAACGTAATGTAGATCTACAATAGCATGTTACGACTTTTTCTAATTCGGTTTCTTTTCACCTTGCAAATAAATGAAGTTTTGTCGCCATGAGTGCATTCCTTGTCTTATAACATGGTAAGTTAATTTTACTTAAAAGTTCCGTGTTCTCATGGCGAGTGTTGGCGTTTTGTGTGGACCGTTTGAATTATAATTATGTGGTAACCTTTTCAAAAATTGTATGTGTTTATACGTGACATAATTACAACCATTTTTTCTCTACCATTTTGAATTTGGCTTCGACTAGAGCTCTGGCGAAATTCATGAAGAAATCGGAGCGTCACTTCCTCACCATGACTTCATGGGTGAAGTCGATGTTTTGGGGTCGCACTCCAATGCTATTAAAATCACAACAAATCTAATTATCCAATAGTAGTAACTTTATAAATTTGGTCACCTATACTTATGAGGAATATATCAAATAAAAAATTCAATAAAATATTTCGTGATTATCTACAAAAATGCTTGGATTAATGAGCACTGTGTTATTCACTGTACACTTTGCAAGCATTCTAAAGATGTTTTCAAATGTAACTTCAAATAACTAACGGCCATCTACAAAATCATCTTCACATTTGTATGAAATGAATATTTAAAATAAAATTTTGACGTTAGCACTAATTAGTTTTAAGCGTGAGACAAATGCTCTACCAAATATATTGACAACCAGTGTCTGCAAAGAGAAGTTATTACCTATGTAGTATTAAAGTATTCACTAATCATAAATAATAAAAGAAACCATGTACAACCAATTTTCTGCTTGAATATACAAATTGAATGCAGAGGAGGAAATTTGTATCAGTGTCATTTTAGTCGTAAAGAAGTAAATTTTCTTGCACGGAATTATAATAGCACATCAATAAAAGAAAATATATACGGTAGTTTACAAAGTGAAATAGATGAAGAATCAATTTTGTGGAAACGGGCGATAAGGTAGAAAATGCAATCTTGCAGAACAACAGTGAAGAAATAATCTTTTCTATAACTGAAATCAAAACTGACGCGCATGTATACTATTTGAGTTTGTAAGCGAGGCCTGAAAAGAAACTAAATTCAGATACATTGTAGTGTACCAGTCGTCGTTTTATGGAAATTGGGAAATAAAAGAGATGTTTCTAAATATTTCTGGAGAACATAACACTTCATTCATATTGAATGAAAATTAAATTGCTTATGTAGACTTCAGAAAGCGAATGATAATGTTCTAATTACATTTTTTAATATGTAGACTAATCTCTAATGTTGTAACACATTTTTAACTTTATTTCTCTCTTTTTATAAAAGGTTTTTTCTAGACATTATTACAACAGGATTGTTAGCCTCTCTCAAGAGTGTTACCACCGCTCATGAGCCGTTATTATAGCTAAATAACATCACTGCATTAATACACTCGTTAATTTGCATCAATAAATTGTGTTGCAATTAAAACGTTTTAGTTATTCATTGTAATTGCAATGAAAATCCGTAATATGTCATTAAACATTTTTCTATTACAAGTTAAATCCTTTGTTTACGAAACGAAGTAACACTCATGATATAAACATCTGTTCAAATAACAAAAATTATTAAAATAAATAAATAATGATATTATTTTGACTTAAACCAAGGTATTTAAGTTAAACTAAACTAGGTTTGTAAATTCAATTATTGGTGGAAAGGAACTTACAGAATGTTTTTTAAAGGTAACACTCAAGAGAAAAGCAGTGATTTGTCAAGACTCATTCTGAAATTTCTAAAATATAAATGAAAAAACTAGTATTTTGTGGCCACCACATGACTTTCTTCTATATTTCCCTATACAAATTCACTCAGTAAAAATAATTTATTAAAATTATTAATTATTAAAAAAAAAAAAAAAAACTTTTTTTTTTTTTTTTTTTTTTTGGTTAAAAATGAAAAAAAATCGATAACTGTATTTATTTTAAATTATCGCAGATCGATGGTTCAACCATTCGTTTTAAAGGTATTGACGAGCTCTTTTGAAAGATACCCATCATGAAAATCTAATCCCCTTGAGCGGGGACTTCTTTTCCCAGTTGACTATCTCTATTACAAATAATTCTTTTAAATTTCATAATGATTATTAAAAAATAATTATCTTTATGCACATTTATACAAAATTTTGTCCTGTAACACCATGTTAAAAATTTAGAAAAAGCGGGATGTCAACGCTACCTGTTGGACAATTTTACCAAAAGTTGATAGGCACTAATTTATGTCAATGTGTAACTACATGCCAATTTGTTTGAAATTCTGTGCAGTAGTACCTGAGATACAGTCGCCACAAAATTTTGCAACACACACACACACACACACACATTTTTTATAAATGGTCAAATCGTGTTCTACAGCTCTCAAAACGTGTAAATCCATCAAAAACCCGAGATCAAATATTTTTACGAATCCAATACTTTCTTCTATTGACTATAGAAGAAAGTAAAAAAAAAAAAACTCACAAATAATTACTTGCTTAGAAAACTATAAATTATAAGAAATTCATACGTGTGCATGTTTTCGTTTTTCATGTAAGTCGAATTTTCAACTTTTACAAAGCTGGAAACGGCAATTCATTTCAAAATCACCCAAATAATAATTTAATAAATTTTACTGCATGAATCTGTATAAGATTATATAGAAGAGTCTTGTGGTGGCCACAACATACTAGTTTCTTTTTCTCTGGAGTTCTTTGTTTTATACAAGAAAAAACAAAGAAAGAAAATGAAAAAAGAACGAAAGAAATGAAATTAATTTTGCTCTGGGATAAATTGTTTTTTATTAAAAATAAGCTTTGTTTTTGCTCTCTCAATAAAAAATAAACAAGCATTTAAAATAAAACCAATTTTTACAAAAATGTTTCAATTTCAAAGTACATTATTCCATCAAGAACGAAATAATCGCCAAAAGAAAATGAAATAGAGACATCAAATGTTTTCAAGAAGTGAATTCAGAAAAGAATCACAAATATGCCATTACATCATTCGTTGAGAGGAAATAAATATTCACAGCGTGTGAAACAATGTAGAAAAAGAATTCACCAAATGACTTTTTCGGAAAGAAATACCGAAGTCGATAGTTGACTCAATTTCTGAAACGGGTAAAATAATCGAATAATAATAACAATAATAAAAATTCAGCAATAACTCACTCTCGGAAAGAAATACGAAACGGCCTCGCATTCTTTCAAACTTTTTTCTTAAATTTAAATATAAAAACTTATGTGATACTGTGTCCCTAAGATGCGAACTCTTTTTTTCGAGATCTGATGACCCTAAAGAAATTTTTTTTGGATTTTATTTAAGTTTAATTTAGCTGAATTTGTCTTGTTTGGAATAGCTCTAAATTTGAACTTTTAATTGACTTTTTCACTTTATGTGAAAGCTTTAGACGAAAAACTGTTCAGTGAAACAAATAAATAAATAAAATTATCCTAAAGATGACGGATTAGAGATGTAGACGTTTGTAGTTATGAATTGTACATATAAATAATGCTTATCAAAAATGCATTCAATTATTTTACACAAGCAAAGCTTGAACATCTGTAACATTATTTTGCGTAATCACTTCTAATAATTTTAATTATTTGTTTGAAATCAATATGATTTTTATTCTAAATTAATCACAATGAACAATTAGGTGCTTAAACTTCTGTAGGATATTTTTACGCAATCACTTTTAACGTTTTCATTCATTTAATATGAAATCAATGTAATTTTTATTATACAATAAAATAACCACAATGAATAGAATTTCCAGATACATTTCCGCAATCACTTTGAACATTTTTGTTCATTTTCTATGAAATTAATGTGATTTTTATTATATAATACAAACAGTCACAATGAATAATCCTTTTGTGCCTGCTTTAATGTTCAGTAGAATAATTTTATGCGAACATTTTTGATAACATTACAATATATTTTAACACGTGACGCGCAAACATACATACAAGCATAAACCTCCTCGATCTAGTATAATTACAACCTTTTTCGTTCTAACATCGTTAAATTTCTGACAATTTTTCAAAAATTTTAAAAAGAGTAAATACTTTATCCTTTACTGATAAATGCTTGAGCCATTTTGGAATTCATTTACAGCATCCAATCTTTTGACTTCGAGTTACTTGTTTGATGCAAAAACAAGAAAAAGAAATAAAGGCATTTTGCTCCGAGAAAGACGGCTTCCAATTTAAAATAAACTTGATCTCCACTCTCTCTATAGAAAATAAACATGCCTTTAAAATAAAACCAATTTTTACAAAAGCGTTTCAATTTCAAAGTACATTATTCTGACGAGAACGAAATAATCGCCAAAAGAAAATGAAATAGCGATATCAAATGTTTTATTCAAAAATTAAATTCAGAAAAGAATCACAAATATTCCCTTACAGCATTCGTTGAGAGAAATATTTACAGCGGGTGGAACAATGCGGGGCAAAACCATTTACCATATGACTTTTTCGGTAAAGAAATATGCCGAAGCCTACAGTTGACTCAATTTCTGAAAGGGATAAAATAGTTGAACAATAATAACAATAATAAAAACTCGGCAATAAATCATTCTTGGAAAGAAATATGATACGACCTCACTATCTTTCTTAGCTGGCTTCTTAGATTTAAATTAAAAAAAACTTACGAGATACTGTGTCCGTAAAATGCAAACTCTTTATTTTTTTTCCCCGGGATTAGATGATACGATTGACATTTTTCGAAGCTTGTTTAAGATTATCTTTAGCTGAATTTATCTTATTCAAGATTTCTCACAATTTTGAGCATTCAGTTGACTTTTTCTTCTTATGTGAAAGCTTCAGCCGGAAAAACTCGCTGGAGAAATTATTTTAGAAGAAAAAAAAAAATCTTAAACATATTACCGGATTAGAGAATCAGGCATTTACATGATGCTTCTTAAACATGATTTTCTTTTCTTTATATATATATATATATATATATGTGTGTGTGTGTGTGTGTGTGTGTGTGTGTGTGTGTGTGTGTACAAGTATTGCTTGATAGTCCGTTAAATAATTTTATGCAATCACTTTAAACAATTTTTATTCATTTGAGATTTATTTAATCTTAATTTGTTTTCATTATATCTTCTTAATAATAAACTACCAATTTTCTTCAAACTTATGCTAGAAACTGATTTTATATGCTAAAACAATTTACTGATTTAAGAAAGTAAAATTTTATGCATGGTTTCAAAGGGAATAAAATTACGAAAAATTTACAGAAATTTACATGAGATTTTCGACACTATACTGAGAAAAATAAAATTTAGCCTTGGTTCGTGATAAACAATTATTTAAAAGAAAACAATCTTAATAAGAAAAATTCAAGTTTCCCACGAGGTAATGCTAGCATCATAGTTACAATAATATACAACTAGCACCATAGCTAAAATAATGCATTGTTATTTAATATATATCTTGGTTTGGAGGAATGAATAAAACGATGGAAAAGCGTGATTTAGCAGAGAAAATGACGTCAAAATTGCAACAATGTATTCAAAAAGTAATTATAAGGTTTTAAAAAAAAACTTTTTATATACCATGTTTTAAATTTACTGTTGAATCACAGAGCTCATATCAATGTGCATAAAATTTTTAAAGTGATAATAACGTCATTTTTTGTGAGATACATAATTTAACTTTTTATAATTTTTTAATGTTCACGTTTAATTAAATGTATTTATTTTTATGTCGAAAGAAAATGAACTCGTAAATTTTTTTGGCAACAATTAAATTATAGCTAATATTTTAATGGCTATTTTAACGCTATTAGGATGTTATTCTTTTCATATTTTAATTAATTATAAGAAAACTAATCAAAGATTCAAAAATCGGACTTCGAAGTATTGTGTTGACATCGGTTTCTGAGCTATTGTAGAAGTTTCAAATGTCTAGCTGCTAGGGAAGTTAGTTAAAATTCGATTGCAAGATTTGTACTGGACAAACAAACAAGCCAGAATAGAAGTTAATAAAAACGTGGTAAAATAAATTTTATCCGTAAATTGATCCGTAATGTATTTATATTAAACACTTTCATTTCTTATATTTGATGCGTTCATTTTTGTAGGTAGTATAAAAAAAATAATAAAACGTTTATCATAATCTTAACTGCAAAACAAAATAAACTGCAGAGCACTTAATCTTTCTGCACAGGTATTTTTGAACGTTTGTACAATATTTTTAGGCGACCATTTTGACAGTATAAAAAAAGTAATAAAATGTTCAATATGGTTTTGGTGTGTAATAAAATAATTATATTGAAAAGTCAGAGCAATTATATTGCAGTCAGAGCATAATTATATTGCAGTCAAAGCGTTGCCGCTTTGACTGCAGCGCTCGTGCTTACTTTATTCGCCTGATGAAGGGTCGTGTGTTTTTTCGACCCGAAACAATTGTTGCGAGTTTATTGCATTTTATGACGTTTATTCAAAGTTTGTAAGTAATATTTTTTACAACGCCAGTTTTGTGGTGCTTTTTTATTAAAGTATATCACGGTATTTGACAAATGGATTTGATTTAATGAAAATAGTTGCCAATCCAAATATATTTATTTAAACGTTTCAGTTATTCAATAAAATAATAATAATGATGATGATGATGATAATAAATCATTTAATTATAGTGACCAGCGAAGCGGACAAAGCCTGCTAATACTCGTAGTATACTAAAATATTCACAATGAGTAGGTCTGTAAAGTAATTCTCTCTATGATCGTTTTTATTAACATAACAAACTGTTTTACTAGGACTGTATAATAAAATAAAATGTTCAATCCCTTAAGTAAGCATTGTTCAGTGTTTGAATGACAAATCAGCGCAATCATTTTGAGTGCATTAGAAAACACTTACACGAAATTATCTTGCACATTACAAGAAAAATAATAAAGCTCTTTAATAAAATGTGTGTGCTTCTCGTAATGTGCATGATTGTGATTTATTTAGATGTTTTTAACTCATTTTAAGATGTATATAGAGTGTTTTTTATATAAGTTATGTAATCGCGTATTAATTTCTTTATGAATTGTGTTTGTAATATCCAAGAATAGCTTAATTTGATTTATGCTTATAGTTTATGTACATCATTTCCCTGAAGATGGTTAAAAATTGAATAGTAACCGAAACGTCGGATTGTAAAGATATTTTGGAATATAAAGATATTTTAAATGGTTTGATATGCTGAAAAGTATGGTTTTATTACTATTTTTATAAATATTTTAATAAATAATTTGTAACTGAAATCTGATTTTTCATTTTCCTAATTGAAACTACTTTTGAAACAGAACATTTTTAACACTTTCGAACAAGGTTGAAAAGTGTTAATGACTTTGGTTTTTCTGCCTGTCTGTCCGCACACTAACTCCCGTAAATATTTATGGAATTTCTTGAAACTGGTATATGTTATTCAAGTTCATTATCGGGTGTTCCCTATTGAAAATGAAGTGAATATCTCTACTGGTTTGTCTACAGGGACACCCAAAAATATTCCAAGCCATTGTGTTTTATGAGAGGTGTTTCTATAACCCATATTTTAATACCTTTATTTTGCACAAAACTTAATGAAATTGAAATGTTATTCATATGCACAAAAGAATACTTTGTATGGAATATAGTATGATGAGCATTAGATTTACAGGGCAACACAAAAAAATTCAGTTACATTAATTCAGTGCATTAGAAAACACTTACATGAAATTAACTTAGAACAGACTCATCTCTTAGGTTTCATCCTGTATGAGGGGAAAATGCTGAACAGACTCTGTTAAAAACTATGATATATCACATGAAAATATTATTGTATTATTATTATTAATATTTTCTTTAATTCAAGAAAAAATTAAGTTTGTAACTGAAATCTGATTTTTTTATTTTTCTAATTGAAAATACTTTTGAAACAGAACACTTTTTTAACATTATTGTTGTTATAACCAAATGAAACCAGTAAAAATTTGTTGCAGACGATATAGAAGATATTGAAGAGCAGAATTTGTTTTATAAAAATCACTAGATTTTATATTTTTAATATATATAGATAGATAGGTAGGTATAGATATTTTTGCACATTTGTAAAAACTTCAAAATTATTATGCCTTATCAGATATTTTAAATTATTTTTACATGAAATAATTTTTATAAATTATTAAAACATGTTTAATTAAAATTAAAAAGTATTGAAAAGTATATTTTTCAATTTTTTTTTTTTGTAAAAGCTGCCAGATATTTTTCACGCATATATATATATATAACTTTCTAAAATAAAAAATAAAAAAATAAAATAAAATAAAATTTATTTCCAATTACTTATTTTAATTTTTAACATTTCCTCTAACAATACTTATAAAGAAAAGATCTTCAAAGTAACAGATCTTTAAATAGTGTAACAAAATTTTCATCTTAAAATAGAAATATTATAACACATACATTAAAAATAATAAATAAAATAAAATAACCCAACCAGGTCATCATTATATTAAAAAAAAAAAAAAAAAAAAAAAAAATCAATATTGTCGACATTAATGAACACAAAATTTCACAAATATTTTTTATCATTATATAATGAAGCCACGTGGTTGTTACACATTTTTATCAACGCTACCGAAAGAAAAAAGAGCGTAAACTGGAAAGCTATTTGGGAATATTCGAAACACGTATTGATTCGAGTCTCTAAACCTCGTTATCAGATTTAAAGCCCCTCGTTTCATTCTCATCAAAACAGAAGTAAATATCGATTAAACAATCAAACACTTTGCTCCTTACACATTTTTTTTTTCTTTATTGCGGTTGGGAAAAAATTACGATAATAAAAAAATATATATACACACAAATAAAGAGTTGGAAAGTGAACTATCATTTAAAGTTCCACAAAATAAAATGAAGAATGAAGTAACTGAAACAGTGAATGAAACTTCAGATACGTGGTTTAAGTGGATAATTAATAAGCAAGATAATAATTAATGAACGATGTTTATCAGTAGCTTTTCCTCTTCAAAATTAAGTAAAGTTATTAAATATTTAACGATATGCTTTAGATAATAACAACACATTTTCGTGATGACATCTGTGGCATATAAATTTTCTTAAACCATTTTTGTTTTCTCGTTGTAAAATCGACGCCTGCTAATTGTGAGCATTTATCATACACGCAGGTGTCTCAAAAAGATTGTAACTGTAACGCTGTTTAATTCTTTGCCTATAACAGATAACGCCACAAGATAATTTGCAAAAAGCGTTAAAAATGAGCTATAAAATAAGATCATGCTAATAAAAATTTATTTCCGTTAAATTTTGCAAGAAAAAAAGTTACGCTTTTACAGCCCACCTAGACAAATGCGGACAGCTAACAGCATTATTAAAATAAAACGGCATACCTGTATCTTTACAACTGTGAAAGTTACAATTAATTGTAAACTGAATACTGTGCATAGGACTCATATACCAAAACCACATATAACATGTATTATAAGTGACCTATAACAGATATATAATTTTTCAGACCAATCGAATAATGTATTTAAACGCTATCGCATTTTATATATTTTGAGCCTATAAGCCATAACGATAAAGAATTTTTTTGTGTCCCTGTAAAAACTACAAATACAAGATTCACCAAACTTTATGCAGTTCGTATTACGGTTATCTATAACACGCATACCAACTTTCAGCAAATTTGAACAAAGTGTCTAGATGCTACCGTGTTCACTCACCTACATACATACATCACCGTAAAAATGATAAAATTGAACTCAGGGGAGTTCAAAACGTACAGAACACCAAAACTATCAAAGTCCAATTTTTCATAATTACAACATTTTTCTTCTCACATATGTATATTCAGAAAGTAAAAATCTGTATCATATGCAAATTGTTTAACAATTTATTGGATTGTGATTTTTGAGGAAGTCTAAATTTGTCACCACATCCCACTACTTTTTATAATTTTAAATTAGTAATAATGTTTAAATCACCAGTTATAATATGACCATGATTATTATCAACATTTTTTTCGAGAAAAGAATTACTGCACATATATGTGTATGAATCATCAGATTGCGACAATTAGGAAAACGAGTTATATTAAAAATTTGTCTTCCAGAAGGTAAATTATATTTAAAAGGTTCATTTATTTGTAAATTATTAATAAGGAATTGACAATATTTGTCATTAAATATAGAATTAAAATAATTAGGGTTAAAGTTTGCTATGAAAAATTAACTATCATTTAAATAGGGTGAACAGATCATTATTTGAACCTTTACTGGAAATGTCTTTAGGTTTTAATTTATTTTCTAATATAATCACTAATAGTATTTTTAGAAACAATGGGCGCGTTCGTAAACTCCCCACTATATGCAGGAGTTTTTGTGGCAAAACTGAAATTATTGTGGTTAGTAACGGTTCAATGTAACCAGTTTTCTATGAATTTACGAACGCTTTTTAGTGCAACTAGTGTTGCACTAAACTTTTTGTAAACTGTTTATCTCCTCAGAGCGTTTTGTTACTCTCAGTTTATTTATATTTAAATTATTTTTTTATATTTTCATAAAGTATGTACTAACCAAACAAACAAAAAAGAAAAGAAAAGAAATTGCATTTGCAGCAGATTTTTTACTGATAATATTTTTAGATACCTAGTAATTGACCACCCTTTAATTTTAATAAAAATACTTCGTTTATTTTTAAAAATATATTTATTTATTTAAAAGAAATATAAATGTCCTACATACCTCAATAAATAAATTTTTGGGATGAAATTTAGCTTGATGTTTTAAGATTGAATTAAAAATTTCATAACACCTGACCATACTGACAGCTAATTACTTTAAATTTTATAAATAACTTTGTAATTGTTCCATATTAACATCTAATAGTGTTTTAGTACACATGAAAATTAATTAGACAATAAAAATATTGTAACAGAAATTTTAAAAGTTAGATATGAGCACTTCTTCCTCAAATAAGAAATTTGAACTTAAATAATATCTAAAACTAAGTATAAAAAATATTTTTTTTTCTTATTTTCTATCTGTATGAATGTGACAATAACTAGCGCAAGCTCCCTAATTTTTTTTCTTTTTTTTTTATCTTAATTTATTATTTATTTATTTTATCATAAATGAACCAACTGTCAAAAAAGAAACACGCGAATATAAAACATAAAAGATATATTTTATTATTATTATTATTATCAGATAAATCTATAAAATTGCAGATTAGTATTATTATTATTATTATTTTCGAAAATCGTTCATCAATCATAAGTTATGCAAAGAGAGCTAGAAATGTTTAATAATAATAATAATAATAATAATAATAAATAGATAATAAAGCATATTTCTAAAGCCTAGTAAAACATAATCATTAATATTAAATATATATATATATATATATATTTTCCCTTGGAACAATTGCGGCAAAATATGACATCATATGCTTAACAATGTCATACTTCTTAAAGCCTAGCAAAACATAATCATTATCTTTAACATTGATAAAATTTCAACAATTTGATGTCTTGGGCAGTACCTTTACAGAGATAAAATTGAGCATGTTATAAGGCATTAAAAATACAGCATTTTTAAAAGTTATCAACTTATATATATATTTATTTATTTACTTATTTGTATAATATTAGTCTTCAAAAATATTCCATTTTCGCTTCTATAACTATAGTTTCGAAAATTTTAGTTTATTCTGAAGCATTTTTAGCCTCGCCTTTATTTTTCATCACTTCATTTACAGAATAGCTTTCTCTAATATATATATAACTTCGATAAAATAAGGAAAATTTACTGTAAAAGAAAAAAAGTGGTGGGCTAAAATGGAATAAAGGCGGGCTAAAAATGCCGGTATAAATTAAAATGTTGGCGACTCTGCTGTAACTGATACATGCATGTTATAACTAATCAAGAATGCATTTATATAAAAAAATATAACAAAGTTACAGAAAATATTTGTAAAGGGAAAGCAATCAAAATAAAAATGATCAGGAGTTCGTCCTCGGTAAATTCAGTTACATCTCTACATTTAAGCCACAATCGCTGGAGAATGAGAAATAGCTGATAAAATTGAATTATAATTTTTATCTTCCCGAAGAGTAGCAAATGACAAAAGAAATTCGAAGAAAAAGATCGATTTCTGTCCTTTATCTTCCGAGGAATAAAGAGCAAAAACGTTGTCCCCCTCCTCCATTTCCACAAAACGGAAAATGAACATATTAACGTATCTATGAAATAGGTTCATCGCTTTTATTGGAAAAGTTTTCTTCAAATATTCATTGTTATCAGATTCATTGTGGTACTGCTTTCGGTAGAAAGTTCAGAGGCTGAATGGAAACATAATAGTAAAATAATTTATTTTTAGGTAGATGGGATGTTTCTTTGCGAAAGAAGAATGGAAGAGTGAGGAAAGAAAAACTCGAGGAATTAAAGAATTGAATTTCCTGGCAATTACCTGAAATTTCGCACGATACAAAGGAAAAGGTGGATCCGTTATCGATAAATTCACATCTGCCAGTGGCATAAGACAAAGTTTGCGGTTGCAGTTATATTTTATTGGAAAAGAAAGAAGGTGGGCATGTTTTAATTTTAATTTTGATTCAAATATAAAGAATAGTCATGTGTTCCCAGAATTCAATAAAGAATACTTCATAAATTACTAGCACAATCAAAATATTTTGATGTATTAAAAGTATTATTTTTGTGTCACATTTTAAAATCTAGTGAATCTACAGATCAGGAGCCTCAACGTCATATTTGCATTACTCATTATTCCACAGATCATTTTATTTATTCCATATTATTTAAAATAACTCTCCCTCTCTTTCTCTGTCCCTTTATATATTTAAGGCAATTGTTCATCTGTTTATTTTTTGTTCTCATTCCTTTTGCTATAACAATATATATATATATATATATGTATATATGTATGATTAACAAGCTACATAACCATATACATTTCTGAAGGGGGCTGCGGGCCCCTCAACCCCCCCCCCCCCCATTGTGTCTGTCTGTTTATATCTATCTGTATCTGTAACAGGGTTTCTGGGGATTTTGAAAGTGTAAAAAACTTAAAGGAAATCCAAATGAAGATAAGAAATATTATGAGCTTTAGATATTCAAAATATTGACCACGCAATCGATTTTTACCACACAATCGTAAAAGAAATAGAAGATTTAGATTATAAATTCTCGGTAAAAACAGTAAATTTCCGGTTATTAGCGTGTGTATTATATGTTTTGTAGATTATCCGCGATTTTATTAGGCTTATTTGCGAGGATAAATTGCAGAGTATTTAAACATATATGTATATATACATACATAATGTTAAAATGATTTGTTAAATTAGGTCCAGAATTGAACGTTACAGTGATATAAACAAACAAAAGTTCTAAGAAAATGGACACTAATAAATAATAAATGAGTATAGCATTGATTAAGTATAATTTTCGAGGAGAGCATTAATTTGTGACAAAATGATTAAATATATATATATTATTATTATTATTATTATCACAAATGAAAAAAATCCTTAAAACTTAAAAAAAAAAAAAAAAAAAAAGGTTGACTCTTTCTTTTTTTTTTTATGTATTTTATTTATTTATTTATTTTCTGTGTACAGTCGGTAACAAAAGTGTCCGAACACTAGCAAAAATAAATGCTTACCGAATCATGTTGTTACACTGACTAAGAACAGGATTCGACAAGGGTTTATTTAACAAAACCGTATGAAGTGTACTTTTTTTACATAGGAATTTGTGCTAGTGTTCGGACACTTTTGTTGCCGACTGTATGTGAAAAAAAGAAAGAGTGAATAATTTTTTGTAGCTAAAACATCAGACAACTTATTTACTCTCTTACGCCTGCATGTTTGTTGCTAAAGGATCAAGCACGCAAACGTAAATAAATAAATAAAATTGCATCCTGAGTCACAATTTTATGTGTTGAGCATCATTCTGTACAGTCGATAACAAAAGTCTCCGAACACTAGCAAAAATTCCTATACAAAAAAAGTACACTTAATACAGTTTTGTTAAATAAATCCTTGTCGAATCCTGTTTTTAGACTGACTAAGAACAGGATTCGACATGGATTTATTTAACAAAACTGTTTTAAATGTACTTTTTTTTTAATATAGGAATTTTTGCTAGTGTTCGGAGACTTTTGTTACCGACTGTAAATAAAAATACATTGGCTGGAAGTTCAAACTTAGTATTCTAAATGCTTATCACATATAAATGTTACTTAAATCATTTTATTAAGATCAGACAATTAGTGCGTGTAACCGACATAAAAAAATAAATAAATAAATAAATAAATCCAATACATTGCGTCGATAGGCGAAATATTTCGCATTTTAAAAGTCAAAGTTAAAATTTTAAACTTTATAAAAATCAATTTTTGGAAAACAAGTCTTAATTTAACGGCTGTGAAAACAGAATAAAAAAAATAATAATAATAAAATACGTTATAGGTAATGAATAATTGTATAAACAAATCTCTCCATAGGGATTTCGTGAGCGGAGACAAGGAAATTGTAAGAGAGAGAGAGAGAGAGAGAGAGAGACCTTAATTGTGCAGTGCAATATAGAAAACAGTTTTGTAATACTAAAAACGCGCTAATTCACTTAGATACAGCAAATTTAAAAGGATAAAAATAGACATCCAAACTCTCATAACCAAATTCTAAGAATTCTGTTCTTTAAGAAAAAAATCCCCTTTAAGCAATTGAGTAGTTAATGAGAAGATAGGCTAAATATGAAAAAGATGCAATAAAAGTCATTTAAAAGAATAAAAGATGTTTTTCTATCAAACTAAAAATAAAGATTGTTATATGTTTTTAAATTAATAATTAAACTAATATTCAAAATCATGAAATTTTAACTAGCCAAATTTTAATAACTGAATAACAGAATAGGGAAATCTAATTCTCCTAGTGAAATAAGTTTTAATTAATGAAACAGCTGGAACCCGTCGAATTCAACGGTCACTTTATTGACCGTAATGTTTCAAAAATCGTCGCATCATTATTTAAATGCATTTTAAGTTAAAACATCTAATATAATTTACGACATTTCACATAAAAAAGAGAAATTCGGAAAAAGGCTTATAAATAGAAATACTGTATATGACATCACTTTCTACAAAGTACTGTCAATGTGACGTCAAGCTGACTCCGAATAAACAGTTGCTATCTTTTATTTTCTATTTCGTTTAATACTAAGACTACATGTTAGCTGACCCGCCCGGCGTTGTCCGGGCCTATGATAATAACCTTAAATGAACCTTAAATTTGTATGATTTTATATCTTAATCTCGATTTTGTTTGAATTTCTATTTTTTTTTTAAAGCATCGCGAGAAAAATAATCAGATGTAACAAAAAAATTACCTTGAACCGAACGAAACTATGCCTTGTGATCCCGGTGCCTGCGGCAGCGCATACGCCGGCCGCTAATAACATAAAAAAATTCGGAAAAATTAACCTGGATCCAAACGAACCCGACTGGTGTTGCCCGGGCCCATGATAATAACCTCAAATGAACCTTAAATTTGCATGATTTTATATCTTTAACTCGATTTTGTTTGAATTTCTATTTTTAAATAAAAGCATAGCATCGCAATAAAAATAATCAGCTGTAACAAAAAAATTACCTCGAACCGAATGAAACTCTGCCTTGTGACCCCAGTGCCTGCGGCAGCGCATACACGGACCGCTAATAACATAAAAAAATTCCGAAAAATTAACCTGAAACCAAACGAACCCGACCGGCGTTGCCCGGGCCCGTGATAATACAGTGCGTTGCATGAATATAAACGCACATTTTCCAATAACCAGAAATGGAATTTTTTAAATTTTAAAGGAAGGAATGTGACTTACAGTTATTGCATATGACTAACAACTGAATAAGGTGCTTTGAGCACGTATATTTAGGCTCATGCAAGCTTATGTAAATGAGTGTTTAAGCATTTTCTTATTTTTCACTGTTTTTCGTTTGTTGCGCGAAAATTTTGTGTTTAAAATTTAACAGAGCCACCGGAATTAAATTAAAACACAGATAGTCTTGTTGCTAATGTTCTCTTAAAAACAGTTTTAATGCTTGAGTGCAAAATTTACAGAGTTTGTTCAGGATGGCACAGTGGCGCCGGAACCGGTATGGCAAGTATGGCCGTTGCCATACCAATATATAATTTGATGTGGCAAATATTTCTTTTATGTGAAAAAGATTTCATGCCAATTTATAATTGGATGTGGCATTTTTTTTTTTTTTTTTTTTTTAATGTGAAAAAGATTTCAACTTTCGTATTTTTTGGAGCAAATTTTACTTCCATAAATTTTAATGTGAACGAACTATTAATTCAACTTTTCTCTAAAACTTTCGGGTGGCTTTTACCATTTTCTTTCTTTCATCGTAATACTTCGTAAATCTCTTTCTGTTTGCCCTTTTAATTTTTAAGCGAGCAAAATAGCATAAAAATCAATTGAAAAACAATTTGGAATCATAACAAAGAATTATTATACAAAGAATTGAAATTACGTTTAAAAACGTAGGGGTTGAGAGATTACGTATCCACCATAGATGCCGATTGCGGAGAAAGGGAGGACGTTTTGGGGCTGTTGCCCCCACTGAAAATTTCCAAGAGGCGTTGCCAAGTGACAGCCTCATACGAACTTTAAACAACCCAAATTTGAATTTCCTGCAATTATTTGTTCTTAATTTATGCTGTTAACAGATATACATACAGATCAACAGAAAAAAAAAATAATAATAATGACTTTTGTATTTAGGTTACCTAGAAACATATTATACAAATAACCAGAGTTTAAAATCTAACTTCAGAAAATACTCCGTTTACAGTACGAGTATGAGAAATGAATGTTCTTTTCTGATCAATGTTTGTCGATTTAGTAAAATGTTGCAAAGCACTTAAATCAATTATGTTTCATACAAAAGAACGTTTAGCAAAATTTCGCCCTGCATATTGTCTATAAACTGTATACACAGCGCATTGTTTTCTTAAATTTAGTTTTTTATGAAACACACTCCAACAATTTCCAAGTTATAACCCTAATGTATCCAAATATTTTGTGTAGTCATTATTTATTAGCCAAATGCTTTACTTTTAGGAAAAAACAAGGGAAAACCTGGAAAATATCTTTAAAATTTATAAAAAATATATCGTTGCTAGAATAATTTAATTTCAAGTGCTCTCGAAGAGAGCAAGCTATGATAAGGGGCTATTTACACACTTTTATTTGAAAGCAGTGAAAAGCAATGTTTATTGATTCAAAATAAAAGTATAGTTAAAGCTATTATCATTTTGCTTCTCTTTAGGTGTATTTTTTACACAATGTTGTTACGAATTTGTAATTAATTCGTAGTTGTTTTTATGTAAATTCATTCTAAGAGGCTTAGTCAGGTGATAAAATGTTAATTTTCATCATTTCTAGTTTGTTTCCGCATTAAAATAGTTTAAAAACCCGAAAGCCTCATTAATGACGGTAATGGATTTGGCGTCAAATTTGGCAACTTTTTCGTTTCTTTGTGATTTTTGGCGACCTTTGCGAGAAAATCATTGATATACCAAATATGGAAGCTATAACTTGATTGGCCGACGAGTTTCTGGAGTTTTTACCCATTTTTCTATGATTATATTAAAAGTATTTAAGAAGTTGTTTTACGCCAATAGTCAGTCTCAGATTAATTTTCGCCAATGCTTTCATTGCTACTGACAGAGCTCTGAGCTTCTTTTGATTGCAGTCGATTGCTGTGTGTTAATGCTCTGATACAGTTTGTACTGTGAATTTGTTGTTGACAGCTATTATTTAAGCTGTGTTTACTGGTGAAAGTGAAGTTGCTACTTCGTTTACAGACCTGTAACCTTCTCGAATTTTCTCTAAAGTTTCCAGCCTATGGAAGATTCACCTTTCATTCTCGGACAACTTACGAACACCCAAGTACGCAACAATATCTTCAGACATACTGAATGAATCTGCGAACTTGACATATTTTATTATGTGTATGTGCGTAAGGTCTAAATTCTAGATAGAGAGGCATAGATGAGGCATAGAGGCCCCGTCAGTGGCATAGATGTTCTGGTTCTGATCTTCAATCTAACAGACAGGAGGTGCTCAGATTGCACACGTCGATCTTAGCCTTTCGGTGTTTTCCATGGTTTTTGAAACTCCCATAAATATCAGCTAGGTTTTCTTAGAAAGACGCTCAGACCTAGGATCCATTCGTAGTCAATCGTACATAATCCGAAATATCATCAGGGCCGCGGTAGTCCAGTCGGTAGAGCGCCTGGCTCGTATTTGGAAGATTGCGGATTCGGTACTCGAGCCGGTAAAAGAACGTTGTGTGCACTAATGATGGCTTGTGCACATAATTTCTGCCGTGGCCGCAATGTCCTCCATATTCTCATCAAAATTATACCTCTGGGGGGTCATCGAAGGGGGAGAACCATCCCTCCTGTGGAGGATAAAAATTGTGATGGAATGTCTCCGGACCACCACTAGATGCGAGTCCCAGACCGTGGCCCATTGCGCAGCACTAGTGCGACGTAAAACCCAATCAACCCAAATAACATCAAATCGAGAGAACCATCCCTTCTGTGGAGGATCAAAATAGTGATGGTATGTCTTTGTACCACTGCTAGGGGGGGGGGGGGAGTCTCAGACTGTCAGCAATTGCCCATTGCGCCATTTTTGTTTTTCTTGCCATAACAAGTTCAATTAACTTCCGGCGCCACTGGGATGGCAAATGGGAAAACTTTGACGGTAGACGAGAGGATAAAAATCGACTTTATGCATGGTAAAGGCTTTAGCAATCGTGAAATTGGGCGCCGAATCGGATGAAGTGAGAGTGTTTTGCGAAATTATATAAAGAAAGGAGCAAATTACAGGAAAAAGCGTTATAAGAAGCGAATAGGAAAGCTCACCAGTTACGACAAACGTCGAATATGCAACGCTGCAAAGAATATTTCCTGTGTGAAGATAAAGGCTCAATACAATCTGGGTGTTCATCGGACAACCATATGGAGAACTATAAAAGCTGCAACATTCATTAAATTTAAGAAAATGAAAGCGAAATCACCCCTCACTCAAAAGCACAAGGATATGCGGTTAGAATGAGCAAGAAAATGGATTCTAGGTCAACTAAATTGGGGAAAAGTCATGTTCTCAGATGAAAAATGTTCAATCTCGATGTACCCGGACGAATTTCATAGCTACTGGCACGATTTGAGAACCGAAGAAATGTTTTGTTCAAAACATCAATCTGGAGGTGGGTCTGTCATGGTGTGGGCAGCCATAGGTTTTAAAGGGACTTTCGAATTAGAGTACGTGGAGAACACTGTGAACTCTGTAGATTATGTTCAGATGCTCACAAGGAACTTCCGCCGTCAAGCAGTCACGAAAGCCGGAAGAAATTATATTTTTCAGCAAGATTGTGCATCTGTACATACAGCACATATCGGGAAAAAATGATTCCGTGACAATAAATTAAAGTTCTGGATTGGCCCTCAAAAAGCCCCGATTTAAACAGAATGGAGAACGTATGGGGCATTCTAGTTCGCCGCGTTTACGTAAACGGAAGGCAGTTTAACACGAAAGATGAACTAAAATCGGCCATTCTATTAGCTTGGAAGACAATCAGCTTGGATGACCTCATGCCACTATATTAGTCAATGTCAAGACGTTTACTAGCTGTTCTAGAAGCTCATGGTAACTTTACAAAGTATTAGATAAAGTATTTGTTACTCAGTTATTTATTTTTTACATGGGCGTTTAAATTCATGCAACATGCATTTTTGTCATAAATTCAATAATTATGACAAATCAAATTATTTTCTAAAAAATCATATTGGTGTTTCATTATTTTGACTGGTTTTTTCATTTCTTGAATCATACACACAGAGTTTGCATCAAATGTCACCTATTCATATTTTTTTATTACACATCTATACCACTCAAATTCTTAAAGCTAAGGTGCGTTTATATTCATGCAACGCACTGTAACCTTAAATGAACCTTAAATTTGTATTGTTTTATAGCTTAAACTCGATTTTGTTCGAATTTCAATTTTAAATGAAAGCATCACGAAAAAAGTAATCATCTGTAACAAAAAAATTACCTCAAACCGAACGGAACTCGGGCACGTGACTCCGGTGCCTGCAGCAGCGTATATGCGGGCCGCTAACAACATGAAAAAATTCTTAAAAATTAACCTTGAACCGAACGAACCTCTGAATCGTGTTTCCGCTGCCTGTGGCTGCGGCACCGTATAGCATGCATGCATGCTACGTAAGCGCTGCGAAATCCACTTTCCTCCACCAGAGGGCGCAGTATGTTGTATACGAACATCATCAATCGTCTTGAATTTCCAAGATCTTTCAAATAAGGTGTCACATGGTGGTGTCAACTGCAAATTCATTTAGTTGCACTTTCAACCGCTAGGGAGCACAGTGTATTCTGTACGAACATCACCAACGGTCAGGAAATACCAAGACCTTTAAAATAAGTTGTAACATGATAGAGTCTACTACAAAATCACCTAGTTCCATTTTTCACCGCCAGGGGCGCACTATATTGCATACAAACATCCCCAATCAACATGAAATTTCAAGACCTTTATCACCAATCGCCTTGGATTTCCAAGACCTTTCAAATAAGGTGTCAAACGGTGGTGTCAACTGCTAAAACCTTTAGTTGCACTTTCCACCGCCAGGGAGCGCAGTGTGTTCGGTACGAACATCACTAATGGTCAGGAAATACCAAGACCTTTAAAATAAGGTGTAAAATGACAGGGTCTACAACAAAATCACCTAGTTCCATTTTTCACCACCAGGGGGCGCACTATATTGTATGCAAATAGGGACCCTCGATAGAGAAAGACTGCGCATTGGCGCGCCGGCTTTTTGACGAAATTCTCCATTTTAGTGCCAGTTGCTCCATTGCTTATAATTACGCTGAGAAGAAATTTTGATTATTTTACGTTATAATCGAAAAAGAACTTATTACATTTTTACTTTGTTGGGAGATAAATTGTTTTAATTTTGGAATACTTTTAAAAGATAAAAATGCATAATTATTTATTTTATATCATGCTTTAAATACTTTGAATTCTCTTATTGCATGCTGTTTTACGTATTTATTCCCTAACATATGAGATAATTACATTATTTATTTGCTAGCTATTAGTTTTTAAGTTCTGTTGTGCAATATATTTAATATCTTAGATCTCTTTTCATAACACATCTACAGACCAAGACCATTTTTTAGACACCTCAACCAAATTTTTACACTTAGTCGTTCTCTCAATTTAGTGGAGACAGACAAAAACACGTTTCAAATTAATATATAGATACAGTTTAATTGATTAAACAATGCAAATAAACAATATTTATTTATGATTTTTATTTAAAAACGAAATTCTTTACAAAATAGAATTTAGTTTAGGACTACAGTTTTTTTTTTTTTTTTTTTTAAAGCATATTCATCTGTGCAAAGACATGTGGTAATTGTGTTGTATTTCTTGAAACGGTTAGTATACACATTTCTTTTACCAATTTTCTCTCAATTTTAATTTTTATATATTTTTTACTTGATGCGACAGGGATAAAAAAGAAAAAGAAATTTAGTTGGTCAAATATACAAAAAAAGTAACAACAGCAACAACAAAATTCATTATTTACCTTAAAATATAATGCTGCGTTCATCAGCAACGGTTATTATACACTGTGTGGTTATAATTAAAGTTACCCTATTTATACCTACGTAGCTCCCGTTCTGGTAAACGTATTTCGTTGAAACTTGGTATGTGCGTTGTATGATGAGGTAAAGAAATCTACAATAAAAATTAATAATTAAAGTTTCGACGAATAGATGGCACTTTTCATGTAGTTCAATAAAAACTTTATGGAAATTTGAAGCGTTCAAAAAACGCAGATCTATGGTTCGATCATTTGTTTTAAAGGTATTGGCGAGCTCTTTTGAAAGATACCCATCATGAAAATTTACTCCCCTCGAGGTGGACTCCTCCCCCCCCCCCCCAGACGGCGTGGCGAGGCTCCTACATACACAAAATTTTTTCCCAGTTGACTATCTCTATTACAAAAAATATATATTCGTGTCATTTGGTTTAGTGCAGTCTATAGATATTAAACTCTACTTACCTGCAATTACCCCCGTAGACGTAATGTATTTGAATACTTTTGAATGTCCCTGTACACGAACCATTTGCTTCATCACAACGAAAAGCTTACTGTAGCATCCCTATATGATACACATTTAGAATACCAAGTTTGGAATTTCTGCTACTATTTATTCTTGAGATATGCTGATAACAGACACACAGACCATTCGCTAAAAACATGATTTTCGTATTCAGGGGACCTCAGAACATGTAAATATAACCCTATTTGACCCTAAAACAATACTTTCTCGACCCTATGGGTAAGAGAAAGTGAAAAGGCCTCTGTGAAGACAGAGTTTGTGAAAAATCGTTAATAAATTGGAAGCGACTGGGGTGTTGATTATGCTGCGAGAAAGATTACGGAATTCGATTCCAAATAAAACTGTGGAAGAAGTCATATTGCCGTGGTCGAAAGAGCGTCAGATTTCCAATCTTCTTCGAGAAATGACAATGCCACATATGTCACGTGATTTATTCCTCTCTTTATCTATACTACGAATGTTTCTGGAATCAATTATAAAGTAGTAGCCATACAAGATCCACGTTGTGCGTGGAACCGAAAAAAATAGAATGATTTTACTTGCTTACATTTAGTCAAAATAGCCACTGACCGGCCGCCCTTTTGGCCACAGCAATATGATTTCTACCACAGTTTCTTTTTCAAATCAACTTCCATTATCTTGCTCGAAGCATATAAAACTCTCCAGTCTCTTCGAATTTAATATTTATCTTCCTCAAGCCCCGTCAGAATAGATGTCTTTTTCGTAAGAACTTCAAGCGTCCACATTCTGCCAGTGCAGTTAAAAAATTACTACTGTTCTAATAAAAGAACTTGATCAATACAGGTGATTTCTCTCCAATAAAAGAAGGATGAAGAATGATTTTAAAGCATTGACTAGTACTTTATAAAAGCGCTCCAAATTTGCATAACGTCTTTTCTACATTACATAAAAAGCGATCTATTGGTCGAAATTTAATATATTAATTTATAACTGTAGATTTCTTTTACTCATGGTCCATATAATGCAAATACCAAGTTTTAAAGAAGTAGGCCAATGAACTGGCTCTGCGTACGTATAAAATGGGCAATTTTAATTATAACCCTCCAGTACACTTGTTAAAATTTCTTTTATACGTTTCCTCTTAATTTTATTTTTAACAATATTTTTAAAATTATTTTTAATATTTTTTTTTTTTTTAATTTGTTGCCAAAAGAAAAAAAAATGTTTTTAATTGGTCTGTTTTTTCTGAAAGCAATAATCCTATCGTTCTAATAAGCTCAAATGATCAAATTTCTCACTCTCTCCTCTTTATTTTGACTTTCTTCTATATTCAACAGAAGAAAGTACTCGTTTCGTAAAAACTTTCGATTTTGGGTTTTCGACGGATTTACACGTTTTAAGAGTTCTAGAACACGATCTGACTATTTTTAGAAAATGTCTGCCTATGTGTGTAAGACAAAAATTTTTGGCAACTGTATCTCAGGAACTACCGCACAGAATTTCATACAAATTGGCATGTAGTTGAACGTTGACATAAATTGTTGCCTATTAGCTTTTGGAGAACAGCGCGTGGCATTGCCATCCTGTTTATTCTAAATTTTTAACAGGGCGGTATAAAATAGAAATTTCCTCTAAATGTACACAAATTAATATGTAAAGAATTATTTTTTAACAAATCATTATGAAAAGAAAGAACAATAATTGTTTATAATTGTAATATTCGACTAGAAAAAAATTTTGAACACGTAGGAGAAACTCCTCCCCCCCCCCCCTTCCTGAGAGAGGCAAATTTTCAATACGGGTATATTTCAGCAGAACTCGCCAATACCTCTAAACCAATGATTGATCCAATGGTTGATCTGTGATAACTGAAAAACAAAGTTATCGTTTTTTGTTTGTTTGTTTTTTAACAAATAAAAAAAAAACTTAGAAAACAAAAAGCGTGTTTCTTATGATATCGGTACTGGAGCATAAAATCAATTTCCTTAGGACATTTATTATTACATTATTACTTCTATGAGAAAAAATCGTCCGCATCCATCATGGAAAATAATTTTAATAATTTGTAAAGGGAAAATATAGAAGAAAGTTTTGGGATGGCCACACAGAAAATATTGCTTAGACTTAAAATAATATACAGGACCTCACAAAGCTGTTTCGACAATGTCACGTAATCATCCAAATTATATCAAATTTCGGATAACCATCCGTGAGCTTCATAGAACAAGTTGTATACTTTTTGTTGGTTTATATAATGTTTATGGTTCGTTGACAAGGACGCAGAAAAGAATTTCGTAACATTAGAGCCTATGGCCAGATTTTCATCAAGCTCATTTTAACGCATTTATGCTGCATGTTCTTGAAAGCATGTTTTCTCTAGAAAAAAAGGTATGTATATTTTAAATAATTTATTTACAGGATCACATAAAAGAATTCCGATGAAATTCTATAATCATCCAGGGATCTGACTTTGGTTCAATATTAATCAGTTCTAACGAATTAGTTTATACTTTTTATTAGTGTGTATAACTAGTGTGGCTCATGTACAGGGACATTCAGAAGAATTTTCTACCATTACGGTCTATTACAATTTTTTATAAGTGCATTTTAACATGATTACACTCCATTGAACTTTACTAAATAAACAAACATTAATAGAATGTCAAAAAGCAGGATATCTTTGAAAGTTGGTCAGCATAAAATAGGTAATTAGTTTACAGGGTTACACAAAACAGTTCTGATAATTTAAGCAATCATTTTGCATGAAATTTGGTACAAGTGTTTGAGTTAAAAGGCATTAACACAGGGCTATGAGTTACAAGGAAATATATATATACAGATAGAGGCAGGCGGATACAACAGGGCGGGGTTCAGGGGAGCGGTAGCCCCATCGTAATCATATATCTTTATGTAGTGAGTTAATCATATGTATAGTTATTTTAAATAGTATATAATAAGTAAAAATGATTTGCTAAGTAATGAATGATATAAATAGGAAGTTGAGGCTCCTGATCTGCAGATCCACTAGTAATTTTTATATGCACCCAGGCAGGAAAATACCAAGTTGGGTATTAGAAAAAATAAGTACAAAAAAATATATAATAAAAGATAGAACTGAGATTTAGACTTCGAAAATTTCTAGAGATTGGAAGCAATGCCGTGGTCAATGCCGTCTATCTTCCCGTACGTATAACAGCATGAAAAATCTAACGGTTAAGGAAATCACAAGTTGAATTGACTATAATTAATGGAAACATAAACCAAAGCATGCACAAAGTACAACTTGTACAGCTTGCATGTACAACATGTACTCGCTTTGGCATGAATATGTATAATGAAACTTAACAACTCATAAATAATGTTATTATATAAACATTCGTATAAATGGTCACAAAAATTTTGAGACCATTAGAAATGAAAGAGTACTATTTAATTATCTTAATAATTTTGTCTGTGATTCCCTTGGTGAGAGTTTCTCTTGTTTTTCAAGTTTATCATTTTGTGTTTTTACCATGTTTCATTTGTCATTTTTATGATATTTATACCTGGTTGTTGTATGCTTCAGTGGTCAAGAATACGCGCATGAAACGACCACAGCAACACAGAACTGCATGAAAAATAGCATAAAAACATAATCATAAATTTGAAACAATATTAAAAAAAATTGCACCAATAAAATTACACAGAAAAAAATAACAAGATGAATCCAACGAAACTTGGAAGTGGTAGGAATACAATGACATAAAAGACTTTTTATTAGACAGAAAACATACTCATTGTCGTAATACTGACATACTGAAAGTGATTATGTACTTCAAAACAGAATAATTTTAAGTAATTTCTAATGAAATTCTAGGAATTCTGCTCTCAAAATCCCCTTTAAACATTTAAATTGGGTAATAACAAAATTTCATTGATTGGAAGAAAAAAAAAACTTACTGTTATTATTATTATTATTATTATTAAAAATGTTATTTTTTGTATAAAACTCTGACACGCAAGATAGTTATTTTCAATATGTTTAATTAATAATTTAAAAAATAACCAATTATTCAAAATTGTACAGTTTTAACAAGCTAAATTTTAAGAACTATGCAACAGAATAGCGATATCTAATTCTCATCGTAAAATGAGTTTTAATTAATTAAATAATGCAGTTAGCTTTAATTTTCATTTCAAAGTTAATGAAATACGATTAAATGAAGCTCAAAAAAAAATTATTAATTAACCACAAATTATCCAATTCTTTTCTCTCTCTCTCTCTCTCTCTCTCTCTCTCTCTCTTTTCTTTGTTTCTTTTCCTTATCGTTAATGAAAGAAAAGTATCCAGGGAACAGAAACTTAATCGCAGAGGCACATAATTTTAGAGCATTAAAAATTGAAAGCATCCATTTGTCATGGTTTCTAATTATAAAACAGAACGCCTACCTTGTTATTTTGATATGCATCCAGGCATGAAAAGAGCAAAACCGAGTATTAGAAAAAAGAAGAAAAAAGAGTGCCCCCAGAAAAATATTATAAAAACAAAGATCGAACTAAGTTACAGAACTGAATATATTGCATCTTCGAAACCGGTACATGAGAAAATTATGCAAATTTTATGAAAAATGATGCCAAAAGTTTACTTCTTCTCCTTTTTCTTCTTCTTTTTTTTAATATATATTTTTTTTTATTCTGGCGTAGTAAAATGCATATGTATCGATTTACCTTTATATTTACTGAATTTATCTTTATCTCTCTCTTCCCCCCCCCAGTACAAAATATTAACTGGCATTTATATGTACTTCTGTTTACATTATTTATTTGCGTCATTTTAACTATATTGCAGTCAAAAACAAATGTCAAATGAATTGAATTTTGTTCTCGAATTATATGAATAGTAATAAATGTTTCGTTAAAAAAAACATAAATAAAATAAAATAAAAAAAATAAAAAAAAAATTGAAAAGATCTATATGACAGATTTAAAAAGAAAAAAAAAAAAAAAAAAAAAAAAAAGATTAACAGTACACATTCAAAGAAAAAGAAAATTATTCTAACCTTAATGTTATTTCTGTTTCGCCAAAATTTCAAAAAATATTCATGAGCAATAAAATGGGAAAGTAAAAGGGTGTATGTATATTTTGTGAGTTAATTTTTTTTTTTTTTTTTTTTTTTTGAAAAGCATACATGAGTGAACTAAATTTTTTGTTTGAAAAAAGTATTATTGACTCAGATTTCAGGAAATTTTAAAGTTACATAGTGATTTGAGAGACAATTATTCCATTTTTTTAGTTCCAATTTAAAAAAAAAAAAAAAAAAGAAACAAACAAACAAATCCCTTTCAGTCCTGAAACGATCCACTCGCCAGATTGCGAATAAACAAAATAAAGTTGTAACTTAACATAAGCAACTTGAAGCTTGATATGAATTGTTGCTAATTAGATTTTGGCATATGTCGTCTAGCAAGTGATGCTGCTATAATGCTATAATTTCTTTTCTTTCATTTATGGGATGGCTGCGTGTCAGCTTCTCTAGTATATAAATGCAGAGATGCTAAGATACAGTCGGTAAAGTGTCCGAACACTAGCAAAAATTCCTATGTAAAAAGGTACACTTTATACGGTTTTGTTAAATAAATCCTTGTCGAATCCTGTTCTTAGCCAGTGTAAGGACTTGATACGATAAGGATTTATTTAACAAAACCGTCTAAAGTGCACTTTTTTTTACATAGGAATTTTTGCTAGTGTTCGGACACTTTTGTTACCGACTATACTACCAACGAAATATCAATTCCATACCACTATTAAAAATAGTAATTTTTGTCTTGTTTAATCGTAGATAATTTTTATAAAATAATTTTATTTTAAAAAATCCTGTATGAAAGTTACGGACAATCCGTAATAGCTTGGCACCTCTGTAAATGCACTAAACTTGTTTCATGAGATAACTGTCATGAAAAACTAAGCTGACTCAATTTGGGTGCATATCAGACGAAAGAAGATGCGGAGATACTACATTTGTCTGCATATACTAGAAGGCTGTATTCCAGCTTCTGTGGTGTATAAGTACGTCAAGTTTCATATGTGAAATGGCTTTTATAAGAAAAACCGTACTTACTTGATATGGATGCATATCAGTCAATATGCAGCACTCTTAAGCAGCCATTTTCAGGTTTCTTTATTTATGTATTTTTTATCCATCAGTTATAGAAGGATACGGAAGAAAATTATACAATGAGTACAGCATACTTGTTTCAGATTCTTTTTATTAGATAAAGGGTAAGTGTGTCTAAATCACGTTAAATATCACTGAGCCGATTCTTAAGCTATGTTTAGAGTAGCTAAAAGGGAATTTCCTCCATTAATAAATAATTTTATTGGGAATTTGTATTGTTTGTATTATTAGTCTTATTTATTCTTCAAAATTTAATGTGAGTCGTTGAAAGATAGTACGTTTCGAACTATATTTACAAATCTCAATGCTATCTTAAATTCATTTTCTTCTTTTAACTGCAACCTGCATGAAAATTATCTTTGTGCTAAGTAGATCTGAACAGATCTACTTAGTACAAAGAAGAGCTTTTGAAAATGTGGTTTGGAAATATAGAAAGGAAGGTGAAAAACAGATGTACTCTAGTTCAAATTGTAAGTTTAACTGGTTTATAAGCAGGACTTGAAATTAACAATGGTCCGTTGTCCGGGATCACAAAAATATTCAACGGACCAGCAAAATAAATGACCAGTGAAACTTCTCCATTTTTTTTTTTTTTTTTTTTTTTACTTTTCGCTAAAATTGCCCGTAAATCTGCCACAAAATAGCATGTTATAACAATAGTAAGCGTACCTTTTTTATAATTGTCAATATCACCTATTCTCTGTGATTCTTCATTTAATTTCACTTTCATAACCTTTTTTCTTTTAATTTTTAATAGTAAGTGCGTTACATTAATTTTTGATTTATAGGTATAAGACTTCATTTCTAACTTTTAATTAATTTAATGAATACCATCATATTTGACTTGTAAATTTATAAACAAAATAAGTCTCACTGAAACAAACAGTTTAGAAATTTTTAAATATTTTTTAAAATATAATAAAATGGAAAAACGGACCGATCAAAGTTTGTACAGACCAGTGAAATCTGAAAATTACTGGTCCGCCTTTATTTTCTTAATATCAACCCTTGTGTATAAGTATGTAATGATGTAACTTAAGTTACCAGCAAAAGACTAACAAGGAAACATTCAAAAGGTGTCGTCTTCAAAAAATATTGAAAAAAATATATGTGATTCCACTCTTCATAAAACACCAGAAAGTGAAAAAATGTCGGCTGAAATGAATTACAGTGACCACAAGAAATTATCAAAATTAAGCATATTTGGCGATTTCACACTATTAGGCGACTTCACACTGTTGATTTTGAGTACTTGGCGGAGAAGCAAAACACGGTTCTGTTCGTACACGGCAATCTCGGTGCTAGCAAACTTATCGCCTAACAGCGCTAAATCGCCAAAAATACTTAATTTTAATAATTTTTTTTCACTTTCTGGTGTTTTATGAAGAGTAGGATCACATATATTTTTTTCAATATTTTTTTAAGACGACACCTTTTGAATGTTTCCTTGTAAGATGTAAATATTTAAAATTAATGTTTTTTTGTTGTTTTGTTTTGTTTTTTCTTAAATTAAAAATTATTACATATTAATAAATTTCAACTCCTTTATATACTCATCACTCCAGTTCTAAGATTACACTTTTGACCTACATACATGACGATTGACTCTCTGATCAATAACGTACTTTGTTTTGATTCCACGTTAAGCTCCTGAATTTAAAAAATAAAATAAGTCCATAGATTTTCTTCCATTCGATTTTTCTTCAAAAGAATAGTTCTGTTTAGATATACCTAATTATTGTCCCGTAAAACAATAAAACATATTTTTAGCGTTGTTAATCTACGCACAATTAACCATATCTGATTTTTATCAATACGCAACAGAATTTGGACCTTAAATAACTTGTTTTATGCCGGTTTTAAAACCTTTTTGTTTGGCAACAGAGTGGCTGTCAACACCACTGTTATCAGATGATGTTCCTGGAACTTCTCCGAGGAGCGATAACTCTATCAACGCCATCCCAGCTGCCCTACACGACGCAGACGACCAAATGGCTATCGTGCGCCACCATGTCGACGGTTCGTTGATGAATTTAGCATCCCTGATCCTCCTCACCAAAAAACTAAAAGAAAAATATTTCTCCCTTATCTATGAAATGTGCACTAAAAGCTTTGAAGATCCCGCTATTAAAGCTCAATTCGGTCGTAAATGAAAATTTGAACACATATATATTTAAATTACCATTTTAAAATATTCGATGTTAATATCAGTATAATATCAACATTAAATAAATTTCACAGTTATTATAAACTGCTGTTCTACTCTTAAGTTGTCTGATCAAGATTATATCAGACCAAATACAAAATGTCAAGTTACAACATGAAAAGAGAAATTCTTATTCCATATCAAAACTCTCTATCTAGCCACCTACATCTGTCTCACTGCATAAACTTTTCATATCATTCAAAGATTTAAAAAAAAAGAAAAAAAAAAAAAAAGGGGGAAGAAAGAAAGAAAAAATCTAATTGCTGTTATCAAGTAAATATCCATATTCAACTTCAGTAATAAAATATAACTGATTTCATGTTTTCTCTTAGTTCTGCAAATCTCAGTTACCAGGTAAAACTAGTACGTTATGGCCATCACAAAAATTTCTTCTATATATTTTTATGAATATTCACGCGGTACCAAATTGTATATTAAAATTATTTTCCGTGATGAATATAGATGATTTTCATGTCAGAATGTCGGAAGAGAATCAATGTTGCACGCAACATCAAGAAAAAAATGCATTTATATATATATTTTTAAGTGAATCAATAAAAGAAATAACAAAATGGAAACGGAAACTTTGTTGAAATTATCATAGATCTATGGTTCAACCAATATTTTTAAAGGTATTAACAAGTTCTTCTGAAAAATACTCATATTGAAAATTTACACCATCTATATTATATATATATATATATATATATATATATATATATATATATATATATATATTTGTCTAAATTATATATTTTTTAATTAATATTTACTTTGTATCTTTATATGAAATTTAGTCTTATATTGTCATATTAAGGAACACGAAAAAGCGGATGATAACTCGATCTCTTGGGCGATTCGCACCAAAAGGTACTAATTTATGTCAAGGTAGATCTACACATAAATTCTTATGAAACTCTGTTCATTAGTTCTTGAGTTAGATTTGACGCAAAACTTTTGTCTCACGCACACAGACAGACAGACTTTTTCAAAAAATGTTTAAATCATGTTCTGGACTTCTCAAAACGTGTAGATCCGTCTAAAACCAGATGTGGAAAATGTCTAAGAATTTAATACTTTCTTCTATTAAATAACAAATAAGTTAAATAAGAGAGAGAAAATACATATATTTAAATTATTTCTCCCTTAAACTCTGCAATAATTTGCATCAGTACTAAGTGATATAATTTAAAATTTGCCGAAAAGACAGCCACCCATCCATATACAAAGGGTTCCTCTTTAAAATCTGGTAAAAGGGAGGTGACAACTTTTAACTCAGATCGGTCAACTGTGTAAAAAACTTCTTTTGAAAAACTAAAAAAATTGCTGCAATATTCCTACAAAAAAATTGTGCCTTGCAAAACTACAAAAATTTACTATAAAATTACTTCTCAATCTGTCAAGAGCCACTTTTTTTCTGTACCAGGATAAAATCTATAATAGTTTTTGCAGAATTTATCACGTGAGTGAATTTTTTTCTTTCAGATTTGCATACAGAAAACTTGGTATCGAAGCTAGATTGGGTAGTGCTAAATAACAGAAGGAAATGTGATTTTGTAGTTGTAAGGTAAACTCGTTTAATACTATATGTGGTGGATCCTCGTTTGATCCTCTGGCTAATAGAGCATGAAAATTTTAGTGAATGCCAGTTCTTTTAGCGTGCCCTACGGAAAATATCTTTTATGTATGAATATTTTCTTTAATATTCTGTTGGTGAATATTTCTTTCAACATATTTTTTCCACAGGAAACGGGTATCTCCTGACATCTTTGTTGCCGAAAATTTCCAGCGATGTAACTTTTTTGTGTGTGTGTGTAGCCGTTCGGATATTTTTTTTTTTTTTTTTTTTTTTTTTTTCCCATTTAAGGTAAGTTGGGGTAACATGCCGCCTTGGACAAGATAGCACGTCACTTGGTTCTTATACGCAAGCATATTAGTTGTTCGCTATCTACAGTGTGTGGCTTTTCCGCCAAATTTATAAAAGGTTTCCTTTTTTTTTTTTTGTATAAGTTAATAAGCGAACTTACGTCTGGCTGAACATTTTGAAGTGAGATGACGAAAATTTTTTGGAATAAGATACCGGTAGTTTTACGTTGAGAAAAGATGGTTGATTGTCTTCTTTGTTGTTTCTGGACGTTTGGACATTATCTGGAGTTGCATCTGGACATTAATTTCAGCAAAATATTAAATAACGCAATATATAATATCAATAAGCTAATATTTTAAAATACTTAAGAAATGTAGAAATGTAGTTCCGAAGAAATGTAGAAATTCACATTCATTAGAGAAAGTAATTCACTTGATTGTATTTTCATGAGAGAAAAGTTCAAAAATGACAACGCATATCCATAAAACTGAACTCCGATTGTATTTAAACAGGCATTCAACCATAAATGAAGACATCAAGAACGTTTTTAACGAGCGTCCCTAAAAATTGTTAGTCACTTATGAAAGAATCAAGTAAAGATAAATAATACCGACGACGTAGTATTTAATGAATGTTTATTTTTGATATTTTCTGTTTTAAAATGAGATAACTTATAGGAAATGGTTGTTTAATTTTTGTAAAACTCATTATGGTTGCCTTTTAGATGTTGGACTTACAGTTTTATTTGCTTGCTAAATTGATTTTTCTAGAATTGTAAACGTTTGCTTTTTCTTCTTGACTGATAATTATTTTTTTAAGGGAAATTATTATTTTTCTATTCTGTAGACTATTTTGTTTTGAGTTGGTTAAAGTTCTTTTGAATATATAAGAATATGAGTATATATAATGAATATGAGTATATATAAGTTGAATATGAGTATATATAAGTTCTTTTGAATATATAGTTCTCTTAATGAAAATATATGTCTTGGATTTAAAGAATATTTCTTTTTCATACTTTTTCCATTAGTAAATATTTAACTTCATTTACTAAAAGAAAAAATACCCTCAAAGAATTTTCTTTTAATCTACACCAAAGACAGTACAAGATAAGCGGCGCGACGTAACACTAAAGACAAAAATTCCAATTGCCTGCCATGGTTCGACGGCAAGATACAACCAGCGGCAAAAGATTGAGAATTTGCTTGTAGATGAAATAAAATAGCCAAACACAACATTTACATTGAGGAATAGGTTACAAAAACTTAAAGTCCAAAATTATGCGTAAACGTTTGTTCAAGAAAAGCAATATTAACGTAATATATATATCTATATATATATAGATATATATATTTCCTGTATGAAATAAATTATTCATATGACCCTTGACGCCTTAAATGGTCGACAAACGGGCTGACACACTCTCCATAGACGTTGTATTGCTTACTTTGAACATGCTTCAATTTGCATTGTTTTAAGATTCATAGGCTTTAGAATATGTCCGAAGCCTCAGGATAAAGCAACAATTCAAATGTCCTATGATCCTATAAAAATCCTGCGCAGTTCTGGTAAACTCAACCCGAACCCGACCCACTAAATGAATTTTGATCCGCAATAAAGTTTTGTTTAGGGATTACATGGGTTTTGAAGGTTTAAAAAAAGCATTTTTGTTTTCTTTCTTATTTATTTATTTTTCAATATAATATATAAATGTTTTTTTGTTTTTTTTCATAATTTTGAGCATACAAAAGAGCGATATTTTGAAACAATATTTTATGAAATTTTCATTAAAAATTCAGCCAGTGAGACTTGGTTTTCAAAGACCCTTTTCGAAAAAAGTGTCCTCATGGTGGTCTGGATTACTCATGATAGATTTATCTGAAATTAAAAAACCAAATTGTTTCTGTTAGTAGATAAGTATTGTTCGTGCTTAAATAAAGGATTGTTTAAGAATTGCAATTTGAATTTTCAGTAAAGTTTTTGGAAAACAGCACATTTTTCTCTACGCATAGCCTGGTAAAATTAATCGTAATCGATTTACAAAAAAAAAAAAAAAAAAAAAAAAAAAAAAAAAAACTTTGTTTTATCACTAGTCAGTTCTATCTTAAATTTCTGTTCGCCTCTAGCATCCGTAAGTATCTTCATAATTTCTTCAAAATTATATACGTAATTCACGTTCCCCATGACATGTTTAATGTTAAAAATGTAAATTATATCACCACTATTTTGTGTAAAAACACCCAAAAACATGCCAAAGCATTATGTTTCATGAGAGACATTTTTATAAATCATATTTAAATAACTTTGCATTGCACAAATCATAATGAAATTGACATTTGTCATCCACATATTAAAAATATATATATATTTTTGTTTGTTTTTATTTTTTTTCTTGATAGAATAGGGTACATTCAGCGTTGAGATTTAAAGATTTAAAGGGTTACATTAAAATATTCTGGTATACTAAGGGCTACAATTGGAAATTGTTAGAATTGGATTTCCGTTTGTGTTAAGCACTTTCAACACTTTTCAATCTTATTTAAGAGTGGTTATGATGTTATGAATCCAATTAGGCTATCAGTCTGCCTTTCTGTCATTCTGTCTGTCCATTGTGTGATCACACAGGCAAAGTAGTACATTGAAGGTTAAATGATGAAACAAGTACGTACAGTTAGAAAATGTTAGTAATCAATGCGAACCCTATGATATTTAGTTCTTGTTATCATTAGTCGATGGTGTGGCATAGCCAAACGTAGAAGAGCAGATTTCGAAAGTTGGTTGGAATGTATTTGCTTCAAACGGATTCGCTATCTTAATTTGTTAGGACAGACTGTCATAACAGGCAAGCAGACAGGATAATCGAAGTCAATATTACAAATTCAATTACTTCTCATAGTGGAATACATGTATAGTTTACTGCATTCATTATTTAGTTATGTGTTGCTCAAATGGAAACCCTCTGGGCAATATCAGAATTCTCGTTTACTGACATCTAATCTTCGAAAAAATCTTAAGAGAAAGAGGGAAAGAAAAAATAAAAGAAAGTTAGATGATAGAGATACAAGCTGTTGAAGGCGTTTCAGTATTTACATGTAATTTCGATGATACTGCCTTAGTGACAACTTAATTGTTACTGACGCTGAAAGCAGCTAGTCTAAAAAATTGAAAGATATCCTTTGCTATTTGTTGTAATATAAAACTTCTTGACAACCACGTTTTATGGTCTTCGTGAAGCTGTTCTTCATACAGTAAGGACCTCTAATCCTTGTGTATCTATTAGCTTCCCCTGAAGACAGTTTATTGTTTTAGAAAATATTGCTGTTATTCTGAAATATTTCATTACATTCAGCAGAATATCGTGTTGCGCATTTGATACATTATTCTTTGCAGAGCCCAAAAAATCAGTGACAATCTGAGGAAAGAGATTTCTTTTTCTTTCGTTTCATTTTCTTTTTTCTTCCCCTTAGAAGAGGGTGGGAACATTATATCCCATATTTAAGCCTCACAGCACCACTTCAACAACGAAAATACTTTAGGTTGCTGTAGTGAAGGAGTTTCGACGGGTGTTTTCACTTGAAATTCACAAAAAGGCATTCTTTGAACTTTAACATACGTACACTTTTAAGTGCTTGAAAAAGTTAAAAAAATTATATTTGTACTTAATTCATTCATAAAGTTACCGAATCTCAACCATTATTTATTTATTTTATTTTATTTTTTAACGGCCCTCTTCACTTACCGTCGCCAGAAGTCCGAGCCAATGTTATTCGATGGGGAAATTTTCTTTACAAATAACTTATTAACTAATACATATTTTTAAATTCTGTTTTCACATTCAGAAAATTCCCAACTGTTAAATGACGGACCTTTTTTTAAAATGTACTTTTTTAATTTTTAATATTTTATTTTGAAATTGCAAAATGAAAAAATTTCACATATTGAAAATTCGTATTTTGCAACTTCAAAATAAAAAATTAAAAATTAAAAAAATAATTTTTTAAAAAAAGTCCGTCCATTTAACAGCTGGGAATTTTCAGAACGTGAAAACAGAATTTAAAAATATGAGTTAATAAGTTATTTGTAAAGAAAAATTTCCCATAGAATAACATTGGCTTCGGCTTCCGGCAGCGGTGAGTGAAGCGGGCCCTTAAGTTTTACGTATTGAATGCCAAATGCAAACAAGTTGCAGACGTCACAAAACTTTCTTCTATTTTTTCCTATACAAAAGCCGCAATATAAATTAGTTATAAATTATTATTTATTAGAATTATTTTCCTTGATGAATGCAGTCAATTTTCACGTCATGGAAGTACAACAATAAATGTCGAAAGAAAGTCAATTTTGCGCCCTATATATAACAATTGAGGACAATATAGACCCCAGACAATAGTTTTTATTTATTTTTTAATTAAAAAAATCAATAATTTTGTTTTAAATTATCACATGTTTATTGTAAAACCATTCGTTTGATAGAGATTGACGAGTTCTTTTAAAAGATAATGATATTTAAAATGTACACTTCTGCCGGGTGCACAGTGAAACAGCGAGGTTCTTACATATACAAATAGCAATAGAAATAATAGTTATTGTTTATATTTTACTATTAAAAATAATTCTTTTTAATTTCGCAATGGTTTGTTAAGAACCGTTCTCATGGTGCCCATCTGTACGAAATTTGTCCTATACTGCCATATTTTAAAAATTATGAAAAAACTCGATGGCAAATTTACATGATGAAATTTTAATGTGATAATTCTTGAGCTAGAGCTGCCACAAAATTTTTGTCTCACACACAGAGACAGTCATTTTCTAAAAATGATCGAATCGTGTTAAGTACATCTTAAAATGTGGGAATTCATCGAAAAACGGAAATCAATATTTCAGATAGTCAAACAGACAAACGTTTTCTAAAAATAGTTAAATCGCGTTCTGACCTTCTTAAAACGTGTATCTACCGAAAATTGGAAGTCAAAAAATTTTTACAAATCCAATTACTTTCTTTTCTTGAGCATAGAAGAGTTTAAAAAAATAAATAAATAAAAAGCTAATTATATTAATCTTACATTCATTAATACTAAAGATCTTAAATATATCGAGCCCGTTTCATTCAGAAAAAGTGACACCAGTGTTATGTAATCTCAAAATATTGATTGAATCAACCAAACAAATCTGAATGAAGCATTTTCGATAAAAAACGATGTCATATTTTAAAGAAAGATTTATTCTCGTTTTTAAAACAGAAAAAAAAAATTAATAGTTTTGGAGTTGAATAAAGTTTTATCAACCGTATTTTGCAGTTTAATTTAAGTTCGATTTGTTTATATCTGTTTAAGTTAAGATTGATTCAATGTATGAACGAACAATTAGAATACATAAAGTGTAAAATTTGATTTTTGAGCATTGTTATCAGCGAGCGAAATGTTGAGCTTTCCCCTGTAGGGTAATTTTCACCAAAAGTTGATAGGCACTAATTTATATCAAGATGTATGTATAAATTTGTATAAAATTCTGAGCATTAGTTTTTGAGCTAGTGCTGTCATAAAACTTCTATTACACACACACACCAACAGACATTTTCAAAAATTGGTCAAATTCTGTTCTGGACCTCTAAAATCGTGTAAATCCATCGAAAACTGGAAGAAGAAAACTTTTATAAAATGAATTCTTTCTTTTATTGTATATAGAAGAAAATAAAAAAAAAGAACGAGAAATAGAAGAGGAGGGGTTCGATTTTTTTTTTTTTTTTTTTTTTTTTTTTTTAGCAGTTTAATCGACGAGCGCTTTAACCAAATCTGTCGATCCACTAATTAATAAATACATTACTATATCAGGGTGGCTAGCAATTAAACTTTTCTAAATTCCCTGACTATTTTTCGAGATTTTCTCCTATTTTTCCCTCACTCTTACTGCTTATTTCCCATGAAAATATCACGACATTAGCAAAAAGTTTAGTGATTTAAAATAGCGTTAATAATTTAACGACTAATATAGCTTATTTTTACAAAATTTGTCGAAATTCCTCGACTTTAAATGAAATTCCCTGATTATTCCCTGACTTTTTCAGACTCACTAAATTCCCTAACTTTTCCAAGATTCTTTGATTTCCCCTGACTGTGATCAACCCTATATATGAATAAAAATCATCCTTAAGCTGTTTTCCTGGACATGGTATAATTTAATAAACCACTTTCAATAATTACATCCAATGGAAAAGAACATTTGCTCTCGCTTAATTGGGACTAACCCTGTATATTCTTTATAAATTGTATCCATATCACACCACGTAGAGTACTTAAATTTACTACAATAAGAAAATCTTGTAATACAAAGTAAAATTCACATCGAGCAATTTTCAGATAAAACCTCTAATGTACCCGCATTCTTTTGTGTTTTGCGTATAGCTATAAATGAAGGGTGAATGCTTTTCATACCACATTTCGTATGAAATATGCTTTATCCATATATGAAACGTATATTAATTTCATTGTATTTAGGACACTCTAAAGATGTTAAAATATACCAACAACAAACTTAATTCATAGACGTAATAGGAGGGAAAGGGGTTTAATGGAATGCAGGATGAATGGGACAATAGCAAAATTTTTATATTTTGCAAGCACTGGAAACTTGACAATTTTTCTGATATATCGCAGCACTGAGGTAGTATAAATTGTAGTTTCAGAATTGTGCCATTCATAGAAGAGCAGAAAAAAAATTAAAGTGTCTTTTTCAGCTGACAAAGTAAGTTTTTACTGATTCAATTAGATAATAGTTAAGACATTAACTATTTGCTGAAAGTTAATATAAGTCTTATATAGTGAAAAGGCATAATCTTTTATTGTGTTTATGATATTCAAGAAGAATATTGACAATTGTTGATTAACCCTATTTCCTGTTTTATATAATCATGTGGTGGTTTGGATGAATGGAACAGTTTGAATGGGGATGAATGGGACATTCCCCATTATGTGCTAATTTAAAATTGTACACAAGAATTACATTAAAACAAATCTTAAATAGATTTTCAATATTTTTAGAACCTGTAGTTCAGTAGTTATAACATGGAATTATAAAAGTAGCATGGATTTACAGAAATAGATTGAAATTAATTGTTCTGATTTTTGTTAATAATAATTATGATTAAAAAATTATAAGTTAGAATATTCAACGCAACTTAAATCAATAATTATAAATAAATAAATAAATACACTAATAACCATTTGATTAAAATAACAATTTCAATCAAGCTAATTATATAAATCCTTGTGATTATTAATGCAATACAGAATAGAATGCTGATTTTTCCCGATTAGTCGGAAACAAAAATTTATCTGGATAATTTGTACTCTATTGTAATGATTTATCTTTGTCTAGTGTCTTATTTATTTATTTATTTATTTTTAGATTAGGTCTTATTAGATTAAATTACCAAAGCCTAGAGCACTGGGAACTGTGCGAACCAAAGGACTTTTGCCTTTTGACGTTAATTTGTGTCAATACACCAGTTTATGTTAATTTCAGTAAATTCCTAGTGTGTAATAAAATCACATAAACCAACTTAACTTTAAAAATTAATTTACTTTCCATTTTGTTTTCTTTTCTTTGTTAGCTCCAGTCCTGCCCCATTCACCCCCAATCATGTTCCATTCATCCCCACAGGTGGGGATGAATGGGACAATGCATATGCATGGAAAAAAAATTATCATTTATTAAAAATGATAATTTTTATTAAAGTTAGTGTGTTTATATGTAACTGATTACTGAAGTGATTACTGATACGTCATCAGTAAAAACATGAAAAATGTCCCATTCATCCCCACTCTCCCCTACAGTAAATACTTTTGTACGTACCTGTACACGAAACATTTGTTCGAACTCAATAAAAATTTTCAAATAATATCCCAAAATCAGACTTCGAAAACTGAATTTACACTTTCTACTAATATTGCTAAACTTGGTTTTTGTATTTGAGTTACCTTAAAACGTATAATTACTGCAAAAACTCGGTTTCTAAAATATAATCTAAAAAAAAAAAAATTCTTTTTAGTATGTGAATAAAAGAAAGTAAGAAACCATAGATAACATTAAATAAAGTAAGAAACGCAGAAAAAAAAAAGGTAGTTTAAACAAAAAACTTTTAAACAGAAAATGTATAAAATCAACGGTTGTCTGTGATTTATGCTACAAATGCTTTCACAAGACCAAGTCCATATCCAGAAATTTTTTTTGGAGGGCTACAAACTTGAGTGTTGAGTATTAAAAATGAAGAATAATTCAAAAATTTTCGGCAAAACTTCAAATTTGAAGTGAGGGAGGGTGTTCAAATTCTCTTGGTTACTACGATCCTGCACAATAAAAAAATAGTAGCAACCCTGTTGCTATAAAAGAAAAAGAAGAAGTAGAAGAAGAACGATAAAATACCAGAAGCACTTAAAAAGTATCGTATCAAAGTTAATTCCGATGCAGCGTAAAAAGGGTGCGTAATTCAAGGGGAATTCAGTTCATTGATAACATGACTTTGATAACCAATTTATTTCATCGCCAGATAAAAGTTTAAGTTAAAGGTTTCTCTTTCGAAAAAACATCGCTGCGTATACTTCAAAGGGTTTTAGTTTAATCTAGATGGCTTGTTTTTAACACAAATGAAAGTGTTTTTAAGGTTTTATTTATCTTCTTATGAACAAATAACACTGTAAAATGAGACATCTGACACTAAAAACAGACAAATAGCTTTAAGTTATCAAACAGATAAAATTTAAACGTGGCAGAAAAATTATATCGATACTTAAGGAAGAAAGATATTTCTTAACAAATCTGTATGGAAAATATGTGATGAGGTTACTATATAACTTCCCTATATGGGTCATTCTAAAAAAATGTTACAATTCTAACTTTCATTATGTTCAGATAAGTATATCATTTTTAAAGAAATTTTAATAAATTTTTAGCTAAAAAATTATTTTTATCAATTAAATTTATTAAATTTTGTACATTCTTACTATTATAAATAACTCAATTTATCTTTTTGTTTATTAAAAATTTAAAAAGTTACCGAAAGTCACATGCTAATTCTAAATACATTTCAACATTCTGTGGCTAAGAATTTTATCTAAATAATGTCGGTTGTTCAAGAAAATGAAATTTCATTTTAAATTCAGATTCGTAATTTGATTTTCATAAAAGTTAAATTTCAATAAATGTGTAAAATTTTAAAATATGTGAAAAAAAATTAAAATTATGGTAATTGGCAATTATTTTTCAAAGGAACAAAATTAATCTTTAGTTTAATGAATCTTCTTCCACAGTGAGAATTAATAACTGAGTACAAGTTATTCATTTCGCAAAATTAAATTTGCAATAAATAAATTTTTGAAAATGCTAAATTGAATAAAAGCTATGTTTTAAATAATAACGTCTAGTATCCAATTTCAAAATCAAGTAAAAAAAAAAAAATACTATTTTTCTTTTTTTTTCTTCTCTCGAATGTATTATTAATAGTTTGATGTAACTTGTTCTTTTCACACATAATTTTCTTAAATCAATTACTTAATAACAGCATTTAATTTATAAATCGATTATATATATATATATATATATATATATATTTTTTTTTTTTAAATCCAATTCATACTCCAAAATTATCTTTATCCATGCAATTCATATTACCTTGTTTGGATGATTCATTCTTGCGATTGACCTAGTTTTAGTTAGACATATACTCATAATCTTAGGGTGAATTAAAACCCTCACTTTATACCTACTAGCAAGTATAATTTATTTTTCTAAAAACTCCAAAAATGCTATTACACTTGAAAACACATCTGTATTTTAATATTATCTGAAAGATATCGTTTAATTTACAGATTAGATAATATGTAATTTAAACGATATTAGAATCGATCTGCGTAGTTTTTCCACACTTAATAAAGGGATGAGAGACGTTATAAATAATTTTATTTTATTTATTTATTTATTAATAATGACTTCGTATTATGAAAGTTTATATGAATATGTATTGAAATGTATCAATATTAAGTGCATTAAAATTTCTCGAAGACTACTTAAATAAAATAAATAAATAAATAAATGAAATTTATTATTTTATTTATTTATTTATTTTATCTATTTATTTATTCATTTGTTTATTTATATTTTTACATTTTTTTTCAATATTCCATGTTATCTATTTTTTTATATTTTTTCTGTCAATTTTTACATTATTTTAGTTTATCAATATATTATAAACAAATTTCGGTTTTAATAAACTATTATTATTATTATTATTTTAATATTTTTATGGTTGAATGCTGAAATTTCATGCATTTATTTTTATATTCAAACATAAAATTATTTTTCAAAAAATACCTTATTAATAATGTAATGCAATTAATAATGTAATGCAGAAATTTGTAATAATGTAAAATCGGGATGAAAATTAAAAAAATTAAATAACATACAGCATTTCGATTTTTTTCAAAAATTTTAAATTTTTCAATTTTATCTTTTATTTAAGTAGCTTTCAATAAATTTTAATGTACTTAATACATTTCAATCAGAGGCGAGGCGTGGTTAAGAAAGCTATGGAAGCGCCGAAGCGATGCTCTTCCAAAACCAGAGGAAGAATCAATTTAATTTTTCGACGAGAAGACGTTACTTTACTATTATTATTATTTTTTTATTTTTTATTTATTTTTTATTTTTTTTTTAAATCTTAAATAAGGAAAGCGCTGCTTCCATCGCTTCCATGGACGCTTCGCCACTGATTTCAATGCATAAGTATGCAAGCATTCATAACTCTAAGACAGTAATTAAAAAACTCGATTTTCAGTGTAACTTTGGTCATTTTAGAAATAGTAATAGAGGCTAAAAGGCACGCTGAAGTTTTGGGCTTATCCAGGCAACGAGAAAGAGTAAAAAATCCTAATAATTATAAAAGTGCAGATTTGTGGTGAATCTAAAAATAGAGCAATAATTTACTGATAATATATATATATATATATATATATATATAATTTTTTTTTTTTTGCTTAGTTTGAATAGAAACTTCCATTAATAGTTATAAGACTGAAATGATAATGAGAGTCTTTAAAATAAAAGCTATGGAGTAAGGCGCTTAACTATTTCAAGGATATCCAGATGGAACTAACGAAAATATGTTTTAACGCTTAAAAAAGGAAAAAAGTATACATTTATTTATTTTTTCATAGGCTGCAGTAATGATACTTTGATTATATATAAAGTTTTAGAAAAAGAAACTTTTGCAGTAAAATACTTTTCGTTAATGCTTTTTATTAAAATTATTATTATTGCAATTATCATCTTTACTATTTTCGTAAAACGTTTGGAATACGTTTACAGTGAAATTTACATTTTATTCCAAAACATAAATTTCATAAGGAGTAAAAAAAAAAAGACAATCCAAAAAGAAACGTTTCTTATTTCCAAGTTATCTTATTAATAATTAAAGTCCAATTGCTGAAAATGACGTCATCGCTAAACCAATGTATTGGAACAAGGAAAGTAAAATTTTATCTATGGTTCCCATGCATGCGTTTCAATTGAATAAAATAATGAAAAAAGATAATTTAACGATTATTAAATGCATCACAACTACTACAATGTATTGAGATAAAGAAAATATTTTTTTTTTCTATGTTGAGCATGGTTTTGGAAGATTCACCATTGATTAAAATAATATATTAAACATATAATTTACAAATATTTATATTAAAAACGTATTTCAATACAGAGTATAATATTTGTAATCATCGCAGAAAACGAAATTTGATTAACTAGAATTTATTCATCCATAAAACAAAACTTAGGTAACACAAAACGATTTATATTTTTGAAATAAATTATTTTCTTTACTATGCAGAATTTTTATACGTCAGGGAAAAATAATAATAATAATAAATTAAATATGTAAAATTCAACTAAGTCACGAAAGATTAATAATATGAATACATGGACACTGGGTTATGAAATATGAATTAAAGGATTACGATAACATTTTTAATTTCTTGGAGACGTTTTGACTTCAAAACATATAAATATCATGGTATAAAACATGAATCCATTTGTTCTAAACATAATATAAACCAATGTTTAGTAATTTGAACTGGTAAAGTAGAAATATAAATTTGGCTGGTTGGTTGGTTGGTTGGGTTTTACGTCGCACTAGTGCAGCGCAGATGAGCAATTGGCGACGGTCTGGGACTCATCCCTAGAGATGGTCCGGAGACATGCCATCGCAATTTTGATCCTCCACGGAAGGGATGGCTCTCCCGCTTCGGTGACCCCCAGAGGTTTGATGGGAATGGAAATTAATTTTTGATGAGAGCATGGAGGACATTGCGGCCACGATAGATTTTACGTACACCAGCCACCATTACTGTACACGACGGTCTTTGGCCAGCTCGAGTACCGAACCCGTAATCTTCCAATTACGAAGCCGGCGCTCTACCGACTGGGCTACCGAGGCCCAATATAAATTTGGTCTGTAACAAAAGTGTACAGTCTGCAATACAGTCTGTAACAAAAGTGTCCGAACACTAGCAAAAATTCCTATATAAAAAAAAGTACACTTAATACAGTTTTGTCAAATAAATCCTTGTCGAATCCTGTTCTTAGTAAGTCTAAAAACAGGATTCGACAAGGATTTATTTAACAAAACTGTATTAAGCGTACTTTTTTTATATAGGAATTTTTGCTAGTGTTCGGAGACTTTTGTTACCGACTGTACATGTGTAGAAATCGAGTTCTAGGTGGCCGCAGAACGACTAGTTATAAATAATGTGATGATTAATAAAGAAAAGTTATATGTAGCATGAGGTAGAATTTATAATAGTAAGGGATCCATGTGCGAAACTTAATAACTTACATCGTGGCAGCGACGCACGTCTTATTGTTAGTAGACACCGACAGCCACAGCCTTAAATGCATGTAAGGATATCTACTGTGTTTCTGTTGCGATGGCTGCAATAAGGTCGGTATGCGCCCTTATTTTTTTCTCAGATGCTCCTTCTATAACATAACCCACGAGTGAAAAAAAAAAAAAAAGTCACATAGATGGAGATCCGGTCAATAAAGAGACCTGTTAATGCTTACTTTGTAAACATTTCTGTAATACAGTGCAATAACCAGGTTATATTACATATTCCTTTAAAATTGTTCTTATCGTCTGCAGGTATAAAATTCAGGCACGTTCTATTTCTGCTGTTAAAGTTTAGTGATTTCATCTGCACTGAACAGAGAAATATATGATTGTAATTTTGGAAAATTATTATTATTTATTTATTTTATTTATTTATTTATTTTTTTTTTTTTTACATCCTGTATAAGTAGTAATCTGTGTTAGTTATAAATTTAAACTTATGACGGTCATTAATGGCGGTAAAGTTTTTAGTAGCACAATCCAGATTCTTTGAAATATGTGAACTGAGCTCTAGAAGTAATATTGCCTAACCATCTAAACAGTAAAATTTCAATTACCTGAATGCATGATACTGACATATCGTCGCTACCATTTCAAACTATCAAATGAGCAAACATGCTTTTTTCATATTCGATATTTTGTGCTTGCTTTTAGAATGATACGTACAATGCACAGGAAAAATACACTTAGCCAGATACTTTTGTATATACAATACGCAAAATTAGGTTGTTTTTTTGCCTGCAGCTAATTTTGAGTTCACGATTGCAATAGGTTAAAAACTGTCTTAAAAACTAATCATTTTGGCATTCGATAGATTGATATGGTAGCGAAGATATGTGAAGCTATCCACAAATTAATCCTGAATCTTACAATTACAATAACAGTTGTAAGCCGAGCATTAAAAGCATGTTTTTCTCACAAAATAGCGTGAAAAAAATTTCTAACGAAACCCAGAATCTGCTGAGAAACTGTGATCAAAATCTTTCACAAACTAGTGTGTTGTGACTATCATAAAAATTTTTCTATCCTTCTTTTATATTAATTGCTCGAAAATTAAGTGAAACCAAAAAAGGATCGCACAACAATTCAACCTATCGGTGGATATGCACCCAAATTAAATTAGTACAGTTTCTCTTTTATAAAAATCCTCTCACGTATGAAATTCGGTTCACCTTCATACAATAGTAGTCGAAATACAATCTTGTAATAAATAGAGAAAATTGCTGCATAGCAGCTCCTTTCGGCCGATATGCATTCAAATTAAATCAGCATAGTTTTTTCTAAAACCATGTCAGATAACAAGTTGGTGCACTTGCATACTACAGAAGCTGAGATACAGCCGTTCCATAAATGGAGAAAAATACAACATAGTAGGTTGATATGCACCCACAATGAGTCAGCACACTTATAAATAACAGCCATATAACATATCAAATTTCGAGTTTTATACACTGTATAAGTTGAATTATTTCTTTCCATAAATAGGGAAATTTCAGCATACCAGCACCACTATCAACGTATATGCACTAAAAGACCATAAACACTAATTTATGTAAAGTTTCAACAAAATTCATGAAATTTTGTGCATTAGTTCTTGATGTAGAGCAGCCACAAAAAAAATTCATACGCACAAACAGATACATTGTAAAAAAAAAAAGTCAAATCGTGTTCATGACAACTTAAAATGTGTAAACCCGTCAAAAACTAAAACTCGAAGCTTTTTACGTATCCAATACTTTCTTTTTATGTGTATCGAAGAAAGTAATGAACTCACACATGCACACGAAAATGATCTAATCAAAATAGATTGAAACCATAATAGCTCACTTTTTCTAAAAACCCGCGATCATCCTCAAATATTTAATATATTACATGTAATAATAAAAAAGATATAACACTAGTTACCTTCAAGCACATTCACGTACATAATTAATGATTATCGTTTTGAATTCATAATTAGTTTTAAATAAGATTATGAATATTTCTATAAACTACTGAGAAAGAAAACAATGATTTTCTTTCTTTTATTTATTTATTTATTTATTTTTTCTTTTATGTTTAAAGAAGCCTCATTGTGCATGTTAAATTAATAGACCTCATCAATCAAAAATGTAAATATACGATCTAAAAATAATGCAGAGAGAAAATTCGAAAAGAATGGATAGCTCCTACAAAGTTATAGTGCACATCTGCATGAAAATAAGTTTAAAAAAAAAAAAAAAAAAAAAAAAAAAAACTTTTTTTTTTTTTTTTTTTTCAGGGAGGGAGGGGGGGGGAGGAAAAGGCATTCAATAATCCTAATTCGATTAATATAAGTTATTACTCTGCATTACAGATTAAATTTTTGAAAGGAATACTTTTGCATAACTCAAAGGCACAAATTTCCCAGTTGGCGTCGTTCTTCCTCATTTGGCGAAATATTCTGAAAGGAACAGTAGCACTTTTAAAAAGCTTGCAACTTTCATTTTTATTTCTCTCTCTTTCTTTTCTCCCCTTTATTTGTTTATCAACAAAAACCCCTGAGTAAAATTGGTTATTGTATAATGTACATTGAATAATGTATTTTGAAACAAAATTTTAGATTATTTTACTACAAAATATGTTAATTTGCACAATCCTATTTATTATTTCAAAATAAATTATTTCTTTTAAATTATCTTTCAGGTGCGTTCTAAGTCTAAGAAATTCTAATTGTAAGAAAAAGATAAAGATGACGTAAGAAAATTATTGAGCATGTTTATTACGCATTAGAATGTCTCATTTCTATTCACAAAATCTCTAATTCTCGATTTTCCCGAAACGGTCAAAGTCATTTCATTTCTGTAGTGTTTTTTCGTCTGATTGTGTACAAACTGGTAAAAATACTGACTGAGTAAAGCATGTCGCAATCCCAAATTAACGATTTAAAAATGTTTTACAAGCTATTAAAAAAAATTATTTAAAATAAATAACAATAATTCATAGAAAATATACACAAGTACTTTTATCTTTTTTTTTTTTTTTTTTTTTTTAATGCATATTTAAAAGCACACTTCTATAAAGTAGATTATTGTTAAAGCAGATTTACGATAATTGTAGAGGCTGAATAGGTAAATAAATAGGGTTAATATATGAAAGAGGGGAACTTATATAATACCTACGTATAAATACATAAATTGTAATCCATCTATTTAAATGTAGTGCGGTATGTACAGACTTAAACTAAAACTTAAATGCTTCATCCTCTGACAAACATTCCTGCACTTCAGTACATTTTATTTTATTTTCCTCGTTTATTTTTACTTTCTTCTATATATATATGAAATATGAAGAAAGTACTGTAATCGAAAATTTTCTTAAACTCTGATTTTCGATGGATTTACATGTTTTGAGATGACCTGAGCACAAGTTGATTGTTTTTAGAAAATGTCTGCCTATGTGTGTGTGTCTGTGTTTGTGTGTCTGTGTGTGTATCACAAATTTTGTGAACGCTGTATTTCACGAACTAATGAACGAAATTTAACCAAACTTGGAACAGTATGGACCTTGACCTAAACTAGTGCTGATCACATTTGAAGATCAATAGCTCAACAAATAGCGCTGTAATCTATTTTTGCTAAATTTTTAACATGGCAGTATAGGACAAAATTTCGTATGAATGTCCATAATGAGACTTATTTTTAACTCATCACTGTAAAATTAATATGAATTACTGAGTAGTAGTTAACTAGGAAAAAATTGCGTGAATGTAGAGGAGCTTCGCTCTCCCCCCTGGAGAAAAGTACCACACGGAAGGTGTAAAATTTCATTATGGGTATCTTTCGAAAGAACTCGTCAATACTTTTAAAACGAATGGTTGAAACATAGATCTGTGATAATTTAAAACAAGGTGATGGATTTTTTTCCTTTTTAATTAAAAAAAAAAAAATTATTATTTTACTTTCTTCTATGCTTATAAGGAAAAATTATTGGATTCATGCAAATTTTCGAACTCCGGTTTTCGACAAATTTATACGTTCTGTGATGTCCTAAACTCGATTTGACTATTTATAGAAAATGTCTGTCAATCTGTGTGTCTGTATCAAAATTTCTGTGAACGGTGTGTCTCACGAACCATTAAATGAAACTTAACTAAACTTGGTATTTAATTGTACCTTAAACACGAACTAGTGCTGATTGCAATTAGGAACCAATCGTTCAATAAGTGGCGCTGTCACCCTCCCCCCCCCCCTTTTTTTTAATAATTTTTAATATAGCAGTATGTGACAAAATTTCGTATGTGCGTACATAATGAGAGTGATTTTTAACGAATAATTATAAAATTAATATTAATTATTGATAATAGTACTAGTAAACCAAGAAAAATTTATGTAGAAGCATTTAGTATTATTCTTCTCTGAGATAAAAATCGTCTGCATTCACCATGGATAATAATTTTAATAAATAATAATGTAGTAAAATTTGTACTGCTTGAATTTGTATAAGATAATATAGAAGAAAATCTTGTAGTAGTCACAGCATGTCTTTTCTGCAATTATAGTTTTTTTCCTGCAATTTAAATTTAAGGTGGCCGTTAATTTGTGGGCTTATTTTACTGAACCAAGTTAAAATAGCAGCTTCTGTTAAAAGAAAAAGGAGAGGAAAGAAATAAAATTGAACAAACATAAAGAGAAAGAGAAGTAAAGGGAAAAAAAATTATTAAAGTACGGTAAGTGCACCAGTGATTGATACTTTTAGAGTAATCTCTGATGTTTTTAATGTTCTAGTCATCAGAAAATATTTTTATAAATCTTAAGTTAGTACATATGGTATGAAAGACATTCAGAACCACATATATGTTAAAGTAGATACATTTGATGACAATTATTTTTTTTTTTATGAATTTTTATTTGACACCCACTCAATGTTCCAGTAATTGACACTGCCAATTTTTCATTTTATCAGTAATTGGCCCCTTATGTTCCAGTGTTTGACACTGCCAATTTTTCATTTTATCAGTAATTGGCACCCTATGTTCCAGTATTTGACACTGCTAGTTATTCATTTTACCAGTTATTAGCACCCTGTGCTCCAGTGTTTGACATAGAATATTAAAATTCTTATATGTAAAATATATAATTTTATTATTTTTTCTATTTACTATTTTTTTTTTCGGGATAAATGTCAATTACTGGAGCATGCCAATCACTGGAGCACCTACCCTACACAAACATTTTGTTTTTTTATCTCCCACTGCACTACTATATTTCTTATATTATGTTATGTATATATATATGTATATATATATATATATATATATATATATATATATATTTATTTATTTATTTATTTATTTATTTAAAGCTATATTTTTCTGAATTGATAGTTCCTTTTTCAGTAGATGATCAGAAGTAAATTAAAGACTATCGTTTTAAGTAGAATATCAGCTCTTTTATGACATTTTTTTCCTTCCTGAACCCTCCGGAAAAGGCTGGTTCTAAATAGCTGTATACTTGAGCACGATAACTTGCGTGATCGCTCAATATCAAGGTCGTGCAGTCAGTTAATGTCTTACCTCCGTCGACTTACATGCTCAGGTAAAAAATTGGAAAAGGACCGCATACTTTTATAAAGGAATGAGCGTAAAAAATGAATCAAATGTATAAAGCATTACTTTCAATAACTTTTTGATTGATTGAAAAATTGATTTTAACATTGTAATTCCTGTATTTATGCTATAAAAGTTTATATTACGGAAGTTCATAGCCTTGATATTTCATTAAAATAAAATTTAAGTTCTGCGCATTTTCTCGTTTTTTTACTTTCTACTATACAGGGTGATCAGTTTAAAAGAGTACCCGTGGGTTTTTCTTATAAGCCTTACATCTGACGGATTTGGCGACTATTCTAGCATTGAAGCATGATTGTTTGAACCTTGTTTAAGTTTGTGAGACAATTTCTAGCACTGTTGAACTGTTACAATTTTATTTGTGAGGTAAAACAGAAATGGAGACGCACATTTTTTTTTTTAATCCTGTAATAATTTTATTTTTGAAAAACAAAATTGAATTATATGGTATTATAAAAAATTATATTTATTCAATAAGGATGAAAATTGGGGACTGCAGATGGCACTGCTGTGCAACAATATCTTCCTTTTACGGTAAGCCTATAGGTTCTCTGGTATATAAATGCTCCAAACTTTGTATGTCAGATAGATATCATAGTGAAACTTGTTACATATGTATGTGGACGCGGTGGTTTCCGAGTTAAATCCTGAGGAATTGAAAATTATTAGTTCAAATCCAGTCGAGGCAAGTTGCTTAAAAATGATTCGTTAAAATTTGCACTGCGTCTTTTTCCATTCTTTCGTTAATATTATTATGTTGTTAATTATTCAATTTCTTGAACGATCCCGGCGCCTCCACCAAACTATCATATTAAAATATTTCCATTTCTCCAAATACAAACTGAGAACAAATCAAAATACTTTTTAAGATTTGGATAATTGATATTACTTCGTTTTGATAGTTTAAAAAAATCTCTAGATAAGTACAGGGATATTTAAATAAGTACTTTGCAGCGAAAGCAAGTACTTTTGTTAAAAATTTTTTGGAGGAGGAAAGAAAAAAGAAACAGGCGGTTCTCTCTCTCATACATTATAAAACACTTCCTAACATTATTTACCTGTTAAATCTTTTAACATTCAATGCATTACCTTTGTAGATTCGAAGGCTAAAGAAAGCATATTATCTCTCTCTCTCTTTGTAAGGGCCCGTTTATATATACATAATAAACATTTTATTCAAAATTCTGAGCATATAAAAGAGCAAAATTTAAACAAAGTATTATAAATTTCCATTAAAGATTCTGGAAAATTCAGCCGGTGGGTTCTGGCTTTCTAAAACCCTTTAAAAAAGCGGTGGATACGATTTCTCAGAACTAATTTTTTCTTATTGAATTTTTACACACTTCTTTCAAAATGGAACTGCCTAGTGCTTGAACGAAGAATTAAAAAATAAACTGAAAATTTTTGGCAGAGTTGTATACAAAAACAATACATTTTACGGTACATTTTACACCCTGTGAAATTAGTTGTAATAAAAAAAGAGAAAAACCTTTGATCAAGCATTAGTCAATTCTATTTCGAAGAAGTGTGGGAAATTCCAATAAGGTCGGTGCATTAGCTTTTAAGAAATCGTGTCCACCGCTTTTTTCAAAGGTCTCCGGAAGTCAAGATCCACCGCCTGAATTTTCTAAATTTTTTTAATGAAAATTTTGTAATAATTACAGGATAAAAGAACTTTTCTATACCATGTTTTTAAATTTTCTGTTGAATTATGTAAACGCTACCGAAGGCAGCGGGGACCCGAAATAAATGGTTAAAAGTATTTAAAAAAATACATTGTCTCCGTGTTCTGAGCTATTCTGAAAGTTTCAAACGTCTAGCTAGTCGGAAAGTTATATGATTGTTGAATCATATAAACGCTACCGAAGGCAGCGGGGACCCGAAATAATTGGTCAAAAGTATTTTAAAAAGGCATTGTTATCGTGTTTTGAGCTATTCTAAAAGTTTCGAATGTCTAGCTAGTCGGAAAGTTAGTTAAATGAATTTTCTGTTGAAACATATAAACGCTACCGAAGGCAACGAAGACCCGAAACAATTGGCTAAAAGTATTAAAAAATGCATTTTCACCGTGTTCTGAGCTATTCTAAAGGTTTAAAATATCTAACTAGTCGGGAAGTTAGTTAAAAATCGGTTGCAAGATTTGTACTGGACAAACAAACAAGAATCAAAGTTAATAAAAACATGGTAAAATTTTTTTAAATGTTGCGCTTTTATGTGATCAAAATTTTGAATAAAAAATGTTATTTATTATACTTTATAAAAAAATCCAAAAAATATGATTTTTTTTTTTTTTTTTTTTTAACCTTGGAAACTCTTGTAACCCCTTAAAATACATTTTGTTTTTAGTTATGGAGGAAGAAATTTCACACAAACTATCTATATAGCTTCATTCATAAATAGAAAGGATAAAGTAAATTATTTTTGTTTATATCTGTATATTATACAAACACTAAAGAGTTTTACGAAAATTTGATGTTTCTTTTTTTTCTTTTTTTTTTTTTTTTTTTTTTATTACGAAGGAAGAAGTCTCTTGAAAAATACCTTTATAGCTGTACTTAAAAAGAAAATCAGCCTTGTATAGTATCTGCAAATGCATCATATATTGTACTAAAAGTTTAATATAATAAAACAAGGCATAATATAACCGAAAAGCACATTATATTAAATAAAGTATCTAAATATTTTTTTGTGAGACACTGTTAATCATTCGTTAATGTTAATAATGACATATTCTATAGAAAACATGTTTTTATGCATCCGAATAATCTACATTAATTTCGGTAAGTTCTTTACTCTATAAAATTATTAATAATTTTTCAAACAATTTCCTCTTTTCTCATGACCATAATGTATCCGAATTGTTTTGTGTACACAAAGAAGTAGTGCTATTTACACCATTTTCAATATGAAACAATGTATAGTGAACCCGAATTATATATAAGAATCTAAAGGCAGCATTGTAAAAATATTTACGGAAATGAGGGCGCGCACAATCATGTGTACGGACAGACAGACGAATCTAATGCAAGAACACTTTTCAATTTTATTAGAAAGTGCTAAAATAACGCCGGTTTTTAAATCGTTAGTTACCACAGGAAAATTTAAACTGAATTTCATCCAAAAAAATAGAATAAAAATTTTTTTAAATCATTATATTTTTCATTTTTTTTACTTTTATTTTATTTTATTTTAGCAAATATTTTAATTTAAATAACTAATTTCTGAAGGAAAGGAAATATCGAAGAATTAAATTATCTTTCTTATGCTAATCTATTCGGTATATAATAGAAATTATGTATATATATTTATTACTTTCCGAACACTATAGTGAGGAAAGTATTGTAATCATGTGAAAAATCCGAATTTGAGATTTTGATGTTTCTATACGTTTCGAGGTCCCCTGAGTCCGTTTCCACTATTTTTGCGATGATGTATGTATGTGTGTGTGTATGTGTGTATGTGTGTATGTATGTGTGTATGTCTGTGAGTGAACACGCTAGCGTCTGAACGCTTTGTTCGAATAAGCTGAAAGTTGGTACGTATATTGTAAATCACCATAGTACGAACCCTATAGATTTTGGTGAATCTAGCACTTATAGTTCTTTTACAGGGACACAAGGAAAAATTCTTTATCATTACGGCCTATGGGACCAAAATCTTAAAAGTGCGATAGCATCTAAACGCCTTATTCAATTGAGCAAAAAATTTATACACATATTATAGGACACAGATACTCAACCTGTATAGATTTTGGAGAATCTAGGACTTATAGTTTTCTTACAGGGACATAAAGAAAAATTCTTGATCATTATGGCCAATGGGGCCAAATTTTTAAAAGTGTGATAGCGTCTAAACGCCTTATTAATATAAACAAAAAAATTGTACACATGTTATAGGTCACAGTTGCACACACTGTATAGATTTTGGTGAATCTAGCACTTACAGTTTTTTTACAGGGACACAAAGAAAAAATCTTTATCATTATGGCCTATGGGACCAAATTTTTAAAAGTGCGATAGCATCTAAACGCCTTATTCAATTGAGCTGAAAATTTATATGAATATTATAAATCACTGTTGCACTAACTATAAGCATTTTGGTGAATCTAGCATTTATAGGTTTTTACAGGGACACAACGAAAAATTCTTTATCATTATGATCTATGGGCTCAAAGATCAGTAGCGTTAAATAAAACATCGTGTAATATATGGAGAAAAATACTCAAACACTCTATTATGGTGTTCTCCCTTTTGTGTGTTTAACAACTCCTCTTTCTTTACTTTATCTACAAAACTGTTAATTACTCAATGTTCGGAAAGTCGAGTGGAGTCACTCCAGATTTTTTTTATTTTTAAATTATGCTTACAAATGAGTTTTAGAAATATATATAGATAGATAGATAGATATAAATAAAAATTGAATATCTAGGAAATTTCTAGAAAATAGCTCATTAGGGCGTTCAAATATATTTCTTTATCACTTTAATACGAAAGATGAAAACTTTTATAGCTTCGAATTCTGGCACAAATTTTTAGGCCAGTTCATATTTTCTTTAATGCGTTGATAATCTATTAAAAAATAAAAATATAACTTTTTTTCAAATTTTTGAAGGAATAAGAAACAATTAAACAATAATAGGTACAAAATTTCTTATTCTTCAAATTGGATCACACATTTGCGAGCTCGATAGTGTTTTTTCTACAGTAAAATAAAATTGTCTGCGTGTATGTGAACATGTTTTGATCGCAATTTTGCATAGTAAGGGCTGACCTACATTTATAAAAAAAAATACAGTAGACTACCGATTATCTACGACATCGAAATACTACACGCGGCATTGAATAATATGTTTCCCTAGATATTTTGTTTTCAATTTTTATATTCTATAAAATATGATTTTATACCTAATTGTACAAATTATTATTTTGCAAATCCATTGTAATTTTTAGTAGCAAAAAATCCAAGAAAAATAGAAATCTCGGATGATCGAGAGTGAACTGTATTTCTACATTTTTATTTATTTTTGAAAATACCGTGTGAATCAATGTTCATGTTCATTGGTTTCGCATTCAAACCAAATTGTTAACATTTTTAAGCATATTTTTACTCAAGTATTTTTCAATATTTATTTTTACTTGTTTAACTCTTTTTTTTTTTTTTTTTTTTTTTTTTTTTACTTTTGTTATTTCTCTGTTCGTTATCGTTAGACAACATTATTACTCCGAAATATGACAGACGATGTATCAGAGGAAACCATATGCAGAAGACACTTTAATTTTCTTAGCAGGGACGAGTACACCTTTTTGATGCACTCGTGCCTATTTTTTACCCTTGATTGCGAGCTGATTCGAGTTGCTGAAATTTATAGCATTTACTTAAAAGTTATTAGCTAAATTAAATAATACTTAAATTTAATCACATTAACATACTGATGTTTCAAACCAAAATTTCCTCAAAAATTAAGAATGCTAATGTTTTCTTTTAACATATTTATGATCCGCGATGAAACCATTTTGGAAATTAGTGTAGAAATTTTCTAAAAAATATATAGAGAACTTTAAAGTATTAAACGATAAACTGTTGCGGGAGAAATATATTCAGAAATACATTAATTTGGAAATACTGACCGCAGGGTGTCTGCTGATCAAATAGGTCAATAATAATAAACAATTACACATAAAATAATAAAACAAAATAGCAAAAAATTTTAAGCTCTCAAGAAAAAAGAAGCACACGATAATAAATAGACGATTCAAGGATAACCTTACAACTCTAGTTTAAAACTGAAGTATACACAGAATATTTTTTAGAAAAAAAATTTATAAATCTAATTTTTTTTTATTATTATTTATTTATTTATTTATTAGAACACAAAATACAACACAATGCATATAATCTCCAAAGAAAATTCAGGTGAAGTGAATACGATGGTCTAAAGGAATAAGATATAATAGACAAAGATTTTATAAAAGTAATTGTATAAATGTACAAATATACCAGTGGTGTCTCGTGAATGACGTTTTAGGCCATCGCCATATGGATGACTAGAAATAGTCCGTTATCGTGAAAAACTCATTCATCTGATTGGCTGTTGAAAATAATTTGAATATGACAACATTTCAACAGTCAATCAGATAAATTAGCTTTTCATGATAACGGACTGTTTCTAGCCACCCGTATACAGATGGGCTGAAATGTCATTCACGAGACGCCACTGAAATATAAAAAACTGAAAGGAATTTAGACTAACACCTCTTCCATTGTTATTCTAATAGTGCTATTTTAAGCTACTCTTCTATCTATTGCTATTCTAATCATTTATCTACTCGAGTGTTTGGACGTCGAGAAAAAAAAAATATATACCACCGTCTTCATCTAGAGCGAATAAGTAGTCGTTTTCAGAATATCTAAATTAGAAATATAGATTTCCGAGCTATGCGTATATATGGTAAACAAATAATCTTAGTAGACGAAATGAACGAGAATTTCTAGTCTACATTTTTCTAGAGGGTGAAACAATATTATGAATATTATAAACCATTTGTATTGAGAGAAATTCTTCCTTGATTTCCTAGAATCGGGTCATAAAACAAAATTATAGTTACTAAAACACGCCTCTTGTACTTTTTTTTTTTTTTTTTTTTTTTTTTTTTCAGTGTAGAAAAGCTTTGAAACTTGAATTTTTAGAAGTATTAATTTCTCACCAAGTACGTTCCCCAAGCACCCCGCCCACCTTGAAAAGGCGATCTCAGTGGCTTTAAGAATGTACACAATCCTCGCCAACAATAACAGCTCATGATATCCTATAGGAAAATTTGTTTAAAGAAGTTTTTTATTTAATGGTTTTCAAATTTAATGGTTCTGATTTTTTTGAATGTGAAAAATGGAAATATATATATATATATATATATATATATATGCATTAGGTAATGAGTATGTCTATAAATAAATTTCCCCACACTGAGAAAAAAAAATATATACCGCTTTCATCTAGAACGAATAAGTAGCCATTTTCTAAATTCCTAAACTAAAAATATAGATTTCTGAACTACACGCATAAGGTAAACAAATAATCTAGATAGACGGAATAATCGAGAATTTCTAGTCCACACTTTTCTAGATAGTGAAAACAATATTATGAATGTTATGAATCCTTTGTATTGCGAGAAATTCTCGTTGATTTCCTAGAATTGGGTTATAAAACAAAATTATAGTTACTAGAACTCGTTTCTTATGTTCCCATTTATTTACAGATATTTTTTAATGAGATTGACCGCCATAATATAGAAATACGGTCTGGAATTTAAATAGGGGCTTTTAGAACTCGCTATCAAAGGTCAACTAGAATTTAAAAGGATGACATGGAATTATTTTTACTAGAGCCACAATTTAGATTCTAGATGTTAGTCACAGAATTTTTTCTCAGTGCATACAATTACATGGACTGTGGTTGTTGGCGAGAGTAGGTACTGTACGATCTTAAACACGGGAGATTGCCTGTAAATGTTGTTTTCCCCTGTTCAGCCTATGCTTGCGTGAAAGCTAGATATTTTTCCGTATCGCCCGAATCCTTTTTTAGAGAAAATCTAAAAAAGAAATAATCATAAGATGAAAAACTTTTCATAAACCATGTTTTTAAATTTTTTTTTGAATCATAGCTATGGAATTAACTACATTAGCACTTTATCAATGCGTATGAAATCTTTAAACCGATAGTGACGTCAATTTTTGCGAGATACATAATTTGACTTTTTACAATTGTTTAACGCTCACGTTTAATTAAATTATTTACTTAATCACGTTTATTTATTTTTATGTCGAAAAAAAATGAACTCGTATTTTTTTTTTTTTTTTTTTTTTTTGCAACAATTAAATTATAGCTAATATTTTAATGGCTATTTATAAGGTATTAGGATGTTATTATTTTCATATTTTAATTAATTATAAGAAAACTATTCGAAAATTCGAAAATCGGACTTCGAAGTATTGTGTTGTCATCGGGTCGTGAGCTATTGTGAAAGTTTCAAATGTCTAGCTAGTAGGGAAGTTAGTTAAAATTCGATTTCAAGATTTGTACCGGACAAACAAACAAACATACAAACAAATAAACAAGAATAGAAGTTAATAAAAACATGGTAAAAAATGCAAAATCATAATAGGGGCTTGATATGGATGAAAATCTATCAAATTTTACGGGAACTTGATTTTTTTCTTTTTTTTTTTCTTTTTTTACGAAATTTATATACTGGCATGACAGTTATGATTGCCGATGAAATTACAGAACTCTGTATTTTTCTCACATTGTTAAGGAGGAAAAAATACTTATATTTATGATGCCGTGTTGCCTTTAAAAAGTGACTGATATAGATCATCATGTAAAATGCACAAAACTAAACATACACCAAAATCTCACTCGCAAAATTTTGTATTAAATTCCATTTAAACATAAAGTTTCATGCATAAATTCCTGAGTTACAGTGTTAACAACATCTCTTTAACTAACAAAATAACAAACATTTCCTAAAACCAATCGAATAAAGTTTGGGACCTCCAAAAATCACGAATACAAAACTTTCTCAGATATCGATGGTACCTCTCAAAACGACAATAACTCAAAATTTTAAGTTTTGATAATTTGGTATTTTAAAGACTCTGAGATTTGCGTTTGTCATTGTGACATTATGTGACAAGATGTTGATTATTATTCCTAAACAAATAGTAATCGTGCTCTGTGGTACCAAAAACGCTGTTTTCGTAATATTTATGGTGCAAGTAATAGTTTTAGTACATTATTTGGAGAATATTTATCAAATGAAGTGCATTCATCGACTAGAATATGACTGTTTATTTACAAATAACTTACTACATAAAAAAAAACTGTTAACGGTTCCATAACACTATATATAGCTTAGTGGTTGCAAAAGGAAGTCTTGCATCTTCATCAGATTATTTTTTTAATAGTTAATTTGTTTTTAATTAACGCCCTTCAGAGGTCAGGTGGTTCGCGACCCCTGAAAATTCTAACTGTAACAAATTTCACTCCATAGAAGCCACAGCGCCTTCTGTACATTGTGTTGCTTTAAACAATTTTGATCGTGGAGAAGACTCTCTGATTGTTTTATCCCGTGAAAATCCTGACAATGGACGGTGCCTACACCTCCCCTCTCCCATTGGCAGGTATTACCAACTTTTTTGCGTCCCGTGAAAAATCTGTACATGCAAACTCCTGCTTGCTGACAGCCTCAACAGGAGCATTAAATAACGATCCAGCTAAAAAAACTGCAGAAAAATTTGCAGATAATCTGAAGGTAATTGGAACAAAAATCATAAAATATGCGTATTAACTGCAGTTTGAAAGCAAAAAATTTGCAGATTTTTCAATTTTTTTTCCTTAAAATTTTTATTGTTCCGAATACCTTCAGATTATCTGCAGTTTTGTGTAGCTTTTTTTTTTCCTGTATATATTTTTTTAGCCCGTTATTACTTTACTTAATATCTAATATAAAAATATTAGTAAAAATAAATTATTTGTGCTAAAGATTCAGTTCTATATATTGTTTAAAATTTAATGAGCAAAAACAATATATATATATATATATATATATATGATATATATATGACTTTTTTAAAATTATTATTATGATTATTCAAATACAGCAATTTTACGAAATGTTCATTCATATATTTAAATATGTATTTCTTCTTAACCATCACGTCATTTTCCAGAGATTTCAGAGGGGGAAAAAAAACACACTTTGAAAATCGGGTTTTGTACAAGATCAGATTTTGTGTACAAATTTTTGTAGATTTAGGTTAGCCTTTATATGCCAAAACGTGGCGAGAAGTACACGCGCATACACACAAGCAATTTTATTATTAGTAGAGTTTATCAATACCACGTAGAATTAACGTCATTATGCGTAGTGTAAGCACAATCTTAGATTTTGCTCTTTTGTACTGGTAAAATATTAAATCACCTCTTTCACACAATGTATCTAACTCCTCGGAAAAAAAAAAAAAATTAAGCTACTATTCTTTTAAACTGAGCTGTCGATAATAATGTAAAAAAAAAAAAAAAGTTATAAACAAAAAAAAAAAAAATTGCTTAGGTGTAAAATTTTATTTATGCACCAATGCGGCTAAGATAAAAAGAAAAAAATTAGATACTTTAAAAAAAAGTTTTTTTTTTTTTTTTCATTTTATCTAAGCACACATATGCTTCAAAGAAAGCTTGGAGGGGGAGGAAGGAGGCCTTTTCTTTCTTTCTTATGTGAATTTTAGAGGCTAAATATTTGATTTCTTATTATTTTTTTTTTCCTTAAAATGAGAATGCACGCTACCAGATAAAAATATTCATCACTATTTAAGGGGGTTGGGGGTTGGGGGGATTCCTCTAGACAGTGGTGTGCAGCATTTTTTTTTTTTTTTTTTTTTTTTTTCTAGAGCTTTATGTTTTGTAACTCAACATTAAAAATAAATAAATAAATAAATGAAATAAAAATCATGCACAATGCGTTGATTATAAAGCACTCCATGACATTACAAATGTAGTGTTACATTCGAATGACTTTTAGCATCCTTATATAGAAAAATATAAGTAAGTGTTTCTTTAAGCATTTAGATAGGCTCGGAACTAAGCAAATCTACCTCTTTAAAATTTTTATGGTATTTACGTATTTAGTTTTATTTCATTTATTTATTTTAGTTTCTTGTGTGAAGAATAAGTAAGGCTGTCATAGATAAAATAAAAAGCATTAGTATTTCTGTTGTAACACTCGAAACTAAAGTCACAGCCACAACAATGTAATCAAATAAAGATAGTAAAATCTTATCCAAGGTTCTCATACGTTTATTTCTAGGGAATAAAATGATGAAATAATAATAATAATTTAACAGAAAAAAATGCATCGCAATTGCAACATTGTATCGAGAAAAAGAAAAGAAAATTTTATTCATGATTTGCAAGGTTTCGAGAGATTCGCTCAGTGATTTAAATAATAAATTAAAAATTAAACACACCAAATTCATTAGCTCATTTACAGAGAAAAATCTTATTTTAAAATTATTTTGAGCATAGTACATATATATTTGTAAATAATATAGTGCTTGCATATGCAAATAACAAAGCTTGAATAACTAGATAATTTTCTAGGGGAGACTGGGAATGAATGGGACGCAGGGTGAATGGGACAGTAGCAAACTTTTTATGTTTTGCATGCTTCAGAAACTTGACAATTTTTCTGATATATGGCAGTACTGAGGTCATTCATCAAGCGTAGTTTCAGAGTTGTGCTATCTATAGAAGGGCAGAAAAAAATTTTAAAGTGTCTTTTTCTGCTGCCAGAGTAACTTTTACTGATTCAATTAGGTACTAATTAAGACATTAACTATTTTCTTAAAGTTAATATAACTCTTATATGAGGAAAAGGCATAATCTTTTACTGTGTTTATGATATTCAAGAAGAATATTGACAATTGTTCATTAAAAATATTTCATGTTTTATATGATCATGTGGTGGAAAGGATGAATGGGACAGTTTGAATGGGGATGAATGGGACATTCCTCACTATGTGCTAATTTAAAATTGTACACAAGAATTGTATTAAAACAAATCGTAAATAGATTTTCAATATTTTTATAACCTGCAGTTCAGTAGTTATAACATGGAATTATAAAAATAGCATGGATTTAGAGAAAAATAGATTGAAATTAATTGTCCCGATTTTTGTTTATAATAATTATGATTAAAAAAATTATAAGTTAAAATATTCAATGCAACTTAAATCAATAAAAAATAAAATAAAAAATAAAATAAATAAACTAATAATTTGATTAAAAATCACAATTTCAATCAAGCTGTAATTAAATAAATCCTGGTGATTATTAATGTAATACAGAATAGAATGCTTATTTTTCCGTATCAGTCGGAAACAAAAATTTATCTGAATAATTTGAACTCTATTATAATGATTTATATCTTTCTAGTGTCTTATTTGTTTATTTATATTTAGATTAAATCTTATTAGATTAAATTACGAAAGCTTAGAGCACAAGGAACTGTGCGAACCAAAGGACTTTTCCCTTTTGGTGTTAATCTGAGTCAATACATCAGTTTATGTTAATTCCAGTAACTTCATAGTGTGTAATAAAATCACATAAACCAATTTAACTTTAAAAATGTATTTACTTTTCATTTTCTTTTCTTTACTTTGTTAACTTCAGTCCTATTCCATTCATACCCAGATGTGGGGATGAATGGGACAATGCACATGCATGTAAAAAAAATTTATTATCAATTAAAAATGATAACTTTTTATTACAGTTAGTATATTTGTATCTGATTACTGAAATGTGCTTATGAGCAATGTTACAAAATTTTGAATTATATGGTGAACGTTATTAATAAAAACATGAAAAATGTCCCATTCATCCCCGTTCTCCCCTATAATTTATTCATCCACAAAACAAAGCTTAAATATAACAAAATTTCTTTTTTAGATTTTTTTTTTTTTTTTTTTTTTTTATGCGAACTTTTCATACGTCACAGAAAAATAATAAATTAAATGTGTAGAATTTAGCTACGTCACAAATTCACATATTTTTATTTTAAAAAAATCTGTTTTAAGATCGACGATGTTTGTGAAGGGTTTTGAGATGAAATTTTCTTATATATTATATATATATATATGTAGAAAATGTTATTTATTTCCATTGTCAATCAATGGAAATTGAGATTTTGTGTTAGCCTGTTTTTGTGTTAAATAGTTGCATATTTCGGCAGTCGGTAGCAGAAATATAGGGGGGTTTTGTGACCAATTGACAAATAATACGCAATAATTTTGAAATCGGCTACCAAAATGCAGAACTATTTTGATACTGATATTATATTTGCGTGTGTATATTTAATCGCTGCTAATTATTACGCCTGAGTCTTTTTTGCCGACAGTTGATAAAATAGGCATATATATTATCACTAAGCGATGAAATTCTTGCTTTTTTCGAAGCTGATTCTCGAAGTATTATACGCTAGAGTTACTTTGGCCCAGCAGTTGAAAAAAAGATATATATATATATATATATATATATATACGAGGGTGAATCAAATATAAACGAGACTTATTTTTTAAAATATTTATTTTGATTTTAAACGCACAAACAATCATAGTTTATTTTTCTACATAATCTCCTGATTTAGAAACACATTTTTCCCAGCGTATAGGTAATTTTTTAATTCCTTCCAGGTAAAAAGAGTCAGGTCGTGTTTGTAGCCAATTGCGCACATATGCTTCAACTTCATTATCGCTGTGGAATTTTTGCCCTCCCAAAGCTTCCTTGAGAGGACCAAAGACATGGAAGTCGCAGGGAGACAGGTCTGGACTGTATGGAGGGTGTTCCAGTGTCTCCCAACCCAGTTGCTCCAATTTTTGTACGGTCAGGGCTGCTGTATGGGGGCGAGCATTGTCATGGAGGAGAATCACTTTTCTCATCGGAAGGTCTCGTCTTTTGCGGCGATATGCAAGTCTGACGCCTATCACCTTCAACAAGTTGACGAACACTGTCGATGTTGCCCGCTGTAATGCTGGTGCGGGGTCTGCGGTCATGGCTCTCATTTTCAACACGTTCACGGCCCTCCACGAACTGTTTATGCCAAGCAAACACTCTAGCTCGCGACAGCGTCTCTTCCCCGAACTGTGCAGTCAATCTTCTCAAGATTTCGGCCGGTTTTACACCTTCTGCAGCTAAAAACTTGATAACAATACGTTGCGCAATAGAGGGAGGTACCTCCTGCTCGGACATCGTAACGATGGACACTGAGCGAGTCTATGATGATGAGTCACGTGCTTCCCCCACTCCTGACAAACCAACCTAACAGCCAATAACAGCGGAACGTTCTTCCATCACTATTGCGCGCGCAGGTCCAAAAGTCTCGTTTATATTTGATTCACCCTCGTATATGTATATACAGTGGAACCTGTAAAAGTGACCACCTGGGTAAAGTGACCACCTGACTAAAGTGACCATTTTTTTTTTCAGTTGCCAAAAGTATTGAAGGGGAAATTAAAAAAAAAATAGAAGAGACTTTAATTAAAAGAGATTATATGCTATTGTAAATTTATATGTTATTGTACTGACTGCACAAGAAATAGTGTAAAGGCTGTATAACAAAACAAGTTTTTTAACTATGATAACTTTTTGCCTTACAATCTGTACTAGAGAAGTAAAAATTAAAATAAATGGAAAAATAGTATTAGTAAATATATGATAAAATAATGTCGCATTGAGATTTTTTCTATTTATTTAGTTAAAAATATATTTTTTTATATTTTACAGAACATAGTGTAAAACTTATGTTTTTGGGGCTGGTTTCACTCAAGCTTACATTGCGGCAAAATAGCTCCCCCGATAGCTACAATCTTTACACATGACTTACGAATAAGCTATAATATCGAAACAATTATATTTTTATTGTTCAAATGATTTTTATGGCTGTATACAGCACTACTATCCTTTTATTTTTTAATGAAGACTCGGATAATGATGAAGACACTGTTAACAAATGTACGACTGTTAATAAATCAAAGGAAAATGATTTTAAAGAAGGCGATCATGTGACTGTTTAATAGTGAAAAATTCCTCTGAAGAAGAGCAAGGTCCAACTGATTGTTTGACTACGACAACAAAAAAAAAAATTAAACCTCCGAGGTTGCTTAATAAAAGAAATTTTCGGGGATTTTTTTTTAAAGTATTTCAGTATTATAACATTTAATTCAATGTTTTTTTTTTTTTTTTTTTTGGTCTGTTTTTTTTTTCTTTTAAGCAAGTAAAAGTTTTTGGTAAAATTAAATTTTTTAAGAGTTCAGTTTGTAAATATTCGTTTATCACAAAATTATAGCCAATTTTTCGATTATTCAGATATTTTAGCTCTGTTTCAACCCTTTTGTTAAAGTAGCCCTATATGAAGAGGTACAGTGGCCAAATTTAAGAATCACGATGTAATTTCAGTAACAAAAATGACTGGATCAAAATAGCCCCTAGTAGAAGTTACTTTAACCTAACATTTTGAAAAGCTCTCCTTTCTTATAATGTCCTTTAAAACTTTGTGACAACTAATAATCTGATATGTTATTACTAATATGTCGTATTTTATTGGCCTAAACTTCATAAAAGTTGCGAAAATTTTTAACAAAGTAGCCCCCGGTCTACTGTACGTGATTATTTTGTCACAAATCAACAATATGCTGATTTTATTTATTTATTTAATGTTGAATAGCCGAAATGTACAGTATTTTTAGACCTATTTCTGAAATGCGGCATCATTTCGTTGCAGCTTCATATAATTTACATGTACAATTGCTGTCATGTTCTCGCTTTACGCAGTCAAATAATAAAATTCAGAAAAAAAAATGGTGTGATATTATTTTTTTAAGTCACTACTTTATTTTATTTAGTTGTAACGTGACAAGTGACGAACAGATTTCTTCACGCCTATTTTATGAAGCCTGTAAATTAATTATAAACGCTAAATAAATCATTTCTCACACAATTTAAAGTTTAATAAATTAACAATTTCATACGATCTCAGTAAAATGCCCTGAAACACTAATGTTGAAAGGTGATGAGAAAAAACCTTGTAAACAAACACCATAAACGGCAAAAACTGAAGGCAGTTGTTACGTTTCGAAATAACAGTACAATCCTTCACCCCTCCCGCCTAAAAAAAGGCATTATAGCATAAGTTTAATAATTTACATAATAATCGCATCTAATTATCATTTTATTTAACACATTATTTTCATATATCGCAGCGTAGACATTTAGTCCTCATTAACTGATTTAAATAATAAACCATCAATAATATGTAGTTTTAATGATTATTGCCTATAAACCATAACACAAGGTCCATAATTAAACTGACAGTGCTCACAGTGTTCTGTAGCGCAATTTAAAGGCAAGAATAGCGCTAAATTTTGTAGGAAGATAAAACTAAGTGGAAACAAAGAATTCCACGAACACGAAAAATAGTTCTAAAAATCCCCATAAGGGGAATATGTGGCGCTGTATTATAAAAAGAAAGTTTTAAAATTGGAAAAGTGGGGACAAATTAGCGACAAATTTTAAATTTCAAAATAAGAAATGGGAACAAATGCAGTACTTAAAAAAGTGCACAATCATCAATTTTAAATTATAAATTGCAACAAAAGCTTTTCTTGGAAAACCTATATTCCTCTAACGGTGATTTTTGGAGCTTTTTAGTATTTATTTTATTTTATTTTACTTTTATTTTTATTTTATTTATTTATTTATTTCGCGTAATTCTTTGTCTATGTTTTTTTTTTTTTTTTTTTTTTTTTTTTTTATGTTCGTACAAAATGGCGCTATTCTCGCAATTAAAGAACACTGTGTGAACTGTCAGTTTAATTATAGCCACCTTCTGTATTAGATTCATTTTGTGTGACCCTATAAACAAATCAGAAACGTTAACTGCACGTTTTCAGCAAGAAAAACGCAATGAATCTCAAATAACAAGTTCTTTTATGACTAAAAAATTAATGAAAATACATTTGGATGTGTACTAAACAACATATAAAAAATTAGAATTAATTATCTTAAAGAAAAAAAAATATATATTTAATATCCTCTGTCAATCAAGAAAAATTAAAGATAATGATTTTCCGCTTAAAGAAGTTGCAAATGGACAAAAGAAAAAAAGAATAAATAAACAAAAATAATCTTAAAATTGCACTTTTTTTTTTTCAAAAAAAAAAAAAAAAAAAAAAAAAAAAATCATGACAGACACAAAAATCACGTGAAAAAGAAAAAAAAGAAGAAGAAGGAGCTTATGTAGGAGAATGGATTAAATTTAAATTGCCAATATTAAAAAGCAGCATAACAGAATGAAGAAAAAATAGCAAAAAATAAATAAATAAATAAATACATAAATATTCTACAAAGAAAATCAAATGTAACTAATTATGATATCGATTAACTCTTCAGGGTTTTATTTTCATGACTGCAATATTTCCCCATTTTCAAACACTTTTGGCATTTCTTATTTTGAAAACTGTCTTTCAAGAAAGCGTTAATTAGTTTTAATAAGGTGTTAGTTTTACAAGAAAAATATTTTTCTCTCTAAAAGAATGATTAAATTTCGTGATTAAAAACGATTCTCGCGGGCATATTCTAAAAATGGGATAAGTTAAGTGCTACGTTACCCGAAAAGGATTCATTTGTATAGTTAAGCGTTATTCTCAGTGTATCGTTAACGCAAAAGCGTAAAAAAGAAATATTGATACTACGTAAGTTTACAGCTCTACGTCGCAAACGGCTGATTGATACACTGGTTCTCATAGTTATAAGGACACCCGTTTTTCTAATATTAACTAAACACTGAACACTATTATTTAAACAAATATATTTTTTATTAATCTGAATTTCATTAATAGACCATATTTAAAAAGTTTTATCGTTTTTCTACCTTAAAAAACTTTAAATACGGTCAAAAAGATGATTGTTCAGGTGTTCACAATTATAAGGACAGCACGAATCTTAGTAATATTTTTTTTTTTTCAGTTACTCTTTAATTAATATTTTATGGGGTTTCTTTTTAGGGTGAAACAGTCAGACATTCTCTCTGGTATATATATATATAATTTTTTTTTTTTTTTTTTAATATTCACTTTCAATACCATTTCATACAGCATAGATGATATTCTGAATACATTTAAACTATTTAAAATTACTTTCCACTTGCATGCACTTTTCTAATATCATAAGTTAAGGTTTTTTTCAACTTTTAGGCCACGGGAAAGGCAATAATACAGAAGTTTCTTTCTTCAAACTATTTTCTATTGCTCTAGAAAAGTAGAGCAAAAATGCAAGTCTTGTTGAAAAAAAAAAAAATTATTGTTCATTTATGTGTCTCTGTATATGAGCTATAAATACCACATACATCAAAAATTATACCGCTTTTCCCAAGTAAGTCGTAAATATTTGTACTAAATTTCAGTTGAATCGAATAATTTTTGTAAACACTCTCGCGGAATAGACATGTGGACACATTTTTTTACAGACATCTTTTTTTTTTTTTTTTTTTTTTTTTTGTTATTGTTGTTGTTGTTAATCACAATAGTGATGTTTCTCTAATGTTTCTAGAATTATGGTAATGACACCATTTTCGTAAATAAATTCTTATTCAGCGAAGAAAAATTTAAATTTTCTACAAAATAAAAAATTTCTTCTTCTTTTACGAAAAGTTTTTGCACTGAATAAGTCCAATCTTTTTCCCTCGGTACTTTAAAAGTAAAAAAAACTTTGGAAAAAAATAAACTTGTTTTTTTCAGATGGTCAATTTTATACTAACTTTTAAAGGAGAAAAAGTGGAGAGCTTCTGCTACATTTTAAAACAAAAAGAGGAGAAATTTGGATATTTTTTACGCTATAATGTAACAGTCGCTCGTAGATCGATTAAAATGTGTTTTTGCGGATTGAATTATGTATAATTTCTCCCATACGAGAAAAGAAAAAAAAAAAAAAAAAAAAAAAAAAACTAAGAATTGAAGACCTAGCGATGATATTCAGGCGGTAAAAAATGTATTTTTACCCAAGGGCAACTCTGGAAGTGCTGAGTAGAATATAAAATTGTTCCACTAAAAGAATAGGGGCATCGAGAAGTTTGTAACTAGGGAAAATATCAAAGTAGTAATAAAGAAAATATTTTAAAAGGAATAGATATAAAAAGGTTAAGAAATTCGTAAAGATCATGGTTTAGGGAGAAAAGTTATGTAAAAAAAAGTTTAAAATATTGGTAGGAGTTTAAAAATTTAAGTTAGGAAGTAGTGAGACAAAAAATGCAAGAATTAGATATCAATATGAAGAATAAAATTTAAAAAAAAAAAAAAAAAAAAAACTGAAATTCTGTCCTAAACAGAATTTAGTTAAAGACGAGAGGTTAATTGTAATTGTATCCTTATAATTTTTAATTGTATCTTTCTGGGAATTCCTGTTTAATCTAATGTGGTCTACAGAAAATGGTGACGATGCTTTTTTTCCCTGTCTAAAAAATAGTTTCTTCGTCCTAGTAAATGTGCCTTTTACAAATTTTAATTTAGTATCAAAAGCTTCCTATTTTCATAAAAATGCTTTGAAATTTTTCCAAAAGCCAGACAAAAAAATCCAAAACCTTTTTTGGCACATATTTAAATTAATTCTATAGGGCTACAAAATTGGTATGCATTCAGTGGTTGATTTTCCCTAAGTTTGTGTCAAATAACATTTTTTTTTTTCAACTTTTGATTCTATAAAATTTAATAAGATAGTTATCTTTTCATTTAAATATATTCAAAAACTTTTTTTTTTAAAAAAATTAGTTCTTTATCTTAAAAAATAGGAAGCTGCATCCCTTAGCAACGGTTTCTATATTAATTTTTTTAAATTGCTTTCGTATTTTATTTTTTTATTTTATTTTATTTTATTTGTAATATTTTTAACACTTTCAAACAAAGTTGAAAAGTTTTTATAACTTCGGTTTGTCTGCCTCTCCATATGTATGTTCACGTTTCAATTCCAGTAATTATTCATGCAGTTCCTTGAAACCAATATATATCATTTAAGTTCACGATGGGATATTCCTTATTGAAAATGGTGTAAATATGACCACTAATCTTTGTATTGAACACCCAAAAGAGTTTTAATATGTTGAGTTCTATGAGGGGCAAAACATATTTTAATACCTTTGTACTGCAAAAAAACAATGAAATTGACATTTATTATTCATATGCACAAAAACATGTTTTCTACAGAATGTGGTATAATCAGCATTAATACTTAAAAGCAGAGTTGAAGTTTAGGACGTCCGAAACTGGTTTTGGATAAGACAGGTGGTTTTTACCGTCCAAAAGTGTCTTAAACTGTCTAAAACTTAAAATTATGAGAAATTCCACTTTATAACCCTTAATGTTTAGTACAATTATAGTTAGTAATTAAAGACATTTTACACTAAAAATTTGATTATTTTTTTAAATATTTTTAATATATGAAAAGAAATTAAAAATTTAACAATAGCTATATGAAATAAAAATCTCAATATCTTAATTTTTTTTTAAATAAAAAGTGTGCAATAATAATCCATTATTTTAAAAAGAATTCTGTTTAAAAATTGTTTTATTAAAACTTTTTCCTTAAAAAATATATCTAAATTAAAAGATACCTAAAATAAACATAAATTAAAATATAAAATTATAATTAGGCAACGAAGTCTATTCATTTTAATGATGGCAGATATGTTAAAAATAGTAAAATATGTACTTAAGAAATTTAAAAATTCTACATATATATGGCCTTCTTCGATGGAGAGGCGGGTGGGTGGGGGGATTTATATTCATATATATATACAATATTATATATTTAATTTTTTTTTTAAACATATTTCGTAGAAAGTATAGTAATTAAAGATATTTTAAAGCAAACACAATATTCATATTGCTTATGTGTGTGTGTGTAAATATTGCAAATGAAATATCAATATTTGAGACAGTCATGTAATTTTTTTTTCATTAAAGCTTCAGTATTTTTTTTTTTTTTTTTTTTTTTTTTAACTTTTGTATATTATAATTGTTTCCTCACTACATATATTATCAAAATTAAAACAATAGCAAATGCTTGAAAAAGTTACAAAATAACAATTAATAATTACCAATTATATACGTGTGTGCACACATAATTATATTCATTATTTTGTAAGTTCTTTTAATATTGGCATCATTTTAATAAAATATAATTCTATTAATATCTACAGTTTTGGACACTAAGGTTTTGGACAGGACAGTAAAAACCATGGTTTATGCCTTGTTTTTTACCATAGTGTCCGAAATCTTGCCAACCCTGCTTAAAAGGCCTCACAAAAACATTCGGACACATTACGGTTTATAATAGTAAATTGCTAAAATTCAATGAATCGTTGCTTTAACGTTTGTAACACGTTCCAACATTGTTTAAGAGTAATTATGACTTCGGTTAGTCTGTCTATTTGTTCATCCGTCTATCTACGCTATAATTTCCGTTAATGTATATAGAATGCCTTGAAATTAATAAATGTTATTTAGGTTCTCCATGATGTGGTGTCAATTATAAATAAAAAATAGTACATTTATGTACAGGGACGTATAAAATGTTTCCGATGTGTATTTCCTGTCTGTGAGAAGTATTTTTAACACTTACCAACAAAATTGAAGAGTGTTTATTACTTCGGTTTGTCTGTCTGTCCGTGCTCTAACTCTCGTAAATATTAATAGAATATATGTTATTCAAGTATGATTATATATTGGTCATGATATATGTTATAATATGACATACGCTATTCAAATTCATTACCGAATGTTTCCTATTAAAAAGAGAGTAAATGCCACTACTGGTTTGTGTAAAGGAACACCAGAAAATATTTCAAAGCATTGTATTCTATGGGAGATATTTCTATAAATCATACTAAAATAGATTTACTTTGCACAAACCTTAAAAAATTTAAAATATACTACTCCGATTCAAAAAATTAGAATAATGTAAAAAAGAATGAGTTTGATGTTGCTAACGCGTCAATTTGCATACTGCGTCCAGGAAAAAATATATTAAAAGTATCTAATTATCTTCAGAGCATTTATAAATATAACATAAATATTTATTTTTATCTGATATATTAATAATTAACTATTTAAAAAATATTAGAATAATTCAAAGAAATAGAATACCTCGATAGCATGGTTCAAAAAATTAGAATATTCAAATTTTTCTTATAAGTTGAGAGAACGCCTGCGGGATTAACATCTGTGGGACTATAAAATGTGCTCCGTTGAAAATGAAAAGTCGTTTGGCATTTGATTGTAGCGTAGTATTTGCTTAATATGGGACGAAAGAGCGATTTATCTGAGGCTGTGAAATATCGTATTGTGTACTTGCACGAAATAGGAAAAACACAACTTTTTATAGCAAAAGAAGTGAAATGCTCTCAAGCAAGTGTGAGTAGAGTTTTGAGAGAATATTCTAATAATAAGTGTTTTCAAAATAAACACTTTAAAAGTGGTCGAAAGCCAGTAACTTCAAGAAGAGATGAAAGGCAATTGAAAAAGATTGTGAAGAAACATCGTTTTCGGAGTGTGAGATATGTGCATAGAAAATGGAAAGAAATGGGTATAAATGTCTCCAAATCTACAACACTACGACGACTTCGCAAATTAGGTTTTAGATCACGTGTGCCTAAGATAAAGCCATTCTTATCATCTAAGCAAAGGGCTGCTAGAGTTAAATGGTGTAAACAAAGGCTATTTTGGGATCACGACGATTGGAAAAAGATACTTTTCAGCGATGAAAGTGTGTTTTGTGTGTCTCACGGAAATCAAGGTATACGTGTCTGGAAACTCAAACATGAAGCTTATAAGAAAGAATGTTTAAAACGTTCGTTTAAATTTGCGACCTCTGTTATGGTATGGGGCTGCATGACTGCTGAAGGCCCAGGCAGGTTGTGTATTGTTTCCACAACAGTCAATTCAGAAGTCTATCAAGAAATTCTTGAACATTTCATGATTCCTTCAGCTGAGGATTTATGTGATGATGATTTCTTGTTTCAGCAAGATTCAGCTTCTCCCCACACTTCCAAATCAACAACTAAATGGCTCAAAGAGAAGGACATACCTGTACTCCCTTGGCCTGCAAACTCACCCGATCTAAATCCTATCGAGAATTTGTGGGGAATTATGAAGAAACGACTTCAAGAAGTTGCGCCTAGAGACAAAAAAGAACTTATTTCTAGTATAAAGAGCATATGGGCGAATTTGGATAAAAAAGATTGTGAACCTTTAGTTAAAAACATGCCAAAACGTTTAAGAGCTGTCATTAAAGCTAAGGGTGATGCAACAAAGTACTGATTAGCAAGTAAAAATACTTAGAGTTTAAATTATGTTCAATATATTTTCATTATTCTAATTTTTTGAACCATGTTAGAAAGTATTCTAATATTTTGAATTTTTTGTTGTTAGCTGATTTAAATATATTTTCTATTTCATTGTAATGTGTTTACATTTTTATAATCTGCAAAATATGCAGATTCATATTATAGTACTTTAAATTTGATATTGTTGATTATTTATTTGATAAATTCGATTTTCATTTCCCTTGACCATATTTCTTTTCATTATTCTAATTTTTTGAATCAGAGTAGTATGATTAAAGTTCACTATCGGGTGTTCTCTAGTGAAAATGGAGTAAATACCACTACCGGTTTGTGTATAGGGACACCCGAAAGTATGCCAAGCATCACGTTCTATGAGAGATATTTCTATAAACCATATTGTAATAACTTTGCACATATCTTAATGAAATTGAAATATGTTATTTATATACACAAAATATTTTTTTTAATAGTATATAGTACAATTAGCATTAAGATTTACAAGGCTGCATAAAAACGTTCAGATATATTAAAGGTTATAATTGGAAATAGCTGGAATTGCATTTTCATTTTTATTAAGCATTTTAACACTTTCTAACAATATTTAAGTGTAAATAGGATTTTAATAAAACTATCTGTCTATCTGACAGTTCATCTGTCCGCCTCCAGTGTCCGTAGAAATCTCCAAAATTTCTTCAAACTGTAATATATTATTGCCGAAACGTCAGTGGAGGCCCTCTGTTGAGACTCAAAACGGTTTTGGGCTGTGTCTGTCTGTCGCGCGATAGCGGCCGCAAAAATAGCGCTATTGACTTGAAATTTGGTACACATGTTTGTAAGCCCCACGAAATTAGCTGTATAGTTTTTGGTATGTATTCCATTTGTAGTTCGTATACAGGGACACGCCAAAGTTTTTCTTATCATTACGGCCTATGGGAGAAATTTGTATGTATCGCGATAGCGGCCACAAAAATCACGCTATTGACTTGCAATTTGGTACACGTGTTCATGTGCCCCACGAAATCAGCTGTATAGTTTTGGGTGTGTATTCCATTTGTAATTCGTGTACAGGGACACGCCAAAGTTTTTCTTATCATTACGGCCTATGGGAGGAATTTGTATGTACCGCGATAGCGGCCACAAAAACCACGCTATTGACTTGCAATTTGGTACACATGTTTATGAGCCCAACGGAATCAGCTGTATAGTTTTAGGTGTGTATTGCATTTGTAGTTCGTATACAGGGACACGCCAAAGATTTTCTATCATTACGGCCTATGGGAAGAATCTGTATGTACTGCGATAGCCACCGCAATAATGAAGCTATTTACTTCCAATTTTTGCCGAAACGTCAGTGGAGGCCCTCTGTTGAGACTCAAAAGGATTTTGGGTTCCGTCTGTCCGTCTGTCTGTCTGTTTGTCGTGCGATAGCGGCCGCAAAAATCACGCTATTGACTTGAAATTTTGTACACATGTCCATGATCCCCACGAAATTAGCTGTATAGTTTTGGGTATGCATTCCATTTGTAATTCGTGTACAGGGACACGCCAAAGTTTTTTTTTATCATTACGGCCTATGGGAAGAATTTGTATAATCCGCGATAGCTGACCCCAAAATAACGCTATTGACTTGCAATTTGGTACACATATTCATGAGCCCAACGGAAATATGCGCACACCTTCCAGCTTTGCATATAAGTAGCTGTATATATTTTTTGCTATATTTTTTATAAACTGTGTACAGGCAACGCCAAAATTTTTCACATTATGGCGTATGGGGTGAATTTCGTTTAAACGCATTTTAATATCATTACTTTGCAATGAAGAAAATGAAACTAGCGTACGTGAGTAAGATGCTTAAACTTATGTTGCTTGAAGAAAATATGTACTCTTAAGCTTTCTAATTAATGTATAGGACCTTACAAAAGTGTTCTGACAATGTCACGTAGTCATCCAAACGATTTTAAATTTGGAACAATTATTAATTTTAAACGCAAAATAAGCTAAATAGTTTTTACTGGTGTATACAATGTTTATGGTTCATTTACAAAGACACACGAAAGAATTTCGTAACTTTAGAGCCTATGGACAAATTTTTAATTTAAGCGCGCACTTTAATGCGTTTATGCTGAATTGAACTTAATAAAGTGAACATACATTATAAAGATGCTTAAAATCATGTTTACTCTTAAACAAGGTTATGTATAGACTAAATAATTTATAGGACCACACAAAATAATTCCGAGTATGTACTGCAATCATCCAAATGATGTCAAATTAGTTTGAAAAATTAATGAGTTATAATTAATGAGGTTTATTCTTATTATTGGCGTTTATAATGACTGTGGCTATTTTTCTGGGATACATAAAGGAATTTCGTACTATTACCGTCTATAGTCGGTATTTCTTAAAAGTGTATTTTAACATGGTTACACCCCATCAAATATAATGAAATTTTATTAGAATTTTAAAAGCATGTTTTCCTGTTGAAAATTGAAGGCATAGAATTGACAATTAGTTTAAAGGTTACGCAAAATATTTCCGATATGCTATGTAATTTTTTGTTGTATGAAATTTGATAGTTATGAAATTTGGTATTTATGAATTTCAGGGAAATAATAGAAGACCGTCGTTTATTAAGAATACATATTGTTGCGTACTTGGGGGTTCGTAAGTTGTCCGGGAATGAGAGGCGAAACTTGCAAAAATTCAGTGATTTATTCACAGAAAGTTCCAGAAAAATACAGGTTTATAAACCAAGTATCAGCTTCAATTCAATCAGTAAACATAGATTAAACAACAGCAAAACAACAGTACAAACTGTTTATCAATAACGGATAAAGCAAGTCTCATTCAAAGCGGCTCAAAGCAAAGCAAGCATTTGACGAAACTGACACAGATCTGAGATTGGCCGCCTTGGCTAAAAAAATGCTCCTTTTATACTTTTCTATCGAACACAGACTAGAAAATTCTCGTATCTCATTCTGGAAAATTCTCGTATCTCATCAGACAATGAGATTAGAGATTTCATATTTGGTATATCCCTAATAAGGATTTTCTCGCCAAGGTCGCCAAAAAAATCGCCAAGGAGAGAAACAGTCGCCAAATTTGGCGCCAAATCCATTTCTTCCGTTATTGGAGCTTTTTAATGCGTTTTTAAAGGAAAATTAGGCTATTTTAACGCTAAAACGACTAGAAAAGCACAAAATTAGCATTTTATCGACTTACTAAGCCTCGTTGAAAGAATTTATATAAAAATAAATGCAATTATTTACAATTCCGTAGCACTTTATATGATATACAAATAGGTATACAAAGAGAGATACAGCAGGGGGTTGAGGGGGGCGGCAGCCCCCCTCAGGAATGTATCTGATTATGGTAATAAGTCGATCGAATCAATATATACTATTATATAATAAGGAATAAATAAAAATGACCTATTGAATAATGTCTGATGCCAATAGGACCTTGAGGCTCCTGATCTGCAGATCCACTAGTTTAAGTTCACTATGGAATGTTCCTCGTTTGAAATGACATTAATAGCACAACTGGTTTGTGTATAGAGACATCCAAAAGAATGCCAATGCATCGCGTTTTATAAGAGACATTTTTATATAAATTACATTTAAATAACTTTTTACTGCAAAAAGAATAATGAAATCAACATCTTTTTGTTAATTGATTTTTAAAAAATATTTTGTATGGAATATGTTATGTTTAGCTTTAGATTTATAGGGCTACAATAAAATATTCAGCTACATCAAGAGCTACAATTGGAAATTGCTGGAATTGCATTTCCATTTGTGATAAGCAATTTTAACGCTTTCCAATAGTGTTTAAATGTGATTAGGAATTCAATTTGTCTATCTGTCTGACTTTTTGTGCCTTTCTGTCCTTTTGTCTGTCAGTTGTGTAATAATATAAGCAAAGAACATTTAATGTTACATGATGCAACGAGTACGTACGGTTGGAAAATGTTAATAATCAATGCGAAGCGCATGATTTTTCGTTCTTGTTTAAAGCATATTTTAATATCTTTATACTGCTCCCAACATAATGAAATTTATATATGTTATTGAGACATTTAAAAAACATTTCTTCCCTGTAGAATAAAATATTATTGGCGTAATTTTTTTTTGCTTTATAAATCTGGTGTAAAGTTGTTCACATACTTTATGAATCTTTAAGGAAAATTATTAAAGATATCATTTTAGTGGTATATGAGGGTTAATAAGGGCTTTTTAATACACCATATAATAACTAAGTAAGTTTTAGACGATGTACACACTATATATATATATATATATATATAAAACACGTAAAATCACGACCACATAATTTTACGGGAAATGACCGTTTTGCTAGCTAAGCGCTCAAAGTCCGTAAATTGATGTCTTGAGAGTATAATTTTGGTCTATTGGTATTTCTTATAGGGAAAAGCCGTTAATCCACGTAATTTGCTCAAATCTGCCATCAAACTCTATTTTTTACGGTCAAATCCCTTCAAATGTAAAGTGTTACCTTTTCTGTTACATCACATAAGAAACACTTCGTATTTGAAATGGAAAATATAATTGTAGTTTTATTGGTAGAGAGAGTTTATTTATACATTTATACAAATAGCGATTAATATAAAAGAGCTCTGATTTTCCGAATTCAATTCAAAGTTGTATGTTTGTCATAACGCAAAATTACGGGGGATACATCATTTATGGTCCAAATGCTTTTTTACGGGCTTTGCCTAAAATCTCTGCTGCCAGGCTTTGCCCATAATCTGGCTTGAACTTTTTTAACTGCGCGGGGCTACACAAATGCAGTCTTTTTCATGATTCTTCTTTATAAATAAAACTATAAAGGTGCTTTGGTGAGGTTCTTTTACCCATAGTTAAAAACAATATATATATTTGTAACCTTGCTGTTTTTTTTTTTTTTTTTTTTTAACAATATACAAGACTAGACGAAAGCAATCTGTTATATATATTTTCTTCAAAAGTAAAACCTAAAAGTTTTTTTTTTCAAAAGTTTTCTTTCTTTACAATAAAAAGCAAGATTTATTTTAAGGTCTCATTATAGAGTTAACCCTACAAGGCACACAGTTCCATATGTGTAACACCGACTTTAATCGTTCCTATAGCTATAAAACTATTAGTAGCGACATCTCTTGACATCTTGATAGAAGCTACTGACATTTAGCAATGTAGTAATACGAATCTTTACCTAAAGATGTCGTTCGTGTTTTTGTTATAGTACACTCAGTGTGAAATTTGAATGAAAGTGATACGCTAGTCGTTTGTCTGAATTCAAAAATAAAAAAAGAATGGTTATTGAACAGTTTTGACTCGAAAAAAAAAAAAATACTGTGTGTTATAACGAAGTGTATATTTTGCAGAGGTAAGTTTTTTTTTTTTTTTCCTATTACAATAGTAAACGTATTAGTAAATCATATTTTTATGTATGTTCCACATACGGTACGTTGAGCTAAAAAGTTGATTTTTCCGTAAAATATGGTTTTATTTTTATTTTTATAAGTTTTCCCTATCTTCTGATCACGAACTAAAACCTATATATTTTTGTCGCGCACTAAAAAAAAAAATGAGCCTTGTAGGGTTAAAATACATTTAATGGTTAAAACTACAATGGGTGTGTGCAGTTGGAAATTGTTTACAATCTATGCGAACGGCATGGATTTTCATTTCTTGTTTTAATTTAATGGCAATGGTAAAAAAAGAAACACAAAAGTCTGTAAAGAAAAAAAGAAGATTTAACATTATAACTTGATTTATCAAGTTTAAAAAACAAACGCATACCCTCCACACTGAAAATTAAAACAGCGAGGGGAGCAAAACATGCAGAGGCGAAAAAAGGGAACCAGGTATTTGGAGCAGTTAAAAAAGCTGGTTCAGGTAATGCACGTAAAGCAGATTCATGTCAGATGCACAGAACTGATGTATGGGATGTGGGGTTATCGCAGAAAAAAATCAACAATTCACTAAATGAATGGTGAATGACCATGACAAGAAAAACATGATATATGCGTTGGGGTTATATAAGATTTAAAGAGAGGGAAGAAAGAGTAAGTGTTTTCCTCATTCACTGGAATATATACATATATATTTTAATGTTTAAAGATCTAATGTTAAGCCACAATAAAATAAAACAAAGATACAACCATAAATGTGAAATAATTAAAGATAACCAAAGGTATAACCAAAGATAAAACCATTTACATTACATGACTAATTAAATTACATTTGCATTTCAACAATATTGCAGTTATTTTTAATTGCCAAAATAATAGATTTCATAAGTCAATAAAACATCAGTTTAAAATATTTTTAATCGGTAAACTAGTCGATTTCATAAATTAGGAAAACTGAAGCTATTTTTAGCCGGTAAACTAATAGAAATCGTAATTCCAGAAAATATAACTTGAAGATATTTCTATTGAGTAAACTAAAAGATTTCATAGGTTAGAAAAACTTAAATTGAAGATATTTTTATTAGGTAAACTAAAAGAGATTTCATAAATCAATAAAATATAAAATGAAAATTTTAATTGAAAAAAAAAAAATAAATAAATAAATAAGAATAATATACTAAGAACTATAGAAATATAATAGATATTATATGAGAATATTATAAAGTAACAAAAACAAAAAAGAAGTTTTTGATCAATAAGTTTGTATGATGTACGAACCAATAAAGAAATTCGTATTTTAACGAAACGATCAATTATTTTTTACTAATATAATTCATGGATTTTATTTTCAAATTAAAAAATGCATGTTGATAACTAGTTTTTTTTTTTTTTTTTTTTTTTTCCTAAGGTTAAAGTCTTTGTCACAGTTGTCGCCGCGAGACATTTTTGATGGTCCGCAAAAGAATTTTGACATTATTTGCATATTTAATGTTTTATTAGAAATTATACTAATGTTAACTTTAACCTCAGGATTACATAAGTTATTGATATTCGCAACATTACACTTCAGATTTTCCTGGATAAGAGAGAGGATAAATGGAATAAGCTTTTATCACAAAAATTTGAATTGTGATTATAGGGCACAGTTATTGCTTTAAATTTCTGATCTGCATTTAGCTAGTCATTGTTCTAAATTATTTAAAATGCTCGAATTGTTTAAAGATTTAAAATATATGTCAAAAATATAATTTTCCATTTGATTTTAATATTCTAACAATATGAGAGACATACTATTAAATTTAGTAAATACAGTTTTATATTCTGAAATAGCAATTTATCATTTTAGTTAAATCTTTCTTCAGTGTTTCTTACAATATGAAAGCAATAAAAAGGTATTCACATTCTTCCCCTATAATTATTTTATTAAAATCAAACTTTATCAAACTCATTTTTATGATTATTTACGTTTTCCTTATAATAAAATAGACATTTGTAATGTTTTATAATAAATAAATTTATTTTATATTTATAAAATGGGCATTCTTTCCTTTTTACTCTAGAATATACAGTCGGTAGCAAAAGTGTCCGAACACTTGCAAAAATTCCTATGTAAAAAACGTACACTTCATACGATTTTGTTAAATAAATCCTTATCGAATCGTGTTCTTAGACTGACTAAGAACAGGATTCGACAAGGATTTATTTAACAAAACCGTATGAAGTGTACTTTTTTTACATAGGAATTTTTGCTAGTGTTCAGACAATTTTGTTACCGACTGTACTTATGTTTCTTAATAATATTTGTGGTCCAGAGGATTTTAAATTATGAATTTGGTGGTCCGCAGGTTTTTAAATTGTGAATTCAGCAATCTGTGAAGTCAAAAAGTTGGAGACCGCTGCTTTATCGCTATTTTTATTTTCTCCCACTGTTAACTATGTGAATCGACATCAACCTATGCAATCAAACAACCGTCCACACTTATTCGCTAATATACGAATTACTATAAAAATTATTTTCTTAATCTAACCAAAATTTCTATTAGAACACATTTAAACAGAAATTTTTGATGTGCCAAACAAATTTTTATTAATTCAACTGAACTGTTCCTTTCATAAGTGACAACTAAACTTTTGAGTGATTTCTGAGTAACTAACTTCTAAAGTGGAATGCAATTTTTAATATGTGAAGGCGGTAAGAGAAGTTTGAATCGGTAAAAAATAAATAAATAAATAAAATTTCATCTATTGACTCGAATTAAATTAAATTAAATTTATAATATTTTAAATCAAACCGTTTACAGTATTTTACACTACAAAAGAACCACCTTAAAAAAAGAAATATTTAAACCAGGGTTTTAGACCCACACACAACCCCCTCCCCCGCCCCGCCAAAAAAAAAAAAAAGTGGGTAAGCTTTTTTTTTTTTTTTTTTTTTTTTTGGGGGGGGGGGGGGGAGGGGGGAGAGGTTATCCACTTAAAAAACTCAATAAAACTCAGACTCAAGTGGGTTTTATTGAGTTTTTTAAACCTAACCAAAACTAATGTTTTTAAAATAATTTGTTCTTTTTTACTTGACTAAGCATATAGTGTATAATATAAGAGAAATACTGTCGAACCTCGTTAACGTGAACACTTTTAACGTGAATTACTTTTAACATGAACTGTGTTCACAGCCCCCGTCAAAAGGAAGACTAGTTTCTAAATTACTGATAGCATGAACAACTGATAACATGAACACATTTTTTATCCCCCTTGAGATTCACAACAGTTCTAACATTTTCAATATAGAACTTATACCAGCAAAGCATAAATATGTTTATTCAACTGTCATTGAATGACAAATATATTTTCACTTTTTCTAAGAGCCATTATGCAACCCCACTAGAGACAAATCTTAAGGTATACAAATGGAACGCATTTCATATTACAATAAATAAGTCATTTTTTACCCTACATGTGCATGATCAATGAAACCCTGGCAAGAGAACACCATAAATTGCCAAAACTACGTAATTGTCTCAGGTCGAAATATTTTATCACGTTTCTTCATCAAGCAAATAAGCTCGCGGAAAAGCATTACAAAAAATTAAAATCAGAGAAGTAACAAAATAACTTGTTTCATGTTGCATTCATATCTACTTTCTATGGCCTGTTGAAGAGTTGTGCATAATTATTTCGAATCCAAACAGCTGTTGCAAATGATGATAATTGCTTTCAAATGTTTCATTCACCCTCATTATGCACCAGCATGTTGTTACGTTTTATTTCAACCAGTATATCCGTACTTATATCTAGGTTTACTTCAAAACACTTTAATATATCTTATTGTCATACACTTTTTTGGAGATCAATGATCTGTAAAAACAATTTTTTTCATACTGTGTATATAATTTTGAGAAGTGTCCGAAAACGTTTTTCAAGGGTTTCTGATCCATTTCTCCAGATGTTTTTCAAAAAATAAAAATAACTTACTATCATACACTGAAATTTATTCAATTATCATCGTCATAAAATAACACACACACACACACAAAAAAAAAAAAAAACGCGCACATTTTTTAAAAGAATTAAGACATTCATTGATCAGACAATATAGAGGTTTATCTTTCTACAAAGTTAATAAGCACACATTGAAAATATATATATATATATATGCATACACACTGCTTCCTGGTGAAAGAAGCAATCATTAACTATTCTTAAAATATTATTATTTTTGTTATACTTTAAAGTAAAGTATAAGAATAATATTTTAGTTACTTTAAATATCTAAACATTTTTCGATTGAGATAATCCTTTTTATCACGTAGCCAGTATATAAATGTACAACTGTACCGAAAGCAAAAGCTAATAAGAAATTCCTAGAGAAAGGCAAAGGTGAGCACGGGTGACTACTTGGGGTACCAGGGTGCATTCATGACGCAACCATAATAGTAATAATAATAATAATAATCTCGCCTAGAATATAAAGCTGTCTGTGTTCCATTATTTTTGCGGGGGCAAAATATTCTCAGGCTTATTAAAGCCTCACGGAGTCTTTTTTTTTTCAATAAAACTCCAAATCTCTATGTATTAGAATTTAAATGAGTAGATAACTAATAGCGTTTTCTATTTTTTTTTTTGTACGCGGTACATCTGGAATTATAATTACTGTCTCGATATGAAAAGTTCTTTACAAATTCTGCGTTAGAAAAAACAGTATATAATCAGCTAAACGAATTGATTTTTGTACCGCTAGTTGGTTTTTATAGAGAAAACGGGAAATCCTCCACAGGACTTTTAAGAGTCTAAAACAAAACTCCTCTAAATTTTATGCATTTACGAAGAAGAAAGAATTGTGCTCAAAAACATCAAGATAAAGAAGTAAGCATTTTGAAGGAAAACACCATTCGATTTTAAAGGCAGCTGAGATTTGTAAAATAGCCTTAACGTTTTGTTTAAAAAGAACAATACATAAATTGCACATACATTCTAAATTTTGAAATATAAGTGACAACTTACCTTCTTCGTGAGATGTAGAATTTTTTCCTCCAGTGCTTCTATCCTCATCTGCTGTTGTTGATAATCGGTGTCCAACCTCAAAAGTTTATCCTCGATAGAAAACATGCGCAATCCGATGATAGCCAGCACAAACACGCACGAAAAAAACATTAAATACAGAATCGCCATCCTCGAGAAACTCTCGCCTTTTTTATTATCCGGCCCGCAACACACTGGGGGGTTAGTGGTCGATCTCGGGGTCAAAGAAGCACACTCTCTGAATTCCCGACTGGGACTCGGCATGTTTAACACCTGTTCCTTCGCTTGCCAAAGTTTGTGTTCGGGAGACTTGTGTTCCGGTGATTTGGTACCGTGCTTTTTGGATTTTGTCGGTGTACCGGCGTGGTCCTTTGGACCACCTTTACCACTCTTATATAAGCTAGTTTCCATGTCGCATCAAAATGCTAGAAAGGTGGTATCCTCTAATGACATAGCCGATATCAAGTTTTTTCTTTCTAAATTAATTTAGCAAAAACTCACTGGGTTTCTGCAGATACAATCGTAAGCATCTAAAACTGAAATTGGGTAATAGTATATCCATTTTTACATTCATGTTATATAATGATGTAAGTAAAGTAACTAACAGTTAGGTGATTCATTTATTATTCATTTAATAATTATTGTGAAATGTTATAAAAACTTAACATTGCAGTAAATCTTGCTTGAGAATTCGATCGGTAGATCTTAAATGCCAAGAATAAATTTCACATAATACACCTTAATCCATTATGTGACTCAGAAAAAAAATGAAATCGTTTAAAATAAAAAATCAAGCCATTATTTTTTTAAAAATGTTATAATATTTTTCATAATGATCACTCATAAAACATACAGTCTTTCACAAAACTGGCATGAAATGCGTATCATGTTGACAAGAAAATTGTCAGGAATGTTTTCCGGTGAATAATATTAAAACACGTGTTTCGCTCGCTCAATAACAACAGCCAGTTAAAGAGCCTGCGAAAGGTTTCGCCACTGCCCGTTCCCACACTACGAATGTTTGGGAAAAGACTGAAAACATTTCTCCAGCATGGAATCGCTCGCAGACCGCACGGGGTTGCCACGCGAAGCTGCCAATGGTTTTCGCCAAGTCGCCGATCTCAGCAGAAAAACTTAATTTAAAGGTATGGGGAAAAAAGAGGCGGATGAGAATTCCCAGTAGAGAATCAAAAAGCAAATAGTTTTCTTTTAAATTTTATCAAAAGAAGAACATAAACACCGGTAACAGAACATTTAAAAGTAAATTTCTTTACTCCAGTAATTTTCCCCAGCAAATCTATTTTATAAAATTACATAATTAAGCATAGCTGATACAAATCACAGTTAACTTAAAACTGTTAAATATTCAAAACAAATTACAGAGATACAAATAGATTAAATTTTACAAATAAATTTTAAATAAATTATATTAATATGAACTTTGAGTTTTTTATCCGAATAAGCCATGTAATCTTAAGGTATAGTATATGCATTAACAGTTTATTGATTAAATAAAATTTCCTTTATTGGATTGTACGACAAAAACTATTTTTTATTTAAAACATGAAATTTTGAAGCTTTGTATAGAAATGTACAATAAACATCCTGAAACAAATCGTTTATATGTCGCTATATTATTTTCGGTTGTATTTAACGTTGAAATTACCGAAATAGAAAATTTTTGTTACGAAAATTTTTTGAAATCAAAAACTATACAAAGCTATACCTAGGAACTTAATTCAATTTTGTTAGCGTATGCTTTTAATATACTGCGTTATTCAGTGTCTAAACTTTTTTTTTTTTTTTTTTTTTTTTAGGGGGGGGGGGGATGAAGAATTTTGATTCTATTTGTTGACTAAATCGTCAAAGCGCGAACATTGCGAACATAGCTTTTTAGAGGTCTGCACAGGCTCGTGCCTACCCCGAAGCCCGTACCCCGCCCGACAAAAACCAAAGAAAAAATTTTAAACAGGCCGGGCCGGGTCCGCAAACATAAATTTTCAAACGGGCCGAACCGGTCCGGCAAAACAGGAATGATTTTTAAGCGGGTCGGGCCGGGCCGACAAGACAAAAATTAATTTTAAAAAGTTAGCGGTTGGCAAATAAAAAGTAATTTTTAAGTGAGTTGGATTGCACAATTAAAACAAAGATAAAACGTTCTGACAAAGATAAAGTTTTCGAACATTTCCAATAAAGAATTACAGGAACAGATTTAAATATATATATATATATATATATTTGGCAGCTTGAGCATATCTAGTTTGTTAACACTAAAAAAGACAATAAATCTAACGCAGGAACATCTGCTTCAAATATTTTCTTCCTTTCTTTATCTTTGTAGTTTTTTGTCCATTTGATGAATGCTTTAGATAAACTTTGAATTTTCTGTTTTAATTGAATATAGCCTCAAATCCAATTACGTGCTGTTTTTAATTTTAATTTTTGTATGTGTAAAAATAAATAAATAAAAGTAAGCTAGTGTAAAATTTTCATTACAGAATTAGAAACAAAAATCTATTAACTTTCCTATTATCTTTTATGATTTTTTTCTCCTTCAAAATATTAGAAGATTTATGTTTTTTCCAATAAGTAATAAAAAAAAAAGTAGAGAAAATATTGTTTTACAGAATGTCTACTGACCCGCCTTTTTTTTTTTTTTTTTTTTCCGTGACTTTCCGTTCAGTAAATTAATGTTAACATTTTTCCCTTAAATAATCGTGGAAACATATTATAGAAATTTACTATATTGGTGGAAAAGTCACGAAAAAATTCTACTGGTAAACAGCCTGTTTTAAATGTGATTTAAATAAACAAGGTGCAACAGTTTCCACCTCAAGAGAGAACTCTTACACCACTATTTTTTATCAATAATTTCTGACATATTAAATCTTAAAAATTACTGAATAAACATAGTAAAAATTACTTATAAAAAATAGTAGCGTGAGAGTTCCGTCTTGAGATAGAAACTCTTGTACTCTTAAAATATTATAATATGGATACTGGTTTTAATTAGCATCTTCCAAGTTTTAAATAATTAATTTTATTGTGTGATATATATTGCGTAAAAGAGTCTCCATTCAAAAGTAGTATATTTGATGTGGCAAGACGAGAGGTGGCAAATTACTACGAATGAAAAGTCAATTTCATACCACGATTTAGAGATAGTAATCTTCGTTCCATTTAATCGCAGAAAAAAAAAATACTATTTAAAAATTCCTCTATGAGGGTTACGGACAATCCGTAATAACTTGGCACCTCTGGGTAACATTATTGATGCTTAGTTGTCAAAATATTTGACAAATTAAAATTTAAAAAGCATTTATAACATAATAAAAATCAGCATGAAATTGCAATCATCTCTTCAGTACTATGTGATTTCAAGTTGCTTCAATTCCAATCAGGGTAATGCAGAAATTTAGATTGATTGAATTTTTTAATTTTGATGTATATCCTATCATAAATTGACAATAAAGTATCATATGAATATTTTTTGGCTTTTCAAAATTTCAAAGATGCATATTTACCTTCATGAAATAATTCATATATTAGAGAAATTAAATTCAAATCATGAACTTGTATATAAAGTTTTAAGAATGCACATCTTACTCTTTTTATTACATTCCAATTTTAAGTTAATATGAATACTAAATTAAAATTTATTTTTACACCGAGCCGGGCTAGCCGCGATGCCATTTTGTTTCTTTTACTTCGGGCAGGGCCGGGCCGGGCTCGGGTCTATATTTTTACTTTTACTTCTGGCCGGACCTACATTTTTATTTTTACTATGGTCCGGGCCTATATTTTTAATTTTATTTTGGGCCGGGCCAAAATTGCTTCAATGCTGTCTGGGTCGTGCCCGGGCCTGAAATTTCAGGCCTGTCCAGACCTCTATCCCTGATTCAAGCGTAAATGTTCGTCGTGGTTTGGATGCATTTTAGTCTTGGGTCTCGATCCAATGAGTTGTAATGTGCAAAATATGACCCTAGAATGACAACCGAAATCCTTAATTTTTTTTAATTATTAATTAATTTTTTAACACATACATTGATTATGTCGAGACAAATTTAATTTAAAAATTTTCCGCTTTTGAAAAGTACGTGAAATAATTCTCAGATATTTTCATCGAATATGTCAAGCATGTTCTACTTGATTTAATTTTAGTTTTATCAAAACTGTTCCGATGGTGAATGCCAAATTACATTTGAAAAAGGCTTTGCATTTCTGTTATTAAAACTGCATTGTTAAAAATAATAGTTCAACGTTTCACCAAAAGAATTGTATTAAATAGGCATTTTTAGCTTTAACCAATATTCTAGTAATATGTTTCCCCATTTCAGTAGTGTTTGCTACTGAAATGACACCACCAAAATGATGACACATTGCACCAAAATATTGGTTGCAATGAAATTGGAACCATTTTTCTGGTGGAATATAGGATTTCATTTTTAACAATGTACAGATGCGTTAAAATGGCATCGTTTTCTCCTGTTTTTCATTCTACCCATGCTAAGATCAATGCCCTAAATAAGGAATGAATGATTTTATTAACTTTGTTATTATTTATTAGTTTTTTACTTTCTTCTGTATAGTTAGTAAGAAGAAAGTATTGGATTCATGAAAATTTTCGACTTCCAGTTTTTGATGGAAACGAATGATTTAAAACGAATGATTGAAACAAAGTTATGAATTTTTTTCATTAAAAAAAAAGAAAAGGAAAAGAGAAAGAAAAATAGGACAAGAAAAAAAAAATTAAAAAATAACATGATTGCCTAAGATATTTTCTGAATTGCATAAAATTGATTGTCTTTGGGCATTTTGCGTTATGTTTCTCTGTCATGAAAGTTCTCTGTATTCATCATGAAAGAAAAAAAAATATTTATAATTTCTATTGCATGAATTTGTATTGGAAAATTTTTGAAGAAAGTTTCGTGGTGGCCACAACATACTAAATTTTTCACCTTTTCTCAAAACTGAAAGATCTCAAGCAGTTGTAAATGAAACGTACATGGTTGATATTCTGCTATTTTTATAATATTTTGTCAGAGAATATACAGTGACATATAATATTTTTCGGCATTTTTTCTATATGAATAAGAAGAAAATATTAGATTACCTTTATTGAGCAAGAAAAATAGGCATGAGAACAGTGTGTGAGAAGCGCTACCATGCATACTTTTTTCGAGTTATAAAGAACCTGCATAGTTATTTTGAACTAAAAAAAAAAAAAAAAAGTTATTTGTTTATGCTGTTTATGGTATTTGTTTATAAAGTTCTTATTCGTTAGCATTCAATACAAGCATTTCACTATTTTAGTTTTTCTTATCGACAAAACTTCATCCACTACCAGAGCTGCCAACCTAATCCAGCAATTTGTTAGTACCGCCCCTTTTCCTACACCACTTAATTTTTAGAGTATTTCTCTTAAAATATAATTATGATGAATTAAGAAAACAAATACTCTAAAAATTAAGTGGTGTAGGCAAAGGGGCGGTACTAACAATTTGCCGGATTAGGTTGCCAGTTCTGCACTACCTACCAATAAGAATTTAGACACTTTCGAATTTAGACATTTTGTCAAATATCTAGAAAAGTTCTTTTGGAATCATCTTGAAACTTTGGTAGCGTAAAGAACACGTCATACCTCATATGTTTCAGCAAAAGCTGTGTCCTGAAAAGTAAAAGGGGACTAGTAAAAAATTAAAGACAAATCAAAATGTTTTGGATCACCCTGTGAAAAGTAATGCTTGAAATGCATTTTGGCTGTATCATGTGATTATGAGGAATTTTCTCATTATCTATATGAAGTTTTAAGAGGTTACCACATATATTCATGGCGATATAACGGTTATTAAAACATTGCAAAAAAAAAAATTCTCAGTTTTTTAATTATGACACTTAAGTATTAGACCTAGAGCAAAGACATTTTCAGAAAATTTGTAATACTACATTAGACATAGCATTGTGCAATCAGAATGCAAAAATGTTAAATATCTTGCGAAATTTTAGCACTTTTACTAAATATTTTTTTTTTATCTACGCAAGCGCTAGCTTTTAAAAAATTTCATTTGCATAATTTAGTAGCCAAATGTACTGAGAAATTTATATGAAAACTCCAAACAAATATCTTGTAAATTTATCGAGTTATGAGAGATAGAATGAAGAGAATTTCAGTTCCTCTCAAAATAAAAGCTAAACTTTGAGGGGTTTTACTCACATTTTTATTTTGATTCAATCAATGCCCAATGGTAGTACAGTGTTCTCTGGTTGTAAATAAATATTGATAAAATAAATATGATCATCTTCCTTTTTTTTTTTTTTTTTTTTTTTTTTTTCTTTTAGTACAGAGAAGTATTAGTCGCAATCTACAGATAAAACGTTGTCGCCAGTTTTACGATGGTTGGACATTTATCGAAATCGAAAATTTATCGAAAATATAATTTGAAAAAAAAAAATAATAATAATAATAATCCTCCGTACTAAACTAAAATTCTGCTTTTGCCAGAGTTACATCAAAATCTTCTTTTTTTTTTTTTTTTTTTTTTGTAAAGAAAAAGAAAAGAAAAGAAAATTAATAATAATCAGTATCGAAGCGAACAATATCGAAAAAGTTGAAGGCGCCCTTTTTTAGACAGAAATACATAATTTATTTAAATTTTTAATTGTTGCCAAAAAAGTTTACGAGTTAATTATAATTTTTTTTTTTTTTTAATGAAAATAAATTCACGTGTAAATATTAAAATTGATATAAAATTTTGTGAAAAATTAAACTTTCAGCGTAAAATTGACGTCATTATAGCTCTAAAGGGTTTATTATTATTATTATTATTAAAATGAATTTTTTTTTTTTTTTTTTTTTTTTTTTTTTTTGATACAGCATTAGCTTAGGAGCTTCTTGGTGGCTTTTAAATTATGATTATGATTATTATTATTACTATTATTGTTGCTATTATCATTTTATCTTGTTATCTACATTTTTTCAACTGAATACTGTAGGGTTCATATGCCTCAAGCTATTTAATTTTAATGCATAAAAGGATGTAATAAACTTTTATATATATATATATATATATATATATATATATATATATATATATATATTGAGAAGAATTGAAATTCGACTCATTCTATCTCTCATAACTCTTTAAATTTACACGCTATATGTTTGAGGTTTTCATATAAGTTTCTCTGGGTCTAATACCATACGTGTTATAATTTAAAAAGTGAACTTTTTTTTTTTCAATATTTAAATAAAAACTGTTATATCTCCATGAATATATGTGGTAGCCCCTTAAAACTTCATATAGATAATGAGAAAATTCCTCTTAATCACATGCTACAGTGAAAATGCATTTCAGGCATTACTTTTTACAGGAAGATGCAAAACATTTTGATATTTCTTTAATTTTTTACTGGTCCCCTTTTCCTTTTCAGGACACAACTCTTGCTGAAAAATATGACGCATAGCGCTTTACGCTACCAAAGTTTCAAGATGGTTCCAAAAGAACTTTTCTATAGATATTTAACAAAATGTCTAAATTCGAAAGTGTCCAAATACTTATTGGTAGGTAATGTATAACTTGTGATTGAAGTTACAAACAACTACTAGTTCCAAGTCCCTAAAAAAAATTTAAAATCATAAAAATAATGATGAAATTAAAATTAAAGGAATTAGGAACCAAAATCTAAAACTGTGAGGTACAGATTTTAGTAGTTTGAAGTTTGACAATGGATATTTCTTGATTACAAATAAAAGCAAAAGCTTTTATAATTTATGAGTGGTTCATCATCTTAATATGTGTACGTGTGTGGAAGCGTGAAATGTACGTGTGTGTGCAACTATAAATCTATCCAGTAATAATGAAAAGTGTTTCTTTCTACTTTATTATTCAAAATTGCGGATGACAAATCTTTTATCGAAAATTTAAAGCAATAAACCTTGTGGCTGACAACTGCTCCTTAATGTATCAAAATATCTTTTCTAAATACATGAATTTCTATAGATTCATTTAAAAGTGCACTTAACATTTTAATTCGCGTGGCTGACAACTGCTCCTTAATGTATCAAAATATCTTTTCTAAATACATAAATTTCTATAGATTCATTTAAAAGTGCTTAACATTTTAATTCGCGTGGCTGACAACTGCTCCTTAATGTATCAAAATCTCTTTTCTAAATACATGAATTTCTATAGATTCATTTAAAAATGAACTTAACATTTTAATTCGCTGCAAAAGTGAATGTATATTTAAATGTTATAAAAATGCAGAATACAAATTTTGTATAACATCCATACTAAAATTAGAAACGTTAAAACGTAAAGGTGAAAAGAAAAAGAAAAAGAAAAATCGTTGTCAAACTCTCAATATATCCTTAAAAATATCCATTTATTAAAATCAAAGTTCATAAAAAAAACTGGTTTAAGAAAACCTAATCTATAAATTTCTATTCATTTCTTAAGCTTGGAAATTAAATAACATTCCTTTCTTGCTTTGACTTTGATTACCCAGCAACTTTCACTTGAATCATAAAAAATATTTTATGTATTTATCGCCTCAGACGTGAAGATCTTTGCTTTACTCATATTCCACTAGGATTGGTCGGAAAATTACAGAAGGGAAAAAATCTTTCCGGATTATCCTGGAAGTTTGTTCTTTTTTTTTCTATATACATTACTTAATCGAAAGCACTTATCATCTTACGTGATAATAATGGTTTTAGCGTAATTCTCCTGGGAATAGCGAAATGATTTCGTCCTCCTCCAATCCAAACTTCCGTAACCTAAGAAGCTAATGTAAAAGTTTCTTTCAGGCTTAGGATTATTTACTTCCCCCAAATAAACATTAATAAAGGATGCGTCAGTATATGCTGTGTTTTCTTTGAAACAACATATATGTATGTATGTATATACATATAAGTGTATATGAGTTTGTAATTTTTTTGTAAATTTGAAGAATGTAAATTAATAAAACGTTGTATTTGCAAATAAAACGTAACAACAATAATAATAATAATAATAAATAAAAGACCAAAAAGCACCTTTTTAGATAGATTTGAACATAGCTGCAGAGTCTTACATTCATTTTTCATGACAGTTTTTTTTTTTTTTTTTCTTTGAATGTAAATCATACGAATTTTGCTCTTATTACTTTTCTTTCCATTTAATATTTAAGACACTCTTGATAATTTCGTTTATGATGACGAAGCTTGTTTCGTTCAGACAAAATAGACCAAATGAAAACAGTTTTCTTTTCCCCTCCCTCTTTTGCCATCAAATTAAAATAAACAACTTGTAACTGATTTATTTTTTTTTTTAAACTGCAGTACATTGCAATTTCTATTATTATTATCTTAAATTTAAAATATTCATAGTTGCGAAAATTTCGATTTATCATAGCTATTTTTTTTTTTTTTTTTTTTTTTAAAGAAATGTATCGCATTTATTTTCTATTTTTAAATTAATTGAAAATATTTATATAAAATTTCTAGTGAAATGCTCCTCGGAAAAACGAGAGTGCTAGCAGCTATGAATACGTGTAATGGTTGTACCTATTTTTCATTTTAATTGACAGCAAAAATAAGACTCTTTAAATTTTAAAAGCTGCTGCGTGTTTTAAGTTATAATATATATTTAAATGCAGGATAAAATATTCTGTATAACATGCAAACTTAAATTACGAATCCCAAAATATATGAGGAGGGGAAGAGTAATATAAAGATAGCACTTTTTTCATTAAACGAATAATAACCTTTAAAATATTCATTTGCTTAAATCGAGTTCATTAAAAAACTGTTTTATAAAAATCCTCTCTATATATTTCTGTTCATTTCTTAAGCTTAGAAATTAAATAAGGTTCTTTCTTTTTTTTCTTTACTTCAGATTACCCAGCAACTTCTTTTCGAATCATAAAGAATATTTTATGTATTTATCGCCTTAGAAGTGCAGATCTTTGCTTTACTCGTATTCCACCAGGATTGGTCGGAGAGTCACGGAAAGGGAAAAATTCTTTCCGGATTATCCTGAAAGTTTGCTCCTTTTTCTATATACATTATTTAATCGAAAGCACTTATCATCTTAGGTGATAATAATGGTTTTAGCGTAATTCATTTGGGAATAGCGAAATGATTTCTTCCTCCTCCAATCCAAACTTCCGTAATCTAAGCAGCTAATGCAAAAGTTTCTTTTGGGCTTAGGATTACTTACTTCCTTCCCAGTGAATATTAATAAAAAATGCGTCAATATATACTTTTTTTTTTCCTGAAACAGTATAAGCATTTATATATATATATTTTTCTTTTTGTCAATTACAGTAAATGAGTTTGTAATTTTTTGTAAATTTGACGAGTGTAAAGTTAATAAAACGTTATATTTACAAATAATATGTAAAAGAAAAAAAAGAAAAGAAAATTGGACAGATTTTAACTTAATTAAATCCGAAGTCTTACATTCATTTTGCATAACAGGTGTTTTTGTTTTCTTTCTTTTTATTCACTTACATTATTACTTTTATTTCCATTTAACATTTAACTTGATAATTAACATTTCTCTTGACAATTTTTACTATTATAAGTATGTTTTTCCTTGACAATTAACATTTCTCTTGATAATTCCCAAATTTTTATGTACTTACTGTCATTCACTACGGTATGTTTGTGAATCTCAACCAAGTAAAAATGCGCCTCTATTTTAAGGTAAATACTACAAACTTTTTCATTTGTCTCTCCTTTGCTCAGGTGTTTAGAGCGCCATGTTAGTAATCTGGTGGTCCCGCGTTCGATACCTGGAAGATCCGGAGTGTTAATTTTTGCAGACAATTAGTAGAAAAGATGTCAATTGATAAAAGAAAATTTATCGTTGACTACACAGTATCCTAAAAATTTTTGAAGAGTTTTTTTAAGAAGCCTTTTTCTTACATCTTTTTTCAGATGCAAAAAAGAGTTTTTTGTGGACTACATGCGCCCTCTATTGGGCGGAAAATTCACTAAAATGTCAATGAAACAATTAACAATACAAAATAAAAATGATTAAGAAAAGCACATAAATATTAACCAAATCAGTAAAATGTTAAGTTATAATATAAAAAAATAATCATAAACTAAAATAATAATAAAAAGGTGCCTCAAACGAATAATTAAATTGCAGATATTGGCCCTTAATCAGAAAATGAAATCACAAAACTTATAGGCAATCGTGTGATCTGTTGTGAATTTTAAGAAATAATTTCATTTTTCTTAACACAGATAAAATTTCCCCAATTTTGGTTAATAAACAAAAAAGTTACTTTTTTTTTTTTAAATTAAATTTTATTCGAACTTCGAAAAGATTTATATGATACGCTATAATAAGAATTTGGGTTTTAAAAGTTTTTTTTTAAATAGATTATTTTTACTATTATAAGAATGTTTTTAATGCTTCGAAAATCACTATTTTTAAAGGAATTTTCAAAAAAACATTAATCATTACATTTTAAATCACTTTATAAATGAAAAGTAAAAAGCAATCCTTTGAAATTTAAACAATTTCAAAGGATTGCTTTTTACTTTTCATTTTACTTTTTACTTTCAAACCTCGCTTAACCCCGCCTACGATCTATCGGTTCCGGGTCCCCACTGCTTACATTTACTGAACATTCCATTAACGTGAATTTTCCATTAACGTGATAACTAGACGATAAGTTTCAATTTTTGTGAGATTTAGAGTTTGTAAGCCCGATTTGTAATCTTCTTGAATCCTCAATCCTTTAATTTCATAAAAGCAGTTAACACTTTCTGAGTACGTAAAAAGTTATCTCAACCGATTAGAAGAATTTAACGATTATGGTAAAAATCCATGACCGGTTTTCTGGGGATTGACGGAAGAAAAAAAAAAAAAAAAAATCAACAAATGAATCAAACTTGCACCAGAAAAAAGTCCAAGTATTACAAATCTGAAGTTATACAAAATTTGAAAGACATAACTCTTGTAGTATTTAAGAAAAAAAAACTTCGGATTGTTTTTCCAGACACCACAAATAACTTGCTAGTAAGCTATTTTTAAGCTTAAATTAATCAAATCATTTAATTTGTATCAAACTTGATTTTTCAAGCCTGCAAGCAAACCAAGATCGAGCATTCAAGTTCACACTTTTCCAGCCTTCTTTAACACTTTAACGTTCACTTTTTTTTACTTTTCAAACATACACAAAGAGACAAAAAAAAAAAGAAAAGAAAGAAAGAAAACCGTACTTGAATATTTTCCTTTTCTCTTTCTGCAACCACCAATTTTATCGTTTAAAAAGCAAATTTTTGAATAGATTTATTACGTCATTCTCCACGTACACTTTAGGATTGAGCCCAGTGTTAAAAACAAAATGCGATTGTCGGGAAAATTGTAATTTTAGAAAGTATTTCAAAAATAGCAAGAATAAGGCAATTAACGATGCAAAAAAAGCATTAATTTTAGAAAGAAAATCAAAAAAATATTTTAATATGTGAGATAGCAAAATAATTAATTAAATATTAACGAAATATTGATGAAAAAGTTTTAGCAAGATATAAATTTTTTTTGGCTGTTTTAACTGGAAATTTGGCTTTAGGCGGCCATGTTAAACATCCATGCGAAATGACCGCAAGTTAAGAAGCAAAAGTTTAAAAAATCGATTTGTATCATATTTATAACTTAGAAAAGATTAAAAAAGGTGTATAGCAAAATATTTGCTTCAAAAACAGTGCGGGAACAATTAAACAAAGCAGGTTTAAATGCTGGAAAATCTGAAAAAATCCATTCTTTACGAAAAGAATTAAGAAAGCAAGATTTCAGTTGGCTAAAAATATATCAGTTAATTATTGAGCTGAATTGGTTTTCTCTGATGAGTCAAGTTTAATTTATTTAGAGCCGAAGAGAAAAGCTAGTAGGGCGACGAAAATGTGACCGACTTAATGAGAATTGCACTCTTAAAACAGTGACACATTCTCCGTACATTATGATACGGAGATGCATAAGTTTTCAAAGAGTCGATCAAATTTTCATGCTCAAGGGATCAATTAAATCGAAATAAAACGCAGCCATTATAAAAGTGGTGCCTGACTAACAATTTTGAAGGTATCTCAGACTATTCCTAAAAACAACATTTCAAGAAGATAATGTACCTCGCTAAAGAGTGTCTGTGGTACTTTTTTCTTTTTAATTCAAATTGTTAAAATTACCTATCCATTCCCATGAGCACCTATAATTCTCTAAGTAATCGCATCCTTTTTCACTTTAAGTTAAATCGCACAAAGAATATCGCAGAATTTCTTCTTTATCAGACCTGGAAATAGTCCCAATCTCAATCCACTCGAAAATGTTTAGTCCATAAAAAGGCGGGGAGAGAGAGGGGAGGATTCGAAATTTGCAGCCTACAACTCTGCCAGAACTAGAAAAAACTGTTTGTGATATTTGGCACATTGAAATTTCTGAGATTTATATTAAAACACTATATAATACTATGCCAATTCCAAATTTTCGAATTTTTAATAAGGAAGAATCGTGACACCGATTTACTAGGTATCTAATTTTGTTTCTCAAAAATAGTTGATAGTAGAATATTTTTAATTTATATTTTTGAGTGCTATAGCATACAGCTGTATATCTAATTTTGGTCTTGATAATGTCTCTCACTCTAGAGATATCCACGATTTTACAAGTTTTTTCGTGACGTGTGTATATCACGGTTGGGGAAAAAAAAAACCGAGTTTTTTTTTTTTCAGAAAAATCCCAGCCTAGTGGGTTTTTTCGAGTTTTATCAGGTTTTTTTTTTTTTTTTTTTTTTTTTTTGGTTTTATCAGGGAATTTTTCAGAGTATTTTCTATTTCCATCAGAAAATTCAGGAATATTTTCTTTCTTCTTTTTTTAACATTGAATGTATCATGTACAGTGAATTTAAAAAATTAAATATTAATTATTCATTAAATTCAAAATTTTAAAAATTTAATTTTTAAATTTTTAGTCTCTTTATGATTAAGTTATAAAGAATATTTTAAAAACTAAATAATTGTACTTTAAGTATTCGAGAATTCTAGTTATCTGCCCTTTACAACAGAAAACTGGATTTTAATAATTATTTACTGTTGCTTTATTAATTTTTTCACATTTAATAGATTTTCATATTAAAATATTTTTAATTATCGTCCCTCTATATTACTTAACAGTGTTGATTTTTTAAAGTTTTCAGAATTTTTTTTTAATTTGACTTTTATTTATTTGTATTTTACATTCTTCGAGTCACATAGTTTTCTTTACATTGACAAACAACTGTGTTTTTTCTTGCTTTTATATATATATGTTTTTTTTTTTTTTTTTGTGTGTGTGTGTGTGTGTGTGTGTGTGTGTGTGTTTTAATAAGATAATTATAAAAAAAAATTTCATTGGAAATTTTTCAAGATTTTTTTTTTTTTTTTTTTTTTTTTTTTTTGTGTGTGTGTGTGTGTAGAACAATTTGAGCACCTCAAATATTTCTGAAAATTCTTTGTTCATGTTGTAATAACGTATATAATATTTGTTTTGTATTTATATGTTTATTATAAGTTAGATAAAAGTTCGATTTTAAATAAGTATTTTGAAAACCCACCCGGGTTTTTTCGGGTCAAGCAAACTCAAGCCAACCCTGGTGTATATGCGTGTGTATGTACGTATTTCACATACATGTACGTATGTACGTGTATTTCACATAACTAAAAAACGGTTGAACACAGAACGTTGCAACACTGTATGTAAGTTTTTCATAACATCTATTTGTACATTTCCTTTTTTTGGTCTACATATGACTCTCAGTTTTGAAGACATCCACGACAACTCAAAAATTTTGGTCTTTATCAGATCCTATCAAAAGAGCCCGTAATAACACTGTTTTGAAATTTGACGACCTTCATTCATATAGGAAGTAATTCTTATAGAAAAAAGCAGTCTTTAGTTGACAGATGCAATTTTTTTTAAGAAAATTCACGTACCAATCCAATAAAATTGTTACTAATGAGTGTAACAGCTTGTACACTGGTAAAAAAGTTACACACTAGATTACGGTCAGTGATCGTAAAAAGTATTCTAGTAATTGACTGTAAAACTAAATTTATGCTCATAAATCTATCAGGGAAGTTACCTTTATCCGAATTTTACAGCAATTGGTTGTTCTGTGTGACTGTGCGTGTAACCTGCTATCAGCATAGCTCTAGAACAAATATTAGTAGAGGGTCCAAACTCGGTATTCTAAATCTGTATCATATGGAGATGCTACCAGGCCTCGCAGCGTTCCTATAAGTTTACGTTCATTTCGTTACAATGTCACCACTATTTTAAAACAATACTTTTTCAAAACACTATTTTAAAACAAAGTTTTTAATATTTTAGCATTAAACAATACTTTAAAAAAAAAAAAAAAAAAAAAAAAAACTTTTTTTTTTTTCTTTTTAGACTAGGAGGACTATTAGTAGTCTTTATTTGACACAAATCGTTGAATAATTCTTAGGAAATATAGCTTAAAATAACTAATGTTGGCAATGAATTACAAAAAATGTTTCGGGAAGTGTCAGGTAGATCATGTTTAAAACGTAAATGGTAATTTCTAATTATCACTATGTTCAGAAACTTATATACTTTTAAAGAGTAATAAGTCTTTCTTATAATATTAAAGGAAAGTTTGTATAACTCGGTTAAATGAAAAACGTCGTCGTACCAGTTTTTGCAGACCAGTTTTGTGTAACACCAAAATAAATTAGAAATATCAGTCCTATCGTTACAAATTCGGTACCAAACGAAAGGGGCTATTTATCTGAATCCAGGAGTGCAAACAGTATTTCGACACGACGATTAGATTTTTTAAAAATTAACTAAAGTATGAAATTCAGATGGCAACACTTCATTTCAATTCATTTCAGTCACTTTAAAAAGCATGTGGCCCAGTTTTATGGTCAAAAAATGAGATAAAAAGTAAATTTAAAATTAAAATTAAAAAATAAAAATAATATTTTTACAGATTGAAATTAATAGTTCTCCGTATTAAACTAAATTCTGTCTTTGTCATAATTTTTACTTTTTTGTTTCAATTCCTACTATTAGTTCACACTCTCCCTATATATGTCTTGGACAAATCTTACAATCGATTTTTAACTAACTTCCCGACTAGCTAGAAGTTTGAAACTTTCAGAATTGCTCAGAACACTGTGACAACACAATACTTCGAAGTCGGATTTTCGAATTTTTGATTAGTTTTCTTTTAATTAATTAAAATATGAAAATAATAATAATAATAATGAAAATAATAATAGCAATAAAAATATCCATTAAAATATTAGCTATAATTTAATTGTTGCCAAAAAAAATTTGCGAGTTCATTTCCTTTCGACTTCAAATTAAATACATTTAATTCGACGTGAGCATTAAAAAATTATAAAAAGTTAAATTATGCATCTCACAAAAATTGACTTCGTTATCATTTAAAAAATTTTATGCACATTGATAAGAGCTCTATGATTCATGAGAAAATTTAAAACATGGTATATAAAAAGTTTTTTTATCTTATAATTATTTGTATTTCATTTTTCACGCGCGCTTTTTACTGCCTAATTCAAAATTATTTAATTTTTTTTTTTTTTTTTTTCGATAGTGTTTGTAAGTAGGAATTGACTTTAAAAAATTTTCTTTTATATTGATTGTTTTTTACGATAGTGATGACAATGTAATAAAACACGAGTAAATTTTTAGAAACGCTGCAAGGCTTACTTAAAACTTTCTATTGAAATCGAACAAATAATTCATGTACAGGGGCATGTAAAATTACTTTATTACATTATGTCTATGGAGACATTTCTTGATAGATACAGTTTAACAATATACTGTTTTTTTTGTTTTTTGTTTTTATTTTAGTAGCAGTTTTTTTTTTAAACATATTATAGTTTTTACCCTACACTAAAAGTCTCTCCTCCAAACTCTCCCTGATGACAGCTTAAAGCTATTTTGTCATCTTTCCTGTTAATTATCACTCTGTAGTTGTTACTTTATATAAATTATTTTTGACAATATATTTATACACACACATATTATATACAGAGAGAGAAAGAGAGAGATTCGATCAGAAAAGAATTAAAAGTAGAACGATTTCTTCGACAGCAATTTGAATCTTTCATTTAAATTTAAAGTAGTGAAGTCGTCAGGGGCGAATTATTAAGAACATTCAATGGCTCATTAATACTAATGATACATTTGACATTAAAAATAAATGGAGATAAATACAAAGAATGAATATCGAAAGCTAAAAATGCAAGGCATTATTTTAAGAAATACTAAAAACCTAATAAAGCTCCTATTTTATCGCTAAATATGACTGCATTTAATATACCCTCATTAAGCTACTCATTAGCATTATTAAAATAATGCTTTCGTAACAATGCAATTTTATTTTAATAACTTAATAAAGAATTTAATTATCTCTTCATATTTCAGATATTTAAACTTTAAGATAAATAAAAATACAAAGATCGCATAATTTTAACAGTAATTATCATCTCTGGAAGACAATTAAAATAAGATACATTTGAAAAATAAAAATATAACAATCTATATCATTATATAAAGCGCAAAAAATTGTTTGTTTGTGGAGGGTAATCTCTGAAACTACTGAACCGATTTAAAAACTTCTTTCACTGACCGAAAGCTACAGTATGCCATATTGTTATAGGCTATATTTAATTTTGATAAAATAAATTTTAGTTTAAAATCTGAGCATTTTAATTAAAATCCCCATAGAAGCCGTAATAGAAATGGAAATAATGAAATATTAAAAAAATTAGCTGCTGCCAACATAAAAGAAGCATTTACATATTCATTTCGTTTTTAAAATACCTTGACGTGAAAAGAAAAGAAATATATTTGCACGTGCATTAAATTGAAATTCATATAAAGCTTTTTTAATTGTTAAACTTACACGTTAAATCTGACGTCATTATAGAATTAAAAGTGTTTATTTTTCTAATAATTTAATTTGATATGATATGATATAATATCTAAGCATCAATGTTTAAACCACGGAGTCTTTATTACTCCGTGGTTTAAACTGATGTGTGTTGGTGTAAACGAAATTGGAATTTAAAAATAAATAAATAAATAAAATAAAATAAAATTTATTTATTTTAATTTATAATTGTTGCCAAAAAGATTTACGAATTAATTTATTTTTAGACGTATAATAAAATATATTTTCACGCGAACAATAATATAAAAAGTGAACTGGATTTTTTGTAAAAAAATAATAAAGATCGAGGAAAATTATTTACCCATTTTAATCCCCATATTTGGATATAGATATGTATTAGTTATCATGTGCATCCGTTAGATTAAATTGTCTTTGTTGTAAAATTGGTAAAATTGGAATTTTAAATTTCAAAACTCTAGAAAAAAAAATGGCAAATTTCCATATTCGATTGAAAACATAAACATTTCATTTCAAAGGATGATATTTACACAATAAACATCCAACTAATAAACTAATTAAAAGGGAAAGGATAAATATTCTATCATAATTTGAAGTCAAATTTGTTTTCAAATGTCTAAATAAAGTATCTGATATAATATACCAATATGTTGCAGCGGAATAGATTTGATATCCGTCATCTTTGGCAGAAAAAAACAAAATATCGCCAAATTATCTGGCGAATATAATTTAATTCCTTTCAAAAATCATGGTTATTTTAAAAACTTACATTAAGAGTGTAACGAATAATATGAAACAATATTTCGTACAATACATATTACGAAAATATACATCTGGCATGTATATTTTCGTATTACGTTTTTGATCGCCAAATACAAAAAACGCCAAGGGTGACAGTTTTGAAATTTAAAATTAAAATTTTGTCAATTTGACAGCAAAATAACTCAATCTAACGCATGCATACAATAACTAATACATATCTATACCCAAATAGGAGGATTAAAATCGAGAAATAATTCTTCTAGAATTTTAACAAAAAAAAAAAAAAAAAAATCCAATGAGCGATTAACATGGAAAATCTTTTTCTTGCATCCACGGGCGGTCAGTGATGTCATACTTCGCTTGCGTATTGAGATGTTTAAATTTATTTGGCGACTATTTTTAGCAACTAACAGTTATGGCAAGTAGCTCAATATACATAGCGCATACAGCCATTACTGAAATGTAAATAGCATTTAATTATTTGAGTTACATTATGTTGACTGGAAACCTATTTAATATACCTATGCTCTATAGCTATACTAATATAAAAAAAAGAAAGGTTTATATGCATATGTAGAGAACGATCGCTAGAACTAAAAAGCCGATTGCATTTTTTTTTTTTTTTTTTTTTTTTTTTTTTTCTTTCAATAATCAAAAGTTACACTGTCTCTCTCTAAGTGCTAGAAGCTATAATAAATTTTGGTAAAATAAATTTTTAATTAAAATTTTCAATATTTTAATTGAAAACAAAGCATAGATTTGATATTTATCGTCATTGGCGATTTTTGTATTTGGCGATCGAAAACGTAATACGAAAATCTGTATATTATCGTAGTAAATACGAGATGTATGTGTTTACTTCAATTACCCTACTACCGTAGGTAGTGGAAGTATTGTATAGGTTTTGGCAATTGGTCAGTGTGTGTGTATATGTGCACGTGTGTGTGTAATCTTCTGGCTGTCATATCTCCAAAACTAATAAAAATAGAACTGCTAAACTTCACAAGTGATTCAGGTCTGGTGTACAGATAAATTTTCCAAATTTTCGTGCAAATTGAAAAACCGGAATTGGGTCATCGAAAACCAGAAATGGGACCCTAAGCCCATATTCAAAAACACCTCTAATGATTTTCTTCAAAGTTGCTATATAAATAATATATTAGATGCCCTTTCGATTGAAAAGTTGCTTAGTTCAGGAAAATTGATAGGCGTCCTCTATAAACAGCTCAATTTCAGACTTCGCAAGTGCGTTCCTTTAAAAACGCCTGTACGGATTTTTTTCAAACTCGCCATGTTAACTTCCTATTAAATATCCTTTTGTATGTAATTATTGTTTTTAGGTCAATAATTGAGTATGTTAAGTTTTGGTAAAAGTTGGTATCTCAAAAACGGCTCTAACGTATTCTTGAAAATTTTTTCTTTAATCCAATTTAGATAACCTTTCTCAAGTATTACGTGCTTATTACAGGAATATTAACGGTCATCCTGATTAGGTAGTTCAGTTTTAGATCTCGGAAATTCGTGTTTAAAAAAATAACTATCTATTTTTTTCCCCTTATTTTTTAACTCGCTATGCAAACTCTGTTGTATGTGTCTTTATACGTGTATCAAGTTTCTCTTACTCGAAAATCTCAAAAAATGCAAGTAATATCTCCAAAAAATTGTATATATTACGTGTAATAGTGGGTAATGGAAGTCGTGTGGTTGTTTCACACCAGATTCTGTAATAGTATATATTGTACGAATATTGTTTCATATTATTGATTTCTCCTTTAATATACATTATTAAAATAATAATCAATTATGGAAAAAATTAAATATATTTGCGAAATGAAAAAATAAATAATAATTAAAGCTATTATGACGTCAATTTTATCAAAAACATTTTCATGTCATAGGTTTATTTTTCAATATTTTTTATTCATGAGTAAAGAAATGTTTCTTTTTATGAAATAAATAAATAAATAAATAAATAGCATTAAGTAAAAATTGCCAACATTTAACAACTAATTAAAAAAATAATTGTAAAATTATATTTTGACTTTCCAGTTAATAATATTGCCTGACTATAACATATAAACTGATATATTTCTTGATTTTTTACATATCAATCCATCTTTAACTAAAATTTGTTCATCAGTGCGAAGCCGGACGGGTCAGCTAGTAATGAAATAAAAATCATTTATAATAAATGGAGTTATTTCGTCCCAAATTCCTTCTATTTCGTTAAGATTTTTTTTTTTTTATGGTCGACAAGACTCGCTTTCTAAAACAAAATGGAGAATAAAAACTAATTTTTCGACTTTTAAATAATTTTAGGAATATTAATTACTCGAAGATAAGAACTTTTGGGTGCACAAACTGATAAGAGACCAGAATTAATCAATTTAAAAGTGATTAATTTTTGCTTCGGTGCTTTTAAATAGAATTTGTGTAAAAACAATAAAAAATTCTTCCAACATATACCGGGAGGAAAAGTGTCTTTTTAACACTTGCCAACTTTTCTCTATTCCATTTTTCTGTCTACCTGTCCATCTTTCTCTCTGCGCTCTTATGGCCATAAAAATAAAAATAAATAAATAAAAATAAAAATAAAAATAAAATAAAAAAATTAAGCCCAAACTGGTGTATGTTATTTACAGTGGGTTGCCAAATTAATGTGGACACTCGTAAAAATCAAGTTATCATGAATTTTCTTCTAAATTAAAATACATTATATGCTACAATTAGTATTTATTACTTTATTTAATGTTAATATATATATATTTAATAGTTATATAATAAAAAATATATAATAGAAACGAAAAAAAAGTAATATTTTGTAAGGCCTTGATATTTCGTGATACTTCCTTCGGCTGATATTAGTGCTTTAGTGCATTGCAGCATGCTTTCTATGCAGTATTTTGCACTTTCTTTAATTAAAGGATTGTGATGTCAGACATTTTTAAGTTTTTCGATCAGTTTCCTCTTGGTTGTTATCATTTTCTTGGCAATTTCCCTTTTTGTAATCTCTCATAAGTTTTCTACGGAATCATATTGGACAAATTTCCAGGCCATGATAATATTTCGACATTCTTGGCCCGTAAATTCGGTAACACTTTTGATTTTATAGCAAGGGCAGAATTGTGCATAAAAATATTCTGTTCACCTTCCAGGAACCATTCTTCCAGCTGTGGAAGAAGGTCATTTCGTAGAACTTCTTACTTTGGTCCTGTTTCATAGTTTCTTGAACAATGTATAAACGTCTTGCACTCTTGGTATTTATAATACAGCAAACCAAAACCTCTGGTAGATATTTAACCTTTTCTATTATGCAGTCAGGGTAAAACTGCTCTCCAGGGCGCCGACCGATGAATTTTCTTTTATCAGCTAAAATTTCAAAAGTTAACTTGTCTGAGAAACATACATGAAATTGAAATAATTTATGGTTTAATTGCAAAAAAAAGACTTAGAAATCATTGAAACTATTAATAAATATCGTGTATTGTTTTATTCCAATCTTCCACAGTCATGTATCGATGGTCTCGAGCCCAGGTGAGTCGTTTCTCTTTCATAGCCTCTATAAGCTAAAGCTTGAAAACTGGACGATGACCTGCCCTCTTTTGCCAATCTTCGCTACACAGTTCTTTTCGAAACGGCAATACCTGACTCCTGAACCTGAACAATCTGAGCCAGTGTAGCAGCACTTTCTTTTTCCAGTTTTGTAACCAAATATTCCTAATTTTTCTGCCTGTTCTGGGCCTAGTTATACGTTTTCTATCACACTTACCTGTTCTCTTCGGTGAAAACGACAGGTCACGAAAATGTAAAAAAAGTCAAGTGTCCACATTAATTTGGCAACCCACTGTAGGTTTACTATAGAACGTTTCCTATTCAAAATAGTATAAACTGTACTGTTAGTTTGTGTACAAGGATTCAAAACAATTCAGATACATTGCGTATTGTCATAAAATATATTTCCTGTACAATATGGTATGATTATCATTAATCATTGTTTTACAGGGACAGATAAAAATATTCATTAATGTAATGTAAGTGTAAATTGTTCGAAACGCATTTTTAGTTACATTGTGCGTTTTTAATTAATATCTATGATTGTCTTACAACACCTTCAATTATGTTATACAATATCTAACGTATTTAAGATATGCGTATGACTCGATTCATTTTTCGGTCTTCCTGTTTGCAATCTAACTTTCATAAATATCCTAAAGAAATAGCCACTTTCTTACATGTAGAAAATATTTCTTAAATAAACAGGCAGGCCCTTTGCGACCATAAATATAGTAATAAAGCATAGATTGATCATCAAGGGGAGAAATGTTATTCCTTTTCACCCGGGAAAAGAAGGCCCTTTTACCGTCTAATGGCCGGCTTCCCCCGAGTGAATACACTCGGGAATACACTTGGAAAATTTAGCAAATATAATTTATGAATAATTTATGAACTAAAAGTGAACGAAAAAATACAGATGCAGTTTCAAGTTCTTTTTTTTTTTTTTTTTTTTTTTTCTATATTTATAAACTTAGTTATATCTAAATTTAAACTTTTTATTTATAGTAAAACTAGCGGGCTTTACCTGCGCCGCTGCTAACTATATTTAAAAAAATTTTGAAAATTGCATATTACTTACTAATATAAAATATTTAAAAATATTAAAATTTAAATAAATAAATAAATTCTATTACATATGAAAACAGTAATTACTTCATAATAATAACAAAGCAACTGATTATAAAAATTATATTGGGTTGGCTAAAAAGTAATTGCTTTTTTTTCTATATAAATGAAAGGGAAATTTTTTATGGGAAACAAAATATTTTTAAGCAATATGTTGTCGATTTTGTTAGATCATCTTTTGCCCCCTTTCAGGCAATTTCAAGATTCCGGACTGAAAAAAGCTTTTATCTTTCTCGGCAAAAAACTGTTCCAAGAACAATTTGATATCCCCATCAGCAGCGAAGGTTCTACCATTCAAAAACGTTTTGCAAAGAACGAAACAAATGGTAGTTTGATGGTGCCAAATCTGGTGAATATGGTGGATGTGGTTACACATCCCATCTAAGCTACAACAATTTTTGAGGAGTGACCAAACTTATATGTGGTGTAGCGTTATCATGGTGAAACACAACATCTTTGTGATTCGCCAATTCTGGACGCTCATGCTTGATTGCATTATTTAGTTTATTCAGTTGATGACAGTACACATCAGAATCAATTATTTGGTTTATTGGAAGCAATTGAAAATACACAATAAATTTGAAATACCATCAGACAGACAACATAACTTTCATCAGCTTTTGAAGTCCTTTGGGCTTGGGCTGGTTCATCATACTTGCACCACGATCTTTCTCTTTCGACGTTATTATAGATAATCCATTTTTCATCGCCTGTTATCATACATTTCAAAAAAGGGCCGTTTTCTTCACGTTTCAAGAGTGAATTGCAGATGTGAACACACTCAGTAAGATGGATTTCTTTGAGTTCATGTGGTACCGAAATATCGAGTTTCGTAATGTATCCAAATTGTTTTAAATGGTTTTCAACACTCGATTTCGATATTTAAAGATTCTCGACAATCTCTCGTGTCGTTAAATGTCGATTGGATTCAATCAAGGCTTTTATTTTGTCGTCATCAATGTCGATTGGCCTTCCTGAGAGTGCTGCATCTTTAACATCAAAATCGCAAGACTGAAATTTGGCAAACCAATTCTGACACTGCCGTACTTTTTCCTCATATACATCATATAACTTTTTGTGAGCTTGAACAGCGTTCTTCCCTTTTCGGAAGTAATATAACAAAATCTGGCAAAAATGTGCTTTTTGATTTTCCAGTTTGAAATTGACACCAAACAAACAACTGCTAGCGAAATTGTGTACTTTTTTTCCTTAATCAAGTTTGAAGCGTCTGATTTGAAGTTACATAATGACAATGCAGTTTTAAAGGAAGTTAGTTGCATTTGAAAACAGTTATCGTCATCTATTAGAAAAAACGCAATGACTTTTCGGCCATCCCAATATTTTTCATAAATTAGTCAAATATATCTTACTGATAAAAACTTATCACATTTCCTTTCATATGTTTATTAGAACAATTAAAAGCCATGCAACATTTCGGCATTTTCAAAATTCATCAACATTCTATTTTATTACTATTGCCGAGTTTCAATACCTACTAATGGTTGATGCCAAAACATTTTTTCGGCATTAAAAATCTTTGGTCTATAACATGGGGATGATAAATCTATATAAATTACTATACCTATGTTGTCAACCATTGCACTTTATTCGACGAATACACCTGAAACTATCCAATAAAACTGTTACTCATACCATAAAAGTCAAATAAACTTAAACAGCATCAAATAAACCGTAAAACAGATATATTTTTGTTTTATGAACAAAAATTTATCAACGGCTTAATGCACAGTCTACCGAAGAAAAACCACTTAGCACAAACGTCGAAACACAATTGAAATCATTTGTAGTTGAGTCTTCTCCTTTCATAGACTCGACAGCATTTTTTTTATTTATTTTATTATTATTATTATTATTATTATTTATTTATTTATTTATTTTATTTTATTTTATTTATTTTATTTTTATTTTTTATGATTTGACGCAAGAAATCTGTGAATTATTGCAGAAAATTCCAGCAACTCTGCTCCTGTTATAGAAAAACCTTCCAGAATTTGGCAATCCTAAATTACTATTTTTGTCCCATCTGGTCTCCAAGTCTCCAGAATTGTCACCATGCTTGTTGCCAAAACCGACCTCCTTAGACATGAATAGAACATTAACTTTTCTGCAACAGCAGTTCAAATGCAGACAAGGGATTGCAATCCTTTGCAAAATTACTTTTTATTAAGTTGCTCTCTAATACATTTCAATTCATCTCTACAATAGCATAGATAGTGCACAAATTTTAGTTAAGTTTACAAATATTTTCCAATACTCTCGACACAATCCGTAACCTACTTTTCTTGCTATAAAAGTCGTCTACCACATTTACCTTTTTATTATTATAAACCCTTGTGAAAATTTTACCACAAATGTGTGATGCCAATGTATCAACTCTGTATTTCAAGTTTGTTCCATGCGTTTGGCTCCTACAACCTTGTTTTATATGAGTGAATTTCGATTTCTATAAATAAGTTATTTTCGCATTATTTTGCAATTATCAAAACTTATTTGTTTCACTTTTTAAAAAATTATGCCGACATAATAATAAAGTTATTATTACAGAACATTCTAAAGACCTTACCTTTTTCATGTAAATTGTCAGAAATAGAACGTAAAAACTTGATAGTTTTAAAGATAATTTTTATGACAATCTACAAAAACTGTTAATATACTTAGAATATTGAAATTCAGTAGAAAATAAAAATTTACGTAAAAATAAAAATAAAAACCTAGGATAATGGAAAATTTCAATTAGTTCGCTTTTTTAAAACTCGAAATGGAGAATTTCAAGATTTGTTAGCACCCTTGTGTTTTAGCAATTCTAACTATTCTCGATTATTCAGAACATGATAAAGATTTGAATTTTCGAGAATTACAATACTCGAACTTACACAAGATAATAAAACTAGTTCGCTGGGATCCTCATAAAACTTTCTTCTACATTATTCCATATAACAGCGCAACCAACCGGTTAATATGCATAAAAATTTAATCATAGCTCCTTACAATAAACATTTTACGTATGGAGTTTGGTGTAATTTTATACCATAGATTGTAATATCACTGCGCAGCAAAAAAAAAAAAAAAAAAAAAAAAAAAATCGAGCTCTGATACCATTCTTGCTGACTCTTATATAAAATGACCTCCTGAATCCGAAGATGACTCCCATTTTGCCCTGTCATCCACCGTTTTCTAGGGACACCACCGCTTTCCTCAATTTTTATCATTGTACGGTAATTTTATGACTAGGAATTTGATTTGGAGAATGAAAACGAATTAATTATGTAATACATAATTTCAGTGGCAAATCCACCCCCCCCCCCTAAATTTTGCCCTTGCCGTAAATGCTCTTGTTTTAGAATTTTCCAGCTCTGTAGCCCCTCAGAAGATATTTAACAGTTAAAATAATCCTCTCCCCCCTAAAAATCAAATTTATAGCCCTAGAATCATCGAAAAGTAATAAAAATAGGGAATTGTCTCTGAAAAAGGTGGGTGATAGGGCAAAATGGGCGTCCTATTCGGAATCAGGAGGTCATTTTACATAAGAATTTGCAAAAATGGTGTTGGGGCAATTTTCATGCCGAACAGTGTATACAGCCATTCAGAAATTAACAAAAGGTGAGTAAAAACAACGTGTGCTGTCGCCCGATATGTATCCAAATTAAATTATCATAGTTTTTCATAATGGCCATCTCCCATATCAACTTTGCTGCGCTCATCCACTGTTGAACCTGGGATATAGCTTTCTCATAAAAGGAAAGCTATATCTTGTATAAACAGGGAAAAACATAGCAGCTTCATCTATCAGAAGATATGCTCCAAATTGAATCAACATAATTTTTCATAATGGCCCCTTAATATATCAAGTTTCGTGCAGATATAGAAAGTCCACGATGAAGTTTTGTAAAATTCTGTCTATTATTTCGTGAGATATACTTTCAATATTTCAGTAACCCACAGCCAGACACATATTTTCTAAAAATGATCCGACATCTCAAAGCATGTAAATTCATCGAAAACCAAAAATCAAAATTTTCACAAATCGTTTTTTTTTTTAAATAAAATTTAAAAAAAAAAAAACGTATGACGCATTTCCTCAAAAAGTAAAAAAAAAAAAAAAATCAAACGCAACCACCAATCAGAAGGAATATTTAACTAAGCAGAATAGCACACCAACTCTGAATACCGAAAAAGGATTATTTATTTGAATTTTGACATTTAAAGTTATTTAGAGGAAATGAACTAGCAAAGCAATTAACCCAAATAATCATTAAAAAAAATTCTAACAGTTAATTCCCATTCACAACTCCTTTTTTGCTCAATAATACCTGTTAAATGAGTTTTATGCATAAGTTATTCTGCAAACGTTGTAACTTCCAACATATAAAAAAAAAAAAAACACAATTATCTAAGGATTTCATTCTGTCTGTTTTATTGCATAACTTCAAATCATCATAACAATAAAATGTTACAGGGATTACTTAAAATAAATTCAAAGAATTCCATTTTCTGTTTGTTTTTTTCTTTTTTTTAAATGAGAAAAATATGAATTTTATTTCTAAAACTAAATGGGAAAATAAGACATTAAATATCTATTGAATCATTTTATTTTCCTTTACCCATTTATTTAATTTATTTTTTATACTTGAATGTTTAGAAAACTTTTTTCTTTTAAATGGAAACTTTTATACAAGCAGATAATGTATATTCTGAGTATTTAAAAAAAAAAAATGTTGCTCGTCAAAATATTCAACAAGTACGAGTATAATGCTTACTCTTAAAAGAAAGATTTTAACTTTGTAAAAAAAAAGTCATAAAAATTCATATTTTCAAAAATATTCCACAAAATTTCGAACTGAAATTTGTAGTATAGAATAAGTGATATCACAACAAACAATCGAATTTCCCATCGAAACGCAAAATTCTTTAAATGTGAAGATTTTCTCGGAAACATTTCTTTGAAGTAGATGAAAGTTGTTCCATTTAAAATATTCAGAAATATTTTTTTTTTTTTTTTTTTTTTTATTATATTGGGAGTACAAATTAATTCGGTCCGTTTTCAATAGATGGCTCTGGCTGATTTGTTTACTGAATAATGATAGATGTTTTTGGCATTGTTAGAAAGGTTTGACCTTTGTCAACCATATTCAGTCAACGAAGCTTCGAGTTTTATACAACAACATTGGTTTTTTGAGCATTCAATATGTCGAGTTTTGTGCTAAAGAAACAACATTTGCGGGAAGTTTTGATTTTCTTTTTTAATTGGAAGAAAAGTGCCGCTGAAGCGCATCGATCGCTTGTGGAAGTTTATGGTGAATCTGCGCCATCTGATAAATCATGTAGAGAGTGGTTTCGACGCTTCAAAAATGGTGATTTTAGTGTCGAAGACAATGAGCGCCCGGGCCAGCCGAAAAAGTTCGAAGACGCCGAATTGGAGGAATTGCTCGATCAAGATCCGCTAAAACCTGGCGAAACAATTACTGGCGAACGCTACCGACTGCAATTAATGCGTTTGAGCCGAGCATTGCGTGAAAAACGGCCAGAAACCATCGAAAGGCACGACAAGGTAATTTTGCTACATGACAGTGCTCGGCCCCATGTGGCAATTGTCGTTAAAAATTACTTGGAAACGTTGAAATGGGAGGTCCTACCCCACCCGCCGTATTCGCCAGACCTTGCTCCTTCTGATTATTGGTTGTTCCGACGGATGCATCACGATTTGGCTGGACCCCGCTTCACTTCTTTCGAAGAAATTCAAGAATGGCTCGATTCATGGTTTGCGTCCAGAGAGGACTCATTTTTCAGAGATGGAATCCGAAAATTGCCAGAAAGGTGGACAAAAGTTGTGGCTACCGATGGACAATACTTTGAATAACATGTTTTTTCATTTTGATAATAAATAAAATGTTTTTTTAACGAAAAAAAACGGACCGAATTAATTTGTACTCCCAATAATAATTTAAAAAGTTTATATATAAACGAAAGGATATGGAATAGCTCCACTTGACTTACCAAACATTCAGTAGTTTTCCGGCGTTTAAACAAATTTGAATCATTTAATAATTCAGTAAATACTCAAAAAAGAAAAGTTACATATTTTATTGTAAAAATTATTAAATATTTTATTGCTTAAATATTTTATTTCAAATTCAGATATTTCTACAAATGACGATGATGTATTCCAATTCTATTGTACGTCTTGTAAAAGAGAAATTAAAAGCGAGCAGTTACAACACTTCTGCAGCAAAAAAAACTCTAAAACAAATACCAGTTTTACTGACTTAAATCATTTAATGAATTTCATGTAATTAATCCCAAAAACAACGTGACATGACTAAAATATTTCATTCTTCCCCGTAAAAGAACTATAAATCATATCATTACTAATATAAGTATCCTAATTATTATAAGTAAGATAATTTCTAATAATAGTAAAAAATCAAGCATACATCTTTTTTAGGTTGATTTCTTTAGAAATCGACCTATGCAATCACTTCGTTTATCTATATATGCTGGCAGGCTTTGCCCGCTTCGCTGGTCATTATATTGAAAATTGAATTCTCAAAAGACCATATCATCAATAAAAAATCTTTAAAATAAAAATCATTAAAATCAGTCAAAATCTAAGTTTAAATTCCTGCTATTTTCGGTAGCGGTATTCCCGCTCATCACACTCGAGTCTGGAGACCCAATGCCTTCGGCAGTCTTTTACCTGCTTTTTACTCCCCCCCTCCCTCGCGGTTAAAGTCGAAAGTTTTGCAAAATCTCATAAAAGTACATATTGCGTACACTTAATCAACACACACACACCGAAATTCTCCATTCTTAGGTAGTTTGGACGAATTTAAGCTTGAAAATGTGTTTTTTGCCCCGCCCCCAAAGGGAGGGAGGGAGGTGGTAAATTCGCAAAATTACTTTATATTGCATGTTGCATACACATACCTATCCGACACATCAAAAAATCCAGATCTTGAAATTATGTAAAGCAGAGCTACGTTTTAAAAACGTGTTTTTTATCTCCTTCCGTTCTTAAAGGAGAAAAATTCGCAAAATCTCTTTATACTATGAGTTATATATATATAATCTACCCATACATCAAAAGTCTCCAACCTAAGATAATTTAGTGCAGAGTTATGCATGCATACATGTTGTTGCCCCCCGCCCCCCTCCAAATGGCGGTAGGGTGCAATTTCACAAAATCCCTTTGTAGTGTGTGTGTTGAGTACACATAACCAATCGACGTATCAAAAAATCGCTTTTATGAGAGCAATTTAGAGCAGAGTTACTCTTAAAAACGTGCTTTTGCGCCCCCGTCCCCTCTTAAAGAAGGGGAGGGGAAATTTCACAAAATCTGTTTATAGTGCGTGTTGGGTATCCATAACCAATTCCGCACACAAAAAATCGCCTTTTTAAGATTGTTCGGAGCAGAGTTACGCATAGAAACGTGTTTTTATCCCACTCCTCATCTCCAAGGGGGGTAGGATGAAATTTCACAAAATCCCGCTGTAGTGTGTGTCGTGAGTACTCATGATCAATCGACATATCAAAAAATCGCTATCCTGAGAGAATTTTAAGCAGCGTTACTCTTAAAAGCGTGTTTTGGGCCCTTTCTTGTCCTTAAAGGGAGGGGGAAATTTCGTAAAATCTCTTTAAATTGCGTGTTGGGAACGCATAACCAACCCATACATGAAAATTAATCTTATTCAGATAGCTTGAAGCTAAGTTATGCTTGGAAACGTGTTTATTGCTCTCGGGGGTAAGTTACACACTAAAATTTGTGATCTCATAGATTTTCTCGGATGAATTTGTCCAATCATAACTCCCCCCCCCCCCAAAAAAAAAAAAAAAAAAAAAAAAAAAAAAAATCGAAAATCACAAAAAAAACAATAATGAGTTTTTGAAATATCCTCACGAAGATGCTTGGCGGTTTTTTATATGTTTATGCTATTACTAGAGGAATTTTACTTGAAAATTCGCATTTTGCTAAATTTGCCTCCAAAAATCGTTTTTTACCCTCTTTCCCCTTAAAAATCCAAAATTCCAAAATCGCAGATTTTTTTTTTTTTTTTTTTTTTTTTTTTGTACTCAAGTCTGATTTCCCCATCTGCAATTTCTTTACCGTGAAGTAATTTGGAGCCGAGTTATGCTTATAAATGTGTTTATGCCTTCTACTCCCCAGGAGGGAACCAGGGGTATTTCGCAAAATCCCGTCTTAGTGGGGGTCAGGGTTCTAAAACCAACTCTTTTATATTTATACAGATTTGTTCATATTTTTTATTTACTACTTGACTTAAGGTGGCTGTCACGAAAATAGCGTCATTGGCGAAAAATGTCCTATCAACTTCAGCATCAAAAGTTAAAAACATACCCAGGACTATCAATAAATAAAGCTCTTTAATATAGATCTGAATTAGCTTTCATTTTATTATTATTTAATTTTGATAATGACGTCATTTTGTCATGTACCTAAGCAAATTTAAGATTTAAGATTTATTATTATTATTATTCGCGTGAAAATATATTTTATCATATGTCGAAAAATAAATGAACTCGTAAACTTCTTTAACAACAAATAAAAATCCAAATAAATAAATAATTTTAAACTTTATTATAGAAGAAATATCTATATTATATAGAAGATATAACATTGATAAATTTTTTCTTCCTCCCCCCCCCCCCTTGGGAACTGAATTTCTAAAATTCTAAAACTTGTTTTTTATGTATTTGTGTTAGCTATATTTTAAAGCAAAAATTTAACGGATATCTGTTTTTTTTTTTTTTTCTATGAGATATAAAGGTTTTTGTGAAATCACGTTTTGTCCCCTGTCCCCCTTTAGTGGCCAAATTTCTAAAATTCCAGAAATTAGTTTTTAGGTATTTAAGTTAGCTATATTTTGAATCAAAAATCTCACGTAGATCTGTTTTTTTTTTTTTTTTTTTTTCTTCGAGATATGAAGCTTTTTTGTGAAATTACTTTTTGCGCATGTGGAATCACAGTGGACCGAATTTCCAAAATTCCAGGCATTGATTTTTAGGTATTTGTATTAGCTATGTTTTAAAGCACAAATTTTACGGATATCTGTTTTTTTTTTTTTTTTTTTTTTTGTTGTTGTTTTCTTTTTTGAGATATGAAGGATTTTGTGAAATCACGTTTTACCCTCCCTCCCCCCCCCCTTGGGGGGCGAATTTTGTAAAATCGCTTCTTAGTGGATATCTACGTCATAGAAGGAATATTGTCACAAAATTTCATGCTTGCAGGACCAGGGGTTTGGGCTGGGCGGTGATGGCTCACTCACTCACTCTCTCAGGACAAACGATTTTATAGATATCTATCTATAATCAAAATTTTGTCATCACCATAACTCCCGAAATAATACTCCAAATTGAACCAAATTTGGACGGGGAACTTATCTTATAAATATCTTGGATGAGTTCGTTAAGCAAGTTGTTCCGACTTCTTGTGGCCACTTATTCTAAGTGGCGGCCACTTGAAATTTTTGAATCCATGTAGAAAAAAAACGGATTTGAAGCCGGATTTGCTTGAATATTGTAAATATAAACCACATAACGGTCTCATTGAAATCTATTAATGAACTTTATCCGCCATTTTTAACAAAGTGGCGGATATCTTAAGTTAAGCGGGACCACTTGAAATCAGGCTTCCACTTGAAAATTTAAAATCACTATAACTTCCGAAATAATACACCAAATCGAACCAAATTTGGGCAGTGACCTTATCTTATAAATATCTTGGATGAGGTTGCTAACCAAGTTGCTCCGCCATTTTCTTTTCAAGTGGAGACCTCTTGAAAATTTCAAATTTAAATTGTAAAACGCGTAATCCTAATTTGTTTGAATTTTGATGTATACATAGACCATATAAAGTGTCTCAATCAAGTTTATTAATGAACTTCATCCGCCATTTTTAACAAAGTGGCGGGTATCTTAAGTTAAGCGGGGCCACTTGCCATCAGGCTACCACTTGAAAATTTAACATCACGATGACTTCCGAAATAATTCTCCAAATCGAACCAAATTTGGTCAGTGAACTTACTTTACAAATGTCTTGGATAAGTTTGTTAACCAAGTTGCTCCGCTCTTTTGTTTTCAAGTGGAGACCACTTGAAAATTTCAAATTCACACTGTAAAAAGCATATTTAAAGCCGGATTTCCTTGAATTTTGATGTATACACTGCTCGATATTGAAAATGTAACACCAAGAAGGAATGATTAAAACGGAATGAAATTTGTTGGACACATACATTATAGTAGGAAAAACAATTGATTAAAATTTCAGGAAATTTGGAGTAATATGTACTGAGAAAACAGTACATAAAGCAGCGATCTCTGTGAACAATAACAGCACATATATGCCTAGGCATTGAATCGAACAGCGATTGGATGACATGTACGGGTAGAGCACTTCATAAAGCTTCAACACGATGCCACAATTCATCGATCGAAGTTACTGGTGAGTGGTGGTGGTGGTGGGGGGGGGGGCAGTCGCTTTTCAATGATTAAACAGTCATTTTCATTGGTGCGAGATTAGGTGAACGCGCTGGCCAGAGCAACAGTCGAAACTTTCTGTATCAAAGAAGGTCCGGACAATATGAACAACTTGCGGTTGTGCATAATCTTGCTTAAATTTTGCGCTACGGAGGCCTCGAATACAGGGCAGTGGGGCGGACCTTAACTCATCAGAAATTTGATGGCCGCTGTTCAGAGTGCCAGGAATACGAACATGAAGTAATCGAGACGTGTATCCAATGGGAACCCATAACACCGTTGCAAATGATGGACAGTATGATGATATAGAATCCCAGCTGGCAATGTGCATTATTCATAATGCCGTTAAATACGGATAAGGCAATCTTGATGCTGTAAACAGGATTGTGATTTGTCTGAAAAGTGACTTCACGCCATTCCTGCGTCCAGGTTCATCGTTGATCACACATTAATGGTGCCCATATCAGTGATGCAGTTTTGGGGGTAATCAGAAGTTTGGTAGCCGCATACTGAGTCACCACCTGGATTGATGGTATGTTGTACCATTGGATACACGTCCCGGTCACCTCTTGCTTTCATTCCCGCCACTCTGAATACCAGCCATTACATTTCTGACGAGTTAAGGTCCATAGCTCTGCCCTATGTTCAAGGCCTCCGAAGCGCAACATTTAAGCAGGACAATGCACGACCGCAAGTTGTCCATATTGTCTGGACCTTCATTAATGCCGAATGTGTTCGACTGTTGCTCTGGCGAGCGCGTTCTTCTGATCTCGCACCAATGAAAGTGACTGTTTAATCGTTGAAAAGCGACTGGCCCCCCTCCACTCACCAGTAACTTCGATCGATGAATTGTGGCTTCGTGTTAAAACTTCATGAAGTGCTCTACCCGTACATGTCATCCAATCGCTGTTCGATTCAATGCCTAGGCAGATATGTGCTGTTATTGCTCACAGAGGTCGCTGCTTTATGTACTGTTCTCTCAGTACATATTACTCCAAATTTCCTGAAATTTTAATCAATTGTTCTTCCTACTATAATGTATGTGTCCAACAAATTTCATTCTGTTATTATCATTCCTTCTTGGTGTTGCATTTTCAATGTCGAGCAGTGTATATAGACTATATAAGGGTCACGACCTAGTTTATTAATGAACCTTATCCACCATTTTTAACAAAGTGCGGATGTTATAACATAAGCGAGACAATTTGAAATTAGGCTACCAGTTGAAAATTTATAAACATGATAATTTTTTTAATTCTGATTCAATTCGAACCAAAGTTGGACAGTGATCTTATCATATGTTTCCAAGTTGCGGCTACTTGAAATCATGCTGCCACTTGAAAATATGCCATCACAACTTTTAAATTACTAAACTAATTAAACAAAAGTTGGATAGTGAACCTATGGTTCAAATATGTCGGATAAGTTCACTTGGTAACGTGATCCGGAATTTTATTTCCAAGTGGCGGCCACTTGAAATTTTTTTATTATGATACTGTTATACTGAATCAGTTCGCATCAAATTTGGGTAGTGGATTTATCATTCAAATATCTCAGATAAGTTCTCTGGGCTTTTTTCCAAGTGGTGGCCACTTGAAATCATGGTGCCACTTGAAAATTTCTTATCACGAAACTTTTTGAAATAGTGATTTAATTTGAACGAAAGTTGGACAATGAACTTATCATACAAATATATTCGATGTTTTCGCTGGGCAAGTTGCTTCGCCATTTTGTTTCTAAGTAGCAGATACTTAGACTGCCATTTGAAAATTTGTGATAACAATAACTTTTGAAACACTGCACTGATTCAAACCAAAGTTGGACAAGGAACTTATGCTTCAATTATCTTGGATGAGTTTCCTGGGTAACTTGCTCCATTGTATTGTTTCCAAGTGGCGGTCACTTGAAAATTTGTTATCACGGTTAACTTTTAATCAATTCAAGCCAAAGTTGAAAAATGGATTTATCATTCAAACAGCTATGGTTTCGGTGGGCAAGTTTCTCTGCAATTTTGTGGCCAAGTTGCGTCCACTTGAACGCTGTCACTTGACACTTTGTTATCGCGATAACTTTTGAAATACTGAATTTATTTGAACCAAAGTTGGACACTGGACTTATAAATATTTTTGATTAATTCACTGAGCAACTTGCTCCGGCATTTTGATCCAAGTGGCGGCCACTTAATTTTTCAACACGATGACTTTTGAGGTTCTGAATTAATTCGAACTAAATTTGTACAGTAGACTTATCTCACAATTGCATTCGATATTTTTGTTTGCTAACTTGGTCCGGCATCTTGTTTCCAAGTGCCGGCCACTTGAAAATTTTAAATTCACATGAAAAGGTATTTCTAAACCGTTTTGCTTAAAACTCCATATGTACATAGACTACAACAATGTTTCAGTATCGCGTCATAACATCGCCGGAAAAAACATCGCGTGTCAAAACATAGACGTGCCAAAAAACATTGCCAAAGAATAAGTTTTATTTCTACATATAATAAAAAGTGGTTTTGTGTGTGTGTGTGTGTGTGTGTGTGAATGTCGGTCGCTTTATAGACAAACGGATGCCAGCAAAAATATATAAAATATTACACGGAGGTCTGTTTTGACCCTCGGAGCTTGATTTTCGAATTTTTTTTTACAGTTATAAAAATTATTAAAATATGAAATTTGACTTCGTTTTATGTTTTTCCGGCGATATTATGACGCAGTACCTCTTGCCAATTCCCTCTCGCAGACGATTCTCTTTCAATAACAGACATCTTGTCTGGAATAAAAGATAATTACATTTTATTCTTTAAGGTATTGGGGTAAAATTAAGAACGTCGTAAATAGCATAGAATTGTTCCCATTTTTTTTCAAAAATTTGTAAATCTGGCTGTCTCTATGAATTTACTAAACTTAACATTAACATTAAAAAAAAAAAAAAAAGTATCTTTATATATATGTATAAGGCAAAGTTTGTGTGTCTGTGTGTGGACAATGTAGCGCAAAGACGGTAGCTCGGACAGTCACATGTTTCGACACGAAGGTGCCCCCGAAGGGTCCTTGTGCACCTCGAAGCCCGATTTTTGAATTTTCGATTAGTTTTCTTTTAATTAATCAAAATGTGAATATAACTAATTCACAACAGCTTTTAAAAAATCCATTAAAATATTAGCTATAATTTAATTGTTGCCAAAAAAAAAAAAAAAATGCGAGTTCATTTTTTTTTTATATAAAAATACATTTAATTAAACGTGAAGAATAAAATATATATATATATATTAAATTATGCATCTCACAAAAATTGACGTCATTATAACCTTAAATCTTATATATATTATAAATGTGAATGTCCGTTTATTTGAGTCAGTTTCACGCTAAAACTGCTCGATGGATTTCTATAAAATTTGTTATGGAGATAGTTTATACCCTAACTTAAAAAGTTGGCTACCTTTTATTCCGAAAAAAAAATTGTTTTTGCGATTTTTATGCATAAAATAGCAATTTTGTAAGCTAATAATAGCAAAAAATTAGCCATTTAAATTTATCCATAATTTAATTGTTGCCAAAAAAAAAAAAAAAAAAAAAAAAATATTTATTTTTTTCAACAGGAAAATAAATACATTTCTCTAAACGCGAACGATAAAAAATTGTAAAAAAAAATTATGCATCTCACAAAAATTGACGTCATTTTTAATTAAAAATTTCTTTTACACATTGATAAAGTGCTAATACGCAAGCGAAGTGATGACGTACTGGCCGTTCGTTTATGCAAGAAAAATATTTCCTATGTTAAACGTCCATTGGATTTTTTATAAAAAATTATTAAAAATCGAGTAAAATTATTTCCCGATTTTAATCCCCATATTTAGGTATAGGTATGTATTAATTATCATGTCCATGCGTTAGATTAAGTTATTTTTGTTGTAAAATTGACAAAATTTGAATTTTTAATTTCAAAACTCTAGGGAAAAAAAAAATGCAAATTTCCATATTCGATTGAAAACACAAACATTTCATTTCAAAAGATGATATTTACACAATAAATATCCAACTAATATCTAATTAAAAGGAAAATGATAAATATTCTATCATAATTTGAAGTCAAATTTGTTTTCAAATGTCTAAATAAAGTATCTGATATAAAATACTAATATGTTGCAGCGGAATAGATTTGATATCGGTCATCCTTAGCAGAAAAAAAATATATATATATATCGACAAATTATTTGGCGAAAATAATTAAATCCTTTCAAAAATCATGGTTATTTTAACAACTTATATTAAGAAAGTAATGAATAATATGAAACAATATTTCATACAATGCATATTACGAAAATATACATCTGGCATGCATATTTTCGTATTACGTTTTTGATCACCAAATACAATAAGCGCCAAGAACGACAGAGTTTTGAAATTTAAAATTAAAATTTTGTCAATTTGACAGCAAAATAACTCAATCTAACACATGCACATGATAACTAATCTATACTAATATTATAAATGCGAAAGTTTGGATGGATGTTTGTTACTCAATCACGCCACAACGGCTAAACGGATCTGGATGAAATTTTGCACAGAGATGGATAATAGTCTGGAATAAGACATAGGCTACTATTTATACCGGAAAAAATGTAAATTTTTAATTAATCTTCTATATAATATAAATATTTCTTCTATAATAAAACTTTAAAATAATTTATTTTAATTTTTAATTCTTGCCAAAGAATATTTCACGCGAATAATAATAAAAATAAATATTAAATTTGCTTAGGCACATGACAACATAACGTCATTATCAAAATTAAATAATAAGAAAATGAAAGCTAATTCAGATCTGTATTAAAGAGCTTTATTAGTTTATAATCCTGGGTATATTTTTAATTTTAATACTGAAGTAGATAGGACATTTTTCGCCAAGGACTCTATTTTTGTGAGAGCAACCTTAAGCCAAGTAGTCCATAAAAAATATAAACAAATCTGTACATATAAAAGAGTAAACTCAATGATTCACTGACTCAACACTGCCATGACGATTCTGTGGGAAAGAGGGTCACAAATTTTAGTGACCAGGTTGGTTTTCAGAGCCTGACCCCCAACTAAGACGGAATTTTGCAAAATACCCCCCCCCCCTGTCTCCCTTGGGGGGCAGAAGGCTTAACTCGGCTCCAAATTACTTAACGGTGAAGAAATTGCAGATGGAAAAACCAGACTTGAGTACAAAAAAATTATTTTCTGCGATTTTGGAATTTTGGATTTTTAAGGGGGGGAGGGAAGGGAAAAGGTTTTGGAAGAAGGGTACTCACATACTACACACTACAAAGGGATTTTATGAAATTCCACCCTACCGCCCTTTGGAGAATGGGGGGCAAAAACATGTATTCATGCGTAACGCTGCACTAAATTATCTAAGGTTGGACATTTTTTATGTAAGGGACGATTATATGTATCTAACTCATAGTATGAAGAGATTTTGCGAAATTCCCTCCTTTAAGAACGGGGGGAGAGATTAAAAAAAAAAAAGTTTTAAAGCATAGCTCAGCTTTAAATAACTTCATGATCTCAATTTTTTGATGTGTCGGTTAGGTATGTGTATGCAACATGCAATATAAAGTAATTTTGGAAATTTACCCCCCCCCCTTCCTCTTGGGACGGGCGGAACAAAAACCACATTTTGAAGCTTAAATCCGTCCAAATTACCTAAGAATGGCGAATTTTGGTGTGTGGGTGTTAATTAAGTGTGCGAAATATGCACTTTGATGAGATTTTGTAAAACTTTCAACTGTAACCGCGAGGGAGGGGGAGTAAAAAGCAGGTAAGGGACTGCCGAAGGCATTGGGCAACTTAAAATTAGATTTTGACGGATTTCAATGATTTTCTTTTCTTTTTTTAGATATTTTGTTATTATTAATGATATGCTGCTTTGGGGATTCATTTCAATATAATGACCAGCGAAGCGGGCAAAGCCTGCTAGTATATAATACATATTGATAAAATGTTAATATAGTTCATGATGCTGATATATGTTGTTCTAAAAGGATTTTTTTTTAACTGCTATTTTTCTTACATACATCTTTATATATATATATAAGGCCACTTGGCGGTTTTTACATTTTGTTGTCATTTCTGCGATAAGTTAAAATGGGCATCGTGAATGCGTAAGTAAACTTGGCGAGAAACGTCCAAGCTACTTTGGCGCGAAATTTCAAACTCCGCCAAGAGGTCCAAGCTGTTCCATTGCTTTAGCATGATTTTTCTGAATTTTATTTTAAATACTTTTACTTCCATTACCCGACTACAGTAAATAATGCAAGTATTGTATTTAACTCAATGCGAGAGGGTAAAAAAGGAAAAAAAAAAAATTTAATTAGTCTAACGATACAAATTGTCTCTTGGTAATATATTGTGCGTTTTCCGTTCTGTTTATTATTAGAAAGGAAATAACTAATGACTAATCCCCTATTTTATTGACATCTTTATAAATTAAATTATCCAATATCAAGATGTTGCGGTGAGGAAGTCTCTGCCGAAAGCAGTGAGGGCCAGAAGCGAAATTTCAATATACTTTCTTTTTAACTTTTATTTGTAAAGCGGTATAAAAAATAGCGATTCTTTTTTTACTTCCATTACCGACTACTGTAGTTATTGTATTTGATCCGAAAATTTTATGTCGAGTTTTCACCTGATTTATGTCTCCTGAGTTAAAGAAAAACTAGTATGTTGTGGCCACCACGAGACTTTCTTCTATATTTTCCTATACAAATTCACTCAGTAACAATATTAAAAAAAAAAAAAAAAAAAAAATCCGTTTTTTTTTTTTTTCGTTAAAAGTAAAAAAAATCGATAACTTTGTTTTAAATTACCACATATTTATAGGTCAACCATTCGTTTTAAAGGTATTGACGAGACCTTTCGAAAGATACCCATCTTGAAAATTTACCCCACCCCAGAGGGTACTCCCCCCCAGGGGGGGAAGCGATGCCCCCACATGCACAATTTTTTTTTCCTAATTAACTACTACTATTAGCAATAATTCGTATTAATTTTACAATCACGGGTTAAGAATAACTCTCATTATGTACATTTATACGAAATTTTGTCCTATACTACCATGTTAAAAATTTAGAAGAAATACGATCACAGCGCCTCCTGTTGTGCGATTGATCCCCAAATCTAATCAGCACCAGTTTATGTCAGGAGCCAACTAAATACCAAGTTTTGATAATTTCGTTTAAAAAAAAAAATTAAGATTTTTTCTAAGTTTTTTTTCGTAAAAAGTAAAAAAAAATCGATAACTTTGTTTTAAATTATCACAGATTTATAGTTCAACCATTCGTTTTAAAGGTACTGACGAGACCTTTCGAAAGATACCCATCTTGAAAATTTTTGCCCTATATCACCATGTTAAAAATTTAGAAAAAGCGGGATGGCAACGCAACCTGTAAGACGATTTTTACCAAAAGTTGATAGGCACTAATTTATGTCAAGGTGCAACTACATACCAATTTGTATGAAATTCTGTCCAGTAGTTCCTGAGGTACAGTTGCCACAAAATTTTGTCACACACACACACACACACACAGACAGACAGACAGACATTTTCTAAAAATGGTCAAATCGTGTTCTACAGCTCTCAAAACGTGTAAATCCATCAAAAACCCGAAATCGAAAATTTTTACGAATCCAATACTTTCTTCTATTGAAGATAGAAGAAAGTAAAAACAGTTTTTGGCAATTGGTCAGTGTGTGTGTATGTGTGGGGGGAACCTTCTTACTACCATACCTCCGAAACTAATAAAGATAGAACTACGAAACTTCAGAATTGAGGCAGGTCTGGTGTACAAATGACATTTTCAAATTTTGGGGGAAATTGAAAAAACGTAAGTGGGACATCGGGAATCAGAAGTAGCACTGTAAGTCCGTATCTCAAAAAAAGGCTCTAACGATTTTTTCAAAGTTGCTACATAAACACTCTATAAGATGTCCTTTCATATGAGATAGTTAGTTCAAGAAAGTTGATGAGAGACCTGTATAAATTTCAGGTCTCACAAGTACGTTCCTTTAAAAATGGCTGTACTGTAGAGATTTTTTTTTTTTTAAACTTGCCATCTTAACCCTTTTTAGACATCCTTTTGTATGCAATTGTTCTTTTCTAGTCAACAATTGAATAGGCCAAATTTGATAAAAGTCGGTATCGCAAAAACGGCTCTAGCGATTTTCTTGAAAATTGTTACATAAACCCATTTTAGATATCCTTTCTCCATGTACTACGTAGTTATTACATGAAGTACTACGTAGTTATTACATGAAAATTAACAGTCATCATGATTAGGCAGGTTAGTTTTAGATCTCAGAATTTGGTGTTTTCAAAAATAACTCAATCGATTTTTTTTTTCTAATTTTTAAACTCACTATTTAAATCTGATTTTTATGTTGTTAAACGTGTACATCAGATTTCTCTCAAAGGAAAATTTTTAGGTGTCTATTTTGCTAGATCAAATTTATGTCTTCTGATTACATTATCTCCAAAAAGTGCATATAATGCGTGTAATGCTAGATAATTGAAGTCATGTGGCTGTTTTGTTTCACACCATTTTTTTTTTTTTAAGGTAAATTCCTTGAAGGAAATCTACCTATTGCAATGGTCCTCATGACACAACTTCTGGAAAATTTCTTCATATCTTCACCGATCATGACCCCTAGAACCAAAAACCACCCTCCGCTGAAAAGTTTATATATATGTAGGTATATATATATGTATAACGCTTTTTCCTATGTTATGCTGTAAACACGATATCTGAAGTAATATTTATTGAAATTTAACCAGCTCGGGATATGTTGTCAGGACAGTAAAAATCTTGGTCGAGTTTGTAGATGGGGTACCTAGCTCAAAAGAAGTGGAAATTTTCATTTGCCCATAATTTCTTTAATATTGAAAATAGGAAAAAATTTCAAATCAGGCGAATTACCGCCTTACCACAATGAACAATTTTTGTATTTAAACTTTTTCGATAGCTTCAATTGCTTAAAAGTTACATGTTAAATGATTTTTCGTCAATTGTGATAAAGACAACATTTTCTATAGCTTTCACTGCTTAAATTTATAACCTGATACTTATGTCACGTGTAAACGATAATGAAAATAAAAAGATCACTGAAAATATAAAAACCATGTTAACCACTTTAATTAATGATTTAAAAATATAAAATTTAAATAATACGTTAGTCTTAATACAAATATTGTTTGTGGTGAATAATTTAGATTGCCGATTTAGGTTAGAATTTAAAATTTATGATTGAAATTGAGAGTAATACATTACAGCTTCTTTTGACTTTTACTCTTGTGGAAACAAGATATTGGTCTGTGAAGAGATATGAGGTTTTCGCGAGAGAAGAAAATATAATGACGCCAAAGCTGTCATTCTCCATTGCCAAGCTCGCCAAATTTTGTCGTCAGATAACGAATTTCGTCACCAAGTCAAAAATTTCATCGTTAACTATCAAATTTTGCCGCCAAATCACAAATTTCATTGCTAAGTTGTAAGTTTTGCCACCAAAAATCTCATCAAATCACACAATTTACTAAAATCGTAAGAATTAACATTGAAATTTAGTGGTGCCCAAATGGTCCAATGTTAACTATTGTTAATGTCAATGTTCCAGCTTATGTGAACCAAAACAGTTTCACTTTACAATTTTTACTCATCTGACAATAAGAATTACAAAAACACAATACAAAACTTTCAATAATTCAATAAAAATTACAATGAAATAACTATCCAAAAACTGTTACCACTTAACTGTATTTGACTTGACCATAGCAATGCCAGGCTCACCAGTGCTTGACCATAGTAAGGTCACAAGTGCATTTTTACATTTCTATTATTTCTTTCTTTAAAAGGCAGATATTGATTCAACATTATATGGATTCTAAATAAAATTTATAATTTTGATTCAGCTTGGGTGGAGAGGGGGCGGTAGCCCAATAGCCTCCTCCCGGATTCACCTTTGTTGGGATTGTATATCTTTATGGCTTCTATTTGTTCATTTATTATGAGCTTCGATTTTAAAAAATTGAGGCATTTACTGACCAATAAATCTAGCGTAAAATTTTAAGTAGAATGAGTAAAACCCTTTCGTAGTTGGAAATTAAACTTCTTGAAAACAGAACAGCGACTTGAATAATGCAATGTGTGGGAATAAATCCATTGGCTAAGTATGTGTTGATGCATATGTAATATTTCTTCACTTTTGTAACATTAACATAAAGGAATCTACCTTTGCCTTTACGCTTGCTGAAAAGGGAATTTTTTTAGTGGTGAGAAACGATAAATTTTATCAAAATAATTAACTCAGTTAAAATTGAGAAAGGGTTTCTGGCTATCCTGAAACAATATTTGCCACAAAATTTTATCGCTAATCTTGCCATGCCGCAACTTAGTAACCAGCTATGACTTTTTGTCTTGGCTTCGAATTTGGCGATTCAGTGTCGAATTTGGTGACTTGGCAACCAAATTTGGTGAAAATTTGTAATTTAGGGTTGCCAAAGTTTGTAAGCTCTAACTTTAATAAGAACAGAGTTCTGAAATATTCTGGAAAAATTAATTGGTTTATAGTGCGGAACTAAATTCTTCGAAAAATCTATAAATGACACACAAGACTATACAAAAAAAGGAAAAGTGATTGTTGATAATTGTAGACTAGAACTTGCCTATATCTTTATGTGTTACTTTCTATAAAGTATTACAGTAAAAGTGGAAACAGATGAAAGTTTTTTCATTTCCACGAAAGTGGGCTTTAACTAAACATCAAATTAGGCATTCAAATGTAGTGAAAAGTGGTAGGAAGGGATTCACAAAATTTGGAAACTCTAACCTCAATAAAAGTCTCGTTGTGGAAATTTTGTAATGATGCATTTGTTTCTCGTGCAGAACTACCTTGAAAATTCCATAAACTGCTGACAATACTCTCGATGAATTCAAATTCCATTCAGACTTTGAAATATTCAGTCGTTCCTGATTTAGCAAAATTTATGTGCTGTAGTGTATTTAACAATGTTTATTTGATTTCTGTTGTAAAAATGACCATTTCATTGGATTGTTTCAACAATATGAATTTTTGTAGCTCAAAAAAGAGACTTATTCAACTGTTTACTGAATATTAATTGAATAAAGTAATAAAGTGCATTCATTGACTAGAACCTGCTTATTTCTTTAAAAATTACTCTCTATCTGCTAAAATGTCAAGAACATTTTTTATCAATATTATTAAAAGCTCTATCTACGGGCTGAATATTCATTAAATAAAGTGCATTCGCCGACTAGAACCTGCTTATACCTTTAAGCATAACTTTCCACATGCAAAAAAGTCTTCAACTTTCATAACAATACCATTACTGACTCTATCATTAGCTTCTTTTGAAATCTCTATGATGGTAGGTCATATGTAATGGCCAAAACCTTTATATTTTTGGTTATTATGAATACAATTTTCCTAAATATCTTCAAAACAGAAAATCACAGAAAGTCCAAAAAGGGAGGTGCACAACTAGATGTCATAACAAAGCTATATACCAATATGCAACATTCTACGTCCAACCATTTTTGAGTTATGCGAAATACACACACACACACATACTTACAAACAGACGTCATGAAAATTCGTGTAATGATATCTCTGAAACTGGAACTTGTATTAAAACCAAATTTGCAGGTGTACAAATAGATGCCATGGCAGTCACACACAGTGGCGGATTTAAGGAGGGGGGGCTAGGTGGCTGAAGCCCCCCCCCCCCCTCCAAAAAAAAAAACACTGACATTCACAATTGAATATAGCAATTGTAAATTTTTTATTGGTCTAGAATAACTGAAAAATCTTAGCCCCCCCCCCCCCCAAAGTCAAGTTCTGGATCTGCCACTGGTCACACATATAAATTTGCAACATTCTATGATCATTCATTTTTTTGAGCTATGTGAAATAAACAATCCATTTTGCAAATGAGGAATACTATACTTCCTTATACAAAGAGGAAAGAAAGAAAGAAAAAGCCTATATGTAAATATTTTAGTAAGATACTTTTTAATATTTATTTGCATTTTTCCTTTTAAAATTATTGTTAAATTAAATATTTCTTAATAACATAATTTCAAATAATAAATTTAAAAATCCAATACCTTTTAAATGTAGCCTAAATTCCCTTTTAACAAAAAAATAGTAAAAAATGAGGACAGCAAGAAACACTATACACATAACAAAAGTAATCATAATTTATTTAGAGTTAAAAAAAATTACAATAAACTTCAAAGAAATATCATATTTAACATAGCTTTATATTATTCGATGTCAACAATAAAATATACAATCCAAATGTAAGGCCTCACAAATTTACTTCATACTTCTAAGAAAATGGCATTTTATGGATGAGAAAAAAAAATAATTCAACATGACAGATCACAGACAGTATTAATAAAATTCCAAGTTGAGAATGCATTGGTTTAAAAAAACTCCTAGTCGCATATTTTAGCATCAGACTGTTTTTCAGGCTTCTTTTAAATTGCATTAAAATTGAAATAAACTTACTACTACAGTGTGTAAATTTTGATGACAAGTCTACACAATATTTATGGAAATTAACTCAATATTTAATATATATTTAAAAAGTGCAGTATGTCAACACTTCCATTCCTTTGAAAAGCAACCATTTCTTAATTTCTTGGGGTTTATTCCCCTTTTCACAATTAGATAATGAAACAATGCATGCTGCTTAAGTAAAAACGTATTTGCAACACTTTAGAGAAGATCTTTTCCCTGTCTGAAAAATATGTAAATATCAAGAGAATCTGGTGTGGTATCCACACTTACCCTGGAATTTAATAGAAGATTTTTTTTTTTTTTTTTTTTTTTTTGGGGGGGGGGGGGGCATTCTACCATTTGTCTGACTATTTCTACTTTTAAGCCTTTGTACTATTCTTACCTTATTTTTCCCTGTCCTTTTATATCCCTTTTTTAAGATAGAAATGAAAAATCCCATTTTTCCCAATCTTTTTATTGTTTTCATTGTCAACCAACTGGCTATGTTTTCCTTTTTCAATTCATGCATGGGCAATGTATCTCAAATTTTCTGGGGAAAGAGGCAGGCACTGAATGTTCCAGTGCTATCAGTTGAATGACTGATCAGTAAAAATATCTTTTGAAGTGGTAACATGAAGTTTTTTTGTTCACTGTGAAATGTCAATATCTTGTGTGCAAATTCAAAAAATATATTTTAAAACACGGTGGAAAAAAAATACTATAAAATTATAAAAGCAAATGTAGCTTTTTCTTCTGTGCAGATTAAATTTTTAGCAAATGAAAAAAGACAAAACAAAGTGGCTGCTTTGTTTTGTAGCACTCGCGCCTACTTTGTTTGCCTGAAAAAAGGTCTATTTATATTATGATCTGAAACAATTGTTGTGAGTTTTTTTCATTTTATGATGTTTATTCATTTATTTATTTATTACTTACGGCATTCATTTATAGTTAATTCTAACAATTCATGACCATTATGTGAAAAAATGAGGGGATACCCCTTTAACTAGAAAAAGTAAGTAAATAAAAGAAAAAGTTTGTGTGCCAAGTTACAAATGTAGACAAATTCATAAGAAAAGAATACAGTACAAAGCCGAAAATCCGGAATCGTCAGGACTGCGGCGATTCCGGATTTTTGGTCATGCCTAAAAATTAAAGTACTTGGATAATATGCAAATTCAAGTAATATATATATATATATACATATAATAAAGATGATCTATTAAGCATAGTAGAAGCCAAGCAACATATACAAGATCACTGAAACACCAATGACCAACAAGACAAAAAAAATTATAAAGGATCCAGGGCCAGTGACATAATACTGTCGCAAAACTTCACAACACTACAAGAATCATAATATAATATAAATTTTAAATCAATAAATAACATATTGAAAAAATTAGAGAAATTACAGAAATAATACAAATTGTAAGAGCGCAAATGCAAGCTTTATACAAAGTGTATAATACAAAAAATAGTGTTAATGCCAATTTAAGACAAATCTAAATATATGAAATTCATATATTAGATAATTTAAATGACATAAAGCAATAAGTTTTATTAAACACAAAATACATACATATATATATATATATATATATATACACACACATATATATATATTACGATTTTTAAATATATTCTGTATTTTTTTTTTTTTTTTATTAACTTTAAAAACTTTAAAAATAAATAAAATTAAATAAAATTAAAAATTAAACTTGAAAAACAAAACAGATTTATTGAAATATTTGCATACAAAAATCAGTACAAGTTACAATAAAAGAAAATAAATAAGAAAAACATACCATTTTTAAAACCTTTCCGCGATTTTTTTTTAGTACTTTAGGTTTTTCAATTAAAAGTTTGAGTATAAATGAAATTATGATAGAATTTTGCTCTCAATTAGATAAATGTTTAAGAATTGTTACTATTATTATAATCTTCTTCCTCCTCTTTCAGACTTTGCAAATGCCGGTTTTAAAGATTAATAAGAAATAAAATACTTTGTCGGTTCTTAATTTAGATATATTTATACTTAAAAACAACACAAAAAAAATTCACTGTTGATGATGATGATTAACGCTGCTGAAATTGTCTGGATTTTTGGCTTCGTACTGTATTAAGATTCTGGGCAGGGGGGGGGATAACAATTTGGGCAATATATATATATATATATATATTTTTTTTTTTTTTTCAGAAATGGTGCACTAATGAGTTCCAGTATGTAATGTTAACGAGTTACCAGATGTTTTATTTAATATGTAAAAACTCACTTCAGTATTAGAGTTCTATTATTAATCAAAATAAAAGAGCATGACCTTATTTTATCATAATGGATTAAGGCTAATTGACTACACTATAGATGTCTTTTTAAGGAGTCCTAATCCATATTTATGTGAATTTCATGGAATAACACAGAAAACACTGAACCACTTGGTCAATAAATGCTAATTTTAGCATTTGATACAACTGAACAGTATTGTATTGATTTTTAAATATTATTAGAGTTAATTAAATTAGGAATCAATTCAGCATATTTTACACAATCTAAAGTTTTCTTACTGCTTTTCTTACTGATACTTTTGTTAAAATGTTTTAAAAACAACAAAATTATAATTATTCTTCCTTGCGAGCATGACTAGATGAGTTTAATAAAATAATATTCTTATCTTAATAAATATAAATAAATAATCATACATACCATAGTTTAGTCTTCCAATTTAACCAAGAGACTCAAAATTGACTATTTACAAATAATAATATTTTGTGTCAATTTTCTAATATTAAATATATTAAAAGCTATTATTAGAAAAATGAAGTATTTCTTTTGGAAAGAATGGAAAAGCTGGCAACCATAAAATAATATAAATTTATATGATCTTTTAATGAATGTTAATAAAAAGAACAATAAAAACTTAATTGACAAACATTATACAAGTAAGAAAATATGTAAAACATTTATATTTATTTGTATAATGAATTTCACATACAAAAATAAACATGTAAAAATTATGGTTAAAAGAGAGAAGGGGGGGGGGGGTAAAAACAAAAGAAAATTTTACTCATTTTAACTCTTTCTTATTCATATAAGGTGTAAAAAGTATTGTTTTAGGGATGGATTTTTGAAATTAAATTTTGGTTACATTTACACATGTTGAGTACCCCATGAATACAAAAATTGGGTTTTTATCAGTCAATTTCTGTGTCTCTATATTTGTGTGAAGTGAATCTACTATAACTTAAGAATAAATATTAGGAGAAAGTTCTAAACTTGGTATTCTAAATTTGAATCCTATTTTTATATGACCAAAAGCACATTTCACATAGAATATGAAAAGTATAATGAAAAGTATTAGCCCTTCCTTTATAGAGCCACATAAACAATTTCTGATATAGTACTATGCCTGTGAAAGGTTCAAAATGCATTTCAAATTATGTCTTAATATTCTTTTTTTTTTTTTTTTAATATAAATTTATGTACACAATGTGGTACATCAGATAATAAACAAGCTACTCAAAATTACTTGAAGTATTTCAAAGAATGGTGAGGAAGCAATTTTCATAATAATTGGAAATATTTTTTTTTTAATTTAATTAACAGCCTTAAATGTTTTATGAAAGTAGCTACAATATTCAAACAGCCTATTCACACAGAAATGTATCTATACTAATAAAATAAAGTGTTTGTCTGTCTGTAGGCGCTGTACAAAAAAACTATAGCATGCACAGTTCTGAAATTTTTTTTCTAAAGAATAAAGGAATGTGTGCGGATTTGTGACATACCTTTAAATTTTCGATATTCCTATTAGATTTTTAAAATTTTTATATTTTATATGAATTTTTGCAATTTTTCCTGGCATTTTTCTTTGAGTACCTTCCACTTTAAACTCTAATAATTTATCTATGATTATAGGGGTAGAAATCAAGAAAATTAAGTCACTGGCCCTAGATTTCACTCGGCTATGCACACTTTCACTGGTTTGTTAAATTACAAAACAAATACATTGAAAAATGGCCTACTTGAAAATTTGCAGCATAAATTTCTCAGTGCGGGCCCACATCTTCCTTAGTGCAAAACTTTCAGGTGTGTGCTGGATTGCTTGGCTCTGGCACTGAAGTCACTCTCTCCTTCCTCTTTCCAAACACCACTGTGTTGCCACTTGTCGATGTCCGTTGGTTCATTCTGATTGCAACTGTGCGTATTGCTTTCAATTTCAACAGCCTGCATAACGGTAGTTATCATAGTTTGCCAATTTTTTAACGTTATCAAAGTCTATTTTTATGCTATTATACTGAAAAAATTTTTTTTAACAAGGTAGTGATTCCACTGAATTTAATAACAGTTTTAAGTTCCTTAATTCGGGATTATATTTTTATTTTTGTCATGCCTATATAATATCCCTTACTATTATCATCGGTTTAATACGTTATTTGATAAATTCCGGCTGTTTCCATCTGGTTAATTTGGTCTTTATCACTTCTAATTCCCTGAAAAATATTTGGATTTTTTATTGCATCTAATTCTCTGAACAATATTTGGATTTGGTTTAATAGGGATATTTATGTTCATTTTAGATGCTTCATTTTTAATTTTATTGGCTGAGCCTTTGTAATAATCCAAATATTTTTCAAAGAATTAGAAGCGATAAAAAATCCAAATATTTTTCAGAGAATTAGAAGTGATAAAAAATCCAAATATTTTTTAGAGAATTAGAAGCATTAAAGATCAAATTAACCAGATGGAAACAGCCAGAATTTATCAAATAGTGCATGAAACTGATGATAATAGTAAAGGATATTATATATGCATGACAAAAAGAAGAATAAAAATCTGAATTAAGGAACATAAAGCGGACAAATTCAATAGAACCACTTAACGAAAGATTTTTCAGAATAACAGCATAAAAATAGACTTTGATAATGTTGAAAAATTGGCAAACTATGGTAACTATTGTTATGTAGTGAACCATGAAGCTGTTGAAATTGTAAGCAATACACGCAGTAGCAATCAGAACGAACCAAAGGACATTGACAAGTGGCGACACCTGTTTGAAAAGAGGAAGGAGAGAGTGACTTCAGTACCAGAGCCAAGCAAGCCAACACACACCTGAAAGTTTTGCACTAAGGAAGGTGTGAGCCTGCACTGAAAAAATTATGCTGCAAATTTCCAAGTAGGCAATTTTTCAATGTATTTGTTTTGTAATCTAGGAAATTCTAGTTAAAAATTTTAAGTAGGTTTGTTTAATTGTTTTAATATATAGTTGAAAATACTTAAAAATTTGTAAAACAAAATAAATTGACATGACAGATATGATGATTAAATTTTTGTAAATTAATTTAAAAATATGAATGAAGTCTTATAATAAAACTTTACTCGTAATTAGTGATAAGTAAAAAAAAAAAATAACAATAATAATAATAAAATAAATTGAATAGTGGAGGATCACAATAATTTATACTTTGCTGGTCCACTGAATGTTTTTCTACTCATGAACCAATAGAACACCACTAATTTCGAGCCCTGAATATGTAAGGTAAAAGAAAGTAGTGCAAGTACCACACTAGATTATTTCACATTTTTTTTAAAATAATGTTTAAAAAAAAAAAAAAAAAAAAAAAAAAAGATTAATAATAATGTATGTGTGATGTGTACATGAGATATCTTTTTAATAAAATGATGATGACTCAGACTGTTACACAAAATATGCTTTATTGTACTTATTTACAAGGTAAAAATCTGCTTTGTTTGTTTGTGCTCTAGCTTTTTGTTTCAAAAATCTTTTATTTTTATTGGTTGCTAATCTTTCCACGACTCATAGAAAAATGTCCAAACCTTAATTTTATGTAATTTCTGACTGCAGTTAAAATGAGATCTCATTTTCAAAATTAATCTTAAAATTCTCTATTTTCAATTTCTGAGGTATAACATGTCTTGGAATGAAATTAAGTTTATAGTGAAACTTTATGACATATTAGTAATTTATAATTTTTGAATAGCTTTTTTTTTTTTTTTTTTTTTATTAAAATTAATTTATATCCTTTCATATAAGAATGTATTTTTTTTTTAAAGGGGGGAGGATGAGAAGGTCAACATAAAATAGAGCTTTTAAATTATATTTTAATGATTAATCAAATCAGGGGCGATTGCGAATTCACAAAAAAAAACCTGAAATTTTAGCGAGACAATGTTTTCATACTGGAAAAGAGCAGGAACGTCCAGTCCTCTCAATATGAAAAATATTAATTTTAACTAGGTTTAGCAGTCATATGAATTTGATATTTTAATTTCATTTTATGAATTTAATTACCAGAAAAACTGAAATTCTGATTCTGAAAATGAAAAATATATATATACCTGAAAACAGGTAAATTACCTGGACACAATTACTCCTATGAACTTAATGATTCTGGGTAAGATAAGCGTATGTGTAATATAGAGAAAATAACTGATGCAGAACAAATAGAAGAAGCAAGACTTTTTTAATACACCGCAAAAATTTACGAACACGATGCATTAAATGGATATGTAGTTTTTCATCAGGTAAAATAAAGAAATCATATTTTACTACTGTAGAAAAAATAAATACATAAAAACAAGACCATCTGCCCACAACATCCATTTTAATGCTTTGAATATTGTATTGAAATCATGTAATATTTAAAGATGTTATTGAATAAAAAAAAATAATAATAATAATTCAAATTATTTAATTTTACACACTCTTTGAAATTTATTCAACTAAATTTGGGTAGATCTGAATATTGATTATGAATTGTATTTACATTACATCATAGTGTAATTATAAGTAGCACAGTAAGAAAAATGCATAATGCAACTTAAAATGCACTTTAAGCAATTTCTACTTATAGTGCTAACATATCTGAATACTTTTGTGTAGCTCAGTAAACCACGCTTGTCCAACCAAAAACTTTAAGGGTCACTTTGAAAATGAATTTCATTCTGGATGAATATATATACAGGGCTGCATTACATAGGTGCCAGGTCTACTGTTTTTGGCAGGAGACTTCAAACAAGAAAAATTTTACAGCTGTTTTCAGTAATATTAATCATCGAAAATATATATATAACATTTTCCATTTTAAAATACTGATGTCAATTCTGATTTAAAAGTTTAAAAATTTAGCAGCTCTCTCTCTCTCTCTATATATATATATATATATATATATATATATATTCTCCTTCCTAAAATAGTGTAGGTATAAACTTAATTTTTTGCACACATTTAGTTTATTATATACCATTAACTTTTCAAAAGTTACAACTCAATGTGTGCACCAGGATTTTCTAGACACTACCTTAAACAAACAGGTACATTTGCAGTGACCTTCCTTAAGAATTCATCAGGAACATCACTTATGACCTCATGGATCTTATTCTCAAGTTTGGCAAAAGTTTGTAGTTTGCAGTCATATGCTTCAGTGTATGATAGAAAACCACAAACTTTATGGTCATAGCAAATGTACCTGTCCATTTAAGACAATGTCAAAAAAATATTGATGCACTCATAGAAATGTAACTTTAAAAAAAATAATGATATATAATAGCGCTGGGCGATGTTGACATTTCTTAAATCGATATATTGTTCATCTAAAACACAGATATAATGATAAGTCGATTTAATGTAGTGTTACCAAGTGTAGGAATTAGTCCCTACATGTTAGAACTTGTAGAATTTTTCTTTAGGATGTAGAGACGGATTATAGTTGGCTGATTAGTTCGTTGGGTTTAACATCGCACTAGTACAGCACTACATTGTTAAAAATTTGGTGTTAGTTTGAAACAAAACTTGGTACTGAAGTAGTTGCAACCATCCAATAGTTTATCCTTTTACCATGATTTGGTAATTTTAGGTTAACCAAATACTGGTATATTTTAAATTTAAAAAAAAATAATAATTAATTTGATCGAGACGGGGATTGAACTGAAGACCTTCTTGTCTCAAGTCAAACACTGGCATTATGCCATACTTTCTTGCTTTGCTAATTATGTGTTTTGTTGATTTTGATAAAAGGGGCTAAATTTTCTAAGGGTCTTATCTTATGAGCTGTAGCACAAAATTTGCACTTTATCCTATGTTTTTCACCATGCTCATTAATTTAAGTTTGGTTTGGTTTCAATAGGAATTTTATTGATTCATACTTCCCTTATGAGTAGATGTATGGTAGCTCCAAATTTTGGTGCAACTTAAATTCAATCAGAAGAAGTAGAAAACTTAAAAGTGAGGTTAAATCATATTATGGGATTGTTTACAACTTAACTCCATATAGTGGTTCAAATTTGAACTGAAATTTTTAACAATGTATGGGGCACCTGTCTGGGATGCACTCCTAAGAATGGTCTGGATACAAGCCATCACAATTTTGATCATTCACAGACAGAATGGCTCCTCTGCTTCTGTGGCCTCTAGAGGTATTAAATGGGAACATGCAGGCATTAAGGCCACGATAGACTTTATGTGCACCAGCCACCATTAGTGTACATGGCAGTCTTTGGCTGCCTCGAGTATTAAACCCACAATTTTCCATTTATGAGCTAGGTGCTCTACTGGCTAAGTTACAGCGGTCCAGGGATGAATTATAAATTCTTGGGGACGTCTTGGGATACTTTTGTAAGATTTTTTATAGGATTTTGCATGAATTGTGTTACTTTTATGCTTTTTTTCGTGATTTTTCCCAATAAATAGGGCTATTTTAAGCTATCAGTAGAGGCATGGCAAAATGCAAGTTAAGAACACTGATTTAATTCGACTCGTTTAATATACAACCTGAATGGAGAAGTGAGCACTTTATTTTGCCCACATTTATATTTTTAAATAACTATAACAAAACACTCTATATATTACAAATCTGATTAATTTAATTTGAATTAGTGATCTCTTTTGAAATAGCAAAATAATAAAGTATTTATTTTTAAAAAAAATTATGTAATTTTTTCAGATTTCTTTTTTCTTCTCATTAAAAAAAAAAAAAAAAACAGTGGATAACTTTGTTTTAAATTATCACAGATGCATGGTTCAATCATTCGTTTTAAAAGTACTGAACTATATTCATGTTAAAAATTTATGCTCATGAGAATAATTTTATACACTTGCACATGCAAAAATTTTATCATGGTTTACTATTATTATTACAGATAATTGTTTTTCAGTTTCATAATGGTAAGTAAAAAATAATCCTTACTGTACCTTTCGTACATTTATACAAAAATTTATCATATACTGGAAAGTATTTATTATATCCTTATGTTCTAAAATGGGATGACAGTACCAACTGTATAGCGATATGTACAAAATGTGGATAAGCGCTAATTTATATCAAGGTGCAAGTGTGTAAAACTTTTTATGAAATTCTGTGCATTATTTCTTGAGCTAAAGTTGGAGGAAATTTCTTTTCACACACACAAGCAGACAGTTAATTTCTAAAAATGGTCTAGACTTCTCAAAACATGCAAATCCATTGAAAAAAAGAAGTTGAAAATTTTTACAAGTACTTTCTTGTAATGAATACCAACAGAAGAACATAAAAATGTGAAAATCAGCAACTGCTGATCATAGAAAAAATAAAATTAGTTTAACAAAATTAAATTTTTTCCTCGAAATTATTATCTTTATCACAGAAATATATTTCCTAAAATAAGACCTTTGAAAATATCAGACAGACTTCTGATAAAGATACAATGTTTCAATACCAATCATTATAAAATTATTCATTATTTTCCACAGTTCAAAATTTATACATTTCAAAATAATGCAATTAATATAGTGCAATTTTGTTTTACCACAAATCATATTATAGAATATTATATTCCTCAGGTGTAAAATCTTTGGAGGCAAAAGCAAGAGAAGTATTTATTTTATGGTGAGTGAAGAAGTTTTAAAGTTTAAATAATTACTGTCAACCAATAGAAACTTTATTTTTTTATTCAGGGGGACTCAAAACATATAAATGTAACAAAAGCTTGGTTTCAAAAATTCAATGAAAAAACAATATTTTTTCTAATCATATACAGGTAAAAGAAAGTAAAAGAAAAAAAAGCAGGAGGGGGGGGGGGGGAATAAGGGCACACAGAAGGAGAAGGTAAGACAACCTTTAAAGAGTTTTATTCTTTCAACTGCATCGTAATCATAAAGAAAAATTTAGTACATGTTGTTTAACATTTAACCCTAGATAATTAAACTTAAATCAGTGTTACTCTGTAACTAATCATTCGACTCATAGACTACAAATTAAAAACAAGTATACTTTTATATTTCCTTTATTTATTTCAAACAAATTAGTGTAACTTAAAAAAGTATTATAATATTTTAATTAAAAAATAGAAAAGTGGTAAAAATTACCATTTGCACTCTTGGCAGATGTTAAAAGTGTGCTCTCCACAAACAGCCTCGTTGCAGTACAGTAGAGCGCCGATTTCCAGACGCCGATTAACCGGAATGTCCAATTAATTGGATCAATCAAGGAGCATTTTTTTTTCATTCTTGGTCTTCCACACACACACCCCCCCCCCCCCCCCCCACAAAAAAAAAAAAAAAAAAAAAAAAACCGTAAAAATCAGTTTTTATCTTTAGAATCTCTGAAGACTGTTGAAATTGTCCCCTGCCCCCTCCACTTGCTTTCTTCCGCCCAGTTTCAGTGACGGGGAAGAGTGGGAAGGACTGAAGAAAGGATTAGGATTTTTCTTTTTCTAAGAATTAGAGAGGGTAAGAATGCGTTTCCTGATTCATTTTCTTTTGACTGGCTTCTTCACTGAATTAGTACACGGACTCCACAATGGGCAATTTAGTGTGAAGGGATTAAATGTGAAGGGAATGGGCAAAAAAGTTTGAAGGAAAGTTACCTAAAATACATTGACTTGGTCATTTTATAAGTTGTCCAATTATCATTATGGATTTTTCATTAACCGGATCGGCCTCAGTCCCGACCGATCCAGATAATCGGCGCTCTACTGTAGTTGCATACGTATTTTGTCATTCTGCGTTTCTTAGATGGACAAAAATTAGAAATTCTGCATTTATCGCTGCACTTTTAGTCGCGTCTTCTGTGGGCTTTGCAATATTCAATATATCTCCAATATTCCTTTTGATGATCACTAAACATTCAACTGTTAGACAACGATTACAGCAAATCTCGAAAAGTAACAAGTGTACAGCTGTGCTTATCCCCTTCAGACAACTCATTTTACTAGTTATGAAAGTACTGTGAGAGAGGTGGTGTGAGCACAATGGGAACATCTCAAATTCGCAAAACTGGCAGGGATCGGTAGTCTATTAGATGAATGTTTAGTAATCTAGGATTAATAGAATTATCATTGTATTATTTTAAGAAAATGCTTAAAAACACTTTATATAATAAAAATCTCCTTTATAAAATCTTTTTTTTTTTTTTTTTTTAATTGCAGATAAGATAAAATAAAGTAAAATATATATGGTTGTTTAACAATATACATTAATGCAGAAAACAAAGTGAATTTTAAAATCTATTTAATAGAAAATAAACAAAACAGAAAAAATATAACAGAAAAAATTACAAAGAGTAAGAAAAGATAATAAATATACAGAACTAAAAAAAGAATGGACAATGATGAGATGAATTAAAACTTTAATCAAGTGAATTTAAAATACTAACAATAATTGTAATTGATGCTATGCAAAATATTATTATCATGAAATAAAAAAAATAATGGAAATAATTTATATTTATAATGCACAAAAATAAAATATAATAATTTTTCACTGAAAGTATCTAAACACAGCTAAATTCAAAATAGCTGTTATTTACAAAAAAAAAAAAAAAAAAAAGACATTTTTTACTAAAACAAAGTTTTAATAATTACATAGAATGATAATTATAGAATAAATACAATTACAAAGAAAAAAATTATTTCATACAGAAGAAGAAATAAATCTCATTTTGTCCATCTATTCACACTAATACTGAAAAGCAAAATGGTATAATTTGTTTGTTTGTGGTACAAATAAGCACAAGAAATATGCTATTTATAGTTTTCTGTAAAAAAATAAATTATATCTCTTGAAAAGATAACAATTTCTACAAATGATCCATAAAAAACAAACGTACAAAATATTTTCCTTTACAAGGCTACCAATTTACAAAAAAGTGATAATTTAAAATAACATGAAACCTATGCTGACAAAACATTATACTTAAAAAGAAGTACAAAGCTGTTTTAAATTACTTTAGCTCACAAATTAAGAAGCTTTTGAGAATAACAGTATTTATTTCCTGAGGTCAACCACTGTAACTGTTGCATGATTATCTATCCGCACATGGACACTTTCCTGAAAGAAGAAAAAGGGAATTAGTCATAAATAAATCAAGAAACTAAAAAAAGCAGATTGTGGCAAAGCCCCTTGATAAAATTAAAAGGATACAATGAAAATCACTTGTTTTGACTTTTGAACTAGATAAGTGAAGGATGGCCTCCCTTTTTAAAAGGCTCTAAAAGGCTCCTCACAAGATGGATAAATCAAATCATCCAATGCAAAGTTTTTCATAAAAATGAAGCCAATCAACAAGCCAATGAGTTTCCCTGTTTAAGGAAGAATAGTGTCTGAAAAAACAAAGATAAATTGAGAAAACACTGTGTGAAAGCTACCATTATATCAGTTGATCTCAGACTAAGATTTATGTGAGAAAATTGTCCTGGCATCCTCCTGCATAAAAAGACAATGAGTTCCAAAAAGACACCTACTTTGTTTATTATAATTACAGTGAAAACCCAATCTATTGTTCTCGCATTCATCGTTTTCCCACATTGATTGTTTTATTTCTATGGTCCCTGTGCAAGTTGTATTTAAATAACGTTAATGAAACCTGCATGTATCGTGCTATAAAAAGATGTTTTCCCGCATTCATCATTGTAAAATTTTTCTACTGACCTTGTAAAAATTTTCTCCTAAAGGTCAAGAGGTACCATATGGCATACAAACTGGAATTACTTCTTTTATCCTAAAATAACTCATTTTCCCATTTCCATAGAGGATCAAAATTGTGATGCCATGTCTCCAGAGCATCTACTCATTTTGTAATTTCAGCATGGCAAGACGTAACCTCTTCAGTAATCCAGAAAATTGTTTTGTAAAATGCAATTATGTGCGAAAAAAATGATGAAGATAGTAAACAGAAGGGCAAGAAAATGATGAAGATGATGATGATGATAATGCAGATGAAGAGTAGCTGTGTGTAGAAGCGCATAAGCGGATGCATCTGGTACAAAATTCAGTGATAATATTTGCATTAATCAAAACGTTGAGACATGCAATATCCTAATGCATAGAAGAAATGTGTGATTAAAAAAAATGAAAATAATGGCGAAGAAACAGAGGATAATTTTCAAGCCGATGACGCAATTATGGTGTTTGAAAATGCACAAACTTTTATTTAAGAACATGAAATTACAAGAAAAGAACCAGAAAAATGTTGCAAATCTGGAAATTTTCCTGTTTAATTTACGAAAGGAAACAACATAAAATTATTAATTTTTAAAAATAAATTTCACTTAATGTTCTACAACACTGATTTATTTCTTTGATAGTTTGGAACGTAACAAATTATTTTTTATTAGTAGTATACTGTATACATTATATGTATTAATTCATAAACACTGTTTTCTTTGTGTTTTGACTTTAACCCACATTCATCATTTTACCGTTTTCATCTAGGTTTTTTTTCACACACCCCTTGAAAAACGATGGATCGAGGTTCTGCTGTACAATGTTATCATTCTCCCATTTACAAAGATACATACATCACCATAAAAATAGCAAAAATGAACTCAGGAAACCTTAAACTGTATAGACACACCAAAATCTCATTGTCAAATTTTTTCATGATAAAAATACTTTCCTTACAAAATGTATGTTCAGAAAGTAAAAATAAATGAAGATGCACACTTTCTTTTATTACATTGATAATTAAAAAGTAATTACCTACTTCATTTTCCTGTTTTTAATCTCTTAAATTACAGACGTTTGGAACCAACATAATGGTCTTTGTTGGCATGCAGATTTGATATAAATTTTGGTTTAGATTTTGATAATGGCTAAAAATTTTCATATTTTACTCATACAAAATACATTAAAACAAAAGAAATGATTCATCAATGTACTGATGCAACTTATCTAATTGTTAGTAATCCACAATTTATAAAAGAATTCACTGTAAAACACGTATAAAATATATTTAATTAAAATCATTAAAAAACACATTGTGTCAAGGCCTTTCGCCCTTAACACCAGGGCATCATCAGGACATAGCCATTTTTAACAAGAAGTACAGTTACATTATATATACATAAGAAACATATTTCGGTTACAGTTATAAAACATGAAATAGATGAAACAGATCAATTACAAATGAAAACAGTCTTGTAATTGATCTGTTTTATAACTGTAAACGAAATATGTTTCTTGTGTATATATAATGTTACTGTACTTCTTGTTAAAAATGTCTCTGTCCTGATGTTGCCCTGATGTTCAGGGCGAAAGGCCTTGACGCGATGTGTTTTTTAATTATTTTAATTAAATATATTTTATACGTGTTTTACAGTGAATTCTTTTATAAATTGTGGTTTTCTACAAATACACATGGGATATCATGTCTCTATATGAGATGTAATTTTATATCTAATTGTTACCAAATCTGGCATGTGAAGAAGCCTTCACTATTCCCCATCACCATTCATTTTCTGGTTCTGCTATAGTAAACACTACTTCTCGTTCACTCTTCCCCTCTCTCATGCCAGTAAATTCTGTGAGAACCTTTTAAGATCTATGCTATATTCACAGCATTATATTAATTTTCAATTTGTTCTCTTCACGATAAAGTTACATTCTAGTTAATTTGTTGTTTTAACTTTCTACAGAAAATTTTATTGAACCTCGATGCACTATAAGAAGGAACTACATCACACTAATGTAATATTTTTTCAACCACTTAAAATAGTGATTTAACTGTCAAAATTATTTCTCTAAACTTAACATTACTTACAGTTCTACAATCTTATATCTATGCATTTTCAAACTTAAGAATGTAAGAATTTGTTTTTAATATGTCATAAATACTAATTTTACCCCAAATCAAAACTAAATGAAAGTAGTCAAAATTCATATGCCTAAAATAACAAAAGCAACATAACAAGAAGTAATACACTCATAAAAAATAATATTTTAGGAATGAGTAATTTATATATGTTTGTACTGTTGGCCCGCGGATGACTGATCCCTGGTTGGCAAAGTGCCAGGACGATTCCACTCACACTCTGGGAGACACAGCAATGAAGAGAGAGGGGAAATTTTTCTATTATTCTTGTTTCTTCTGTTATGTGTAGAATCATTAATACTCCTGCTTTGTTTTCTTTTATTTCTTTCTGTATAACAGTTTGTTTATATTGGAACAAATGGATCATACATCTGGTACGAGTTCTCGGATTAAACCTCTCCGTAGTGATTCAAAGCGTATTCTAGTTAATGTCATTAAGTTTTGCGATAAAGAAGCTTTAGAAGGAGAAGTTATTATTTGAAGAATTTTAATTATTTCTTCAAGAATTTTGATAATAAATATCAAAATGAAAGTAAGTGTCAAATATTTAAAGCAACATCCAATTTTAAATAGTGCCATTTTAAATAGTTTGTTTGTTTGGTTCAACTTGCACATTAGTCCAGTGAGGTACAACTTTCACATTAGTCCCCTCTAAATATAGTGTCCAGCGAAGCTGGCAAAGCATTCGTTGATTCACTACCTTAATTGATTTCACATTTCGTCATTTTTGTCGGGGTTATATACTAGATTGTAAATAATAATTGACATAATTTTTAAATTAGTGTTACACACTTCAAAAGTTTCAAAATACTGACAAAGCTTTTATTTTTATTTGAGTAATATTTATATTGAAATCTAAAACTATCCCTTTATTATATTATCATTTTTTCTTTCTTTTAATTAATCGTAAAATATTTATATAACCAGATATTCAAGAATCAATTCAAAGAAAGAAAAGAAATGCAATCAGTGAGTTTATAATTTTTTCATACCCATACTTCCCTAGGTACTACGGATATTCCTATTTTATAAATGAACCAACCCTTTTTCCCTCATGCGCAGATGATGCCAAGGATCATCCTTCTGCGGTTTATCAGTATGTATGTATTGTGGTTATTTATCTTTTCTTATTCCCACTTAGATGAAATGGTAATTTTTCCTTTAATTGTACTTTGCCAAACAAAATACATTTCCTTCAGCAATTGGAATATCTAATCTTATAAGAAACATAGCTTAGGTACCATTTGTCAGCATTATATATACTGTAATATTTCATATTGATATTGTATTATTTCATACCATTATTAAATAATCTGAGCATTGCTATTTTTTAAAAGCAGAGTGTATGTTTAATGGAAAAACAAAGTTTGTGCAGTTTCTATATAAACTTTAATTTTTGTCAGTAAGGTTTAAATTTACATGGAATAACCCTATACCCATCAGAGGACTGCCATTTAAGAGAATAATGTGGCATTCTGCTCTAGGAAACATCTAAAATCACTGTAATTATTTCTATAGACTAAAATTATAATGAACAATTTTAATATTTAATTGAAGCCACCTTGCCATACTACTTAGAATAATAACTGATTAAAGTATGCTGACCCAAATCTGGTTTAATTGGAATATTTTATTATTTCTCTTCTTAGCTGTTAACTAAAAAGTAACATTCTTAAAAAATAAAAAATAAAATAAAGGCAACTGTCATGGAACAGGATACTATTTATATATTCTCCTTTTAAGTACATAAAATCTGCTATATAAACACTTTATCACCCAATCAAACATTGTCTTCTAAAGAAGCTTTGAAAAATGCACACAAAAAAAAAAGAACCCATACACAACAGAAAACAGGAGTAAATTTAACAACCAACTTATTTTTCAATTGATTGTATGACGAAAAAATCAACAGAGATACTAAAATCACAGAAACATCAACTGTAAAAGAAACAAAAAACCAAGTTTTTCTCAAGAAGAAAATCTAGACAGCATTGATACTAATCAATTTGTAAAAGTTAGAAAATGTGTTAAAGTAGAATTTTGAGGGAAAAGATCAAAGAAAATATTTTATGGCATTATTCTTTCACACAATCATGAATATTCTGAAAAATTTGAAGGGAAAAAAAAAAGGTGTAAATGTAAGTTCCTGCTGAATTTTCCAGAGAAAGATATTTCTGATGTAGGTAGGTGCATTGTAAATTCTAAATGTCCTTCCCAAACTAATGATGGACCATAGAAACATTTTTTTTTCCGTGAAAGAACTCAAAATCAAGTTTTTATCAAAAAAAGGAATGTGTACTTGTAATTTTATTTGCACGAAGTAAATTGTATTAAAATTTAAAACAATTTCAAAAGATGACTTATTTTACCCCAACCCATGGGGTAAAATAATAAGTCAAAAACAGCATATTTTAAAATTTATTTTTCAGTACAATTTTTTTGTTTTTTCAGAGATATTTCTCTTAAAATGTCATAAGGAATATTCATTTGCATATTTTGTGCAATTTTTTAAGAAATGGAACCAATACATTTTCTGCTATTTAAGTCCATATGTAAAAGATGCTGTTTTTTGACCTATTTTACCCCACCTGACCCTAATGAATATTGAAAATCTAACTAGCGATACTGGTATTCCTTGTATACAAGCCTCAGTTAGTAGTTCTCTCCACTAATTCACTGAAAGACTCTCACACCAATAAGGAAATAAGTATGGCCCCCAGCAGGCAGTGGTTAATTACACATTTCCATGTACCAGGGTTGCCAACTTTTCAAAAACAGTTTGAGGGGTATTCAGAGAAATTTTGAGGATCATTTTGGCTACTTTGAGGAGCAATTTTAAAAATACATTAAAAAAAAAAAAATAAACTACTGACAAAAAAAAAATTAACAATAATCATATGAAATTAATAAATATCAATAATAAATATCATATAAATAAATATATCATATAAATAATCATATATATATCATATAAATAAATATCATATATATATCATATAAATAAATAATAAATAAATATCATAAATATCAATAGAAATATTTATTGATAATCAAATATATTTAACAAAACAGTGAAGAGAGATAAGAATGGGAAATGATTAAGTCTGAATATAAGCTTAAAACCCAAAAGTAATTTGTTTTTCGCATAATGGCATATTTTCCATACATAAATAAAGACAATATATGAAAGTAGATTATTCAGTTACAGTAAAAAAAAAAGAAAGAAAAGAAAAGAAAGCACAAAGGGGAAAAAAAAAAAAAAAATTCCAACAATTTTCATGAATGTCAAAATAATTATTATACTATCACATAAAAATCTAAAAACGATATCTCCGATATTCATATAAATGTGTAAATGATCTCCTCTCTTAGTCAACTCCCTCTAATCTGCATAGCTTGGGACCATATGTTTTGTAAACTTTAGAATCTTGCAGATTATTGGTCATAATTTGTTTACTTATTTATTTATTTATTTTTTTTTTCTCCAGATACAAATAAAGATATAATAATAAATCATTAATGCTTTAAGTGAATGATAAAATAAATGCATAATTATTTCAAATAAATCTTAAATAAAGAGTTGTCAATCGGCCTTAAAGTTCAGTAGCTTTGAATCCGTTATTTTTATCGATAAATAATTAAAATAAACAATTTTTTTAACGACCTATTAAGCATAAAGATAACTGAAATATTGATATAGTTTAAATGAAAATCAAAACACTGCGTAATCATAGCATTCGGTTTCTTTCCTTCCCTCCTTTCAGCAAGTGGTTTTAATTAAACACACTCTTAGCTAATGTAAACAAATACTTGTTCCCGTTCTGAGTCAGCAATATTTTCATTACGCAATGCCTAGCACTAGAATGTTTTCTTTCTTTCTTTCTCTTTTTTTCTTTACTATTTATTTATGAGTATTGTATGATGAAGCGTGTGGTTCTTCAGCTAAATTGTAAAAGTCAGTTTTGTTATTTTCAAGATACGTTGAAGTGCTTTCATAGATAAAAAATAAAATTCAAAAAATAATGTTTTATGTGGCAGCTGTTGGAAATGCAAAATCAAAAGTTGATAAGGATTGGATAGCGATTTCTGCCTAGATCTGTGCAAGGAAAAAAAAAGAAAAGAAAGAAAGAAAAATAGTTTTTTTTTTTTTTTTTTTTTTCTTCTTTCAGTGTCTGCCACTATTCAGTTTTATGTATTTAATAAAAAATATTTAGTTAGGTGGTCAAGACTGAATTTGCGGAGCATAAACATTACTTCGCGGAATTGCCGAGTTTTTTAATTTTTGCGGAGAAACTCCGCAGAAATCGGAGCAGTTGACAACCTTGAATACTATACCTGCCAACATTGAAGAATGAAAATAGTGGAGATTTCATAAGCGCCATTTTCAGGCTTAAACAACATCGATGGTTTTTTTAGATATGACAATATTTAATAATTTAAGCCATGGCTTAAATTGTCAAAAATCTATATGTGCAGGTTAAACTTAAGTATTAAATAAAAACCTAGTAATGATTAATTTAAAATAGTGCTATCTGAGACAGCATGAAAATTTTTTTCAGCAAAAGCAAAAATCTTGCTTAAAAAATTGAAGTTTTGAATAAATTACGAGTATAATTTTAAAACGTTCAGAAAATGAATGAGAATAAGGGAGAGTGGAAGACAATCCCAAAATTAGGGAGCCTGTTGAAATAAGGGGGAGTTGGCGAGTATGACATATATTATTGGTCATTTTCCTTTCAACAACCTTTGTTTTACATGACTATTTCTTTAATAACTAAGAATCTGCGCACAGACATTTAGACAAAAGGTTTTTGAAATTTTCATCTTAAATTACAAATTCTGTACTTTTAAAATGAGCAGGTTGTCTATGTATTTCTATATCTGTTTAACTTACTAAAATACAAGTGTGTGTATACTTCCACTTTTATGAAACAGATTTATCAGCATTTTCAGATGCTTTAAAAATGACTGCAGCTTCAACATCTATATCTCAGATAACATATGAATGCTAGCAATGTATGGAAGCTAAAGATAAAATATTTTTTTGGACTATGGATAATATCTAATCTATAATAAAATTAATTAAAGCTTTTAAGTAAAATACAGTCATTAGAATTTTTCATTTATAAAATTGCTATTACTTAAACAGAATTTTTACTTGCACATACTACAGAAGAAATAGATACATATAATCATACTTTAGGACCAAGATACACATAATCATATTTTAGTACCAATTTATGAGTTTCTAATTTACAAAGCTGTGCAACTTAAATTCAAATTATTATCACAATAGAGTGAGTATACATAAATTCATATGTGTGTCAAACGAAACTGCTTTTTTCTTTACAGGATTATGTAGAATACAACAGCAAAATAAGTAACAAGATATTGATTGAAAAAACTTTAATGGATTCTAAAACATTGTTATCGGTTAAAAACCTTTATCGTGTTACTTTTTTTTTTTTTTTTTTTTTTTAATGGAAAAAGCATATTTTATTGACTCCTCTCTTAATTAAAAAAAAAGGTCAATAATAAATTTCATAACTATAACAAAAAATTAACAGTATGAGCAAGTATAAAATAAAACTAATAAATAAATATATATTCATTGTCTCTATCTAAATAAAATATGATAGAACAACACTAAAAAAATATTCAATACTCACTTCATAGATTGTAGGCTCATTTGGATGAGGATGAAAACCTTTTTGTTGACACTGAGATATATAATCTACGCCATAATCCCGGGTAAGAGAAAAAATACATGTTCTACAAATAAAATATAAATAAATCAGTTATCTATAAAACAATAATCTGCTCATAAAATAAAATTTAAAAAATAATAATAATAATTACTAATGAATGAATAGTGAAAATACTTCAAAATAAAGAAAATAATAATTCATATACAATCATTCATGGCATTACATATTTCTTTGTTAAAATATGTTCTGCTTAGAAAAGTTCATCTTACACTAGAACAAAACAAATAGCTAATGAAACTAAAAGTATATACTTGCAAGCAAAATAACATTTAAAACTACACTGGTGTTCAAAATTTAAGCAACAACCTTTTTTCTAGTTTTCTTCTTTTGTGTATAATTTTTAAACAAATAAACACATGAATATAAAATTTGGATGGCATGTTCGTTATTATATCATTAACCAAATTTTATATAACTTTAACATAAGTAATAATTTTTAAGCTAATAAATATTCATTTTTTCTCAAAAATAAGCTTTGGAAAAAATGAAAAATTTCAACAATTTTAGAGAAGAAAACTTAACGAAAAATGGTCATAAGGATGCATTACAGATACGTGAAGATGTACATGCATCCATGTGTTAGATTAAAACCGGATCTTTTTACCTGTATTCACTTTTCTGTTTCTATTTTTTTCCTTCTTTTCTTCGCATGTGAATAACTTTTTAAAAAATATACATACAAACATGAAAATTGGATAAGATGTTCATTATAAAAATATTTATCGACATTTTATTATTCTGGTGATGCTCATAGTTTACAAATTATTAATTACATATTTTTTTTAAAGTCTATTAAGAAAAGTTAATACAGAAAGAAAAAGTGAGATTTAGAATAAAATTTCAAGGCATGTGCATCTTTATCTATCTGCAATGCATCCTTAACACCATTTTTCATTAAGTTTTCTTTTCTAAAATTGTTGAAATTTTTCCTTACAGACATTTAGTAAAAACAGTCAAAACGTGTTCAGGATATCCCAAAACGTGCAAATCTATTGAAAACTAGAGTTCAAAAATTTTCACGAAACACTTTCTTCTTGTACATAAAAGAAAATAAAAAGCAGTAACTATACATTTAACATGATATTTTTGTTCAATGGTAAAGCAATCCATGAAAAAACTTAGATTTTCAACACAACTTCTTGTAATACGTGAATTTCATGAGGCACTATAAACTAATGACCTAAATTGAATAATTATCAGAATGTAAGCTTGGGAATTTGATATCACACCTCTTTTTAGACAATCCATTCTCTTTTTTTGAGCACAGTTTTTTTTTTTTTTTTTTTTTTTTTTTTTTTTGTAGATTTAATTTACAACTTTTTCATTGAAGATTTGTTAATATGCCAGCCTTTATTACTATTACTTTAGAAAATTTTCTCCAGAAGTCAAGGGTCAATTTATATACCAGGCAAAAATCGGGACCCTTTTGCTGCCCTTTCACAAAATTCAAATTCATAAAATAGGACCCTTCATAAAATTCAAATCCATAAAAACAGGACTTTCACAAGATTTCGTTTTATAAAAATGATAATTTTGTAAAAAAATTCCATGTTTACAGTATTACTATATCTGGTTCCATGAAATGCTATTAATTTGATATTAAACATCAGATAGAGTAACTGCTAAAATAAAAGATTTATAAGATTTCTTTTTTTTTTTTTCTCCAAAAAAGAAATAAAATTTCACAAAAATAGTTTTCTTTTCCCACACAAATAACTTGTTTTCATAAAAATAGGCCCCGAAAATTAAAACCTTGATCAACTCATACACACAATTTTTTTTTTTTTTTATTCTGAACATCTTTCCTCAGAGATGGAGGTTGACTCATATGCAAATAAGTATGGTAAATATAAAAATTGAAAAATCTAATTTGAAAATTTTTAACTTTGAGACACACAATTGTCTAGGCAAAAAAATAATAATAATGCTAAATAAATAAATAAGACACAAACTTAGAATATGATAGTAATTGTCAGGCAACGTTATTTACATAGATATTCACTTTTCTAAAAATATTGTATTTTTACTTTCTCTTACCCATATATATGGTACAGAAAATATTGTTTTTTGGGTCAAATTTTCGAAATCAAGCTTTTGTAAATATTTACACGTTTTGAGGTCCACCGAATCCAAAAATCATGTTTTAAGCGATTGGTCTGTCTGTGTATATGTACGTTGGTTATCAGCATAGCTCAAGAACAAATAACATCAGAAATTCCAAACTTGGTATTTTAAATGTGTATCATATACAGATGCTACACTAAACTTTTTGCTGAGATTAAGCAAACGGTTCATGTACAAGGACACCCAAGAGAATTCAAATACATTACGTCTATGGGGAAAATTGCAGGTAAGTAGAGTTTAACATCTGTAGACTGCATTAAACCAAATGAAATGAATATATATTTTTTATATGTGTAAAAACCTGTTTCATGCAGAATACCGTATGGAAATCATTCACGGTTCGTTTACAGCGCTACACTAAAGAACTAGATTATAGTGCGACAATATTTGAAAATTGATGGAAGTGTACATCAGGTTATACCGTGTGTTATTAATATAGGATTATATAAATTTGCACCATGTGGTGTGTACATAACCTTCAGAAGATATACAGGGCTGCCAATATTTAAACCATAACATTCTTTTTAAGTGGAAGTGCTTTATAGTAATATTTTACCATGTCCAGGAAAACTGCTCAGAAATTAAAATTAATTCCTCATAACCATATGGTAAATAATGTATTTTTTAAATATAAATATTCATCAATTGATTTTTTGTATATTTACACGTTTTCAGGTTTCCTGAATACCAAAATCAAGATTTTATCATTTGATCTTTGTCTGTGTCACTTAGAGTAAATTAAAACAAATAATTTTAGGCAATCCATATGTTGAAATTTGAAGTTGATTTGTTTGTTACAAGAAAAATTCGACCAAAATTGATAAGTTTCAAGGAATGTTGTATGTGAAAGTTGTCTGAGTAATTTTAAATGAACTTTTGAATTTAATAACAGATTTAAATTCTATATAAATGTAGGCACAATGATGAAATGGGGGGTTGAGGGGTGCACTCCTCACATAAAATTATTTGTTGAATAAAGCTGTTCCGAAGCCTAATTTCAATTGTTTTAACATAGGTTTAGATAACAGTACTAGTTATCTTATCCCTTAATCTCTAATCCATATTTATAGCATTAAATTTCAGGGTAAGAGAAAGTCGTGTGAGTGACGCCCCAGATTATTTTAAATTATCAATATTTTATTTTTAAACAAAATATTTTTTAAAAAGTTCTTTCGTAAATAAAATTTAAATTAGTACAGAGTCTTATTTCTGGATTGGACTTTTTTTCTCTTTATGTACTTGTAAACGCTTAAAAAACACTGACAGTGCATACTAGAGCCAATGAAGTCCAAGTTCCATATGGACAAAAATATTTGTCTGTATAAAATGCAGTATAAGATAATTTCTTTTTGAAAATAATAATTTTGAAAATGCATTTTTTACTAAAACGAATAATATAAAAAATTTGGGGTGATTCCACCCAACTTTCTGAACATTCAGTAATTAACAGTTGTTTAAATAAATTAAAATCGGAGAAGTTAAATAAACAAAAAAGAAAATTATAATAGGATTTTTGTGTATTTTCCCCCATATATTATGTTGTTCAATTTAATGCTATTGCACTTCAAATAACTTGAGTCCGTAGGTCATTATAAAAAAATTTTCACTGTGTCCCTGTAAAAACTGTAAGAATAGTAATCTATTCACCAAAATCGATACAGTTCGATGGTGACATGTATATAAATTTGAAGTTCAATTGAATAAGGTATTTAAATTCTATCACACTTAAAATAATTTCAACCCATAAGCCATAATGATAAAGAATTTTTTGTTGTGTCCCTGTAAAAACCAAACTAAAAGTGCCAGATTCACCAAAATCTATATAATATAAAGTTTGTGCAACAGTGACCTATAACCAAAACTAAATTCAAAACTGGTGTATAATCAATACATAGATTTTTAAATCTTTACTGAGGTCCCTCAGATCTATTGTTTTGAATATTAATACTGCTACTTATCCCCTCTCTAAATTTTTAGCTTTTATTTTTTCTCCTTTATGCAGCACTAATAGTCATACTATATATAAAAAAAATTCCTATGATTTTGTTAAGAAGTTAAATAATTCGAATCCTGTAAATTGCTCAATGTTATCTCTTGATGTGAAGTCTCTATTTACTAATGTCCCCACTGAAGGCGCTTAATTGTTTAGAAAAAAGGTTACGCGAATTTCATTATTCTAACATTGAAATCAAAAAATTTGTTAATCTAACTAAACTCTGTGTTTCCCAAACTACTTTTGAATTTAATAACAAATTTTATAAACACTGTGATGGTTTAAGTTAGGGTAATCCTTTATCTCCTATTCTTGCCGATATCTATATGCATTATTTTGAGGAAAAATTATTAAAGATGTTAAATTTAAAATGCTGGTTACGTTACGTAGATGACACATTCATTTTTGTTGAAAATCTGTTTGATGTTTCTGCCATTCTTAATATTGCTAATGCTATTGATCCCCATATTCAGTTTACCTTCGAGTTAGAAAATTGTAATCAACTTCCCTTTCTTGATATTTTAGTTACTAGGTGTGAATCCTCTTTTAAAACCTCTGTGTACAGGAAACCTTTCTCTGTTTCTAACCCTCCCCATGCTCTCTCTAATCATTTGGCTAAACAAAAAATTGGCACCTTTTACACTTATGTGTATTGTGCCTTTAAAATTTGTTTTGATACTTCTTCTCTTAAAGAAGAACTCAATTATTTAAAGTCTGTTGCTATTAAAAGAGGTTTTAGACCCTCTATAATTGATAAAGCTCTCAAAAAGTTCAGCTAGCCATCTTATAATTCTACTCTTTCCATTGATGATAAAATTAAATCTGATAATCTTGTTGTCTTGCCTTTTTATCCCCCCTTATGTTTTAAATTAACCAAAGTTTTGAAGTGTTTCAATTTTCACGTTATTTTTAAACCTGTCAATAAATTCCAATTCCCTTCAACTAAATCTCCTGTTCTCGAACTTCATAAGTGGGTATCTATAATGTCCCTTGTAATAATTGTGATGTATCTTACATTGGTCAAACAAAAAGAAATCTTGAATGCCGTTTACGTGAACATTCTCGGTATGTTGTTAATCAAGAAATTTCTAAATCTTCTATTGCGAAGCACAGTTGGGAATTTTATCATAGTTTTAATTTTAAGAGTGCCAAAATTATCTTTCATGCCAAACGCATTTCCGAACAGGATTTTTTGGAAAATTTAGCTATTTACCTTAATCGTGATAAAATTGTCAATGAAAAATCTGATTCCACTTTGCTGTCTATAGCCTGGAAAAATTTGTTTAATTCAATTAAAGAATTTCCTTATTATGTTTATAACATAATAGTTATAATAAAATAATTCTAAAAATAAATAAATAAATAAATAAATAAAATAAATAAACTTTATTAAATTTACTTATTAGTATAATATTAATTAAATAAATAAAACAAAAAATTTAATTGATTATTCCTTCCCTCTCTCTCTTTTTTTTTTTTTTGTGTGTGTGTGTATGTGTGTTCCTCTCTGATTGGTCCTGCATGATGCTTCCTATTGGTTGTTTGTGTTGCTCCTTCCCTTCTGGATTTTGCCCTGCTTTCAGTCTTGCTTTTGCCTCCAAGGCAGTAGCACGTGTTTTTTTGCACCTGATGAAGAAAGGCTACGACATAACCTTTCTCTACGTCCTTTCGAAACCGGTTGTGCTGGCTTAAAATTTATGGTGTGTAAAGAAGTTTTAAAATCTATATAGTGACCTATAACATTCACGGGGTGTTTCAGAAATTGTACAAAAAATTTTTTTTTCAAGTGATATTTACTAAGCTCTAAGTAACAATATGTTTATATTAGGATATATTTGTTTTATTTTAAATTACCTTTTTATTTTATTCATTTGAAGACATGGGTGAAAATTCCTTTATTTTTTGTCATATTTTATATTAAATTATCCTTTAAAAAATATATATATACATATGTATGTATACCTTCCTTACCACAGTTAAGGGGTTTTTTGGTTGATAAATTGTTATAGCTATGAAGTCTCAAATCCATTGGATCATACTGGAATTATTTGCAAAGTTAAGTCAATTCTTATTATGAAAATACTATACTGAATGTCTACACGCATTGTTTTTATGAGAATATTTATATTATTTTAATTTAAGAAAAGTGATTGATAGTGTGGGTGGATATTACGCACTTATATATACACATATTAACGGCCCTCTTCACTCACTGTCGCCGGAAGCCTGAGCCAATGTTATTCTATGGGAAATTTTTCTTTTCAAATAACTTATTAACTAATACAAATTTTTAAATTCTGTTTTCACATTCTGAAAATTCCCAGCTGTTAAAAAATTGACGGACCTTTTTAAAAAAATTATTTTTTTTATTTTTTATATTTTATTTTGAAGCTGCAAAATACGAATTTTCAATATGTGAATTTTTTTCATTTTGCAATTTAAAAATAAAATATTAAAAATTTAAAAAATAATTTTTTAAAAAAGGTCCGTCAATTTAGCAGCTGGGAATTTTCAGAATGTGAAAACAGAATTTTAAAATATGTATTAGTTAATAAGTTATTTGTAAAGAAAAATTTCCCATAGAATAACATTAGCTTCGGCTTCCGGCGGCGGTGAGTGAAGAGGGCCCTTAAACCACAAACAACAGATTTAAATTATTAAAAAAAAAAAAAAAAAATCAATAACCCAGATATTTGAGCATCATGAACAAATAATTTAAATACCGCAAAAACTTTGAGAAATCTTGATAATTTTTAAAAAATAAAACAATCTGTTTTAAAAGGATTTTTTTTTTTTTTTTTTTTTTTTTAATTAAACATTGGAAATAAAATTAATTTATGATTAAAGTTTTCATTACCTTGTTATTTTCTTACATGTGCAATATTATAAACATCAGACAAATTATGCAACATATGATTTCCAATCGCATTAGCAGAGTGAATGTCGAGAAGAAAAAGTTATTATTTTCGCTATGAATGGTGTTTTGGAAAGATACGAGAATTTAAATAGGATGCCTAGCAGGGAAAGCAGAAAATAAGTAAGAAAAACTTAAACTGAAGTAACAGAATATAGGAAATATAGAAATATTTTTCTGGAATATAGAAAAAATGTAAAGAATTATAAAATATAGGACGTTTTTCATGATTTTTTGAAATACATAGGAAAAAAGGGAAATATAGTAACACTTTGAGCCCTGAAGATGCATATTAATACCAAAAATCAAATAATGATTCATGACTTTATAAATGAAAACCTAATTTGTATTTAAGCAGCAAAGAAAATAACCACTATTTACTTGTCATATTTAGGCGAACAAACAATGGCAATTGCTTCAGGCATCATCAACTGATAGGAACAATGAGTATGCAGATCAACACTGGACATGAAAGCTGTTTGACTAGGATGTGTCTATAAACAGATAAAATTCGTTAGTATAAAATAATCACTGGCAAAAATAATTGAATTTTCAAATTAAACAGTTGATCACAGCATTATGAAGCAGCAATAGAAACAAAATTACTTTAAGAGAATCAAATGCAAAGCCAGCAGCCTTATAAACATTTATAATTTTACCTACAATCTTATATATTAAAAAAATTTATGAAAACTAAAGTCAGTCCGTCTGGCCGTTCTATCCGGCCGATTTCCTTCATTTATTTTTTTAATTAAAGGTATTTAGGCACAGATATGTCATCAATCATTGAAATTTACTCAACTTCCACCTTACTCAAGATATACTCAAACGCGATTCTTCCCTGTACATTTCTTATGGGACACATTCACTCAAACAATTCGAATTCTCATAGCTCCTCTTCTAATGAATGGATCTTGATCGTTTCACTCTCAGAACACTCAGTGGATCAAGTTCTTTCTTTTGAGCTATTAACTGCTTAAATTCGTTGAGTCTGAGAAAAGTTATGCGTGCACAATCAACTTTACATTCAATTTTTTCAAGATTTTCCTTCACTCAAACCTTCATAACTAGAGTTCTAATTAATGTAGGCTGTTGACACAAGTCTAAGAACACTCAGTGGATCAAGCTCTTTCTTTTGAGCTATTAACTGCTTAAATTCGTTGAGTTTGAGGAAAGTTATGCGTGCAGAATCAACTTTACATTCAATTTTTTCAAGATTTTTTCAAGATTTTCCTTCACTCAAACCTCTATAACTAGAGCTCTAATTAATGTAGGCTGTTGACACAAGTCTAAGAACACTCAGTGGATCAAGCTCTTTCTTTTGAGCTATTAACTGCTTAAATTCGTTGAGTTTGAGGAAAGTTACGCGTGCACAATCAACTTTACATTCAATTTTTTCAAGAATTTTTCAAGATTTTCTTGCGTTTGGTGTAAATCAATTATTTGAAAAAAAAAATCTATATATTAATTTGAAACATGTTTTTGTCTGTCTCCACTATATTGAGAGAACTACTTGGTGTAAAAATTTGGTTGAGGTGTCTAAAAAAAAGGTCTTGGTCTGTAGTTGTGCAATGAAAAGAGATAATTAAAAAAAAGTCGAACAGTTCCCCCCACCCCGGGGGGGAACGGATTAAAGCTCCAAATTACTTCACGGTGTGGAAAGTGTACACATGGGGACTAGAGTCGAATACTAAAAAATCACTTTCTGCGAATTTGGAATTTTCAATTTTAAAGGGGGGGGAAAGGGGGAAAGTAGATTTGGAGGGGGGGAAGGGGGGAAATTAGTTTGTGAGGTAAATCCGTTCTAGACCCACACATGTAGCACCTCATTTCAAAGGTCTTGAAATTTCATGTCGATTGGGGATGTTCGTATATAATATAGTGCGACCCCTGGTGGTGAAAGACCCTATCATGTTATATCTTATTTTAAAGGTCTTGGTATTTCCTGACCGTTGGTGATGTTCGTACAGAACACACTGTGCCCCTTGGCGGGAGAAAGTGCAACTAAAGGATTTTGCAGTTGACACCACCATGTAACACCTTATTTGAAAGGTCTTGGAAATTCAAGATGATTGGTGATGTTCGTATGCAACATACTGCGCTCCCTGGTGGAGGAAAGTGAATTTTGCAGCGCGTGCGTAGCATGCCTGCTATACGGTGCCGCAGCCACAGGCGGCGGAAACACGATTCAGAGGTTCGTGCGGTTCAAGATTAATTTTTAAGAATTTTTTCATGGTATTAGCGACCCGCATATACGCTGCCACAGGCACCGGGGTCACGAGCCCGAGTTCCGTTCTGTTTGAGGCAATTTTTTTTGTTATATATGATTATTATTTGTTTCGCGATGCTTTCATTTAAAAATAGAAATTCAAACAAAATAGAGTTAAAGATATTAAATCATACAAATTTAAAGTTCATTTAAGGTTATTATCATGGGCCCGGGCAACTCCGGTCGTGTTTGTTTGGTTCCAGGTTAATTTTGGGGAATTTTTTCATGTTGTTAGTGATCCGTGTATGCGCTGCCGCAGGCACCGGGGTCACAAGGCAGAGTTTCATTCGGTTCGAGGTAATTTTTTTGTTACAGCTGATTTTTTTTTTTTTTTTTTTTTTTTGCGATGCTATGCTTTTATTAAAAAATAGAAATTCAAACATAATCGAGTTAAAGATATAAAATTATACAAATTTAAGGTTCATTTAAGGTTATTATCATGGGCCCGGGCAACGCCAGTCTGGTTCGTTTGGTTCCAGATTAATTTTTGGGAATTTTTTTATGTTATTAGCGGCCAGCGCATGCGCTGCCGCAGGCACCGTGGTCACAAGGCAGAGTTTCGTTTGGTTCAAGGTAATTTTTTTGTTACATCTGATTATTTTTTTACGATGCTTTATTTAAAAATAGAAATTCAAACAAAATCGAGTTTAGGATTTAAAATCATGCAAATTTAAGGTTTATTTAAAGTTATTATCATAGGCCCGGACAACGCCGGGCGAGTCAGCTAACATGTAGTCATAGTATTAAACGAAATAGAAAATAAAAGATAGCAACTATTTATTTGGAGTCAGTTTGACGTCACCAATGACAATACTTTGTAGAAAGTGGTGTCGTATATAGTATTTCTATTTATAAGCATTTTTCCGAATTTCTTTTTTTAAATGAAATGTCGTAAATTATATTAGATGTTTTTTTACTTGAAATACATTTAAATAATGATGCGACAGTTTTTGAAACATTACGGTCAATAAAGTGACCGTCGCATTCGACGGGTTCCAGCTAGTATATTATAAAAAATAAATATAATGGGTATTTAAACATTTTTTGCTTTTATATAAGTACAGTAAACTCCTGATTATCTGTGTAATCAGGTGGTTTGGTAACTAAAGATAAACAAATTCTGCAGAAAATTCACCAAAAAAAAAAAAGACTCAAATCAACACAAAAATACCTTTTTTTACTTACATGTTTGTGCCTTATTTGTTCACAAAAAATCAATCATTTTGTGTGTGTGTGTGCGTGTGTGTCAAAGTACCTTTTCTTTATTTGAGATTGAAGTTTTTTAAATTATTTTGTCATAAAATGATGCATACTCTTGTACTTCTAAATATTAAATAAACAATCTGCAAAATAAAGCAAATAAATTGTAATGTAGCTTTGACACACTTGAGTGTGTTGAAGCTGCATTAAAATTTATTTGCTCTGTGCCTTATCCTCCTCCAAAACCATACCTAATGAAACACCTATTTGTTCATCAGTGAAAAATATCACCTATTTGTTCATCATTCATTCAAAACCTGAGTTATTGGCATCACAAATCAAAACTGATCTACTCAACAACAGCTTCATCAACATTAACATCTCCAATTTTGCTAAATTAATTAAATTATATGAAAAAATTACTTCTTCCTCACAATAGACTCTACCAAAATAGTGTCCACATGGTAAAATCTTCATTGAGGTCTTTATAAATGTAGACTCCTTAACTGACTTCCTCCCTTGTGTTTAGTTTATATTTGTTCTACAATTTTTACTTCAATTACCCAATTACCATAGGAAAAAGGAAGTTTTGTGTTTGTGCGTTTGGTCAAAAATTTCAATGTCAAGTTTTCACCTGATTTGCATGTTTTAAGGTTTCCTAAGTCCAAATAAGTGTCTTTTGGCAATTTGTTAGTGTATATGCATGTAGAAAATTTTTGACTGTGATATCTTCAAATTTAATAAAGGTTAAACAATAAAACTTTAAAATTAAGACAGATCTGGTGTAGAAATGTAGAAATGAGTTTGCTAAGTCTTTGTGAAAATCAAATAAACCAAGTGGGATTGAAAGTTATCAAAAAACGGCTCAAATGAATTTCTTTAAATTTGTTATCTAAACTTCCATTTTGATATTTTTTCACTTGTATTAGTTGGTTAAATGAGGGAAAATTCACAAATGTCTTGATTGGGTAAGTTAACTTTAAGTCTTGAAAATGGGTGTTTAAAAATAAGCTCTAACAATTTTCTTCAAATTCACTATAATAAATTTCCATTTAGACATTTTTATGATGCATGCTTAGTTGTTTAATACATAAAAATTGACAAGCATCCTGATTAGTTAGATCAACTTTATGCCTTTTGACTACACTATCTCCAAAATGAACTAATAATAAGTGTAGTAGTGCGTAATGAAAGTCGAGAAGTAGCTATGATTTTTTTTTTTTTTTTCTCTCTCTCTCTCCTTTTCATTGAAGCAATTACAGCCTGGTCTATAGGCTTAATTAGAACTGTGACACTAACAAGATAAAATCTGACAATGAAACTTCCATCTTGCAGTTTCATAACAGTTTCCTCTGATTATGATGGAGTGATCAATACATCTTTCTGGAATATTTTTTAGACTTGAAATGCACTATAACTTTTTTTCTTAAACTACTTTTTAGATATTTTTTAGTCCATTCAGTTTTTTTTTTTTTTTTTTTTTTTTTAGTTGAATCAACATACAGGGAAGTTTTTAAAATAAGGCTCTTTAAAAAAAAAGCAATTGCCTTGCTTTAAATATATATATATATATATATACCGATTTATATAATTATATATATATATAATAAGATAAAAAGAGGTAAGAATTAAATTAGTACTTTTATATTTCAAATTAATATTGCAAAAGGAATTAAAGGAGATTTCATATTAGGCTGTAAGTTACTTTAAAAGCATAAAAAAATAAAGAACGGAAATTACAATCGCGATCATTCCAAAATAAATAACAAGTTAATCATTCAAACTGAATAAGCATTTTAATGTCTAGAAATATTCTATAAATAAGTTTAATGAGTAATAAAAGAGTATCTGACACCGGAAAGATTCAATAAAAGAATTAAATTAGCAACGTTAAAAGAAATAAATGATTTATGATAAAAATTAGGATTTGATTAATGTCAGATGTAAAGCCATAAATATTGTGTAAATGACTTGGCGACTTTGGCAGGTTAAGGTTCCAGACTGTCTGGGAAAAACGAAATTATTAGCAAATAAGACACAAAGAAGAGGTGTGTTATTAAATAAAGTAACCAATAAAAGAACTAGGGAGGAGATTAGAAATATGCCAAAAATTATGGGTATAAAACATGAAACTCGCAAAAATTAGAGAAGAGAGATGAGAGAGATCTTGAAACTATCATCTGCTAAAAAGGAGCCACTAATGAGCAAGCCGGCCTCGGGCCTATCCGGACCTCATAGATTACAGACTTAATATACGAACTTTCCACTGCCTTTCTAGTCCTTTTGAATTTATAGAGATTAAATAAAGTCAAGTAAAGCCAGCAGCTGACGTGTAATTATTGTGCCTAGACAGCAAGTTAATGACACCAGAAATGGGTGAAGGACTTCACCACCCTATATATATAAATCATAAAGGTAAAAAAATATTGGTACATATATTAATATATATATACATTAATATATGTACCAATATTTTTTTTACTTTTATAATTTTTCAATTTTTATGGCTCAATTTCTTTGCATAAACCAACAAACAATCCATTTTTCTATTCATATAGCAATTAAAATTGAATTCAGTGAAAAATAATCCTTTAACTAAATAAAATAAGATTACAGTTATTTTAGCTTTTCAATCTAACTATTCAAACATTGATATGATTATAACAATAATGAGAATCACACAAAAAATGTTTTAAATAAGTTACTATCTTAGCAGATACACCAACCTTTAAAACTTTATGGTGTGTATTTACACAAATAATATGAAATTTTTTGTTTAAAACAGATCTTATTGAAGAAAACAAGTTCCATTTTCAAAACAAGTATTATTTAATACAATATCGGACATCAGGAGTTGAAGCAAATATAGTAACATATTTCTGAAATTCCAAAAAGTAAAAATTGAATTTCTCTTCCCAGATATAAATATTAATATGAAGCTATCAAAACAAACCCCATATTCAAATTTGTCAAAATTTTTGGAGTATTTTTATACATTCTTAACACTCAACAAATAATTGATAACACTAATTCTTGCAACAGCAGTGATGCAGCGGGTATGGACAAAATGTAGCACCACTTTCTGGGAAGCTACCCAACAGCGTTCAAAACATCGAACACTTGTGAGAAAAGACTTCAGCACTGTTGTTGCCACCGAGGAGAGCAGGGTGCTCTGCAGAAAATATTCCAGCCAAAAAGGAAGCAAGTAAGGCTTTAAGTTTTATTAATTTACTCAACATTGTGTACAAAAGTTTAAACCTCCCTGAATTTTTTCTAGCTATGACCTTGGAGTTCAGATTGATTAAAGTCTAGCCTGTGCATGATGCTACTTGCTAGTATCATATAAGATAGTTTAAAAACTGGTGTGACCTTTTTACAATCATTTGTTCGTGAGATAATGTCTGCACAGACTAACTGATTAACATTTGAACCACCCATCAATTTTGTGATTTTCAGTTTTCTCACACCTCAAGACGTGTAAAAACCATAAAAAAAACTTAGGTCAAAAGTTTTCAAGAATACTTAAATTCTTCATATCTACAGTATGATGGGAAATACCTATTTTGAATCTTCATATTATTCTATTAATCCCTTTTATTTATGTAACTTATGTGCAATGAGTAGATTTTTTTTTTTTTTTTTTAAGTTACAGAAATTATAATTATGAATTTTTCAGTAACCCGAGTAATTTCTAAAGTCATTAGTAAGTGATTAGCATTCAAAGTTTCATATAATTTCATAGACTAATGTTAATATTTTTTAAAGTATTTAAAGTTTAGATAGCACATCTGACACATGCTCAGAAAACATTTATGTGCCAGTTATTATGATGAATCAGTTCAGAAAATGAGTTATTCCCATTATTTTTCTGTAGGTTTGGTTTAGTTCTTAATAAGTCTGATCAAATTGAGTGTTCAGTTAAAATATATATATATATATAAGAAAAAGAAATTTTTTATATAGCTGCATAAATGATAAAAGCATGCTAAGTTTACACATACCTAAATTATTATCGTAAAATAAACTTTCATAATGAATAATCTAAATAGCAGGCATCTCTTTCTCTTTCCTTTTAATCTTCAGTAAAAAACCATTTGATTTGTTAATTTTTCCAGATAGAAGATATATCTCAAGAGCAAATTAACTCATCCATACCCAAATATTAATTTCTTAGAGATTTTATTGGATAAGAAATAGTTAATAAATGAAATCAGTTAAGAAATATTGTACATCATATTTAGTTTTTTTTTTTTTTCCTTAAGAGAGAGAGAGAGGAAAGGAATAAAATTGGTTTTAGGCAGAGGAAAATTGTTTTGTCGGGCTACTTGACTCTAAATTCATCTGTCAGGGTTAGATGTGATTTTTAACTACTCCTGCAGTAGAATAAAGATTACAAGAAGAATTCATTTTTTTCTAAAATATGCAAAAAATTCATTTCAAATAAATTAGAGTGAAAGGCTGATTTGAATACCAACTATGTGAAAAATACCAGAGCCGGGCTCTCCACTTAACACGTGGATGAAGCTGTGTTTGCAGACTTGATGACCTTGCCAACGAATATTATGTGAGAAATGCCGAGCTGGTTATCAGCCAGGGTAGCTCAGTGGTAGAGCATCCGCGTGCTAAGCAGAGAGCCCGGGTTTGATTTCCGGCTCTGGTATTTTTCACATAGTTGGTATAAAAATCAGTCTTCCACTCCAATTTATCTGAAATGAATTTTCAGAGTTGATGAATAAATATTTCTAAATGCAAAAAATGTTATGGACATGCACTAAATGTGAACCATTAGAATGCTTCATATAGTCGCTTAATTTAAAAAAAAAAAAAAAAAAAAAAAAAATCAGTTTCAGTTTGTCAACACAGGCACATTTCAAGCACTTTGTAACAAAATCCTACCTCCCCCCCCCCTTTTTTTTTTCTAAAAAAGGCACTGTAATACAAGAAATGCTGAAATATAATACATAACAATATTTATTAAGTTTTGCAAAGTTAGTTTAACAGTTTTCTACAATTGGCAAAAATGTTACAATATTTGAGTTTTAACCTAACACTATTAGTGCAGTTTTGAAAAAATATTCAACTAATATTGAACATTGTAATTTCTTTCTGTTACTTCTGCAATCTTTTTTTTTTTTTTTTTATAATGATGATTCAGGACATTGGTTATTATGCAATTCTCAATCAATTTGATGTGACTCACCTCCTCTTAAAATTACCTTTATTTATTATATACTCTATGTAAGCACTATTTTTGACTTTAAACTTAACAAATATTTTTGGACAACAAAAAATATCTTACATGAATCCAACCTAAGGTGATAAGAGAATATTTATCTTGATACAAGAATAAATCCTCTTCATTATCTGTAGTACAGGAATCAGATGTACCAGTCTGCTTAGGTACAAGAACATGAGTCACAACCAATTGGTTATGAGTCTACAAAACAAATAATGAATAAATAATAAATAAACAAAAATACTGTGTAGTAAAATTAAAGTTAACCGTTTATTCAATAATAAAAATTAAGAGAGATATTACCATTTTCCCAGCTAATACTCCACAGGTTTCAATATTGCGGCTAGTATTGTCTTTTGCTAAGTTCAGAAAGGTATCAATTACACCTGAAGGCACAACAACAATTCTCATACCATGAACATAAGCAGTATCAGGCCCAGGACTCAATAAAGAGCGGGGTTTTGTGCTTCTATCAATAGAAGGTGTGCTTGAAGGTCGACTAAATGGAAAAAAGAAAGCACAGAGATGCCAACTTCTAATGACAAAAAAGCAGGAGATTTTTTTTAACAGAAATCACAAGACTTTTTCCAACAAGAAAGTTTGTAAGAAAAATGAGTAAAATAATGCAGATTTAATTTTAAGTAAAGCTTTATAAGCTTAGGAGGTATTTACAAAGCATCAGTATTAAAATTAAATGAATAATATAAGTTTCTTGCAGTAAAACAAACTATCAAAAAAAAAAAAAACCTCAGACATACAGTTGTTTAAAATTTAAGTCAAAATAGACAGATTTGGTCATTCTGCTCCTAATATAAAACAATAAGAATCTTAATTATCTTTGTAAAAGAAAAGCAAAAGGTAATAAAGAAATGAAAATATCAGCTATATTCTAATGGAATTTGATTTAAGTTTTCAATAGTTATGGCATTTGGAAAAAAAAAAATATATATATATATATATATTTTTTTTTTTTTTTTTTTTTTTTTTTTGATAATAAGACATTTTTCATTACGCAAAAATGAAAATAAAAAATTTATTCTTAGCAAAAATTAGTTTCAAAGCATTGTATAGTAATTCACATTCAAACTGAACTTGATAAATTGCAAGGCAAGATAAATTTCAATTTTCTTTCAAATTTTTTTACCCAATCCCACAAATTTTAAGCATAAATTATGCTAAGAGGGATTGATAAAAATTTCATCAGAAAAGCAGGAGAAACGAGTGGAAAAGCAGGAGCATAGAAAAACAAGCAAAAAGCAGGAGACTCCTGCCAAAAGCAGGAGACTTGGCATGCCTGAAAGCAAATAAAGAAATAAATAGTATGTTATGGCCATCACAAACTTTGTTCTATAATTTTTCTATATAAATTCATGCAATACAAATTATTAAAATTATTTTTTATAAAGAATGCAGACAATTTTCATTGCAAGAAATATAACACTAAATGTGCAAAGAAAGTCAAATGTGTGCTATACAGACATCCCGAGGTTTTTTTTTTTTTTTTTTTTTTTTCATACAAAATGATAACTTTTTTAAAAAAATTATCACAGATCTATCTTTTTAAATTATCACAGATCAACTGTTTGTTTTAATGGTACTAACTAACAAATTGTTTTGAAAAGATACCCAGATTGAAAATTTACATCCATCCCTCCTACTACACATATACAAAAAAGAATTTTCTGATTGACTATTACTATTGTGAGTGGGTGTGTGTGTATATATATAAATATATATAACCATGTCTCTGTCAGTACAAAAAAAAAAAAAAAAAAAAAAAAGCTGTGTACACTTTTGTGTACATAAACAAAAAAAATTATAAAATAATAAAAGACAATAAAAATGGTGGTGGTTGGGTGGGCAGATGTTTGATTACGGAGGTGGGGTGGTGGTGTAAGACTGGATGGTTGGGTGGGTTTGTGAAATTAAATTAAAAAAGAAAAAAAAAAGGGGGAGAAGGCTTGTTGCATTTACTTTGTATTACTATGCAAACTTTCTTTTTCCATTAAAATTTCAGTTTCTTCCTTTTTGAGTTGAGAACTATATTTAAAATTCTAATTATACTATTAAACACAATGTAATCAATCGGTGAATTCAATTGTTGCTTCGTGGTTTCATTGTTATTCATCTGCTTTGAAATTTTGCTTTTTTAAATCCATATGGCTCCTGTTCTGGTCATGGCAGGCTGAGTGAGTGTTGCCGGCATGAAACTAGTTTAACCCCACAAGCAAGTCACAAGTCTTGCCGCCTGCCTCCTTCCTTCCTATCTTGTGTTTCTTAGGTTAATTTTTCATTAATTTTGATAAGTTTATGGTTTTAAATTAAGATTTGTTGTGCTACTTTATTGATTAGTTTGTTTTGCAGGCTGTTAATTAATAGATCTGGTTTCTTTACATTAGTGTATTTCATCCACTGATAAAAAAAAAAATTTAATCTTATTGGTCATTGGTGTTTCAGTGATCTTGTGTCTGTTGCCTGGCTTCTACTATGTTTAATAGATCATCTTTATTATATATATATTCACCTTACACTAACACATAATTATATTAACAACAATTGTATTAGCTTTTTAGATTTACATCTTAAATTAAATGATGGTAAAATATCTACTGATCTATATGATAAACGCAAAGATTTCTGCTTTAAAGTAAATTTATTTACACATTTTAATTCCTGTCTTCATTTATCTGTATACAGAAATATTATTCTTAATCATCTATTTCGAATAAACAGACTTTGTTCATCTCATAACAAAAACAAGAATATTAACAATTTAATTAAAACTGCTACTGCTATGGGTTATCCTAAGAGATTTATTTATTCGATTATTTATCAATAAATGTTCATTGTCTCAAAAAAAAAAAAAAATGTATTTGTGTATATGTATATGTATGTATATATATATATATGTATATGTATGTGTACATTTCTATATTAAAAAAAAAAAAAAAAAAAAAATAGTAATAATTAACATGTGGCGGATGGGAGGGCAGATGTTTGATTAAGGAGGAAGGGTGGAGTTGTTTGGCTGGTTGGTTGGGTGGGTTGCCGAATTTAAATTTAAAAAAAAAAAAAAAAAAAAAAAAAACATTTTTAAAAATTAAAAAAAAAAAAAAAAAAAAAAAAAAAAAGAGGCTTGGTCTTATTGCAATTGCAGGATACATCATCTCTTTCTGGTTGATATTGTTTAAGTTTCAACAATATATAATTTATTTGCTTAATTAAATATAAAAAAAAAAAAAAAAAATTAGATATCATTCAAATTTGATGTGTTCATACTAAACGTAAATACTAATAATACTTCACAATAATAATTATACTAATAACAATAATAATTATTAAAATTTTAAAATTACAATCATTCACCAATTTCCTATTTAATAATAATTATAATAAGAATATTAATAAGAATAATATTATTAAATTTTAAAATTATTCACCAATTTCCTAATCATAATGACTATATCATCACTTGTTGACCTATTCTTTTGTTAGCTTAAGACTATAATTACTAATAATAATTATAATAATAATAATAATAATTATTAAAATTTTAAAATTAAAATTATTCACCAATTTCCTATTTCATAATAATAATTAATAACAATAATTTTAAAATTAAAATTATTCACCAATTTCCTATTTCATAATAATAATTAATAACAATAATTTTAAAATTAAAATTATTCACCAATTTCCTAATCATAATAACTTAATTATCACTTGTTGGCCTTTTCTTCTGTTAGCTTAAGACTATAAATTACACTCATATAAATTGAACATCTAATCGTACACTTTTTTAAATCACTTAATAGTAACTTATTTTTTCCACGTTAGATGGCGCGCTCATACGTTGAGTCGAACGTTTGCCCTACTGTGAAAATCGTATTAATCTTATTTATACTTAAATTTACCTCTAGAATATTATTTAATTGTGAATTCAGCTTTTAAATTTTAAGAACAATATCTATCACTTCATGCTTACATTTATTTCATTTCAGAAACTTTCGATTAATCGATTCTCTACTTTTAATTATTTCTTTTCAGTTTGTTCGTTTTGGCAACCGCCCGGACTTTTATTCGATTTGGATTTGATTTACATGTGGCCAGCACCTTTCACGAATTTCAATTTTCATTATGGTTAAGTTATTTTATCAGCCAATTTCCTTTTATCTTTCTTTCTTTCTTTCTTTCTTTTTTTTTATGCAAGATTGAAACTAGTGTTGTATATTGCTGAAAAAGCTATACAATATTCGAAATCTTGCATTCATTGTTGACAGTACTGCTAGTTTCCTGATGAGATCGGTACTGGATTTCAACATTTTTATCTCTATTTTTCCTTCATGCATTCCTTTTTATTTCAATAGTCATTTTGGTTAATTTCTTTCAATTCTTATCTTGTGTTGCATGAATTTACTGGACTAATGGATTATGACAACTAACTCATAGTTTAGGTTTAAGTGATATATGTCATTTCTCTTCTGCGTAAGTACTTTAACATGTTTTTACTATTCAGTGAAATTTACTTAAATGGTAATTGTGACAATAAATTTATACGTAATACATCTAATTATTAAATTCATTGTTGGTATTTTCATCTTTCTCTCATTTGCTGAGTATTGTAAAGGAATTAAATAATATATATATATATATACATACATTTTAATCTCCCATTGAAAATTTTAAAATAGTTCTCAATATGTACAACTATACAAAATTTTGTCCTATATTGCCTTATTAAAAATTATGAAAAGATAGGATAACAGAGCTACCTGTTGAATAATTGATCCCAAAAGTAATCAGCACCCATCTAAGTCGAAGCCCAACTAAACATGACATTTGGTTAACTTCCATCCATTGGTTTGTGAGATACAACATCCACAAAAATTTTTATACACATACAGACAGACATTTTCTAAAAATGGTCAAACCCTGTTCGGGATATCGCTAAACTAAATAGTAAATGAAACATTACTACTACAATACATATAATAAAAGTAAAATTAAATTTATCTAAAAACACAAATTCATAAATTAAAAGATTCCTTGTGAAGTGTATAAAATCAAAATACCCAAAACTTCTACATAAGAACATTTCAAGCAATTTTTCTTAAAAGATTATTATGGAAAAATAAATAAATAAATTTAAATTATATGTGTCTTGAACTAATCACAAAATATTTTCATTTTTCTTTAAAACTTAACCTGTGTTTTACTGTTTATAGTTGTATCTGATGGAAATTTCTGAGTTCATTAACCCTTTGATAATCACTGTTATGAAGAGGTGATAAATAAAGAATTAAGTAAAGATTAAGGTTAAATAACAATTAAGATAAAAAAAAAAAAAAAAAAAAAAAAGAGGGGGAGGAGTAAATAATAAACAAAAAGTTACTTAAAGAATTACTTTAAAAATATATCAATATGATAATGAATCAGGAAAAAAATTATTCTCTCAGTTTTCCCTGTCTTTTTTAAAAGCAAAATATATGACATCGCATATCATGCAGCATTAGAGTCTAAAATATTTACAAGGTGATTGGGTTTATCCAGGGTATATTACCTTTATTAACTTACTATATTTGGAGAAGACTATATAATTAACTTTTTTTTTTTTTGAATTATTATAAAGTTTTAAAATTAAAAATATATAAATATATAAAATTAGACAAATTAAAATTAAACTTATAATGAAAAAATTCTTTTTCTAATTTTTCCAAAAAAAAGCTTCTGAATTCGCTGAATTTTCCTAGTTTTTGGAATAAATTTTGAAATTAAATTATTTATAAAAAAGGACTTATATATTACGTTTTAATTAAAAAAATACCTTAAAAACATCCTTTCTCAAGACTCAGCAAATTAATATCGGGTGCAATCACACCCATCATCAGTGCTAAGTGCAATGACACGTCGTTCTCAGTTGAAACATCGTATTTTTGGCGCTGCAGCTTCATGCTTTCACTTCACTTCAATTTTCCAGGTCGGTTTAATTCTTGCAGTAGTTGATGCCATTCAGGTGGAATTGTGTAGTGCTCCCGATCGTTGACAGTTTGAAAATTAGCGATTATTTCGATGGCCTCCCTTTTTAGTGCATAGTTATAACTGTTATATGGGGCTATTTTATTAATATTAATTGAATCGATGTTAATTGGGTTATTGTTGTGGGTGGAGGAGAAGGCAGTAGAGGATTTTCCATATTTTATATCGGCTCTGTGTTCTTTCTCGCGTTCATTTATTCGGCGTTTTGTCATGGCCATTGAAATAATCTCTAATTTTCAAACTGTCAACGACCGGGAGCACTACACAATTCCACCTGAATGGCATCAACTACTGCAAGAATTAAACCGACCTGGAAAATTGAAGTGAAGTGAAAGCATGAAGCTGCAGCGCCAAAAATACGATGTTTCAACTGAGAACAACGTGTCATTGCACTTAGCACTGATGATGGGTGTGATTGCACCCAAAATTAATTTGCTGAGTCTTGAGAAAGGATGTTTTTAAGGTATTTTTTTAATTAAAACGTAAATTTTGAAATTCCTTGAGTTTCCCTGCCTTTTTAACAGATTTTTCACAATCTCTTTTTTTAGATACTGTAGCTAATCTGCAGATAACTTCGTTCACTAACCTTTTTTTTTTTTTTAATTATAGCACCATACCCTTATAATTCAAAATTATATAACAACAGATTTTAAGCTTGTTTCTGAAGTATAATGAAGGTCATAAATAATAGTCATTGGTTTATCTTCAGAAGCAGTTAATATTAAATCAAAATAAAAAACTAAACAGCTAAAAAAAAAAAGTACAATTGTGTTCCATTTAAAAGTGGTCAGAAGGTTAAACATTTTGACCATGATATAAAATAATTATAAATTTGTAATCACCTGTCAACAGAAGGAACAGAAAGCTCAGAATATAAGGATGGAGATGGTGATACAAGTGATAAGCGAGAACTACTGTTACTCCTAATATCAATATCTTTTTCAGAGGAAGTGTCTGTATAACTAGAATCATCACTTATTTTGATTTCTGCACTTTTTAACATCTCCTTGCCTTGAGCTACCCTCCAATTTTTTTCTTTCTCAAATTCCTCTCTGAGTTTCTTCATTCTTTTCTGTTCTTCTTCTTCTTCCATCAATCGTAAGTGCCTTAATTTTTCTTCAGCTTCCTCTTTCTCCTACAATTATATTATATATATAAAAAAAAAAAAAACAGAACTTGAATAACAAGTAAATATACTATATAAACATGAGTGCATGTCAAAAATTTTTACAAGAACAAAATTTAGAAAAAATTTAGATTAGTCCATATAGTAACAGCTGATACAGATTTTTCTATTCACTGAGCAATTGTTTTTTCCCTGATACACTTGTCATTTAAAAATGCATAATTATGAAATCTTAGCTAGTTTCTTAAGTATGAAAGTCGCATATAACAATCATGAGGAATATTTTTAAATATAAAGTCATATTTTTAATTTGAAGCAGAAAAAACTATTGTTTTAGAACATTGTAAAGTATTTGCAGTAAAAACAACCCTACAATTATTTTGTTCCTTCCCAAGATGCTCAATGGGTTATTCAATGAAACTTTTAAAAATGGCAGAATTTTATTTTGTTCAACTTCCAACGTAAATTCAACTGTAAAAAAATATTAAGCTATTCTAAAAATATATCTAGTAAAGATTCATGGTGCTGCCTTATTATGAAAATATTATGAACGTGAATGCAGTCACATTTCATTTCATCTTGATCTCATCCTCTAAAAGTCTTACAAGAAACTCAGCAAGTAATCTAAAGATAATTACTTGCTGAGTTTATTTTAAGACCTTACATAAATTATTTTACTTATTTTAAGAATACAGTCAGCTAATATAAGCATTTGAGTGCAGGAAGTAAAGTGAAATAATATTTAGCATCACCTAATATAAATTAAGAAGATTGTCTTGAAAAAAAGGTTTGCAAAATTCTTGGTTATAAATTTTATTAGCATCAAATTTTAGCCAAGTCAGGATTAAATTATTCAATTATGTAAATTTCAGAAATTATAAAAATTAATTTAAACCTATATATAAAACAATAACCTGTATTATACATATAATGAAAATTAGGGATGAAACGGATATCCGGTAACTATCCGGTATCCGGCCTATCCGGCTGAGTTTTAAATATCCGGCGGGGTACTGGATATCAGCAGTCCGGATACGGATATCCGGTAATTTCAAGCCGGATATCCGACGGATATCCGGAGAAGAAAATTCAAGCTTAAATGCCCCTCAAATGAAAAATTTGCGACTTTTTTTTTTTTTTTTTTTTTTTTTTAAAGATCAGTTATAGCTTGTACAGGTAAAAAAAAAAAAAAGAAAAAATTGCAAAAGTCGAATTTGGCCACTTTAGCAAACAAATTTAGCGAAAAGTAGCTCAGGAAGAGATACAGAAAGCCTTTTTAAATTTTGTGCAGAGTTAGCTAGGATTTTCCAGAGTGATCTATAACATTCCCCCTAATCTTCCCCATAACAATAAAAAGAGCTGTTCATTGTTGTTCCTGAACAAATAATATTCATCATCTGCAGTGCATATAACGCTGTTTTCATGACTTTTGTTTAATAAGTTGAGAATGTTCAGTAATATTATTAGTCTTGGAAGTAAAAGTTGTTTGTTTCGAGAATCAGTCAAATAACGTGCATTTATTGACTAGAACCTACCTGTTTATTTACAATCCACTTTTCCCTACACAAGAAAGTTGTTTTTGTGACCATATATTTATACTAGCAGACCCTCTGGCATCATTGTCTGTGCCATTTCCTATTCAATTAAACATGTCATCTACCTATTCGATTTGGATTTAAAAAAATAAGCACTGCAATTTATTTAAATGTGCACTTTTAATGGAATATCTTGCTAAAATACCTGAATTTAGAATTTCCCATTGCGCTGCATAGATATAGTCCCAAAAATTAAAATTACTTCAAATAGAAGTCATATTTAAATTTTCAGGAAGTCTGCATTTTCATTTTCAAATTGCTAAAGAATAAAAAAAAAAAAAAAAAATGCTCAAAGTTTATGATTTTGTACATTAGAAATACTGAACTTACTTTTAATTAAAGAATTTTAATAAATAAGAATATAAAAATATAAAATAAGTTAAAAGCATTTAAAGAAACAAAAATATAAATTTGTTTCGAATCATTACTTTCTTCTATATTCAATAGAAGAAAGCATTTTATTCGTAAAAATTTACAACTTCCCGTTTTTGGTGGATTTATGCATTTTCAGTGAACCAGAATTTTGAATTTGACCGTTTTTAGAAAATGTCTGTCTGACAAAAGTTTTGTGTAGCAGCTCTAGTTCAAGAGTTAATGCACAGAATTTCATATAAATTTATACATAGTTGTGCATTAACAAAAAAAAAAAAAAAAATAAATAAATAAAAGTGTCCATCGACTTTTGGTGCAAATTACTCAATAAGTGGCGCTGCTATACTGTGATTTCTCCCATTTAAAGGAGGACTATATCTCTTCTACTGTGTATAATAAAAAAAGACTAAGTATGTCACAGGGTAAAGCTGGAAATTAGCGGTCGCCACTCGCCACATGGCGACTAGATTTTTAAAAGTGGCGACTAAAGAAATTGCCTTTGGTCGCCACTGCAGTGGCCACTTCTCTTCTACCCATTCTTTAAAAAATATACCCCATTCCACGGCAAACTTGGATCGCGCGGCGGCTTTTTCGCGGTAAACGCGCCGCACAAAGAATTCAGGCTGTTCTAAAATCTAACCTCGCCACTTGCAAACATATTTCGGAAGTCAATTTTAATAGTAAACACTTAAAATTCTTCTACCCATTCTTTATAGAATACCCCATTCCAATGCAAACTTGGATCGCGCGGCGGCGTTTTCGCAGTAAACGTGCCGTGCGCCTCAAATTCAGGCTTTCTCAAATCTAACATCGCCACTTACAGACATTTTCGGAAGTCAATTTTAACTGGAAATTGGAAATTGGCAGGTAGTCTTATTCATATACTAAAAAAACGTATGGCTTTTTTCCATTTTTCTATAAAAGTATTAGATTTTGATTTTAAAAAAATGTCAAAATGAGAGTTTCGGCCGACTTTCGGGAGACAGAGACGAAAAGGAAGCTCGTGAGATAATCAATCGGCTGAAACTCCGATTGTATTACGTTCGCAGAAAAATTAAAAACGTCATTCGACGCATTTTCTTTGTTATTTTATACCACTTTCTTTTCAAACTTGGCATTTCTATCCATTCCCAACGGCCGTATCGCATTCAGTCATACGCGTGGTTTGTCGAAATTTCAATCTTTAAAACAAGCTTTATATAGTAATATAAATTTTGGATTTATTGCTTTAATATGAAGAGACTTAAAGAAAATCCTGAATCACAAAGCAACCGCAGTGGTAGTAAACGTGGAGCTACAGATAATTCTGTAAAAATATCTTTTTTCGGAAAAAAGTAAGTGCGTTTTCTGTTATTATTAAAAAAAAAAAAAAAAATGTATATATGTATGTATATTTTTAGTTCTTAATCAGAAGAATGCATAATTTATTGAATATTTTATTTATTTACTACATATTATTTAATATTTGTTATTGCATATGAACTATTTTTTACTTTCTTCTATATGTAATATAGAGAAAGTATTGGATTCGCGAAAATTTTCGACCTCCGTTTTTTGACGGATCTACACATTTTGGGGTATCCTGAACACGAATTGATAGTTTTTAAAAAATGTCTCTGTGTGTGTGTGTCTGTGGTTTAGTGTTTTCACCGTATCTCACGAACCAATGAATGAAATTCAACCAAACTTGGTATATAGTTGGAGCCTGGCCAGCCACACACTCTAAATTCAGTTAGAGAGGGGGATTATAATTGCAAATTATTAAAAATTCATTATTATTAAAGAAAAATTAATTTATAATTCATTTTTAACATGGGAAAAAAAAAAAAAAAAAAAAAAAAAACGGAAAAAGAAACTTGCAAAATAAAGTATTATTAAAAAAATATTTTTTTTTATTTACATATACTAATATATTTTCATGAATCAAAGATGTTTTTTTTTTTTTGGAAAAAGTAGAAAATCGACACCATTCAGGATAGTGAAGGGGCAATATAATCAGAATTTTTCTGTTATAAAATAATATAACCAAAAGAGCATTTTAAACATATGAATTTTGTATTGAATAGTATTTTCTTACATTCATAGTATAAATTATGTAAATCTATTCCTATTTCATTCATTAAAATTTATCAGAAATGTATTATTGTGAATGAGTTTCAAAAAGTTGACTACCTTAATTATTTTCTTAATGATTTGTCGAGACTGAACATTGAAAAAAATTAAAGAAAAGAAAATTTTATTTTACTTTTACTTTTATCAGCGAGTGGCCAGTGGCCACTAAGTAGTGGCCACTAACTTTTTAAAAGTGGCCACTAAAAAAATGAAGGCTAGTGGCCAGTGGCCACCAATCAAATTTCTTAATTTCCACCTTTATCACAGGGCTATTATGGAATATGTTTATATAATTTCTATGCATATCGGCCAATAGACGATGCTGTTATGCTGCAATTTTCCCGTGAATAGAGAAATTATCTTGGATTTTTGTGTATAATTACACAAAATTTGGTATGTGAGAGGGCCGTTTTATGAAACATGTTGATTCAATTCTGGGGCATATTGGTCGATAAGTGGCTGCTATGCTGCAATTTACCCTGTGAATGGGAAGGCTTAATCTTAACATCTATAACATTTAACTGCACTTAACTTGATATGCAAGATAAATAATAAGAGAACGAAAGCTGGCTTAATTTGGGTGTATATTGACCAACAGATGTCGCAGTTGTTCCTCATCTTCTATGATTCTTCACTTGGCTACATCTGACAATCTTTTGATTAAAATTGCACTAAACTCCATATCTAAAATCTTTATTGTGCGAAGCTATTATTAAGTTTCTTCTGTGCATGTTAAACAGTGTGTAGCTTTGTTATGTAGAGTGATATAAAGTTTTGTAATGGCCATAACATACTAAGCCATTCAAGCTTTTATTTTATTTAATTTATTTTTTTACTTCTTTCTTTTGTTTTCTTATAAATGTCCCAAACGAAAATATTGGATTCATAAAAATTTTCTACATTTGGTATTCGCTGGATTTACAAATTTTAAGAGGTCCAGAAACTGCTTTGATCAAATTTTAAAAATTTGTGTGTGTGTGACTAAAATTCCGTTCAACTGATGTCAACCTTATTTAGGTGTATATCAGCCGTGGATCTGCTATTATGATTTTTTCACAGGTCTATATCTCAGCATCTATTGATTAAAATTGCACCAAACTCCATATCAAAATATTTATTGTGTGAAGCTATGGTTAAACTTTTGCACAATTTAAACAGTAAGTGGTGTGTGATGGCCACAATAAATACATTTTCTTATGAAAATAATCAACCCTTCAACTATTATTATATTAGTAAAATATTCTGTTTCATTTTTTTTTAATACATATCAAACACACATTTTTTAGTACTGTAAAAAATGTGTAAATGATAAGTTTTTGTTTTATAACTCTGAACAAAACCTATATATTTGTGACAAATTGCAAGTGTAGGAATGAGTATGTTAGACTTAAGTTTTATTCTTCATCGCAATATTGCACAAATAAATAGAATGCTAAATAAATATGCTTAAGTAAATTATATTTAAAATGTGTTAAAAAAAATAGTATATGAAATACGTTTATATTTTATTGTTTTAAAATAAAGAAAAAGAAAAGAAATATACAACACAACAAAAAACAAAACTAATGCCGGATATCCGGTCCGGATATCCGTATCCGGCAGGCAAAGGAGCTCCGGATATCCGATATCCGGTATCCGGCAAAATCACTATCCGTTTCATCCCTAATGAAAATTAAAACTATTTAATGTAGTTTAAAAGAGAATGAAAAACATATACAGTAATGAATGCATACAAGATATAGTTAAAGTTTTTCAATGTTTAAAAACTATGAAAATAATAATTACTCTCTGCTCTTTCCATATTTCATATTTTTTGCTATAATTGGATAAAAGTTGAGCCTTAACTTCTTCAGCTTTAGCAAAAACAGATTGTAATGTCTAGAAAAATAAGATAAAAAGAATAAATTTATCATTTTTTGGCTAATCATATAGAATTTTTATAAATAACTATAAAAATTACACATGCCATCTGAAAAGGAAGGGAAAAACATTCAAAATGATGGAGTATGCAAAAAAAAAAAAAAAGATTGTTAAAATTTATAAAAATATAAAGTAAATATTCAAAGAAATTTTACTTCTAACTGAAAAAAAAAAAAAAAAAAAAAAAAATTAAGTTAGGAGTTGAACGCACGACCTTTTTGTAACACATACAGTGGCGCCGGAACCGGTATGGCAGGTATGGCCGTCGCCATACCAATTTATAATTTGATGTGGCAAATATATATATATTTTTTTAATGAAAAAAATTTCAACTTTCATATTTTTTGGAGAAAATTTTACTTCCATAAATTTTAATGTGAACGAACTATATAAATTCAACTTATTTCTAAAACTCTCGGGATGGCTTTTGTTTTACCCTTTTTTTTCTCGTCGTTATACTTCGGAATTCTCTTTCTGTTTGCCCTTTTACTTATTTTTAAGCGAGCAAAATAGCATAAAAATAAATTTGGAATCATAACAACGAATTATGATACAGAAAAGAAAAATTACGTTTAAAAACGTAGGGGCTGAATGATTACGTGTACACCATAGGCGCCGATTACGGAGAAATGGAGGATGTTTTTGGGGCCATTCAGGGCCATTGCCCCCACGGAAAATTTCCTGGAGTCGTTGCCAAGTGACAGCCTCATACGAACCAAATTTGAATTTTCTGCAATTATTTCTTCTTAATTTATGCTGTTAACAGATATACATGGAGATCAACCACAAAAATTTGACTTTCGTATTCAGGTCACCTCGAAACGTGATATTATTCAAATAATTGAAGTTTAAAATCTAACTTCACAGAAAATACTCTGTTTGCAGTACGAGTATGAGAAATTGTTTTTTTCTGAGCAGTGTTTGTCGATTTAGTAAAATGTTGCAAAGCACTTAAATCAATTATGCTCAATACAAAAGAATGTTTAGCTAAATTTTGCCCTGTATATTGCCTGTAAACTATATACCAAACACACTGTATACTTAATTTTAGATTTTATGAAACACGCATAACACAAAATGAAATACACTTCCAACAATTTCCAAGTTATAACTTCAATATATCCAAATATTTTGAGTAGTCATAATTTATTAGCCAAATTTTATAAGTTTTATTCTTAGGAGGAAAAAAATGAAAAACCTAGAAAATATTGTTAAAATTTAGAAAAAGATATCGTTGCTTGAATAATTTAATTTCAAGTGCTCTCGAAGGAAGCAAGCTGTGATAAGGGCTATTTACAATTTATCTTATACTATTAAGTGAGCAATATTTGTATATATATTTCACTGTTCTCGAAAACGGTAGCTCGGACAGTCACGAGATTTAACACAAAGGTGCCCCCCGAAGGATCATTGTGCACATTGAAGTCAGAATTTCGAATTTCTGTTTAGTTTCTTTTAATTAATAAAAATATGAAAATAATAAGCTAATAATAGCAAAAAATTAGCCATTTAAATTTAATCCGTAATTTAATTGTTGACAAAAAAAAAAAAAAAAAAAAAAAAAAAAAAAATACGAGGGTTTTTTTTTTTTTTTTTTTTCCCAACAGGAAAATAAATACATTTATCTAAACACGAACAATCCGCGATTGTAATGAAATACTACACACTACTGATCGCAGAGCTTCCAAATTTGGCATATCCGCGTTTGTAATGATCGATAGATGGCACTCTCTGAACTACAGTTGTTAGTAAATATAATAGCCACGTGGATTAATAATTGTTCTTTCTCCGCCATTACATCATGGAAAATCGATTGCATAATATGATGATATGCAGTGGTGTGATAATTTCACCTTAGCCCACCAGAGAGCGAGATTTCGTTACAATCGCGGATAGATACCTGGGACCCTGTAGGTGTGCACCTCATCGAGATTTTTTCGATTTTCAAATCTGAATTTTTTAAATTAATGTTTTTTCGATTTTAAACATTGGCTTTTATGTTTCCTTTTTCATGAATTTATTCTTCGATTGTAATCGTCTGCGTATCTTAGCAACGGCTATCCGCGTTTGTAATGATCGATAGACGGCGCTTTGTGAACACTGCAGTTGTTAGTAAACATTAGCCACGTGTGTTCCAATAGTGTTCTTGTTATTCTACTTAATATTCGTACTATAATTTCTCCGCCATTACATTATGGAAAATTGATTGCTTTTGGAAAAAATACTTCAGTTTATTCAAAGTTCGATCGGAAGTAGATTTTTAACTGAAGTTGAACAAATATTAGTTTCAAATCATCTGATTAATTCTTTACTTCCATTAGACGAAGCAACTGAAATTTTAAATTCGTCATTTGGAAATAAATGGAAGCTCAATTCTGGATTTCTTGATGCTTTGGATTTAAACTGTGGCACACAAAAGTATGTGTTATCTTTTTTACCGTATTTATTCATTTTTATTCAATAAATATATGTGAAACTAAATATCGGCAAGCAATGGCGGCTATATGGAATTCGAATTAAACCATGTTTATTGTAATTTCACCGTAGCCCACCAGAGGGCGAGCATTTCATTACAATCGCGGATATTATGCAATTTATTTTTTATTTAATACATTTATTTGAGGGCGAATTTTTTTTCTCTTTTTTATTTATTATATTTATTAAAAATAAAATGGTAATGCAGTAGAAAAAATTAAATATATTTAATTTAAAATTTAAAAATGCATTTATAACTGTTATGTTCATGTATAATTTTTGTAGCATAACAACAATTATTTTTCATTTGTTAATTTAATTTCTTTAAAAGTTTTTTTTATTTTTCTAATTTATAGTATTTGTCAGGAAATAATGGTAGTATATAGTAAAAAGGATTAAACTGATTGGAATTTATTTGTTTTTTATGTATTTAATTCCTTCTAAAAGAAAATCTACTTTTTATTTTATTTCATTACATTGGTCGGAATCAAATTGTAACACAGTGTAAATAGCATGAGCAATAAAATACTTGGTTCAAAAACTAAAATATTTAATAGACGCTGAGATACAGTTATCTTTAAAATCGTAGTTCTTAAATAATGGCAGACCCACCTATCGTCAATAAATACCCATATTGAAATACATAGGAAATAGATTTCTGCAGGCAGTGGGAACCTGCTCCCGATACAGTGCGGGCAGAGAAAGAGCTGCCGTAGTCAGCGAGTACCCGATGCGAGGTCTAGAGCGATTCCAATATAATTATTTTAGTTTTTATTTATAATGTGATGCGAAAAATAAATAATGATCCAATTCTTTTGGAGATTCGTTTAAATATAGTGGCCAGCGAAGCGGGCGTAGCCTGCTAGTACACTTTTATTTGAAAGCAACGAATAATAACGTAAGTTTGTTGATTCAAAATAGCTACTACCATTTTGCTTCTCTTAGGCGTATTTTTTTACGCGATGAATATTGTTACGAATTTGTAAATAATTCGTAGTTATTTTTATGTAAATTCATTGAAAGAGGCTTAGTCAGGTGATAAAATATTAATTTTCAGTATTTCTAGTTTGTTTTCGAATTAAAATAGCTTAAAAACCCGTTAAAAAGCCTCATTAAGGACGATAATGGATTTGGCGCCAAATATAGTGACTTTTTCGCTCCTTCGCGATTTTTTGGCGACCTTAGATAGAAAATCCTTTGAATCGATATACAAAATATAGAAGATGTAACTTGATTGGCTGATGAGTTTCTGGACTTTTTACCGATTGTTCTACGCTGGTATTTAAGAAGTTTTACGCCAATAGTCAGTCTCAGTTTAATTTTTGACAATGCTTTCATTGCTACTGAAAGATTTGAGCCTCTTTGAATTGCAGTTGATTGCTGTACAGTCGGCTGCAAAATTATTCGAGCACTAGCAATAATCCTTGCCAAAAAAAAGTACACTTAATAAAGCTTTGTTAAATAAATCCTTGTCGAGTCATGTTCTTAATCAGTTTAAGAACATGATTCGACAAGGATTTACTTAGCAAAACAGTCTTAAGTGTACTTTTTAAATATAGGAATTATTGGCTAGTGCTCGAATAATTTTGCAGCCGACTGTATGTTAATGCTCTGATACAGTTTGTACTGTGAATTTGCTGTTGTTATTTAAGCTGTGTTTACTGGTGAAAGTGAAGTTGATACTTCATTTACAGACCTGTAACCTTCTCAATTTTTTTGTAAATAAAGTTTCCAGCCTCTGCAAGATTCGCCTTTCATTCTTGGACAACTTACGAACACCCAAGTACACGCAACAATATCTTTGGACATACTAAATGAATCTGAGAACTTGTCATAGTATTTTATTGTATGTGTGCGTTAGGTCTAAATTCTAGATAGAGAGGGCCCCGTGAGTGGCGTAGAGGTTCTGGTTTTCATCTCCAATCAAACGGACAGGAGGTGCTCGCTTCGAACTCAGATTGCACACTTCTGTCTTAGTCGTTCGAAGTTTTCCATGGTTTTCTAATATCCCCGTAAATATCAGCTAGGTTTCTTAGAAAGACACTCAGACCTAGGATCCATTCGTAATCAATCTTATCTAATCTCAAATATAATTGGGGCCACGGTAGTCCAGTCAGTAGAGCGCCAGACTCGTAATTGGAAAATTGCGGGTTCGGTACTCGAGCCGGCCAAAGACCGTCGTGTACACTAATGGTGGCTGGTGCAAGTAAAATCTGTCGTGGCCGCAACGTCCTCCATGTTCCCATCAAACTTATACCTATGGTGGGTCACGGGAGAGCCATCCCTTCCATGGTGAATAAAAAATGTGATGGCATGTCTTCGGACCACCTCTATGGTTGAGTCCAGGCCGTCGCCAGCTGCCCATTGTGCAGCACTAGTGCAACGTAAAACCCAACCAACCAACCCAAATACCATCGAAGCGGGAAAGCCATCCCTTCCGTGCAGGATTAAAATTGTGATGTCATGTCTCCGGACCACCTCTAGGGGGGGGAGTCTCATACCGTCGCCAGTTGTCCAATGCGTAGCACTTGTGCGACATAAAACCCAACCAACCAACCTAAATACCATCTAGGTAGAGAGTACTAATTTCTAATTGGTTTCTTCTGCTGATTTTTTTTTCTTGCCATACCAAGTTTAATTGACTTCCGGCGCCACTGAACACATATCAATATTCCATTTATACTATTAAATTTAACACAGTTCACACAAATAATCATTGCATGTTTATATCGTCTACAATTTGTAGTCCCCTCCATCCTCTTTCCAAATAAAAAATTATATGTCATACAGAGTTATTGCATATGGAATATACATGAGCACTAGCAGAAAAATATTCAGGAGGGTGAAGGGAACATTTTTATTTTGGTACCTAAATAATTTTCTTTTATGGGAAAAGAACATCATACTTTCATGAAACAATGTTCCTCTCACAATATTTAACTTTTAAGATAACTTTGTATCCCCCCCCCCTCCCCCAATATTATGAAAGATGAAAAACGATTTAAATCATTCAAAACCTGAAGGAGAAAATGCAATCCCCTTCCCTCCCTCCTGCCTATATAGCTGCCAGCAATCATGGGAACACAACCTATAATCATAAATATCCATGACAGAATGTTTTTTTTTTTTTTTTTAATTTTATTGAAAAATGGCTTATATCAACCTTATCAATATGGTTCAAATTAAAAAAATAAATTTTATCTATCTTTTAACCAGTGGCGGCTCGTGAGATTCCTTTACAGGGGGGCTGCAACGCTGCATGTCTAAGTACGACTGAGAAAAAAGCGAAAGTGATTTTCTGAATAATCTATTTTAATCTAGGGCTTCAAAATTTACATGAGCATACATGATTGTAAATCAGTTTTCACACATTAAAATGATACATAAAATGGTTTATATAAAAATAATAATAAATAGTTTGATTATATATGTATATCTGTACAGTTCTTGCGATAATAACTGCAAATAATTCGAATCTATAGTCCATAGTGATAACGAATTTCTTTTTGTGCCTTTGTAAAAGAATTATAAATCATGTACTCATCAAACCTATACAAATAGTTCGACGATTACCTACCTACCACTTTTTAGCTCAATCGGATAAATCATTTAGATGCTATCACACCTCAAAAATTTAACTCCATTAGTCAAAATAATAAGGAATTTTTTTTTTTTTTTTTTTTTGTGTGTGTGTCCTTGTAAAAGAACTATAAGTCCCATATTCATCAAATTGTATACAGTTCGTGTGATGGTAACCTTTAACATACTTACCAACTTTCAGCTCAATTGAACCAAGCTTTTAAATGTTATCGTGTTCACTCAGATACATACACATACTCATACCACACATATAACACAGTAAAAATTGCAAAAATGGACTCAGGAAACCTCAAACGTAGAGATATACCAAAATCTCACAGCAGATTTTTTTTCATTATAACATTTTTTTTACACAATATAGGTTCGGAAAGTAAAAAGAAAAGAAATGTATTTCCTTCAGTTTTACTATGCAAAGTATTTGAAACAAAGATTAACTAATAAATCATCTAAAAATAAAGAAGGCAATGCAAATAAATGTACACAAAGAAAAAAAATCTGCTAAGTTCAAAATTGTTTTAGAAAAATGGCTATTTCAAAGACAATATTTTCAAAGTTCTCTGCAAGTAAAGTGTATGAACTATCACTAAAAAAGTAAAAAGAGGTCTTGTATAAAAGGAAACAATTTGAAAATTTTATTCGAATATTTGGAATGATAAACCAAAGTCCTAAGAAAAGAAAAGAAAAAAAATACACACAACACAAATAAATTATTTATGTATTCTTTTACTTAACCCCTTACCCGCCGAGGAAAATTTACGAGATTCACTTCAAAGTGCCACTGTTCCTTTTCAACTCTCAAAAGAGTATATCTTTCAAAAATACTGTCAAGATCACTTTCAAGTTTATTTTATTGCACTGTTAAACCGTGTCAATAGTTTCTCTGGTAGCAGTACAGTGGAAAGGACCGTACTTCGGAAAAACATATATATACGCCCAAGGCAGTTAAGGGGTTAATATGTTATTCATGGGAGAATTATGAAACAAGGATCGTTTTATTTTTTCTTCATCATTTTATCCTTGAGGAATTCTTTTGGGCATGTGAATTTTACAGTAATGTTTATTAGATGAATATGTTTGAAATATTAGATTAGATATAAATCTCACGATCTCCACCTTATATCTTTTAGATAGGAAATATAGCATCATCACAATTTACTGTAGACCATCTTGAATTTTGCATACAAAATAGTCTATTATAAAATTTAAGTGTTAAGGAATACATAACAAGGAAAAGACTAAATAAAAAATTGTACTCCGGTATTAGATTAAATTGTGTTTAAGATAGATATTTTAAAATTATCTTTTCTTAATAAATAAATAAATAAAATAGACTGAAATATTAATAATTAAAAAAAAAAATTTGGAAAGGTTAATATTTATAATAGATAATTTTGTCTAGCAACTATTGTCATAAACTAAAATATTTATTGTCACTTTTTTTAGCATAAAGAAGCATTTGATGCCCTATTTATGTCGAATTATATTTAATTATTTATTTTTAAAATTCGTGTCTTATATTTTATAGTAATACAATGCCTATATTTTAAAAGTACAATTATAATGATGAATTGCACCAATTTATTTAGAACCATCCTTTGAAATATTAGTTGAAAAAACTAACATTGATGTAAAATCATGCAACCACATCAACCACATGCATTACGAAATACTTGTCAACATTATGAACATTTTTTTAATGCGAACTTTACACACATGCTACACATACAATATACTATAATTTTATTTAGGTATGAAACCTCTTATTACAATTAAAATGAGTTTCCAAAATTTGTCATATATAGACAGTAACGTAACCAATATCTTCTGTACTGCCAAACACACACAAAAAAAAAAAAAATCTACAAATGTTAAAATTATTTCTTTAGGATATATTTAAAAAGACCTCAGTAGCATATATCAATTGAATTTGGCTTGAAATATTATCACAAAACTAAAACTATACAGAGCCAAGCCAGTATTACATTCTGCATATTTTGTGTGTTCTTGTAAAAGAAGTGTAAATTAAAAATACAACATTTTCTAAATGGATAATTTCGTTATGCATTAGAACATTCTGAAGCAGAATAACACTGCTAAAATATAATATAATTGCTTTTTGTTTTCGTTGTAGGAAAATATCAGAAATGGAAAATTTAGTAATCTTGTACTTTTAAGAAAGATTCGACTGCTAATATTTCTCATCAAAATAAAAAATAAAAACATTAGTCTCTATAATAAAAGTGTAATAATAATGATAATTAATAACCTCATCAAGAAAGCGATCAAACACTTGATAAATTTTAAATACTATATTTAATGGAAGGCAAAATTCGTATAAAACTGAGATTCTGTCTATTCAATGCTTCTGACATTAGGAAAACGAGGAACCGGAAAACTGTGTGAAATTTCCGTATGATATAAAATAAAAATATGTTTGAAAACATAAATAAAAATGACTTCTATTTTCTCATATAATCATGAATAACCTTCTTGCTAACTTTTCTATCTCTCATACATAAATAATCTTCAAACACAATGATTACCGCATTAAAAATTGTGAAGAAAAACCGTAGATTACAAAGGGAAATAGTTCTTTTCCAGCATGACCGAAATCCCTAATCAGATCGGAGCTGCATCAGATGCAGCTCCACTGTGTTTAGTTTCATACGGTCGAAACTGATAGGGAAAACAAGTAGGGGTGGTTTTAACTGTCCTTTCCCTAAAAAAGTCCCTTTTTCAGGAGCTGCATGCGTGAGCAGACCCTTTATGAACTTATTCCGCTTAAAACTGGTTAAATTTTCTCAACATTTTGATAATTTTTCATGATAATGAAATAATCTGATCTTTTTTATGTATAATACTATATAATGTAATAATATTTATTTTCAAAATATTCTGTAAATTGATAAAATAATTTCTTCGAATATTTCTGGCACTATGGCCTATTCCTCTTATAGTGCATATCACATCACAGCAGTGAAATCTTTATTTTAGGCAGGTTATATGCTGTCAAGTGTCTCACAAGGTCTCACATCTGTTCTACGGGATTTGTAGGCCAATGTTGTCCAGGATTTGTTGTCCAGATTTTTATAAGCCAATTCATTCAGTAAATGTCTTCCTACTCCAAGAGCTCTGTAATTAGAACTGCACAACAATGTGTAGCACTGTTGTGCTGTCCTTAAAGAGGAAGTCTATACCAAACCACTTCTAAATAGATTAATGTGATGCATGAGAGCCTTCAACTTCATACAATAAATAGCATCAGTCACCTTAAAAGATGTGGAGATGAATTTGGTTTCAAGCTTAATACGGCTCATTACAAGAATGGATTAACTAAGGTGGCATCTTTCTGCTGACAGCCATGCGATTCTGGTCATATGTATACCTGGGAAGAAGGGAACATGAAATTTCTCCTCCAACATTATCAAAATGGGTCCTTTTGGAGGTGCTGTTGTTATTGTGAGATAGTATCACATGCATTTTTTTCCAAGATAATTCCTTTAATAGCATCATTTATTGCATGAAAGTTCTTCTGCCTCGTGTGCATCTAATTTAAAGGTGCTATGGCTCTGGATTTCCTTTTTATGGACAATGCTATGCCACACAGTAGCAGTCATAAAGCTACTAGAGTGGGAATATTTAATGAATAGATTGGCCTGAAAAGGTCATAAACATAAAACATCTCAGAACAGGTATAAAATTTTTTGAGGGGCACTTGACAGTATGTGACCAGCCTCTAATAATGATTCCATAACCCTGATAGGCATTACAAGTGGGATAGGTTGCAATGCCTCAACAGTTCCTTAAAGGCACCATCCTCAAATAGGCAGACATTGGAAATCTTCCACAACAGTCAGGAATGATCATATCCCCAAACAAAGACTAATTTCTCTAGCAGGGCATCTGTAACACAAACATTTTTATCTTCTCTCCAATTGTGCTTGAAGCTAGTATGTTATTGAAATGTTCTTGTTTTTTTTTTTTTTTTTTTTTAATTGCTTGTTATGATGAATTTTCTTACAGATCCAGTCCTATATCCTAACATGTTGGAGATCATGATTTAGGTCGACGGGAGCCACCCCTGTACAACAACAACATTACATTCAAAAAACTATCTTGTTTTTAATTTTTGCACATCAATGTGTAAAAACTGTAGACAAGACTAACCTAATATACATCCTTTTTTAATAGAGAATTTAAAAAATGGTCTTAACAAAAATTGATTTGAATGGTTCAAGGTTAACAAGAAATTAATGCAAATATTGGAAAGGAAAATATTCACCTGTTTCGTCTCCATTTTTTTAACATTACTTAATAAAGGATATTCTGGATGTTTAGGAATTTGCTCAATAAATAACCTTTAAAAAACAGAAGCAAAATAACTATATAAGACACAAAGTAGAAAAGGCACAGTAGAAACTATAATCAAATTACACTTCTATTATTGTTGTACATTTATTACAATAGAATATAATAATATTGATCAGTATAAAGGATTACAGAAAGTAGACATATGAGAAATCAGTGGTTGAATTGAGGTTAACTGGAAATCTGAGCGTTCTGCTTTCTTCATAACTATTTAAACATCTATCAAAAATGTTATAGTAATGCTGCAATGCCACAGAAAACATAGATAAAGGCTTCAACACAGTGGCGCCAACTATGTGGGGGCTCGAGGGGTCGAGCCCCCCCAGAAAATTTTCTGTAGGGGCTCAGCCTCCCCCAGAAATTTTGAATACTGATTCACTATTAAACAAGAAAATCTTTCCTCTATTTCTATTTAGTTTTTTACCAAAATCATAGCTGTAAAGTAAGGTTGTTGCAATTCAAAATAGACATAAATTGACTAAAAAAAAAACAAGAAAGGCTGAAAGTCTCTGTATGGGGCGCGGGGGGGGGGAGATCAGAGGAAGATGATTCCCTTTGCTGTGCTATGGGAATCCCAATCACTTATGGTTTGTGCATGAGGAGCAAAAGTTTTCAGAAACATCGATGCAAAGTAATATAACTATTTTCACAAAAGTTACTGCCATATTGTTATTACATTTTTTATTTTAATTTTATTTTATTAATATATTATACGCTTGATGCTACTCTCTTCCCTAAGTTTAAGTGAAAATAATTTTTATAAAGGTTTCTGAGATGTTTAATTCGCCTTTTTTTTTTTTTTTTTTTTTTTTTTAAATTATTTATATTTGCATTTTATTTATTTGGTTGCTTCTTTTTTCCCTTGGCATTTTTAAATAAAAATGAACTATTTTGGATGTAAGTCATGAATTTATAAACAATAAGAAGTATATAATATTTTCCTCCCTCCCCCTTTTTTTTATGAAACTTTTTATTTTAGGAAAATAAACCTTGATAATCTGGTGTGTCACTCATAAAATTAAATTTTATGGCCTATTGGAGCTGTGCCATGTTCAAATTTGTCACTTGATATAGCTGCTCTAATGCAGACTCGGTGACCTTGCCAACATAAATTATGTGAGAAGTGCCGAACTGTTTATCAGCCAGGGTAGTTCAGTGGTTAGAGCATCCGCGCGTTAAGCGGAACGGCCCGGGTTCGATTCCCGATTCTGGTATTTTTCACATAGTTGGTAAAATGTCAGCCTTCTACTCCATTCTATCAAAATTTAATTAATGATAGTTTATGAAATTTTAACATTTTAAGTAAAAATGAAGAGTAAGTACAAATATTGTTTTTAAAACTTAAAGAGAAGATATAGCAGAAATTATTTCGAGATTTTGTCTTTCCCCTCCAATTTTAACTTAACATAATCACAATATTGTTTTCAAACTGAAGTGACTGATGGCCGTATTATCCCAGCGCCCTCCCTGCTACTCTTAATTTTGTTTTATAAATTCGATTTACATAAACTAAATGGCAAAAATTATGATGGCATTTTCAGGACCAGTTTTGGGGCCCTTTGCTACTCAGGACGCCTCTGGCACGTGCCCCTGTGTTAATCAGGCCGTTGTTTGTGTGTGCATAAGCATGGGTGCATTATTATACCAAATTTGATGACCTTGTATTAGAAATATGATCCCCCCCCCCAAAAAAAAAAAAAAAAAAAAACATCCTGGCTACGGCCTTGGTTCGAGCCCCCCCAGAAAATTTTCAAAGTCGGCGCTGCTGCTTCAACACCCTCCTTTTTTGATTGGGGATTAAAAAAATACCTTCATAAACTCTCTGTATATGATTGCACTTTTTGACAGTAATGTACTATGGGGAGGGGGGCGGGCGCCCATCCCAAGTTTGTGGTCATGAGGGGGCCTCCTTCCCACATGTCCTTAAATTTTAAGGACATGCATATGCTGAAGTTGTTTTGCCATCATTTCAAACTGAAACATTTGCTGCAATTCCCATTTAAGTCATAGATTCCAGTATAAAGAGACTTAATGTACAAAAAGTGACCATACACCAACAACCTCAAAACCAAAAGAACTCAGAGTAATAAATTAAAGAACTGATGTATTTAAACTTAAAAATTGCTTCACAAATCATAACATTAATATAAGCACTACCGATTTCGAAAGGACAGGACTTTTCTTCTTCTGGAGCAAAAAACACATGCTACCTTAGAGGCAAAGCAAGACATTGCTTTTGCCTCCAAGGTAGTAGCATGTGTTTTTTGCAGAAGAAAGGCCATGTCAAGGAATTGTATTGCATTTTCCTGCATATGAGATAGCACCCAACACCATAATGGAACCACCTTCCATCTACCCACCATAGAACTCGCGAGGATTTTACATTAAGTCATTCCAGTAGGAGTAACCAGTGGCGGATTTAAGGGGGGGGGGGCTAGGGGGCTGAAGCCCCCCCCAAAACACTGACATTCACAATTGAATATTGCAATTGTAAAATTTTTATTGGTCTAGAATAGCACTTTGAAAAATCTTAGCCCCCCCCAAAAGTCTAGTTCTGGATCCGCCACTGGGAGTAACTGCCATCTGGACCAACTAAATAAAAAATTTTCTCATCTATTTCTCCATGTAGAGTTCCAGAACATGACTTAAGGCCAAAATCTTGGCGAGTTCTACAGTAGGCAGATGGGAGACGGTTCTATTATAATGTGGGGCACTATCTTATATGCAGTAAAATGCGATCTCCAAAAAATGGAGGGAAAAATGAACTTGAACAGGTACCAATGGATGCTATTTTGAAATCTAATACTCTTCAGATCACTTTTAGAAGGTGCAAAATAGGAGTTCCAACAAGATAAATCTCCCAGTCATACATCTAAATCAACAAAAGAGTGCCTTAAAAGGGAAAAGACTGATAATATATCTTGGCCAAGTCAAATCTCTGACCTAAACACCATAAAAAAAACTGTGGGGTTATTTATCTTGCAAGTATAGGAAAATAACAAACAATATCCTTCAACATATGAATTAGAACTGATCATTACGAAGAAATATGACAATATGCCCAAATCTTTTCTTAAATAATTAAATAATTCCATGCCAAATCATGTGTTTCAAGTTATTCAGAGAAATGGTGGGGAAACATCTTACTAAATTTGCAAAAAATGTATTTTTTTTTTACATGTAGTCTTATAATTTTGTAACACTTATTTTTTACACTTTTTTTGTTTTATTGATGTTTTACTTTTTCTGAATTAATTCTATTTATGTTAACTGCTCCATTTTACTAAATATTGGGATAGAATGTTTTTTTTATTTTCATTGAAATAATATTTTTATTACTTAAGTAGGATAATATATTGTGGTTCTATACTTTTGTGACAGGCTGTAATTCCCAATGCAAGAATTTCTATACTAATTAGTTCTACTATTTTTCAGTTTTAAATATGGGATATAACAGATATGAGAAAAGGTGTACAAGGAAACCATAAGTTATTTTTGTTTATATTAATTCTACAACTTAGGATTAGGGAGAATTTAAAAGTCTAAATAAAAGCCAACATTAAATTTTTAGTTTAATGACTACTCTCATGTTCAAAGCTATATTGTCTCATTGAATAACAGATATTTAATTCATGGGATCCAGACAAGTTGGCAAAAGCATCTCATCTCCAAAATACAGTGAAGCATCCATAATCTGGAATTCTATAATCTGGCAGCACCCATAAACTGGCACAAATGACTTCTTTTTCTTTTCTTCTGCTTCCTTTAAAAAAAAAAAAAAAAAACTCCGCCCATAAATTGTAACCTCAACTTGTTATTCGCAACATGCTTAACTTTTATAGATCGTTAGTAAAGTTTACAGATTTTCATTTAATTTTATTGATTTATTGCATGAACTTTTTGGCGTGAACAGATTAATCAGGATGATGGTAAAAATTCCAAAAAAGAACAACAAAATTTTTGTCTTGCAATGGCAAATCCAAAAGTTATTAATAAAAAAGATCGTTCCTATATCTGATACCGACAGTCAAAATAAACATGACCACCTGAAATCTCGTCAACAGTTTTTAGAAGGACTTGAAAAACATGATTTTATAAGCAATAACCAACTAATGAACGTGCATATGTTAATCAGTCAAAGACAAACTGAAACACAAAAAAGAATGAAACTAATGAAATTGACTGACATATTAAATAGAATGTAGCATTGTCAAATTCATGATCTTATTTGTTATTAAGCCAATAACAAATAAGATGAATTTTGTTAATATCAATTTTTATTATTATTTGTACAAAAATAAACGATCTGTATTACTGTTTTATAATTGTTATTTTAAAATTTTTAATTTACTTCAAACGTTATCTTAATTATTTTTGTTTCTGATAAGGATTTGCATATATTTTTTAAAACTAATTTTAAAAAAATATTTCTTTAGATGCTGTGATTGATATATGATTCTGATATGCATTTTCAGAACATCTATAATCCAGAAAAATCTGTAATCAGGCAATGCCTATTTCCAGTTGATGCCGGATTATCGATGCTTCACTGTATTTCATACCTCAGACATTTCTCCTCCAGAATTCTTTTCAAGAGAGAAGGATTTAGTAAAATAAAAATAAATATAATTAAAAAAGTCTATGGAATTTTTTTTTTCTTAATAATTATTGTTCATTAATCCTCGCTTTACAAAGATCAAGGCGTTACTGCAGAAAATTTGCTCTCAAGTGCCACTTGGCACGTTTGGCGAAAATTACCAACTTCGTGCCTTTTTGCATCGTTTAGAAGTTGCAACATTCCACTGGTTATGTTTGCTATCTCTGGCAATTTAGCGCCCTTTTTGAATGAGGCAGGCTTAACTATATTTCAATTACAAAATGGGGCCAAACTGACCCCATCTTGGGAAAGCGAGGGTTAATGCAATGCTACTTTTATTCTCAAGATAAAATAAGTAAATATAAACACAATCATTGCTGCCATATAAATGATTTTTGGCAGCAAATTTAGCAAAGTATGGATTTTTGAGTAAAATTCTACCAGTAATAGCTCAAAGATATAAAAAAAATGCCAGGCCTCTTCTTGAAGGTATTTCCAAAAACTCATTTTTGATTTTTTACGATTTTCGATTTTGGGGGGAGTTACGAGGGGCAAATTCGACCCCCACCCCTATTTAGCGCTAAATTCGTCCGTGGAAATCTATAGGAGCTAAGGTCACAAATTTTAGTGTGTGGCTTATTTACATGTGTCCAACACCCATTGTAACAGGATTTTGCAAAAGTCCCCCCCTTGAGGGGGGGGGGGGTGGATAAATACGTTTCCAAACATAACTTTGCTTCAAATTATCTCAGTAAGATTAAATTTTATGTGTGGGTTGTTTATGCATTCCCAACACGCACTATAAAGGGATTTTACAAAAATCCCCCCCCCCTTTAAGGGCAAAAATACGCTTATAAGAGTAACTGTGCTCCTAATTATCTCAGGATAGCGATTTTTTGATATATAGATTGGTTATGCATGCTCAAGACACACACTACAAAGGGATTTTGTAAAATTCCACCATATCCCCCTTGGGGGTGGGGGAAATCATTTTTCCATGTGCAACTCTGCTCTGAACTATCTTAGGTGATTTTTTATGCGTGGGCTGCTTATGTTTTCCCAATATAAAAGTATTTTGTAAAATTTCCTCTTTCCTCCCTTTAAGGGTGGGGGGGTGAAGGGGGGCAAAAACACATTTTAAAGAGTAACTCTGCTCCAAATTATCTCAGGAATGTGATTTTTTATATGTCGATTGGTTATGATTACTCAACACACAAACTACAAAGGGATTATTTGAAATTCCGTGTTATTCCCCCTTCCCCTTTGAGGATAAAAAACATGTTTCCATATGTAACTCTGTTCAAAATTATCCTAGAATGGCAGTTTTTGATGTGTGGACTGCTTATATGTATTCAACACACATTACAAAGTGATTTTGTGAAATTACACCCTACTGCCCCTTAGGGGGCGAGGGGGGCAAAAAACATGTATTTATGCGTAACTCTGCAGTAAATTATCTTAGGAAAGACCTATTTGACGTGTGGGTCATTTACATGTATCTAATTCATAATATAAAGAGATTTTGCAAAATTCCCTCCCCCTTCTTTCTTTTAAGAACGGAGTATGTTAAATTTCAGTGACTAAAAGTCCATATGCTACAAAATTATCCTGAATATATTAATATTTTTGATACATTATTATTACAACTTAAAGCACTGAAGTTTAAGAAATTTATATCTAACACACTTGAAAATGGTGAATTAAATTAAAATTAAAAAATCTAGAAATTTTTATGGGGATATATTAATAAATAAATATATACATTATTATTATTATTATTATTATTATATTAAAATTTAAATGTTGTAATTTAATTACGAAATTCATAAATAAAAGAATTAAAATAGAAAATTAAATAAAACAAACAAAAACTAAGAATTTTAAAACTTTAAAGAGTTTATGAACAAGCAATAATATATCAGAAAAAAATAAATTTCATATAATTGTTTCATGTGCAAATATACATAAAAATATCTTTGATTTATTATTAAAAATTTGTTGTTAAAGTATAATTGAAATAGCATATTTTTAAAAAAATGCATAATTAGAAAATCATATTTAAAACAATTAAAAAAGGGCAAAGAAAACTATAATATAAATCTAATATTTTTAAAATCTTTTACATTTCAGGACAAACTTCCCAGCAATAAACTTTTGATCCAACAAATTACACTGCCGCATTCGTATTTACCAATTTTATATTAAAAATAAAAATAACATTTAGTAAATGAACAGAAATTATACTAAGAAAAATACTGGGTTACACGTTTTTATATTTATTTATAAATTTATTTACTTATTTTACTTTCTTTACTATTACTTCAGAAGAAATTCTGGGAAGCGAAATATTCAGGCGGTAAAATGTTGACATCAGCTCTTGGGATTGATTTAATCTCTAAATCATAATTTACAAGCAGACAGTTTAGTGCTACTGAAAATTTTTTTTAAATGAAAATATGTTTCATAAAATTAATTGATTTATACTCACGTAGTATACTTTGTATATAATATAAAGGCATTTTCAAGTTGACCTTCATCGGCATACATTTTGGCCATGCGAAGCATCTCTGATCCAGATCGGAAATAACGATTGATGGGAATATTTCGATCCACAGTGACAATGCTTCCAGTCATAGCTAAAGATCTTACATAGCTTTGTGGGTCCTTCATAGTTGTTTTTTCTAGCTATAAATATAAATTCTAATTATTATTTGTTAAAACCATATATTATTAACATAATAATATATTAATATATAAAAGCTTGAGTTAAGTCACTAATACTTTAAGCAATAACATACTTAATCATTTGTTTAAGTTTTCAATTAAAAGAACAATTGCTACAATAATTTTCAGTAAAAATAATTCAAACTAATGATCAGAATGCAAAGTATTATTTCACATCTTTTTTTATAAAAAACATTATTGCAAGCATTACTACAAGCATTATTGACAAATCTATGAATGTATACATATTTTTATTTACTTTCTTCTTATTCAACAGAAGAAAATATTGGATCGATTTGTAAACATTTTTGACCTTGGGGTTTTCCATAGATTTACAAGTTTTAAGAAGTCTAGAACATGATTTGACAATTTTTAGAAAATGCCTATCTGTATGTGTGTGACAAAATTTCGTGGCAACTGTATCTCAGAAACTACTGCAGGGAATTTCCTAAAGTTGAATATGTACCTTGGCATAAATTAGTGTCTATCAACTTTTGGTGGAATTTTTCCAACAGGTGGTATTGCCATCCCGCTTTTTTTAAATTTTCAACATAGAGGTATAAGTCAAAATTTCATATAAATCAATGTACATAATAGGAATTATTTATTAATAATCATTATGAAATTAAAAAGAATTATTTATAATAATGATAGTCAACTGGGAAACTTTTTTTGTATATGTAAATGCATCGCTTCCCCACTCTCTAGCAACGAATCAAAAGCTGGCTTGGACTGAAAGTGGTGCTATCTGCTCAGACAGAAGAGGGGACAGGAGAAAACGTTCACTACCAGTGGAACAAAAAATGAGGAAGGAAAGGAGGCTGGGGGGTCCCCCTCGTGAAAGCAACTACACAGTAAAGCTGTAATGTAAGGTTTTTCTTATAATTTAATTTAGTTAAGTGTGCTTCGTTTTAATAATTTAAATAAGTGATAAAAGTAAAATTAAAAAAGTTATAAATAGCTAGAAATAAATTGTTAAAAATTGTCTTTTCCCCCTCCCTCAAGTTATCACCACCATCTGAGAGTGCAGAAAATACTCAGACCTCAGAAATTTCTCCCAAAACACAGTCTAAATTTCCCTCAATAACACAAAAGTCTATTTTGTTATACAAAGCCATTTGCTATTCTATGTAATAACTAATAGCTGTTTAACAGAATAAGTATATACTAACATAAAAAAAAAACTGTTGTGTTACTTTATATTATAAGAACTGCAAAAAAGTAAATTGTTATTTTTGACTTACATTTTTATTTTTCTCAAGAAAATATTGAAAATTTTCCCCAGTTAGTCAAAATTGCACTCACTTAATTTTCAGAAATCTGACACAGTTTTTAAAAGTCTCACTTTGCTTTTGAGGAAGGGTGGGAAATTCTCACCTATTTTTTTCCTCTGATGAGAACCCTGTATTAAATTATTTTTATGCACACGAAGCATTCATGTATGTGTCATTGATTGTTCCAATATGTAATTTCTAGAGATATGAAGTGAGAATATTCTCTGAAGCTCTAAATTTGGAGAATAATCTAGAATATTCTTATTTTTCTTAAATACAAAAAAATTTTTCATGTTTATGACAAAAATTATAAAACTTATTCAGATTGACATACCTACATAACTAGAACAAACAAACTTATTTCATGATGTTTTCTTAACAATTCACAATTTTCAATAAAAGAATATTCTCCAGTACGTTCCATAAAGCAATTTTTCTAAACGTTCAATATTTATTCCATGAGATGATAGAAATCATTCAATAGCAAATAATAATTAATTATTCATATTAAAATACAAATTTAATTTTTTGTTAATGCTTACAGATTTTCATCTGTAACAAAACCATCACTAAAATTTGACATTTAAAGAAAGTATTCTCCTCACAAAGATTTTCTAAAAAATAATCGGAGGTTTACTTAAGAAATCTAAATTCACATAATTCATATTTCTGTATGTCTTATATATATAAGCCACAGGTTTATTATCTATTATGTTGATGATTTTTAATTAATCAATAATTTGATGGTGTGTGCATGAAAATTAATATGCTTGAAAAAAATTTCTGAATCGTAAAAAGATCTAGTTTAAAATAAAACTGTGCTAAAAAGTTAGCAAATTTAAATTAAACAGCATTTTATAATAAATAAATGTTAAAATACAATACCTTTCCATAAATGTTTGAACACTTTCGATTTCAGACATTTTTAAAAATATCTCAAAAAGTATTAAACAAATCATTTTGAAACTTCAGAAGTGTAAAGAACATGTTATTCCTCATACATTTCAGTTTAAGTTTTGTGCTGAAAATGAAAGAGGGGCCAGTAAAAAATTAAAGAAAAATGAAAATGTTTGGCATCACCCTGTAAAAAGTAATGTTTGAAATACAATCTGGCTGTAGCATGTGATTATGGGGCTCTTCTCTATTAGCTGTATAAATTTGTATGTCTCTACCTCCATAGCAGAAAATGCGAGACGCGAGACGTACGTCACAGTTTTTTTTTTTTTTTTTTTTTTTAGTCTGCAGATTATTTTCAGAACAGTTATATGTAGAAATTTCAAATCTTCTGATTTTGGCCAGAAATATTGCAATTTCCAATCTTTCTCCATCCACAGCATAAATGCCAATGTTCATTTTAAACATGCTTTATAAGATTCTAAAACCTATAAAGAGATAGAATTTTTTAATATCTTTTACATACATTGCCTTTTTACTCCCCCCCCCCCTTTTTACTTCCATTACCCTACTACCGTAGGTAATGGAAGTATTGTATTCGGTCTGAAAATTCGATATCGGGTTTTCACCTGATTTACATGTTTTAAGGTCCCCTGAGTCCAAAAAAGTGTTTTTTGGCAATTGGTCAGTGTGTATGTATGTGTGTGTGTGTGTGTGTGTATGTATGTGGAGAATCTTCTGGCTATTATAGCTCAGAAACTAATAAAGATAGAGCTACGAAATTTTAGAATTAAAATACATCTGGCGTACAGATGAAATTTCCAAATTTTGGTGAAAATTGAAAAACCGGAAGTGGGACATCGGAAACCGGAAGTGGGACCGTAAGTCCGTATCTCAAAAACGGCTCTAACGATTTTCTTCAAACTTGCTATATAAACACTCTATTAGATGTCCTTTCGAATGATATAGTTGGTTAGTTCAGGAAAATTGATAGGCGTCCTGTATAAATAGCTCAAATTCAGGCCTCGCAAAGGCGTTCCTTTAAAAACGGTTGTACGGATTTTTTTCAAACTCGCCATTTTAACTCACTTTTAAATATGCTTTTGTATGTAATTATTGTTTTCCGGTCATTAATTGATTTTTTGTAAAAGTTGGTATCTCAAAAACGGCTCTAACGATTTTCTCTTTAGATCACTTTTATGTTTTCTGATCACATTATCTCTCAAAAATGCATATAATACGTGTAATAGTGGGTAATGGAAGTTGTGTGGCTGTTTCACACCAGATTTTTTTTTTTTTTTTTTTGCTAATGATTGGCAATCTCACAGAGTCATTGTGAATTACAATGTTTTCAAACCACAGCATAAATGTCAAAGTCCTTTTAAAACTTACTTAATTAGATTTTGGAACTTATAAAGAAGTAAAATTGTTCAATATATCTCCCTTTTGTACTTTTTTTTTTTTTGCGACTTTCCCCCCCTTTTCCTTTCTAATGATCGACAATAAATTGTTCTGCAAAGGTATTGTGTTTTCCAGTTTTGCTCCATTCACAACTTTTTCAACTTACTATATTATGTTCTAGAATCTGTACAGAAGTAGAATCCTTCAATATCCCTTACTCATATATTTTTTTGTGATCCCCCCCCCTTCCCCACGCTGACAATCGGTGATCATTTATAGGATTAACCAAAATATTTTGATATATTGGGGTAACACTTGGAAATTGCTGAAAGTGTATTTCATTTTGTGTTAGGTCTTTTTCATATAAAACTAAATTTAAGTGCACAATATGATGTGCATATAGTTTATAGACAATATACCGGGCTACCCAAAAGTAAGCTAAACATTCTTTTCCATTGAATCATTGAATGTAATTGATGGAAGTCCTTTGCTACATTTTACTATGTCAACGAACACTGCTCAGGAAGGATAATTAATTTTTTTTATACATTACAAACAAAGTATTTTCTTAAGTTCTATTTTCAACTCCTGTTTATATATATATATATATATATATATATATATATATATATGGGTCATTGCCAACATAAGGGGTAGAAACCATGTCCCTTAGCCCTCAAAAATAGAAAATATTTTCAATCAGAAAAAAATTTACAACTAGGCTATTTCTTACGATTTTCTCTAGTTGAATATTATTATAAAAGTTTTTAATGTTATTTATTTTTCTTAGAACTCGATCGATAAAACCTGGAATGTCCACTCCGTGGACTGTCCCCAAGGGAAGTCTGCAGAATATAGCATTATTTTCAAGCTTAATATTAATGTTTTTTAATTACATTTTGATTTAAGCAGAACATAATTATCCTTAAAAATATATTTATTAAATTTTAGAATTATAAAATGAATCTTGTTTTTTTAATTAATTTATAACAAATGTCCCTAAAAAAAGGTGTCCACTCCGTGGACAACTATTTAATTTCCCATAAAGTTCAGTAGATGGCACTGTCTGTCACCAATGTGTAACTGAGAAGAAAGAGGGGGAAGCCATCTTTGTTTTTACCTACATGTGCTGAACTCAATGCTTTATTTCGTTCTGTTAAAATAGATTTCATCTGTGATACCTCTGTTTGGCTATCTCATCAGTCCACTCCGTGGTCAGAAGTATACAAATAATTATAAGGATTGTTTATTATCTAATTATTATTACAATTAATGATTATAAGACTAATTTCAACACTAAAGTTAAATTGTTCCTGACGTTGTTGCTTTGTTCCTTAAAATTCAAAATCAGACATTCTGTCCACTCCGTGGACTTCCACTCCGTGAACATCATTTGATCACGAAGTGGACACTTCTTTCCACGGAGTGGATACTTTCAAAATTAATCTTAAAAATAGATACATTTGAAAAATAATCTAAATAAATTTGATAAATAAATTTTATCCTTTTATTTATTTATTTATTTATTTATTTTTTGTTGTTAGCCTACCGATTGCTTAAGGTGCAATGGAAATATATTTTCCCCCTAACTTTTATATTTTTATTCGTGATTTTCTAGAAATGTCATTTCAACGTCTTTAAAACAGTATTTGCTATTTTTTACTGAACTCTTAAGCATTTCTCTTCATGGTTTAAATGTAACAACAGAATTCGTATTAATATAATTTTAAGAACAGTTTTATGAGTGTTGTTTACAGAGTAATGCAAAAAAGTGATGTATACTATATGTCCTTTATTTATTTATTTTTTTTTTTTTTTTCTTTTTAATTTTAAAGGTAAAATGTAGAAAAGGTGACATAACACTTTAGAAAAATAATTGCAAAAATATAATTAAATTTAGTTTCAGAAGAAAAAATAAATAAAAATATTTTTGTTTTACAGCAAAACAAAAATTGTTTTGTATTTTTATTAATTGAATAACTTTTTTTTTTTATATATATATATAAACAATACTTAAAATATATATTTATTTTCTTTGCAGAAATTTATTATGCTGTTCAAGAAAAATGGAAATTCGCATGTAACCCAATGCAGGACAAACAAATGTGCACAAACCTTCGCTCAAACTCAGTCAAAAAGAAAATTAGGTGGAGTTGAAAATCAAAAAGATAAGAAAAATAACAAGAAAAGGAAACTTCCCAGCCAAACTACAGAAAAACGTAAAGAACAAAAAAGAAAAAGTATGCAGAGAGCAGGAGACAGACTAATGCTCCTATTACACACAACACGTTTTCACACAACTTTTGAGATAATTGTAAATTTGGCTCAAATCACGTCAATGCCCAGTGTAATAGGAATTGGGAATACGATCAATTTTTTCTGGCAAGTCAGACTGTGATAAACCAGTGAGAAGAAAGCTCTTTATGTACCGAGAAATGACAGCGCCGGCGGGAATTCATTCACCGCTTTCCTCTTCGCTCTCCCATGTCATCCCCGTTAAAACAGAGATAAATAGGTGTGCCTTGACATGTACTGTACACCGTGTAAACCAGTTTTTCGAACAATTTTTGATTCAACTATTGTAACCTTCTTTCGGTTTACAGCTTTCGAAAATTGGAGCAAAAATTGGATGAAAAAAAAAGTCGCGTGAAACATTTTTGTGTATAATAAGAGCATAAGAAATGATCCCGCAAGACATGAAGAAGGAAAAGCTAAAGAAAGATAAATATATCACAGAAGGAAGAATACTGTAGTTAAATTGTTTGAACGAATGAAATGAAGTGTTAGGAAAAAATGGAAGAACCAAAACAGAAATCAAAGGGAGAGATTGAAGAAACAGAATAATCTTTGAAGAACATCTCAGAGATGATACACCTCCTGAGACACCTCGTTCAGCAGCTATAAACATCACACTACCTCAAATTAATCCATCTCTGAAAACAAAACCATCTGTATCATCATCTAGCAGACTAGAAAGTGGAAGAAAAAGGTCGAAAAAGAACAGTGAAAGGCTTTGTGAAGAAAACAAAAAATTGGTTAGGAAGCTTGAAAAACACAAAAAGCATGTGCAAAGATCTAAGGATGTGAAGTCAAAAAATAATACTACTGATTCTGAAAAACCCAAGAGAAAAGTGAAAAAAATTATCACAGAAGCAAATTCAAAGGAAATTGAGAAATGTATTATTTTTGGCGAGGTAATAAAAAAGCCAATAAAAGAAAGTTTTAAAGGCGCAAAATCAAAGAAGAAACTTAAAGAAATCTTCGAAGTTTTAACAGGAAAAATAGCAAGGAAATACAAGTGTCTTCAACATATTAGATCAATGACATAAAATAAAAAAGAAAGAAAGAATATGCGGAACCAACAATTATTTTCCTGTTATTTTCATTTTTCAAAAGAATTAAAGTAAAAATATTTGTTGATTATTTTCTAAAACACAAGTAAAACAATAAGGATGAAAAGATACAGCTGCAAAATAACTTTCAGGTTTGGATATTTATAAGTGTCCACTCCGTGGTCAGTGATGTCCGCTCCGTTGACACATTAATTTTGAAATTAATTAATTACCAACCAAAAAATAGCTAACGAGATAGCTCATCAAGTAATTTAGATTCATAGTTGTCAAAAAGGAATTAAGGAATTTTTTCAAATTTTTTTGGTAAAATTTTTATTTTTTCAAATTAGTCTTCGTTTTCTACCCTTTAGATTGGCAATCACCCATATATATATATATAATATTACGTTTTGAGGTGACCTGAGTGTGACAGTTCAATTTTTAGCAGTTGATTTGTATGTATATCTTTTCCCAGCATAACTTAAGAACAAATAACTACAGGAAATTCAAATTTGGTATTTTGAAATTTATATTAGTTTGCCATTTGAAAAATTGATTAATATTGTAAGTTTGAATCCAATTTAATAACATAACAGCCTTCATATATATATATATATATATCTGATCTGTGTGTGTGCATAAATGTAGACCTTATAATTGTATTGAGGGGGATGATAGCCCTCTTTACACAGAATTATATTTAAAATAAAACTGTTCCTAAACCTATTTTATATATTTTTTAAAGTAGATTGAACTTTATTATCTTACCTTAAATACTTTACTTATTATCTTATCTTACAATTTAATTTGCAATCTATCTTTTTAGTATTGAAATGCAGGGTAAGAAAAAGTCGTGTGAGTCGCACACCAGATTATTTTTCATTTAATTAATTCATTTGGAAAGGAAATCTTTATGTATTTATCGAAAAAATTGGTGAAATAGTAGAAAGAATTAAACTGATTAAAAATCAAGTTTAATTAAAAATTATTTGTTTTCTACTTATTTAATTCATTTGAAAGAATTATCTTCTTTATTTATTTATTGTATTGTATTGTAGGAATCAAATGGTAATATAGTAGAAAGAGCAAGAGCTATAAAGTACATGGTGACAAAACTAAACTATTTAATAAATACTGAGATACAGCCATCTTTATAATCATAGTTCTTGAATAATAGCAGCTTTTGTCATCCAATAAATAAAAAACTGAAGTTCCAGGAACGATGCTACGGTAGGTTGCGTGTACCCGAAGCGTGGATAAGAATGATTTGAAAGGGAGAGTTTTTTTATTTTTTTCCTTTTGTAAAAAGTGATTAAAAAAAAATAGTTTATTCAAATGTTTTGAAAATTCATTTAAATATAGCGACCAGTGAAGCGGGCGAAGCCTGCTTGCAAACATCTAACAGAAATATGCCTATTTTATCTCGCAAGCTTCTTTTCCTGATACTTATATTGTGTGTTGGAGTTCATTAATAAAGTCAGTTGACTGCTCTGGGGTCCTAGGCCTGAAGGGGAGTGCCTTATGTAGAGGTCTTTCTGTTACTTATACTGAAATTATGCTGCAGATTATTTTCTAATGCCTAAATAGTTGTTGCAGATTGACAGAAAAAATTCTGCTACTGGGGTCTCTACTGCATGTAAGCAGAGAGATATAAAGGTTTCTTTTAAAAAAATGCAATTTTTTTTTTTCAGCTATAACAAGCAAGGTATTAAAACCCAGCGTAAAATTATTTCCAAGAAACTTAACATACAATAGTGGACACAGCATACTGCAATCAAATTTTAAAAAAATGTTTATAAATCTAATGAAATATGAGAGTATTTACTAAATAGTTTTTAACTGTGCATGTGTAAGATTTAGCAAAATTTTATTTGCATAATTTAATAGCAAGTACACTAAGCTCAAACAAGTATCATGAAAACTTAAAAAATTCTTTGCCATTGAATGAAATAAATCTCAGGTGTTCCCAAAAATAAGAAATTGATAAGGAGGTTTTCTCAATATTTATTTACAATCATTGAAAACTGCATTACCATTCATTGAATTAAAATAAAAATGTGAGTAAAACCCTTTATAGTTAAGCTTTTTTTTTTTTACGAGAAACTAAATAGTAGTTCATTCTATGGCATAGAACTTTTTGAGTTTACACGACACTTGTTTGGGGTTTTTATATAAGTAGCTCAATACATTTGGCTATTAAATTATGCAAATGAAATTTCGCTAAATCTAACGCTTGCACAGTTAAAAAATTATTTAGTAAAAATGCTCGTACGTCATCAGATATTTAACATTCTTTCATTTTGATTGCAGTATGCTGTGTTTAATAATATTGTATGTCGAGTTTTCTGAAAATAGCTTTGTTCTGGGTTTTTAATACCTTGCGTGTTTTAGCAAAAAACGTGAAAATTGTTTTTGCAACTTTTTAAAGAAACCTTTATATCTCGCTGATTATATGTGGTAGAGACATAAAAATTTATACAGATAACAAGGAAAAGCCCTTATCCACATGCTTCAGCAAGATTGGACTTCAAGCAATACTTTTTACAGGGTGATGCCAAACACTTTCATTTTTCTTAAATTTTTTATTGGTCACTCTTTCACTTTTGGCACAAAACTTTAACTGAAATGTATGAGATATAACATGTTCTTTTCACTCCTGATGTTTCAAGAAGATTTGTTTAGCACTTTTTGAGAGATATCTTAAAAAACATCTGAAATCGAAAATGTCTGGTCGTTTATGGAAAGATAGTAATAATTAGTATAAGCATTATATCTTTATCAGAAGTCTGATTTTTTTCAAAAGTCGTATTTTAGAAAAAAAATGAATGTCTGTGATTAAGATAATAATTTCGAGAAAAAAAAAATTAATTTCGTGAAACTAAAATAATTTTTCTATGGTCCATTGTTGATTTTTGCGTTTGCATTCATTATAAGAAAGTACTTGTAAAAATTTTTAACTTCTGGCTTTCAATGAATTTACACGTTTTGAGAAGTCTAGAGAACGTTTTGACCATTTTTGGTAACACTGCATTAAATCGATATATCCTTATATCGGTATTTTATATGAACGATATATCGATTTAAGAAATGCCAACATCGCCCAGCACTAGTAGAAGGTACCAATTTTCAACCAAATATTTAAAAAAAAGAAAAAAAAGTTATTTTGTTATAGCAAAAATGGTTTTTTATGCAAAAGCAGTAAGAAAAGATTTTCAAAAAACATCCAGAGAGAAACGTAACCAGTTATTTTCTAAATCAATACCTTATTTTATATTTCGTTGACCTGTTTTGAGTGGATTTTTTTTTCTAGTCTAGCATGGGCTGTTGGGTCTTAAAATTATTTTTAAAAAGGCTGTTAGGTGCTGCCAAATTAGCTTAGTCAGCACTAATGAAAATGAGCCAGATTGCTAAAGCTGACAGTATAACATGAAGCCACATTTATCAGTTATGAAATTAATAACAAAAACCTATATAAAGTAAATCTACCATCAAGATCTAACTTTTTGAAATTGGTTTAGTTTCAGTCATCAGGATTCATACACGAACAAAATAATACATAAAAAAATGTTGCAATTCAGCAGTAGAATAAAAATAGTATAATTAAAGCAATCTCCACAAAACATAAACTCATTGATATAGCAATAACAATGTGTCAAGTCGAACTTAAAAAATTTTATACACAATGCTAGGAAGTCATGACACCAGCGGTAGTTTATATCAGGGGTGGCCAACCCGTGGCCCGCATGCGGCCCTCCATGTAGTTTCGTGCGGCCCGCGAGGAGTCTAACGATTATAAATTTTGGAAAATTTGTTTAAAAGTTTAAAAATTAATAAATCCTTTCTCACTTATCGCAGTAAAAATACCTTTCAACGATCATGGTAGCTAAATCACACTGTTGTAATGAAATTGTTATTAGATCCAGTATTTGTTCTTTTTATTGTACTTCTATAGTCATAGTTTTTTCCCGATTATGTTGTTAATTTATGAATGAAAAAAAAAAAAAAAAAATGTATTCTGCTCCGAATCTTCACCCTGCCCTTCCCCCGAAAAAAGTATATACTTTCAATGCCATAAAAATTTGCGCACCAAGAAAGAGTTGTCAGAATGAAACAAAATTTTACATACGTAAGTTCAATGTTGATATAAGTAAATTATTACAAAATCAAAGCGAAATGATCATTTATTACAGGAAAAATTACAAAAGAAGGGAGGTTTTAGTACTCTGTTGGGCCACCTCTAGCGTGAATGCAGGATGCGATACGGGCAAGCATTGTAGCATACAAGTCCCGTATGATGTCCTGTGGCATCTCATTCCACATTTGTTGTAAATGTGCCTCTAATTCGTCCAAACTCGTAGGCTGCCAAATTTGCCGTCCCAGATGATCCCAGATATGCTCAATTGGTAACAAATCTGATATCGAACAGGCCAGAGAAGGGTGTATTATGACGGAAGCAGTCCTGAGACACCCTTGCTGTGTGTGGCTGTGCATTGTCTTGTTGAAAAATGGCTTCTGGGAGCCCTGTCATAAGTAACAACCCTTATGGCTGAAGGATGTTACGAACATACCGCTGGTCTGTCATGGTGCCGTGGATCAATATTAGGGATAACCGTGTTTCGAATGCAATGTCATCCCCTACCAATACCATCACATCAGCTGTGGGTGAAGTGTACAGCTGTAAAGCTAAGGCAGGATTGAGGTGTTTACCATGATGCCTCCATACACATGCATGTTTGTCATCACTGCCCAAATTGAATCTGGATTCGTCGCTGAAGACGACCTGGTTCCATCCGGTTGCAATCCAAACCCGTCGAGCGTGACACGACACTACTCCAAACAGAGGATAGAAGGGTATTATTGGCAACATACATAATGGGCGTCGCGATAGTAAATGCCTTTCAGCCAGGGACCTTGTGATGATACGTACAGACACAAGGACAGATTATATAGGAATAGGTGTTGCATATGTCCGGATATCGGACAACGAGACAGTTGGCGCTATATGTACGTTTCGTATGATATGGCGATTTTTTCGATTATTGATCTGTCTAGCACGTTCTGAGCCTAGTCCCCGTGTAAGCGGCCTCTCTTTTGTCCACTAGTCACAACACCTCCTCACAGTAAAATCAGAACGGCCTGGGTGGCTGGCTACTCACCAAGCTGATCACCCGCATTCCATTACACCGTTGATTCTTCCCCTCTCGGACTCTGACAGCTGTTCGTATTGCCTTCGATGGCGGCGTGACGGCATCTCTATTTAAAAAGTGTCAATCTGCAACAGATTATGCGCATCAAGCAAGCTCTACTTACCTGTTTTATACTCCAAGAAAAACAAACTTCAACGCCCTCTGGTGGCATTACACAATGCACAATTATGCTGCATTTCTAATCATTTGCATATCTGCCAGGCACGTACCTTCATGCCACGTTTCATTACGGTCCAATAATTATTTCTTGGTGCGCAAATTTTTATGGCAATGAATGTACATGCATGATTCATATACTTACGAACATATAAACACATAAACATATGATGCGGCCCGCCTGAATAAAAAAGATTTCCAATGCGGCCCACCTAGTGTTTTGGGTTGGACAGGCCTGGTTTATATAATACAGTTTTAGTATAAGACTATCTTGATGACTTTTAAATTTCTATCTCATTTTAATGATGAACTAAAATGGCTAGTGCAGATCGCAGTTGTTTAAGTAAAGACAATGGCGAGATACGTCGGAGCTACTTCGGTGCCAAATTTTAAAAAGAGGGTCCTATACTAAAGCTGTTCGAAATTCTTCAATTTGAAGAATAAAAACTTACTTTGAAAATTAAATCCATTACAAATTATTCGTCTTAAGAATATTTATAGCAAAAATTTTATAAAACAATACAGCAAAATTTATAATATTTTAATGGAATAGTGAAGAAAACAGAAGTCAACTCTCCAGCTAGGAACAAACATACATGTGGCCGGTATTATATACATGATATGGAAAATTTAAAATAATAATAGTAAATCAGTGGACAGAAAAGACATCTAAAGATAATGATTAATAAAAAATATTTCAAATTCAACATATCCGTCTCATAACTTCAATTTTTTCACAATGTTATGTCCTCTTTTAAATAAAATAAAAACTCACTTATTTACTAAAATTATAGAAGACTTTTGAAGAAAATTTAAATAACGTCACATCACTGAAAGTAAAAAGTGCATTATATATAAATATCTAAATGTTAAAATACAGTACACATTATTTCATTTTTAACTAGAAAATGGATGAATTTAAATTTTCCATTTCGTAGAAACTCTCTGAATCATAACATAAACAATCAACAAAAGTGTTGCACTATAGAGAGGAAAACAGCAACCAACAAATAGCCAATAAAAATTTAACAACATCACTACAAGGCATTGATTGGTGTTAGTTGGGTTTTACCAGTTGTTTTACATAGCGCTAGCGCTGCGCTATGGGCATGGCGACGGTCTGGGATTTCAGACTCTTTCGCAACTCAATACGCAAGCGAAATCTGACGTCACTACGTGGATGTAAGAAAAAGATTTCCTTTGTTAATCGCATTATATTAAATATTTTATAAAATTGGACGGGAACAGGGCCGTACTTAGGGAAGGGGGGGGGGGGGGGGCGCCTGGGGCGGTCGCGCAGGGTGACTAAAAATTACAAAATTTCAGCTGAAAATTAGGTCTACTAAAATTCTTAATTTTTTTTAAACAGATAAAAAAAAGAGAAAAATCAAACTTGATAACTTTTCATTTGTGGCAATCCGGCAGTTTTTGGCTTTAAAGGATCCGCGATTATAATGAAATGCTCGCCCTCTGGTGGGCTAAGGGGAAATTACAATAAACATGCTTTAATTCGAATTCCATCAAGCCGCCATTGCTAGCCGATGTTTAGTTTCACATATATTTATTGAATAAAAATGAATAAATCCGGTAAAAAAAATAACACGTACTATTGTGTGCTCCAGTGTAACTCCAAAGGACCAAGAAATCCAGAATTAATCTTCCATTTATTTCCAAATGACAAATTTAAAATTTCAGTTGCGTCGGCTAATGGAAGTAAAGAATTAATCAGATGATTTGAAACTAATATTTGTTCAACTTCAGTTAAAAATCTACTTCCGATCGAACTTTGAATAAACTGAATTATTTTTTTTCCAAAAGCAATCAATTTCCATGATGTAATGGCGGAGAAATTATAGTACGAATATTAAGTAGAATAACAAAAAGAACAAAAATAGGTACACGTGGCTGTAATATTTACTAACTACAAGAGCTGAAAAAGCGCCATCTATCGATCATTACAAACGCGGATAGTTTTCAGATGCAGAAAGAGAGAAATAATTTTAGTGCTGCATTTTTTTTTTTTTTTTTTTTCCTTGTGGATTTATTTGCTTTTTAATAGTCATGTATTTTTCGCAGTGTCCTTAATAGTAGTAGACCGTGGGCCATATGCTAAAAATATCATTTAAAAACAAGTTCGTTTCAACTTTTTGGGGGCAATCTGAAAATTTTGCTAATACTTTCTTTTTAAGATAGGTAATGAAAATATCAAATGTTCTGGAAATAAACTTTGCACATAAATTTGGAAAATTGATTCCAATTTGAAGGAACTGAGTTTACATTTACGATGCTGGATTATAGCTGTGCGCAATATATTTCTGTTAATATTGTGATTCGTTGAATAAATTTTAAATTAACTTGCACACAAGTGCTAAAATCATATTCCTGAAAAAAAGTGCTAAAAAAAGTAAAATTTTAATAACGAGTTGATCTGCAGATCAGAAGCCTCAACGTCCAATTTTCATCACTCATTATTCAATAGATCATTGATAATATTTATTTACTTCATATTATATATATCATTATTATCATCAATTTCAATCTTTATCAGTCCATTGCAGGATGAAGGTCTCTTCTAGGTGATTCCAATCTGCCCTGTTTTCTGCAATTCTTCTCCATTCTGCTCTTCCAAACTTCCCAATTTTATCTCATCAACGACACATTGGTGTCTTTCTCGGTCTTTTGTTGTATCGCGGTATCCAAAATAGGACTGGTGGTTCATCTATCATCATTTCTTCTGGAAAAGTGCCCAGCCCAGCTCCATTTTAACTTACTTCTAGAAATGACATCAATAACATTGGTTTTATCCCTAATTTAATACAAGTGTTTCGTTTTCTTTCTCTTCGGCTGAGTCCTAACATGCATCTCTCTCACTTTATATATATATATATATGACGGCTCGTTACATAAACAGATACATTTCTAATGGGGGCTACCGACCTCTCTTCAGCTTTCCGCTGTATATCTCTGTCTATATCTATCTCTCTACATACATACATATATATATATATATATATATATATATATATATATATATATATATATATATATATATATTCCTAATAAGAGCCTTCTATTAATTCCTTATAAATAGAAGGCTATTAGATTATTTGATACATAATCTTGTACCAAACTATGATTTGGTACAAGTATTTAAATTATAAATACATGTACCAAATTTCATGCAAAAAGATTACCCTGTGTAACCCTGTAAAATAATTGTCAATTCTATGACCACAATTTTCCACAGAAAAACACGCTTTTAAACATACTAATAACATTTTATATAATATTTAATGTAATCATGTTAAAATACATTTTTAATACATACTGTCTATAGACCATAATGGTACGATATTCTTTTGTGTGTCCCTGAAAAAGAGCCACCGTTATTATATACGTCAATAAAAATAGTACGCCTAATTAATTATAACTCACTTATATTTCAACAAAATTTCACATCATTGAATGATTACAGAATGTCATCGGAATTCTTTTGTATGGTCCTGTAAATAAAATTAGCTTATACATACCTCCTTTTTTTTTTTTTGAGAGAGAGATAAAACATGTTTTTAAGTATGTTTATAACATATGTTAATTCCACTGAATGCAGCATAAACGCGTTAAAATGCGCTTAGAGAAAAATTTGCCCATAAGTTCTAATGTTATGAAATTCTTTTGCTTTTCTCTGTAAAAGAGCACCAGTAAAAACATTTTAACTTATTCTATGTTTTTCAAAAATAATTGTTCGAAATTTGACAAATTTGGATGATTACATGACATTGTCGGAATACTTTTGTAAGGTCCTGTACATTGATTTTGAAGCCTAAGCACACATATTTAATTTCTATGGAAAAGATCAATTTAAGCATATCAATAATGTACGCTAATTTCATTTCGTTGAATGCAGAGTAACGAAGTTAAAATTCGCTTAAACGAAATTCACCCCATAGACTGTAATGATAAGAAAAAAATTGTTGTGTCTCTGTACACGATCCATAAATAATCTAGACATAACAAGTTACACAGCTATTTCTGTACAGAGCCTGAACATGTACACGAATTTGCAAGTCAATCGGGAGATTTTTGCGGCCGCTATCGCGGTATATACAAATTCTGTCCGTAGACCGTAATGATAAGAAAAACTTTGGTGTGTCCCTGTACACGAACTACAATTGGAATACACACCTAAATCTATACAGCTAATTCTGTGTGGTTCATAAACATGTGTACCAAATTCCAAGTCAATAGCATGATTTTTGCGGCCGTTATCACGAAACAGACAGACACACAAACAGAACAGAAAATCTTTTTTAATCTCCACATGGAGGCCTCGACTAACGTTTCGCCAATAATTTAACTACATTTCAGAATAAAACTTACTGTATAACATTTTCTATGGTAATCTATGCTGTTGTCTAAAGGCAGTTTGAACAGTCCATTAATTGGAAAGAAGAAGCAAATGGGTAGAGATTTTTCTTTCACGAATATTTAAAACTTTCCATTGATCAACACACACACACAGTGTCTTTTTAGCTCAGCTTATTTGCGAAAAACACTTTACCTCTGAATGTATCTCATCGCCGATGTGCAAACAAAAAGTAATTTCTTCTGATATTATATTATCTGTATTAATTCTACTTCAAAATATAGAAAAAAAAAAATGATAACAGAATTCGATCTAAAAATACGCAGGATAATAATGTCGAGAGAAACTTTACATCTTATTTGAGAAAAATATTACACATTTTAATGTATCTAATTCCCATTATGAAACACTATGCCATTTTTTTCTCACATTTTATTAAATGTAAATAATACTTAAAAATACATGAAAAGAAAACAATAGTAGGATTGTATGAAAATATCAATGAATATTGACTCAAGATAATGTAAACATAAACAAAACATATCAAATGCAAGCGGGGCGCTAGCGCGCGTACTAACATCAGCCGTCATTGGATCGAAATGTCAGAAGAAAACAATTACCGGTTTTGATTGGAGAATAAGCAAAGAAACGAGAAGAGAATCTTGTTATCTCTAAAAGTTGGTAAAATGGCAGGACCACAGAAACGTCAAATTTGTAGAATTTATTTAATCAATTTTAAAATAATGTGCACATCTTCAGACCAGAACATTGTGAATTTGTAGATAACTGAATATTCTTTTAATTTTAACGTTAAATTGAAATTGCCCCTCGATGATTGAAACGGACTTGAACGATATCCAGCTATGGCCCACGGCCTATTGCGTAAAGTGCCTTTTGAATCGGTTTTTATAATCAATTTTGTGTCCTCTAAAATGACCTTTTTTTCAAAATTGAATGTCTTCTATTTTCTTATAAAATAAAAGACATTGCGTAATTTCTCCTCGTTTTTCAATAAAAAGTTACTTATACGCAAAAAATATAGTAAGTTAATCATATGCTATTCTAGCGAGTAACTTCTTTTTCAGCGAGTGTAATCTAAGTTGAAATTTCGGGCCCTGCTTTTAGTATACGATCCCATTGGCAACTTTTAAATTTTTGTTTCTATTTAGCGATGATTTTTTTCGTGTAATTGTTCTTCTTATCTCTCTCTCTTATTTAAAAAAAAAAAAAAAAATTTCTAATAACCTTTTAGTTAATTTGGGACGGTATATAATGCTTTCTACATATTTTTAATGTACAGTTAGATAATTTTACCATTTCGAAAACATCTGGTGGAAAAAAAAAAAAAAAAAAAAAAAAAAAAAAAAAAAAACCATTACTTACTATTACATTTATTATATGCACTTTTTTGACATAATGTAAGGTCAAAAAACGTAAAATTAGCCTAACAAATTAGACACCTAACAATTTTCCAGCGAAAGAAAACTGATACATGTGTAAAGTTATACAAAAATAAAGTAGGTTATGACTGACGAACAGTTTGTAAGATAACAAATGTTTTATAAATAATAGTAATAATAAAAATAACAATAATGTATTCATTAAAAAAACAGAAGAAAAAAGTTAGTTTTCTTTATAAAATATGTTTCAAATGATCATTAATGAAGTAAAAGATAAGCTGTTTTGAGCAGTTTAGAAAAAATTACGTGATTATTGTTTTCGTTTTAATTATTTTTTGCGATATTATGTGATTTATTTATAATTATTATGCGTGACTAGCCGATTTCGTCAAGGAGATCTTATACTAAAACTGTTCCTGAAAAAAAAAAATAAAAAAGTAAATTTGGTTAATTTAAATTAAACCGTGAAATAAATTCTTAATTTACTTTTCTTATTATTTATTTCTAATTATGGATAAAGGTTTGTTTTCTATTTTCTCAATACAATGTTGCAAATGTGATGGCATTTGTTTTCTGTCAAATTAACCTTTTTGTTTTTTGAAGGCCATGGGTAAAATTTTACTGTATTTATTTCGATGTTTTATTGCAGCTATAATGTTAGTTCTCAGCGTAACCGCTGAAAAAATAAGGCTATTATTATAGAGAACGTTTTTATTTTGTTCCTAGAGTGTACATAGTTATCAGTTTTCGGTTCTTGTTTATTTTACTTTCCTGAGTTTAAATACTACCCTTTTATATCTTTGTTTTGCAAATGCAAATACATCATTTTTATTGATTTTTTAATTAGAAAAATGTGATAATTTATTTGATTAAATAAGAAAATGAATGCAACAAATTTAATGCAGAAAATGTAATTTGGCTTTTAATTTCCAATTTTTATTTATTTATTTATTTTTCAGTTTTTATAGTACCTTGTCATGCCCTTATTTTACATCATATATTTATTTGTGTGTGTGTGTATTTATGTATATACTAGTATATAGCCCCGTCAAAAATGACGGAATGTGAACGATAAATCTTGAAAACAATGTTTAGATCATGAAGATTACCACGTGATCATTCAAATGTATTTTCAGTTTTTGTTTATAAATCAAATGTGTTTCGATATTTTCTAATTTTCGTTCTGAAATTAAAAAAATTCTACCCGATCAATAAATATGAATGACAATAAAAAAACTGCTGGTTGACAAAAAATATAGGCCCGAAAACACAACAGCAATAACACATCCCAGTGTTCCGTTAAGTGCTCTATTTAAAGTCCTCATAATAAGAATAATCTAGTGTGTCACTCACACGACTTTCTCTTACCCTGAAATTTAATGCTATAAGTACAGGTTGGAGATTAAGAGGTAAGATAACGTGTACTGTTATGTAAACCTATGTTAAACAATTCAAATTAGGGTTCGGAAGAGTTTTATATGATAATTAGTTCTGGCCCCACTCAACCCTCCGTTTCATTAATGCACCTACATTTATATAGAACTTAATTCGGTTATTAAAAAATAATTCAGTTTAAAAAAAATAATTTGTTAAAATTATTATTTTAAAAAGTTATCTTGTATGATAATACATACGATTTCCATATTAGAGAAATAGTATAACACTAAATATCTAAAAAAAAGTTGAATTTATTCTCAATATTAAAGTAAAAAAAAAAAAAAAAAATGTTAAAAATGAAAGAAATCAATAACTTTATTTTAAATTATCGTAGATCGATGGTTCAACCATTCGTTTTAAAGGTATTGGCGAGATCTTTTAAAAGATACCCATCATGAAAATTTACTCCACTCGAGGGAGGACATCTACCCCAGGGGGGGGGGGGGGGGCGAGGCTCCTACATACACAAAAAAAAAAAAAATTTCCCAGTTGACTATCTCTATTACAAAAAATATGTATTCGTTTCATTTGGTTTAGTGCAGTCTATAGATGTTAAATTCTACTTACCTGCAATTTCCCCCATGGACCGCCGTAATGTATTTGAATACTTTTGAATGTCCCTGTACACGAACCATTTGCTTCATCTTAACGAAAAGCTTACTGTAGCATCCCTATATGATACACATTTAGAATACTGAGTTTGGAATTTCTGCTACTATTTGTTCTTGAGATATGCTGATAACAGACACACAGACACACAGATAGACACAGAGACCATTCGCTAAAAACGTGATTTTCGTATTCAGAGGGGACCTCAGAACATGTAAGTATAACAAAAACTCACGTTCGAAAATTTGACCCTAAAACAATACTTTCTCGACCCTATGGGTAAGAGGAAGTAAATAACGATTCACTTCATTTTACCAAAATACTTTTTTTAAGACTATCGAAGATCCTGTTTCCAAATACGTAAGCGAAATGTGACGTCACTGACCGTCCGTGGATGCAAGAAATGATTCCCTATTTTAATCGTCCATTGTATATTTTGTAAAAAATTATTAAAAATCGAAGAAAATTATTTTCCGATTTTAATACCCGTATTTGGGTATAGGTATGATATCGTATCCATGTGTTAGACTGAGTTATTTTGCTGTCAAATTGACAAAATTTTAAATTTAAAAACTGTGTCATCTTTGGCGTTTTTTGTATTTGGCGATTAAAAACATACTACGAAAATATACATGCCAGATGTTTATTTTCGTAATACGTATTGTACGATATATTGTTTTATATAATTCAGTTAAAATAACCATGATTTTTGAAAGGAATGAAATATGCTCGCTAAATAATTTGGCGATATATTTTTTCCGCCAAGGATGACAGATATATTAAATCTATTCCGCTGCAACATATGAGTATCTTATATAACTTTATTTAAACATTTGAAAAGAAATTTGACTTCAAATTATGATAGAATATTTATCATTTTCCTTTTAATTAGTATATTAGTTGGATATTTATTGTGTAAATATCATCCTTTGAAATGAAATGTTTATGTTTTTAATCAAATATGGAAATTTGCTATTTTATTTTTCTAAAGTTTTGAAATTTAAAATTTAAATTTTATCAATTTTACAGCAAAAACAACATAATCTAACGCATGCACACGATAACTAATACATATCTATACCGAAATATGGGAATTAAAATCGGGAAATAATTTTCCTCAATTTTTAATAATTTTTTACAAAAAATCCAATGGGCGATTAACATAGGAAATCTTTTTCTTGCATCCACTGACGCCCAGTGACGTCATCACTTTGCTTGCGTATTTTCTAACTAACTATCTAATAATTACAGACACTCCATGCTAACCCAAATTCACCTCTACTCTATACTCCCAACCAGCTATGCTATCTCACCCACAACATCGCCAAAATATCCAGGATCCAGCTAGGGACTTTCTCATTCTCAACCGAACATTTTATCTTGACTCGATATTATCACCTTAGACTACCCTACTTTCAATACTCATTTCAACTGGTGACCTTTACTTGCCCAACCAAACATTCTATCCCAACTATAACTTTACATTAATTTCAAAACTAAAATCAACTGGCGACATTTACGTACTGAACTCGACGCCAATCATACCATACAATGTAAACAAATAATGAAGCTTGATAAAAATATTTAAAGACTTTAATATGTTTTTACAAATATATTTTAAGATTTTTAAGGCTTTAATATGTTTTAGAAATATTTTAAGCGTTTTTTTTTTTAATGAAACAGTCAAAGAGTCGTTCATTTGCAATTAAAGAGTTGTCCATTTGGAATTTGTATTTTCTGAATGGCATGAAGTTACATAATTCTATTTATAGGTTCATGTTTATAATAGCCAGTGATCCGTTATATTTAATTAAACATTTAAACATTACAATTGAATAGTTTTTCAAGGTTTTAGACGGAATAAATAACAATATGTGCTATACAAAACATGTATGAAAATGATATGTATGTTTTCGTAAGTTGAATTGAACAAATGGGAAAAAAAAAAAAAAAAAAAAATGGCTGCCAAAAGTCTCTGTTTTGAAGCGGTGTAAACCGGAATCGTGAATGACAGATGAGGATGAGGGTCATTATATATATTAATAGTATATGTAAATAATGAAAGAAATACAACTGAAAGCAAGAAAACGATAAATTCATTTGTCAAATACCAATATAAAATATGTTACAGCATCGAAAAATGTACCTGAAAACTCATTTGATGTTAAACTTAAAAATTATCCACGGGAGATAACACAGGCCGACATGTAAAATTTGGATTTTATAATTTTGGCTGATATTTATGTTTTTTGGTTTTCTGAAACCGAAAATGAAGCCAGTTTGTCTCTATCACGTATAGATTTTTGTCAAAACAGGGTACAATTTCTTCCATTACTCTTCCACCAATGTAATTAATATTGTTGCGTACTTGAGGGTTCGTGAGTTGTCCGGGAATGAAAGGCCAAACTTACAAAAATTCAGTAATTTATTCACAGAAAGTTCCAGAAAAGTACAGGTCAATAAACCAATTATCAGCTTCAATTCAAGCAGTAACCACAGCTTAAACAACAGCTGTCAATAGCAATTCCACAGTACAAACTGTATAGCAAATAACACTTGAAGCAAGTCTCTCTCAAAGAGGCTCAAGAGCAATGCAAGCACTAGCGAAGCTGGCTGAGATCTGAACTGAACTGACTGCCTTGGCGAGGAAGCGCTCCTTATATGCTGTTCCATGGAACCCAGATTTTTCGAGAAAACTCTAGAAAGTGGTCAACCAATCAACTTACAGCTTCCATATTTGGTATATCCCATATAAGGATTTTCTCGCCAAGATCGCCAAAAAAAAACGCCAAGGTGGGAAAAAGTCGCCAAATTTGGCGCCAAATCCATTTTCTGCATTACTGGGGCTTTTTAATGCGTTTTTAAGGGAAAATAAGGCTATTTCAACACTAAAACGACTAGAAATGCACAAAATTAGCACTTTATCAACTTACTAAGCCTCTTTGAAAGAATTTATACAAAAATAAACACAATTATTTACAATTTCGTAACACTGCCCCCCTCCCAAGGACTGCACGTCCCGGGCAGTGCAACCCTTGGTCAAGAGGTGAAACTAAACAAATTTACACAATCTAGAACACAAAAACTAAGTTGCATATAACGATAAAATAGAAATACAAATCAAGTGAGAAATATTTACAAAATTCACAAATATGTTCAAATATTTATATACAAATATTTACAAAATTCACAAATATGTACAAATATTTATATACAAATATTTACATTACGCATGCGCAGATTTTACCAGTATTTACATTTTTAATTTTTAATATTACCGTTACTTGTGGTACTTGGCAGCCTATTATAGTGCACCACCTTCGGTTTTGATGAAGGTGTTTTAGTGATCCGCACCACTACATTATTCAGCCTTTTTAAGACTGTGTATGGTCCGTCCCAGTTGCACTGTAACTTGGGAGAGAGTCCTTTGCGTCGAACAGGATTCCACAACCAGACCTTCTCTCCTTCCTGAAACTCATGTTGCGTAGCCTTTAGATCGTACCTTGTCTTCATTTTCTCCGATGCAATGTGAATTCGCTCCCGAGCAAAGTTGTGAACGTCCTCAAATCGTGCCTGGAGATCTTGGATGTACTCCTCGGGCGATGAAGGCGCATCGGGTGGACAACCAAACAGGAGATCACAAGGGAGACGAAGTTCACGTCCAAACAGCATCTGGGCTGGAGTATAGCCGGTGGTTTCATGGACAGCACTTCGATAAGCCAGCAGGAACAATGGCAACTTCAAGTCCCAATCTTGCTGGTTCCTTGATACTAGAAGAGAGAGGTTATTCAGGATGGTACGATTGAACCTCTCGACCATGCCGTCCGACTGGGGATGTAAGGGTGTTGTCCGGGTTTTGTCTATGCCGAGTAGTTGACACAGTCCTTTGAAAACATCAGAGGTAAAGTTCCTACCTTGGTCGGTATGAAGTTGTAGGGGCGTAACGTACCTTGACACCCATTGCTGCACTAGGACCACTGCGACTGTGCATGCCTCCTGATTGGGAATGGGATATGCCTCAGGCCACTTGGTGAAATAGTCCATCACGACGAGGATGTATTTATTTCCACTGGAGGTCCGTGGCAAAGGACCCAAGATGTCGATTGCAATCCGTTCAAATGGTGCTCCCACGTTATACCGTTGAAGTCTTCCTCGACTTCGTTTCTGCGGGCCTTTACGTGCTGCACAAGCATCACAGGATTTACACCATTTCTCCACATCCTCCTTTGCCTTGCACCAGTAGAAGCGTTCCCGAACTTTCTGCAGAGTCTTCATTACCCCAAAATGGCCTCCGGTAGAACTACTATGCAGTTGTTCTAAAACAGCTGGAATTTTTGATCTTGGTAATAAAATCTGCCATCTGAAGCTTTTCCCATCATCAGATTCCCACTTTCTGTATAATACGCCGTTTCTGATATGAAGAGAGTCCCAAAGTGCCCAATAACTTTTCGTAATGGGACTAAATCTGGAAATGTCCTGCCAGATAGGTCTGTTGCTGGTCGTCTCCTTCAGCTGTAATATTGGCTTTATATCAGGATCTTCCAACTGGGCTTTTCTAAGTTCTTCGTCACTCCATGGATCGGGATTTTGATCTGATGGTGTTGAGACAGTAACTTGGCATGCAACCGGATTTATCGGCAGGTATTTCTGTTCGGCTCTAGAGCAGTACTTGCAGCTTTCCGAGCAGGGCTTCCGTGACAAGGCATCTGCATTACCATGTAGAGTCCCTTTACGATGACGTATCTCGAAGTCATATTCCTGCAGGCGTTGTATCCACCTGGCAATCTGTCCTTCCGGGTTCTTGAACTGGAGCAAACACGTTAAAGATGCATGGTCAGTCCGGAGCAGGAATCTTCTGCCATAGAGGTAATGATGGAAATGTTCTATGGCTTTTACGATGGCAAGTAGCTCTTTCCTGGTGGTACAGTAATTTCGCTCTGGTTTAGACAGGCATTTACTCCAATAGGCAATGACATGTTCTTGACCATCAATTTCCTGCGACAGAACAGCACCGACACTCTCATGGCTGGCATCCGTATCAAGTATGAACTGTCTGTCGGGCTGTGGATATGTCAAGATAGGCGATGATGTTAAGGCCTCTTTAAGTCGCTTGAACGCTTTTTCACATTCATCTGTCCACAGGAACTTCTGTTTGGCTTCCGTCAGCTTGTGCAGTGGTCTGGCAATATTTGAAAAACCCTTGACAAACTGCCTGTAGTAAGTGCATAACCCCAGGAAACTTTTTAGTTGGTGTACATTTTCAGGGCGACTCCAGTTCTCGACTGCAAAGATCTTCTCAGGATCAGTTCTCACACCTTCGGCAGAGATGATATGACCGAGGTAGCTCACTTCACGCCGGAACAAGTTACACTTGCCTGGATTCAATTTGAGGTTAGCCATTCTGAGTTTCTCCAGCACCTTTCGGATGTTTCGTAGATGGTCTTCAAAAGTGCGCCCCACAATGATAATATCATCCAAATACACCAGACAGGCTTCATAGGAAAGTCCTTTTAGCACTGTCTCCATCAGGCGTTCGAAGGTGGCAGGTGCATTACATAATCCGAATGGCATAACTTTAAATTGCCACAGTCCTTGCCCCGTGGTGAATGCAGTCTTCTCACGATCATCAGGATGTAATTCTACTTGCCAGTAACCACTCTTCAGATCCAAAGTCGAGAACCATTTATTGCCAGCAAGTGTGTCTAATGTGTCGTCAATTCTGGGAAGAGGGTAACTGTCTTTCTTCGTGATGTCATTCAAACGACGATAATCCACACAAAATCTTGTTGAACCATCCTTTTTCCGCACCAGTACTATGGGAGAGGCCCAAGGACTCGTTGATGGCTCGATGACATCATTGTGCTGCATTTCACTTAGAAGTTCAGTGACCTCTTCCTGTTTAGCAAAGGGAAGTCTTCTTGGATGTTGTTTGATTGGAGGATGATTTCCTGTATCAATTCTGTGCTGGGTGATGTTCGTTCTCCCGACGTCTTCAGGTGTTCGAGAAAAAAGGTCTTTAAATTCTTGGAGTAGCTTCTCCGCAGCACATCTCTGTTCCTTTCCTAACTCTGCATTCTTTAGTAATTCCGTTATTAATTGTTCTGAAGACTTGGATGCGGTTGATTGCGTGGGACGGTTGACGCATGTAACAGGAGTGCAGGTTGCTAACACCTCATCCTTCTTCACTGTCCGGACCTTATCGCTGATGTTTGCGACTCTCACAGGAATAGTACTCTTTGAGAGATCAACTAGAGATGAAGCTACCAGAACTCCTCTTGGGCTATTGTCTGTATTCGGGTATTCAATCAGTCCATAGCGGAAGTATTGCTTTGTAGGTGGTGTTCCTGAAACTATTGTCTCTGTGTGTGGAGGGATGGAAATTTCAGACTTGGCTGTTATCTGGCAAATTGGCTGAATGTCTTGATTTTCAGTGCTGAACACAGCTATGTCTTCCGAACTCGAATGCAGTTCATTATTCTTAAAGTCCAATTTAAAGTTAAATTTTCTTAGGAAATCAATTCCGATGATTACAGGATCTCTTATATCTGCCACATATGCCATATGATGGTAACTGGCATTTCCAAAAGTGATGGTCAAGTTCATTTTTCCATATATTTTGATTTCGTCTCCGGTCACAGTCTGGAGTTTAACGCAGGGCGGCGTCCAGATGATCTTCTCTTTTAGTTCTTGAGCCAAATCCGTTCTAATGATGGTCACGTTGGCTCCCGTGTCCAGAATCATCCGGCAGGTGGTGTTGTTGACTTGGCCATAGACGTGAAGTCCATTATCGCCGCCACTCATCGATGAAACATGAAATACTGTAAATTGGGGCTCTTTAATTTTAGGCAACCTCCGCCCCGCGAGATGGCCTCCTCTTAGTTTCCCTGCAGTGATGTTGAAGCCGGGTGATTTCCTATAGTTGGTCGTACAGGGCAGTTCCTCTTCACATGACCATCCCCTCCACAGCCCCAGCACTTTATCTTCCGATCCTTTTTTTCTATATTATTTTCCAGGCTGCGCAATCTCTTTAAGATCTCTGCGAAACTTCTCTTCATTTCATTCTCATCAGCAGGCGTATCATTTAATGAGACTGCTCTTATGGTATGGCGGTCTTTACGGGAGGCTTGTTGGGCTGCCTCTATCCTAAGTGCATAGCCTAAAGCTGATTCTACGTCTCTGATGTTGGAGAGTCTCAGCGCTTTTTGAATTTCTGGATCCCGAACAGCATCGATAAAGTACTGAAGAGCTAAGTCGTTTCGAGTGTCAGCTTGACAGTCTGAGAATGCTAGGTGTGACAATCTCTGAATGTCCGCTGCCAGCTCTTGCAAACTTTCGCCCGTTTTCTGGTAACGGGACTTTAGCTGGAGGCGAGGCGACTATAGTCCTTAGAACACTTCTCTCCAAACCGTAGCTCCAGTGCTCTAGTCAAGGCCTCGAAGTCGTTCCTTTCTTCTTTAGAAACATTTCTCAGTATCTCGGCTGCATCTCCCCGTAATGCTGCTGCTAAGTGGACCGACTTGGCGGTAGAGTCCCAGCCGTTAGCGTCAGCTACGATGGAAAACTGCGTCTTATATACATGCCAGGAGGAACTGCCGTCGTAGGTAGATAGCTTAATAAATTCGTGATTCTGGCTTCTTCTCTCTTTCTTTTCAGCTTCCTGGGGCTTGGATTCTAACTTTTCTTAAAGATTCCGAATCTTGCTCTGCAGTTTATTCCCTATTACCTCTCCGCTCCACTCTTCTCTCATTTTTCTCTCAAGATCTTCCTCCATTCTCTTAAACTTGCTTTCTATCTCTGAAACCTTTCCTTTCAGCTCTTGATCAAAGTTTTCTTTAAATTTCTCTTAAAAATTCTCTTCTATCTTCATAAATCTCTCTTCAAAATTCTTTTCCACTTTCAAAACTTTCTCTTCAAAATTTTCTTCTATCTTTATAACTTTCTCTTCAAAATTTTCTTCTATCTTTATAACTTTCTCTTCTATTCCATCCATTCCGTTTTCCATAACCGTTAATTTACCCTCGATTGATTCTTTCACCGTTGAAAGCTCTCTCTTCATCTCATCTTGATTAGATTTAATTTCTTCCTGAACTTCACCCATAGTGTCTTTCAACTCTCTTTGCGATGTTTCCATTTTCTCTTGTGCTACCTTCATTTCTTTCATCTCTTGACTCAGGCTGTCTTTCATCTCTCTTTGCGATGCTTCCATACTTTCTTTCATCTCTCTTTGTCCTTCTTTCATTTCATTCATCTGGGTAGCTAAGCTTTCTAGAAGTTTCTTCATCTGTTCCTCCATAGCTCTAGTTATAACCATTCACAGACAATCCCACTTCTGACACCAGAAATGTTGCGTACTTGAGGGTTCGTGAGTTGTCCGGGAATGAAAGGCCAAACTTACAAAAATTCAGTAATTTATTCACAGAAAGTTCCAGAAAAGTACAGGTCAATAAACCAATTATCAGCTTCAATTCAAGCAGTAACCACAGCTTAAACAACAGCTGTCAATAGCAATTCCACAGTACAAACTGTATAGCAAATAACACTTGAAGCAAGTCTCTCTCAAAGAGGCTCAAGAGCAATGCAAGCACTAGCGAAGCTGGCTGAGATCTGAACTGAACTGACTGCCTTGGCGAGGAAGCGCTCCTTATATGCTGTTCCATGGAACCCAGATTTTTCGAGAAAACTCTAGAAAGTGGTCAACCAATCAACTTACAGCTTCCATATTTGGTATATCCCATATAAGGATTTTCTCGCCAAGGTCGCCAAAAAAATCGCCAAGGTGGGAAAAAGTCGCCAAATTTGGCGCCAAATCCATTTTCTGCATTACTGGGGCTTTTTAATGCGTTTTTTTAGGGAAAATAAGGCTATTTCAACACTAAAACGACTAGAAATGCACAAAATTAGCCCTTTATCAACTTACTAAGCCTCTTTGAAAGAATTTATACAAAAATAAACACAATTATTTACAATTTCGTAACAATATATATAATGACCCTCATCCTCATCTGTCATTCACGATTCCGGTTTACACCGCTTCAAAACAGAGACTTTTGGCAGCCTTTTTTTTTTTTTTTCCCATTTGTTCAATTCAACTTACGAAAACATACATATCATTTTCATACATGTTTTGTATCGCACATATTGTTATTTATTCCGTCTAAAACCTTGAAAAACTATTCAATTGTAATGTTTAAATGTTTAATTAAATATAACGGATCACTGGCTATTATAAACATGAACCTATAAATAGAATTATGTAACTTCATGCCATTCAGAAAATACAAATTCCAAATGGACAACTCTTTAATTGCAAATGAACGACTCTTTGACTGTTTCATTAAAAAAAAAAAAAAACGCTTAAAATATTTCTAAAACATATTAAAGCCTTAAAAATCTTAAAATATATTTGTAAAAACATATTAAAGTCTTTAAATATTTTTATCAAGCTTCATTATTTGTTTACATTGTATGGTATGATTGGCGTCGAGTTCAGTACGTAAATGTCGCCAGTTGATTTTAGTTTTGAAATTAATGTAAAGTTATAGTTGGGATAGAATGTTTGGTTGGGCAAGTAAAGGTTACCATATGAAATGAGTATTGAAAGTAGGGTAGTCTAAGGTGATAATATCGAGTCAAGATAAAATGTTCGGTTGAGAATGAGAAAGTCCCTAGCTGGATCCTGGATATTTTGGCGATGTTGTGGGTGAGATAGCTGGTTGGGAGTATAGGGTAGAGGTGAATTTCGGTTAGCATGGAGTGTCTGTAATTATTAGATAGTTAGTTAGAAAATACGCAAGCAAAGTGATGACGTCACTGGGAGTCAGTGGATGCAAGAAAAAGATTTCCTATGTTAATCGCCCATTGGATTTTTTGTAAAAAATTATTAAAAATTGAGGAAAATTATTTCCCGATTTTAATTCCCATATTTCGGTATAGATATGTATTAGTTATCGTGTGCATGCGTTAGATTAAGTTGTTTTTGCTCTAAAATTGATAAAATTTAAATTTTAAATTTCAAAACTTTAGAAAAATAAAATAGCAAATTTCCATATTTGATTGAAAACATAAACATTTCATTTCAAAGGATGATATTTACACAATAAATATCCAACTAATATACTAATTAAAAGGAAAATGATAAATATTCTATCATAATTTGAAGTCAAATTTCTTTTCAAATGTTTAAATAAAGTGTCTGATATAAGATACTCATATGTTGCAGCGGAATAGATTTAATATATCTGTCATCCTTGGCGGAAAAAATATATCGCCTAATTATTTGGCGAACATATTTCATTCCTTTCAAAAATCATGGTTATTTTAACTGAATTATATGAAACAATATATCGTACAATACGTATTACAAAAATAAACATCTGGCATGTATATTTTCGTAGTATGTTTTTAATCGCCAAATACAAAAAACGCCAAAGATGACACAGTTTTGAAATTTAAAATTTTGTCAATTTGACAGCAAAATAACTCAGTCTAACACATGGATACGATATCATACCTATACCCAAATACGGGTATTAAAATCGGAAAATAATTTTCTTCGATTTTTAATAATTTTTTACAAAATATACAATGGACGATTAAAATAGGGAATCATTTCTTGCATCCACGGACGGTCAGTGACGTCACATTTCGCTTACGTATTTGGAAACAGGATCTTCGATAGTCTTAAAAAAAGTATTTTGGTAAAATGAAGTGAATCGTTATTTACTTCCTCTTACCCATAGGGTCGAGAAAGTATTGTTTTAGGGTCAAATTTTCGAACGTGAGTTTTTGTTATACTTACATGTTCTGAGGTCCCCTGAATACGAAAATCACGTTTTTAGCGAATGGTCTCTGTGTCTATCTGTGTGTCTGTGTGTCTGTTATCAGCATATCTCAAGAACAAATAGTAGCAGAAATTCCAAACTCAGTATTCTAAATGTGTATCATATAGGGATGCTACAGTAAGCTTTTCGTTAAGATGAAGCAAATGGTTCGTGTACAGGGACATTTAAAAGTATTCAAATACATTACGGCGGTCTATGGGGGAAATTGCAGGTAAGTAGAATTTAACATCTATAGACTGCACTAAACCAAATGAAACGAATACATATTTTTTGTAATAGAGATAGTCAACTGGGAATTTTTTTTTTGTGTATGTAGGAGCCTCGCCCCCCCCCCCCCCTGGGGTAGATGTCCTCCCTCGAGTGGAGTAAATTTTCATGATGGGTATCTTTTAAAAGATCTCGCCAATACCTTTAAAACGAATGGTTGAACCATCGATCTACGATAATTTAAAATAAAGTTATTGATTTCTTTCATTTTTAACATTTTTTTTTTTTTTTTTTTTTTACTTTAATATTGAGAATAAATTCAACTTTTTTTTAGATATTTAGTGTTATACTATTTCTCTAATATGGAAATCGTATGTATTATCATACAAGATAACTTTTTAAAATAATAATTTTAACAAATTATTTTTTTTAAACTGAATTATTTTTTAATAACCGAATTAAGTTCTATATAAATGTAGGTGCATTAATGAAACGGAGGGTTGAGTGGGGCCAGAACTAATTATCATATAAAACTCTTCCGAACCCTAATTTGAATTGTTTAACATAGGTTTACATAACAGTACACGTTATCTTACCTCTTAATCTCCAACCTGTACTTATAGCATTAAATTTCAGGGTAAGAGAAAGTCGTGTGAGTGACACACTAGATTATTCTTATTATGAGGACTTTAAACAGAGCACTTAACGGAACACTGGGATGTGTTATTGCTGTTGTGTTTTCGGGCCTATATTTTTTGTCAACCAGCAGTTTTTTTATTGTCATTCATATTTATTGATCGGGTAGAATTTTTTTAATTTCAGAACGAAAATTAGAAAATATCGAAACACATTTGATTTATAAACAAAAACTGAAAATACATTTGAATGATCACGTGGTAATCTTCATGATCTAAACATTGTTTTCAAGATTTATCGTTCACATTCCGTCATTTTTGACGGGGCTATATACTAGTTATATAATAAGTTTCATAGTATTTTTCCATGATTAATTAATCGTAGAGGCTATTGTTGAAATTGTGAAGCCCTAGTGCGATTTAAAACCATATCAACCAACCAACAAACCGATTGTTATGATGGTATATGTAAGAAATCGTGTCGGTAAACACCCTGTATTGACAAAAATCTATACGTGATAGAGAAAATTGGGCTGTATTTTCGGTTTCAGCATATCAAAAAACATAAAGATCAGCTGAAATCATCAAATCAAATTTTGTAAACTTCATTTTTGTATGCCTGTGTAATTAAACATATTATCTGATTGAATAATAGACAAATGACATAAGACACATAGAAATCAGAAATAATAATTGACTAACCAATCAAATTAAAAATTACTAAATTTGTCTGATATTTTGTAATATTGTTTTTGTCAATAAAAGTTTATTTGTGTATAGCTTTGAATTCTTTTTCCTATTTGTACAGCAGTTTTATTTTGTTTGATATCTTAATAAAAACAAATGAATAGAGAGTAATTAACAAATGCTTTTGCCAATATTCATACTTGTAGTTTAAAATGTGCGCATATATATATAATACTGACCAAATTGGCTTTTGTGTGTTGTGGCAATTTTTTCATCTGTTTATTTTTCGTCTAATTAGGGACTATCTATCATACTAATGAATGTATCTGTGCGAAGGGCAATATATATATGAAGGATAAAATTTATAAACAAAATTCTTTCCCTTTTAATATTATAATTGAATATAAAACTTTATTCTATGTTTTCCTTTTTCAAAGAAAATTCCAAATTTCAGCCACGATACAAAATATTTAGATTATGAATATAAATATTTTGAAATCAATATACTATTTTATTTCTTAAATTTCAATTTTTTTCAATTAAAGTATTTTTAGGTTTTAGAGTTTGAAAAAGTCTGCTCTATTGCCGTGCACATACAAAGTATTTTAGTATGATAGGGGTTGTGATTTAGGTCTAGTTAATATTAAACCGTAACTTAGAATTGTTTCTTATTATGTTCAAAAATAAGAATATTAAAAAATCAACATGTTATTATTATTTATTATTATTATTATTATTTGTAATTGAAGTATTTGTAACTTTCAATGCTTCTCCTCTTTTTTTTTTTTTTTTTTTTTTTTCAGCATTCCGTTATTTTTATTTATTTATTTATTTTTTTTGTAGAATGCTTTGAAACTGATATATGTTATTCAAGGTAGCTATGGCAAGTTTTCTATTAAAAATGATATAAATAATGCAAATCTCCGGCAAAATAATAATAATAACAATACAAAAGCATAAAATTCTAACGGAATAATTATCTTATTTTTCATTTTGTGTCCATTTCAAATTATGGATATTAATTTTTATTAAATTTTTTATTATAGTATAGTGTTGTAATTATGACGTCCCAATCTAAAACAGAGAATCTGAAACCTGTATTGCATTCGCTGTAAAATTAAAGCTATTATAATTCGTATTCATTATTATTAATAATAATTTAGAAAAAGTCTAGGTGGAATGAATTCTGTGAGAATCTTTTTAAGGGGTCCTAATCCATAATAACGTGTGTTTTGGAGAAAACGTTGGAAAACTCCTAGTGCTAGGCTGACGAGTGCTGCCTTGAATCGAACCAAACACTTCTCATAGCTTAGAGAGTAAAATCTTTTGGTTAGTGGTAGGGTTGCTATTCAAGAAAATGTGTTAATTAAATTAGTAATTCAATGAAAATCGAATAAGCGAATTTTTTCTTTGTACATTTATACTGTGCTTCGAATGGGATATTCGCAGTATGCTGTTATGTGGTATGTATAAATCGTTGTCACAAAAATTGCGCCAAATGGGTGCAAGTTTATGCGGATCCCGGAAAAAGGGGCACCTGGGGAAAAAAAGGGCACTTTTTCGATTCGCAAATTAAGAAAAGTGCCCTTTTTTCCGGATCGCGGAAAAAAAGATACCGGAAGAAAGGGCACTTTTCTTAATTGTTTCTTGTAAAATACTTCTAAATACGAACAATAGCAAAAAAATTTTGTTTTTACGAGGGGAAGGGGGGGGGGAGAGAAACAGATTAAACAAAAAGAATTCTGTTTCAGAACCCATGCATCATTCATAATTTATAAAACATTTTCCCCATTACTATGACATTTATATATATATTGTAAAAAAAAAAGGGGGGGGGGGTCAGAGGTTGATTTTTATATAAAAGAAAGTTACTAAAATAAATTAAAAATATGCATAGATAAAGAAAGATTTTCCAGCATTTTTGTGCTAAAAGAATTAGCTATCGTGGGTGAATTTGATAAAATATTTTTGATTTGATTTGACAAATTTGATTTTGTTTGTTATATCAGTGTCAAACAGCAGACAAACCAACCCATCATAGAGACATAGACGGTAGAGAGAGTCTGTTTTGAAGTTTTTTCTTTAATATCATAAAGATCTTTTTATTATTATTATTATTATTATAATTATTATTATTATTATTATTTAACTAATTTTATAACTTTAAAAAATTGTAAATTGTAATGTCTGGACATAACTTTAAAATAATAATAATTTGTTAAAAATAATTAAATAAAGGAATGAAAAATAAAACTATGGGTTAGGAAATATATAATAGTGCCGTTGGAGCGATGAAATTGTGAAGTTTGGAAGAGCTGAATTTAGAATTGCAGAAAACAGGTCAGTTTAGAATCACCTAGGAGGGGCCTTTATGTTGCATAGGATTGATTTTACTTAAAGTTGTAAGTAGAAAATAATTGAAATTATTAATTTTGTTATCCTAAATGTTTTATAATTTATTGCTTTCCCTTTCTGCAGAGGGGATAATAAGGGCGGTGGGGGATGAGGTTTTAAACTAAAAGCCTTGTAAATATTCCAACTTCACGGGTGTTGTTTATCATAGATCCACAATTAAAATATCTGGAAATGAACGTATTATTTTACTTTTTAATTTTTAACGTTTTCTTAATTAAAGTATTTGCAGCTCTGCGTGTGTCGGATTATATTCCATCAAAATTTGAAAATTACATTAAAATTAGACCCCAAAATAAATAAATAAATAAATAAAAAATTTTCCTTGAACTGTAATTCTACTTAATTAAATCTTAAAACTGTTTAGACTCAAGACTAAAATTTTAAGGGAGGAACAGGAAAATGTCATATTTTAATAAAATAAGGAAAGAAAAATATATTGCATATTTACTGAAAATTTTAAAAAGGTTTTCATTATACATACATATATATATATTGCATATTAAGTTTTAAGATCAATAGCGTAAGATAATAAAATTAATGCACTTTAAAAAAAATCTAAAATTGCGGAACATTTTTAGGACATATGGAACAGTTTTATTTCACGTGTATTTCTTTGTAAGAGGGATACTCCCCTCCTCCATCAAACCCACTTATTTATAACGCATAATTGTAAAAATAAACAAATAAATAATAATCAAGGCTGTTACTAATTTGACTTCAAACTTGACAACCTTGCTCAAAATTTTAAGTGGCAACCTAATACGAACTTTAAAATACCACTTTTGAATTTCCTGCAGTTATCTGTTTTTATGTTATTCTGATAACAGATATATATACAGATCAACCGCTAAATAATGGACTTTTATAATCAGGGAACCTCAAAATGTGATATCATGAAAAAAAAAAAAAAAAAAAAACTAGAGTTGAGAATAAAACTACTAAAAGTAATTCGTTTACATACAGTATGGATATGAAAAATTAATTTTGCTTCGTGAGCAAGTGTTCGTTGGCATAGTAAAATATAGCAAAGCACTTCCATCAATTACATTCAATACAAAAGAGCGTTTAGCTTAATTTTGGGTAGCTCTGCATATTGTCGATAAACAATGTTGTGTATTTAAATTTATTCTTACTTCAAAAACTTCTAACACAAAATTAGTTATAATTCCAGCAGTTTCCAAGCATAGCCCCAATATATCCAAATACTTTGGAGCTCTGTAAACGAATGATGAATGATTTCCATACCACAATCTACACAAAACATGCTTTTATGCATTTAAAAAAAAATTGTTACTCACTTTTGTTTAATCAGCCTATTGATGTTAAATTGTACTTATCAGAACATAATTTATTTGAACTTTGAACCCCATAAACATCATGTATTTGAATTCTCTTGGATATTCCTGTACGTGAACCATTTGCTTTGTCTCAAGGAAAAAATTTAGTGTAGCATATTTATATGAAACCCATTTAGAATACCAAGTTTGGACTTTCTGCTATTATTTGTTCTTGATATATGCTGATAACAGACAGATACACACACAAACCAAACGCTAAAAACATTTTCCAATTCAGAGGATTTTAAAACGTATAATTTTATAATAAAGAAAAAAAAAAAAAAAAAAAAAAAAAAAAAACTCAATTTCGAAAATTTGACCCAAAAACAATACTTTCTCTACCCTGTATATACGTGAAAGAAAGTAAATAGTTAGAATTAAAAAAAACTTTTGAGTAAACATATTTCCTATTAAAACTTAAAAAAAAAAAAAAAAAAAAAAAAAAATCAACCACTATTTTTTAAAACACACTACCGTGGGTTTGAATCTTTCGACAAGAGAGAGCTATTTTATCTACTGTTTGAAACTATATATGTAGTATAAATAATTCAATAAACATTTTTTTTATAATATTCATATATTTTATGCATGTATTTATAATTAAAAAAATATTTTTTTCTGTTCTGAAACATTTTGTGTAAAGAATTTTTATTTATTTATTTAATAAGATTAAATTTCTTGACATTAGAATTTAAATCTTAAATCTATTTATTTTAGTGATTTACGTTTCACAAAATATTTCACTGAGCGGTGCGGTGCGATAGTTTGTATATTTTTTTAGCGGCGTTCTTGTAGATAATTGAATACAGGTGGGAAACTGTCTCTTATCACCTCTGTCAAAATAACTTAGGTAGTTAAGTAGATAATTTTTCAACTAATAGCGGAATTATACTATTCACTGATTGGAGCAGTTGGCTGTCAGTTTTTAAAGTTAGGCTAACCCCAATTTTTTCTTAGAACCTGGGCGGCCATGTTGAATAGGAAACTTCATTTCCGGATGCACCCCCTTAAAGTGTACGTGGAGGACGACGTAACAAAATCTGTTCAAAAATTTGCTTTTTAAATGATAAAATTGGCAGTTGCAAAAAGGGAAAAGGAAAATATTCAAGTGCGGCTTTTTTTTTGGTCGCTTAGTGTATGTATGTGTGTGTGTATGTATGTGAGTGAACATGCTAGCGTCTAAACACTTTGCTCTTATGAGCTGTAAGTTGTTACGCATGTTGTAAGTCACCGTAGCACGAACCCTATTGATTTTGGTGAATCTAGCACTTATAGTTTTTTTTTTAAGGGACACAAAGAAAAATTCTTTATCATTATGGCCTATGGTACCAAATTTTAAAAAGTGCGATAGCGTCAAAACGCCTTATTAAACAGAGAAAATAATTTATACACACATTATAGGTAATAGTTGCATGAACTGCATAGAGTTTGGTGAATCTAGCACTTATAGTTTTTTTTACAGGGAAACAAAGAAAAATTCTTTATCATTATGGCCTAACCGACCAAATTTTAAAAAGTGCGATAGCGTCTAAACGCCTTATTCAATTGGAAAAAAAAAAAAAAAAAAAAAATATATATATATATATATATATATATATATACACATATTATAAGTCACAGTTTCATGATCTGTATAGGTTTTGGTGAATCTAGCACTTCTAGTTGTTTTACAGGGACACAACAAATAATTCTGTATCATTATGGCTTATGGGGGTGAAATTATTTAAAGTGCGATAGCATCTAATGCCTTATCCATTTCAGTGGAAAATTAATATACGAGTTATAGGTCACAATCACACAAACTGCATAGATTTTGGTGACTCTAGCACTTAACGAATTTTACAGGGACACAAATAAAAATTGTTCATCATTAAGACCTATAGGCTCAAATTATTTAAACTGTGACAGCGACTAAACGCCTTATTCAAATGAACTGAAAATTTATATACATGTTATGCGTCACCCTCACACAAACTTTAGAGAATCTAGCACTTGTGGTTCTTTTTACAGGGACAAAATGCAAATTTCTTTATCATTGGAGCATAAGGGCTCAAACTTTAAAGTGCGATAGCGTCTAAATGCCTTATCCGATGAAGCTGAAAATTTATATAAATATTATAAGTAATTGTTGCACTAACTATAAGCATTTTGGTGAATCTAGCATTTGTAGGTTTTTACAGGGACACAATGAATTATTCTTTATCATTATAATCTACGTGTTCTGTAAAATAGCGTTAAATTAAACATCGTGTACTATATAAAGAAAAATACCCAAACACCCTATTATAATTTTCTCTTTTTTTTATTTAACAACTCCTCTTACTTTATTTGATCTACAAAACCGTTAATTACTCAATGTTCGGAAAGTCGAGTGGAGTCACTCCAGATTTTTTTATCTTATAATTATTCTTATCTTAATCCTCAATGTTTCCTACCTTGATTAACTTGAATTTACGATTAAAATTTTAACATACTCGTAATCTTCTCATCACTTCGTTAAAATATATTAATATTTTCCAAAATCTTTTTCTTTTTAAAATGATACCTGCATTTACTTCAAATGGCCAATATATCATAAGATATCCTATTTTAAAGTTTTAAAATATTTATCAAATTTACTTATTTTTCTCATTGATATAGTAATATAGATCTATCCTCCCCATGTTATCTAGCAAAAAATTTTGATGCCGAAAAAAGTTCTAAACTCAGCCAATAGAAAGTATTGAAAAAAAGAAAAATGAATTTGAAACTGTAACTGGAGTTTTTCATTCACCTTTAGTAAATACATTATTCATAAATTTTATTTACTAAATTATCTGTGTGTATTCCTGTGTGTAATTTATTCGGGAAAAGACAGCTTTAGAGTGACTTTTCCCGAGAAAAAAGGCATCACCCCCCCCCTTTGATCAATCTATGTCTTATTACTATACCTATGATTTTTCTGGCTTAGCCATATTGTTTTCCTTTTCATAACTACAGCTGCTGCCATCTTAGCATTAGAAATAATATATTTCACTTCTCCATTAAAATGTTAAGACCCTAAAATAAAACTAATTTGTGCTTAATATCAAATCTACAAAAATTTTTATCAATCTCTTCCAAATTTTGACCTAAGGTTTAAATCTCAATCCCGTGGTTTTTTACATCGGCTACAACATTTTCGTCTTTATTCGTAAATAATAATTTGACTGTATTGAATTGTTCAATATAATTCAACGTATGACTTAGCCACAGCAACGCGTGGCCGGGTGTGCTAGTCTTACTATATAATAACATACTTTGTTATCAATGAATGCTTTTGATCTTTTAATTAGTTTGAGTACAGAAAATTTCGCCTTATTTACTATTTTTTAGGACGTCGATTAAAAAGCATTCTTTTTAAAAATCTTTTTTTATATATATTATTTTTTAAATTAGAACTAAAAAATCGAAATTTAAATTAAAGGAAGCAGAATGCGAAGTTCAGCTGCTTAAATATGCTCTTGGAAAGTGGAAGAACTTTCTGAAATAAACTAGCAGGATACAGGCGAATCTGGCTTCAAAGTGGAGATCACTGGTGCTGGAAAAACATAAGTTAAAAAAATTTTTAACAATAAAATGGTTCAAAATTTAACGGTTGAATTGTATAGTTTTATTTTCTCTTGAAAGTTTTGAAATCCTTTAAATATTGTAAAATTTTCTGATATTCTGAGTTACTTTTGGTCACTCACTGATCACCCAAGGGTCACTCACTGGTCATTCACGGATCACTCATGGGGCGGGTTCAGGCTTACGGCCGATCCAGATCGATCCAATTGGTCATGGAACAATGCGCCCAGCCTCATGGACCAGTCTGGATCAAAGTCGTTCAGTAGAATGTATCCCGTGAACCGGTCGTGGATCAAATCGCCCAAGAAATTTTTCTGAGTCATTTGATCCACTTACTGATCCATTCATTGCTATGATTGGCCATAGGTTATTGCTCTGGTTACGCCATTTATCGGTCATTACAAACGCGAATATGCATACAAGTTTTTTTTTTTTTTTTTTTTTTTTTTTCTTTTCTAGTAAATAACTGTATAATTGTTTTAGAATTATAAATATATATGCATGTAATGGATTGAAATATAATACAACAATGCAAATTAAAATTCATCGAATATTATTTAAATTTAATAAAATAAAATTTTAAAATGCTACTTGCTAACAATTTTTTAATTTTGAGTTTAACAAAATATTTTAAATATGTTTGTGTACTACTTTGGGAATTTATCGATGAGTTAATTTTTATAAAACATTTTTATGTTTCAATACATAAAAATGCATTATATGAAATTGCATATAATGCAAAAATGCATTATATGCATTAAATGAAATTAAATGCAATATTTGCATTAAATTTCAGCATTCAGACATAAAAATAATTAACAATATTTAAAAATCAATATTTATTACTTAAATAAACAAAAAAAAAAAAAAAAAAAAAAAAAATCATAAATATATTAAACATTTAAAATATTATTGATTGAAATCATAATTAATCGAATTTAACAAAGCAATTTAATGAAGTAATAATTTAAAAAACTCATTTTTTTTTTTTTTTTTTTTTTTTTTTTTTTTGTAATCTTTGATTTAAATCAAAATTTAAATTTTACAATTTTTGGGCAGTGTGTAATAGTTTTATATTTCTTACCTTAGCTCATAATAAAACTTGAACCTACTTCTTATTTACATCAAGTACTTGAATGCTAAACATTTGATTTAAATTTCAGCATTCCAACTTAAAAATATTTAACAAAAATTAGCTTGATAATAAGTCCACAAAGTAATACTTAAATTTGTTTACAATATATCGGTAAAATACAATAATGCATAATTGAGGAAAATAATTAAGGTTTTTTTTTTTTTTTTTTTTTTTTTGCTGGAAAAATTTCTAAAATTAAAATTTTATTGTTATTATTTTTTTATTTAAATAATTTTCAAAAAAGAATTATATAATTAATATTATTGTATTTCAGTGCACCCAACTATGCAGAATAGAAAAAAATAGATATGTATCTATCTTTTTTATTATTATTATTTATTATTCATAGTTAAATTACATTTTTAATTAACGAATTAAATTTTTCTTTAATTAATTTAATTTTGTAATATTTTATAGCTAATTTCAAACTAAGCCTACAGATGGCAGCACTGATTTTAATCCAATAAAGTGATCGGAGCAACGAGATATATATAAAGTAGAGTGATAAATGGTAACCCTTGAGAAGGTCCAAGATGAATCATGTGACATGCTCTCCTTGCACCTGCATATTCGGTGGTTCCCTTGGTAACAGCTTATTTTCAGTAAATTTCTATGGCAACGGTTTGGAGATTGTTCTTCTCATAAGTCATATATGCCAATGTTTTTGTTTACTTACGTAGTTAAATATTCTTTTGTTCTAAATCATTTTGATTTTGATTTTACTTCTTTTTTATTTCGTGCAGTTGAACTTTAACCGACAAAATGCTTAAAAATAGTTGAAAAATTATTATTTGTTGTTAAATTTAGCTCTTTAAAAGTTTAAATTTTTTTTTATAAACACTTTTAAACTTTGTTGGGAAACGATGAAAAAAAGGTATTTTTATTATTTATTAAAATGCGAAATATGTGTAAAATTATTTTTAAAACAATTTATTTCGGTCACAGGACTGTCATGTTACCTAATAATAATGATAATTTGTCGAACTGATATTTTAAATGCCAAAATAGCGATAAAGGGCCAAACACAGCAACCTATTCGAGCATGTCACGTGATTCATCTTGAACCACGGAAAGTTAATCCTTCATCCATTGAATCAGCACTCTAATTTATATATCTCGTTGGATCGGAGTTGTACGGCCTGTGCTTTCAACCGGTCGTGGATCAAATGTCTCAGCTTTCAGTTGGATATCGGTCGAAGTGATCCAACTGAAAGCTGAGACATTTGATCCACGACCGGTCGAAAGCAGAGGCTAAACAACTCTCATAGACGCATATCTATTTTTTTTTTTTTTTTTTGCATAGCTGGGTACATATGCACTGAAATACAATAATATTAATTATGCCAGGTGATTCAAAATAGATGTTACAGAGATTATCTCGTAGACTAAGAAAGATAGAAACATACTTCCAATTACAAAATTGGTGCAAATTAAGAGTAGATTTTAGATATGGCATTTTTTTATACAAGGGGCTGTATACATATTAAATACGAAATTTAATTTTTATATTGCCCCTCCTATCATATAACTTAGATTTAGAAAAACATTCTCCTCGGTCTAAGAAGAAAAAAAATCATTTTTCTAAGTGAAAATTTCGCTGAGTTATTGCAATTTGAAAATTCCAGCATTTTTCGCCAAGCCTTAAGGGGTTGTATCAGAAGTGAGAAATTGTAATTACTATAGCTTTCTAATAAGGCATAGATTGATCAGCGATTGTTAGGGGGGGATTCTTTTTTCATTCAGGGAAAGACGACTATTTTAACCTGTAATGTATCTCTTTCCCCTAGTGAATACGCACGAGAATACTCATTGATAATTTAACAAATAACATTTATGAATAATTTATGTACTAAGGGAATTTTCAAATACATTTTTCTTTCTTTTCCCTTATACATTCCCTTACCCATATACATGGTATAGAGAAATTATTGTTTTTGAGTCAAATTTCCAAAAATTAGCTTTTGTTCTATTTGCACGCTTTCAGAGCCTCTGAATTCAAAAATCATGTTTTTAGCGGTTGGTCTCTCTCTCTCTCTCTCTCTTTGTGTGTGTATGTGTTAGTGTTATTAGCATATCTCAAGAACAAATAGTAGCAGGATGTCCAAATTCAATATTCTAAATCCGTATCATATAGCGATGCTACACTAAGCTATTCGTTGCGATGAGACAAAGGGTTGTGTACAAGGTCATCCAAGAGAATTCATATACCTCACATCTGTGAGCGGAATTCCTCATATGTACAATGTGACATCTATAGTGAAATTAAATTTGCTCGATAGCACAAAACATTAATTTTTTAACTACGCTGATGTCACACATATTTTATTTAATAATATATATTCTGATAAAATATTTTTACAGGTAATTATAATTAAGAAAATCTTCTTACCTGTATTCATCGATCAAGCATCCGTTCTCAATTTCTTTATTTAGAGAGCTAAATCACTGAATTGATCTTCTATAAAGAAAGCTGTATTAGATTCCAAATAATTAAGTGTATAACTAATTAATGACATGACTTTGTGCTTTTTAGACATTTAATGAAAGAATTAAATAAAAGAAGAAAAACATAAATTTGAATTACGGAGCTAATAAACGCTCCGAACATTAAGAGATCTACATTACGACTACAGATGAAAAAATTACATGTACACTGAAGCAGGTGCAAGCGGTTTCGTAGGCATGCGCAGATGCTTAATTTATTTGCTTTCACAGTTCGAATCGAAAGTAGAATGTTTTTGATAGTTTGTGAAATATATATATTGGGCAGATAATTGTTATATTTTACAACACTCCACCTTGCACAATATATATTATTTTTTCATTAGTTGCAGTTTATCTCTGTGTTTAATGAATACCGCTTTAGGTAGTGCCTTAGTAAGCACATCGGCAGCCATATCCTTGCTTGAGATATATTTCAATTTAATAATTCCTTGTTCACACAACTGTTTAATTAAATGATATTTCACATCTATGTGCTTTGTCCGACTGTGGTACTTATTAGATTCAGTGAGTTTAATGCAGGCCTGGTTGTCTTCATAAATAACGATTGGTTGATTTTGTTCCATGTCAAGATCTTTCAGTAGTTTTAATATTGATATTGTTTCCTTTGCTGCATTTCCAGCCGAGATATACTCAGCTTCAGCTGTTGACAGTGATATGCAGTTCTGTTTCTTGGATGTCCAGTTAATCGAGTTTTTCCCAACAAAGTATACGTTACCACTTGTAGATTTTCTATCAAGTGTGTCATTTGCCCAGTCAGCATCAGCAAAAACCTTTAAAATAGGTTCTTGATCAACATTATATTTTAATTTATAATCTTTAGTTGTGTTTAGGTATTTTATTACCCTTTTTGCGGCCTCCCAATCCTTTTCTCTAGGTTGTTCATTTCTACGACTAAGTATATTAACTGCTGCCGAGATGTCCGGTCTGCTTAACGTTGCTATATACAACAAAGCTCCTACAGCTTGCCGATATTTGGTGTTATTTGGTAAAACATTTTCTATTTTATCATCTTTCTGGTATCCCGGATCAAGTGGTGTGTTAACTGGTTTGGAATCTTGCAAATTAAATTTGTTTACTAGTTCATTTATTTTATTTTTCTGATGCATTGCTAATGTCCCATTATCACCTCGTTCTATTCCTAAATATTTCTTTACTTGACCTAGATTTGTGATTTCAAATTCCTTTTCAAGTTCCTTTATTACTTCGTATATTTCTTTTTTGTTTGCTGCCAGCAATATGTCGTCGACATATATAAGTAAGTAAACTGTATTATTGTCCTTTGTCCTTTTGTATAAACACTTGTCTGATTCACAGGCAGTAAAATTTAATTTGATTAGTGTATCATTGATTTTAGTATTCCAAGACCTAACTGCTTGTTTGAGGCCATATATGGCCTTTTGTAATTTGCGGACCTTTTTCTCTTGTCCTGGTGTTATGAAGCCTTCTGGCTGGCTCATAAAAATGTCTTCTTCTAGTTCTCCGTGTAGGAAAGTGGTTTTCACGTCAACGTGAGTTAACTGCAAATTTTTGTATAATGCATTTATCAAAAAAGTTCTGATTGTTGTATGAAAAGCCACTGGGGCAAAAGTCTCATCATAATCAGTTCCATACTTTTGACTAAAACCTCTTGCCACGAGTCTTGCTTTGTATTTTTCAATTTTGCCGGAGTCATTGTATTTTGCTTTAAAAGCCCATTTAGAGCCAACAATATGTGCATTAGGTGGAGGATCAACAAGATAAATAAATAAATAAATTCACTGGACACCCCTACCTCGCTATGCATGATTCTGAAAACGCACATAACTCGGTTCCGCGGCAATTACTATTAAGCTCGTTAAAACCAAAAAACATCCCTGGACACCCTACCTCGCTGTGCATGAATCTGAAAACGCACCTAACTCGGTTCCGCGACAATCACTATCACGCTCGTTAAAACCGAAAAATCATCATTGGACACCCCTACCTCGCTGTTCATGAATCTGAAAACGCACGTAAATCGGTTCCGCGGCAAAACCATCACGCACGTTAAAAAAAAAAAAACATTACTGGACATCCCAACCTCGCTATGTATGAATCTGAGAACGCCCGTAACTCGCTTCCGCGGCAATCACTACCACGCGCGTTAAAAAAAAAAAAAAAAAAAAAAACTATCACTGGACATTCCTACCTCGCTGCGCATGAATCTGAGAACGCCCGCAATTCGATTTCGCAGTAATCACTATCAGACACGTAAAAAACAAAAAAACTTCACTGGACTCCCTTACCTCGCTGTGCATGAATCTGAAAACGCAGGTAACTCGGTTAAATTACAAATAAAATTATAAACTTCCAGCTAGGGCAGTTAGTATAATTCCACCAACAAATTTTTGTGTTCTTCCTATTCAGAGCGAAGGGGTGGTGAGTTAGAAACTTGCAAGAGAGTAAGTGAAAGGGGGGTTAAGACTAGCGAGTGCAGTTGGATAACACCGATGCATTATTGTATTTTAACGATATATTGTAAACAATTTTAAGTATTATTTTGTGGATTTATTATCAAGCTCATTTTTGTTAAATATTTTTAAGTTGGAATGCTGAAATTTAAAGCAAATATTTAGCATTCAAATATTTGATGTAAATAAGAAGTAGGTTCAAATTTTATTATGATCACGGAGTAATTTAATATTACTTCGTGATTATGATCTAAGGTAAGAAATATAAAACTATTACACATTGCCAAAAAATTATAAAATTTTAATTTTAATTTAAATCAATGATTACAATATATATATATATAACAGTTTTTTAAATTATCACTTCATTAAATTGGTTTGTTAAATTCAATTAATTATGATTTCAATCAATAATATTTTAAATGTTTAATATATTTATGATTTTTTTAAATTTAAATACAAATTAAATATTGATTTTTAAACATTGTTAATTATTTTTATGTTTAATTGCTCAAATTTAATGCAAATATTTAGTATTCAAACATAAAAATATTTCATAAAAATTAACTCATCGATAAATTCACAAAGTAGTAGACAAACATATTTAAAATATTTTGTTAAACTCAAAATTAAAAAAAAAAAATGTTAGCAGGGAGCATTTTAAAATTTTGTTTTATTAAATTTAAATAATATTTGATGAATTTTAATTTGCATTATTGTATTTTATTTCAATCCATTGCATGCATATATTTATAATTCTAAAATAATTATACAGTTATTTACCAAAAAAAATGCTTGTATGCATATTCGCGTTTGTAATGACCGATAAATGGCGTAATCAGAGCAATAACCAATGGCCAGTCATAGCAATGGATCAAATGACTCAGAAAAATTTCTTGGGCGATTTGATCCTCGACCGGTTCACAGAATACAACCCACTGGACGACTTTGATCATGAGACTGAACGCATTGTTCCACGACCAATTGGATCGATCCTGGATCGGTCGAGAGCCTGATCCCGCCCATGGTCACTCATATTCATAGAGATGACCTTTGAGTCAAAATATAACAGAAAGGTGACTCGATGGCAGACAGAATGACAGACAATGCGGGTGAAAAGCATTCTAAAAAAATCTTACCTGTGAATCACCATTGCTTGCAATAAAATATGCTTTATATACAAAACAATCTAACATTTAAATAGAAATATAAATTTTAAAAAGTATTTAAATATATATATATATAAATAATTATAAGATTTAAAAAAAAAAAAAAAAACGTTTTATATGCCATGTTTTTAGATTTTCTGTTGAATTATATAAACTTGACAATTCTATGTATTAATAAATACTTAAAAAAAAAAAAAAATGATGAATTATCCCATCAACTTGAAAGAAAATGACCAAATTCGAAAGAAAGAGAGCAATTATTAGAAATTTTCAAACATTTATTAATTGAATAAAAGTCTTAAAAGAATGCATTTCCATCGTGTTCTGAGCTATTCTAAAAGTTTCAATTGTCTAGCTAGTCGGGAAGTTATAGCTATAGAACTTATCACTTTAGTATTAGCACTTTATCAATGTGTAAAAAATTTTTAAAGTGATAATGACGTCAATTTTTGTGAGATGCATAATTTAATTTTTTACAATTTTTTATTGTTCACGTTTAAGTAAATGTATTCATTTCCCTGTCGAAAAAAAATGAACTCGTAAATTTTTTTTGCAACAATTAAATTATAAATAAAACTTAAATGGATAATTTTAAAGTTATTATGAGGTTATTATTTTTACATTTTATTAATTAATTAAAAGAAAACATTTATTAATTGAATAAATGTTTTAAAAGAATGCATTGTTATCATATTCTGAGCTACTCTAAAAATTTCAAATGTCTACTAGCTAATCGGGAAGTTAGTTAAAAATCGATTGCAAGGTTTGTACTGGACAAACAAGAAAGCGAGTTAATAAAAACATGGTAATTATAAATTATTTTCAGCTTTGATTTGAGGTATTTCTATCAGCATTTTTCATTCATTCAAGGGTTAAAGAGAATCCTTAACAATCCTTAACCTTGATTGATGAAAAATGATAAATAAATGAATGGCAATATTGAAGGATACACGCGAATTGCTTCAGACCCCTAAACGAGAAAATTTTCATCTTCGGCCAAAAAAAAATTATCTTGAATATTTTCTGGTGGTTTAAAAGAGATTTCATTTTCACCCAAAGTCCATTTCAAGGGTGACAGGATTGATTAGATATTAATATTATCTGCTGACTAAGAAAATACGTTTATGTAAATAATAATAATAATAATAATAAAATCTGATTATTCGTTTTATATTTCGATAATTAAATAATTTGAACTCGATAAAAAATATTTAATCCTTTAAAAAATATTTAATTTTTTTTTTCTTTCAGTTTAATAATATCTTCGATTACCGAAACGGAGAAGCCAATCCCACCGAGGAAGATCAAAATTGTGATAGCCTCCGGACTTCCCCTAGCTGTGAATCCCAGTCGCCAAATGCCCACTATACAGTTCTAGTACGAATTAAACCATCTGAACCTTTCAGTTTAAAAAGTTGTAATTGAAAAATAATTAGATTTAAGGCTGTTGATGAGAATTATATACCATATTTCACTTATCTAAAAGTCCGTATCATGTACGAAAGGTAAGTTAGTTAGACTCTGCATTTCCCTATCATATATTTGTTCTCATAAATTTCTAGTATAAGACATACTATATTCACGTTAAAAGAAATGAATATAACCAACCGCTCGACACGGTCGCAGACTGAAATGTTTCACCTAGCAGGCTACCCACCGTTTAGTTTGATACATTTACATTTTCCTAATTTGCTGATTCATTTCATTGGGGTTCATATTTAATTTTCCATGCATTTTATACTATTTTTAATGCAACGATCTCCATAATGCAAGTTTATGTGAAATATTGCTTCTTATAACTTGCGAAGTTTTCAAATTAGTTTATTTATAATCAATGATCTTCAAGCCAGTATCATAAATGTTATTTTAAAATTAGTCTGCTATCTTGACGATAAAAATAATCCTCGTAATATATACACTAAGCGAAAAAAAAAAAAAAAAAAAAAAAAAAAAAGCCACACTTGGATGTTTTCCTTTTCCTTTTTTGCAACCGCCAATTTTATCATTTAAAAAACAAATTTTCGAAAAGATTTCATTACGTCGCCCTCCACGTACACTTTAGGATTGAGCCCAGTATTAAAAATAATTGTAAGATTTAAAAAAAAAAAAAAAAAAAAAACTTTTTATATATCATGTTTTTGAATTCTATGATGAATCATTAATAAAATACGCGAGGATAAAAAAATAATATTTAGGCAATATCTAAGCACACGGACTCAGTCCAGTAAAATAATAATAATAGTGGAAAAAAAAAAAAGTTGGTTTTTAAAAATAAAATATTGCTGGCAGACCACTCTATGCACATTCAGAAATTACTCAGATTTCTTCTTTTCCAAACAGAAACCAAATTATTAGATTTTCTTTCTTTCTTTTTTTTTTTTTTTTTTTTCCTTAAAAAATACTAGACGAAATGGCTTTGAACTTCAGACATGCAAAAAATATTTCACATTTTCCACAGTCGATTTAGTCCAGAGCGCAATTAAGAAAAAAGCCCAATTTGAAGAAAATCACAAATACTTTGGATCACCCTGTATCATAAAAAGCTACGAATAACTTTTAACTTTAACACGTTGTTGCACTTACTATGTAACATATCTGTATGATTTTTTTTTTTTTTTTTTTTTTTTTTTTTTATTGCACGATTATTTAGGAAGATATATATACACTGATGGAAAAAAAAAATCCCAACACCAGGAAGGAGCTGTGCTAGATAAACGAAATTTGGTAGGCGTGTTTATACATCTGAAAGATGACGTCGATTCAAATTTCGAGCTACGCGCATAAATGTGGCGCTAGTAGCGACACTATGAACATGCAAATGAGGTTTGCTTTAAATAAGCGCTGTAAGGTTCGTGATCGTTATTTACAGTTGAGATTTGACGTAGTGGGTTAATGTTAGTCAAGGATGCCTCTAAGAAACGAAGAAGCCATTATCAACAGCTCACTGAGTTTGAACGAGGTCGTGTAGTAGGGCTACGAGAAGGTGGGTTTTCTTTCCGTGATATTGCAGAAACACTTGGCAGGAATGTATCCACTGTGCATGAGTGTTGGCAGCAGTGGTCAAGGGAAGGTACTGCCTCAAGAAGACCGGGTTCCGGGCGGTCACGTGGCACTACTGAGAGGGAAGACCGCCGTGTTCGGCGTATGGCTGTGGCTAATCGTACTGCGTCTGCAGCTGAAATTCGAGCTGCAGTTGGCACCACAGTGACACAACGAACTGTTACAAATCGGTTACTTCGAGGACAGCTCCAAGCCAGACGCCCTGTAGCGTGCATTCCACTAACTCCAAACCACTGCCGTTTGCGACGTGAGTGGTGTCAAGCTAGAGCTCATTGGAGGACGGAGTGGAGATCTGTTGTGTTTTCTGATGAAAGCCAGTTCTGCCTTGGTCGCAGTGATAGCCGTGTGTTGGTTAGAAGGAGGCCAGGTGAACGCCTGCTAGCGACCTGTCTGCGGCCTAGACACACAGGGCCTACTCCTGGAGTTATGGTTTGGGGAGAAATTTCGTATGACAGCAGGAGCACTCTCGTGGTTATCCCACGCACCCTGACTGCAAATTTGTACGTCAGTCTAGTGATACAACCTGTTGTGCTGCCATTCATGAACAGCATTCAAGGGGGTGTTTTCCAACAGGATAACGCTCGCCCTCATACCGCTGTTGTAACCCAACATGCTCTACAGAGTGTCGACATGTTGCCTTGGCCTGCTAGATCACCAGATCTTTCTCCAATCGAGCACGCATGGGACATTATTGGACGACAACTCCAGCGTCATCCACAACCAGCATTAACCGTCCCTGCATTGACCGCCCAAGTGCAACAGGCATGGAACTCCATCCCACAAACTGATATCCGACACCTGTACGACACAATGCATGCACGTTTGCATGCTTGCATTCAAAATTCTGGCGGTTACACCGGTTACTAATGTACCAACATTTCACATTTGAAATGGCTCTTCTCGCCAATGGCTCTACCTGTGATCTTGAAACTTTAATCAATTAAATATGTTACATAGACAAATGTATTGCTGAAATTTCATTACTGCACAATAATTTTTTCTTGGTGTTGGGATTTTTTTTTCCATCAGTGTATATATATATATATATATATTATTTATTTATTTTTATTTTTATTTTTTTAAATTATTAATTTTTTGCTTATAATAAGAATAGATTTCCATAAAATTTTACAAAACTTGCCGAAAAATTGACAAAACATTAGAGAAACATTATTCTGAAACATAAAATTTCGCATGCGTAACATTCACTGAGATATGAGCAATTACATGATATACTTTTTACTGCGCATGCGCGAAAGATAGAAAATATATATATATATATATATATATATATATATATATATATATATTACATAGGTTGAAAGCTAGATATAATGGGCAAAAGTTCATTTGAATGGAGTAATAAATAAATAATCTATTTAAAAAAACTTTTAAAACCCAAATTCTTAATGTATCGTATCACATAAATCTTTTCGAAGTTAGAATAAAATTTAATTTGAAAAAAAAAAAAGTAACTTTTTTGTTTATTAACCAAAAAAATTGATGAAATTTGAAATGCAAGTTGGTCTTGTGGAGTACCGGCTGTATATTGTATTTTTGTGCTCGTGAGAGAAAATTTAAAAAAAAAATTGGAAACTGCAATTTTTAATCCCACTTCAAATACATGTGACTTAATGTGAAGCAGATTTTTTTTTTTTTTTAATTTCTCCTAACGGTTTCCATACAACATCCTGCTGTTGCCACCTAAAATTCATACTTTATTTAATTTTGAAAAATCTTACTGTCCGATCGATAAGCTGTTTAATCCGTCGTATTCACAAAAATTTTCCCTTTCATTTGGTACCTTATTTGTAACAATACGACTGATATTTCTAATTTATTTTCTAATTTTTCTAATTTATTTTCCTCATTTTAAATAAATGTACGTATATATATATATATATATATATATATATATATATATAAATATCCCATTGAAAAGTAAAACCGAACTCATATTTAAACATAAAATTCAAGAATAAAACAAGTCAACAAAAACTTAACGAAATTAGCAAACAAACTAAAACCAAATTGAGTACGAAAAATATCTCTAATATAAACCAAAACTAAATATGAAACAGAGCAAAATTAAATTTAATATGGAGACAGGCGGCATGGCTTACAATATGCTCTGCAGGGTTAAACCAGTTTTACGCATGCAATGTTCCCCTCACCTGTCAAGACCAAATGAAAAAAAACTCATGAAACCAATTCTAACCCATCCTTCCTTTCAAACAACATTTTCAGCTCGGTACTCCTTTTATACTGATTCACGAATTGGTACATCATACCTTTCACCAAATCTCTATGGAAACCCTGACCTATGCTCTGACGACACCATTCTACCATATCTTCAAACATCTCTTCCAAGTCCGAATTTAATCTAGCAATACGTATTAAACCATTTCTAAAAACATTCTTTTTAACTGAAATATGTACGTTAGATGTAAAATGCATTAGCTTTATTGTTTTAAAATTAAAGTCTTTTCTTTTGTCATAAATTCTAGTTACTAAATTATCATTCTCTAATTTTATATTTACATCTAAATAATTTATATTTTTACAATTAACTGAGGAGGGCTCTAGTTTTAAATTCTTAGGGTAGTACTGAAAATCAATATCTGTATTTTCACCATTTAACCTTATCAATACTAGGTCATCGATGTATCTACAACATAAAGTTTCTCTGTTTAGTTTATTGTTCTTTTCATAAATATGTAAGTAGATATCAGCTAATATAGAGCTGCAACTCCCCCCCATTGGGATTCCGAAAACCTGTTTGAACACTTTATTTCCCTCATACAGATAGTTCTCTTGAACGACGAACTGAAACAAATTAACGAAGAAATCTTTATCACTTTCTTTATTACTATAATTATTATAAAATTCTATAATTTTTTCCTTTAAATCTGTTAAATCAATAGTATTATAAAGGTCTGCAAAATCATAAGCATATAGGCTGGTAATTTTATTTGACTTATTTATTCTAGTTAAGTAATCCAATAATTCACAACTATTTTTTATTATAAAAGATTGTTCTCCCAATAGCATTTTTTCAAACATTTCACTCAAAACCTTCAACAACTTTTTATTTGGTAATTCAAGATAAGTTCCATAACCACAAGTCACCACTCTAAATTTCACAGGGTTTTTATGAAACTTTGGCACTAATATTAAATATGGGAAATTTTGGCTTTTCTGTTTTAGTTTTAGCTTTTTATAAAATGCCTTAACCCTATTCTCAATAACTGTAACTTTCGAATTAATAAGCTCATAATTTTTTGTATTATTATAACTTTCGTTTAAAATCTTACCATACAGTTTTTTACAAATTATTGCATAGCTTGTATTAGCTTTATCAACATAAGTTACTATAAACTTCTCTCGAAGTTCTTTAATTGATTTCATTAATTCTAAATATTTTTCATGTGAAACAACATCACCATCCCTCACATATTCTCTCTTTAAATCCTTAAAAATATAGTATTTCCATTCTTCGAAAACAGTATATGGTAAATTATATTTGTACATCATTTTTTGTATAAATATTTCTATATTAGAATTAAGCCGTTTTATTGCGGCACTTTTTGTTATCATACGCTTAATTCTGTAATTAGTACCATATTCCATAAGTCTTCTCAACTCTTCGTCCTTTATAACTTCCAAATTCCCCGTAATGACATGTCCATAATCTTTATCTACATAATCCATATATATCTCTTCACGACAATTGCATACACTTTCATCAACACTCAGTTTTAAATTTTTTGCGTAATCATTATAATTAAATATAATGCGCCCCAATGGTTTGTCATATCTAAATGCCTTAACGATTTTTAACTTTCCTACTGGTAAAAGATTAGCATATTTATTTAATAATTTATTAAAGTTAACATATTTTTAATGCTCCCCCATATAATCCAATACACAATAAATTTTGTCAACTCTGTCCTCTTGACATATCTTTAACTCACAATACTTTTGTAATTTCTGTTTTTTAATTCTATATCTCAAAAGATCCAAGCCCAAATCCACATTCACTTTTCCAGTATTAGATTGCAAAAATCTTAATATATCTGGAATTAGTTTCTTTTTCATGTTAAATACAATTCCTTTAATAGCCTTAATACTATTTTTATTATCACAGTTAACTATCGCATTCTCAATATCTTTACAAGTATTTAACTTTCTAAACCTATATTTGTTTTTTCCTTCACTTACTCCTCCTTTCTCTATGTATTCACATCCAATGTCTTTATATAGTTTTTCATAAATGGAATCATCCATTTTTTTAGAATTAAAGTTTTTTATTACATTACTTTTATTAAACATAACATTTAAACCGTATGGATATACCGTTCCGTATCTTATCATCATATCATTTTCACAAATTAATCTTTCCAATTTATTTGGAACTATTTTCAAAATAGATATACTTATGTTTTCTAAGCCATGTTCTGCAAAATGTTTGATTTCAATGTCCTGATCTTCTCTTTTACTCCTAAGGTTCCTAATGTCAGATTTATGATTATTGAAACGTATATTTATTTGATTAGATGTTTCTCCTATATATAACCTGTTACATAAATTGCATCGTAATTTATAAACACAATTAAAGACTTTACAGAATTTCAAACAATTTTTTTCCCAATTAAAGACTTTACAGAATTTCAAACAATTTTTTTCCCCCACTTTATCTATTTCCTCCAACTCAGCACAAATGCACACTTTACACCTTTTGTCACTACACTTAAACCAGAGCCTCCTTAAGTAGATGCCTAGCGAGCCGCTCGAAAACTTGGCAACAGCACAAGAAGAACATAGCCAGTAGATGGCGCTTGATACCGTACGTAAAGTTCTGTTTATTTCCTGCGTTTCTTTATGGTTTATGTTTTATTAATTTAACAAATGTGAGAGGTTTTTTTTATAATATGGTGTATTGCGTCGTTCCATTTTGTAAATCGGACAATTCGCCGTGAAAATATAAGTTTTCACGAAATACAAAGCAATGCGATTCAGCGTAAAAAATTGCTTGCAAGTATTTCAAGACAAGGTATGTAAACTGCATAAGTAATTAATGCAAAATTACCAACTCTCCGGATTTTTGAATATCAATAATATTTTTCATAAAAAACATTATTTTTATTTATTATCGTAAATTCTGTGATTAAGACGAAGATAAATTTAAAAGAAATTATGATATAAAAATTCGAAGGGTTGACACCTCTGTTAGTAAGTTAGATTTAACAAATAAAATAGTTATGCTCATTACAAAATGAAATGAAATTTTTATTTATTGATGTAGGAATACAGAAAAATAACTTGTTCTTAGTTACTTTGAAGTAACTCTATATTGGAGTATTTTACACTTTTATTCATAAATTACATTAGTAACTTATGAATAAAATTATAAAATACTCCAATATAGGAACAAGATTGATTTATATTTTTTTAATACCACTGTTTTTTAATGACTTGTGTAAATGCGTATAAAAATTTTATTATTTCAGTTAAATCGAAACAAAAGTGTTGGGAATCTTGAAAAGAAAAAATAGAAAATTTTTATTTCTACTTTTGTTCTTTTTAAAAATATTAAGTTTTGTTTTAAGATTCAAAACATTACTTTTATTAACCTTTTACCACACAAATGGAATATGGAGTTAAAAATTCATGTAAAAATTAAATATCATGAGTACTGATTTGAAAAATTATCAGATATAACAGAAAGATGACTTGATTTTTTTAAATAGAAATTACAATTCAATCATAAAAGGGAAAATGTACAGAAAACTTAAAAATGACCTATTTTACCATTTTCCCTTCCACCCCACAGTTTAAAAATTCACATAATTTAGAAAACTAAGCAAATGCTTTTAAAAATGGGTTGGCATGTTTAAAATAACTTACATTATTAAAATATAATAATATTTTAATATAATAACATTAAATAATAATATTAGATTAATAATTTTAAATTATATATATATATATTTAAAAAAAAGTTTTTTGTATTCAGGGAACCTCAAAACGTGACTTTATTCAAAAACCTGAGTTGAAAATAGAACTTCAAAAAATACTTTGTTTACATTATAGGTCGAAAAATTAATTTTCCTTCTTTAACAGTATTCGTCGGCATAAAAAAAAGGGTAGCAAAGCGCTTCCGTCAATTACATTCTACAGAAAAAAACGTTTAGCTTAATTTTGAATAGCTCTGTATGTTTTCAATAAACTACGTGCACATCAGATTGTGCATTTAAATTTAGTCTTATATGAAAAACACCTAACACAAAATGATATACACTTTCAGCATTTTCCAAGTATATCCGAGATAGACGCGCACAGACCAACCGCTAAAAACATTATTTTTCGTTTCAGGAGACCTCAAAACATGTGAATAAAACACAACTTTATTTCGAAAATGTCTATCAGTTTCGAAAGCATACCCTCTCGGAACTGGTGGAGCTAATAAAATCTTGAATTAAAAAAAAAAAAAAAAAAAAAAAAAATGGTGCGAGAGAAAACTTATACTCAAGAAATCCTTAATTTTAAAAATTTAAATCTTAATGGTTATTTATTTATTTTTTTGTGACGGACTAGACAACAGATTGTTTTCTTCTCCAATTTTTGTTTTCTTCTCCAATTTTTATTACTGAATGTTAACTTATCTCGTTAATGTGCTGGTCTATTTTTCTTATAAATTATATAAAATTTTCGATTTAAGAAAAATAATTCACACCTAATAAGGTAAAAATGTAACGTAAAGGACATGACCAAAAAAAAAAAAAAAAAAACATGATTTTAATAATTTGTCATTATAAATTATTCATTCTAAACTGAAACTCATTTAAAGTTCAGATATTTTAATTTATATAAACGAAACTTTCATCTGATATCTAAATTAAAAAAAAAAAAAAAAAAAAAAAAATGTGAAATTTTTATTGAATAAATATATAAAAAATAATTTAATCGCGTGATAGACATGCCATGTTTTTGCTTATTTAATTTTAAATTTCTTTTTTAAATTAATAATATATATTTTTTAAAAAAACGTGTTATTTATTTGATACGTTGTAATTCAATTAGTTGAAAAGCTAAAATAGGTCTTGTCCACTTTCGAAGAAAATTAAACCCTATACTTTTTTAAATATAAATATATGAATATTTTATTGAAAATATTTACGATAAAGCCCTTTCACATCATTTTTTCAAATTAAAAGAAAAAAAAAATACAATTTTGGACTTTAAATTGAAATTAATAGCTAGATTTTTAGATGAAGAATATAACTTATCTATGAAACAGAAGAAATATGTTGCTCTGCGTAGGTGCTGTCACCTAGCGTTAGTTTTGTTTTTTAAATGTTGCCTAATTTAACATTGGGATTCGCTGCGCGTGGAAGGCATCTACTTAAGGAGGCTCTGCTTAAACAAACTCATTTTGTTTACATTAGAATATTTTTTAAATTTCTTATTATAAAACCAACGTGTTTTATACACTTTACCGTTATCTAATTCAACTTTTTCACTCACATTCATATTTGATAAATCTCTACTGAAATTCCGATTATATATATATCTAGTCTTATAATTCGTGTTACCCTTATTTACCTCCTTTAACACAAAATTAACATATTTTTTTCCTTTTTTCTTTTTTTGTATTTTTTTATTTTTTTGCTCCCCCCTGGTTCCCCGCAACATACTTCCATTTACCATTTCATCGCTACCAACATTACCATTTAAAAAATCCATGCTACTATAATTCCTATACTTATGGTTGCTTTTTAACGATCCGCTCCCCACCATATATACTGGAGCCGACCGAGCACTACGGGTTTCAATAAAACTCCGTATCTTGCCGGTATCGTAATTTCTCTCGCTTTCAATATTCATATTTATAAAGTAATTTTTATATATAGCAATTTTTCAAAAAAGTATTAATCTAATAAATGTTGACATGCAACCAATAGCAGATCCATCATACAATATACCAAAGGAATAGTTCAACATATCTACATAATCAACACAAATATTCACTAATCTAGTTGTAGTAGGAACCAGACGAGAAAGCAAAATTTTATTTTATTATAAATAAACTTAAATTTCTACTTAAAATTAAACTCAAACAACAACTCAAATCAACTATAAATAAATAAAACTATCAACCGTTTAAACCAACAACATAAAAAACAACACTCCACCATAGATCTCCTCATCTTGTTTTCAGACACTAATTATTCATAATCATAAAAGACATACCTGACATCAGCCTACAGTATTCCTCTACAAAGATTTGTACAACTCTCAAAATCAGATATCAACTTACTCCGTTGTTAAAGTGAAATCGTAGCCACGCCATCAAACTCCACTCAACTAAATATATATAAATATCCCATTGAAAAGTAAAACCGAACTCATATTTAAACATAAAATTCAAGAATAAAACAAGTCAACAAAAACTTAACGAAATTAGCAAACAAACTAAAACCAAATTGAGTACGAAAAATATCTCTAATATAAACCAAAACTAAATATGAAACAGAGCAAAATTAAATTTAATATGGAGGCAGGCGGCATGGCTTACAACATATATATATACAACAACTACATATATATATATATATGTAGTAACAAGCCCTTACTTCCCCTAACATTGAAATCCAAAGCTACTCAGTTTTCCTTTGCCGTACCTGGAATCCAAAACAGCTGAGTTTCGACGGAGAGCGCAGAATATTAGCGGAAAGATGCAACTATGACGTTGACGGGCGCTGTTTCCGGAACGCACGGCTGCTAAGAGCGTTGGGAAAGAGAAGTTCAGAGTCGACGGCCGGATGACAAGGCATGCACATTTGAAGAGTGCGCCTCTTGTTCTCGATGATGTTTAGCAGTGCCAGAGCTTGGTACTTTTTTGTTTCGAAGTAACTGAAAAATGAACTTATGAGTAAATTGTTTATGGCACGAACTGTACTATTGAACTATTGAGCGAACATTTGAGCAGTACAACTTGAATTCATATTAACGTTTTCTGTAAATATTTGTATATATTAATTTTCTATTAAATTTTAAATAATTAGTAATTAATTGAATTAGTACTTTGTGTTTTAAAAGCCCACATAAGTCGGATCCTACATATATATATTCTGTCGGGGGGAAAAATTAAAATTAAACAATTAAACAACTACAATTAAGGCAACAATTAAATTATGTTGAGATTCACAAACATACCTTATATTAGTGAATGACAGTAAGTACATAAGAATTTGGGGAAAATTAAGGAAATTGTGGGCAAAAGAACGAGCTAGATTTATGATATTTTTCAGAGTTGAAATTTCATAAGGGTTTTTCACATGCTACGTACTTAATTTGAAGATCCAATTATTACAACCACGTTGCAAAACATTTTTTCTTTAAAAAACTCCTCATGAGCTTGTAAACTCTAATATATTTTTTATTTATTTACTAAGGTTTGTGAGTTCGTAAGGAGTTTTTCACAAAAAAGAAGTTTTGCAACGTGGTTGAAATAATTGGATCTTCAAATTAAATACTTTGCATGTAAAAAACCCTTTATGTAATTTCAACTTTGGAAAATTTCAAAAATCTAGATAGTTCTTTTGCCGACAATTTGCTTAATTTTTACTCTATTTAAATGAACTTTTCACATAAGTTGCCCAATATATCTAGCTTTCAACCTATGTAATAAAAAAATTTCTAACTTTCGCGCATACGCAGTATTAAAAAAAAAAAAAAAAAAGCTATAAATGCTCCTATCTCAGCTTATATTACACGGGTGGATTTTACGTTTCAGAATAGTGTTTCTCTAATGTTTTGTGAATTTTTTTGCAAGTTTTGTAAAATTTTATCGAAATCCATTCTCGTTATAAACAAGGAACTTGCCAAAAGAAACAAAATAAATAAATAAATAAAATAAAATAAATAAATAAAATAATAAATAAATAATAATAATTTTTGAAAAAAAAAATACAAACATTGCATATAGTATGTACAATATTGTGTTAAAGTTGCAAGTCATTTGTAGCTTTTCATTATAAAGGGTGAACCAAAGTATCTGCGCTTTTCTTAAGTTTATGGTTGGCGATGATAATGGAAAATGTGAGTTTTTAAATGTTCTTTGCATGTCTGAAGTTCAAAGTCATTTCGTCTAGTATTTTTGCAGAAAATCGAATAAAATGTCAAAAATAAATAAATAAATAAATAAATAAATAAATAATAATAATAATAATAATCGAATAATTTGGTTATCCACATATTCTTATTACACATAGTTCAAGTCAATGGAAAAAAAAAAAAAAAAAAAAAAAAAAAAAATCATCTACTCTTGTAAAATGTGGTCCATAAGAGGGGTACACAATTGTATACATATGCTTTCAATGAATGTAATGTAAAACTTCATAATTGGTAAAAACTGGCCCTAAAAAGATGTGGTCCTTGAATAGAGGTGGAATTTTAGAGAGGTTTCGGTGTATTAATGTCTTAAGCGGTGGAGTGTCCTCCGTGGGAGGAGGGAGTTGTCTTAATAAAATGTCCTAGCCTGTATTCATGCGCGTTTCGGAGAAAATCACGGAAAAGTCTCAACGTCTGTGCTAATAAGAGCGACCTGGAATCGAATCGGGCACCCTTCATCGACCAGGTTAGAGAGCAGAATCTCTCGGACACTGGTGGGTCTTTAGAACGGTTTCACTACGATAATAAATAAATAAATTGATTATCATATGAAATTAAATTCTTTATTTAATAAAAATCAACAGCTTTAATCTTTCCTCTTTTAATTATGTATCATTTGCTGATCTATAAATAGTTCATTTTGAAACTTTTTCAAAAGATGATCTTGGTATACAAGGTTCTAAATATAGAAAACATTATTATTGTAACTAAATTTATCATGATCTTATCAATAAAGGTTTGTTGATTTGTGGAACTTGAACTTCACCGATGGAAGAGCTGAATGATTCATGGCTGAATTTCACGAAATTTCCTAAAATCTATCTAGTCTTATAATGACGTAAGTTAAGAGAAGGTCGCTGCCCAGTTACAGTGAATTTGAGTTGCCAGACTACCACCTAGCAACAACATTTTTCTATCATTTATTGAAAGGAAAATTAAATTTTTAGTAGGTGGTAGTATTGCAAACAAGAAATTATATTAGCGAGTGAAAATGGTAAATCATGATGCAGTACTGTGAAATATCATGCCAAATAATCAGATGCAAAGAAGAAAAAAAAAATTCTTTTCTGTAACAACTTCACGACTTCATTACCCACAAATACACTTATTATAAACTCTTTTTAGCGATAATATGCTCAGAAGACATGAAATTGACCTAATAAATCAGGACACTTAGCAATTTTCCTGTAGTAATCAACTAATACAGTCGAACCTCGTTAACGTTGTATACATGCTATCAGTATACGTTGTATACATGCTATCATGTTATCAGTAGTTTATGCTATCAGTAACTAATCTTCATATAACTGAACTAATCTTCATTTTGATGGGGATTGTGGAAACAGTTTGTGTTAAAAGTAATTCACGTTAACAGTGTTCACGTTAACGAGGTTCGACTGTATAACCGTCATAAGGCATCTAAATGTAAGTTTATGTAGCGAATTTGAAGAAAATCATTACTGCCATTTTTTGAGACACTCATTTCCGAAAACTGACTTATGGATGCCGGACATTTACGTCATGAAGCCGGTCAATTTTACTGTAATAAACAAATTGTACATACAAAAGGACATTTAAAAGAAGGTTTATATAGCAAATTTGAAGAAAATCGTTAAAGTCGTTTTCGTCTCAATTCTGGCTTTCCGATGTCCCACTGCCGGTTTTAAGATTTTCACCAAAACTTGGCAAACTCCTCTGTACAACAGACCTGCCTTAATTTTGAAGTTTCATAGTCCTATTTTTCGTTTCATAGATATGACAGTCGAAAGATTCTACACACATACCATACACACACATAGAGAGAGAGAGAGAGAGAGCAATTTTCAAAAAACTCTTTTTTAGCTTCAGGAGACCTTAAAACAAGTGAAAAACTCTATATATCGAAATCTAATAATACCTATTAAAATACTTCCATAACTTACGGTAACGGTAGTGGTATAATAAAAATAAGAATCACAATCCTTTTTTGTTTTTTTAACCGAGAAATAATCATTAAAATACGCATTAGCAATGTTACTTCTTTCTTACGATTATACACATGTAAATTAATTGAATTATATTGTTGTTATATAATTTTTTTAATTCTAAGAAGCCTATTTGAGTCAATCTGCAATAAAAGGGTCGCCTCCATTTGCATGGATCATTTCGAATAAAGAACTTATACTTTTGTCTTCTAATCACATTGAGTTTATTAAGACTTATATTTAATAAAGAAACAGGGTCTTAATTGTGTATGTTAATTTCATTACATCGAATGCGTATTTAAACATGTTAAAATGCACTTTAAAAAATGCTATGCATAGACTGTAATGCATCGAACTTGTTTTATGCGTCCTTGTACCCGAGTCACAAGCACCATATACACCAAAAACTATACAACTAATTCAATGAACTCATAAATATATGTCAATTCAATCGGATAATTTTTGTGATCGCGATCGAGATACGTGCAGAGATTATCGGTACGCAGCAGTGGCGAAGCGTCCATGGAAGCGATGGAAGCAGTGTTTTCCCTATTTAAGATTTTCAAAAAGTAATCAAGTAACGTCGCCTCGTCGAAAGACTGATTGATTCTTCCTCTGCTTTTGGAAGCGCTTCGCTTCGGCGCTTCATAGTTTTCTGAACCACGCCTCGCCCCTGATACACAGTGTTTCATACGCACAGAAATAAATAAGTAAATAAATAAAGAACATTTTGAGTCTTAACTGAGAGGCCTCATTGGCGTTTCGGCGAATATTATCATCATTATTATTAGTAGTAGTAATAGTAATAATACCGGTAAACTGAACGATAATAACACCTTTCATTTTCAATAAATAGGGGATTTCATCCTTTCTTTAAAACTTAAATTTTCCCAAACTTCAAAAATTACTACCGATTGTAACCCTATCCAACAGCTTATCCAACCCAAATTCTTTTTAGCGTTATATCTTATGTCATCTTAAAAGTTCACTCAGCATCCTGATAGTCTCTTCACACTCCGAGAGAGCAAAAATTACATAAACAGTTTCAGTGACGTAACATCCAACCGAAAGGAGATTTTTTTTTTTTTTTAATACTCTCTTATTGTTTTTGTTATTTTTTATTTTTATTTCAACCCTGGCCTTATCAGGCAGAATTGCCAAAGCAGGGGACATCTGCCAGAGCACTTGTCGTGGGAATGTGGACTTTTGATTACGTCCTGGGTTTTGGAGTGGTCATTTTGGTCTGCAGCCGGCCGGTCGTGGACGCCCGAGCTACCTACTGCGGCAAAGAACTGGCGGACGCTTTAGAACTCTTGTGTAACTCTACCTATTACACACCAAACACCACAACCAGACAAGAAAGATCGATACGGGGTGAGTGTCAGTTCTATTAAATCTTTTCACTGTGATGGCAGATTACAAAAATGTTTTTAAAATATGAAATAAATTTTCAAAATAATTTACATCTTACCCCAAATTCCAAACCGAATTTCGAGGTTCTAGGAATAAATGTCCCAATCATTTTTTCTCCCTAAAAATAAACCTTTGAAAGTATGTTCCCGGAAAATTCTTGAAAAATATTCAAATTTTACTTTCTTCTATACCTACAAGAAGAATATATTGAATTCATGAAAATTTTCGACCTCCAATTTTCGACGGATTTACACGTTTTGAGATTTAATGAACACGATTTGACCATTTTTAGAAAATATCTGTTTGTATGAGTTTCTCAAAAATATCACTTAACAGGTAGCGCTGTCCCATATTTTAATAATTCTTAATATGGCAATGTAGGACAAAACTTTTGTATAAATGTACTTAATGAGAATTACTCAATGGGAAATTAATTTTTGCACATGTGAGGACTCAATTTCCATTAATTCAATGGACTTTTACCATTCATCGATTGTATTCAACTTTAAAGAATTTTTTTCATTTTCCCCTCTCATAAATCATCCTTCTTCTATTATCTTATTCATTCCTCCAAACCAAGGATGAAAATTTATTTCGTTTATTTCAATACCTTTTCGTAGTAATGACGTTAATTTCCAGCGTTGGTTTCGGAAAACTTGGACTTTTATTAAGGGGACTCTCTACTTATCGTCTTCGAAAGCTGAAGACAATATTATTCTACGGGGAATTTTGCCCCTTTATAACTCATTAACTAACACATATTTTTAAATTTCGCTTTCACATTCAGGAATTTCACAACTGTTAAACAGGTTATCGCTTTGATTTTCTTAATTTTTGAGATTTCATTTTTAAGCTAAAAAAAATGCAAAATTTCTTGTTGTGAAAATTCTCATTTTACAACTTCAAAATAAAATATTAAAAATTAAAAGAATAAATTTTTAGAAAGCGTTAACCTGTTTAGCAGTTGCGAATTTTCTGAATGTGAAAACGGAATTTAAAAACATGTATTAGTTGATGAGCTATGATGGGGCAAAATTCTCCATAAAATAACATTGGCTTTGGCTTCTAGGGACGATAATTAGAGAGGTCTCTTAAGACGATTATTTAATGCTTCCTTATTTATTTCTTGCGTTACATTCGAGTAAAGTAAAAGAATATGCTCGATAAAATAGTATGCTCCGAAACATTTATAACATTACACCAAAGAAAATGGAATGATTAGTAGGATGAATATTCCATAGAATATTCGAATATCTTGATTAATTTCTAATGTATTTATTACTTTCTCTTACCCATAAGGTAGAGAAAGTATTTGTTTTAGGGTAAAATTTTCGAAAGTGAGTTTTTGTTATCAGGGGCGTAGCGTGAAAATTTGATTGGGGTGGGAGACCCGACGTTTGGCGCCCTTTCGTATTCCTCATCGGAAATGCCACCCACATACGTTCAAGAGTGTTGCCGTCTTTGAGATCGAGGGCACAGGCCCTCTCGTCGGTTAATACGTGTCCCCCCACCCCCACTCCTTCGGGCATATTCCTAAAATCTGCCAAGGAAAAAAAAAAGCTGCTTTCCCCCCACCCCCCTCCATTTAGCAACTTTTTTTTTTTTTTTTTTTTTTTTTTTTTAAATACATCTTTGGAGCATTATAAATTTTTTCAGCGAATCTATATATTAATACGCAGACATTAAATTTCTCTTACATTTTTCGCCTACTTTCAATAAAAGGAAGGGCTTACAAGTAGTATCGTTCGAAAGATATGGCTAATGTGCTTTGCAGAAATATATGCATATATATATATATATTCTCGTATGAAACTAAGCAAAAGTATCTTTCTTAGGACAACCATTGGTTTGAGATAAAGTAGAACAATCGAAAAAGATTTTTCCCCCTTTTCCAACAAGTTTAAAAGATATTACATTATAATTCAAGTAAAACATAAAACTTTCAAAATAAATTTTAAGAAATGAAAGTAGTAACTGTTGCTAAGGAAAGCAACTTTATATTTTTAGAGTGGACAAAGACAACTAATCTCGCCGACAGCCGTGGCCCATGTTACTCAATGGGAAAATTTAATTTCATGATTACTCATTACATAATGTATATTTAAATTCTGTTTTCACATTCAGAAAATTTACAATCGTTTATTTATTTATTTTTTAATGTAATTCTAAGTTCAAAAATCTGAATTTTCAATATGTGCATTTTTCTCTTTCTTTCTTTCTTTCTTTTCTTTTCTTTTCTTTCTTTTTTTTTTTTTTTTTTTTTTTTAACCGCAATATGAAATACTAAAAATTTATCAATTTTTGGAAAATGAGTAAAAAAAACATAAGCTTTACACATTTGTTCTGATCCGTCTAGTCTTTCGAAAGAAATTAATTACTTAAAATCTCTTGCTCTTTCGTGAGGCTAAAATCCCTCTATTATTAATAAAGCTTTATATAAATTGAAGAATCCTAAACGTTCTGATACCAAATTGAATGATCACAGTCCCATTCCAGTTGTTTTACCTTTTATTTATCACTTTCTTTTAAAATTTCTAAAATTCTCTCACCGTTTGGTTTTAAAATCATTTAGAAACCCGTCAACAAAATTAAATTGTCTTCTCTTAAAGATCCCATTCCTACTGAAAATCGTTCTGGCATTTATTTAGTCCTATGTTCGTCGTGCAATTTAGTTTATATTGATCAAACTAGAAGGCGTTTGAAACATAGAATAAATAAGCACCGTCGAAATGTTCGTAATGAAGAGATCTCTAAATCTTCTATTGCTTCCCACTGCTAAGCTCATGGCCATTGTTTTGATTTTCTAAAACTAACATAATTTCATTTCCAGTCTTCTCTTCCCATGAAGCTTTTTACATATTCCATGAAGCTTTTTACATATTTAAAAATTCTAAAAATCTTGTTAATGATATTTGTTCCACTCAGTTCTTGTCTGATGCTATGAAATTACTCACATAAGTTCGATTTTCGTTTAGTTTTGATATTTTTTAAATTTTTAGATTTTGTTACATTTTTTAATCTTATTTATTTATTTATTTTCTTCTTTTATTTCATAATTCTGTAGGGCTGACTCCAGGCAGGGTGCGCTTTTAAACAGTTTTTAGCACCCTGTGCCCCCTTTTCAACATATTTTAGCACCTGACGGTCCTTTTAAAAACATTTTGGTACCAAGTAGCCTTTTCTAACATTTTAAATGTTTAGAGGCCTTTAGATTTTTTTTCCCCTGACTTTAAACTTCCTTAGCAATAGTTCTGCAGCATTCCTGGAATAACAAATGCATACAGCCTATATATATACAAGGAAAATTAGTAATTTACTTTTGAAACGTACAAAAATCATAACATAGAACATCGCAAATTATGCAAATAATGCTCCTTTTTATTGAATTCCCCTCCCTCCCTGGCGGCCTTTTATTTTAGAGTCAGCATTATTCTCCTCGCACCAGTATTTATGTTTACATTCCTCTGTATATATTTTTGCTGTTCACTTAAAACAGTTTTGTGCGTTGCCGCTTTGACTGCAGCACTTGTGCCTACTTTTTTCGCCTGGCGAAGGATCGTGTGTTCTTTCGACCCGAAACAATTATTGCAAGTTTATTTCATTTTATGGTGTTTATTCAAAGTTTTGTAATTATTGCTTTTAAACACCAGTTCTGTGGTGTTTTCTTATTTTGAAATTAGGTATTGTTCACTCTTAAGGGAAAACAAAACAAAACAGTAATTTATTTATTATTATAAATAATCTCTAAAAAATAAAGAGTTAAATTGAACACGTGTCATTTGTATTAAATATATTTAAAACACTTTAAACACACGTAAATTTTATCCATACTAAGAAAAATATTTTGTAAGAAAGTATCGAGGTCTTCTGGTTGAGCAAGGTTTGTAAGTTTCAAAAAGCAATAATAAGTTTCGGTTTCAAGAGTTATCATCCCTGATGATGCTTTACTGTTAAAGCGAAAAGCTTTGGATAAAAAAATTTTAACATCTTTTAAATATATTTATATTTACGTGTGTTTAAAGTGTTTTAAATATATTTATTTATTATTGTTATTTTATAGATTTAAACCAATTAAAAAACGTTTTTCTTTTTTCCTATATCATGTGAAAAATATTTTAAGAAATGTAGTAGCCATTGCTAAGGAACGCGACACAATTACCGCATGCCTTTATGTGGAAGAACAAACTAAAAAAAAAGTCCCGTTGTCCAAAATTGAATCTTTTTTGTACAGAAATTTACATCTTACTTAAGTATTGGTGTCGGTGTTTGAGAAAAAGGCCGATTGACTGCTCTAGGGTCCTAGGCCTGAGGGGGAGTGCCTTCTGTGGAGGTCTTTCTAAGGGGTCCTAGCCCGTATTTAAGCAAGTTTCGGAGAAAACCACAGAAAATTCCGAACAGCTAGGCCGACAAGCGCGACCTGGGATCGTACCCGGCACCTCACGTCTACCAGCTTGACAGAAAGATTGTGGATTCAATAATCGAGCCAACTAAAGACCATCATGAAAGTCAGTCTCTGGTGCACGTAAACTCTGTCGTGGCTGCAATGTCCTCCATGCTCCGTGCAAATAATACCTCTGGGGGATACTAAAGCAGGGGAGCCATCCCTTCCGCAGAAGATAAAAATTGTGATGGCTTGTCTTCGGACCGCCACTGGGGCGTTAATCCCAAACCGTCGCCAATTGCCCAATATGTGCCTATTAATGTGACGTTAAATCAGCTTCCTCGCGCTATTTCATGTCAAGAAACACTAGTCGAATTCTATAGACTTATAAATGTTTCAAAACCCGTAAGCGATTAAATTAAAATAAAAAATTTGCTTAAAGGATCTCTTAGAATCAAAAATCGTCAGTGAGAAATCGTTATAACCTAATCAAACCTTATCTAACTTCGTTTTTATACAATAGCCATAACGTACAATAAACTGCTTTTTTTTTTTTTTCTTTTTTTTTTTTTTTTTTTTTTTTTTTTTTCCGAGCTAAGGTCTTGAAAAATCGTAATTTTAAGTTTTTGGAGGTGAGAAAGCGATTGCGCATACTTACGAGTCAGTTGTAAGTATCTGAAATGGGAGAAGGGCGCCGCAGTCGCCACAGAGTGCAAATTTGCTAAGGTCAGAATTTTCAAGGGTCGTTGCATGGTAAGCGAACATGCTGTTGTAGGTGCCTGAACAAGGAAGGGCGCCGCTCAGCTGGAGTTTGCTGCTAACTTATTCTTAAAGGGTCCTGAATACGATCACAATTTTCAACAGTCTTTTGCACGGTAAGCGAACGGACTATTGTAAGTGTTTGAAATGGGAAATCATGCCATAGGCGCCCCCAAACAGGAATTTGTTATGATTAGATTTTTTTAAGCGTCATGAATACGAAGAGAATTTTCAAGGATTGTTTGCACAGTAGGAAAATAGGCTGTTACACACGTTTAAAAAGACTGTTTTAGGCGTGTAATAAGTTAAGAGGGCGCCACCTAACAGAAGTTTGCTACAGTCAGACATTTTAATGCGAACATTTTTTGCTGGTCGGTGAACCAGTTGGTCGCCGAAGGTAGCTTCTGATGCATAAAAATCTTAAGTGTTTTTGTTAATTACCGATAATCAACAAGATTATGATCCACTTTCAAATGAACTTCAAGACGCAAAACAGCGCCTCCAGAAACCTCATTATGGCTTTGTAGGTGCCTGAACAGGCAAGAGCGCCGCTCAGCTGGAGCTACTAACTTATTCTTAAAGGGTCTCGAATACGATTAAAATTTCTAATAGTCTTTTGTATGGTAAGCGAACAGGCTATTGTAAGGGAACAAAACGGGAAATCATGCCATAGGCGCCCCCAAACAGGAATTTGTTATGATCAGATTATTTTAAGCGTCATGAATACGATGAGAATTTTCAAGGGTCGTTTGCATGATAGAAAAACAGGCTGTTTTAGGCGCCTAATTAGTTTTGAGGGCGCCGTAGGCGCCACCTAACGGGAGTTTGCTACAGTCAGACATTTTAACGCAAACTTTTTTTGCTGGTCGGTGAACCAGTTGGTCAGCTTGTGATACATAAAATTCTTAAGTGTTTTTGGTAACTAACGATAATTAACAAAATTATGATCCACTTTCAAATGAACTTTAAGTCGCAAAACAGCGCCCCCAGAAACTTCAATATGCCGCCCTATTTTTTAAAACATTGGGGAGGGGGAGACCCCCCCTCAAGCTACGCCCCTGTTTGTTATATTTACATGTTCTGAGGTCCCCTGAGTACGAAAATCATGTTTTTAGCGAATGGTCTGTTATCAGTATATCTCAAGAACAAATAGTAGTAGAAATTCCAAACTTGGTATTCTAAATGTGCATGATATAGGGATGCTACACTAAGCTTTTCGTTGAGATGAAGCAAATGGTTCGTATACAGGGACGCCCAAGAGAATTCAAATATATTACGTCTATGGGGGAAAGTGCTGGTAAATAGAGTTTAACATCTATAGACTGCACTAAACCAAATGAAACGAATATATATTTTTTATATGCATAAAACATGTCTCATGTAGAATATGGTAGGGAAATCATTCACTGTTCGTTTACAGGGCTACACAAAAGAACTAGATAAAAGTGCGACATTCGTTGCAAATTGATGGAAGTATATTTCAGGCTGGGCCATGTATGAGTACTATAGGATTATATTTAGATGCACCATGTGGTCTGTATATAATATTCGAAAGATATACAGGGCTACAAATATTTAAGCGATAACATTCTCTTTTGTTGCTAGTGGATGTGCTTTACTAATAATATTTTACCATTTCCATAAAAGCTGTTCGGGATTTGAAATAAAATCCTCATAGAGATATGGTAAATAATGTATGTTTTTAAGCTAAATATTCATCGCTTGTTTTTTGTATATTTACACGTTTTGAGGCTTCCTGATTACCGTAGTCAAGTTTTTTAACGTTTGATCTTTGTCTGTGTCTCTTAGAGCGACTTAAAAACGAATAATTTTAGGAGATCCAGATATTGTATTTTGAAGTTAATATAAGTCTGTTGCTGGAAAAGTTTGATTAAGATTGATATGTTTGAAGGAATGTTGCGTGTGAAAATTGTCCGTATACTTTTAAGTGCACTTTCCGTTTTAATAACAGATTTAAATTTTATATAAATGTAGGTGCAGTAATGAAGCGGGGGGTTGAGGTGGGCGGTAGCCCCCCTCCCACAGAACTAATTATCATATAAAACTCTTCCAAAGTCTAATTTGAATTGTTTAACATAGGTTTACATAACAGTACTCGTTATCTTATCTCTTAATCTCTAACCTGTATTTATGCATTAAATTTCAGGGTAAGAGAAAGTCGTGTGTGTGACACACCAGATTATTTTTTATTCGTAATAGGAACCATGCCTTCAAAATCAGATAAGCAATATCAATATGACAAATTAATATAAATAATATTTACTATACATCTAAATTCCATTAAATATTTTGAATTAAAATTTCTTAATGGAAAGGAAAGATGTTATTGAAATGTGAAACATAATTTTGTAGGGTTGAGAAAATAATGCTAATGTAAAAAAAAAAAAAGAGAGAGAGAGATTTTTATGAAATTCTGGCAAAAGCAGAATTTAGTTTAGTACGGTGGACTATTAGTTTTTTTTTTTTTTAAACTATAACGTTGCTCTCAAATTATTCAATTGTATTTTCGATTTCGATAAATGTCCAACCATCGTAAAACTGGTGGCAACATTTCATTCGTAGATTGAGACAAATAGTTCTCCGTAATAATAACTAGTATGTTGTGGCCACCACAAGACTTTCTTCTATATTTTCCTATACATATTCAATCAATAACAATATTTAAAAAAAAAAAAAAAAAAAAAAAAAAACGATTTTTTTTCTGTTTTTTTTTTTTTTTTTTGTTAAAAGTAAAAAAAATCGATAACTTTGTTTTAAATTATCACAGATTTATGGTTCAACCATTCGTTTTAAAGGTATTGACGAGATCTTTCGAATGATACCCATCTTCAAAATTCAACCCCCCTGGGGGGGTACTTCCCTCCCAGGGGGGGAACCGATGCCCCCCCATGCACAAATTTTTTTTCCTAGTTAACTACTACTATTATCAATAATTCATATTAATTTTACAATCACAAGTTTAAAATAACTCTCATTATGCCCATTTATACGGAATTTTGTCCAATAAAATGCGATCACACCGCCACCTGTTGAGCTATTGATCCCCAAATCTAATGGGCACCAGTTCATGTCAGGGTGCAACTAAATACCAAGTTTGGTTAAATTTCATTCATTGGTTCGTGAGATACAGCGTCCACAAAAAAATGATACAGACACAGAGACAGACAGACAGACACACAGACAGACAGACACACAGACAGACATTTTTTAAAAACTATCAATTCGTGTTCAGGACATCCCAAAACGCGTAGATCCGTCAAAAAACGGAGGTCGAAAATTTTCGCGAATCCAATACTTTCTCTATATTACATATAGAAGAAAGTAAAAAAGTATAAATATTTCGACCTTCTTCACCCTTCCCCCTTCAAAAAAATAAATAAATAAATAAATAAATAAAAAAATCGGTAATGTCCGTTTCGATACTGATTATTTTTAATTTTCTTTTCTTTTTCCTTTAAAAAAAAAAAAAAACATTTTGATGAAATTATGGCAAAGGCAGAATTTAGAAAGACTATTAGTTTTTTTTTTTTTTTTCCAAATTATAACATCGCTTTCAAATTATTCAATTATATTTTTGATAAATTTTCGATTTCAATAAATGTCCAACTATCGTAAAACTTGTATCGTAAAAATCCATAGATTGAGACTAATAATTCTCCGTTCTAAATAAATAATAATAATAATAATAATAATAAAATGGAGGGAGAGGGGGGGGGGTGAAGGTGTAAGCTTAATTTTTTTTTACTTTCTTCTATATGTAATATAGAGAAAGTATTGGATTCGCGAAAATTTTCGAAGTCCACTTTTTGATGGATTTACATGTTTTGGGATATGGAGAACACGAATTAATAGTTTTTAGAAAATGTCTGTCTGTCTGTCTGTCTGTATCATTTTTTTTGTGGACGCTGTATCTCACGAACCAATGAATGAAATTTAACCAAACTTGGTATTTAGTTGCACCCTGACATAAACTGGTGCTGATTAGATTTTGGGATCAATCGCTCAATAGGTGGCGTTGTGATCGCATTTTATGCAAATTTTTAACATGGCAGCATAGGACAAAATTCCGTATAAATGGGCATAAAGAGAGTTATTTTACACTTGTGTATGTAAAATTAATATGAATTATTGATAATAGTAGTAGTTAGCTAGGAAAAAAATTTTGTGCATGGGGGGGCATCGGTTCCCCCCCCCCGGGGGGGAAAATCCCCCCCGGGGAAGTAAATTTTCAAGATGGGTATCTTTCGAAAGGACTCGTTGATAATAGTAATAGTTAACTTGGAAAAAATTTTTGTGCATGTGGGGGCATCGGTTGCCCCCCCACCGGGGGGGGGAAGTTCCCACCCGGGGGGGGGGCAAAGTTTCAAGATGGGTATCTTTCGAAAGATCTCGTCAATACCTTTAAAACGAATGGTTGAACGATAAATCTGTGATAATTTAAACCAAAGTTATCGATTTTTTTTACTTTTAACAAAAAAAAACTTAGAAAAATATCGCAATTTTTTTTTTTTTTTTTAAACGAAATTTAACCAAACTTGGTATTTAGTTGGTCCCCGACATAAACTGGTGCTGATTATGTTTGGGGATCAATAGCTCAACAGGTGGCGCTGTGATAGCATTTTATCTAAATTTTTAACATGGCAGCATAGGACAAAAATTCGTATAAATGTGCATAATTAGAGTTGTTTTAAACGTGTGATTGTAAAATTAATATGAATTATTGATAATAGTAGTATGTAACTAGGAAAAAAATTTTCTGCATGGGGGGCATCGCTTCCCCCCCTGGGGGGGAAGTACCCCCCCGGGGGGGATAAATTTTCAAGATGGCTATCTTTCGAAAGGTCTCGTCAATACCTTTAAAACGAATGGTTGAACTATAAATCTGTGATAATTTAAAACAAAGTTATCGATTTTTTTCACTTTTAACAAAAAAAAAAAAAAAAAAACTTAGAAAAAAAAAATCGTACTTTTTTTTTTTTTTTTTTTTTTTTTTAAATATTGTTACTGATTGAATATGTATAGGTAAATATAGAAGAAAGTCTTGTGGTGGCCACAACATACTAGTTTATCTTCAATTATGCATAACCTCCAAATTTGTAAACCTCTTCACCGTGAATTTGGATCTCTGCCATCTTGAGTTTGTAGAAGGTGTTAAGTACTCTTTAAATTTTAGTCGTAGATCGAAGGGACTGAAAATTTTTCAAAGTACTAATAATTTCTCGCCAAGTTATCAAATTCCAAGGTTCCCTGCAATTATGACGGCTTTCTACCCCGCCTGTAAATGTTGTTACACAGCAATGAGACTATACGCGCGCAAATACTAATTGTTTTTTCTACTGTCATCACTATCGGAAGAATAAAACTAGTATGTTGTGGCCACCACAAGACTTTCTTCTATGTTTTCCTATACAAATTCACTCAATAACAAAAAAAAAAAAAATAAATAAATAAAAAAAATAAAAAAAAATTTACGATTTTTTTCTAAGTTTTTTTTTTTTTTTTTTTTTTTTTTTTTTTTTGTTAAAAGTAACAAAAATCGATAACTTTGTTTTAAATTATCCCAGATTTATAGTTCAACCATTCGTTTTAAAGGTATCGATGAGACCTTTCGAAAGATACCCATCTTGAAAATTTACTCCCCTCGAGGGGGGACTTCCCCCGCAGGGGGGGGGGGGGGGGGTGGCGAGGCTCCTACACATACAAAAAAATTTTCCCAGTTTACCATCTCTATTATAAATAATTCTTGTAAATTTCATAATGATTACTAAAAAATAATTCTCTTTATGCACATTTATACAAAATTTTGTCCTATATCACCATGTTAAAAATTTAGAAAAAGCGGGATAGCAAAGCAACCTGTTAGACAATTTTTACCAAAAGTTGATAGACACTAATTTATGTCAAGGTGAAACTACATGCCAATTTGTATGAAATTCTGCGCAGTAGTTCCTGAGATACAGTAGTCACAAAATTTTGTCACACACACACACAGACAGACATTTTCTAAAAATGATCAAATCATGTTCTACAGCTCTGAAAACGTGTAAATCCATCAAAAACCCGAGGTCGAAAATTTTTACGAATCCAATACTTTCTTCTATTGAATATAGAAGAAAGTAATACTTGCAAATTTGTAACAATATTTACAGCGTAGAAATCATATTAAAAAATCCCTTCCACACTTCTTCCTTTATTAACACGCTTATATTAGCTTCACCTGTATGTATGTATGTTTGTAACTTCTCTAACGAGAACTTTACTTACGCGACCACGATAACCGTTTCTTTCGAGCCGCGCACCAAAACTATAAAATACTGCAATAATATTAATGAAGCATTAATTATAATTAAGTAAATTATCTATTTTCAACGTGTCTGATTAGGTTAAACCAAGCCAAAAGCAGGAAGAGTTTATTCACGTTCCCATCAGTCTTTTTCTTCCCCATTCGTTCTTAATTACCATAATACTTATAAAATATTTTTCGAAAGAAAAAATTAAAAAAATAATAAATGTTAAAGAGAGAGAAAGAGGAACATTGAATTACGTATCCACGTAACTTATCTTGTTTTTCTCCGAAAGTGAAGGTCATTCCAAAAAACCGATATTTAAAGTCACAGATAAGCTTTTTTTATCTGGTTGAAATCAAAAATCTATTTGGAATCAACAAGTGCCAAAAATGATGATATCAGATTAGACATTTCATTTCATTTTATTATCTCTTTGTGATGGTCATTTTTGAACTTATCAGAGAGAAATATAAATACATTACATTTATTTATAAATTTAATGTGAAAGTCCATTCATAAGAAAGTCTTTCGAATAGACTTGTCAATCCTGCAAAACTATCATCTTTGGATACATTACATTACGTGAACGTCGATCAATAAAAATTCATCTTTAATCTTTCTTGCTCTGGTTAGCCTTTCTTCGGAATTTGGTTAGTTAAGATTAACAGTTTAAGAATATAGAAATTGATTTATTAAACTAAATCTTAATTTTTAATTTGTTAAACATTTTATGCTAACCATGCCTGCCAACTATAACAATTTTTCCAGAGTACTTCCAATTTAATTATCCATTCAGATAATAGTCACAATTTCTGGTTTGGGTCATTCCATGTCAAATCAACACATAAAAGCAGCATTTTTAACCTGACCTCCTCAGATTTTTACGAAATTGGGCTCATTTATTTGTTCTGTAGAGAAATGAATGTACCAACTAATAAGTCCCTATCATTTTAGTTTTTGAAAGAGACTGCGTAAATGGGTAAAAAATGCAAAATTTCAAAATTAATCTACTACAAATGTATCCATATTTCGTTTCTTAAATAACTTAGAGATATAAGATTGGTAAATTTGGAATGTTAATCTGCTAGTTGAACATTCCTTTTAAATGTGATGCTATAAGTGCAACAATTTAAGGCTTAAACAGTAGAGATCAGTTAGTATTGATGTGCGTGTGTCTGTGTGTGTGTGGGGGGGGGCTTTATCTTCTGATTTTTAACGATTGAAAATATAAATAAATTATAATCATATTAAAATTTAAATTTAAAATGATTAAAAAATAATAATGAAACATCCCGTTCCCATTTTGTTAAAAAGAAAAAGTACAAATATATTTACAAAAATTTGGGACATTTTGCAGCGGTGAACAATCTTTATAGTTAATTTAAAAGATGCACGCGCATTGAATATTTCTTCAGGAGACAGAGTTTAAAGTGGCTGTTATTGCAAGCCAATAAAATTTATGCAATTATTGTATGAGTTTAATTGATTATTTTCGTCTTTACTGAGTTTCTATCAGCGCTAATGTAACATTTTCATGTATATGACAAACATAGACAAAATCTGTTCCACTTGCTTGACAACCAAAATGTAGTTTTTTGGTTTTAGATGTGCAAATGTAAAAAATCCAATTTTAATGTTTGAATACCCACCTTTGAATTGTTTAAAAGCCTCCTTTACACAATACTAACCACTTTTGTATATGTCTCTGTCTTCACTGTATAATCTTTCCTTGATGTATTATATTTATAATAATAATAACAACAATAAATTATTATTATTATTAATAATAACAACCTACCAAAAATTACTCTTATTGTTATAAGACCGTTATTTTATTTTTCTTTTCCGGGGAACTAAACAATATCTAGGTCCCAATTATCACTAATCCCTAATAGATAGAGAACAAATAATGAATATAAGCAATTGAAAGTTGTAAACAAATTTCACTTGCATTGTATATTTTATTATATTTGCAAAAACTTTTTGAAAACTTACGTTATGTTAGCATGGAAATACATACTGATGGAAGGTCGCATTTTAATTTATAATTCAGCATCCCATCTTGAAATTCACAATAATTATAGATAATAAACTTAAAAATAACATATCATTTTAAAAAGAAAATTAAATTTGTACTTTTTGAGATATTGAAAGTCAAAGGTCAAAATGTTTGACCTTAAAATGAAAAAAAAAAAAAAAAAAAAAATTTTAAATATATGCATGTGATACATAATTTGTAAGCCTATTTTATAAAATTTCTAATGATACAATCGGTAACAAAAGTGTCCGAACACTAGCAAAAATTCCTATGTAAAAAAAAGAACAGGATTCGACAAGGATTTATTTAACAAAACCGTATGAAGTGTACTTTTTTTACATAGGAATTTTTGCTAGTGTTCGGACACTTTTGTTACCGACTGTACCAATTTGATATCTCTAAGGGAATTAGGAAATAAAATATGGGTACATTTGCAGTAGAAGAATTTTGCAAATTTGTATTTTTTACCCATTTTTGCAGCCCTGTATATCAAAAGCTAAAAGAGATAGGGACTTATTAATTGATATACATTCATTTCTTTATATAACACATAAATGAGCTCAATTTCATAAAAATTAGAAGGTGTCAAGTTTTTAGCTGTGTTGATTTGACATAGAAATGACCCGTTTTTCTAAATTTCGATAGCAGGGACCAAATACTTTTGTTTCGTTCAGTATTGCTATTTTTCGCATAGAAGTATTTTGAAATAATACTTTACGACGGAGAACATTGTTATTCCATAGTTCCTAATAGTTACCAATTTTTAGTTCTTTTTTAAAGAATAACCATCACTATTTTCTAATTGTATTTTCTGATACAATGAACCGTAGATAATTAGTAGAAAATTATTAGAAAAAAAAAAATTCTGTTAGAAATTAATGGTATAACATCCTCTGGGAAAACCGAAAGAATTGGCATATTTTAATGTATTATTATAATAATGAACTTATTATAAGGGCGAGTATATAAGGTCTCATGATATCATTTTGATTTTTGTCCGCCTTCTCAATAAATGTCACTAAACCTGCAATAGCTAGTGAGTCGCATTAGATCACCAAGCGTGTAATGCATCAAAAATAAAAGTTTTCACAAATCCAATATTTTTTTCTACCTGAAACAGAAGAAATAATTAATTAAATAAATAATAATTAAGAAGCAACATGTCCAATCGGGAAATAAACACACACACATACAGACTACAGACACAGCAACAACAACAAAAAATGTCGTAAAGATTTGTGGAATGGCTGATTATTATTCCTATTACCCCCATTTACCAAAGAGAAAATTAAAAAAAGGTTTTTAATTCGTCTTATCGTGAGAGCTGCCGTTCTCAGTTCTCACGGTATTAATTTCGGTCTTTCACTCTGCCTATTTTTGTGTGATTAAAAAAAATATATCTGATAGCTTTTTCAAATGTTCATTGTGCTGTTTTGTATCGATATTTATACTGATCTGACTTTTGAAGATCCAGCTTTCATCGTACCCAACAATAACTTTGATAACTTAATTCTGACAGCAAAAAGATAGTGAATCCTTAAAGGCTGTATTCACAAGCTATCAATTAACCCATTCATGGTCACGCCATTTTTAATTTTTTCGTTTCGAAGCCATTTTAGTGGGATGTGTTTTATATATTTTTAAGTCATTAAGTACTATTAATATTACAAATTTATCAGGAATACTGTGAAACTGATTGTTTTCTATTTAGCAAATTCGTAGCAATAAATAAATGATTCAGTAGCAATAAATAAATTAACACGCTTATATTAGCTTCACCTGTATGTATGTATGTTTGTAACTTCTCTGGGAGCAAAACGTGATTGCACAAAATCCTTCATATCTCAAACAAAAAAACAGATATCCGTAAAATTTTTGCTTTAAAATATAGCTAATACAAATGTCTAAAAATCGGTTTCTGGAATTTTTGAAATTCGGTCCCCAAGGGGGGCGGTGGGAGGGGGGCAAAACGTGATTTCACATGCGTAAAACGTGATTTCGCATAATCCTATATATCCCAAACAAAAAAAAAAAAAAAAAAATAGATATACGTGAAATTTTTACTCTAAAATATAGCTAAGGCAACTATCTAAAAACCAATTTCTGGAATTTTAGAAATTTAGCCCCCAGGTGGGGCAGCAAGGGGGGGGGGCTATGGAGCAAAAACAAATAGAAATACAGTTAGGCCGCTGAAAATTGGTACAGGTAGGTTTTAAAGGTCTGCAAGTCGAATGGGGATATTTTCTATTGTGTAAAGTTATTAGGAGGGGCAACAGGGGGGGGAGGGAGGGAGGGGGGCAAAAAAATAAAAATAGTGTCAGATCGTTCAAAATTGGTACGTAGAGGTTTTCGATACTTACAAATCGATTGCGGATATTTTTGAATTTGTAAAATTATTAGGAGGGGCGGGGAGGGGGATGAGGGGGTAAGGGGGAGGCTATGGGGCAAAAACAAATAGAAATACAGTTAGGTCGTTCAAAATTGGTACAGATAGATTTAAGAGGCCTGCAAGTCGAATGGAGATATTTTCGATTGAGTAAAGTTATTAGGAGGGGCAAGAAGTGGGGGAGGGGAGGGGGGGGGGCAAAAAAATAAAAATAGTGTCAGATCGTTCAAAATTGGTACGTAAAGGTTTTCGATACTTACAAATCGATTGCGGATATTTTTTTAACACGCTTATATTAGCTTCACCTGTATGTATGTATGTTTGTAACATCTCTGGGAGCAAAACGTGATTGCACAAAATCCTTCATATCTCAAACAAAAAAACAGATATCCGTAAAATTTTTGCTTTAAAATATAGCTAATACAAATGTCTAAAAATCGGTTTCTGGAATTTTTGAAATTCGGTCCCCAAGGGGGGCGGTGGGAGGGGGGCAAAACGTGATTTCACATGCGTAAAACGTGATTTCGCATAATCCTATATATCCCAAACAAAAAAAAAAAAAATAGATATACGTGAAATTTTTACTCTAAAATATAGCTAAGGCAACTATCTAAAAACCAATTTCTGGAATTTTAGAAATTTAGCCCCCAGGTGGGGCAGCAAGGGGGGGGGGCTATGGAGCAAAAACAAATAGAAATACAGTTAGGCCGCTGAAAATTGGTACAGGTAGGTTTTAAAGGTCTGCAAGTCGAATGGGGATATTTTCGATTGTGTAAAGTTATTAGGAGGGGCAAGAGGGGGGAAGGGAGGGGGGGGGGGCAAAAAAATAAAAATAGTGTCAGATCGTTCAAAATTGGTACATAGAGGTTTTCGATACTTACAAATCGATTGCGGATATTTTTGAATTTGTAAAATTATTAGGAGGGGCGGGTAGGGGGTGAGGGGGTAAGGGGGGTATGGGGCAAAAACAAATAGAAATACAGTTAGGCCGTTCAAAATTGGTACAGATAGATGTAAGAGGCCTGCAAGTCGAATGGGGATAGTTTCGATTGTGTAAAGTTATTAGAAGAGAAAGAAGTGGGGGAGGGGAGGGGGGGGCAAAAAAATAAAAATAGTGTCAGATTGTTCAAAATTGGTACATAGAGATTTTCGATACTTACAAATCGATTGCGGATATTTTCGAATTTGTAAAATTATTAGGAGGGGCGGGTAGGGGGGTGGGGCAAGAAGTAGGGGAGGGGAGGGGGGAGGCATAAAAATAAAAATAGTTTCAGATCGGTCAAAATTGGTACATAGAGGTTTTCGATACTTACAAATCGATTGCGGATATTTTTGAATTTGTAAAATTATTAGGAGGGGCGGGTAGGGGGGTGGGGCGGTAAGGGGGGCTATGGAGCAAAAACAAATAGAAATACAGTTAGGCCGTTGAAAATTGGTACAGATAGGTTTTAAAGGTCTGCAAGTCGAATGGGGATATTTTCCATTGTGTAAAGTTATTAGGAGGGGCAACAGGGGGGGGAGGGAGGGAGGGGGGCAAAAAAATAAAAATAGTGTCAGATCGTTCAAAATTGGTACGTAGAGGTTTTCGATACTTACAAATCGATTGCGGATATTTTTGAATTTGTAAAATTATTAGGAGGGGCGGGTAGGGGGATGAGGGGGTAAGGGGGGGGCTATGGGGCAAAAACAAATAGAAATACAGTTAGGTCGTTCAAAATTGGTACAGATAGATTTAAGAGGCCTGCAAGTCGAATGGAGATATTTTCGATTGTGTAAAGTTATTAGGAGGGGCAAGAAGTGGGGGAGGGGAGGGGGGGGCAAAAAAATAAAAATAGTGTCAGATCGTTCAAAATTGGTACGTAAAGGTTTTCGATACTTACAAATCGATTGCGGATATTTTTGAATTTGTAAAATTATTAGGAGGGGCAAGAAGGGGGGAAAAATGAAAATAGTGTCAGATCGTTCAAAATTGGTACATAGAGGTTTTCGATACTTACTAATCGATTACGGATATTTTTGAATTTGTAAAATTATTACGAGAGGCGGGTAGGGGGATGAGGGGGTAAGGGGGGGCTATGGGGCAAAAACAAATAGAAATACAGTTAGGCCGTTCAAAATTGGTACAGATAGATTTAAGAGGCCTGCAAGTCGAATGGGGATATTTTCGATTGTGTGTAAATATTTTAACCAAAAACTTACATACTGTAGCTATTTATGTGATAAATAATAAAATAATAAATATAGTTTAAAATATAGTTTAAAAAGCATGCTTTCATAGCACTTCGAACTAAAAAGTGAAAAATAAATATAGTTTAAAAAAACTAAAAAACACGCTTTTAAAGCACATCAAACTAAAAAGTGAAAAATAATTATTAATATAAGCTGAAAACAATAATGAACGAAAAATACTAGTATAATTGTGTAAAAAGCGTGGGTTGCTCGATATACGAAAAATATGGCACAAAGCACCCCACGCTTTTTTCACAATTATACTAGTATTTTTCGTTCATTATTGTTTTCAGCTTATATTAATAATTATTTTTCACTTTTTAGTTTGATGTGCTTTAAAAGCGTGTTTTTTAGTTTTTTTAAACTATATTTATTTTCCTTATTTGATTTAAATACTGCTAAAGGTACGAATAATGGTTTTTTTTTTTTTTTCTCTCACCCATATATGACATTGGTTACATTGGTCTCTCACTGTGGGTCCCAAACGGCGTGGTTATAGGGGTTTTTGTTCCCACAAGAGAAAAAATTTGTCTACGGTCCTGCTAAAGCAGAAGACCGTAGTTTAATTTATTAATAGGAGATACATTGAAAGTTGTACTTAAGACTGTTTTGAGGAAAGCTTAAAATGATTAAAAAAATAATAAATAAATGAAAATAAATAAATTAAATAATAATAATTACAATTAGACAGATTACATTTCATTAACAGAGAAAAGTAAGTCAACGGATGTAGTGTTAAAATTTATATTTAATAAATGAGTAATTTTCATTTAAAGTGTTATAAATATGTTTTAACTTAAAATAATTATCTGGATTTAATAATATTGGTTTTAAGTTTTGCCTTATAGTTTTATTACTATTAAATTTAAAATTGTTTTTAATTAATAAACATTTAAACATGACAAGAGCAAATATAGTTTTGAAGTAGTATTTTCAAAACCGAACGAGAACTTTACTTACGCGACCACGATAACCGTTTCTTTCGAGCCGCGCACCAAAACTATAAAATACTGCAATAATATTAATGAAGCATTAATTATAATTAAGTAAATTATCTATTTTCAACGTGTCTGATTAGGTTAAACCAAGCCAAAAGCAGGAAGAGTTTATTCACGTTCCCATCAGTCTTTTTCTTCCCCATTCGTTCTTAATTACCATAATACTTATAAAATATTTTTCGAAAGAAAAAATTAAAAAAATAATAAATGTTAAAGAGAGAGAAAGAGGAACATTGAATTACGTATCCACGTAACTTATCTTGTTTTTCTCCGAAAGTGAAGGTCATTCCAAAAAACCGATATTTAAAGTCACAGATAAGCTTTTTTTATCTGGTTGAAATCAAAAATCTATTTGGAATCAACAAGTGCCAAAAATGATGATATCAGATTAGACATTTCATTTCATTTTATTATCTCTTTGTGATGGTCATTTTTGAACTTATCGGAGAGAAATATAAATACATTACATTTATTTATAAATTTAATGTGAAAGTCCATTCATAAGAAAGTCTTTCGAATAGACTTGTCAATCCTGCAAAACTATCATCTTTGGATACATTACATTACGTGAACGTCGATCAATAAAAATTCATCTTTAATCTTTCTTGCTCTGGTTAGCCTTTCTTCGGAATTTGGTTAGTTAAGATTAACAGTTTAAGAATATAGAAATTGATTTATTAAACTAAATCTTAATTTTTAATTTGTTAAACATTTTATGCTAACCATGCCTGCCAACTATAACAATTTTTCCAGAGTACTTCCAATTTAATTATCCATTCAGATAATAGTCACAATTTCTGGTTTGGGTCATTCCATGTCAAATCAACACATAAAAGCAGCATTTTTAACCTGACCTCCTCAGATTTTTACGAAATTGGGCTCATTTATTTGTTCTGTAGAGAAATGAATGTACCAACTAATAAGTCCCTATCATTTTAGTTTTTGAAAGAGACTGCGTAAATGGGTAAAAAATGCAAAATTTCAAAATTAATCTACTACAAATGTATCCATATTTCGTTTCTTAAATAACTTAGAGATATAAGATTGGTAAATTTGGAATGTTAATCTGCTAGTTGAACATTCCTTTTAAATGTGATGCTATAAGTGCAACAATTTAAGGCTTAAACAGTAGAGATCAGTTAGTATTGATGTGCGTGTGTCTGTGTGTGTGTGTGGGGGGGCTTTATCTTCTGATTTTTAACGATTGAAAATATAAATAAATTATAATCATATTAAAATTAAAATTTAAAATTATTAAAAAATAATAATGAAACATCCCGTTCCCATTTTGTTAAAAAGAAAAAGTACAAATATATTTACAAAAATTTGGGACATTTTGCAGCGGTGAACAATCTTTATAGTTAATTTAAAAGATGCACGCGCATTGAATATTTCTTCAGGAGACAGAGTTTAAAGTGGCTGTTATTGCAAGCCAATAAAATTTATGCAATTATTGTATGAGTTTAATTGATTATTTTCGTATTTACTGAGTTTCTATCAGCGCTAATGTAACATTTTCATGTATATGACAAACATAGACAAAATCTGTTCCACTTGCTTGACAACCAAAATGTAGTTTTTTGGTTTTAGATGTGCAAATGTAAAAAATCCAATTTTAATGTTTGAATACCCACCTTTGAATTGTTTAAAAGCCTCCTTTACACAATACTAACCACTTTTGTATATGTCTCTGTCTTCACTGTATAATCTTTCCTTGATGTATTATATTTATAATAATAATAACAACAATAAATTATTATTATTATTAATAATAACAAACTACCAAAAATTACTCTTATTGTTATAAGACCGTTATTTTATTTTTCTTTTCCGGGGAACTAAACAATATCTAGGTCCCAATTATCACTAATCCCTGATAGATAGAGAACAAATAATGAATATAAGCAATTGAAAGTTGTAAACAAATTTCACTTGCATTGTATATCTTATATATATTATAAATGTGAATGTCCGTTTATTTGACTGAGTTTCACGCTAAAACTGCTCGATGGATTTCGATAAAATTTGTTATGGAGATAGTTTATACCCTAACTTAAAAAGTTGGCTGCCTTTTATTCCGAAAAAATACTTTTTTTTGTTATTTTTATGCATAAAATAGCAATTTTGTAAGCTAATAATAGCAAAAAATTAGCCATTTAAATTTTAACTATAATTTAATTGTTGCCAAAATTAAATTTAATTATCCATAATTTAATTGTTGTCGAGTTTATTAATTTTTTTTTTTCCAACAGGAAAATAAATACATTTATCTAAACGTGAACAATAAAAAATAAAATAAATAAATAAATTAAGCATCTCACAAAAACTGATGTCATTTAAAATTTCTTTTACAAAGTGCTAATATAGTTTACGATGCTAATGTGTGTTGTACTAAAATCAGTCTTATTTATAGATCCTCCTGGGTGATTTTTTAAATTGTTGCGTTGAAGTACACCGAACATTTTTCGCCAAGAGGTTTAATTTAGCAACAGCGATTTTAATCTAGGTAGTTCAAGAAAATTATAAAAGAGGTTTAATTTAGCAACAGCGATTTTAATCTAGGTAGTTCAAGAAAAATGTAAAATCAATAAACTTGTGTAGCACGATAATGTTTATTTATTTATTTATTTTTTTATATACCATTCACTACGCTAATTTAACATACAAATAAATGAGCTGCTGTGTGTGACTGCACTTGCACGCTGTCGGACAGAAATATTTGATTAATTCAAATTAATATTTAAATAACTAAATAAAGATATGTTTAATAGAAAGCATAGTCTTGGAGACAAACTTGGCGAGTGGGCGACCAAATTTGGTGAAAAATGATAGTTTAGGGTTCCCGATGTTTCGAAGCTCTCCGACACACGGGAAAGTAGACCTTGAGCTTACCAAGGGATTCTCGATGGAGTCATCTCCAAGCCCCAACGCCAAAAGTTATAAGTAGGTGTGAGTTGATTTTTGCGGAAGAGTATGTAGTCACTGCGATCCAGAGTTATTCAGAGACCTATTCTGAGTCATTGCACTTTAGGGATTGAGCTCTAAGCAACTGGACATTTTTCGTGAGTGAGTGAAAATTTTTGCTCTGGTGTAGTTGATGTTATTTGCTTTACTCCTGTGGAACAAGTGACTATTTTTTAGGCTGTCCTAGAACATTCATCGAAAAAGGACTTATACTGTACGAGTAACAGCTTCAACTGTTTACAGAATATTCGAAGAATTAACACCAGCTATTGGACTATTTTCGAAAATATTTGTTTTAATAATAGTTTTTTTGTACAGATTCGAGAAGTTCAAAAAATGTTTGATAGTGCCAAGGAGGTCCCATACTAAAGCTGTGACGAAAATAGTCGCCAATCGAAATATATTCAGTTACAGAGAAATCATTTAAATATAGTGTCCAGCGAAGCGGGCAAAGCCTGCTAGTTTTATTATATTTGCAAAAACTTTTTGAAAACTTACGTTATGTTAGCATGGAAATACATACTGATGGAAGGTCGCATTTTAATTTATAATTCAGCATCCCATCTTGAAATTCACAATAATTATAGATAATAAACTTAAAAATAACATATCATTTTAAAAAGAAAATTAAATTTGTACTTTTTGAGATATTGAAAGTCAAAGGTCAAAATGTTTGACCTTAAAATGAAAAAAAAAAAAAAAAAAAAAAAAATTTTAAATATATGCATGTACAAATATATTGTACATGCATATATTTATGATACATAATTTGTAAGCCTATTTTATAAAATTTCTAATGATACAATCGGTAACAAAAGTGTCCGAACACTAGCAAAAATTCCTATGTAAAAAAAAGAACAGGATTCGACAAGGATTTATTTAACAAAACCGTATGAAGTGTACTTTTTTTACATAGGAATTTTTGCTAGTGTTCGGACACTTTTGTTACCGACTGTACCAATTTGATATCTCTAAGGGAATTAGGAAATAAAATATGGTTACATTTGCAGTAGAAGAATTTTGCAAATTTGTATTTTTTACCCATTTTTGCAGCCCTGTATATCAAAAGCTAAAAGAGATAGGGACTTATTAATTGATATACATTCATTTCTTTATATAACACATAAATGAGCTCAATTTCATAAAAATTAGAAGGTGTCAAGTTTTTAGCTGTGTTGATTTGACATAGAAATGACCCGTTTTTCTAAATTTGGATAGCAGGGACCAAATACTTTTGTTTCGTTCAGTATTGCTATTTTTCGCATAGAAGTATTTTGAAATAATACTTTACGACGGAGAACATTGTTATTCCATAGTTCCTAATAGTTACCAATTTTTAGTTCTTTTTTAAAGAATAACCATCACTATTTTCTAATTGTATTTTCTGATACAATGAACCGTAGATAATTAGTAGAAAATTATTAGAAAAAAAAAAATTCTGTTAGAAATTAATGGTATAACATCCTCTGGGAAAACCGAAAGAATTGGCATATTTTAATGTATTATTATAATAATGAACTTATTATAAGGGCGAGTATATAAGGTCTCATGATATCATTTTGATTTTTGTCCGCCTTCTCAATAAATGTCACTAAACCTGCAATAGCTAGTGAGTCGCATTAGATCACCAAGCGTGTAATGCATCAAAAATAAAAGTTTTCACAAATCCAATATTTTTTTCTACCTGAAACAGAAGAAATAATTAATTAAATAAATAATAATTAAGAAGCAACATGTCCAATCGGGAAATAAACACACACACATACAGACTACAGACACAGCAACAACAACAAAAAATGTCGTAAAGATTTGTGGAATGGCTGATTATTACAGGGTGACATAAAATAACGGAGACAATGTTTTTTATCCATATTTTATTAATAGAAAAGAAAGCAACATATGTAACAATTTCAAACAATAATATGGACCTCAGGTTATAACATATTCAGTTGGTTTCAAAGTGGCCACCATAAGCGTCGATACACAGCTGCAAACGAGTCTTGAAGTTTTCGGCAATTGGCCGCAAGTCCTCCGGCAACAATCTGTCCCACTAACGAAGCAGTGATTGTTTCAGCGACTCCAAACTGCTGTGGCGTTTGGCACATGCCCTCGCCTTCAAAATAGACCACACGCTATAGTCCATGGGGTTTAAATCCAGCGAGTAGGAGGCCCTTCCATAGAAGCAATGAAATCGGGAAAGTGGGTTCTGCACCACCCCTGTGTCATCCTTGCCCTGTGAGCTGGGGCGGGGTCTTGTTGAAACGTCCAAAACCCATTATGGAAGTGCTGCTTGACCCACGAAAGTACCACAGCCTCAAGGATGTCACGCTGGTACGCATTTTGTTTGATTTTGACCCCTTCCTCAATGAAAACGAGAGGGGTCTTGCCGCTGGCGCAAACGCCACCCCACACCATGACAGACTGATTTTTTGTCGGTGTTCCACGATTGCCGATGTGCCGGGAGCGTCGGAGGAACAATATCTGTCGTTATGGAAGTTGTGCGCGTGCTGCAAGGGGAACAGCTTCTCGTCCGTGAAGTGGATGCTCTCCCATCTTTCAGCTGCAAACCGACGCTTCAGTTGCCGACATTTTTGGAGTCGTACCCGCTTGCTGTCTTCCGTGAGCTGCTGAACTTTTTGGAACCTATACGGCTTGAGATGGAGTTCATTTTTGGCTATTCGCCTAACTGCTTCGCGATTGATTCCGGTCTCACGGGAGATTTTTCGCATGGAGACTCTCGGATTTCGCTTGATTCGATTCTGGATGACCTTGCGGTTCCTGGGCGTGTTGGCGGTACGTTTTCGTCCTCTTCCAGGACGGTCGCCTTCATGGATAAGCTCCTTAAAACGTTTGATGGCCTTGTATACAGTCTGTAACTGCACTTTGAGTAAATGAACAATTTCACACTGCCGTTTTCCTTGACGAAACAGCTCCAAAATTCCAATACGTTTGTTTGACATTCTAATAGGAAAAGGAAATATGCGAGTTCACAGACGTAAATGCATATACTAGTAAAAAACTGCATGAGTATTTCAACAGAACATTTTTTATTTGTATACGTTACAATTATTTCGCGTCAGGATGTGTTAAACATTGTCTCCGTTATTTTATGTCACCCTGTATTCCTATTACCCCCATTTACCAAAGAGAAAATTAAAAAAAGGTTTTTAATTCGTCTTATCGTGAGAGCTGCCGTTCTCAGTTCTCACGGTATTAATTTCGGTCTTTCACTCTGCCTATTTTTGTGTGATTAAAAAAAATATATCTGATAGCTTTTTCAAATGTTCATTGTGCTGTTTTGTATCGATATTTATACTGATCTGACTTTTGAAGATCCAGCTTTCATCGTACCCAACAATAACTTTGATAACTTAATTCTGACAGCAAAAAGATAGTGAATCCTTAAAGGCTGTATTCACAAGCTATCAATTAAAAAAGAAGAAAGAAGAAACGGAACGAAACGATAAAGCATATAAGCAGAATTATCTTTAAGGAAAATACATGTTACATTAAGTTTATTATTTTTATCTTATAAAGTACAGTCGGTAACAAAAGTGTCCGAACACTAGCAAAAATTCTATATAAAAAAAGTACACTTAATATTGTTTAGTTAAATAAATCCTTGTCGAATCCTGTTCTTAGTCAGTCTAGGAACAGGATTCGATAAGGATTTATTTAGCAAAACTGTATTAAGCATACCTTTTTAATACAGGAATTTTTGCTAGTGTTCGGAACTTTTGTTACCGACTGTATTACAATTTGTAGAAAATAAGAAAAATAAAAGAACACCCTTAACTAATTTGAGAAACATTAGTCTACAGCTGATTACAAATTGATGCTATAAAGGAGGCGTGCGTGAAGCAAACCTGAATATAATTTTTACATTAACTGATTTTAAAATTGTGATGGATTTGAAATAATTGTTATATACGAGTTTATTACGATTTATATCTACCACAAACCGAATTATAAATAAAAGTTTCCAAAAATTCTTTTTAAAGATTTTCAATAGTCCGGTTCGAATATAAAATTTTTTTCCGAGTTTCACATACCTATCTTCAAACGACGATTCCAAAGCAACTAAAAGAGTCTAACGATCGCAATCACTTTCAGAATCTGCCAAATATATTCTAGTTTCATAATAACACAATCGGGAATTTTGCACGGTGAACCATTTGGCCAGGGGGGCCTTTTTACGCAGACTTTCGGCAGCCGTTCCTACGCTCTCAAAATTTTTTTCCGAGTTTCACATACCTATCTTCAAACGACGATTCCAAAGCAACTAAAAGAGTCTAACGATCGCAATCACTTTCAGAATCTGCCAAATATATTCTAGTTTCATAATAACACAATCGGGAATTTTGCACGGTGAACCATTTGGCCAGGGGGGCCTTTTTACGCAGACCTTCGGCAGCCGTTCCTACGCTCTCAAAATTTTTTTCCGAGTTTCACATACCTATCTTCAAACGACGATTCCAAAGCAACTAAAAGAGTCTAACGATCGCAATCACTTTCAGAATCTGCCAAATATATTCTAGTTTCATAATAACACAATCGGGAATTTTGCACGGTGAACCATTTGGCCAGGGGGGCCTTTTTACGCAGACCTTCGGCAGCCGTTCCTACGCTCTCAAAAATTTTTTCCGAGTTTCACATACCTATCTTCAAGCGACGATTCCAAAGCAACTAAAAGAGTCTAACGATCGCAATCACATGAAAATACGATTTATAGAAATACCTCTCATAGAACACAATGCTTTGAACTACTTTCGGGTGTCCCTGTATACAAACCAGTAAAGGTATAAACTCCATTTTCAAAAGGGAACATCCGATAGTGAACTTGAATAACATATATCAGTTTCAAGAAATTCCACAAATATTTACAGGAATTAGAGCACGGAGAGGCAGACAGACAGACAAACCGAAGTCATTAACACTTTTCAACCTTGTTGGAAGTGTTAAAAATGTTAGAAAGTGTTGAAAACGCTTAATGTAAACGAAAGTACACTTTTAGCAAATATTTATTAATAGCTCTTTATATAACGGAATATTTTTGTGTCACCCTGTAAATCTAATGCTAATCATGCTATATTCTATGCAAAGCATTTTCTTTTGTGCTTATAAATAACACATTTCAATTTCATAAATCTTCGTGCAAAGTAAAGTTATTAAAATTTAGTTTATAGAAATATCTCTCATAAAACGCAATGATTTGGAATACTTTTGTGTGTCCCTGTAAGACCGTAGCCAGGATTTTTTTTCGGGAGGGGCCCATCACATTTCTAATACAAGGTCATTGAATATGATATAATAATACGCCTACTCAACGAAAAAAACATACGCACACGCAATCAAGGGCCTGATTAACACAGGGGCACGTGGTGCCCCGGGCCCTATGTAGCAAAGAGCCCTAAAACTGGCCCTGAAAATGCTTTTTTGCCTTTAAAAATGACAAAAGTGGTATCATAAAATGCAAAATTTTGTTATTTTAGTTTCATATACAGGTATGTATATATATGTACTTTTGCTGATTCCTGCATAGTACGAATGGTGGGGGTGGAGCCCACAAAAGTGTGTTTACCCCGGGCTTCACACAAAGTTAATCAGACCCTACACAAAAAGACCCTGATTAACTTCATGCAAGACCCGGGGCACACAGTTTCGTGAGCCCGCCTCCTCCTCGCATTGTGCACCAATAAACACAGGTCCATATATACCTGTTTATGGGAGTAATATGTCAGAATTTCCACTATATGATACCATTTTTAGGGCATAAAAGGCTAAATGGCATTTTCAGGGCGAATTATATGGCCCCTGCTATTCAGGTCACATGTCTTACATACCCCTGCTTTAATCAGGCCTTGCACACAAATCTTTCGTCTATATTTTCCTATACAAATTCACTCAATACCAATCATTTCATTAAAACTTTTATTTATTAAAATTAATTTCCATGATGAATGCAGATGATTTGTTTCTAATAGAAATGTAACACTTAATGTCCAAAGAAAGTCAATTTTATTTTCACTAACAATATCTTTAAAAATGTTTTTTGCCCTTTTTCTTTTTGTCAAAAATGAGGGAAAAAATAAAAAGGAAAACTTAGATTCAAATTATCATACATTAATAGTTCAACTGTTAGTCTTAAAAATACTGACGAGTTCTTTTAAAAGATACCCATATCGAATAAATGTCCCCCTCCGGGGGGGGGGGGGAACTCCCCCCCCCCAGGGAGAAGCGTTGCTCCTATGCGTCCAAAATTTTTTGCCTACTTGATTATTACTATGATAAATAATTCTTACTGTGTACATTTATAAGAAATTTTGTACTATACCGCCAAGTTAGAAACTGAGAAAAATTCAGACGGCAACGCCACCTGTTGAACGATTCTCACCAAAAGGTGTTAGGCACTAATTTATGTCATGGTGCAGCTGCATATAAATGTATATGTAATTCTGTGCAGTAGTTCCTGAGATACAATTGGAACAAAATATTTGTCACACACAGACAGACATTTTCTAAAAATGGTCAAATCGTGATCTGGGTCTCTCAAAACATGTAAATCCATCGAAAACCGGAAATCAAATTTTTTTTTCAAATCCAATACTTTCTTCTATTGAATACAGAAGAAAGTAAAAAGATTGAATTCATGACGTAGGACAGTCCATTATAGCTTTGACAAGAAGGTGGATGAAATTAAGTGATTAAATATAGGGAGATTATGGTTGAATGGGTTTTGTGGCGCTCTAGAGCTTAAATATAGAAAAGAAAGAACGTAATGGGAAATTTAATTAAATTAATAGGTTTTATTAAATTATTTTTAAACACTTTTTTTTTTTTCAAGACTGCCTTGTTTGCCTGATACACACTACACGAAATCAGTCTTTCATCATTTATTTCGGGGGGGAGGGGGGGGGGAGGGCCCGTCGGCCCCCCCCCCCTTGCCTACGGCCTTGCTCCTGTACACAAATCAGTGGTGGTATTTGCTCCATTTTATACAGGAAACATCCGATAGTGAACTTGAATAACATATTTCAATTTCATTAAGATTTGTGTACAATAAGGGTATGGAAATATAGTTTATAGAAATGCCTCTCATAGAACACAATGCTTTAGAATATTTTTGTGTGTCCCTGTACACAAATCAGCTGTGGTATTTGCTCCATTTTATACAGGAAACATCCCATAGTGAACTTGAATAACATATTTCAATTTCATTAAGATTTTTGTACAGTAAGGGTATGAAAATATGGTTTATAGAAATGCCTCTCATAGAACACAATGCTTTGAAATATTTTCGGGGGTCCCTGTACACAAACCAGAAGAGGTATAAACTCCATTTTCAATAGGGAACATTCGATAGTGAACTTGAATAACATATATCAGTTTCAAGAAATTCCATAAATATTTACGGGAGTTAGAGCGCGGACAGACAGACAGACAGCCAAATCATAAACACTTTTCAACCATGTTGGAAAGTATTAAAAAGGGGTGGGGGGAGGGGAACTAAGCCACTCTAGCTTGGCTTCCGGTCACCTTACCCACTTAAGGGTCCGGTTCAGGAAAACCAAGGGGCTTAAAAAGGGGAAGAGAAAAATAAATAAATAATAAATTTAAAAAAAAAGGGGGGGGGAGGGGAACTAAGCCACACTAGCTTGGCTCCCGGTCACCTTACCCACTTAAGGGTCCGGTTCGGGTATTCCAAGAGTCTTAGAAGAGAAAAAAACAAGAAAGAAAAATCATGCTGTACGCATTGATTAGTAACACTTTCCAACTGTACGTAATTGTTGTATCGAATAACTTTTATTATTATTTGCCTACGTTATCACACAACAGACAGAAGGACTGAAAAATATACAGATAGACTAATTGATTTTAAAATTGCTCTTAGGCATTTTGAAAAGGGTTAAAAAGGCTTAACGCAAAAAAAAAAAAATGCAGCCATTAGATTATAATTACAGCTTTTGATCTCTCTGAATATTTTAGTGTAGACCTGTAAATCAGAAAGTTAATCATATCATATTCTATACACAAGATTATTTTAGAGTATTAACAATAAATTTCAATATTTTTATGATTTTTACAGTAGAAAGACTTTTAAATATAATTTTCAAAAAATTCTGTCCTAAAACGTAATGCATTGGCATATATATATTTTTTTTTTTTTTTTTTTTTTTTTGTCCTTGTAAACAAATTAGTTGTACAGGACCTATTAATGTCATTCTAAATGGAGAAAATTCTATAGGGATAATGTTTATAAAAACAACACTCATAGAACACAATGCTTTTGGGTGTCCCTGTACACAAACCAGAAGAGATATTCACTCCATTTTCAATATGGAACATCCGATAGTGAACTTCAATAAAATATATCAGTTTCGGGAAATTCCATAGATAATTAATGGAGTTGGAGCGCGGGCTTACAGACAGACAGACAGATGGACAGATACACAAACTGAAATCATATTCACACTTAAAAATGTTAGAAAGTGTTAAAAACATTCAATGTAAACGAAAGTAATATTTTAGCAATTTTTTATTAATAGCTCTTAATATAAATAGATATTATTCTGTCACCCTGTAAATCTAATGCTAATTATGCTATATTCTATGCAAAGCATTTTTTGTGCAGATAAATAACATAATTCAATTTCCTAAAGCTTCGTGGAAAGTAATTAAAATTTGATTTATAGAAATATCTCTCATAGAACGCAATGCTTTGGAATACTATTAAGTGTCCCTGCACATAAATCGGTGGTGATATTTCCTCCATTTTATACAGGAAACATCCAGTAGGGAATTGGAATAATATATTTCAATTTCATTACGATATGTCTACAGTAAAGGTATGAAAATATGGTTTATAGGAATAGCTCTCATAGAACACAATGCTTTGAAATACTTTCGGGTGTTCCTGTACAAAAACCGGTAGAGGTATAAATTCCATTTTCAATAGGGAACATTCGATAGTGAACTTGAATAACATATATCAGTTTTAAGAAATTCCATAAATATTTACGGGAGTTAGAGATCGGACAGACAGACAGGCAGACGGACGGGCAGGCAGATACACAAAACTGAAATCATATTCACACTTAAAAAATGCTAGAAAGTGTTAAAAACGCTTAACGTAAACGAAAGTACAATTCTAGCAATTTTTTATTAATACCTCTTAATATAACTGGATATTTTTGTGCCACCCTTTAAATCTAATGCTAATCATGCTACATTCTATGCAAAGAATTCTTTTGTGCGTGTAAATAACATATTTCAATTTCTTAAAACTTCGTGGATAGTAAAGTTATTAAAGTTTGATTTATAGAAATATCTCTCCTAGAACGCAATGCTTTGGAATACTTTTGAGTGTCTCTGTACATGAACCGATGGTGGTATTTCCTCCATTTGATAGAGGAAACATCCAATAGTGAACTTGAATAACATATTTCAATTTCATTAAGATATGTCTAGAGTAAAGGTATGAAAATATGATTTATAGAAATACCTCTCATAGAACACAATGCTTTGAAATACTTTCGGGTGTCCCTGTACACAAACCAGTAGAGGTATAAACTCCATTTTCTATAGGGAACGTCCGACAGTGAACTTGAATAACATATTTCAATTTCATTAAGATATATCTACAATAAAGATATGAAAATATGGTTTATAGAAATACCTCTCATAGAACACAATGCTTTGGAATACTTTCGGGTGTCCCTGTACACAAACCAGTAGAGGTATAGACTTCATTTTCAATAGGGAACGTCCGATAGTGAACTTGAATAACATATTTCAATTTCATTAAGGTATGTCTACTGTAAAGGTATGAAATTATGGTTTATAGAAATACCTCTCATAGAACACAATGCTTTGAAATATTTTCGGGTGTCCCTGTACACAAACCAGTAGAGGAATAAACTCCATTTTCAATAGGGACCGTCCGATAGTGAACTTGAGTAACATATATCAGTTTCAAGAAATTCCATAAATATTTACGGGAGTTAGAGCGCGGACAGACAGACAGACAGACAAACCGAAGTCATAAACACTTTTCAACCTTCTTGGAAAGTGTTAAAAAAAAAAAAAAAAACTAGTATGTTGTGGCCACCACAAGACTTTCTTCTATATTTACCTATACATATTCAATCAGTAACAATATTAAAAAAAAAAAAAAAAAAAAAAAAAAGTACGATTTTTTTTTTTTTTTTTTTTTTTTTGTTAAAAGTGAAAAAAATCGATAACTTTGTTTTAAATTATCACAGATTTATAGTTCAACCATTCGTTTTAAAGGTATTGACGAGACCTTTCGAAAGATACCCATCCTGAAAATTTATCCCCCCCGGGGGGTACTTCCCCCCCAGAGGGGGGGAGCGATGGCCCCCCATGCAGAAAATTTTTTTCCTAGTTACATACTACTATTATCAATAATTCATATTAATTTTACAATCACAAGTTTAAAACAACTCTAATTATGCACATTTATACGAATTTTTGTCCTATGCTGCCATGTTAAAAATTTAGATAAAATGCTATCACAGCGCCACCTGTTGAGCTATTGATCCCCAAACATAATCAGCACCAGTTTATGTCGGGGACCAACTAAATACCAAGTTTGGTTAAATTTCGTTAAAAAAAAAAAAAAAAAAAAATTGCGATATTTTTCTAAGTTTTTTTTTGTTAAAAGTAAAAAAAATCGATAACTTTGGTTTAAATTATCACAGATTTATCGTTCAACCATTCGTTTTAAAGGTATTGACAAGATCTTTCGAAATATACCCATCTTGAAATTTTGCCCCCCCGGATGTGAACTTCCCCCCCCGGTGGGGGGGCAACCGATGCCCCCACATGCACAAAAATTTTTTCCAAGTTAACTATTACTATTATCAACGAGACCTTTCGAAAGATACCCATCTTGAAAATTTACTTCCCCGGGGGGGGATTTTCCCCCCCAGGGGGGGAACCGATGCCCCCCCATGCACAAAATTTTTTTCCTAGCTAACTACTACTATTATCAATAATTCCTATTAATTTTACAATCACAAGTGTAAAATAACTCTCTTTATGCCCATTTATACGGAATTTTGTCCTATGCTGCCATGTTAAAAATTTGCATAAAATGCGATCACAACGCCACCTATTGAGCGAGTGATCCCAAAATCTAATCAGCACCAGTTTATGTCAGGGTGCAACTAAATACCAAGTTTGGTTAAATTTCATTCATTGGTTCGTGAGATACAGCGTCCACAAAAAATGATACAGACAGACAGACAGACATTTTCTAAAAACTATTAATTCGTGTTCTCCATATCCCAAAACATGTAAATCCATCAAAAAGTGGACTTCGAAAATTTTCGCGAATCCAATACTTTCTCTATATTACATATAGAAGAAAGTAAAAAGGGTGGGGAACTAAGCCACTCTAGCTTGGCTCCCGGTCACCTTACCCACTTAAGGGTCCGGTTCGGGTATACCAAGGGACTTAGATGAGGAAAAAAAATATTTGAGGGGAAATAAGCCGCTTTTGCTTGGCTCCCGGTCGCCTTACCCACTTAAGGGTCCGGTTCAGGAAAACCAAGGGGCTTAAAAGGGGAGAAAAAGAAGAGAAAAAAAATAGGGAGGGAAACTAAGCCACACTAGCTTGGCTTCCGGTCACCTTACCCACTTAAGGGTCCGGTTCGGGAATACCAAGGGACTTAGAGAGACAAGATAAAGATAAAAAAAAAATTAATTAAAAAATAAATAAAGGAGAACTAAGCCACACAAGCTTGGTTTCCAGTCACCTTACCCACTTAAGGGTCCGGTTCAGGAATACCAAGGGACTTAGAAGGAAAAAAAAAACTTAAATAAATAAATAAAAAAAGGAGGGGGGGGGGAGAAACTTCTGAGGCACTGAAAAACTTGGTTGGCTGTTGACTGGCTGAATAAGTGAGATGGAGAATAGTTACACTGACACCTTCGGCATAAAACTCACAAAGTTTAATAATGCAAGTTAATTGTTGGTAATTAATTTAGTAAACAGAAAATTTGGAGATTCTTTGTTGTGAATACTTATTAAATCTGCAGGGTTAATTAATTATTAATAAAAAAAAGCGAAAAAAAATAATAATTAAATAAATAATTAAATAAAATAAAAAAATATAAAAAAATGTAAAATATTGTTTATTTTATTAAGTTTGATTTGTGATTATTTGTTCTTTCAGTTGTTGTTAATTATTAATTGGATAAAGAAAGAGAAAGATGAAGAAAAAAATTAAAATAATAACAATAATAATGAAATAAATAAATAAATATAAAAAGAAAAAAGAAAAGGTGTATGATCAAGATTAGGATGAGCACTACATACGAAGGCTGGCTTGCGAGGATTCTGGATTGTTTCAGTGCGGACCTAAGAAAGCTGTTAGGAGAATCCTACGCATGAGAAGTTGCTGAGCGGTAGTACTACTTGCTTCTTGATCATACCGTTCATGCAGGAGAGAAAAAAAAAAATAATAAAAAAAAAATAAATAAATAAATTAAACAACACATTCTTGCACGGCCATGAGCGTGGTGCGGGCTTACAGACCAATTATAACCGAGGACCGTTTACATTTTTTTAAAAGATTTTTTATACAATTTTTATTTATTTATCATTTTTTTACATTTTTTGTATGTAGGAGCCTTGTTTCCCCCCCCCCTGCTGGGGAAGTCCCCCCTCGAGGGGAGTAAATTTTCATGATGGGTATCTTTCAAAAGAGCTCGCCAATACCTTTAAAACGAATGGTTGAACCATCGATCTGCGATAATTTAAAACAAAGTTATCAATTTCTTTTACTTTTAACGATTTTTTTTTTTTTTTTTTTTTAATATTGAGAATAAAATGGATTTTTTTAGAATATTTAGTGTTATACTACTTCTCTAATATGGAAATCGTCTGCATTATCATAAAAGATAATTTTTTAAAATAATAGTTTTAATATATATATATATTAAAAACAGAATTATTTTTTAATAGCCGAATTAAATTCTATATAAATGTACATGCATTAATGAAACGGGGGGTTGAGGGGGGCGGTAGCCCCCCTCACACAGAACTAATTATCATATAAAACTCTTCCGAAGCCTAATTTGAATTGTTTAACAGAGGTTTATATAACAGTACTCGTTATCTTACCTCTTAATCTGCAACCTGCATTTACCTTATGCATGTAATTATTTTTTAAATTTATAATTTGTTATAAACATCTTGTTTATGAGTTGTCCGAGAGAAAAAAAATCTCAAATGGCTTAATCCTCACATAGACAATCTTTTTGTAACACCGTGTGTATTCATCGCCAAATACGTCAAATAGCGTGGCAACGTTGCTTAATTTACATTTAAATTTTTACTTTCTCTTACCCATAGTGTCGAGAAAGTATTGTTTCAGGGTCAAATTTTCGAACGTGAGTTTTTGTTATATTTACATGTTCTGAGGTCAACTGAATACGAAAATCATGTTTTTAGCAAATGGTCTGTGTATGTGTCTGTGATCAGCATATCTGTAGACCAAATAGTAGCAGAAATTCCAACGTCGGTATTCTAAATGTGTATCATATAGGGATGCTACAGTAAGCTTTTCGTTGAGATGAAGCAAATGGTTCGTGTACAGGGACACTCAAAATTATTCAAATACATTACGTCTATGGGGGAAATTGCAGGTAAGTAGAGTTTAACATCTATAGACTGCACTAAACCAAATGAAACGAATATATCTGTACTGATAAGTATAAAGGATTTAAGTCCAAAAATGTCGATTTTGAGTTAAGCACATAGTCAGACTCAGAAAAAAATTCTCTATCGTTTGGTATAAAGGATTTAAATCCATGTCATTTAGCCTTTGAGAAAATCCATTGGTAAAAAAAGATTCAAGTCAGAAATTTAGCATTAATCTTTAGTATAAAATATTTAATTCAATTTTTCCCTTTATTAAATGAAGATTGACAATCACTGAATGGTATAAAGCGTGTAAACCAACATTATCCCTTTTTCCTAATCGATTCTTCTGATTAGTTTTTAGTTAGTTTAACTTTATTTTTCGTCTCCTGAAAAATCAAGAATATGGACTTAAATCCTTTATACTTATCAGTACAGATATACATATATATATATTTTTTTTTTTGTGTGTATGTAGGAGCCTCGCCTCCCCCCTGGGAGGGAAGTCTCCCCGTCGAGGGAAGTAAATTTCCATGATGGATAAAATATATATATATATATTTTTTTTTTTGTAATATTGAGAATAAATTCAACTTTTTCTTGGACATTTAGTGTTATACTACTTCTCTAATATGGAATTCGTCTGTATTATCATAAAAGATAATTTTTTTAAATAATAATTTTAATAAATTATTTTTCTATATTAAATTCTATATAAATGTAGGTGCATTAATGAAGCGGGGGGTTGAGGGGGGCCACAACTAATTATCATATAAAACTCTTCCGAAGCCTAATTTGAATTGTTTAACATAGGTTTACATAACAGAACTCGTTATCTTACCTTTTAATCTGCAACCTGTATTTATAGTATTAAATTTCAGGGTAAGAGAAAGTCGTATGTGTGACACACCAGATTATTTTTCTTCTTAATAAAATATACTCCACCTGTAAAAATGAAAAAGAAATCGATAACTTTATTTTAAATTATCGCAGATCGATGGTTCAACCATTCATTTTAAAAGTATTGGCAAGCTCTTTTGAAAGATACCCATCATGAAAATTTATTCCTTTTGAGGGAAGCGATGCTCCTACATATACAAAATTTTTCTCCCAGTTGACTATCTCTATTATAAATAATTATTGCAAATTTCATAATAATTATTAAAAAACTAGTATATTGTGGCTACCACATGACTTTCTTCTGTATTTTCCTATTCAAAATCACTCAGTAAAAAAAAAAAATTATTAAAATTATTATTTAAAAAAATTATATTTCATAATAATGAAGACGATTTCCAGGCAGGACTCCCTCCCCCCAGGGCGGGAGGCGAGGCTCCTACATACACAATTTTTTTTGTATTTTGTATTTTTTTGGGATATGTCTATTACAAATAATTCCTTTAAATTCCATAATAATTATTAAAAAATAATTCTCTTTATGCATATTTATACAAAATTGTGTCCTATACCACCATGTTAAAAATTTAGAAAAAACAGGATGCCAACGCAAGTTTTAGGACAATTTTTACCAAAAGTTGATAGGCATTAATTTATATCAATGTGTAACTACATACCAATTTGTATGATATTATGTGCAGTAGTTCCTGAGATACAGTTGCCACAAAATTTATCACACACACACACAGACAGACATTTTCTAAAAATGGTCAGATCGTATTCTACATCTCTCAAAACGTGTAAATCCATCAAACCCGAGGTCGAAAATTTTTACGAATCAAATACTTTCTTCTGTTGAATATAGAAAAAAGTAAAAACGTTCAATATTTATTTAAACTGTACCCCACACCTTAAGTAAGTCATGGACGAAATTTTAGCATAGTATCATAAAAAGCCTCAGATATATGACAAGACAAAAACTTTCTAAACTCTCGACATAAGTTCTCGAATGGCAGAAGTCATACCAGTAGATCCTATTTTAAGATTTGTACTTAAATTAAGTGTGAAAACAATGGTAACATAAATAAGCACATATATTATTACTTTCTTCTATATTCCATAGAAGAAAGTATTGGATTCGTAAAAATTTTCGACCTCGGGTTTTTGATGGAATTACACGTTTTGAGAGCTGTAAAACACGATTTGACCATTTTTAGAAAATGTCTGTATGTCCGTATGCGTGTGTGTGACAAAATTTTGTGGCAACTGTATCTCAGGAACTACTGCACAAAATTTCATACAAATTGGTATGTAGTTGCACCTTGATATAAATTAGTGCCTATCAACTTTTGGTAAAAATTGTCTTACAGGTTGTGTTGCCATCTCGCTTTAATTTTTAACATGGTGATATAGGACAAAATTTTGTATAAATGTGCATAAAGAGAAATCCCCCCTCGAGGGGAGTAAATTTTCAAGATGGGTATTGTTAAAATTGAAAATTTTAACACTTTTGAAATTTATTATTTTTTACCAAATCCTCCGGAAAATATTTCAGTTTCTTTTATTTAATTATTTTTCTCTATTTAAAATGTTTAAAAGTCCGTTTTTTCAAAATTAATTTCATTCCGTTTTGGCATTTTCAAATATTTTTCTAAATTTCCGATTTTTCAATTTTAAATATTTTTCTAAATTTTATTTCCTTGCAACTCTATTTTAATTAGATAGCTTATTTTATTTTCTTTAATTTGAGCCATCGCTCATAGAAATAGCTTAAAATTTAATCGTTTTATCTTCAAAAAATCATAAGTCCAAAAATACTTTTTTTTATTTAACTGTATTCTTAAATTCAGAGGTCAGCCATGTTTACTTAAAATGCTCAACTTTCCCGCGCTTTCAGAGGGGGAAGTAATGTTCTAGAACATGCCGGAAGATTCGTAGCGTCTCTTTCGCGAGCGCTCATTGGCTGGCTCGGGCAGGCGCGAAATTGGATGTGGGGTTTTTCTCTCTTGTATGCTGACTCTCTGAGGATTTCAAACTTATATGCCTTCAAATGTAAAACAGGACATTTCCATTCATTTTATATACAGCTTGTGATTTTCTACATCTCCGGAAATGGATACTCCTAACGGGGGCCTACGGACACCATCTAGGCCTAATTCCAGGCCTGTGAAATCTTGGTATGCAGCAACGAACGATCTCCAAAGCAAGAAAGGAGTAATGTCACCGGATAATTACGATAATTACTGGAACAAATATTCAAGCAATGTTGTTGATATGAAAGTATTCAAAAAGCGGCGATGTGTGTATCAATGGCAGTGGCTTGCCATAGCTACCTAGAGACATACTAGTGAAATGTGAGCACCATCGATCCTTCTAATCTCAAATTTTCGATCACTTCATACGGTAAAAGAATATTTGTGCTTCAAGTTAAATTTCATGAATAGTCGCATAATTGGCTCGAAAGTCATTTATTTCAAATTACTAAAATATAGAAAATCACTACAGTATAAAAGAAAATGATCTATTTGAATATTACTGATTCTCAGTTGCAATAAAAAATAAAAAACGTTCGCTTCCACCGAGCATCGTGGTAAGAACTGATCATGACAATCAGTTTAATATCAGCTTTATCTACGTTACAATATGATGTAATCGAGAATTAATTTTGATAATAAGTGCCGGCACAATGAGTTCTTTAAATTTAAAAGATGTGAAAAATAAAGAAAGATTTCAGTTTATCATGAAATTGTGTTTCATTGTTTTAAATTGTGCCTTTTGGATTTCATGTGTTTATTTTTCAGCTTTCTTCTACATGGGGTAAGTTATTTTTAAATGTACTTCATTTCTTTTGTATTAAATTTTATTTTGATTCAATTCAATTTTAAAGTTTCGGTAATAATAAAAAAAAAAAAGGATTTTGATGAGCCGCGGCACCTGTTAACGCAATTTTAATTTTAATCTAACCACTATATCTTTTTCTCTATAACAGGTATCTTTCGAAAGGTCTCGTCAATACCTTTAAAACGAATGGTTGAACTATACATCTGTGATAATTTAAAACAGTTATCGATTTTTTTCATTTTTAACATTTTTTTTTTTTTTTTTTAATGTAATATTGACAATAAAATTGACTTTTTTTTTTTTTTTTTTGGATATTTAGTGCTATCCGCGTTTGTAATGATCGATAGACGGCGCTTTGTGAACACTGCAGTTGTTAGTAAACATTAGCCACGTGTGTTCCATTAGTGTTCTTAATGTTATTCTACTTAATATTCGTACTATAATTTCTCCGCCATTACATTATGGAAAATTGATTGCTTTTGGAAAAAATACTTCAGTTTATTCAAAGTTCGATCGGAAGTAGATTTTTAACTGAAGTTGAACAAATATTAGCTTCAAATCATCTGATTAATTCTTTACTTCCATTAGCCGAAGCAAGTGAAATTTTAAATTTGTCATTTGGAAATAAATGGAAGCTCAATTCTGGATTTCTTGATCCTTTGGAGTTACACTGTGGCACACAAAAGTATGTGTTATCTTTTTTACCGTATTTATTCATTTTTATTCGATAAATATATGTGAAACTAAATATCGGCAAGCAATGGCGACTGTATGGAATTCGAATTAAACCATGTTTATTGTAATTCACCTTAGCCCACCAGAGGGCGAGCATTTCATTACAATCGCGGATACTACTTCCCTAATATGGAAATCGTCTGCATTATCATGGAAGATAATTTTTTAAAATAATAATTTTAATAAATTATTTTTTCTGAGTGAATAGGCAAATATAGAAGAAAGTCATGTGGTGGCCACAACATACTAGTTTTATACTTAGTTTATAAACACCCTATTATATGTCTTGACAACATATGTGTTAGTTTATTACTATGAAAATCTGACTGGTTAAGTGAATTTTATATTTTCTGATCACGCAATCTCTATAAAGAGTTTATTAGATGTGCATGGATAATGGGTGATATGTAATTGTTGCACACTAGTATTTTCTTATTTATGATAATGAAAAATCTGATTCTATTTTGTTCTCTTTTGCTAATATCGTAAACTCTAATATTAATTTTTTCATTTTGTTTCTTTATATATCATATTTTTACATTTAAGTTTTTGTTTAAAGGTTTTCCTTTCTCTGATTTCCTGCCTTTTATTTTCCTCTTAATTACCTTTTCTTTGTCTTGTAATTTTCACTTGGCTATTAGTTGCCCTTTCCTTCTACCCATTTGATCTCTTCCCTTTTGTCCTATTCATTATGTCTTTCCACCCACTTCTCTTTCTCCTGCTTGTCCACCTTCTGCTTTTGCAATGGCATGACAAGCTTTCTCCATTTATAAATACCATAATTATATTATAAAAATTTTATTTTTCTTACTCAAGCACGGTTTCATCGTCTTCAAGTTGTGTCTTATTATTTTATACAGAATACCCATTTAAAAATTGATAAAATTATATAGAAGTAATAGGAAATTAAATGTTTTTATGTAAATGTTTATATTTTCAGCTTTATTATTACACAAATAAAAATCAGAAAGTTTTAATAAAGATAAAACTTTTCTTTTTTGCAGATACATATAAAAGAATGCCAGTTCTCTACATTTTACAACGCCAAAGAAGGGATACACTCCAACAGATTTCTAATGGTATTGTAGAAGAATGTTGCAAAAATACATGCACTGTACAGCAGTTAAGAGCTTATTGTGGATAAAACCTCTCAATTCCTATGAAGCCATAATCATCCAGCACTGTAATATCTCCATCATCAATAAATTATTATTTTACATTTTAAAAGTTTTTTTTTCTTTAATTTTACAGGTTTTTCATATAAAGTTTTCTTTAAATTAAACTTGTATGCTAGAAAATTGTCTAATGAATAAACAATCCTAGTACATCCAACATTATTTAAACCCAACAGGTCTAATGGTAATGTAAAAGAAAGTTGTACCCCCCCCCCCCCCCCCAAAAAAAAAAAAAAAAAAAAAAAAAAAAAAAACTTTTCTCCTTTCAGTTCCTTTCAAATCTAAATTCTAACTATATATAAAACAGTGTTTGTTTGAAGGCTATACAAAATACATTTTAACTGATCAGATTTCCTGGTAATGTGTTCAATAGTTCAAATTAGAGGTCTGCAAGGTCCAGGCTCGATATTTTATGTGTGTACTCGGGCCGGGCTGGACCTGGAGGAAATTTTAAGCCCGAGCCCGGCCCGGCCCGGCCCGAATCTTTTTCTACATTCCTCGTTAATCAATGAAAAGGGAAAATGATAAAATACTTTTTCAGTCATTTTTTTTACATAATTTTACAGTCTGGCGTGTCACATAAAATTTTATTTTGTTAAAAGGTGTCTGTAACTACAATTTAATTGTCTATCAGCTTCACTGTTCACGATCTGATTTTCCGTAAATATTTTAAACATGTCTCAAAATTAATATATTTTATTTAAAGTAATATTAGATGGTTTCTAATTCAAAATACTATGCATGTTACTACCAGTTTGCGTACATGTAACAAACAAAAGAAATTAAATACGTTACTGTATATAAGGCTTTGTTTTCTATGGTCTGTAGTGTTTAGGTGGTATGAAATCTATAAAAATCCTTCCGCTGTAACTTTTCCTCTAAGGCTTCTTTTTCTTTTCTACGGGGCACTGGATGAAAGTAGCATCATTTTTAGCATGTGCGAAAGCATCTTTTCTATTGAATATGATTGGATTAGCATTAAAGTTTTGTTTACCGGATCACATGAAAGATTTGGATACATTACGGTATATAACAGGAAGTAGTTGAAAGTGTATTTTTAGTACTATTAAGCAATTCTAATATCTTCCTATATTGTTTTAGGAATGCTAATATTTTCGATTTGACTTTCTGTCTGTCTTTGTGCCTTCTGTACGTCTGTAATAATGAAATACCGTTTATATATAAATATCTTGTAAACATTCAGCAGTTTTGTTAAAGAACATTCTATTGCTTAGCTATATAAAACCTGTGCAAAACACATACTAAAAATCTTTTTCGTAGAAATGTATGTTTTTTTTTCTTTTGTAATTTTACATATTTTTGAATCGGGCCGGGCCTGATTTTATCGCTTTTTGTCCAGGCCGGGGCTGAATTTTTCTATTTCATACCGGGCCGGGCCTGAAAATTTCGGCCCGTGCAGACCTCTAGTTCAAATTAAATAACTGGCTAATTTAAAACTTTGATAAACCATTCTTTTCTAACTTCTTGCGATGCATGCGTCTCATAGAATCATTTCAGTAACTCAGTAATTTAAACGAGTATAAAGCAAGCTTAAGCTTCTTTTCAAAAACCCTCAAAGTATAAAGTGAATATAATCAAACATAGCTAAGAACTATTTTGATTAAACTAGCTAGCAAAAAAACTATTTTAAAAAAATAAGCTCATCCATTAGGAAGCTACAATGCCACAGAAAAAAGCTTCAAAGTTTTTTTTTTTTTTTTTTCAGTATAAAAGGTTGATTTTTAGTATTAAGTAATTATTACTACCAGAAGAGATTTCCATCTAACATAGCTATGAATCACCCTGATAAAACTTCCATTCTATTAAAATAAATAAATCAGTCCACCCATTTTTTCTTCTTTTAAATGTAATCTAATTTGAAGCTCTTGAAACTAATAATTACCCTTCATTTTTTGTAATCAATTTCTCATCTATTTGCATTTTTTTTTTTTTTTAAGTATTAAAATATGGTTAATGTGCCACTGAACTAACCTGGTTAATATTTTACCAGCACTATTTACCCTAATCACCTCATGGATAAATCTCAAAATGTATTGTTATTTGTAGATAAAAATTTTCAATTTTTCTTATGAGCTAATAGTACGAGTCAGAGATTGACAGAGTGCTCCTAATTATGAAATTGGCAGTGAACCTATGCCACACTGTTACTTTTCAGAATGCAGTGGTACGTGAATGATCATTATAGTATTTTATGGGCAGGAGAAGATTTATGATTTAGCCATAACTAGGATATGACGAGGCGTTTCATTTTAAACACATAAAATTTAATAGATGACTATGACAATTACAGATGAAAAACACAAGTAACATAAACGACTACATTTTTAAGACTGATCTGTTTTAGCAGAGATAAAGTAAAGAGGAATGAACAGATCATTGATTGGACGTGACGTCACTTACCAACAGTCCAATAGATTGAATCAGGAATACAATGACGAAATACACCACAATTCTCCTCCCCTTAATTCCGTATACCATACCTGATGGGAGGTTTTCTTACTCTAGATGATCTTCTTACAACCCGTTCAGAAAAAGATAAGTTAGTATGTTTAAAGTTTGAATGTTCAGATTTTAGTTCTTTATTTACAGTACTGTTGATATTTTTATCACAGTCAATTTCTCCAGGCTTTTGTAGACACTGATCTACTGTCGGTTGGCACTGGATCTGGTGTAATGGAAGGATTGGTTGGCACTGGATCTGGTGTAATGGCAGGATCGGTTGGCAATGGATCTGGTGTAATGGCAGGATCGGTCGGCACAGGATCTGGTGTAATGGCAGGCCTCCTACCAGACTTAGATTCTCCATTGCTTTGCAGGTGTGGACTCTTGCTATCGGAAACAAAGGGAATATTTGTATCGAGTGTTCTTTTCAATTTCACCAGGACTTGTAGTTTCCTCCAGTTGTACTCTGGAACCTACACTTCTCAGTTGATCAATGTGTCTTTTCCATACACATGAACCTACTTGAATTTTGTAATGTAGTTTACCTAGTCTGGCAATTACTTTACCTATTTTCCATTCATCTCCTGATGTGTAATTGCGTACTGCAACTTTTTCATTTATTTGGAATTCTCTTATCTTTTTCTTGTTAAAAACATTTTTATGTTGTTTGTTTTCAACATAATTTTTAACATTTGGTACAAGTAAATCCAGTTTTGATCTGATATTTCTCTTGAGAAATAATGATGCAGGACTCTCCCCTGTTGTAATATGAGGCATTATTACTTTCTTCTATATGTAATATAGAGAAAGTATTGGATTCGCGAAAATTTTCGACCTCCGTTTTTTGACGGATCTACACGTTTTGGGATGTCCTGAACACGAATTGATAGTTTTTAGAAAATGTCTGTCTGTGTGTCTGTCTGTCTGTCTGTGTGTCTGTCTGTCTGTATCATTTTTTTGTGGACGCTGTATCTCACGAACATATGAATGAAATTTAACCAAACTTGGTATTTAGTTGCACCCCGACATGAACTGGTGCCCATTAGATTTGGGGATCAATAGCTCAACAGGTGGCGCTGTAATCGCATTTTATGCAAATTTTTAACATGGCAGCATAGGACAAAATTCCGTATAAATGGGCATAATGAGAGTTATTTTAAACTTGTGATTGTAAAATTAATTTGAATTATTGATGATAGTAGTAGTTAACTAGGAAAAAAAAATTGTGCATGGGGGGGAAGTACCCCCCCCGGGAGGGTTAAATTTTGAAGATGGGTATCATTCGAAAGATCTCGTCAATACCTTTAAAACGAATGGTTGAACCATAAATCTGTGATAATTTAAAACAAAGTTATCGATTTTTTTTACTTTTAACAAAAAAAAAAAAAAAAAAAAAAACTTAGAAAAAAAAATTCGATTTTTTTTTTTTTTTTTTTTTTTAATTATTGTTAGTGATTGAATATGCATTAATTTTCACAAAAAAAAAAAAAAAAAAAAAAATTTTTTTTTTTTTTTTTTTTTTTTTTTTTTAATATTGTTACTGATTGAATATGTATAGGAAAATATAGAAGAAAGTCTTGTGGTGGCCACAACATACTAGTTCGGTATTGGAATAGAAATTCGTTTAACTTAAATTGGAGATTTCCGGGTTCTGAACTTAAGGATTTCAATCCTTTTTTAATTATTTGGACATATCGTTCAGCCTGACTATTTGTAGAGGGATGATATGGTGCAGTTAAGCTATGTTTTATACCTTTACTTTGTAGAAAATGTTCGAATTGTTCTGAAATGAATTGTGGCCCATTATCAGACACAAGGGACACAGGATAGCCATATCTGGCAAAAAGTGAAGAAAGACAGTTTATAGTGTTCTCAGCAGTAGTATTAGGAACAATGAACACTACTGTCCATTTACTGTGGGCATCTACTACGATTAAAAACATTTTCCCCATCATTCGACCAAAAAAGTCTACATGTATTCTGCTCCAAGGTGTTGTAGGCCATTCCCAGTGATGGTTGTCCATTTTAGGAGGATTATGTTTTAATTTAATACAAACAGAACAGTTATTTGCTAAATTCTCAATGTCTTTATCAGTACCTGGCCACCATACAAAACTACGTGCCAGTGCTTTCATTTTAACTATGCCAAAATGGCCAAAATGTAAATCTTCCAACACTTTTTGTATATGAACAGTAGGAATTACAACACGATTCCCTTGTAGTATGCAATTATTTAGTATAGAAAAATCTTCTTGTTTATGTCCGAAAAGTAAGTAATTTGGCATCTGTGTGCCTGATATTAAAAGCCTTCAATGTTGGATCTCGCTTAGAACTTGCACACAACGTTTTTGTAGTTAACGGTAACGAAGTGATTTGATGAATAAATAAACATTCGGATTCATCAGGGTTGCCAAATAAATTTGGTGACAAAGTTGGTGACATTTTTTCTGGCTGTAGCGAATCGGACGACGGCAGCAGTAAGTCTCCACTACGTAATGGAAGACGTGATAGAGCATCGGCATTTCCGTGCTCTGCAGATTTTTTATATTTAATATCATAATTAAATGTTTGTAAGTATAAGGCATATCTTTGCATTCTAGCTGCCGAAAGTACCGGAATACTTTTTACGGGTGAAAATATGGAAACTAGGGGTTTACTATCAGTATACAATGTAAATCTCCTACCATATAAAAATTGAAAAAATTTCTTTACACCAAAAATTATTGATAACGCTTCTTTATCTACCTGACTATACCGCTTTTCTGCAGAAGACAAAGTTCTAGAAGCAAAAGCTATGGGTTTTTCGGAGTTATCTGGCATTGTATGCGAAAGTACTGCCGAAATTCCATAAGGAGAAGCATCAGTGGCTAAAATTAAGGGTAATTTAGGATTAAAGTGGGTGAGAATCCTTTCGGAAGTAATTTCCTGTTTAATTGCATTAAATGAATTTTCACATTTTTTAGTCCACTGAAAATTTACATTTTTACGTAATAATTCATTTAGAGGATAAGCAATCGTAGATAATTTAGGAACAAATCTAGAATAGTAAGATACTAAGCCTAAGAATGCTTTTACCTGAGTTACGTTTTTAGGTATTGGAGCATTTAAAATAGCAGAAATTTTTTCTTGCGTTTTGTGTACGCCATTTTTATCAATTTTGTAACCGCAGTATGTAATTTCATCATTCATGAAAAAAGATTTTTCTTTATTTATTTTAAGATTATATTCACGTAACCTTTCTAGCACTTGTTTTAATCGCTCTAAATGTATTTCATCCGTTTCCCCTGAGATACATATATCGTCAATAAAAACTGAAATACCCTCTATACCTTTTAAAATTTGTTCTATAGTTCTCTGCCATATTGCTGGCAATTCCGTATGGTAATCGCGTAAATTGAAATAAGCCTTTAGGAGTGTTAATAGTAAGTAATTCTTGTGAATTTTCCTCTACCGGTAAATGCAAGTATGCTTGGTTTAAGTCAATCTTTGTAAAATGTAATCCACCCCCTAAAGTTGCTAATATATCCTCAATTTTTGGTAGCGGGTGTCAACCTTTAAAAATTTATTTACCGTGACTTTAAAATCGCCGCATAAACGAATTTTCCCATTAGGTTTTACCACCGGAACGATAGGTGTTGCCCATTTACTAGTACTAACAGCTTTTATTATCCCTTCATTTTCTAATCTTTCCAATTCTTCATTTACCGCATTCCTTAATGCATACGTAACTGTTCGCGATTTACAAAATATTGGTGATGAGTCTTTCTCTAAATGTAATTCAGCTTTAACATTTTTAATTTCACCTACGTTATTTGTCAATAAATCCGGAAATTCATTCAGTAAATTATTTAAATTATCCGAGATTTGTACTTTGTTTACCGGAACAGTTTGTAAATTGTTTGGGAATATATTAAATGTAGTTATCCAATCCCTACCTAGCAATAAAGGAAAATTGTCTTTTTTAACTAAATATAACTTAACATTCCTAGTTTTGTTTTCGTAAGTTACATTTACTCTAACAAATCCCTCGGGCTGGAAAATTTCTCCAGTAGCTGTTTTTAATTGTATATCAGCAGGAAACATTTTATGTTCTGGAAATAATCTCCGAAAACGATTTATCGGTACAGCGGAAATCGCCGATTCTGTATCAAGCTCTATTTCTGCTTTAGCACTATTTTCTATCAAAACCCAAATTTTTATAGGTTTAGTGCCTTCAGATTGTAATGACAAAATGTCTGCACAACATTACTACTTTCACTGTCAACTTACAATACCTTACCATTTAAGGAACCCTAACCCTAGACCAGCAACCTGGCTGAACAATATAATAACTAGAAAGCCCCTACGGCTCAAATTAAAGCGCATCTATGCCTTCCTTCAAGATTTATTAAATTCAACAAACTAAATTCCTTCTCTATCTTTCCTTAATTTTTCCTCCTCTCCTACATGGCGAATACTGGTCATGTCTGATGCTACAGAATTCCACTGAAGTGCTCTCGGAAAGCAATCATCCTGCGCATGATGTTGCTAACCAACATTGTTCTTAGGGTGTTTGGGCTTGATATAAAGACTGCGAGAACATTGTATAAAGACTGTGAAATTTGTACATTACCTGAATGAACTTTGTAAATAGACTTCCACTTGGCTCCGGTCCTCTTCACTTTCATGCAACTTTGTCGCCTTTTGTCGCGGGAGAGCTCTGCTCTGGCGACCTTTGTAATTTTTTTTTTTTTGTTATTTGCTATGCAATAAACAACGGGGGAGGCTTAACCTTTGGAGACGGGCTCCTCTGATTCTCCACAGTGGCTTTGGAGCCCATCTCTAAAGGTTAAAAACGCTCAAAACCACTGATAGTGGTGAGCGGCTTCTTTCCGTCTTAGAATCTTAGAATGACAAAATGTCTACAGTATCAAGAACATTTACATTTTTCTTTTGAGTAACATTGTTTTGTGCGTTCCGACACACCTTACTCAAATGACCGCGTTTTTTACAAAAATTGCAAACTGCATTAATAAATTTACAAGCATTTGCTAAATGAGAGCTATTTCCACAACGATAACAATGAGTTTTACTTTTATTTGCACTCGCAGTTTTGTTCACGTTTTGTTTACTTAAGTTATTTTGAGAATAATTTTGTTTATTCAAATTCAAATTTTTATTTTGTAATTCTATCATGTCATTTTCAGTACTTTGCATAGTTACGGCTTGTTCTACTGCTTTTTCAAAAGTCAAATCTTCAACCTGAGACATTAATTTACTTTGGATTGTTTCATTTTTTAATCCGCGTAAAAATTGTTCTAACAAATTTTCTGACAGCGAATCGCCCGTAAACGCGCAATGTGTTGTAAATTTCTTTAAACGAACACTAAAATCCTGCACAGATTCGTTATCTCCTTGAAAACATTTTCTAAATTTAATGCGTTCTGTAATTTTGTTAGGAATTTTACATAGATGTTTTGTTAAGACATCTAGTAATTCAGTGTAAGTTTTTGATTCAGGAAGATCTGGGAACAATAAATTTGTAAGTAAATTATATAATTTCGGTCCTATAAACGTAATTAAAGCACTAAGTTTTTTTTCATCTTTTATATCAAACAATATAAAGTTCTGTTCTAATCGTCGAATATAAGTATCAAAAGATTCAACAGAATCATTGAATTCTTTAAAATTTTGAAACATTTTTAATGAAAATATGCTACTTCTAATAATAAAAACATGCAATCAAATAAAAGAACAGAAAGAAAAAAAATAATCTGGTGTGAAACAACCACACGACTTCCATTACCCACTATTACACGTATTATATGCATAGAGATAATGTGATCAGAAAACATAAAAGTGACCTAAAGAGAAAATCGTTAGAGCCATTTTTGAGATACCAACATTTACAAAAAAATGAATTATTGACAGGAAAACAATAATTACATACAAAAGCATATTTAAACGTGAGTTAAAATGGCGAGTTTGAAAAAAATCCGTACAGCTGTTTTTAAAGGAACGCCCTTGGGAGACCTGAAATTGAGCTATTCATACAGGACGCGTATCAATTTTCCTGAACTAACCAACTATATCATTCGAAAGGACATCTAATAGAGTGTTTATATAGCAAATTTGAAGAAAATCGTTAGACCCGTTTTTGAGATACGGACTTACGGTTCCACTTCCGGTTTCCGATGTCCGACTTCCGGTTAAACTCAATTATTGACAGGAAAACAATAATTACATACAAAAGCATATTTAAAAGTGAGTTAAAATAGCGAGTTTGAAAAAAATCCGTACAACCGTTTTTAAAGGAACGCCTTTGCGAGGCCTGAAATTGAGCTATTTCTACAGGACGCCTATCAATTTTCCTGAACTAACCAGTTATATCATTCGAAAGGACATCTAACAGAGTGTTTATATAGCAAGTTTGAAGAAAATCGTTAGAGCCGTTTTTGAGATACGGACATACGGTCTCACTTCCGGTTTCTGATTACCCACTTCCGGTTTTTCAATTTTCACCAAAATTTGGAATTTTCATCTGTACACCAGATGTATTTCAATTCTAAAATTTCGTAGCTCTATCTTTAATAGTTTCTGAGCTATAGTAGCCAGAAGATTCTCCACATACATACACACACACACACACACTGACCAATTGCCAAAAACCACTTTTTTGGACTCAGGGGACCTTAAAACGTGTAAATCAGGTGAAAACCCGATATCGAATTTTCAGACCGAATACAATACTTCCATTACCTACGGTAGTAGGGTAATGGAAGTAATAATAAATGTGTAAATACCTTTTTCCCTCTCTTTCTCGAAAAATAAAAAATCGTAGACGAGTAATTATCGATGGCGCCTATGCATTTCCGCCCTGACAGTAGACATAAAACTCACAGCTGCCGCATCTGATTTGCTTTATGATTCATTTCCAAAAACCAATTTCTTCTTCGTGAGATATTTAGAACATATTCCGTTCTCTTTTTTTATGAATTGCAGATTTCATTCTTAATTATCTTCAAGTAGATATTTGTAAATGTATAAGAGCAAAACTTTTTTGCTTTTTTCTTCTTCTTTATTCCTGGTCGCCATTATAGTATTTTATGGGCAGGAGAAGATTTATGATTTAGCCATAACTAGGATATGACGAGGCGTTTCATTTTAAACACATAAAATTTAATAGATGACTATGACAATTACAGATGAAAAACACAAGTAACATAAACGACTACATTTTTAAGACTGATCTGTTTTAGCAGAGATAAAGTAAAGAGGAATGAACAGATCATTGATTGGACGTGACGTCACTTACCAACAGTCCAATAGATTGAATCAGGAATACAATGACGAAATACACCACAATCATCATGGGCTTATCATATTTCAAAATTTGACAGTTGCGAGTATTGACTTGACCCATTCAAATGGAAATGAACTCGATCAATCCAGAATATTTTTCAAAGCCAATTGTTATTGTCGATTTCTCGCAGGCAAGAAATTGTAGCATGGAAGTCATGCGCTTCTCAATCTATCACTTGCAAGAATTTCTATTTTTTCTTTTCTATTTAAAAAACAAAAAAATCCGTGTAAATAATAACTTGTCTAGCAGCACATTTTCGTTAATGAAGATTTTTTTTTTTTTGTTTGTTTGTTTATTAAGAGGTGATGCTGATTTTGCTATACAGTGCTTTTAAAATAGGTTTGGATTGATTTGATTCTGGCCCTGGCAATTTGAGGAGATTAAATGGCTGATTTTTAATGACCAGAGAATTTATTAAGTGGGGTGTACTATTTTTGTTATTACCAAATTTACAGTACTATTACCTCTCAGGAAAATGTTTACATAAACAATAAAAAATTGAAATGTGGAAATAACAGACCATCACAAGTTAGTCTGAATAGAAATGAAATGAAAGTCATCTAATTCATAGGAATTTAGGGTGGACCTAGGGAGAAAACAGCCTTACTTCCAACACCCCACCCCACCTCACTTTCGGCAAAATGAACACACATCAACTGTCAATCCAAAAACTGCTGACTGAACACAGACATTTTATGTAAGGGGACTTAACACCTCAGACTTGATACCACTGAAAGTTTCATAAAAAAAAATTATATTTTCATTCAATATTTATAAACTGAACTATATTATAAATTAAAAAATAACCTTACATTACTTCTTAAAAATTGCCTTAGTACTTGCGGGAAGGGACCCCTCCCATCGTCGGAGGCAGCTCTGTGGTGGCTTGCTTAGTAATGACTTGTTCTCTTGCAGTCTTCACGATTCTGCACCAGTTACAGTTAATTTCTTGCACATGGTCGTTGCCATTATTACAGGTAAGAGGATTGAATAAGATTTCAACTGTTTCGCGATTTGCAGCATAGGCTGCGTTATTCTAATCAGCTAGTTTGCGAATATTGTTAAAATTGATATTGATTGGTTCACTTGCATTAACCTTGATGAGTGCGGTGGTTATGTTCTTTAATACGATTTTTAATTTTGCGTTTTGTCATACCTATGTAGTAGCCTGTGTCTTTATTTTCTTTGGAAAACGGAATACTATAAATACCGGAGGTTTTAAGGGGATTGATTGTCTTTTTCGTTCCTTATGGTTTGATAGATATTTTTATTTGGTTTTATGGAGATTTTTATATTAATTTTATTGGCGGTATTTTTAATTTTCTGTGAGATTCCGCGATCATACATGATGGCCGGAGTGAATTTTTGTTTAGGATTTTGAAAATTTTTAAGTTGTTTTATTCTTTTGCAGTATAATACTGAATAAAGAACTCAATATTATCAGAAAAATTACAATTAAAGCAGGTTATAAAAAAGATCTAATCGACAAATTATACTGCATAAGAATAAAAAAACTTAATGTTATTGAAAATTTTTTAAATCCTAAACAAAAATTCACTCCGGCCATCATGTATGAACGCGGAATCTCACAGAAAATTAAAAATGCCACCAATAAAATTAATATCAAAATCCCCATAAAAACAAATAAAAATATTTATCAAACCATAATGAACGAAAAAGACAAAATCGATCCCCTTGAAACCTCCGGTATTTATAGTATTCCGTTTTCCAAAGAGAATAAAGACACAGGCTACTACATAGGTACGACAAAACGCAAAATTAAAAATCGTAATAAAGAACACTCTGCAGATATTAAATTTGGGAAAATAACCACCGCACTCACCAAGGTTAAAGCAAGCAAACCTATCAATATCAATTTTAACGATATTCGCAAACTAGCTGATTACAATAACGCAACCTACGCCGCAAATCGCGAAACAGTCGAAATCTTATTCAATCCTCTTACCTGTAATAATGGCAACGACCCAGTGCAAGAAATTAACCGTAACTGGTGCAGAATCGTGACGACTGCAAGAGAACAAGTCATCACAGACAGAGCAACTAAGCAAAATGTCACAGAGCTGCCTCTGACGATGGGAGGGGCCCCTTCCCGCAAGTACATAGGCAATTTTCAAGAAGTAATCGTAATGTAAGGTTATTTTATTTTTTAATTTATGATATTATGCTTCTTGTACTTCGATAATATGAACTATATTAGATTGGGTAAACAAAATAGGTATTCAGGCAACAAATTCTCATGATTTTTGATACAGATTTTATAGATTTGAATTCTTTAAATTGCATTTTCCGAGTTTGCATTTTTTCATGAATTCATGATTTTCGAAATGCTAAAATTTCTACAGATACTTAAGAAAACATAAATAATAATAATAAATAAAATATTTTAAGCATTCTCTTAAATGTCAGTAGAAGTTTTAACATTTTTGAAGATAATGAATTGATGAAAAAATGCAAACTCGGGAAATGCAATTTAAAGACTGCAAATCTGTAAAAATAAAATATATCATATTGAATGGAAATATAATCTTTTATACAATACCTTCAACTAGGGATGGACCGGATATGGATTTTACCGGATAACCGGATACGGATATCCGGCATTCCGGATATTTTTTTACTTTGACGGATCCGGATATCCGGCAGTCCCTTTTACCAGTACACATGAAAATTTCAGATTTTTAGAGCACACAATAACTAAACTAGTATGTTGTGGCCACCACAAGACTTTCTTCTATATTTTCCTATACAAATTTAATAAGGACAAATAATTTATTAAAACTATTATTTATTAAAATTATCTAACATGAAGAATGCAAATGATTTTTATCTTAGAGAAAACTAAAAACAAATATCCCTATAAATAACATCTTAAAAAATGCGTATTTATAATAGTTATCTCACATATCAAGTTTCTAACAGTTATATGCCATACAAGTTGAGATATAGCCTTCCCGTTATCGAGGAAATTTCTAGTATAGCAGCACCATCTGTTGGTCTATAAGCATCTAACTTGAATCAGCGTAATGTCTCATAATGTCCTTCTCACATATCAAGTTTTGTTTGATTATACGCCATAGAACCTGAGATATAGCCTTTTCTTAAACTGCAGAAATTCAGCTCTTGAGCGGCTGATACCAAAAGTTGACAGAGACTAATTTATGTGAAGATACAAGTACAGATAAATTTGTATGCGATTTTGTGCAGCAGTTCCTTAGATATAGCCTTCCCTTAAATTGCGGAAATCGCTTATTTAGCAGCGCCACCTGTTGGCCGATAAGCATAATGCATTAAAATTACCTACCACGATAAATGCAGGCAATTTTCATCTTACAGTAATCTAAAAAACTGCACTATAGCAGCGCAACCTATTGGTAGATATACATCCAAATTGAATTGGCATAATGTCTCATAATGGTCTTCTAACATATCAAGTTTTGTTTGATTATACCCAATAGAACCTGAGATATAGCCTTTCCTTAAATTGCAGAATTGCTGTGTGTGCATCACCTGTTGAGCGGTTGACACCAAAATTTGACAGATACTAATTTATGTTAAAGTAGATCTACATATAAATTTATATGCAAATCTGTACAGTAATTCCTGAGATATAGCCTTCCTTTTATTGCAGAAATTGCTGTATAGCATCGCCATCTGTTAGACAATAAGCATTTAACTTCAATCAGCATAATGTCTTATAATGATCTTCTTACATATGAAGTTTTGTTTGATCATACGCAATGAAACCTGTGATATAGCCTCCCCTTAAGTTGAAGAAATCATTGTATAGCAGCGCCACCTGTTGAGCAGTGACACCAAAAGTTGATAAGCACTAATTTAGCTCAAGGTGCATCTATATACGAATTTATATACAACTCTGAGTAGTGGTTTCGGAGATAAAGTTGCCACAAAATTTTTGTTTCTCTCTCTCTCTCATACACACACACACACACTCATTTTCTAAAAATGGTAAATTCATGTTCCAGACCTCTCAAAACGTCTAAATCCGTCGAAAACCGGAAGTCGAAATTTTTTACGAATCCAATACTTTCTTCTATTGCATATAGAAGAAAGTAAAAAAGGAATTTGCATTTCGTTTTTATACAACTGAATTCCATTCACATACATAACTAGTATGATGTGGCCACAACATGGATTTCTTCTATATAATTTTACACAAAATTCATTAAATACAAATGATTTGTTAAATTATTGAATTATTTTCCATTATAAAATGCAGATGATTTTTATCTGAAAGAATTATATCAGTACATGCTGAAAGAAAGTAAATTTTTTTGCCAATGTCAAAAGAAATACGATTTTTTTCCAAGTTTTTTTCGTTAAAAGATAAAAAAATCTATAACTTCGTTTTAAATTATCACAGATCTATATTTAAACCATTTATTTTAAAGGTAATGACAAAATCTTTTGAAAGACACCCATATTGAAAATTTACTTCCCCTGGGGGGGGGGGGGGGTCCAACAGGAGGTGAAGCGATGTTCCCACATGCACAATTATTTTCTTGTTAACTATTACTATTATAAATAATTCATATTAATTTTACTATCACACGTTTTAAATAACTCTCATTATGTACATTTATATACAAAATTTTGTCCCATACTGCCTTGTTAAAAATTCAGAAAAATTGCGATCACAGCACCACCTGTTGAGCAGTTGTTACACAAATCTAATCAGCACCAGTTTATACCAGGGTTCAACTAAATACCAAGTTTGGTTAAATTTCGTTTATTGGTTCGTGAGTTACAGCGTCTACAAAATTTGTGACACACACACACACAAACTGACAGACAGACAGACATTTTCTAAAAACAGTCAAATCGTGTTCAGGACATCTCAAAACATGTAAATCTATTGAAAAATGGAGTTCAAAAATTTTCACGAATCCAATACTTTCTCTATATGTACATATAGAATAAAGTAAAATTTTAAATACCATTGGGATAATAAGCCATAATAGTTTTATTTAATTTTATTACGTTCTTCTGTATTCAATAGAAGAAAGGATCCGTAAAAGTTTTCGACTACAGTTTTCGACGGATTTATACGTTTTGAGAGGTCTAGAATACGATTTGACCATTTTTAGAAAATGTCTGTCTGTCTGTTCATCTGTGTGTGTGTGTGTGTGACAAAAATTTTGTGGCAACTGGATCTCCGGAACTACTGCTCAGAACTACATATAAATTTATATGCAGATGCATATAAATTGACCTAATTTAGTGCCAATTAACACTTGGTGTCAACTGCTCAACAGGTGGTGGTGCTATTCAACGATTTCCGCAGTTTAAGGGGAGGCTATATCTCAGTATCTATTTCGTATAAGCAAATAAAACTAATATGTAAGAAGGCCATTATAAGACATTATGCTGGTGCAATTTAAACGCTTATCGGCCAACAGGTGTCGCTGCTGTTGAGCGATATCTGCAATTTAAAGGAAAGCTGTATGTCAAGAAATACGGCACAGAAATGCATATAATTTTATGTGTAGATGCAACTTGACTTAAATTGGTGCCTACCAGCTTTTGGTATCAACCGCTCAACAGGTGGCGCTGCAATACAGCGATTTCCGCAATTTTAGGAAAGGCTGTAGCTAAGGAGCTACTGCACAGAATTGTATATAAATTTACATGTATATGCACCATGACCTAAATTCGCACCTATAAACTTTTAATGTCAACTTATCGACAGGTGGTGCTACTACACAGCGATTTCTGCAGTATAAGGAAAGGCTATATCTCAAGTTCTATTGCGTATCATCAAACAAAACTTGATATATGTGAGGGCCATTATGAGACATTATGCTGATTCAAGTTAGATGCTTATAGGGCAATAGATGGCGCTGCTATACAGGAAATTTCCTCGATAACGGAAAGATTATATCTCAACTTGTGTGGCATATAACTGTGCAAAACTTGATGTGTGAGACAACCATTATAAAAATGCATTTTTAAAGATGTTGTTTATAGACAGTAAAATGGTCTTTCTTTGGATATTTAGTGATAGTTTTATTTAAGAGGAAAATAATTTGCATTCGTCATGTTAGATAATTTTAATAAATAATAGTTTTAATAAATTTTTTGCCCTTAGTGAATTTATATAGGAAAATACAGAAGAAAGTCTTGTGATGGCCACAACATACTTGTTTTTAATTAAAAGAAATGAATTGCAGGAATCTACATCTATAAAGGCAGATCTCCTGACTGACTTGCTTGCTCACTCAGCAATGCCGAGTCAAACTAATGGAGACACAAATGTGGAATTTCATGAGATTACTCCTTAGTGGCGTGATTTATGAAGCTGTTTTTTGAAGTTTCTCCGGAAACGGAGGGGCAAAAATTGTTTCTCGCATTTCTCACCACATCTTAATGAAAGAAAACAAGAAAAATAATATATATTTAAAAAAAAAAAACGGATATCCGGCATATTAACCGGATATCCGGTGGTTTTGATCCGGATATCCGATGATATTTCGGATATTGAAAAATCAGCCGGATATGCCGGATACTGGATATTTTCCGGATATCCAGTCCATCCCTACCTTCAACAGTGCCGAGTAAAAGGTGGAAAGTTCCCTTAAGAGAATGAGTGGCACTGCTATCATGTAAGAACTGAATTTACATAACTTACTTTGACTATGCAAATTTCCCAGTGTGTATGACAGCAGTGCCAAGATCTCTTACTGGTGACTTTTGTTATTATTTTAGTCTTCTGTATCTTCTACATTGTGTATATGAAATTTGATTTCATCTATTAGTTTTAGCTGCAGATGCCTCCAAACATATTATTTTATAGCCACCCTGTACATTAAAGTTTTTGAACATACACCCAATTCTCATTTTAATATGAGTGACTTCTCCCTCCTCCAAATTTAAAGACAAATGTACGTGGTTTTCATCCCCCCCCCCCAAAGATAAGATGATGACACTCTAAAAGCACATTTTTCATTCATTCCAAGAAATAGATAAAATAAAATAATTAATCTTTGTTAAATCTGTTCGCAAAAGTGCATTGACAATATTTTGAACACACCAAGAATCTGGTAAATTTAACTTGTATTGTTTTATCCATATCACATATATTTCAGAATGACCTATAATAATAATGCAATGTTTCATTAATGAAATCTCTTACCTGATAAAATTTGTGCAAATAATTAATACAGTCTGCCAGTTACTTTATGATCAAAAGTGAATTTTGTAACTTTATTTTTGTTAATGGGTTATATTATTTAAAACTCATTACTTTTAATCAAAATAAGGAGACAGACTTTCTTTAATGTTATTTTCCCCCCTCATTTTTTTGTAAGATTATAACAAATAAGACAATAGTTAACACACTAAAAGAGTAAATTACTAGTATTAAATCTTGATTATGAAAATTATCAAATGTTTATTATTTTAAAAATATTGTTTCATTTGAACGGGATCAGACCAATCTGGAATTATATACAATATATATATATAATTCCAGAAACTGACTGTTGAATTTAAAAGGAAAATTTGAATAAAACAAAATTTAAATATATAGATAAAAACGAAGTACAAACATTAATTAAAAACATAGATAAAAAAACCTTGAACGTTACTTTGTGCATCGTTGTTTAAATTTTTCAACCGGGTACCCGGTTGAAAAATTTAAACAACAACGCACGAAGTAATGTTCAAGGTTTTTTATTTATGTTTTTAAAACAGAATTTATCAATAAAAATGTTTGTGCTTTGTTGTGAACTGATCCATAACTGAATTAATAAAGTAGAACTGAAATTATGCAAACATATATATTACATACAAATTATCAGAAACTTTCATATAATTTTTTTCTAGTTATAGAATTACGTAAAATTGCATATCACACTAACAGCATATAATTAGAGAAAAAAAAAAATGCAAATAGATGCCTTTGCATTTCAATTTATGTCCCCCCCCCCTTTTTTTTTCTTTTTCACAGAATGAATTTGAAGAACGACTTTATTTCTATAACTTCATTTCAATATTTCCTTTCATTATTGACTCTATACATTGTGAAAAATATCTGAAGTACATCGATAAATCAATAAAATAAAGGCTTGTAGTTTTAGCTGGATAATGTCTTTTCTTTCTAGATTACACTTTGACATTATTAAAAGGAGACTTGGCCTCAGGAATGGCGTGAAGTCACTTTTCAGACAAATCACAATCCTGTTTAAAGCATCAAGATTGCCTCATCTGTATTTAACAGTACTGTGAATAATGCGCATTACCAGCTGAGATTCGACATCGTCACACTGTCCATCACCTGCAGTGATGGTATGGGTGTCCCATTGGATAAACGTCTCGATTACCTCTTGTTTGCATTCTCAGCACTCAGCCATTAAATTTCTGGTGAGTTAAGGCCCAACCCTCTGCCTTATATTCTAGGCTTCTGTAGCACAACAATTAAGCAGGATAATGTACGACTGCAAGTAGTCTGTATTGTCCAGACCTTCCTTGATAGAGAATTTGTTCAACCGTTGCTCTGATCAGCACATTCTCCTGTTCTCATACCAATGAAAATGTCTGTTTAATCGTTGAAAAGCGAGTACTCACCAGTAACTATGGTCTATGAAATGTGGCATCCTGTTGAAGCTTCATGAAGTGCTGTACTAGAGCTGTACCGAGTACTCGTTATATACTCGGTACTCGGCCTACTCGGCCAGTTTGCCGAGTACTCGGTACTCGGCCAAATTTGGACTAAGTATTCGGCCAATACCGAGTAGTTGTAAGAATTTCATTATTTTTATGTATTATTGAAAGAAATGTATTCATAAGAGTTGTTTATTACTAACTAAACTAAAAAATATGAAAATATAAACATAGTCATTAAACTTTCGCTGCAAACAGCTTTCTGCAGTTAAAATGAGCAAGCAGATTGCCACCAAACTCTGTATAGAGATGATTCATGATATGAGCTTATCCATTTTAGTTACAAGAATTTGAGTATAACCATCTTGTATGCATGTAATATATAAATTTCTTTTATAAAAACTTATTGTATCTATAAAACAGACAAAAATAAAATATTTTAGAAAAAAGAACCCTTATATAATACTAATATAGTAAATAAAACTTTAGTTACATATTTGTTCAAATAAAAGTAAGACACTTTTAAAACTGTAAGAAAAAATTGGTTTTTAATTTAAAAAATAATAATTATTTATGAAAAAGGTAAATACATTAAAATGTTATTAAAAATATATTTTAATAATCAAAAATGTTGTTTTTCGAATTATGACCCAAAACCACCTACCTTTTTTACTCTTCTAGAATTTGAAGATTAATGAAATCTATCATGTTTGAAATGATAAAATATTTATTTTAATGTTCTCATTTCATATGTGAACTTCATGCCTCTTAAATTAAGCCTGAGTGTATAGGAACTTTTATATTCTCTAAGAATTATCTGAGAATGATTCGCATCTGAGAAAGACTATATAATAAAGAATGAAGTTATCAGTTATTATGGTTTTAATAATCCACTAAGCTGGAAGTATCAAATATAACAATGAACTTAATTGTGTATATACACTACAAAAGTTCTGAAACGTTTCATGAAAACATGCTGTTTGCGATTTAACTTAATTTCGTGTTCAAAAAGCCTTTTTTAAATTTCAAAATGTGCGAAATTCTTCACTTGTATATATGTCAATTATTCTTTCTTACAACTACTCGGTACTCGGCTACTCGGTACTCGGCCGAGTAGTAAAAGGCCGAGTACTCGGTACTCGGCCAAAGTGCTACTCGGTGCAGCACTATGCTGTACCCAAATATGTCATCCAATCGCTGTTCCATTTAATGCCTAGGCAGATAAGTGTAGTTATTACTCCCAGAGGTCGCTGCTTTATGTACTGTTTTCTCAGGGTATATTACTCAAAACTTCCTAATATTTAATCAAATGCTCTTCCTACTATAATGTATGTGCCCAATAAATATCATTCTTATATTCCCATTCTTTCTTGGTGTTGCAATTTTCACAAACACAAGTGTAGTAACATTGCTTAGAACAACAATTTAAATTTATTACCTGTCTAAAATTCTAACTGATATTAACCCACAATGAAAAAAAAAAAAAAAAAAAAAAAAAACTCAAATTCAAACAAAATGATGGAAGCATGATTTACACTCATAACAGTAATATCAATTTTATAAGCAAGTGTAACAAAGCAAACACAAAAGTTAAAGACAGCTTCCGATATATTTTGACATCTTTGATCTTAAAATTTTTATTTAAGCTTTAATAAAACAATTTAAATATTTATTCAATATATCTTCTTAATTTGAATTTTCCGTGCCTAAAACATTTATTTATTTATTCTTTATATATATAGTAATATTTATACGACATTAAATCACTCTTTATTTAAAAAGACTACTAGAACTTCTAGGAGTTCTTCTAGATCGTCTTCCCAACTTCTGGACATTTCATCTATTTTACAAAATCTCAAATCCTTAGAAAGTATTTTTCTTCAGTCTTATAATTGGAAAGATATACGTAATTTTATATTTGGAATAAAAAAGAAGTCCCTTCTTAAATATTTTTAAGTATTCCATTCTCATTCTTTTGATTCACATTTCAGTGATGTATTTTTTGATATTTTACACTATAGGGCTGAGTGTTTTAATATTAAACTTGACTTAAAATCTGGTCAAAAAATAGATAATTCTCTCTTGGTGATAAATTTTTCTCATCCTGTTTTTAATAAACTTCATATTCACAATATCCTTAATTATCCATCCAATCCTTTTCCCATCAAAAACTTCGTCATTGAAAAAACTTTTAAATACAATATTACTTTAGGCAGATAAATATTTAACTACAATAAATTTGCTAAATTTCTTACTTCTAAAGAACAGCCTCCGTACTATTGTTCTGATTCCAAATATAAATCTTTTTTCAATCCTTCTCATGGTCATATTATTACTGGCAATATCAATATTGTGGAAAATCTTACTTTAAGATCTTTGATGAAGTATGGTACTAAATTTTGTATGCCTTCAAAATTCAAATTTATTGATATCATTACTCAATTTAATTTAGACTTGGATCTCTTTATATACAAAATTGCTATTGATTATAATAAACCAGTGGAATTTTTTAATGAGTGGAAATTTAAGTTACTTGAGAAATTTAAACTTGATTTAGTTTATAATATGCACCATCTTTCTAATATCAAGTACTATAATTTCAAAGAAATTAATTCAGCAATTCTAGACTTACAGTCTAAATTTATTATTACTTATGTTGACAAGGCGGCTAATAACTATGCAATTATTTGCAAAAAGTGTTATAAACAACTTATTTTTGATACTATGGATACTAGTAATATTTTTGTTAAGATTAATGACAATATAGAAATTAAAAATAGGCATATATTTAATTATTACAAGTTAATAAATACCAAAAATAACTATAATTATCCTTATTTAGTAGTAATTCCAAAATTTCATAAACATCCTATTAAATTTCGTACTGTTACTGTTGCCTGTAATGCCTATACTTCTAATGCTAATATTATGTTGTGAAATATCCTTAAAAAATTACATAGTTATATTGTTTCTAACAAGAGTAATTTTTTTCTAAAAAATAGTTTTCAACTCAAAAATAAAATTAAAAATCTTACTGATATTACTGGTATAAAAACATTTGATTTCAATGATCTTTTTAATAATATTGTTATTAAAGATATGTTTGATATTATGATATTATAAATAAACTTTTTGTAGAAAATCTTCAATATCTAAATCTAAACAATAACATAACTCCTTCAGCCTTTAAAACTCTGACTAGGTTTATCCTATACCATAACTATATTTTATTCAATAATTCTTTATATAAACAATGTTTAGGATTTCCACAAGGTGGCATTGCTTCTAGTATATTAGCTGATCTATACTTATATTATTATGAGCGTGACATTGAGTGTACTAACTTTAAATTACTACGATACATAGATGATATAATCATATTTGGATAAACATCGCACCAATCTAGACTTACCTGTTAATTATCCTGAAAATCTGTCTCTTAGAAGTACTGATTTGGAATCTAGTGTTATTAGTTTCTTAGATTTAAAAATTATTCTTAATAGTAATAGCCAATTAGAATTTAACTTACATGACAAAAAGAAAGATTTCTCCTTTAAAGTAAATTTTTTTACTAATTTTAAAACATGCTTACATAAATCTGTTTTTGTCAATATTCTTTTAATTTTAATCTAAGGATCAAATATTTAGTGCCTGATAAGCATCAAAAAGTACAATTTCGATTCTTTAAAAATTTAGCATTAATTAATGGATATCCCAAACACTTATTAAAAAATTTTTTTAATAATAATAATTATTATTTTTTTTTTCCCTCACAATTTTTATGCCAATTTAAATTTAGTAGGTCTAAAAAATTAGGTAATATTTTATGGTTAGTATGTATTCACATTATCTTTCAAACTTCGTGGCAAATTACAATCGTAGTTGACAGCACTATTCAATCATCCACATTGATTATCTGAATCCTAAGAAAATAAAAAGTTTTTGTCTTCTTTTACTTTATTCCATGCTTCCTGGCCATTTTGTACAGACATATGTATTTTATTTCTTTTTCTTTTATTATCTATTCCTTTTTTTATTTATTCATTTTATTTTATTTATTTAATTTTTCCATTATTTTCATAACATTACTGTAGATGGCAGCACTATTCATGTTACAATAATTATAAATAATAATCTGAATCCTTATCAGGACTTGAATCCTTATTCTACCTGAATAGTTCTGCGAATCCTTTATTTTACTCCATGTTCACTGCAATTTTGAAGTGATTAACTGTGTGTTTAACTGATATCTGAAATTTTACATGTGTCTCGTTTATTCTAACTTTGAGTTGCATCCGTTTCAATTATAATTTTTTAACTAATTTTGTATTATTATTTGTAGTGGTGATTTTATTTTGATCTACAATTTTAAATGGTTTTGGATTATCATTTTTAGGTAATAGTTTTATTTTGATCTTCGTTTTTTTTTGTTTTACTATGGGTGTTTCGGGCCTGTGAACAAAGAAATTCTTAGCTTTTGCTTTCTTTGTGACAGAAAAACATCCATTTTTTAGCATATTTGCATTCTACCAGGTCCTTGAAAACGTTAGAATACAAATAATGCTTTTTTCTCATTCCAATTTCCAATAATTCATTTCGATTTTACTTTAATTCTTTTTTGGTTTGATTTGGGTAGTCTTCGCTTATGATCCGAATAATTGTTTTAATACTGAAGTTAAATCATCTTTAAATTTCAAATTTTTGCGCTGATAATATTGTATTACTATATATATATATAATATATTATATACATATATATATTGCTTTGTTTTTACATAAATGAAACAACTTTTCGATAAGTTCATTATTTTACTTTTCTGCATAGCAAGTAGGGAAAATGTAAGAAATTTATTATAACAACTTAATTTTCATATCTTAACTGCCACTAAATGGCAATTTTTTATCCATGTATTTTAAATTAAGCTTCCTTATTCAATCGTTACACTTTTGTTTCGAAATTTAGGAATTTTCTCTTTCTCCTGATATTTTTGGCAAATCTTAAAAAATTTTCTAACAGAATCCTAGCCCATGTTATTTAAAATATTTCTAACTGAATAAAATTTAATACAGTCGAACCTTGTTAATGTGAACACATTTGATGTGAATTACTTTCAACATGAACTGTTCCCGTAATCCCCGTCAAAAAGAAGATTAGTTTATGTGACACTGATAACATGAACAAACTTTATATTCCCCCTGAGATTCACGTTAACAATGTTCGACTGTATACACTACTTTCACTTCTTTGAACTCACACACTTGTAGCAAATGTACCTGACCTATTAAGAAGGTATAATTTATTGTGCATCTGTCAATTCTCCCCCCCCCTTCCAATACTTTGATTTTTAAAGTGTAAATTTACATGGAATCAATTTTTCAGTCATTTTCCTATAGAAGTTGCAAGTCTGTAGAAGGCACAACAAAATATATATGATGTTTGGATATTTCTTTCCTACTTTCTGATTTTTACAATAGTTATGATATTCTTCTAATGGCTTGATAAAGTTAAATTTTCAAAAAAAATATAATTTTTTCACAGCCAGTAAAGTAGTAATACACATGATTTTTCTCACAACAACCAATCAAAGTCATTTTGTTACTGATAGAAATACAACTTCCTAAAGAATAAAACTGAGGGATAGGGGAACTGGTACTTATTTCTTTAAAGAGGAAATGATCAACATAATATAAAAGTTATATTGTGTTATGATATTAAATCATTAAGAGGGGACACATCCAGGCATGACAGTGCTGAAAATTAAAAAATCTGGAGTGACTCCACTCGACTTTCCGAACATTGAGTAATTAACAGTTTTGTAGATAAAGTAAAGAAAGAGGAGTTGTTAAACAAACAAAAGAGAGAAAACAATAATAGAGTGTTTGAGTATTTTTCTCCATCTATTACACGATGTTTTATTTAACGCTACTGAACTTTGAGCCCATAGATCATAATGATAAAGAATTTTTCGTTGTGTCCCTGTAAAAACCTATAAATGCTAGATTCACCAAAATGCTTATAGTTAGTGCAACAGTGATTTATAATACTCATATAAATTTTCAGCTCAATTGAATAAGGCGTTTAGATGCTATCGTACTTTTAAAAATTTAGTCCCATAGGCCATAATGATAAAGAATTTTTCTTTGTGTCCCTGTAAAAAAACTGTAAGTGCTAGATTCACCAAAATCTATACAGTTAGTTCAACTGTGATATATAACATGTGTACAAATTTTTTGCTCAGATTAATAAGGCGTTTAGACGCTATCACACTTTTAAAAATTTGGCCCCATAGGCATAATGATAAAGAATTTTTCTTTGTGTCCCTGTAAAAAAACTATAAGTGCTAGATTCTCCAAAATCTATACAGATTGAGTATTTGTGACCTATAATATGTGTATAAATTTTTTGCTCAATTGAATAAGACGTTTAGATGCTATCGCACTTTTAAGATTTTTCTCCCATAGGCCATAATGATAAAGAATTTTTCTTTGTGTCCCTGTAAAAAAACTATAAGTGCTAGATTCACCAAAATCTATAGGGTTCGTACTATGGTGACTTACAATATGCGCACCAACTTTCAGGTTAATCGAACAAAGCGTTTAGACGCTAGCGTGTTCACTCACAGACATACACACATACACACACACATACATACATCATCGTAAAAATAGTGAAAACGGACTCAGGGGACCTCAAAACGTATAGAAACATCAAAATCTCGAATTCGGATTTTTGACATGATTACAATACTTTCCTCACTATTATAGTGTTCGGAAAGTAAAAAAGAGGAAACACGCGTGTTCATAAAATTAATTTTAAATGAAAAATAACACGAGCGGGGGAAAACTATACAAATTTGTTAATCAAATTTATTTCAAATGAAAAAATGCTCACAGGAAAAAATATACAAAATATTTTAAATGTGACAAATTAAACTAAAAGAATAACACATCAGCACAATAAAACATGTGTTTAAAAAAAAAAAAAAAAAACATTAGCTAACAATCAACATTTAATAACAGTGACTGGTGGTGGAAAATGGGAAAGGGGGGGGGGGGTTTAAAAAGTAGTTCATGAGTGAGAAATATTAAACACAATTCTTCTACTTTATGGGTTCATAATAAAGTAAGTTTAAAATTAATATTGACATCTTTGTTGTGGATAGATAAATATTCAAAAATAAAAGGCTTCCCGCAGAATGTTTGATTGGCGATGGTTAGAGATGGAAAAAAAAAAAAAAAAAAAAGGGGGGGGGGGAGGACAAAAAAAAATTACATGAGTGAGAAATAGTGAATAATTCTGTTCTTTTATATGTTATAGAATATGATAAAGTATGCTTAAAATGAATATTGACGTTTATATTTTGGATGGAAAAAGATTGAGAATCAAAAGTTTTTCGTGGAGAGTTTGAACACTGAGTGTTATTGGAGTTTGATTTTAACAAAATAAAAAATCGCGAAATTAACGAAAATCACAAAAAAGCTGAAAATCGCGGAAAATTCTCATGCCTGCACATCGCTGAAAGCCAAAGCCTATGCTATTCCATGGGAAAATTTGTTTCCACAATTACTCATTATCCAATACATTTTTAAAATTCAGTTTCCCCACATTCAGAGAATTCATAGCCATTATTAATACTCCTTTATATTAAAAAAAAAAAAATTCTTTTAAAATTTTGAGTTAAAAAGTAGTAAATTTTCACCAACAGCATTTTTCTTCTTTTTTAACCAGAAAAGAAAATTTTAAAAATTAATTTTTGGAAAACAAGAACCAATTTAACAATTGTGAATTTTCTGAATGTGTGGAATTAAAAACAATAATTAGGTAATCAGTAATTATGGAAACAAATTACAATAAAATATAGGCTATGGCTGTCAGCAAGATTAGGTACTGTCTGCTCTTAAGTCTTTCTCTACCTTCAAAATATCAATATATATAAAAGAGTGTTTGGCCTAAAAGTGGCAAATCTAAGATATATGAATATTCATACATTCAATGTTAAAACAGAATGCATTGAGATGCACAATATATATATATATAAAATAAAGATGATCTATTAAGCATAGTAGAAACCAAGCAACAGATACAAGATCACTGAAACACCAATGACCAATAAGATTTAAATATATATATATATATATATATATATATATATATATATATATATATAAGATACCAGTGAACATGTTAAGTATCATGTCAGCTATCGGTGGCTGAAACTGAACTTTCCGTTTTAGGCCGTGTCAACCACTGGTGGCTGACAGTGTAAAACATGATATAAATATAAAACTAAAAAAATTACATTGTTTTAAGTAATTACTGAAAATTTCTTTAAAATTTACTTACTTTTTATTTATTACAGGATTATATCATTAAGGAATTTTAATGGATTTTATAGAAACACGGTAAACATAACACAGCAGTGCACATGTCCTGATAGGGATTTCCTTAAGAATTTGCATGGCACTCAACGTGTTAAATTGTAAATTTCAAGCGAAATTACTAAGAAGGGGAGAGGATTAATATTTACAACAGGGTGGCTAGCATTTAAACCTTTTCAAATTCCCTGACTATTTTTCGAGATTTTCCTCCATTTTTCCCTGACTCTCACTGTTTATTTTCGACGAAAATTTCACGGCATTAGCAAAAAATTTAGAGATTTAAAATATCATTAATAATTTAAGATTAATATAGCTATTTTCACAAAATTTGCTAAAATTCCCTGACTTTAAAGGAAATTCCCTGACTTTTCCAGATTTTCTAAATTCCCTGATTTTTCCCTGATTCTTGGATTTTCCCCTGACTGCTAGCCATCCTGTTACAAACAGAATAGTAATAATTAAACATATTGATAAACTACTTTAATTTTTAAAAAGGAGCCCTATATACAAAAAAAAAAAAAAAAAAAAATTAAAAACACATGTGAATTATTTTTTAAAACTTAACACATCAGAAAAGAAAAAGAAAATTTATTACTACCATATTAAAATACAAAAATATGATTGTGTGTCAGATGAAAGTTAAGTACAAATAAAAGCCAAATAAAAATTATCAGCAAAACAATACAAGAAAATGCATTATATGTCACATATATGATGATTCGATGAACAAGGCAGACACTTTTTTTAAAACAGAACCAAAGCATTTTTAAGTAGTTATATTGCTCTACATGATTTAAGCAATTCAAGATCTATGTAATTTTACAAAAGCATGCAAAGGCATAGGCATGATAAAAAAAAAAAAAAAAAATACTAACAAATGCAAGATTTTGATTACAACACAGCAAAAGAACAGAATTTGTAAAACACAGTAAACAAAAACAAATAAAAAGAATCTATTTGTTACAGCAGTTTAGGAGAAAAAGATACAATTAACTGCTTAAATATTGAAAACAACAAATTCTTTTGAAATTTAATAACAAATCGTGAAATTAGAAAACAATTAGCTTCCCCCCCCCCCTTCAATAGGATTAAAAAAATAAGGAGGAAAAGAGATAAACATAACTCACTTTTTTTTCGTCCCTCCACTAATTTAGTATAAAATGCAAAAGCTCTCAAATTACAAACTAGATTAATATCCAGTTACGAAATTCAGATATAGAATTTACCTTAAACAAATTTCCAATTTGCCACTAATGTAGAAAAATCATAATTGAATATGAATTATACAAGAGAACTAGAATTGTAAGTACCTCCAGATATTCAAAGATTTAAATAATATGGGCCATAATTGAATTACAAAAACTTATTTTATAACAAAAAACATCATTAGAACAGGAGAAAAAAAAAAAAAAAAAAAAAAAGTACAAGCAGAATTATTAAAAATTATGCAGCTTTTTAATAAATATTCTCTCTTCTTCCTCAGAAGTTTTATTTTCAAAAAGATGTAAAATCAGATTAATAAATTTAGCCTTCAGTTTCACAGTATCATACTGTTTTTAATACTTCATACAAAATCAAATTTTAATAAATAGAGAAATCAATGATTTTATTACTGATGAGAACATGCAACTTTTTCGATGATTTTCTTAAGGGGCTCTCTACTTATGGCTGGAAGCCAAAGCCAATGGTATTTTATAGGAAATTTTGTCCATTATAACTCATTAATTAATAGATATTTTAAAATTCCATTTTCCATTCAGAAAATTTACAACTGTTAAATTGATTATCGTTTTCTAAAAATTGATAATTTTTAATATTTCATTTTGTTAGTTATTTCATAGTTAGTTAGGATTATTTCTGAAATATCTATTTCATATAAGCAAAGTAAACAAATTCTATAATAAATATACTTTAATGACTGAATATACAGTATATCTCCCACTTAAAGAAAAGAAAAATTCTAAACACGAATTCCCTTTATTCCCCCTCCTTTACATTGTGTTAACAAAAAGTAATATCTGCATTATTGAATCTCATTCTATAGTAACTGATTTGAGAAACTTTCAAATATGTTATTAAGTTTTCTGTAAATAACTAAAACACATTTCAGTTCAAATATAGTTTTTCTCTTTTCAGTTGCTTTGATTAACCGCCTATTTTACATTTTCACCCCAATTAGATTTTCTGTTAATAAGGCAAAACAGTTTTTTTTAGGGTTCCCACTCAATTTCAAAAATAAAATTATCTGACTTTTCAAGATCTATTTCTATGAAATCTCAGGGCACAAAATTTGGTTCACAATATGAAAAATAGCTCATGACAAAAGATAACATAAATCACAACAAACGAAATAGAATAGTACTTTTTTAATTGCATGCTCAAAAAGCATTTACCAGATTTATATCATTTTTTCAGGTTTTTAGCCAATATTTGCAATTTTCTCTGACTTTTTTGACTAATTTCAAATTCCTTGACTCTTTCAGGGTTTCCAAGTTCTCCCTGACCCGTAGCCCCCCCCCCCCTTGCCTTTTAAATTATTATTTTATAATTAAATATAATACCTCTCTATTTTTTAAACACTAATTATGCTTAAAACTAATAAGATCAAAATTAATTATCCTACCGATAACTGCGTGTAATTTACATTATTAAGTATTACTTTTTATTTATTAGCAGGACATAAAGAGGGGAATTGGAAGAAGTGCAATACTTGGACAATTTATTGAAATACTGCATATTATAAAAGGATATGAATTACCATAGTTGCATATATTATATATCTGGTGACGTAATTTTATAAAAGCTAGTATCACAGGTTAGTAGAATGATTTATATTTATAAAGGATATGGGAAAAAAGAATCCTTAAAGAAATTATAATCACTAAAACAGCTTTTCTGCCAATTCAATGTTAGTTTAATACTTTCATGATGAAAAAATAAACATTAAAGACAAAAACAAAAAAAAAATCTTACAAAAAGATTTATACAAAACAACCACACATATACAACCAACTTTTGATCAAAAAATATATTCCTCAGAATTACACAGTTTCTTTAGCCTATAATTAAGAGGTATGGCATGATTATAAAATGTAGGCATGCACATCATAACTTTTTACTCAAGTTGAGCAAAAGTACATAATTCTGTCGCAAAAGAATTTAAAAATAGATGCTTAAAATATTACACAGAATACATTTTAAGCAGCAAAATATGCCATTTGAAAAATAAAATAAAATTTGTATATTCTAACTTGAACCTAAAAAAAGCATAAATAGAACAAAAATACAAAAAATCAAGCAATAACAATAAAATTAATAAAGCATAACATCTATATATGAAAACAACTTTGTTCATATAGAAACAAAGTTAGTAACAAAATCACAAAGAACAAAAAACAAACATTAGAAAATTATCAAAAATACTTTAAAAAGTAATTTATTTTTAATACTTCACAGACACTAGTAAACAGATTATATTAACAATTCTAGTACTTTAACATGATATAATTATAAGAAAATGAATGATTTGTTTGATAACTTGAGGCACCAGAAATATGGATTTATACTATTCAAGTTAAATCTTAGCATAGGCACTAATCATTTTGATTTGACTTTAAATTTTGATTTGGAATTAATTCACTTTCTAATGCACATCACAACAATATTTTAAGCTGAGAGTACAGGCATGTTTTTAGGAATATAAGAGATTATATATTGGTCTTCTTATACTGGATTATAAATAAAATGAGAAAAGTAAACAGCATCACTTATCGAGATACTTAAAATATATTGAACATCTGAAAATCATAGTCACTTATAATTGTAATATTAACAATATTATGATTAATGAGACAGAATTTGCTTTTCATAATTAAAATGTTTTAGATTTAAAATAAACAGCATTCAAGAAAAATATTTACTTGAAATCTAAGAAGTAAAACCCACACTACTTATTTTTTTAAATCGAAACCCACTTTGGAATATATATTACACCCAAAACATCTCGTATAAATATCCCTTACATTCATATTATTCTTCATATTACTATATATATTTCATTTTGAACTGCATTTCTAATAATTTTCCTGTAGTATGATTCACTACTTTCAATAAGGCAGTAGCAGCAATATAATTAATAGCTAACATTTTGTGAACAATATTACATACATTGTATATAAACTTAAATTTTAATGAAAAAAATCTATCAGCATATTTTAAGATTTCTTTTTTAAATGCAAATAAGGGGAGGGGAGGTGGGAGCACGCTAAATCAAAAGGATTTATGAAATATAAAAGAAAATACTGAGATATTGGGACTGGGGAAGAATAATTTACAATCATACAATGTTACAATAAATTAATTTTCAATTTCATAAAAAAAAAAAACTATAGGAATATTTAGTAATTTTATTTTACACCAGGGAAACTATCCAAGGTCAACTGGGCACAATTTACTTTTTTTTAACATTAAGAGCGGATGAATTACATTCAAGCAACTGGAAACAGACCAATATACAACCTCTCCAAGTTAAATTTACATGCTTATAAATACATATATCAATAAGGCAATATATTGGGGAGAAATTGTTAACTACTTAACTTTTTTTTTCAATGAACACTAACATTTTGTTGCAAACTACCTGCATGAGTGACATATAAGTATATAACAGAAGAAACAACACTTCTTGAAAACTTAATAATTACAACACAACGTGATTGTATGTTTGTCAGTTTCTTATTTTGGTGTTCTGCACTAGCTGAAAATTTACTGATATAAGAATATATAGTAAACAGTACAAATTCTTCAAGTGCAATATAAAGTTATAATAGTTCTGATTATATATATAATTGGACGCAATCTTCATTAAGCTGTATAGAATAGGTTTATTTATTTATTTTTTAACAATATCAAAATAGCTCTGTTTCAAAAGAAAAATAATAAAATGAATATTTAAAACATAATATAGCAGGAAAACAAATGAAATATCTTTTCAGATTACATGCAAGAATAAAAATTCTTAATTCCTACACTATGCACTAACAGATTTTTTATATGACAGTTTCACTAACAGTATGATAAACACACACTGATGCTGTAAACACATAAAAAAATAACTTAAAAAAAATCTAATAAATACTTTGATACCAAGAAACTATCTGGGAAACGAAATACTGTAATCAGGAATCATATATATCGGTTCTGCAAAAGGATTTTTGTTTTCTTCTTTTTTAAGAGTCAAGCTTTCCCAAAGCAGTATAAAACCATATATAATATATACATAGCTTTAGAGTCTTTTTTTTTTTTTTTTTTTATATAACAGACTTTAGGGGGTTACACATCTAAACATAAGATGTGTTTAAAAAGATTGCTTAACTTGACTTATTATTTACATTTTACACATTTCATATGGAATTACATATTAGTAAAACCTAAACAACAAATATTTATTGATATTTTTCTCTACCTTAAATTTAGCTGATCCTGAAACAACCAATATCATACAGCTTAATTTTTCCAGTCTTTACAGCAAAATTAACCTTTAATAAGATTATAAATCATCATTAATTTAGGAAATCAACTAGCATCAAACAAATTTAATTTAAAAACACCCTTTTAAGTTGTTTTTAAGATTAAAAAAAAAAAAAAAAAAAAAAATGCTGCATTTAGAGTCCAGAATTAAACATTCTTTGGAAGTGGAAGCTTAGACAAATGTTTTTAGAATATTCGGAAAATGTTCACATGCAAAGGATTAAATGTTTAAATACCAACATGCATAAATCTGAATACATAAATAAATGATAACAACTAATACAACATTGATTTAAATTATTATATATTTTTTAAATAAAACTTATACTTAAATAAATAGACATAAATAGTCTAAAAACTACTCGTCAAATACATGAATAAATGATATATATTTGACATTACACAATAATTTATTTTTAACCCTGATGATTGATCAACATTTATAAGCACACTATTCACAATAAAGTTAAATAATTCTAATTTTAATGAATACATTTAAACTAGTAGGATGGCTTTAGGAGCTCCCATATGCAGGTGGGTTTTAGCTCAAAGAGGTATTCAAATACCAAGCTCCTGAAACATTATCACATGTACATTTGCTATAGAACCATCAAGAAATTTATTTGTCAAAGCCAAAGAAGTATAACAATACCTTTCATATAGTAAAACTACAGAAAAAGAATGTAAATGTAAATTCTGCCTCTTATATAGTGGTTGTATAGGCAGTCCGAAAAATACCTTTCAGGGAACAGAATTATCCTTGACTACCGCCAAATCTTCATGCTAAAAAATTACTCATAAACATATATATTACTTTAAATTTCATTTTCACATTTAGAAAATTTACAAATGTTTAGTTTTAGTTCATTATATTTGGTTTTATTTTAGTTTTTATTTCATTATTATTATTTTTTTTTTTTTCCTTTTTAAGTGAAAATATGAACTAAGTGCATTCTTTTTCGCATTCATATTAAAAATTAAAAAGAAAAAATATATAATTCTTTGGAGAACAAGAACTAGTTTAATAGCTGTGAATTTTCTAAATATGAAAACAGAATTTAAAAAATACATTAGTTAATGAGTAATTCTACAAACGAATTTCTGTATGGAATATGGGCTTTGGCTGTCAATGAAGATAGATATTGCTTCTTAAATCAGTTATACTAATTTGACTTTAACCACATGAATATTCCAAAACAAATTACACTAACATTTGTATCATATTATATATTGATATGTAACTAAAAGGGATATACCTACAAAAAACAACCTCATACTTTTCCCTAATCCATGGCACAAATATATTTCCCTTTGTAAAATATAAATAACTTCCAGCTTAGTAATAATGGCAGTATGAGAATATTATATATATATATATATATATTCCTTAAAAGACTAAGTAAATCACCATTCTTCAATAGTAACTGGTTTAAATATAGTATTGTGCATGATACACATAATTGGCTTATTATAACCTTATATGGTATATATTATTTATAAATAAAATGCTCTTTTGGAATAAAAATAATCTGAAAAGTTAGAACACATTTAAATTTTTAAACAATAAAATATAGCACATTAAAAAACTGTGAAACAAATATAAAATATAAAATTATAAATTTAATATACCCAAAAATATTTTTAAACTAAGAATACTTATATAGAATCATTTAAAAATTGTAAAATAAATGTTTTGTCAAAAGTATAAATGAGTATTTTCTTTTTCCTTTACACATTTTACAAAAATATATTTTATAATAAATATTTTAAGTAAGTAAATAAAGTGATAAAATATACTCATTAATAACATATTGAACATCAAAAACCTTATGGCACAAATTAATAGGTTAGAAATAATAATTCAATACAAATTTTTTCAGGTTCTTTTTTCTTTCTTTTGTTAATATTTTCATCAAAATATGAAATGCACTATTTCAGAATTGTATTGCACAAATCACTGTTTTTGTAGTACACATCTAAAAAAATAAATAAATAATTAAAATAAAGACTAAGAAATATTTTTATGGTAAAAATTAACAATATTATAATAATTCATGCTAATTCTAGGCTCATATGGTAGGGTACAGCACCTGGCAGTTTTCTTGACCATATTTTGCACCCGTGGCCTTTTCAAAATCATTTTACCATGTGGTGGCTCTCTTGAAAATTTTAACTGTCTATAGGCCTTTATATACATTTTATTTTGATATGCAAGAAAAATTGTATATACCCTACATATATACACAAGTAAAAGTGGTAGTTTAGTTTTGGCAAATATAAAAATTGCTATCTAAAAGGCAGATGTAAAAAATTCACCACACTAAAAAGGGACGTCTAAAAGGGGAAATGATAAATAATGCCCTTTTATTAAATTTTATCTGGCATGGCAGTACCTTTTCTTTTCCCTAGAATCAGCACTAATAATATAAATATATTATTCATTGACTATAATAAATGCCTTTTTTTGAAAAAGCAATTTGATAACCTCAGGACAGGATGGTTTATAATCGAGAATAAAAGAAAATTCATTCAATAAAATAACAAATAATTATTTTTAGCATAAAAAATATATTAAGAAAATTGTCACCATTAAATATATATACACATAAAAACAATTCAGTTCCTTAATTTTTTCTTAGTCTAGCCCCCCCCCCCCCCCCTGTAACGTGGATTATCCGTTTCTGAAATAAAAGTTCATTCTTTGGCCGTAAAATTTGATATACACTGCGTTGGATAACAGATAGACAACATTGAAGTCTTGATAAATTTAAACTGTCTTTATTGAGTTTATTCTTAAGAAGTCACATAAGGAAGTTCACATATAAAAAAAACTATTTCGCAATGAAAACCCAAGTATTTCTCGGGAAGCGACGGAGAGAGAGAGAGGGCTAAAATTTTCGTATTTTTACTCTACGATGAAAAAGCAAAAACTGTGTGTCTGCTCTTTTCGATCGCACGGGAGAACCATCTGGAAGGGAAGTCTTATGACTGCATTATCATTATTTTCGCCAAAATGAAAGCCAACTTCAGTTCTTTGTTTTAGATATTAAACTAATGTTAATTTTTGAATTTGTAATGACGGTTTATAATTGTATTAACCTTTTAATCGCCAAGCGACCGTTTGACTAGAGAAAAAGACCGTTATGAACTGAAATCATTAATATTGGGTAATTTAAAATAAATTATATCCGGTGTTGCAATAATATAAATTCTGACAATGAGTTTTCTTGTTTTATGACTATTTGAGAACACTTTTTTTTATAATTACGTTTAATGTCAGAATTTCCGTTAGATAGTATTTCTTTTATTTTCTTTTTATCCCATAAAAAAGTACTTTTCTATTTAAAAAGATAAACACTTTATTTATGATTTAGATATAAAACATATACAATTTAGATTTCTGAATGATGTGTGTTATTGTTTTATGTTAATAAATAGTGTAGGTCGTATGTATAATTAAAATTGTGTAATTTTTAACGACATTTAAAAAAATAATTCTTTCTCCAAATGCCTAAGAACAAATTATGTAAATATAATATCTCACTTAAAATTTAATTTTTTTTTTTTTTTTTTATTGGAATAATGCATTCATTTATCATTAGATTTTATTTTTATTTAAAAATTCAATTGAAATTTAACCAAATATATGTGAACACCTTCACATATTTCTCCCGGCGACCCAGAAAAATAAAAAATCTCTCTCACTCCCTAGTATGTCACATAATCACAATGAAAAACAAATAATACAAGAAACCTGCATAAGTCCAAAAAATGTATATCAATGCAATATTCAATTGTAAATATACGTATGCACATTATAAATTTGTTTCATCATGAAACATATTGGCATATGACGAATTTGCTTCATTCTAAATATCATTGTGGGCACCACATTTGAAGAGTACTGTTTTCTTTTAGAGTCTGGATCCAGATTTAATCGTCAAGAAAGCTTTCAAAATAATACTGTTCATTTTTATTTTTTTTATAAAAAATTTTCTTTTCAATGTTCTTATATGTGTATAGAAATATGATGTTATACTTTAAAGTTATTTCATATTACACTGTAAACAATACTGAATGTGCATATAATACTGCAACATATCAAATAACATCAATGTTAAACATAGAAAAAAAAAAACACATGAGTACAAGTAAATTAAAAAAATGAACATAAAATGAGAGAAAAAAAAATAAAAATGTATATACAAATAATATAAAATATCACAAAAGTGAAAAAAAATTTGTTCGTGCAATTCCACACAGGAGAGATTCAAAAACGACGCCCATTGGACAGTCAAAAAAAAAAAAAATCTCCCCTTAATCTTGTATGTAGCAACAAGTATATCGACTTTGGCTTATGGCCATTGTCCTAGCGGGATAGGGCGTGTATAAAGACCTGACCTGTTAGGGACAGGCCTCCGTCCCCCATCAAAGTCAAAGACTTCTGTAGGGACACCTCGCAAAACTGGGTATATATATGTCAATTGAATTGTATTAAACAATTTTCAAAAGAAGTGTGGGGGTCTCATCACAATGAAATGCTACTCTCCCGGGTAAATTTTGAACGAGTTAGCATTAACATAGAGGGTAAAATTAAAAATGAAAAAAAATATATTTAATCAAAATTCTTAGTCCTATCAAAATTTAGTGTGATGAGATAAAGACTACCAAAACAACTCACTAAACCCAATGAAGCAATTAAAAAAAAATAACATAGTATAATAACAATAATAATAAGGTAATTGCCACATATTAGAATTTTGAGATTTTAACTTTAAGTCATTGCACTATTAAAAAGTTTTGTATAAAGTATGTCAATAAACAGTATTGTAATCATCTGTTAAACTTATGATATATTAATATCTATGAAAATGTAAATATTATTAAACAAGTTTTTTTTTTTTTTTTTTTTTTTAACTGAATTATAGTAAATTTTATTAAATTTGTTGTTAAGAAAACTGTAATAATAAGAACTAGAAAAGAAAGAATTATGCAATATTTCACATAGTGTTGTGTCATCCATTGTAATTAAAAATAAGAAAGAGAAAAAAAGAAAAATGCAGAGTATACATTGGTCCAGCCAATTGCCTGCATACAATGAATGACAGAACAAAAAAAAAAACATAAAAATGAACCTATGCATCGAGTACTCTTTATATAATGCACAAGTTTTGTAAAACATTACATAATATGATATTGAAAATTAATTCCTGTTTCTTAAATTATAATTGTGGCTTTGTCTTGCATAATAATTAACATTTCTATTAGGACTTGCTTCATCAAGTAAGTGGCTGTATCTAGGTGGTGCAATAATAAGTCTGTCAATATGGACTCTAAATGACAATCTATCAGGCGCTTGTAGTCTTTTAATTGTAAATGAACTGGTGAGTGTTTTTGTAGAACAATAAAAGGTCCTGTGTACTTTGGTTTAAACTTATCAACGGATTTTAAATAAACAATGTCATGTACAGCAACAGGTCTTAATTTAGCATGTCTGTGAAAGTGTTGATATCTCTTATTTTGATTATCTTTTATGTTAGAGTAAGCTTTAAGGTAAATTTTATTTAAATCTTCTAATAATTTATGTGTATCAATATTCTTGTCGAGAAAAGGTTGATTCATCTGTTGCTCAAAAGTGTCAAAAATCAATGAAATTTCTCTTCCAAAATGTAATAAGTTAGGTGAGTACAAAGTAGATGAATGTTTAGAGCCATTATACAATGATTTATGTATAAACAAAGAGTTTTCAAATGTATGGCCTTCAGACATTAAAATGTTTACTGAATATTTAATGGATTTATTGATCCTTTCGGACAATGCGTTTGATTGTGGATGTGCTACAGAAGAATGTGTAATTTTTATACCAAGAGTACTATTAAAAGAGTTGTAAACACTGGATGTAAATTGAGGACTAAGATCCGAGAGGATAACTGAAGGTCTACCAAAGGTGGTAATATAACTAAACAAACATTTAACTATTTTTTCTGCTGATGTATCCTTTAATGGATAAAGTTCCATATGGCGTGAGAAAATGTCCAACATTGTGAGTACTGAGTGACCATTATTAAATGGTCCTACTAAATCAACACTAATAGTATGTCCAGGATGTGTGGGTGTGTATGTAGGTTGTAATGGAGCTGGAAGAGTGTTATGATGTTTAGCCTGTAGGCATCGTGTACATGAAGCGACAAAGTTTAATGTATCTGTGTAGATTCCTTTCCAAAAGTATTTGTTTGATAGGAAATTATATGTTTTATTTAATCCAAAATGAGATAAATGTGAAATTGTTAATGTCTTAGCTTTTAGCGAATTAGGAACAATAATAAGATATGAAAATGTTGAGCTATTGGGACATTGCTTTTTATACATCAGTACCTTTGTGTCTGGATGAATAAAATAGTTTGGGTATTTTCTTGAAAAACCTTTCTTCAGAATTTCTGTGTAAATTTTTGACAATACAGGATCCTTTATTTGTTCATTAACAAAAGTATTATTAGAGATTTCTAAAAGTGGGTCTTTATTATTTGAATCTCCAGAAATTAAGCAATTAGTGTATTGTTTGATTTTGTTACAATTGTTATCATTAAAGTGATTAACAACATTACTATTATCACGTACTACAGGTAGAGGTTGTTTTTCAAAAATTAATTCAGGATTAGAGTTCAAATCTTGTTGATTGTTAGTGAAGTCACATCTCGAAAAATAATCTGCTAAAATATTTGATGCACCAGGAATGTGTTCAAAATCAAACGAATATTCTGAAATTTCCATTAACCATTTTGTGGTAAGGTCTGTAGGATTAGTTGTTTTTTTGTATCTTTTTAATGGAGCACTGTCAGATAAAATTGTGAATTTTCTGTTGTACAAATAGTATTTAAATGCAATTATTGATTTGTAGATAGCCATTAATTCCAGTTTTAGTGCAGGGTAGCGTTTTTCGGATGGCTTCAATGATTTAGAAAAGAAGGCTATTGGAAGTAATTTATTATCATGTTTCTGCATTAGTACCCCAGCAATGGAAATATTTGAAGCATCTGTATTAAGGTAGAAATCTCTATTCTAATCCGGTAGTCTGACCACTGGTGATTCAAAGAAAATTTTTTGAATTTTGTGAAAAATCTGTTGATGTTCAGTAGTCCAATGAAATTTTGATTTTGGTTTAGTCAGATCAATTAAAGGTTGTATTAGTTTAGAAAAGTTGGGTACAAGGGATTTATAAAATGTTACAACACCAATAAATTTTTTTAATTGTCTTTTAGTTGACGGTGTAGGAAAAGAATTAATTTTGACAATATTTGATTGTATTGGGGAAATACAATGATTTTGAATATGAAATCCAAGATAATTTACATCAGTTTTGTGAAAAGTGCACTTGTTAGGTGCAAGAGTTAAGTTGTACTTTATCAAAATTTGTAAGATTCTACTTAATTTAGTGCATGTTTCCTCAAAGCTATTCGAGCCAAAAATGAGGTCATCTTGATAGGCATGTATTCCCTCTAAATCAATTTCATCAATAATTGTGTCCATTAAAGCTTGATATTGAGAAGCAGCATTTTTTAATCCAAAGCATAGTCTTTTGTATTTAAAACTACCAAACATAGAAGTAAATGTTAATTTATCTTGTAAATCTTCAGGAAGTGCAATCTGGTGGTAAGCCTGTTGAAAATCTAAACATGTGAAGTACTTATAGGCTGATAAGTCAGCAATAATTGTTTGTATTTTGGGTAAAGGGTATGAAGATCCCTGAATTATTGAATTAAGCATTCTAAGGTCCATTGCAATTCTATATTTTTGTTTACCTTCTGCGTCAAGTTTTTTTTTTAACTAAAAGAATGGGGCAAGCCCATTCTGAACAATTTCTTTCAATAATTCCAGCTTCTACAAGTTGATTTATTTGACTTTTAGCTTCTTGTTGTAATGATTGTGGTATTGGAAAAGGTAATGTTTTAATTGGGAATTCAGTGATGAATTTTAAATTTGGTATAACTTTGTCTGTATGCCCTAAAGTTTTCATAGATTTAGAAAAGGCTGCAAAATTTGTTAACAAAATATTCTTTAATATCTTTTCTTGGTCTCCTTGGAGATGTTTGACATCAAAATCCAAAGGAGAGAGTTCTTTTCTTCTTAAATTTAATATTTCATCAGAAGCTTGAATGTAATTCAAAATTTGTGTAGTTGAATCAGTAACAATTTTACTGTTTTTATCAATTTCCGCTTCCTGTGGAATAATTTCATCAATTTCTGTTAGGGTGCCCATTTTTGTACCTTTATTTATGTGAATACTTTCTTTAATTAGATTTTTAACATAAATTTGAAATTGGCCTCTATTACAATTATTATCATTATCGAGCATTTTTGAAGTACTACTATTTATTACTGAATCTAGACACAATATATTTGCATTATTTTCTGTATTTTCAAACAAATAGTCCCTGTCAGACAAAAAAATTGTATTCACATCTATAAATGTTTCCTCTTCAGGTTCTAAAAATATTTTCTGAGAAGCCCTAACTGTCATTTGTTTACATTTTTGGGGAAGATTTTGATTTTTTTTCTGAGTTTCAGTATTTTTTGCAACACTACAATTGTTTAAGTTTTCATCTTCTACAAGTGTATTTGCAATGGGAATAATTATATCTTTAAGTTTGATATTGTTTTTATACAAGTCTATTATTACATTATTTTGTTGAATAAAGTCCCATCCAAGTATGGCCTGAAACGTTGATTCATTAGGGATGTCAACGATAAAAAATTTTTGTGAGAAAAATGTGTTATTTATTTTGAAAGAAGTTTGAATACATGAGGAGAATTGTACGTTTGAATTTACAGTCTTAATCGTTACTGGTGAAGACAAGTGTTTATAAGTTAATTTCTCCTTTAAAGATTTAAAAGTACTTTCAGAAAGCAATGATATCGAACTCCCTGTATCGATTAAACCAGTGATAGCATTTTTAGCTAAGTTAATTTCAATTAAGGGTAGTGTAGGTGAAATTTTATTTACATTAAAAATATATTCATTTTGAATTTCTGTAGTTTGTGTGTATTTGTTATCAGCAATATTTATTTTATTCACAGTTTGTGAGGCAATTGAATTTACTTTTCTTGTACTAGATAGTTTCATAGTGTCACTTAGATTTGACAAATCAAAATTAGAATTAGGTGCTGATGTTGTCTGGTGTAGTTGAGATGCAAGGCCATCAGCTACTCTACATCTCGAGTCAAGTTTAAATGCCTATTGTTGTCATTTCTCCTGAAAAATCTTCCTCTCGAAAAATTGTTGTTTTGGGTTTGGCTTCTTTGCCATTTATAACATTTATTAGCTACATGGCCTTTACGGTTGCAAAGTTGACAAACAATACTATGAAAACCCTGTTGTTGTGATCCCCTAGCCTTATGTGTTTTAAAATTTTTTTTATAATCATTGTGTCGACTTCGTCCAACATGAGCATTTTGTGAATCTGATAAACTGTTTACTTCCTCTTTTTTTTCTTTTTGTCCGAAGGACAAAGCATCTGCTTTTTCCGTTAGTTCAATTAATTTTTCCGATAAAGTGTTGACAAATACACTATCATTTTGTTTGAGGAGAATACTTTCATTCATGTTAATCTCTTGTAATTTTTTAGCGCGATTTACAGCTATTTATAATCCGAAATTCCCTCTTCAGGGTTGCCAACTTTTCAAAAACAATTTGAGGAGTATTCAGAGAAATTTTGAGGAGCATTTCGGCTACTTTGAGGAGCAATTTAAAAAAAAAAAAAAAAAGGAAAAAAAAAAAAGGAAAAAGAAAGAAACTACTAACAAAAATAAATTAACAATAGTCATATGAAATTAAGTTAAAATAATAATAATAATAATAATTAAAAAAAAAAAAAAAAAGGTAAAATGTAGGTACGCATCGAATTTTTAGTTATTATACGGTATACTGAATATTCATTATTCAGTAATAATCAAACATTTAGTGCCTGCCTATTCAAAAAAAAAACTTGTTTAATTACAAGAACAAGACAATTGATGTGAAAATAATTTCAATGCTATACTTCAAACAGATACAAAATTTGGATTTTTTTAAACAAAATCTTAAATTTTTGGAGTAACAAAAGTCAAATTAATGAACAATTTTAATAGTTTAGATATTAGTAAATGTAATAAAACTGAATCTACAATAAAATAATCATTGTTATTAAGGATGGAAAAGGATTGAAATTGTACAACATTAAATTCAATTTCAGTGCAAACTGACAGACATCAACTTTTCTGAAACTTTTCCCCCCCTTAAGATTATTGCTAAATATACCTAAAAAATCAAGAATTTCTCGTAGAAGGGGGGGGGAGGTAGGATTATGTTTTTACCATTAATTAAATAAATATGCTATTCTTCCCGTATTTGACAGAATTCGCGATATTTTTACGACCGATTGCCGAAATTCGTAATTATTTCGCTGCAAATTTACAAAATCTACGTTTAATAGCAAATAATTGCTAATATATACTATAATTTTGCTCTAATTGATAAAATTAACTCTTCTTTAAAGGTAAATCCTAAAATACGCGATTATTATGCGGCCGATTGCCAAAACACGCTATTATTTAGCTACTAATCTATGTAAAATACGTTCTTCTGAAAGCTGAATCTTAAATACTCAACTATTTTGCCACTAATCAGTGAAATTTGATTTTTATTTTATTTTATTTTATTTTATTTTATTTTTCATAGTGGAATCTTGGAAATCGGGAATAATTTTGAAGTAGATTTTGCAAATACGGGATCACTTACCCACTTATAATAAAAAATTTACGTTTTATATGCTATCATTTGGCTGCTAGCCAATAAAGTTTTTTTTTTTTTTTTTTTTTCTCAGTTGATTTCAGTAAATTGCGGTATTTTTGTAGCCGATGACGGAAATACGCAATCATTTCGCCACTAATTAACAAAATTTATGTTTAATCGCAATTAATCGCTGAAAAACGCTTTATTTTGATGCTAATCGATGAATTTCTGCTTTTTTCAAACATGATTTGCATTATAATTTTGTGGCTTTTTATAGAAATACGGAATTATTTTACAGCTAATTTTTAAAATTACGTAATCGTAAACTAATTGCTAAAATAGATGTAATTTTTCTAAAAATGTGTAATTATTTAGTCATAAATCAGCCTTTTTTTTTTTTTTAATTATTATTTGATTACTGAAATGTCATTTTTTTGCGGCTGATTTATAAAATACGCAATTTTCTTGTGCTATTTTTGTGACGAATCCATTTTAAATACGACTATTTTTGTGAAAGTCCCATTTTCAGATATGAAAATTTCTTAGAATCACCCACGCACTATAAAAACTAAGTTATCGCGTATTCAGTTATCCTAAGAAAAAGCACAAAAAATATTCTTTTTCTTTCTCCAACGGTAGATACTTGGTACAATAAAGTTCGAAATTTTCCGTGATTTTCTCAGAAACTTGTATATTAAAACACTTAAGAAAGTTTCCTATTACAGAGGACAATTCCTCCGTTAAAGTCCGACTTTATACTGTTTTCTACAAAACTCGCGTGATTACGACCTAAGACACTTTAGAAAGTCTCCCACGGAAGGTACTTCTTCCTGGTCTTAGATTCCTTGCGTTGTCAATCATACTTAAAGTTCAGTAGCTTTGAATCCATTATTTTTATCGATAAATAATTAAAATAAACAATTTTTTTTCGTTAGAAAGTATTATTTTTTAGCGACTTATTAAGAATAGATTACTGAAACATTGATAGAGTTTAAATGAAAATCAAAATACCGCATAATCATAGCCATAAAGATAATCATAGCACTCGGTTTCTTTCTTTCCCCCCTTTCAGCTTGCGGTTTTAATTAAGCACACTCTCAGCTAAAGTAGACAAATACTTGTCCCGTTCTGAGTCAGCAATATTTCGATTACGCAATGCCTAGCACTAGAATTTTTTTTTTCCCTTTACTATTTATTTATGAGTATTTACGATGAAGCGTGTGGTTCTTCAACTAGATTGTAAAAGTTTAGTTTTGTTATTTTTTTATTTTCAAGAGGCGTTGAAGCGCTTTCATAGATAAAAAATAAAATTCAAAGAATAATGTTTTATGCGGCAACTGTTGGAAATGCAAAATCGAAAGTTGATAAGGATTGGATTGCGATTTCTGTCTAGATGTGTGAAAGGAAAAAAAAGAAAGAAAAAAGATAGTAGTTTTTTTTGTTTTTGTTTTTTTCCCCCAGTGTCTGCCGCTATTCAGTCTTATGTATTTAATAAATATTTAGCTAGGTGGTCAAGACTGAATTTGCGGAGCATAAAAAATAACTCGCGGAGTTGCGGAGTTTTTACATTTTTTCGGAGAAACTCCGCAGAAATCGGAGCAGTTGGCAACCCTGCCTCTTCCATGATTTTTATACGTATGTTAGATGGAATGGAGGAAATAAACCTTGTAAATTTAATATTATCTAGTGCGTTATCATCCGTAATTTTATTGTAAATAATGTTTGCTAGCATACTTAACCTATGAGAAAAATTTTTTATGGATTCCTGAGGGAGTAAATTCAGATTATTAAATTCAATTAGAGCTTGAGTAGAACTCATAGGAGTAAAGAATGCTTTAAATTCCTCCTTAAGAAAGTCTAAATCGTTTGATTTATATAACTGGGGGGATTGTGTTAAATATTTTAATGCCGCCCCAGACAATTTTCCTTTCATGACTGCCACTGCTTCTTCAGCTGACAGCCTATTTATCCTAGCATATGTGGACACTTGGTCAAAGAAAAAATCAACTAAAGATGGTTCCCCATCAAAATTCATTAACTGAATGTTGACTGTTTTGGCTTTCGCCATAATTAATGATTTTGCCTAACCAAATTAAAATATTGTAAATAAACTATCTAATAAATATTTTATGTGACACAAAACAAAAATTGTTAATACCAAGCATTCTTTTTTTTTTTTTTTTTTTTTTATTTATTAATTAATTATTTAGGCATATAATTTTATTGTATTGTATGCCACTTTCATAAACAAGAATATTTAGTTTTATATGCTCATATTATTATCCAAAAAGAAAAATAGATGAGCATACAAATGATAAATATTGTGTAAAAATATAAAAATATTGTGAAATCAAATAAAATGTATTGAAAATGAAGAATTATGAATGTAATAAACCAATATTATGAATGAAAACTGTTAGAATTTGTACCAAGCATTTCTGCTGCTCTGATTTATTTATTTATTTGTTTTAATTAAACTTTAAGTTGATGTTTAAAGCAATAAAAATATTGCATGACAAATTTCAGCAAAAATACTTAGTCTCTCTCTATATATATGCAATAATAAAATAAATATTTGTGTTCATGCCATGAATTATAAAATAAATATTTGTGTAAAAATGTAGTGATAATTATGCACTATAAATGAGAAAAAAAAAATTGTGTTTATGAAAAATAAACATATGAATAAATAAAGTTTCAAACATAGCAAGCAGTTTTGCCCAATTTATTTCAATTTACAATTAATATCATAATTATTATTGTTATTATTTTTAATCGATAGACTCAAACTATTACTTAAAATAATCGGCAAAACTACTTAGCTAAATGTATATTTAAATATATATATAAAGTATTATGCAGTTAAAAATATGAAATATTAAAATTGAAATTACTTCATAAATATTCATTTATTGAATAACTAATTTATCATATCCTCCAAATTATGAAACTTTCAAATAAAAATTTTCTTACTTTTTCTCTTTTTTTTTTTTTTTATTCAATATTTATTATCACCTCACTTTTGAAAGATATTTTATTAAAAATTTACCCGAGTAGCAATGTTTATATCGTTTATCAATAGTTCGAAGACTACGATTTTTATCTCACAAAACTGCTTACGTGCATGGCTTTTTTTGTTGTATGAAATTAAAAAAAAAAAAAAAAAAAAAAAAACACTTCATAAAGAATCCACACACGCACGGCTTTTCTCCTGTATGAGTGCGTATATCTGTCACGCGCTGTGCACAAAATCTTGAAGAGACACTATTTTTTTTTATGCAAAAAAAATTTTTTACATATGTATGTATTTTCTCCTGTATAAGTTTTTCACACAAAAAAAATTTCGAAGATTTGAATTAAATGCACATTTATATGGCTTTTCTCCTGTATGAGTGCACGTAATTTGCCGATGTAATTGAAATTATGAAGCTGTACACACACTTTTTGGTTTTTTCTCTTTTTTTTAGCACGATTGCTTGAATTATTTTGTAAAAAATAAATTCCCGAAATTTTTCACATATGGCTTTTCATCTCCACTCCTGCGCAAATCACTGTATCAACAAATCCGATGAACTTTCACCTGGCCTTTTAGCTGGTTTAAATCAATGCATCTGTAGTACTTTGCGATGAAGACCGCTGAGAGAAAACAGAAGAGCATATGTTCCGGACTGCACGCTCGAATCCTGTCTCCTTTTCATGTTAATTTCATCCAACTAAACGGACGTGGAGGCAAAGATTATCGCTATTCACCGCTGATTAGACATCGAGGAGCTGATTTGGTTCTTCGAAACAGGATACCATCGTATTAATAATTTCCGATGAGCGTTTCATTTACCAATGACGAGAGCAGGAGAGGACATCTTTTCAAAGACAGGACATCTTTTCAAATGTTCATTCGCATAAATGAAAAAAAATGTTCCTTGAAATTCACATATTATAGTTCGAACATTTGACGCAGTTAAACGGACCCCTCTCTATAAAAAGTTCGAGATCAGAGGAGAAAAATAATTTTCATTGGCCCTCTCCTCTCTCTCCATCGATGCCTTCCAGGAAACCTGTACGGGACCAAGATTATGTAACGTGGATTATCCGTTTCTGAAATAAAAGTTCATTCTTTGGCCGTAAAATTTGATATACACTGCGTTGGATAACAGATAGACAACATTGAAGTCTTGATAAATTTAAACTGTCTTTATTGAGTTTATTCTTTAAGAAGTCACATAAGGAAGTTCACATATAAAAAAAACTATTTCGCAATGAAAACCCAAGTATTTCTCGGGAAGCGACGGAGAGAGAGAGAGGGCTAAAATTTTCGTATTTTTACTCTACGATGAAAAAGCAAAAACTGTGTGTCTGCTCTTTTCGATCGCACGGGAGAACCATCTGGAAGGGAAGTCTTATGACTGCATTATCATTATTTTCGCCAAAATGAAAGCCAACTTCAGTTCTTTGTTTTAGATATTAAACTAATGTTAATTTTTGAATTTGTAATGACGGTTTATAATTGTATTAACCTTTTAATCGCCAAGCGACCGTTTGACTAGAGAAAAAGACCGTTATGAACTGAATTCATTAATATTGGGTAATTTAAAATAAATTATATCCGGTGTTGCAATAATATAAATTCTGACAATGAGTTTTCTTGTTTTATGACTATTTGAGAACACTTTTTTTTATAATTACGTTTAATGTCAGAATTTCCGTTAGATAGTATTTCTTTTATTTTCTTTTTATCCCATAAAATAAAGTACTTTTCTATTTAAAAAGATAAACACTTTATTTATGATTTAGATATAAAACATATACAATTTAGATTTCTGAATGATGTGTGTTATTGTTTTATGTTAATAAATAGTGTAGGTCGTATGTATAATTAAAATTGTATAATTTTTAACGACATTTAAAAAAATAATTCTTTCTCCAAATGCCTAAGAACAAATTATGTAAATATAATATCTCACTTAAAATTTAATTATTTTTTTTTTTATTGGAATAATGCATTCATTTATCATTAGATTTTATTTTTATTTAAAAATTCAATTGAAATTTAACCAAATATATGTGAACACCTTCACACCCCCCCCCCCCCTTTTTTTATAATAGCGTAATAATATACTATTATGCTACTGTTACTTCTTTTATTTATTTTTTTTCTTAACATAATGACTTTTTAAAATGTGCAATTTCTTCACTTAATTTCATTATTATTTTTGAACTTTTAGTAGTTATCAGATGTTTAAACAATTTTCATAATTGAATGACCAGTAAATAATCAAAAGTAAAAGTATTGTGTTTGAATACTTCCCCTTGTGTGCACATACTTATATAATGGATAGTAAGGTAATCATCATGCATCAGCAAAGCAATAAAATATATCAGTTTGTTTTTACTTTAAAACAAACTTCAAACAATTTAAGTTCTGCAAACCACAATGCAAATCTAAAAATACTCATGTGACAACTAAAAAATAAAATAATAAATAAAGCGGCCAATTTAAATAAATAAATAAACAGCTTGTCACTTTGATGCATTGAATTTCAATACTGAGCCATCTACAAATATTTAGTTTTTAGCAATTAAATATAAATAAAGTCAAAAGAGGGGCAAAATGAGTGTCCCACATTCTGGAAATAGGTTGCAAATATATGGCATATTTTGGAAATGAAACAGTAAAACGTGTTGTTAATTTCCAGTAAATTTTTTTTTTTTTTTTTGAAAATGAGCTTTAAAATAAAAATAATAAAATAGAAGTTCTAAGTGGTGAAATAATTGTATATTTTAGCAACCTTTGCAGAGGCAAAAAAAATCCCATGTTTCAGTAGTCTGATGTGCTAAAATAGTGGCGAAATAAACTCATTTCAGAAATAATAAAAAAATTTCATCAGCCAGACATAAAAAGAATTCTCTCCCCCTCCTCCCTCAGTGCATTTTTCACAATTAATTGCAAAAATGTAGCATTTTATTTCTCAAATCAATCTTGAAAAAGTACAAACTTTACTAATTATTTTGATAATTTATGTTTCAGGGTCTATGTAGGAAAAATTTGGGCTGGAGCTTGAAAAATAATTCTTCACAAAATAGACAAACTAAAAACAAACCCTTGGTTTAAAAAAAAAAAAAAAAAAAATCTGAATTTTTTTTCTAAAAATTGGTGAACTTAAGATGGATATAATCATAAAAATCAGATAATTTTGAAAATTTTCTTAAAAGGGGGAAAAAAAAAAATCAACCATGAAAAATCTATTTTAATAATCAGGCAGATTTTTTTTTTTTTTTTTTTTTTTTTTTTGATAAAGTAGCAAGTAACCTAAAATTACAATTTTCAGGTTTACCCCAATGTACACAAACACAAATTCTATTTTTAATCGGTATTAAAAAAAAAAAAAAAAATACACCGAAAAATTATGCAGTTCGTGCTAATAATGACCTATAGCATACCTACCATATTTTATATACATTAGCACATTGCAAATAACACTATTCAACAAATTTTGATGAAATTTTTGTAAATCCATTCACATGAACTTTTTTATATTTCTGTGACTATAAAAAGGACAGAATTATCGACATACCGATATTTTTAATCTTCAGGCTCATGGCTAAAGTATGCAATACAATGTAATAATTTCTCACATAAAATTGCCTTTTGCTAAAAAACGTATTGTGAATTCAGGAAATTATACTTAAAATTTAAGTGGGAAAAAAAAAAAAAAAAAAAAAAAAGTTTTGTATCGGGGAGGCGCACATAATTTAATGCAGGGAGGCCCAAACTTCAGTTTCATCCCAAAATCCAGTACCCCCTTGCCTTCTGAAAAAAAAAATATATATATATTAATTTTATTTAGGCTTTGCAGTCATATGAATTTAATATTTTAATTTTTAGCTTAGGATTTCAACAACCAGTACTGGGACTAGTAGTTAAAATTATAATAAAGTAAGATTAAAATATTAAATTCATATAACTGCTAAAACTAATTAAAATTTTTCACAGAAATCTTATTAGACCACCCTGCAGTAAACTAGATATTCTTTCCCTAAAACTGAAAAAGATGGGGGGGGGGGGGGGGAGATCTGAATTCAGGTAAATTACCTGAACACAATCACCCCTGTAAAGTTTAAGCAGTGTGGTAGAATTTGAGACTGAAACATTGCCAGAAGTAATTATTAAAAAATTATCTCTATGAAGGAAAACTGGATCCTGAGATTATATATAAGAAGGAAGCACAAAACATTGAAAAATTTTTCATTCTTTATAAAATTCTTGCTCATCTATACCTACAGATTGTGACAGTAAGGTATTATTGACAGGTTTTCTATCATTTAAAAATATCTATTATAAATGTGTATATCTATCTATGTGTACATCTGCTATATATCTATTATAAATGTGTTTTTTAATTTTCAGTATATAAAAAAAGAACAAATGATAGTGCTTTATTCAATCAAGTGATTAGGTGATGTAACAAATGCATCAAAAAAAAAAAAAAAAAAAAAAAAAAATGCTGAGAAAAATGAAAAGCTAAATTTACAAAAAAAAAAAAAAAAAAAAAAAAAAACTAAAATCAGCTAAAAAATCTTATCCCTTACAATAGAAAAAATATTTTGTAATTTAAGAAAAAGAGATTAGAAAAATATTTTGTAATGAAAAATTGGAATTTCACTAAAAAAAAAAAAAAAAAAAAAAAAAAAAAAGAGTTTGCAAATAACTTAACACACTCACTACAAATAATAAGTTTAAGAAAAATTAACAAACTTACCCCAATATAAATTACGCTACATGTTATAGCTTTACAATTTAAAGGATTTTATTATTATTATTTCATTTGGAACCTTCATAGATGAAATGCTTAGTTATTTTAGATTCTGCATGCTTGTACTTTAGACAAATTATAGAACATAATAAAATAAATACTAAAAAAGAAAATGTTAAACACTATTTTTATTGTAAACAGTTGTTGCTGACTTTGCTTTTTTGAGGAAATCATTATCAAAATTCTGTTCAAAACAAGATTTTATCATATTCGTTTTTACAATTAATAAGTTTTCTAATGTCTGTGCACTAAGTTGTGACAGAAATTGAGTCAAAGTTTTTGTTGTAAAGCTAAAAATGCGTTCACATTCATCATTACTATGTGGCAGTGTTAAAATAGAAACCATTAGTTTTGAAATTAAGGAGTATTTTCCCTCAAAAAATTCATTTAATTTAATCCATTTCAAGACCATCCTAACTTCTGATTTGATGCTTATAGGTATTTCTTCAATCTGCAAAGAACAAAACTCAGACTGCAAATCATCACGATCTTGTCTGATGAAAAGTATCAATAAGTGATGCGCACACAACATCAACCATCAACAAACATCACAAATTGCGCTCATACCGCGTTGCCAATCCTACAGGAGAAATTCTCCACAATAATCCCACTTCCCTTCTGAAAAGCTAAACGAAATCCGGTCAGAACTAGTTCAGCCTTTCACTGAACGACGAAATTTCATCCATTTCCGGTCGAGGAAGTATTTTTTCACCGCAAGAGAAACGGATCGACGTCATCGAGCGGGGCGGTTCTTCAAGGTCGTCATCGAGCGGGGCGGTTCTTCAAGGACGTCATCAAGCGGGGTGGGTCTTCAATGACGTCATCGCGTGGAGTGGTTCAAGTATGTTGTTTGACGCACGGAAGACGAAACTCGCCTGTCGCGATCGGGAAAACGAAACTCGTGCATCGTGATCGGAAAAAGCCGGAGATTGTTCATAGAAATCCGGAGATCAAAATAAAGCAAAAAAATCCGGAGACTCCGGCCAAAATCCGGAGACTTGGCAAGTCTGCCACAACTAAACAATTAGGTCTAGTATGTGAAATAAGATATGTAATGTGGTATAACAAAATTAGTGCAATCCATTGTGATAACGATCATGATATCATTTAACCCCTTAATTCTCGCTCCCGTGAAATTAATGGGGTGAACTTTCGTTCTCTATTTCTCATGCCCGTTATATTTCCGGGCAGGCGTGCTCAAAAGTAAAGCACTAAAAAGATTTAAAAATAAACCTTTTCTGATAACTAGAAAATTTTTCATTTATGGTTTTACACAGATGGAAGAAGACTGCTATTTAAAAATGCAATTGGAGATAGTTGGTTTATTTTAAACTGTCAGCACTGTCCAATTTTAAATATATGTAATACTTATTTTGTAATCTTAGCTCAGTTAGGCTTTTGAATGCACATGTTTTTGTGCACTGTGGTAATATATATTTTTTAATAATATGTACATTATGGAGTCTGAATCACAAAGTGATTCTGATTCTAATTTGCATAAATGCATCTGAGAGTGAATTGGAAATAAGTGACATTTATAAAAGTTCGAATAGCGAATCTCAGAACAGTGTATTATACGTATACTGTTGTATTATACGTAAAATTCTTTTTAAATGTTTAAAAAGTGTATGTTTTACTTTTTTACTTACTGGAAAACTAACATTCAGTCATTATAACAAACCTGATTATTGGTTTTTCTGCAAAATAAAATTTTCTTGATTTCAAGCTAAACAAAAATCCAAAAATTAAAAATGAACACATATGTTCATATATTTTATTTTATTCAATTTTCTTGAATAAAAAAATAGGCACTTTCTTTTACCATTTTCTTGAAAATTACGAAATTGTTAAGGGGAGAACTATAGCCAGTAGCAATTGTTTCTTCATCTCTTTTGGTACTCCTGGAATAGGTAGGTCCCATGTGTACAGATCAAATGTCTGAGGGGAAGTTCAGATAGGTTATATTCATTTTCTTCCTTTTTACCATCAATTGTTGTTTAATTTTTAAAGGTACTTAAACAAGTGTTGTAAACAATACACGGCAAACATAATTTATCTTGATTTTCAATTTGACAATCAAAATAACATGATACGCTGTTTGAATTAGTAAAGTGATAATTTGACTCGAGAGGGTTACTTTACCCAAATAAAACAAAGGTTCTGAGAAGAATTCACGCTAACTCAAGACATTCTACAAGAAAAATTATACAAAACTATAAAAAAATTATTAGTTACAAGCAATTAAGAGTAAAAATACTTATAAAATCAAATCAAGCAACCGTTGTAATCTCTATTATATGAAAAATTTTCTTCCCTAGATGTCTTATTTCACAACATCTATTTTATTACAATGCTTGTGAAAAAATTAACTAGAGCTAATTATTACTTTTGATTATTAATTTCGTTTACAGTAGCATTGATTTCGTATGAGTTTGCTACTTATATTTAATTTACAATTTTGTGGTTGAACAGTGTAATTTGAGTCCATATGCTACAATATTTAAAATTCTTTATGACCATATAAAAGTTCTCTAAGTCCTACACTCATGGAAATTTATACAGGTCATAGAAGTGACCTATAACGTACTTATCAATTTCAAGAACAAACTGAGCTATCCTGGTTGATATCTATTCGCTTTAGTGAAAGTTAGATATTGTATGATGCTCTTATAAAAATTTGGCTTTTACATAAAAAATTGTATACAATTTATGGTCTAAATTACTATCTTAACTATTGAAAATAAAAGAAAGATTTCTATTCTAATGAAAAACACCTTTTATTATTTTGTTCCACAAGCCTTGACCACTAAGATGTTAATGTGCATGAGGACATAAGTATATAATAATACTGTCTGACTTTGTTATTACATACTACGTTATGAATATTTTTTGTAATACAGATAGATAAATGTATTCTGGTTCTATACTGATACAGGAATTTTCAATAAAACTAGAATTAGTCACTTGTAAATATTTAACCTCACCGGCCATCCTGAGATAACTTGGGGGAAATGTAGCCTTCCACATACTATAGTGGCAGGTGAAGTGGTTAATAGAAAATATAAATTCGTTGAGAAACTAAATAAATGAATTAAAAATAAGGAATAATTACCTATTAAAAAGCTGTTAATTAAAAAAATAAAAAATTATTCTTCAGTGTAATGAATTTCTGAGCTTTCAGACACCTTCACAGTTTCTCTAGAAGCAACCTCCTAGAACAGAAAAAAGTGAGTGAACTAATCTGTTTGCTATAACATAAAAAAAAAAAAAAAAAAAAATTATTTATTTGTTTATTTTTATATTACACATTGCTATGCTATACACAAACATAAAACGCCAAATACAAATTTAATACATGTCAAATAGAGTTCAGTTTTTGTTGAAATTACATTCATTATTACTTTTTTTTTTTTTTTTTTTTTAAATTGATTCGGTGATTCAGATTAAAAAAAAGTCTTAGATGAGACATATACATTATATTTCAGTATGTTTCTTAAATTATTATCAAACTTCCATAAGTGCCATACTTCAAAAGCATGACAAGGAGCAGGTAAAAAGATGCTGATATTACAAATGACCTTGTCACAAACAGAGAAAAAATAAATAAAAATTATTTTCCATGATGAATGCAGACGGATTTTCATCTTACAGAAACATAACACTAAATGTTAAAATAAAATCAGTTTTGTGCTTCATAGGCAGCACCTAATGAAATTTATTCCAGTCTATGTCATTTTTTGGCTTACGAAAATTAATTCAGCTATTCTAGTAAAAATGCATATAGTTAATATTTCCTGATGCAAAATAAATACACAATTGAAAATTAAAGAAGTACATAACTAATAAAATTGAAATGTTTTATTTTATCACAACAATAAAGATACTGAAGAGAAGCTGAATAGCATAAAAATAAAACTTCCCTTAGATGATTATAATGCAGCACAATCATTAATAATTTTAAATTTGTGATTGATAAGTCAAGCTTAGGGGTTCGGTTGTCAATCTTTTTAATACCTATCGTGCATGTTTTGTATTAAAATTTTCTAACTGCTTATTGTTATGTTCATCACGATTAAACATTCTAGGTGATATATATTTCATAGATTAAAGTAAGGAATTAAAGTAAACGTAGATATCACTAAGCGCAGTGTTGGGCATAATTGATTAAAAAGTAATTGAATTACAATTAAATTATAATTATAATTGATTTTTGTCCATCGATTAACAAGTAATTGGTTACAAATAATTTGAATTATTACAAATAAATAGAATAAGTAATTCAATTTATTTGTAATAATTTATTTGTTAATTTATTGACAGTAAAATAATTATAATTGTAATTTAATTGTAATTCAATTACTTTTTAATCAATTATGCCCAACACTGACTAAGCGATACAACTGCCAAGCAAGCTAGCAAGTTGACCAGCAGACAGGTGAATGCAAAATGAACTACAAAATCAAAATAACTGCCAAGCAGAGTTTAATTGTTTTCAGTCCTATCACAAGTTGAGTTGTTCAAGTCACATGACACCCACCATAGAAGAACGAAGTCTGATGAAATGATATATAATTAATTATTTTACAAATAAGATCTGTAAGACTGATGCTGAAATGCTTTAACGTCTGTTGAAATTTTTAAAAATTGCTTTTTCAATGTTTTTAAATAGTTGGAAAAAAAAAAAGCACTTCAGTATTGCACAATACCCCTCCTACTGCCCATCATGAAAGCTTGAATGCTTGCTAGTCAGCAGTAGAGACTAGGTTGGTTGACTGCCACAGCTTTAAATAATTTCTGTGGCAATAACACTGAATAAACTTAATTGTCTAAATATTTTTATCATGAAAATTGAGATAGAGATAATTGCAGTTAGGAAACAGGGATTATGTTTGAATAAAAGTCATCCACATATATTTAAATATTTTCTATTGCACCACATATTTCACATTGTTACATAAAATATAGAACACAAAAAGGAACTATAGTATATAATTTTAAATGAATTTTTTTTTAACAGCTCACTAGGACTGGGCTTTATATCGATGTAAAATCAAATATCGATTTAACTCTAATATCGTTTATTCGATTTAAATATTTCATCTTCCATGAAATATCGATGCAGAAACATAAAAAAATGCAATCATCTGATACCTGGCTAAACCGATTCAGTAATGCTGGAATAATGCCAGATAGATATTCATTGAGTTGGATACTGGTTTAGTGTAAAGCATGCACAGTCATAATCAGCTAAATCATGAAAATCTTGCCTCAATCAAACCGCAAATAATCAAGAGAATAAAATATTTACCCGTTTTGATTTAATGTTGCGCAGGCGTACTGGGACGAAAATATCGGTTTGAGACTCGATACGAGGAAGCATATTCTTTCGAGTGGATTACGGTTTTAGAAAACGCATGCGTAATAACAAAATGAAAAACAATTCCAATACTGAAATGAATCTATTTCATTCATTCAAAATACGTTTGATTGCTGGAGATTTATTTTATCAACATTAGTATTTTCTTATGCCATTTTATTATAGTTCCTGTTCCTATAATTAAAAAATAAGAGACTCCAGTTTCTGTTTATTAGATAAGTGAAATAATTATTCTTTATTAATATTTCATGTAATTAATATTGAGTCATTAAATTCATTAATTTCAGTGAAGAATATGACATTGTCATATTGTCAAAAATAAATTAATTCAAACAAATGCTTCATCTTAGATATGATCATTCCAACATTTAATTATCTGATTTTTATTTATTTCGAATTCAAACTTAACAGTATATAGTATGGGTATTTAAAAATAATTTTGAATACGGTGAAAATTGATGCTTTTTTTTTTTTTTTTTTTTCCCCTTCAAGTGCGCCAAACTGTTTTTCTTTCTATTAATTTTATTTTCTATTTTCCTACACTAAGCTAGTTATTTAAGTCTGTTTGTATGTTGTAATATTTGATGTAATTTAATCTAAAATAAGTAAAAATTATAAACTTCAATTAAAAAAAAAAAAAAAAAAGAAAGAAAGAAAATCTTGTGAATTTCTTAAGAAATTGTATTTTAGAAAATTTTAATTAAGAATCTATATATTAATAGGCAAGCATAAAATTTGTAGTCCCTTTTTAACATATTAATTATGAGAGTAGAGGGTTGAAAATGGTATCATTCGAAAGGTATGGTTAGCCGGAAGGTGCGAATACAAATATTATTTTCTTTCGATGTCAAGATGGTATTTAAAAATACATTTATTTTTTATGCATTTTCCCCCATTTTTCCCTTTTATACACGTATTCCTTTACATTAAAAAATACCTAAATGTAGAAAGTTGTTAAATCTGGCAATTTTATAAAGCTCAAATAAAACCATAGACACAGTAATTTGTATAATGTAGCATCACTATACGCAAGCGAAGTGATGACGTCACTGTCTGTCCATGGAGCCATGAAAAAGATTTTCTATGTTAATCGTCCATTGGATTTTTTGTAAAAAATTATTAAAAAATAACGGAAATTATCTGCCGATTTTAATTCAGATATTTGGGTATAGTTATATATAAGTTACTCTCTACATGTGTTTGATTGAGTTATTTTTTCTGTAAAATTGATAAAATTTTAATTTAAAATCACAAAACTCCAGAAAAAAAATGGCAAACATCCAGTTTCGAATGTAAACATAAACATTTCATTTCAAAAGGGTGATATTTAAACAATAAATATTCAACTAATATACTAAATAAAAGGAAAATGGAATATTCAACTAATATACTAAATAAAAGGAAAATGGATTTGTTACTAACTGCTGCATGTATAAGTAGACAATACGGAAAAAATTCCGATTTCCGTTTTTTGCTGAATTTACACGTTTTGAGCTTTCTTTACGTTTCAATCAGGGTTCATAAATATCATATTTTGGAAAATATCAAAAATATCCGATATTTTGATATATATCCGATATTTTTGATACATATCCGATATTTTCAAAATTGTCAACTTATGATAAATATTTTCAGATTTAATGAAACTTAAACACCTATACATATTGCACATTATATAAAAACTAATATAAAGCATTATTCTAATATAAAATAGTACTATATATATATATAATTATAAATAATATAATTTTTTTTTTCTTTTTTTTAAACACTAAAAAAAATTTTGAGTTAAACAATTTCTCTTTTAAAACACAAATTATAAAACTATCTCAAATCTCAAGAATGTTTTATTTCTGTTACAAAACTAAGTACAAAATGAAATTTATTTATTTTTGTTCAAAAATTAAAAAAAAAAAAAGTAAGTTTTTCTGCTTTTTCTGTTCCTAGCCTGTTGCGCAATTTAGAATGAACAAAACCAAAGCTAGAGAAAATTCTCTCTAAGGATGCTGTTGTTGGTGAAGCAGTAAACAATTGATTAACTAACTTAGAAATTTTTTCTTTTAGTGGCTGTTCAATTTTAATATTATCCCACCAAATCAATGGCTCTACAGCTAAGAAATCGTCTACAAACATAAAGTTCGGAAAGTGGGATTTATTTGCTAAAAAAGTCATTGCTAGAGGCAAAAGCTCCTTTTAGCATTTCATTTAAAATAAAATTTTTAACAACAATTGAAAATTTAAAGTTCTAATTTTTAGACAAAAAATATAAATATGAATAATGCTAATTAAAACTTTATAAAATATACAACCTTTTATTACTCCATGTTTTCAAAATTGCTGAACTAGTTTCCTCTGGGGTGCCCCAGCTTGATCACCAGCATCACAGTGTGTGAAGTCGCTCGAAACTGATGTTTCTTGTTTCTTCCCTCCTATATATACTCTTCGCCATTGGCGGTTGAGGACTGCCCCATCGTTGCCATTGCAGCAATTGGAACTTGTTAAAATTTCTACAGATTTCTCTGGGGCGCCCCAGAGGAAACTAGTTCAGCAATTTTGAAAACATGGAGAAACATCAGTTTCGAGCGACTTCACACACTGTGATGCTGGTGATCAAGCTGGGGCGCCCCAGAGAAAACTAGTTCAGCAATTTTGAAAACATGGAGTAATAAAAGGTTGTATATTTTATAAAGTTTTAATTAAATTAACTTCATGGTTATAAATTATTTCAATGTATGAATAATGCTATTTTCAAAATACTTCACATAAATGAAAATATTGAAAATATCGAAAATCCCGATATTTAAAAAATAAATATCGGATATATATCATGATATATATCGACTGATATATATCCCGAACCCTGGTTTCAATTAACTGAAATTAATTGGCTACTTATTTTTTAAAAAAGTGTCTTTAATGCTAGCTTTTGTGGGTAGAAGAAGCAAGTAGAAGATACATAAAAACTTTTGATTTCTGGTTTTCGATGAATTTACAAGTTTTGAGATTTCCTTGCATTTTAATTAAGTGAAATTGGCTACTTATTTTTATTTTTTAAAAAGTGGATTTATTATTCTTTCCTCTGCATATATAAGTAGAAAATATAAGATTCAGAAAAGTTTTAGATTTTTGGTTTTCGATAAAGTTACACATTTTGAAATTTCCCGAACTCAATTCGACCATTTTTGAAAAATATCTTTTTTTTTTTTTTTTTTTTTTTTTTAAAAACACTGTACTTTATGAACCAATCGAATTGATTTAACAGAATTTGATACTTGGTTGGGCCTTGGTTTGACATGGTACCTATTAGCTTCTGGGCTGTATCACACAACAAGGGTCGTTTTCACGTTGCAATTTTCTCTCATTTCAGGAAAGGCTAACATCTACAGAGAGAAATAGTTATATTAAGTAAAACTCTGCTGATTCAGTTAGAGTTAATATCAGCAAACAATTGCCGCAGCTGTGTTGCAATTGCATTCCGTTTAGGACAAGGCAATAACTTTGCTTTGCCTCACTTTGCAAAAAAAATGGTCGAGTTTCGACCACTGGGTGATACTAGTTACATTTATTAAGAGATTCAATACACTATAGAAATTTAATATCATGTGTGAAGCTCTTCTCTTACTTAGGCATTTTCTGCTGATAGCCATTTTGCAATTCGTTCGCATGTAAGTGGTGAATATAAATATTTTAATGCATCAAAAAGTAATAAGAAATAATAAAATTCTGAATTTATCAATTAGTTAAAAAATAAATAAATAAATTGGGATGCTTCATATGTTCTAAAGGTTTACTCGTGAAATGTCACATCGGGAGTCACGAGTCAGTGTGAAATATTTCTGTGGTAAAAACAATATTTTCGAAGAAAAAATTTAATCTTGTCAAACTGATATAATTTTTCTATGGTCCATTGTTAATTTCCGCGTTCTTCTGTAGGTATTCATTACACGAAAGTACTTGTAAAAATTTTTATCTTCTGGTTTTCAATGGATTTACACATTTCGAGAAGTCAGTGGGCAAAAAAGCGTGGCACAGATGAGATTGTTTGACTTGAGACAAGAAGGTCTTCAGTTCAGTCCCCGTCTCGGTCGAACTTTGCTTTTTTTTGTTTTTGTTTTTTAGTCCTTACGTGTAGGGACTAATCCCTACAGTTGATAGTGCTACATTAAATCGATATAACCTTATATCGGTATTTTAGATGAACGATACATCGATTTAAGAAATGTCAACATCGCCCAGCACTACAGCTCACTTAATATAACACCAGAGGCTATTATTTAAAATACTTATAGTTTCAGTAGATCAATCCTTATTCAAAAGTAGAAGTCTTCATGATAACTATCTTACGTTAAACATTTTATATCCAGATAATAAAAGCCATATAAAAGTGTCTAAGAATAATTATGAAACTTTACCTCTCCATTGTTGTTAAGGAGTGATGTCAGCAGAGAATCAGAAGAACACCACTTTTGATTTTTCATAACTAAATTTTGCGGAGGACTATGAGTAGCACCAGCATCTGAACTCCACACCTAAAACATAACACCATTTCTTTATTCATGACAATCAACTGAAAATCATGATAAAATGCATTAAAATGAACTAAGGAAAAAAAATTATATTTCTAAAATTTTTAATTAAAAGTTAATCAAATACATTTAAAATCTAAAAAATCTTAAAATTATTTGTAAAACATATTCGGTCGGTAACCTGAACATCATCAATATGTTATTGAATTCTGCTTTATCTGTCATTTACCTCCCGCCTTTTCTTCTAAGTAGGGCATGCCATATTTCATTAACCAAGATTAGCTGTGTGTCATTGCACACAATCCAGTCTGCGAAGATTAACACAGCTTCACTATTCAATGTATGATTTTTTATAATCTGTAAGGTCATTGTAATTTTTGAAATAGACTTTAATAATGCCAGTTAATTGTATGCGTACAAATTACAAAATTACCATTATGCATTGAATTTTGCATAACTGCACTGCAAATATGCACTGAAGCATTTTCTAGCAAATTTAAATTGTTTTTCACTTTAGTTCTTTAAAAAAGAAAATCTTAATAGTAGGGGGAAGGGGGGGGGGGGGGAAATCGCTGCTACAAATAATAATTAGAATTTTGCTTTTTGCATGTTTGTACATATTATGGTATTTGTGTGTGCACAAAGTTATTCTTTAAATACCTTATTGCCAACTCTAATTTTTTTACCTGTTTCTCCTCGCCCCTAAATTCCAATATCAAACATCAGCAATTAATAATTTTTTTTTCCTATCACTATATTATATTTTAAAAAACAATTATTCTATGGAATTGTTCCTTTTTCTAAAGTTTCTGAACAGATTTGATAAGTTTTAGAAGCCTTGCATAATGCATTATTACGCATCAACCTTATAATTTTAACTCAGTTTCAAAAAATGCTTTGTAAAAATTAAACCCATTATGTTATGGTTATTTCTGAATACAAGAGAAAGAGCAAAAATACTTACTGTAATAGTTGCATTATGTTTTAACACAATTGATCTAGGAAATTTATAAGTCACTTCTGCACCTTCTGCTTTCTGCACTAGTTGCCAACTACCAAGAGAAATTTCCTGAAAGAAAGAAAGAAAGAAAATAAATCAAGCACCAATTATTAATGCAATACTTTATATTATTAAATTACATTTCCAGAAATCTGCAGAGTTTGGGGTGGTGTGGATTTAAAATATTTATTTATGTTTGTAAACTAGAATTTTAATGCTATGATAATTCATTGTAAATGATAGTATAAAAAAATATATATATTAAATAGTTAAGATATACTCTAATCAATCAATTAACTTTTTAGATCTCAAAATAATCATCGATGGTAATAAAATTTACACAGATATCTATGACAAACGGCAAGATTTTAGTTTTAAAGTAAACTTATTTACACATTTTAATTCATGTCAGCATCTTTCGGTATTTAGAAACATCATCATTAACCATTTATTTCGAAATAATCATTTATGCTCTGCGAAGTTTAAAAACAAGAATATTAATAAACTGATCACAGCCACTGCTAAAATGGGTTTTCCTAAAAACTTTGTATTTTCTATTTTATATCCTTAACCATGTCTCTGTCAGTACAAAAAAAAAAAAAAAGCTGTGTACACTTTTGTGTATATCAACAAAAAAATTATAAAATAATAAAAGACAATAAAAAAGGTGGCAGTTGGGTGGGCAGATGTTTGATTACGGAGGTGGGGTGGTGTTGTAAGGCTGGATGGTTGGGTGAGTTTGTGAAATTAAAAAAAAAAGAAAAAGCAGAAGGCTTGTTGCATTTACTTTGTATGACTATGCAAACTTTCTTTTTCCAATAAAATTTCAGTTTCTTCCTTTTTGAGTTGTCAACTATATTTAAAATTCTAATTATACTATTAAAAACAATGTAATCAATCAGTGAATTTCACTGTTGCTTTGTGGTTTCATTGTTATTCATCTGCTTTGAAATTTTCCTTTTTTAAATCCATATGGTTCCTGTTCTGGTCGTGGCAGGCTGGGTGAGTGTTGCCGGCATGAAACTAGTTTAACCCCACAGGCAAGTCACAAGTCTTGCCGCCTGCCTCCTTCCTTCCTATCTTGTGTTTCTTAGGTTATTTTTTCATTAATTTTGATAAGTTTATGGTTTTAAGTTAGGATTTGTTGTGTTACTTTATTGATTCATTTGTTTTGCAGGCTGTTAATTAATAGATCTCGTTTCTTTACATTAGTGTAATTCATCCACTGATAATTTTTTTTTTTAAATCTTATTGGTCATTGGTGTTTCAGTGTTCTTGTATCTGTTGCTTGGCTTCTGCTATGCTTAATAAATCATCTTTATTATATATATATATATATGAGATAATCAAAGTATGGTAAATTAAAGAAATACATTATCATGATCTTGCGAGATATTTCAACAATTAGCTATTTAAATTTATAAATATTATACAATAAAATTATCATTTCAGTATATATTTTTTAAATGAAGGAGAGAAAAAAATTCTAATAGAAATAGATCATTTCATGAAATTAATTATTGTATTATAAAAATAAAACATTTTAAAATTACATTAAATATTGAAAATAAACTTACAAAATTATATAAGAGAAAAAAGAACATTTAGATCTATTTTTAATGCACATACTTGCTTTCCTTTATTGTGAATTTTGACAAATTTTCCATAAATGTCTTGATCTGAAATACTGACATCACCAGATGACTTAGAAGAAACTTGTGTGCCCAAACTAGTTTTTTCTGAATCTGTTAATACTCGACGGCGTTTCTGACCTCTCGTAGGTGTAGGTGTACTTCTTAATAATGGGCTGCTGGCACGTGAACTAGACGGACTTAAATTTAACCTGAAAATTTTACAAATACAATTTAAAAAGTTTCAGTTTAAAGTAGTAATTATCCTAATATTTACCTAAGTTTAAACAAAAACACTTAATCAGTACTGAAAAATATTAAAAAACTTAGAAGCTCATTTACATAAAGGGCATAATCATGACGTAAACAATATAAATGTCCAATCATTAGACCAGTTCTTTCAAATATTGGGCTCATTTGGCAGCCGAGTGGTTAACGCTCTGGCATTAAATTGCCATGTTAAAATATCGCTTCAGGAATGGAAGTTCGAAGTAGTTTGGAATTCATTTTAAGTGCAGATCCCAATCAAATGAGCCTTAACCAACAATGAGCGTGTTGTATATGATCTATTGTAATGGGTTTTTTCTTCTGTTTGAGGCAAATACACCCCTGACTGTGCAGTTCCAAGTTAAAAAGTGTTGCATCTGTGACTCAATCATTCTGAATGTTTATAAAAAAATCTTTATACTTTGATTTTTGTTCAATTTTTGTCTGTTTATACAATATAATAAACATTAATTTAAAACATGCAACACATACAATAAGATATTTTAAATTTTCTGATTAATTGTATTGATTATTAATTAAACTGGAATACAAGCACAATTTATTTATTCTCAAATTTTGAGCTATACTTTTCTATTCTGAATGTAATATGTAATTAGGGTGTCTATTTAGAAGGTTTGGGTAAATAAATTACGATACAATCACATGATATATTCAATTCGCCTTTTCCTAGTTGATTATGAACGTATGATGTAAGCTTGAATGTTAAAAATTCTGAACTACGAAATTAATGTTATATTATTAAAAATATAAAAATAATAATAATAATAAAAAATAAATAAAAATTCAAAAATTTTCAAAAACTTAGAAAACAAATATCAATGATCAGTCTGTTAAAAACTTACCTAGTTTCTTCTCCTTCCAGAAGTTTCCTATAAGCTGCAATTTCTAGGTCTAATGCAACCTTTATATCCAATAGATCTCTATATTCAGATAATTGTCTGTCTATTTCATCTCTCAAATTGTGCAATTCTTCATCTTTTGCTCTCAAAGCCTCACTATGCCAATCCCTTTCTTGTTCCAACATTTTCTCCAAGTCCTTAATTCTGTTCAGCAATGAGATATTCTATCCAAAATAAATAAAAATAAATAAATAAACTTTGCAATAATAATAATTAACGATGAAAGAGTTAAATGCTTACATTTTACTTATATTTCAGAGTAAAATTTTATTATTTTTCTAAACCTTTATCTATGCATGTGTTATAATCGGTCTTTCAAAAAAGATGTTAATGAACATTGTATGTAAATTGAGTTTTGTTTTGTTTCTATGTGCTGTGCAATGCAATAGTACTGTTTCTTTTCTTTCTTTCACACAAAATTGTTTTTATATATTCAATAAATACTTTACTAATAAATGTGTGAAGTTCAATACAATAAATTATTGATTAATTTTGCTCTTCAAATTTGTTACAATTTAATGTTTTCATAATTGCATTTCTCAACAGAAAAATGTTAAAAACACTCAATAATTATAGAAAGGACACTTAAATTACATGCAAAGATTTAAAAAACTTTATATAAAAAATATTAAACATGAAGAATTTATTAAAAATATGAAGCTTTTCGCCACTCAACCTCAGGTGCAGTTACATAAAAATATTGTTTTCAGTTGAAATTTTTTTAACTCAAGAACCAACTTTAACAACTGAAAGATATTGATCGTAAAATTAAAAAAAATTCATTGAACTCACATACAAGAGCTAAATACTGCAGTACTTTTAGGACTTACATTGCACATATATGTTTGTATTTTTAAATAATTGTACCTGATGATGCTGGGGTTTTCTGGCAAAAATTTTTTTATTTTTAATAATTTTTTTAATCTCCATGTGGGTTAAAGTGTTCTTTTCTTTTAATTTATAAAATTTTTACTAAAAAAAAAAAAAAAAAAAAAAAAAAAAAGAAGTTTCATGAATGCCTATATATATTTTAAAAATATTAACTTTTGAATCATACATTACCATTGAAAACGTCTTCACACACCATAAAATAATGAAAGCATTACCAGTTTCGAAAGGACGTAGCCTTTCTTATTCAGGTGCAAAATACGTGCTACTGCCTTGAAGGCAAAAGAGAGACTGAAAGCTGTGCAAAATTCAAGGGGAGGAGGAGTAACACAATCAACCAATAGGAAGCAGCCTGCAAAACCAATCAGAGAGGAACACAACAACAAAAAAAAAAAAAAAAAAAAAAAACAGGAAATAAGAAAAAGAGACACAAAAGATTGAGGGAATGGATTTTTAAATATTTTATATATATATATTAAATACTTTATATATTTTATTGATTAATTTTATTATTATCATTATTTATATATTTTATTAAATATTTATTTCATTATTTTATTCTATTCATTTTTATCATTTAATCAAATTAAACAAATTTTTCCAAGCTGTAGACAGCAAAGTGGAATCAGATTTTTCATTTACAATTTCATCATGATTAAGGTAGATAGCTAAATTTTCCAAAAAATCTAACTCTGAAATGTGTTTGGCATAAAAGAAAATTTTGGCTCAGTGAAAATTAAAACTATGGTCAGATTCCCAATTATGCTTCGCAACAGAAGATTTAGATATCTCTTGTTTAACAACATAATGAGAATGTTCATGTAAATGGCATTCAAGATTTCTTTTTGTTTGATCTATGCCAAACACAATTTGTCTATATACAAATCACAATAACTAAGATTAAAATAAAAATATAGGACTTTTTTGAAATAAATATAGGAATCCACAAAGGAAAAAATATAGGATATTTATAGGCTTTTCTCTACATATTTAAAAAAAAGTAACTGTCGCTGGCGTCAATTTTTTTTGTCTGCGACAGCAACTTCTCGCGGAGGGCAGGTTTCCCCGCGTCATGAGATATAGTGTATTCCGACTGCTTTAAGGAAGGCATTTCAGCTGCTTAGAAATTTCTATCATTTTAATTAAGTAAGTTATTAAGTAAAAACGCGGATTTATAAAAGTACTCTATTTGCCACCGGAGGGAAAAGTTTCTCTTATGATGTTTTTTTCTGTGTCTCTGACGTCACTTTCCTCAGGAAAATTAAAATGTGATCAATGGTGTAAATAAGAAAAATTGAATAATTGGCATCTTTGAGATGCTCGAGAGAAGAAAAAAATATTTAGAATAGCAAAACATTTGAAAATAACCAATATTTTTAATACGTAAAAATTTAATAAAGGTGAAACAAAAATTAGTTTATATTTTAATTTTAGTTTATATTATGGAATAACTTCAGTATATCCCCACAGCTGAATTTGGCGATTTTTCTTAGGCTCCGTTTTGAACGATAACAATGTCGTTCTGGACTGTTTGCGATATAATATGGCAGCCTATATGTTGTTCATTTTGGATTTATGATTTTATGTTTTATGATTTAGATTATGATTTTATCATTTATGATTTTATGATTTTTAGATTTATGATTTAGCCATAATCGTCAAAAAAAAAAAAAAAAAATCGTTATATATCGTTGTGGGGATATACTGAAGTTGTTCCTTTATTTTAACATTAGGCGAAAAAGATTTAGTAATGAATACCATGATTATGTTAAAATTATTGGTATAGAGTTAGAGGTTAAGCGCAGACATTTTTAAAATTGAATTTATGAGATAAAATTTTATATTAGTTTACATAAAGATTTAGTTTTTTAACTCAAAACATATTTAAAAGGATAGATCTTTACTATGACCAATTTAGCGATTTTTAAATTGAGAAATGAAGCTCGTACGTTTTTTGCCAAGGAATTCATTTACACAACCACAATAGCCATTTTAACTCGAGCCATGCCTTCCTATAGAGATAAATTATAAAATGGTGCAATAATAATGATAATAATAATAAAATCCGCAACCTATTTTTGTTTTTTAAGCATTGATATAAAACTTTGCAGAAAACAGAATTCAATACAACAGGATATATATATATTTTTTATATATAAAGGAATGCAGTAACTGCATTGCTAAAATATTGTAGTTACAGCTAATACAGGACCTCATTGGCTGATTTTAAATTTTTTATTTATTTTGACGATGACTTAAATTATCTATCGCAATTATGCATGTCAAGATTTTCACGAGAAATGTCTAAGCTACTTCGGTGCCAAATTTAAAATTTCGCCAAGAGGTTAAACTGTATCATTGCTTTAGAACGATTTTTTTTTCAATTTTATTTTAAATATTTTTCAACTTAATTCACGAGGTAAAAAAAAGAAGAAATTTTTTTATTTGGTCTAAATGTACAAAATATCTCTAGGTAAAATATCCGTTTTTCGTTCTGTTCATTATTAGAAAGAAAAAGGCTGAAGTAGTTTTTCCTGTACTATTGATGTCTTTATAAATTAAATTAAATTATCCAATGTCATTAAATTTCATTCACCACTCTCATTTTTTATTTTCTAAATTTAATATTACATAATATATATGTAAAAATAATCAAGGTGTAATCAGTACATATCCAGAAGATGTAGCCAACAAATATAATAAGCGAATAGACGGGCAGAGCAGCGCAGGGGTTAATAAGTGAAGCGAGTTGGGGGGAGGTGAAGCCTTGCTCAGGGGTTGGTGAGCGGAGCGAGCAGGGGGCAGAGCCCCCTAGTTCTTAAAAAAAAAAAAAAAAAGTAAAATTATTGATGAACATGAATATATACCAGAGGATTCAGAATTGGTCGTTAAAATATGGTGAGAAAGAAGATAATAAAAAATAAAAACTGTTTCAAGAGAGAAAAACATATAGGCAGAATCTAATGCTTAATGTTGAAGAGGGTGCAGTTTATCAACAACTTCATTAAAGCACAAAACTACCACAGAATGGTCATCGTTTCAAAGAAGAAATATGAGTTGGCATGAACTTGTTCAGTTTACGAGAGAATTATGTGTTAAAAATACCTTTGTGAGTGAAGGAAGCTTCCTCAATAAAAAGGACATCAGATCATCTGCTTAAGGTAATTACATTCTTTGGAAATGATGATGATCTCCCTCTGAATCCACTAAATAAAGTAAAACACTGAACCAGCAAGTAATATTTTGTGTATTGAAACTTAGTTGGTGTTTAACAAACTATAGGATAGTTTTCCAACAGAAATTGTTGATGTTAATTAGTGGTTACTTCTATCATGTTTGTGCTAGGCATTGACATAGTTTTGCACAGTAATTTAGATTTGCAAATGTTTTAAGTTGTGGGATACAGTATATATTGATAAGGGAATATTAAGTTACAATAAGAGACTGCAATTCATATCAACTCATATTACTCTATGGAGTCACCTTGTAGATGATCAACTGAACTTTTCTGAGAGTTTTGGGTGAAGATGTAGATGCAATAGCATACTCTACAACATTATGATTTGTTTCCAAACTTGCTAAGGCTGCTGCAACTCCCAATGCGGCAATTGACTTTGATCTGTTTAAGTCTAATCAAAAGAAGGCATTGAGGCAACAGGGCCTCATACCACTGGTATATGCCCGACAAGCCCAAGGGTCGCATTGATTCTGGATAGAGTTGCCGAGATTTCTATTGCTTATCACGTCTACGGGCAGGACACATGCGGACAATAAATTTATTGGCGGTGAAAAAGTGTTCCCAACGTACACCATCTGCAATGTACTGTACTGTACATCAAGCTTTGCCCGAGCATATTCTTGCATGTATGGGGTTATCAAAGAATGAACTTTTTTCAGACAACCATCTACAGATTCTGGACTTTTTATATGTTTTTAATATGTTTGATATTGTGTGATGTTGTATTTATATGTGTCTGTGTCCATGGAATTGTGTAACTACACTAGGGATAATAATAATAATTTAAAAAAAAATTATTTGTTTCTGCCCATACTTTTCTAAAAGAAATAATTTTTAGAAGAAATAATTTCAAATTCTGTACCGTTCCACCATATTTGAATGATCAATTCTGAATCACTCTGTATTTGCCATTTATTGTGAAATTTTTTTTAATTATTAATGATTTTTTTTTTTTTTTTTTAATTTGATCAGTGTATGTGTGTATGGGAAATCTTCTGACTATCATATCTCAAAAGAAAAAAAAAAAAAAAAAAAAAAAAAACGAAATTTCTTAATTAAGATAAATCTGGTGCACAGGGTGAAAATTGGGGGACTGGGATCAAAAGTCAGTATTTCAAAAACAGCTCTGTAACAATTTTCTTCAAATTTGGTAACATAAACCTCTTTATATATATATATATATATTTTTTTTTTTTTTTTTCCACATATATTACTTGGTTACTGCAAGAAAACTAATACCTGCCCTGACTAGGTGGCTTTAGATAACAGAAATTTGTGTCTCAAAAATCCACTATACTAATTTTTCATTAAATTCACTCTATAAACTCTCTTTTGTGTGTTTTTATAATGCATTAGTTCATTGCTAGAGGAAAATCTATTTTTATAATTGTAATTTTCTTTTTCGTAAGAAATCATATTTTGCGTCACATTTTCTCTTTTCTTTGCTGACCTTAATGTCTTCATTTTCTTTTTTATTACTTCCTTCCAAAACAGTTCTTATACATCTTATTAGTTTCTCTAAACTTTAAAACATCAAGATGAAAATGAAACTTTAGTTATATCTCCCCCCTTGCTTTAGATTTTAGCTTAAACTGTACAAAGATTATTTATAGTTTCTCATAGAGATATTTTAACAAATTGGAGGATGTTTCAGGAGATATTTTAACAAATTGTCAAGGTGTTGATTGATTGAAAAAGCACAATTCTATGTGATAGACTCAACACTGCTTTTACAGATTTTAAAAGTAAAAAATGTTTCATATCTCCCAGTATTTTTATTTTTATTTTTTAATTATGTGTCTTGCAATCTGAAAAATTATCCTCACTAATCACGTTATGAATCAATAAAAAAATATACGAGAAATAGAATATGCACTGAAAACATAGGAAAATATAGGCCAAATTAAAAAAATATAAGAAATATAGGAAATATGGGAGTGGTGGGAGGTTCAAGCTCAGGAAAAAGGGATTTAGTTGAAGGGAATTGAAATTTATTAACAAGTATAAAAATAACATGAAAATTAAAATGTTTTAAAACTTCAGAAATTTAAATCATAAGGGGATATAAAAATGCAAGACAATAAGGTTGTATGGTTTAATTTTAGCCTCAATAGAAATAGTAGAATTACAAGTTGGTCTACTGAATTTTTTTAAGACCTTTATCAATAAGAGGTTAAAGCCTCTCGATAGCAGCAGACTTTATGTAATTAAGGAACCACTCCTTGAAACTTATCGATCTTGTTCAAACTTTTCAAGTAGCACTCTCATATGAACTTCAAAATATAACATTTGAATTGCCAACAATTATTATTTTTCAGTTAAACACTGATAACAGATATACACACAAAGATCAACCATTAAAAACTTGACTTTAGTAATCAGGCAATGCCAAAATGCAAAATTGTAAAAAAAAAAAAAAAAAAAAACTTTATTTACTACATAGGAATTAATTTTCATTTTTGACCAGTTTTACTGGTAGATGTAGTAAAGCACTTCTACAGCCAAACTGCTGTAGAAGTTCATTTCTGAAGTCCTACATTAATAACAAACGGCACAGACTGAAATGCACTTCCAGCAACTTCCAAGTATAGTACCACTATATTCCAGTACTTTTGGGTAGCTCTGGAAATGAATGGTGAATGTTTTCCATACCATATTCTACACATAACATATTTATATACATATAAAAAATACATGTTCATTTCATTTTGTTTAGCTCAGCTTATAAATGTTAAACTGTACCTACAAAAAATGTAATTTAACTATCTTGGATGTCTCTGCACACAAGCCATTTGCTTTATCTCAATTGAAAAGTTTAGTGTAGCATCCCTATATAATATAGATTTAGACTACTGAGTTTGGATTTCTTGCTATTTGTTCTTGATATATGCTGATAACAGACACATAGACCAACCGCTAAAAACTTGATTTTCGGATTCAAGAGATCTTAAAATGTGTTTTTGATCTTAAATGAAATTTCGAAAATTTAACTCAAAAACATTATTTTCTCTACCATATATATGTTGCTGTTAAAGCTCGAAATTCGTTAATGTGCAGATTACCTAGCTAATCTGCAGATTAACTGAAATGACCCGTTAAAGTGCAGAATCAAGAGTTTTCTGCATTTTAACTAGGTAATCTGTACATTAGTGGCTTCTGTGTCGTTAAAGTTCAAACGTTTGTTTCGAGCCTTAGTTTTTTTACATTCACTACGACGTCAAACAGTCATGTGATACAGATACGCAAATGACCTTTAAACACGAACTAAAATTTTATCCTTTCCGCTCCCACTATGATAACTGGTAAATGCAAAATGTGGAACATCGAAGACATGATTATTATAGGTTTCTTATTATGACCAACACAAAACTTAAAGTAACAAGTAAGTTATAATTGTTTTAATTTTGATTTTATTTCTTCTCTTTTTTAATTCTGTCAATATAAGTTTGATAAGGGTCTGCACTGCATTTTATTATTGAAATCTAATCTTAATTAAAAGCTCTATCTCGTTTAAGTTCTTTTGAATTATGAATATTAAAATTTACAACACAGTAATTATTTCCTCTCGAAATAAAGCTGTTAAAACACAACTTTTTAAAACTAATTTATTTAAAAATTGATTTAAATTACTATTACTTACTGAAAAAAAAAAAAAAAAAAGATGTATTAATTTTTAACTCCGAAAAATATGGCATTCAATATTATGGCTTTCTTTAATAAATACTCAATATGAAATTTTTATGCCTTTTTTAGCATTTCATTACATTTTGTTGTTGTTGTTGTTTCTTTCAATTTCAAGTTTCCTTTATATATTTTATATATCATGATTATATTTTTATTTTTATTTTGTTTGCTTTTTCAGATAATTTCGTTGTAGTTTATCACATAAAATGTGTTAATAAAGTTTTCTTTTTTTTTCTTTTTAATTGTAATATTAATATATTTGCAAAACTTGTACAGATATATGTATGCTGCAAAATATAGTTTAATAAAGCATTGGAAAACAGTCATTTTAATTCTCATGTGTTCTAAAAATTATTAAAGCAGTTTTAATTATTTGAAATACTTCTTAAATAATGCTTCTGAATTGTCTAATTTAATATTTCTTTAGCGAATTAAAAATTGGTGCATAAGTTTTTCTAAAAAGTAGCAATAGCAATATAAATTGTAAATGAAACTTTTTTTTTTTTTTAATGGTTAAATATTTTTATTTTGAAAAGAAATTGCTACTGTATTACAATTCTAATATTCATTTATAAAATAGAATTTATTGAAAGCTATTAAAGTTATTACATTTCATATTAAAAATGCATATCTTCAAACTTATATTGACAGAATAAAAAAGATGAAATAAATAAAAAAAATTCAAACAAATATAACTTTAAAAGACATAAAAATTAAAACACATACAGATTAAAATAAGTAAAGAAAGAAAACTTTTTTTCCCCCCTACCCGAATGAAAAAAACAAATACAACACAGCGTGCTGTAAAATTACAACACCAGAGATCTTATTTTCACTTTAACGAGTGCCTAGTAGGTAATGTGCAGATTACCTAGGTAATTTGAGAAATGAAACAATTTTCCTCACTGTAACATATATATGGGAAAGAGAAAGTATTTGTAAAAAGAGAGAGAGATTTACCAGGAAAACCAAGCTTTGTTAAATACTGAACTTAAATTTTAATAAGGATTAATTCAAATAAAGTTTGGCGCCATTTTTTGCTGTGCCCTTAACAAAACTTCGTACCTTAAACAGTCCCTTCATGAAATTTCATTTTATAAAAATGATCCCATATTTAGTACGTTAAATTACTTTACATAATTGGTACAATGAAATATTTATAAGACATTAAACACATAAAATATGATATGAGCTAAAAAATGACATTTTTACAAGGCTTTATTTTTTTTCACAAAAAAAAAAAAAAAGTGCTCCACAAATTAAAATCTGGATCAATCGATCAACCTTTTTTCTAAGTCTAATTTTCTCTAACTTTCTTTAATAATCTAACATAATAATGTTCAAAAATCTAATATAATTTCCTCAAGCACAATTATACTTAAAGCTAAGAAGTACAAATCTAAATATTACCGTAGATTCCAAATTGGAATTTTTAGAACTCAAGCTGTCGACTTTACTTTTCAATGTTCTTAGTTCATCCCTGTATGAAGATGAGTAGTCTGCACTGCGGTCCAATTTTCTCTGTAAATCTGCAATCTGAAAACAAAATTTATTAAACACTACAAATGTAAAGGAAATTATAGCACATAAATTCACATATAGTACATTTGTACACAAATCATAAAAGATAATTTAAATTCCCTGTTTAAATTCATAGATCCATTAAATCTAACATTTCATATTTAACATTTAATGTCACAAAAAGTAATAACTTATTTTTAAAATTGCAAGTTAGATGAAACATTTACAGAGGTAGATTTCAGTTAGATAGCACCCTAGGCCTGTTTCAGTATGGCGTCCCCCTCCCCTTATTTTGAAATATTATGTATATATATTGAAAATAATAATAGCAATAAGGAAAATACAACTAAGGAAAAAATATGTTATTCTTGTACCATAATAATCACTGTGCAACATGCATATAATCAATATATAATTAAAAAATAAATATTCCATGCGATCATGAAAAAATCAATTAGTTTATTTGGTTTTTCCTACAAAGTCATGATTAATCCTACAAAAATAATAATCAGCTGAATTAAAAATTTTATTTAATAAGAACAGACTAACACCAGATTTATATATTTCGATTCATAGATTGATAAACTGTTACTTAAAATAGTTAGATTACAGCTTTTTGTTTAATATTTTATATTTAAAACGTCATACTTAATCATTTTAACAAAATAATTCCACTCATGAAATGAAAACATCTTTGGCAGGGAAAGAAGTTCTGGCTTTGGAATTTATATCATTGATTGAAAACCTAATCAGTTTAAAATTTTGGTGTATTTTTATGTTTGGATTTGTATTCAAAATTAAATTACTTTTAAGATTTTAATTGGTTTAAAAATTTTGTTATCCTTAACAATCTAAATTTTCAATTTTTTTTTCTCCGAGTACCCTTTCAAACTAATCATTTTCTCTAATTTTAATCACCGTTGCTGTCAAAATTTTAGTCAATTTTAAAAGTTAGGCACCCCTAGGCCAAGGTCTAAGCCTAAATCCGTCACTGAACATTTAACTGTAATTTTGCTCTGCTTAAGGGAACCTGACACCTTTAACTTCACACCACTGAAGTAGGTTTCATATAAAAACTTATTTTTCCATTTAATATTTATATATTGAAATAGACTCATGTTTGTAAAAATTGCAACACCAAGAAAGAATGGGAATATCAGAATGATATTTATTGGGCACATATATTATAGTAGGAAGAACAATTGATTAAAATTTCAGGAAATCTGGAGTAATATGTACTGAGAAAACAATACATAAAGCAGCGACCTCTGTCATGCATTTTCAACAGGATAATTATTTTATATTTTGTGTATATGGCATTGTAGTTATGCTACTGAAAAATATAGTTCTTAAATTTTCATAATCAATATTACATTATAGATAAGGGGAAAAAAATATTCAATCATATAGATTGGTTTTGCTCAAGTATGAGAAAAAAAAAAAAAAAAAAAAAAAGATTAGCACATCTATTTCTATGTTTGAAATTTTGCAAGATTAGACAAAATTATTTGATTTAAATATTTATTATTAATGTGATAATAAAGACAAAGAAAAATACATGCTTTATTAGAACAAAATATGAAAATTTTATCAAAAATTAAATTGCTTGAATAAATATTATATTGATATTTTTTACATAAACTTATATAAATAAAAAAATAAACAAATTTTAAATGAACTTTGCATTTGTGTGTTTTAAGATGCATTAAAAAAAATATATATATACAATTTTACAATCTGTTGAAAATAGTTTTTTTTTTTTTTTTTTTTAATTTATCTACTTAAAATATATTTTTAATTTAGAAAAAATTCAGGATATATGGTTTAGAACAGGACGATATGTACAGTATACTAAATTTTCAAATACTATTACCCCCTAACCCCACTTTTTTTTTTTTTTTTTTTTTTTTAACTCCCTGTCATATACAATATATACTTAAATAAAAGATATTTATTGTTTAACAATGGCATTGAAAAATAAATGAAATAGTTGTATTATTTTGCAAAATAAGATATTGAGTTAGAGGTAGATGGTTGATATATTATATAAAATAAATATTTTTTCAAGTTTATTTTGAGCTAGCTAATTAGGGATAAATTAGATATAGATGTGTATCATTTTTTCTAGTTTAATTAAAACTTTCAAAACTTCAATATGTTGGGAAACAAGGTTACATTACGAAAGAACAGAACTGTGTTCCCCCAAAATAAATATTAAACTGTTCAATTCATATACAAGCTTTTTTTAAAAGGCAATGTAACTTAATAATCTTAATAAAGAGTTAAGTGTTGAATTAATTTCTAAAATATTATATATATATTTTAATTCTAAATATTCAAAAAATTTAAGATAATATGCTCTAAGTCATGTCTCAGCTTAATAGAAACTCATAATTCTTGATATCAAATTATCACGAAAATAAAATATAAGAAAAAGAAAAATTTAATTGATAACTTAAATAAATTTAGATAAATTTAAATTCTTTAGGATATTTTAAAACACCAATCCAAACTAGCTATGAATTATTATATGATAGTTACCTTTGTTTCATACAAAGTTTCAATTTCGTCTTTATTAATCCTCATCTGAGTTTCATACTGTTCTCTCAACTCTCGCAGAGTATCAGAAAGTTTCTGCTCATAATTTTCTGCTAACTGGCTATTAAGCTCATGAATTTCAGTTTCTTTCAGAGACCTGGTTTCAGTTATTTCCTGCAAAAAGTAATCATTTATAAAAGCACAGAAAAAGTAAGTGTATATAAAGGGATTGTGGACATTTTAAAATTTTATTGGAAATTATTGTCTAACAATTTCAGTAGACGATCTTCATAATGTAAACTTAAAAACACAAGGTTGTGAGTTACATTGAATTTTGCATTATTTATATAGATCACATTTCATGCATCATTAAACTTACCTTTACCCATAGCCAAATATGTCTAAAATATATCAAAACACAGTAGGGTAATTTTGAGCTACTTTAGATCATAAATTTCATTGTTAAATTTACTTTATAAACATAGTCCAAACATACATATACCAATTCCTTCATTATATATATTATTTATTTAAAATAATAAATAAATAAAAATTGTAATAGATATTTTTTCATAAAGAAGTGCCGCAGTAAGGAGATAAAGAAAAAGTGATGAGAATATAAGTGTTTCTTAAGAGCAAAATTCAGTGTTTATGTATTATGGCTGAGAAATTGTGAATTATATAGAGAATTACATCATATAGAATTGTGTTATAAAGATCTACTGTATAAAAATTTGCACACATATGCATTGAGAAAAAGCAATATTAAATAAATTAAAGTTTCTATAAAAAAAACTATATTAATTTTTTTTTAATGTTCCCTAATTTTTTTTTTCTTTTTTACTTTTTTTCTCTAGATTTTTCGTTACTGTAAGTTCAACAAATGTATTCTAAACTTGTTTTGGACAAATATCAGGTATTCAGTTGGCTGATTTATCTTATATTCAGATGTCTTTTTTCTTCAATCTGAAAACTGTAAAAAAAAAAAAAAAAAAAAAAAAAATTACTATTCAGAAACAGTGGTTTGTTTAAATGTGGGAAAATTATTAGAAAATATTTCTATACATAAATAGTGGTGAGATACTGAATTTACAGCTAAGCAAATAAATAACTGTTAGGATTCTTAATAAACACATAAAAGTTCTTAGATGACATCTTGTCTCATCACGGCCAGAAAAATAACACTACTCAAAAATGCAGCATTTGAGAAAAATCAACTTAAAAGACAACAATAAAGAATTGACTAGCTTACATTAATACAGTAGAAGATCTTTATAACGCAAAACCTCATAAACATAAACAATGAATTTTGCAGTTACGAAGCACTGTCATAGCCACATTCATTGTAAAAAAAACGGTTACTTTCCAGAGGATTAAATGTGATACATTGGCATCTCTTAATTCGAGGCTTTTTTTTTTTTTTTTTAAATGTGTATTATAATGAATGATTTGGTCCAAGCATATTTGGACTATGTTTATAAAGTAAATTTAACAATGAAATTTATAATATGTTCAATTTATGTTCCAAGGAAAGTAACTTAAAGATACTCTACTCTTTTTTGATATGTATGATGTATCAGACATATTTGACCATGCATACAAGCTAAATTTGATGAGGTATGAAAAATTCTATATAACACAAAATTCTACATAATGCACAACCTCGTGTTTTTAATTTTTGCATTATAAAGATATTCTACTGTAATAATGTAGTCTATCTTAGATTAAACATTATGCATCTCATGTTGGTAAATTGCAAGATAGAGATGTGACACTTTTTGTACATGCCATGGCACTTCATACACATTTTCTAATGGCAAATTATTTGCTATTTTATGACTTCTGTCACTTTTCTTGACAGGTTGAGATGTGATCTTAATTTGAAATTAATTAATCTTAAAATTTCCTAGATGACAACATATATAGTATAGATTATGCTGCTCTTTGTTAACTTGACTTTAAAGCATGCATTTTTATACTGCTACTAATAAAGACAACTTTTGTTAGATGATATTGATTGTATGATTAATAATTATTTTTCTTTAATGTTACTTTGGAAGCTATATAAAAAACAATTGCTTTCATTTAAATACAATTGATTTCTGAATTGCTCTGAATAATCTTAATTTAATTATATTTAAAAGTAGCAGATATAAAAGAATTTTTTTCTCAAATAATTTTAAAAAAATTGAATTTTTATAGATCTTGCTAGACTGATAGTTTAGCAGAATAATTTGTTATTTGGCTAGCTGAATAGTTTCAGATTCGGCCAAACCAGATATTCAGTAGTATGGTTGAATATCAAATATTCAGTACATACTTAATTCATTGATACATTTCTTATAGATATTGCCATGCATGAATGCTAAAATTTATTAAATTTTGACATTCAAACATAAAAATATTAATTTTTAAATGTCTTACTTCCCACAGTAATACTCAAGTATGTTTAGAATATACTGTTTAACTTAAAATGAAAAATCAGGAGGGGGGGGGGGATAAAATTAATAGAAAGGAAGGAGCATTTAAATTCAAATTTCAAGTTTTATTATTGAACTTACACACTTCGTGAAATTTAAACATGCTTAATATTGTTATAGTTCAATGCATATAGTTCAATGCACATGTATGAAACTTTCATAATGCTGCAAACAATAATTTAAATTTATCACATCCACCACTTCCTAATAAATTTTTAAAGCCACTTACCTGTTGATGAACAGATTCCTTAAATGCCAGTTCCTCTTTAGCACTTTGAAGACGATTTTCCAAATCTACTCGTAAGATTGTCTCATCATCCAATTCTTTCTTTAAGGAAGCAGCCTGCTGAGCTAATTTGTCCTTTTCTGCCAAAGCATCCTTAAAAAACAAACATACTTGATTAAAATTATCACATTTTTTTATGATATGCAGGTATCAATAAAAAAAAAAAAAAAAAAATCATTTCAACAAATGTAATAACTTATTTTTAAAACTGCATCTTTTATTGAAATTTTAAGTATATGTCATAAAACAAATTCAATTTAACAAAAAAAAAAAAAAAAAAAAAGAATTTTTCAACTTGAGGTGAAACTATGGTATATTTTGCAAAATATTTTAAAAAGCATACATTTTATTTTGCTGATTAACAAAATAACTTATTTTAACATTTGGCAGCGGAAAAAACATCATTAACTGTGATTTTTTTTTTTAAATATATAAATCCGCAAATCAAATGGAAAAATATTGCATAAAAATTTCTGAGGTGGCTTATAATGAAGCATATATTGATTAGCAATGGAAAAATTGTTCATCTGTAATTGACAAAATAATGTTTTGGACACAGGACACAAAAGGGAACCAAAAAGTCCAGTTTATTCACTTCTTTTAATTGGTATAAATCTATTAACTCTTAAATTTTTTCAAACAGAAAAAATAAATTATTTACCTTAAATTTGTTTTCATTCATAAAAAAAAAAAAAAAAAAAAAAAGTCTGGATTTAAGGTCAAGATTAAAGGTCGCTATTTAAAAAAGAGTGACAACTTAATTATTATTCAGAAAAATTCTGAACTTGTGATGAAAATGAACCTTTCATAAAAATTGGCAATCTTAAACAGACCTTTCACAGATATAATCAGGTAATTTGAAAGTTTTTTTTAAATAATTCAGAAAGAACATATGTCAGTAATAAGCTTAATACAATAAGCCAACAGTATGAAATATTACATAATCAGATTTAAAAAAAAAAAAAAAAAAGGCACGAATTTTGCTTATTTATAGCTAAATAATTTTGCATTAGTTTTAGAAAAAAAGTATGAATTTTGACGCTTAATGGCAAAATTATCTATTACAGAAATTTGTTGAGATTAACGATAATTTTAATAGCGCAAAAAATTACGTATTTTGGAATCTTTTATAGGAATTCCGTGCATTGTTTATCTGTCGCCAATTAAAAAAAAAAAAAAAAAAAAATTGACTATAGGGAAATGTCACATTTTGTGAATAATTTAGAGTTGAATCCACCCAGATTTTTTTTTCTTCCCCGAGCGGCTTTTTCAATAAAACCCATTGGAAAACCCTAGTGAGTATTTTTAAAATCCTTATTTAAAACAGGGTTCCCACCCAATTTCAAAAATTAAATTCCCTGACTTTTCCATGTCTATTTTTAGAAAATTTCAGTTACTTGGTTCGCAACATAAAAAATAGCTCACGGTATAAAACAGAACGTAGCTTGCGACATAAAAGACAACATAGTAATGTGATTTGCGATACAAATTGAATGCTCAAAAAGCATTTTCCAGATTTTTGAACAATATTTACAATTTTCCCTGATATTTCCCTGACTTTTTTCAGTAATTTCGAATTCCCTGACTTTTCCCTGTTCTCCCTGACCCGTGGGAACCCTGTTAAAATTTTACTTTTACTTAACTTATGATAAACATCTAAAACTCATTAAATACATCCTTATAACATGGAAAATAAATAAATGTACATACATCATATATAGAAATACAATAATATAATATCAGTGCAATTTTTTTTTTTTTTTTTTGAAATTTAAAGATGATTTAACTTCAGTATTCAAATATTGTTTACCCCTTTACTTTACTTTAAATAAGAAATTTTAATTTGTGAGAAGCATATACACGCTAACAAATAAACATACTCTAAGCTGATTTTCAAGTTTTCTATTTTCTGCACCAAGCTGATTAACTCGTCTTTGAAGATCTTGATTTAAAATATCAGTTGTTTTAGCTTGCTTTTCAAAAGCTGCGGCTTCTTTTTCTTTCTTAGCCAATCTAAATGAATATAAAAATGTCAGCATTAGAGCTTTTACACAATTCAATCAAGAGATAGAACACTGAATAAGAATATACACAGAGGAATTAAAAGTGTGCTTTTAATTAATCATAAAAAGGGTTGTTTGATTTTATATATCACAAGGGTAGACTAGACTAGACTTAAAAATGAATAATACTAAATTTCATTAATCATTGTTGATTTTTTAAATAAGAAAGTCAAAGTGAAAGACTGTGGTTTATGATGAATATTTTTTCCTGCATTCAATTAGATACCTGCTTTAAAATTAAATGCAAATGAAACTCACTATTAGATATATTGATCTGAATACATTAACATTATAAATAGATAAATGCTTTCTTTAGATAAATTCAGTATAGTTGTCTAAATCAACCAATAGCAGAAATAGTGTAACAGGGCAGCGAGTGCTGCAGATTGTTTAAAGCTCTGCAGATTAATTTATCATCTAGCAAAAAGAAAAAAAAAAAAAAAATGCCACTTTTAAAAATACAGATACAGTAAAGAGTCAAAAATCTGCACAGCTCAGGACCAGAGGTTGTGCGGATTTCAGGATTTGGCAGATTTCGGGGCACTTAAAAAATGATTATTACTTTCAATAATAAAAGCATAATATTACTCAAACTAAGCACACACCAACGAATAATGACACAATTTCACTTGAATATTAAATTATTAGGTACATAAGACTAGCACTGAACATTAAAAGAATGTACATAACGAAAATAAATAAAAATGAAATTTGTCAAATTTCGATAAAATCTATTCACATGTAGTTTGTTTTCAAAACTACACTTGTACATACATACATAATTGAGATTTTCTTTCTTTTTTTTTTTCCCCCTGTATATTGTAAATTGTCATTTATTCTTATTTTGTAACACAAATTCATTGTTTTAAGAATTTAAAGTTAGTTCTTTTGTATGGTTATGTCTTCATCAGATAACATTTTTAAAAATTATTTTGTTATTGTATACCTCATTCATTATATACATCATACCTCATAATTGATGGATTTAATATACTGTCAATAATTTCATTATCAGTAACTTGGTTCCGATAGTCTTTTATGTTATTAATTTTCTTTTATAATCATAAAATGCAAGTACAGAATCTGCATTCGAGATCATTTTTAAAAATTCTGATTTGCAGTTTCCAATTTATATATAGTGAATTTTATTGTTTATATATTTGACAAGCTGTGCGGATTTCGGACTTTGGCAGATTTTAGGTCGGCGGATTTCTGGTTCTCTACTGTATAACGTACATCATATCTTTAGTATAGTCTTAATTTATTTCTTTGTACATACAAATTTTATATATTTTAGGAATTGTTAATACTTTTTGTGTTACCAGACAAAGTTCAGCACACCTGCATTGGATCGCAGATGAATTTTATTTTGGTGCAGATAGATACAGAAAATTCTGCTACAAGGCCCTGTGGCAGAAATTTATTATGCTTTCTGCGACAAGCTTCATCAACACCAAAATCTTTCTGCAGGAATAGTTTGCGATGTTAACATTTACGAATTCAAAATAAATTATTTTTAAATAGTAAATAATATTCAGTATAACCAATGTATTTAAATTTTAACTAGGCACAAATACATATATCTGCACTATCGCACAAAAATACTCTTTAAAAAAAAAAAAAAAAAAGAAAGAAAGGTGAAAATAAATCTATTGATCTTAATTGCTTCAGATTTTTTGTTCACATTAATATATAATATTGTTTATAAAATATTCAATGAATTCAAACCATAAAATGCAGCAACACATCAAAAATAATCTGCAAATTTTTTTAACGCATTTAAATCATGAAATGTCTAAATTAAACAAATGTTACAAATACTTTTAAAATTTCATTGCTTTTTTTTTATATTAAATATGTATATTTAAATACACAAATGCACTTATTTCATAAGGTGCAAACCAAACAACATAAAATATAATACAGAACTCAAAATTAAAATACAACAAATTAAAAGTAAAAATTAATATAGAATACTGAATATTATAATGAAATATAAATAATTTACAACATTTATAGTTTTTGTTTTGAGATTATTAGAAAGATGCACGATAACATTCAGGGGTCGATCCAGGCAAAATTTGGGTCCCTTTTGCGGCCCCTTCACAAAATTCCACATAGTAAAAAGGGACCCTTCACAAAATTCAAATTCATAGAAAGGGACCCTTCACAAAATTCAAATTCATAGAAAGGGACCCTTCACAAAATTCAAATCCATAAAAAGGGACCCTTCACAAAATTCAAATTTATAAAATGAGTCACTTCACAAGATTTTGTTTTATAAAAATGATCCTTTTATTAAATGTTTTCATATTTCCAGTATTAATTTTAATTAATGCCTTAATTTGGCTCAACGAAACTCTATTAACTTGATATTAAACATTACATAAACTGATTGTAAAAACTGAAGATTTTACACAATATGTTACTTTTTCACAAAAATATTTTATATTTCACAAAAATAAATAAAAATTTCACAAAAATATTTTGTTTTTCACATAAAAGGGACCCAAAAAATTAAAACCTGGATCGACCCCTGACATTCTAATACACAAGATTCATTTTTTGTATTATATACAAATAGCATAAAGATGTGTATTTGAAATCTAAAAAATGTGATTTGACATTAAAGAATTCAGAATGTATAATTATACCATCATTTAAATATATAAAGTAAAACAGAATACACGATCTAAGTAACACAATTATAGACAAAGCATAGTCGAAATATTTTCATAAAGATTGAGGCATGTGAAATATTTAATTTTTAAGGAAATGTTGAAATCTGAAATGTAACAGATTTTATTGATAAAATCTATAATAGAAAATAATGATTACAGATGAATGAAATAAATAGAAATCAATTAAAAGAAATATTTTATATTGATATCTATACAAATAAGTAAATAAAAATAAATAAATGAAAGCATTTGCTGTTTAATTAGTATTTGTTCAAAACAACTACTATTAGATAAAATTCTTTTTGCTTACAACATATATATATATATATATTATATATATTCAACAAAACCTTTGGTTTGATTTTTATTCAAAATAACTATTTAATTTGCAATATTTCGATTAAAAAAATAAACATTTTTTAAAAAATTCAAATGTTTAAAAAATGAAATGAACAAGCTCTAGAAACTAATGATAAGAGTATTTTTGTAAAATAAATTAATAATTTTTTGAACGACTTCATATGCTTAAACAACAAAATTTAAAGCTAAGAATTTTAATCGCAATTAAAATAAATAATGATTAGTAAAGAAAAAAATTAGTTACCAATTTTATAACTTAAAATACCCATTAGTATTTATTGCTAAGATCTTTTACTACATATAAAATGCTAAATATCAATAAAGTATTTTTAAGATTAATTTCTTAATTTTATATTTTTTGAAGCAAGGTTTGAAGCTTCATTTTTTTATTTTGCGTGTAACTACAGACGTTACATATTTCCCCATAGTCTTATTTCTGTATATATTTGTGAAATGTATTGCATAGTTTGAACCAAACATTAAAATTAATGCAGCTTTAAAAAAATTACGTGTATTTACTACCACGCACGTATGCACGCTTCGCATACATTAAAGGAAAAAAAATATCACTAGATGCAACTAATTTGTCGTGCGTAAATCAGAAAATGTATGAAAATCGGTACAGCAGCAATCACATACTTAAAAAAAAAAAAATCACTGGATGCAGCTATTTTGTTATGCATGAATCTGAAAATACATGAAATATGAAATTCGGAAAATGGTTGCAAAGCCACATTCTTTTTAAAAAACATCTTTTTGTAATACAATAAATACACACAACACGAGCGGCAGGCGCAGCGCGAAAACAAAGTTTGTGAAGAGGTGTTACCAGTAAAAAGTGTCGATACACAGAATCATATCACCGCATCACGAATCGCTAATGCATGCCGTATCAAAGCTAACCTAAGTGAGTTACATCCGCTTTATCTCCTCTCCTTATTCAGGATTGAAGAGATCGTATCTGCAGAAATGAAAAATTTTTCTGCAGAACAGTTTATAAACCATTCTTTGAGTTTCTTTCTCTCTCTCTCTCTCTCTTTTTTTTTTTTTTTTTTTTTTTTTTTTAAACACAATGGCAAAATTTATTTGACTTAAGTAAAATCTTTCTGCAAGAACATTTCTGTTTCTGCGACATTGTCGCCGTGTTTCTGCCACGGGGCTACAAGGTCTAATCATAGCCTATAATTATTTAATCAATTTGCAAATAAATAATACATTCATTTACAAATAAATTAAAACTAAATTTGTCTTTCTAAAAAATTAAAACTAAAATTTGTTTTTCTTTCCTTCTTTCTCAGAAAAAATTGTTTCAATTACAGATGTTAAATTGTTTAAATAGTTAGGATTTTTAAAAAATTAAATAACTGATAAAAATTACAAGATTTCCAATAAAATTTCCAATCTGCAATAACACGAAATGAAAAACAGGTATTGCATGATAGAAATTAAGAATTTTGTAATTGAAATTTAACACTGAATTTTTCATTATACTGATTAATCCTTTTATATTTTCTTTTGAAAATTGCTAAACTAATTTTTTAAATTTTTATAAAATTTTTGGCTTGAAACTTGAAGCAATTGCTTTTAACCAAATCCTCCCCCCCCCCACCTTAAAAAAAAAAAAAATCTTTACATAATAATAAATCCAACATTTTTTTTTTTTCTTACCACTCTTTTTGGTTGAAATATTTAAATTATTTTAATGCAAATGACTTTTACTTTTAACTATTTATTTCAATTGCAATCTTGCTTCACGCTTCAGTGTAAGTAGTTTATTGATGTGTGACTGTATTGAAAGTTATATATGAATAAAAAAAGAAGTATAGTTGCATGCAGAAGAAGAACTGAAAATATTAAAGAATTTAAAAATGATTAAAGAAAAGAATGCAAGATTAAATGTTAAAAGCAGTTAAAAAAAAAAAAAAAAAGAAGATATAATAATTAAAACCACTCATCTTTCTTATTTACATACTGAAATCAAAAGCAAGAATATGCTTATTTTGAATTTTCTATTATAAAAAGAAACAGCATTGAATTATGCCCAGTCAATTAAAAGATGAATAAATTTATATTCATTGGTTTTGAAATTTCATTCAAAAAATACTCCAATTTTAGGACTTTTTTGCGGGGATTTTTATATTAAAATGTAACAGCACTTTAATAGTGACAAAATCAAGAAGATGACATTAAAAATCTTAATTATGTATCGAAAAATGCAATTCTAATTGCAAAAGATTCTACAGCCAATGTGGGGGTCGAAAGTGTTTTCCTCTTTTAGGGTTGTACAATGAAAATTGTGTGTCAAAAAGTGTTTGGGAAAAGCTATAAAACTTGTGCTGTTATTAAAATATTTATTGCAAATTTTATTCAATAAGTAAATTTTTTAATAGATTGTAATTTCCATTGCATAATCCTACAGTAGGGGTGCAGAACCTTTTTGTCTGGTGGGCCACTCTCGCTGTTGAGTGGGACATGAAGGGCTACAGACGAGGTAATCTAAAAAAAAAAAGGAACTGTGCAGATGTATTCGCTGTATAACATATATATGTATGTGTGTGTTTCTTAAAATATATATAATAAAATGTTTATAAAAATTTTTCAATTGGCGAGTCAAGTGAATCTCAAAGTGTAATAATCATAAAGTTATTGGATAGTAAGCAAAAGAATTAAATATATCATTATATAAAATACAAAAAAAGGATAAATAAAATGTATTGCTTTGCAGAGAGAGGGGGGGGGGGAAGGTTATATTGGGATTCTCAAAAACACTTAGCACAAATGTAAAGGCAGATAAAGAGTACCAAAACAAGCAGTTTTAGTGTAGGTACGTGAGTATGAAAATACCACTTTGAGGTATTAGATGGCACTGCTGGCGAGATCTATATCTATATGTGAAAAAGCTTCTCAGGGTTTTAATTGTCATTTTCCACATAAATTTCAAACAATGTATTGTGTCACCTTCCTGTACTAGCGTAACAGAAAGAACATGGTCTGCAAAAGTCTTAATGAATTTAATGAGGATTTGGTTGCTACACTATTATGAAAGCAACCAAGGGGACCGTTTAGACAAATTAGGAAATCTGCCTCAGCCTTCTACATGCCTCCTGCTGATAACATCTGTAGTTATGTCCCTGTTAGCAATCAGCTAAATTATCATAATAGTTACCATTAGCAACTGAATATACTGCTGAAAATCTGTGATATAGTTTATATTTTTGCAACTGTAACCAAGGTATTTGCACGAACACTGAAAATTTTGGTTTTATCTACACATTCTTTTAGCCACTGCCCCATTTCTGTTTGCAACTTCATAAATCATAAATGATGGCCACCATTATCACGGTCGGTGTTTTTATCAGTTTTACAAAATAATAAGAACCCACCGGACTTGTATTTCTTTTTTTTATGTCTCCGGACAGAAATAAATTTGACTAACTGCACATTTGAAGTTTTTAATAGAAAGTAATTACTATTATAAATTTATGTTTAACACACATAAGAGAAATATATATTTTTTTTTTTTAAAGGGGGGGGAGGGGAGCTTTTACTTACTAATTGTTACATTTTTCAGTTTTTAATATTCTCAGGTAGATAAAGATCACTTACCAATAGATTATCCCATGATTTTTCCAATAAAAAATAAAGGAACATACTGTGGGTTACATTATTGAGAAACTGAATGGAAAACTTAGCTCTCAAACAGAAATGTGTGTATAAATCAACAACAAAAAGTTTTTCTAAATGCCAGTTTTGCAAATGCAATAAATAAAACATTTTTTCTTTCTTTTTCCTTTTTTCTGATGACTAATGAGAGTTAAAGTATCTGTCCTTCCGCGGGCCGCAAACTGATGGCTAGTGGGACGCATGTGGCCCCCGGGCCGCAGGTTGTGCACCTCTATCCTACAGTGAGTATATACATATATTTTTTTTAATATCTTCCTACATTTTTTTTTTATAGTAATGGATAATCATTTTATTTCTATTTCCTCTCCCCCAATTCCTAAAATTAAATTAAGAATTCTATTGTTATTTATCTAATTTACTATTAAATCACATAAGTATAAGGCATGTTAAATTTAACATTCATTTAAAAAAAAAAAAAAAGATTTTTGTCAACTTATGTAATCAGTAATTATTCATTGCATGACATTACTGTAAAATCATAACATTAAACGTTATTTAATGTTTTGTAAAGTATTGCAATTATTGAATATTTATGGAAGTTTTGGATATAAAAGATATCAGGGTTCGCACTAAGGAAAAAAAATGAGTGGGATTCTCCCACTCTAACAAAAAATTTAAGTGGGATTTTGAAAATTTAAGTAAGATTTTTGAAATTTAAGTCAGTAATTACATTTTACAGAAAAAAAGTATTTTCAAGAAATATGCAAATTACAGACATGTGATTGCTGAAATTAGAAATTAGCTGAAAAGTTTTCGCAAATATGATTGATTGAATGATTAGTTGAATATTGATAACGTCACTTTCATAAACTGATGACAAACATTTATATTATATAGTTTTTATCTACATTAAGCATTTTCAGGATTTTTTCATTAGCTTAAAAAAAAATTCTTCAATATACCTGCAATAACTTTTATATCCATATAGAATTTTATTAAAATTTCACACCAAGAGTAAAACAGATTTTTCAAACAAATATAGAATATGATTTTTATGTATGTACATTAATCATTCATATAAAAGTAGCAGTAGCTAATTATTAGTTTCAAACACGCATAAAACAGACTGAGTATTAATTTTCTTAAATTGGTTTGGAAAAAATTTTCTTATCTGAAAAATCTATTCTTCATTTCCCCCATGTTTACAAATTTGGTATAGATATGACACCCCATAAAGATTTAATTTAATTGAGAAAAAATAAATAGATTCAGTAAGTTCAGCACTAAAGGTCTAAAAATAATTACATATGTCAGAAATATTGAGCACTTTTATTGCTTTATTGTTTCTAGAATTGATCATTGACCACAATCCGTATTCCGGAGATTGGAAAGAGGGGGGGGGGGGGGGGGGGGGGGTAAAAAAATAATTACAGAGTAAGAAATATTAAACTCTTTCAGTTCTACTTCTAGAATCTAATACAGCAAGTTTAAAATGAATATTATAAAAATATAATTTATGTTGCAGATGGGTAAAGATTGAGAAACAAGACTTCTGCAGAACTTTTGATTGCTGATCGCTAGATGGAGAAAAATAAAGGGGGAAGTGGGCAAAAAATAATTACAAGAGCAAGAAATATTTAACAGTTGTATTTATTTACAGATTCTAGAAACTCATAAAGCAACTTTGAAATGGATATTGAGATTTATGTTGTGGATGGAGAAAGATTGGGAATCAGAAGCTTTAGTAGAACATTTGATCGCCGATTGTTCCATTTTTATTTATTTATTTTTTAACGAACGATATCCGCGATTTTTTTTTTTAACGGAAAAAATAAATTCGCGGAGTTCAATGAATTAGATAAAAAAAAAAAAAAAAATCGCGGAAAAATAAGTGCGAGAAAAGCGCGCACATGAAAAATTTTTAAGTGGGATTTTTTTTAATATTGCGCGATTCCCGCGATCCCGCACTCTAGCGCGAACCCTGCAGCTGTAATAAAATTTCATGCATTTTGATACAGTAACAGTTCCTTATTTAAATATAAGACTGATTAAGGGCAAAGAGTAAAAGTTTGTGCAAAAGATAAACGTTAAAACAAGGGTTCAGATGGCAAAAGCCTTATATATTACTGAAATAAATAATTACTTTATCTTTAACCAATAAAAAAGAACAACCAATTGCATTCACTAACATGAATATGTAAAACCTTAATTTATTAGATGATGTAATCGAACTTCATCTCAGAAAATGCAAACTTCAATTTACAAAACACACACTTTTTTATTTGTGCATTACCGAAAGAAAGTAAAAATCTATAAATAAAGCTGAAAAATCTTGTTTTATTATTAGTTTAAATTATTTTTTTGATGAACTAATAATTAATATTGAACTATTAATCACTATTATTTAAAATAATTTTTATTTACAAATATGCATATTGTGATAAAAACCTGGTTTAAAAAAAAAAACTTTTTTTTACCAACTTTGCTTGAAATAGTTATAAGTTAACCCGATTCAAATCAAATAAGTAATTTAATAACTAAAATTGTTAGCGAACATGAACACTATAAATCACAAAATTTGCAACAGTTGTTTGAGATGAAAATAATAGCATGGCTCTTCATCAGGTGAAAACTAGGCATGAGTGCATCATCAAAGCAACAGAGAACAAGGTGTAGTGTGCCTAGTGAGAAATTTAAAGGGACTTCTGCATATAGCTTCTTCTGAATCATTATTCGTTAAATTTCAGAGTAGTGCTGCTGTCAACCGTAAATTATTTATTAACAACAAAATTATTTGTCTATATCTTATTATCTGTCAAAAGTAAGACAGTACTTTGTAACATTGTCTTATCAGGGAGAGACTTCTGGGACACCTTGTATAACAAACAATATGAACACTTCTGAAAAACTTAAATTTCTTTCAAAGTATTCAAGTTCTTTTAAAACTGTTTCATGCTAACTTATTTTTAATACCCCCCCCCTCCGATTTTACATTATTATTGTTAAACAATATTTTAAATATATTTGAATTTGGGCATTACTTTGCATTGCAGATTAACAGATTTTTTTTTTTTTTATGTTTAAATGTTAAAAATTTGCATTAAATTTCAACATTCAAGCATAAAAATATATTTTAAAAATTAACTTACTGATGAATCCACAAACTAATGCCCAAACATATTTAAAATATATTATTATACTATAATAATGTAAAATTGAAAAGAGGAAATCAAAAAGTAGTTAGCATGGAGCATTAAATAATAATAATAATATTAATTAAAATTTTCAAAAGTTTATTATCTTTTATTTAGGCTAAGAAATTATATACTTATTGTTATATTTCAATGGATATGTAGAAAAATTTTCAAACTCCAAAACAATATTTTCCAAAATAATTTAAAAATGTCACTAATTGAATGTGTTTTCTGTCTTAAATTTTAAACACTCAAAATAATCAATTTTGCTTATTTCCCCCAGTACCCATGATCTCTTTCATAAGTTCAAGTTTAGTATATTTTAGCTTTCAAATAAATGTTCATCTCAAAGCACTTCATTGAGAATGTATAAGCAATCATCTGAATATTAAAAGGATGGGAATTTTTAAAGGATCATTCTTATAACACTGAATTGTGTGAAGAGCCATTATCATGAAACTGAATTTTGCAAAGGGGTCCTTTCTCCATTATATGGATTTGAATTTTGTGAAATGACCCATTTTATAGACTTTTCAGTTTATGAAATGGAATTTTGTGAAAGGGCAGCTAAAAAGCCCTTATTCATTAAAAATAAAAGTTATAAACACTATAATTAAATTTCATAGCAATTATTTTATAATTTTACTCCCCTTCACTTTTTAACACTAATCATTTACTGCTCTTAGCTAATAACTTTTCTTTGTTATTATAGTACTTTATGCTGCATTTCCCAATAAACTTTTAAATTTCTAATAGCAGGAAATAAGAAATTTTATAAGTGAACCCCCTCCCTTGCCGTTTAGTTATTATAAAAAGAAAAAAAAAAAATCTATTATATTATTAGATGCACGATAAAAAATAAGAATCCGGGAAACATTTCCTATATGACAATGCTGCTTCCCCACTCAAACCACTAACCTCCGTGCCACTAACATAGCCTGAAAACTATCACCTGTAAGTTGTAGCCCCCTAGTGTTATATAACCCAGTGCCTGATTTTTGCACAGGCGCCCAAGGTACGAAAATTTACATAATACAGGGCTCGAAATTTACGGTGATCTGTTAGTCCGGAACCACAAAAATATTCAACGAACCGGCAAAATATAAATTATAATGGTCCACTGGACCTGCAAGGCTATTTTTTTCTTTTAACTTTTCTCTAAAAAAATTGTCTGGGAATTCTTCACAGAATACAGTATATTATAACATTATTAAGTGCACTTCATAATAGTTATCAATATCACACATTCGCTATAATTTTTCATTTAATTTCTCTATAAGGGCTTTTTTTTTACTTTACTTAATATATAGCACTTTAATTGTGGTAAATATGTGACATTTAACACACTTATTAAAATATACATTTTTTATTTACATAAGACTTCATTTCTATTTTTAAATTAATTTATAAATACTATACTTAATTATCATATTTCCCATTAAAATTTATTTTGTTTTACAAATTTTTAAGTATTTTAAAAATTTAGTAGAATGGGGTGAACGGACCAATGAAGTGTGTACTGAAACATGTGTGTGTAAAGAGGGGCACAAAAATTGAATTGTGCCCCAAGTATGTAAGTGAAAACGTCAACAATTACTGAGTTTCTCCCAGGTTAAAAAAAAAAGAGTAGGGTGCAGCTTGTAAAAAGGGAGGGGGGGGGGCACTTTTTAGATTCTTTAGGACAGTTTTGAACTCTTAAGGGCACATTTCACATTTAAAATCCAGACACTTATTCAAAATATAAGTATGTATATATAAAATGAAAGGAAAAAAAAATCTAACTTTAATATTTTTCTATTTTTACTTTTGCTTGTTTATGAACGAATGCTGTTCGTCATAGACAGTAGTTTTATTTACATTTATGCCATTTACCTTCAGTTTTAAAGTTATTTTCTATAAAGGGCAGTAAGGAAGCAATTTTTTTAGATGAGAGGCAAGAAGGCAGTGGCGGATCCAGAACTTAACTTTGGGGGGAGGAGGGGGGGCTAAGACTTTTCAAGATGTTATTCCAGATCAATGAAAAGTTTGCAATTGTACTACTCAATTGGGAATGTCAGTACTTTAAGGGGGGGGGGCTTCAGCCCCCTAGTCACCCCCCCCCCCTTAAATCCGCCACTTCAAGAAGGGTGTAATTTTTTTTTTTTTTGAACAAGGGGCAAGAAGAGTGCTAATTTGGGAAATAGCTAATTCTTCTTATGATTTAAAAAGAAAAAATTACTTTTGACGGAGATCTTCGGCTTCTGTTCTCCATTTATCCACAGCGAGTTGAGTTTTAGCCTTTTCCTTAGCTGTATCATCCAGAGTTTTTCGGACATCCGAAAGTTCTCTTTCATACACATTCTTGACGTTTGTAACTTCTTTCGATGTTGTCTCTTGAGTCGTTCGAATTAGAGTGTTCAATCTGTTATTTTCCAATTCCAGACTTCGGACTGTATCGATGTAGGTCGCGAGCCTGTCATTTAAATTTTGTAGTTCTTCTTTTTCTTGAATCCTAGAAAGGCGGGTTGGACTGAGATTGGATCGCTGACGATCACCAGAACTTGTAGAAACTGTCGGACTAGAAACGTGATGGGATATATTAACAGTCCTACGAGTCATTTTCGTTGCACTGGCCATAACGAATTTTTAAAACTTTCCTGTACACACAACACGAACACAACAGCCGGCAGCAGACAACAGTCAGTTGCAGTTTCGCTCGCACGCACACCACCTACACCAATGCGCCGATAATTCGAAAAAACAACACAAACCGGCAAGTTAATGAAACCGGAAAAGCTCTCCGCCAATCAGAACTTCAAGCGAAAAAAATGCCGCTCTGTTAGTTTGGGTTTCGAAAGTAAATACTGTTTGACAGTAAATGTGGCTTTTGTCAAACAAATCATTTAATACGAATATAATGTTTTAAAACACACAAATGCTTTAAAAAATATTCTAATTGAGAAAAATCATTTACGTGGGACAGCTAAAAGCCACACCCTTTCATCTCTTAGGGCTGGATTGAAATCATGACGTCATCGACAAATATAACATTTCCTATCTTTCTCTCTTGGGTATCCCTCTCTCTCTCTCTCTCTCTCTCTCTCTTTTTTTCCTTTTTCATCAGAAATGACGAGTTAAAATAGATATGCAGTTTATTTGTTTTCATATCTTTCTGTACAATCGCAAAAATAAATGGAATCTCTCTTAAAAAAAAAAAAAATTACTTATATTGAATTCCCTTTATTATTTATGTTGTTCTTTGATTTTTACAAAACATATTACAAGAAATGAAAATTTATTTCTAAAAGAACATATTAATGACTTAAATAAATTTTATGAAATAACTATAGTTTAATCTTTCACGTTAGAGTGGGCAAAATCATTTTTATTTTTATGTATAAAAGCACCTCCATCTTCGCGTTACATCAAACTTTAAAATACAACACTGAGCAAAAAAAGCTGGATTCTTTTATTAGTTCTATATTTTAAAAAATGTTACTGGTGATGCATTTTATAATTTGTCAACAGCTCTTTGTCTCCTTCTCTCATTTTTCATACACAAAAAAAAAAAAAAAAAAAAAAAAAAAAAAAATACAATATTTAAAATATTACACTTCTCATAAATACATAAAATTGAAATGCAGACAATAAGAAGTAAGAGAAAAGCAATGAGGAAATTTCATAATTTCTAAAATTATCTAGATTTTGCCCCCACTCTATGTAGGTAATTTTCATTTAAAAATTGTCAAAATAATGAAGGTTAATTTTATTTAACTTTTTTAACATTTAATTTGGGCATCCTTCAAATACGCGGGCCTCAGACTCTGACATAGTGACATACATGTCTGATTTGACTATGAAGTACGAAATATGACCCTGGTGGGTGCCAGAAAGCTTTATTCGTTGAACACAATAAATATTTATTCTCTGTTTTATATAACTAAATCAGACGATTTTTACTTTCACACCTTGTGTCTATTTTAAATAAAATCTAAATGATAATTTCAATTATTAATAATTATTATCGAAATGATTATAACCGTTTGCTGTCTCTGATGATTTCTTTGCTGTCTGAGAAAAGTGCCATGTTCGAAACCAAGCTGTGATGGTCGGTTTTGTCGTTCGGAGTTTTTCGTGATTTTCTGCGAAACTCGCGCGAATACCGGCTATGTTCCTTTAGAAAGGCTGTACTTTAGACTACCACACACGCAGAGAAGTCATTACAAAAATTATTTTTATTTATTTATTTTTATTTTAATATTTTAGACTTAAAAATGCGAAATATTAACTAAATGCCTTTTTCTCTTTTTTCTTTCTTTTTTTTTTTTTTTTAATCTGTAAAATGGAATATAAAAAATAAAAATAAAAGTCACTTTTTAAAAAACAAGTACAAATTTAGTGATTGTGAACTTTTAAAATGGGAAAATGAATTAAATAATAATAATAATAATATTTTTATAAAGAAGTTTCCCAATAGAATAACATAGATTTTGGCTGTTGGCGAGGGTTTACATGGGTATCGCACAGTAGATCGAGTAATGATAAAATGTGTAAATAGCACAAAACAATAAACTATTAAGTAATCATATTTTCGCAATGAAATAATTTAAAATAATGTCTATAAAATACGAATATATGTGTATTTAATATTTGAGCATAAAGCTTAGTAAATAGACTTTTTAATAGTAGAAATTTTCTGTAAATTTTACTAATTTTCAAAAGTGCTCACTCATGGCACAAAGATCAATTGATTAACTAATTTAAAACAGTATTAACATTATCGTAAAGCATAATTTAACCCTTTCAGTAGCAGTGTTCCCGCTGATGGCACACCTAATTTTAATTCTCAAGTACAAAAACTCGTCCCGGAAATTCTTTAGCAAAAATTTTACATTTATAACGTAGCAGAAAAGGCCCTTTTTTAAAGTGAAAATTTAAAATTTCTTCTATTTTAATTATGTTCGTAAATTCCGGTGGCAGTGTAATTTAAATGATCCAAATTACCTTGCACCGCAAAGGGTTAAAATACTCCGGAATAAATTGAAATGTTGCAACTATTAACTTAATAACTATTATTAATAAAAACTATGCAACTTTTACGAGTTTTTGTTGTCGATAATGTTTACTTACAAAGTGCTTTATTTATTAAATTAAATATTATTTGAATTTAATAAGGTTTACTTACAGATGTTTCAAACCGAAAATTTCTCGAAAAGGAACAATGCTAATTTTTTATTTTTTAAATATTTATGATCAACTACGTGTCTAAAAGCCATTTTTAAAATTAGTTTAGTAATTTTTAAAATAAATTAAGTAGTGAACGTTAAAGGGTTAAACCATTCATTGCTGACTTTATTTTGTTTGAATTTTACATATGATTCCACGTATGAAATATGTACACATAAAATTAATATATATCATCATCATCATCATCAACAACAACAACAATTTCAGGCTTTATCATATCAATCCACTGCAGGATGAAGGCCTGTCCTTGGTGATTCCAAACTGCCCCGTTTTCTGCAATTCTTCTCCATTTTGCTCTTCCAAACTTCACAATTTCATCTCTCCAACGACACATTGGTCTTTTTCTCGGTCTTTTCTTATCTCTTGGTATTAAAAATTATACATATACATACATACATACATATATATATATATATATATATATATATATATATATATATATATATATATATATAGTATATATAATTTTTTTCCCCCTTTCAAAAGTTACCTTTTTTTTACAAGTTTTTTGCTTATAACCAGGGGCGTAGCTTAAGGGGGGGGAGGGGGGGGAGTCTCCCCCCCCAATGTTTAAAAAAAAAAAGGCGGCATATTGAAGTTTCTGGGGGCGCTGTTTTGCGACTTAAAATTCATTTGAAAGTGAATCATCATTTTGTTAATTATCATTAGTTTACCAAAATCACTTAAGAATTTTAAGTGTCACAAGCTGACCAACTGGTTCACCGACCAGCAAAAAAAGTTTGCGTTAAAATGTCTGACTTTAGCAAACACCCACTAGGTGGCGCCTGCGGCGCCCTCTAAACTAATTAAACACCTAAAACAGCCTGTTTTCCTACCGTGCAAATGACCCTGGAAAATTCTCATCGTATTCATGACGCTTAAAAAAAAATCTGATCATAACAAATTCCTGTTTGGGGGCGCATATGGCATGATTTCCCATTTTGTTCATTTACAATAGCCTGTTCGCTTACCGTATAAATAGATTGTTGAAAATTCTAATCATATTCGGGACCCTTTAAGAATAAGTTAGTAGCAAACTCCAGTTGAGCGGCGCCCTTCCTTGTTCAGGCACCTACAAAGGCATAATGAAGTTTCTGGGGACGCTGTTTTGCGCCTTAAAGTTCATTTGAAAGTGGATCATAATTTTGTTTATTATCGTTAGTTACCAAAAACACTTAAGATTTTTATGCATCAGAAACTGCCTTCGGCGACCAACTGTTTCACCGACCAGCAAAAAAAGTTAGCATTAAAATGTCTGACTGTAGCAAACTCCTGTTAGGTGGCGCCCTTTTAACTAATTAGGCGCCTAAAACAGCCTTTTTAAAGTTGTATAACAGCCTATTTTCCCACTGTGCAAACAATCCTAGAAAATTCGCTTCATAATGACGACCCTTAAAAAAATCTGATCATAACAAATTCCTGTTTGGGGGCGCCTATGGCATGATTTCCCATTTCCAATACTTACAATAGTCTGTTCACTTACCGTGCAAAAGTCTGCTGAAAATTTTGATCGTATTAAGGAACCTTTAAGAATAAGTTAGCAGCAAACTCCATGTTCACTTACCATGCAACGACCCTTGAAAATTCTGACCTTAGCAAATTTGCGGCGCCTTTATCCCATTTCAGATACTTACAACTATCTTGTAAGTATACGATGTCACTTTCTAACCTCCAAAAACTTAAAATTACGATTTTTCAAGACCTTAGCTTGAAAAAAAAAAAAAGCAGTTTATTGTGCGTTATGGCTATTGTATAAAAACGAAATTAGATGAGGTTTGATTTGGTTATAACGATTTCTCACTAAAAATTTTTGATTCTAAGTGATCCTTTAAGCAAATTTTTTATTTTAGTTTCATCGCTTACGGGTTTTGAAATATTTAAGTCTATAGAATTCAACTAGTGTTTCTTGACATGAAATAGCGTGAGGAAACTGATTTAATGCCACATTAATAGGCACATATTGGGCGATTGGCGACGGTTTGGGATTAACGCCTCAATGGTGGTCTGAAGACAAGCCATCACAATTTTTATCTTCTGCGGAAGGGATGGTTCCCCCGCTTTAGTATCCCCCAGAGGTATTATTTGCACGGAGCATGGAGGATATTGCAGCTACGATAGAGTTTACGTGCACCAGAGACTGACTTTCATGATGGTATTCAATTGGCTCGGTTATTGAATCCGCAATCTTTCTGTTAAGCTGGTAGACGTGAGGTGCCGGGTACGATCCCAAGTCACACTTGTCAGCCTGGCTGTTCGGAATTTCTTATGGTTTTTTCCGAAACTTGCGTAAATACGGGCTAGGACCCCTTAGAAAGACCTCCACAGAAGGCACTCCCTTCAGACCTAGGACCCTAGAGCAGTCAATCGGCCTTTTTCCCAAACACCGACACCAACACCTAAGTAAGATATAAATCTTTGTACAAAAAGATTTAATTTTGGACAACGGGACTTTTTTTTTTAGTTTGTTCTTCCACATAAAGGCATGTGATAATTGTGTCGCGTTCCTTAGCAATGGCTACTACAGTTCTTAAATTTTTTTCACACGATATGGGAAAAAGAAAAACGTTTTTTTTTATTTGGTTTAAATATATAAAATAATAATAATAAATAAATTACTGATTTTTTTCTACCTTTAAAGCGAACAATACCTAATTTCTTAATAAGAAAACACCACAGAACTGGCGTTTAAAAGCAATAATTACAAAATTTTGAATAAACACCATAAAATGCAATAAACTTGCAATAATTGTTTCGGGTCAAAAGAACACACTGAGACTGTGATCGTTCAATTTGGTATCAGAATGTTTAGGATTTTTGAATTTATATAAAGCCTTATTAATAACAGTGGGATTATAGCCTCGAGAAAGAGTAAGAGATTTTAAGTAATTAATTTCTTTCGAAAGACTAGACGGATCAGAACAAATGTGTAAGGCTTATGTTTTAATTACTCATTTTCCAAAAATTGATAAATTTTTAATATTTCATTTTGCGGTTAAAGAAAAAAAAAAAAAAAAAAAAAAAAAAAAAAGAAAAGAAAAGAAAGAAAGAGAAAAATGCACATATTGAAAATTCAGATTTTTGAACTTAGAATTACATTTAAAATAAAAATAAATAAACGATTGTAAATTTTCTGAATGTGAAAACAGAATTTAAATATACATTATGTAATGAGTAATAATGAAATCAAACTTTCCCATAGAGTAACATGGGCCACGGCTGTCGGCGAGATTAGGTATTGTCCACTCTAAAAATATAAAGTTGCTTTCCTTAGCATCAGTTACTACTTTCATTTCTTAAAATTTATTTTGAAAGTTTTATGTTTTACCTGAATTATAATGTAATATCTTTTTAACTTCTTGGAAAAGGGGGAAAAAATCTTTTTCAATTGTTCTACTTCATCTCAAACCAATACTCTGGTTGTCCTAAGCAAGATACTTTTGCTTAGTCTCATACGAGAATATATATATGTATATATTTCTGCAAAGCACATTAACCATATTTTTCAAACAATACTACTTGTAAGCCGTTTCTTTTATTGACAGTAGGCTAAAAATGTAAGAGAAATTTCATGTCTGCGTATTAATATATAGATTCGCTGAAAAAATTTAGAATGCTCCAAAGATGTATAAAAAAAAAGGCTACTAAATGGAGGGGGGGGGGGGGAAAGGCTGCTAATTAGAGGTTAAAAAAAAAGAAAAAGAACATATTTTAGGAATATGCCCCGAAGGAGAGGGGGGGGGGCACATAGTAACCGACGAGAGGGCCTGTGCCCTCGATCCCAAAGATGGCAACACTCTTGAAAGTATGTGGGTGGCATTTTCAGATGAGGAATACGAAAGGGCGCCAAATGTTGGGTCTCCCCCCCCCCAATCAAATTTTCACGCTACGCCCCTGCTTATAACTAGAACAGATTTCCATAAAATTACACAGAACTTGCAGAAAAATTGACAAAACTTTAGCGAAACATCATTCTGAAACATAATATTCACACGTGTAATATTCGTTGAGATATAAGCATTTTTAGTAAATATTATTTTACTGCGTATGCGCGAAAAAATAGAAAAGCATATTTATTGCATCGGTTGAAAGTTAGAAATATTGAGCAACTTTTGTCAAAAACTCATTTGAACAGAGTACAAATTAATCAAATTGTCGGAAAAAAAGAGCGAGCTAGATTTTAGGTGTTTTCCAGAGATGAAATTTCATAAGCGGTATTTTCCAGAGATGAAATTTCATAATGATAAATTTCACACGCTGCGTATTTAATTTAAAGATTCAATTATTTCAACCATATCGCAAAAGTTCTTTATTATGAAAAACCCCTTATAGTCTTGTAAGTTTAACATATTTTCATTTATTTACTAAGATTTGTGAGTTCATAAAGGGTTTTTTACAAGTTTTGCAAAATTTTGTAGAAATCCGTTCTAGTTATAAACAAAGCAAAATAGTTGTGTTCTAGCAAAACACTTGTGGAAAAAAATTAGTAATTTTTGAAAAAAAAAAAAATGTATCTGCCTAAATAATTATACAATTCCCGCCCAAAACATACAAATATTGTACATAGTATGTGCAACAATATATTAAAGTTACGAGACGTTTGTAGCTTTTTGTAATACAGTGTGATGCAAAGTATTTTAGCTCTTCTTCAATTTGTGGTTGGTCCCCTAAATGCATTCTGGACTAAATCGATAGTGGAAAATATGAGTTTTTAAATGTTCTTTGCATGTATGAAGTTTCAGGTCATTTCGTCCGATATATATATATATATTAGATAATCGATAAAATGTACAAAAAAATCTAATAATTTGATTACCCACTGTATATATACTGGTAGACAAAATTAAGAGATGAAAAACAATATTTAGGAAAGTGAGTTCCATCTCTTAATTTTGTCCACCAGTATATATAATCTGATAACAAATGAAAAGCAATCCCAAAACACATGAGGGTCTTCTTCAGGGGAGCCCCCCCCCCCCCCCCTCCTCGTAGGGAATGGAAAATGATAAGTTTCTGAGAGAACGTGTGCTTTAAGCTAAAATATACGTCCCCAGTCCCTGACTTCTCAAAGATGAAAACAAATCTATATATACAGCCATCGAATTCAAGATTAAAAATGAATTAATACAAAACATTAATCTAAAGAATAAAATTAAAAAATTAAGTATATTAATATATAATAAGACATCAATATAAAAATATGAAAATATGTAAATAAAATAAATACAAATTCATAAAATAAACTGAATGAAAAAATGAATTCCCCCCACAAAGGAATTTTCTGTAAATTTCTATTGGTGGTGGTGGCGTGGGGGGGGGGGGGGTTAGAAAAAAAAAGGAATATTCTATTCATTTTTTTATTCAACTTATTTTATGAATCTGTATTTGCATATATATTTATCTTTTTGTATTTTTACATTGATGTATTAATATACTGGCGTACTTTATTTATAAATTTATTCTTTAGATTGATGTTTTGTATCAATTCATTTTTAATTTTGAATTCGATGGCTGTATATATATTTTTGCTTTAATCTTTGAGAAGTCGGGAGATAGGGACGTATATTTTGGTCTAAAGCACTCGTTCCTTCAGAAATTTCTCATTTTCCATACCCTAGATTAGGGGGGGGGGGAGCTTCCCTGAAGAAGATCTCTATGTGTTTTGGAATTACTTTTCAATCTGTTATCAGTTTATCAATTTATTTTTGTATTATATTTTCTTTTGCTGCATTTTGCGCATTGGTTTATAAATATGTTTCAAGTTTTTATAAAAATTCAGGTCTTTTCCTAATTGATTTTCAAATTTTAATTTCATATATCATACATATACATAAGAATTTTTTTTTTTTTTTGCTCAAATCTGCACCTTTTCAAAATAAATAGACTTAAATATTTTATGACTCGTTTTTCGAATTTAAAAATTGCTCTACCACAATATTCCCAAATCTCTGAGGATAGTTTATATATATATATATATATATATATAATAATAATATTAGTGTAAAGTTTATTAAAGTTTTGCTTTTTTTGTAAAGTTTTACAAGAATAATCTGTGTAATTAACAACAACAACAACAACAAATCCTTATGCAAATTTCATAATTTTTTGTAAATATATATATAATGTTTTTACATATTTAAATAGTAAAGATGTTTAGAGTTTTAAATTTTGCATATGTTATTTTTCACATAAATAAGAGAAAAGCCTGCATCAATGGGCAAGTCTATGAATTTTTTAAAAAGTATAACCACTTTAAAAATATTCAGCTTTGAATGAATGTTTCACTCTGCTTTTTAAATGCGTATGAGCAAAATCTACTTTTATAAATAAAAGAATTAAAAACATTTTACCATTAAAGTATAAAATATGATAACCGTATGACTTTGAAATTCGAGTAGAGCCCGCGAACTGTTTATTTTAAGTTTTGTAAAGTTTTTGGAATGAAATTGTTTATCATAATTATTATCTTTTTAGCCCTCATTAACTTGAAATAAAAAATATCTCCCAATTTGGGTAAATGTAAATGTTTTTTATGCTCTTTTATCATAAAGGTGCTCTAATATGGTCATCATAGCATATAAACAGTTAATTAATTTAAATGCTTGCTCTAATTTTCTTCAACACTTGAAAAATGTTTAAATTAAAAATTTAAATACTGAATATTAAACTATTATATGTCATAATCGAATATTAATATAAATTTAAAGTAAAATTTCCAGAGATTTTATAAACATTTCCATCATTTGCATGTCTTTTGTTTTCTTTTTGATACTGGAAAAGGGTATTAATAAACAAAAACATAAATTAATGAAATTCGCATGATTATTAACATTTTCCAACTGTGCGTATTCGGTGCATCGTTTAACCTTTAATGTACTTTGGCTATGTGGTCACACAACGAACACACTAAAAGACAGAAAGACAGACAGATAAAGTAACTGAATTCATAATAACTCTTAAACATTGTTGGAAAGTGTTAAAAACGCTTAATAAAAACGGAAATTCAATTCTGGCAATTTCCAATTGTAACCCGTAATGTATCTGAATACTTTGGGTGCAGCCATCTAAATCTTAACGCTAAATATACTATATTCTATAAAAAACATTTTATTGTGCATATGAATAATAAAATGTAATGTATTATTATTTGTGCAAAATAAAGGCATTAAAATATGGTTTATAGAAATACATCTCATAGAATACAATATCTTGGCATTCTTTGGAGTGTCCCTGTACACAAATCAGTGGTGCAGGGTACTTACTTCATTTTCAACTGGGAACATTCAATAGTAAACTTGAATAACATGTATCAGTTTCAAGAAATTCCATGAACATTTACGGGAGTTAGAGTGCGGACAGACAGATAGACGGACAAACCAAAGTCACCGAGCTACTTCGGTGCCAAATTTCGAATTTCGCCAAGGGCTTCTATACTGAAGCTGTTCCATAGATTTAGCACAATTCCTCCCAAATTAATTTTTAACCCATATTTCCCCATCGTCCTAAAAATAGGACATCATGCATAAGTGGTATTTATATAAATTCTTTTGAATATTTTAGTTCAAATTAAAGGCCATATGTTATTTAAAAGTCCAATAAATACATAATGTGTTTTTATCGTTAGTTTAACGTTTAATATATATATTTTTAAATTTTTAAAATGACGATTTTTGAAGATTTATTCATAACATTTTCAACACATTATTACTTAAAAAGGTTTTACGTTCAAGAATAACGGATATATAAATTTATTGAGGTAATATTCTACACTTTTGTACTGGTAAAACAATTATGTAATATATATATATATAGATGGTCTGTTTTCCTTATATTTTCGATTGTCCTAAACCATTGTGCTATTTTTAGGATAGCCTGTAACCGATTAAGCTCATGAAAGGTTGGTAAGTTTTTTGATTTTGTGTGTATACGTAGGCTTAAAGAAACATATATTTAAGATTTTATAAAGAAAAAAAAATATGTTGTCAATGCTTGGTACAATATGGGTTAAAAATATTTGTACGTTCCTCTTCTTCTCCCTCCTCCCTCCTCCCCGACATAAAGAGAAATATGTTATTTTTGGCACTATAATCTCGCACAAAAATATCAATGTTTTCGTAGCAATATGTACATTTTAAGGGTGTATAAGGAAGTTATATATATGGTTCCACATCAGATTGTTTTTCATTTTAATAATTTTAAAGTTAAAATGGGGTTTTTATTTAATATCTTTTGAACCAATCATCCGATTGAACTAAAAAATGCGGCACTAGCTAGATTTTTGTCCTGATTAATAAGTTTACCAATTTTTGATAAAATCTAACAATCTGTACTAAAAACCAGGTCAGATGCAATGACAAACTTTCAGCTTTATATATTCAGATAAAAACAAAAATGCACGTTCATTCAAGGTGATAGATAAAAATTGGTAACGACAGCAAAATCACTGTTTAAAAGAAACAGTACAACCTGTCTTACTTAAAAAAAAGAAAGAAAAGAAAGAAAGAAAGAAAAGTTAAATTGATTGTAATAAATAATAAAAAAAATTAATAATATTAATATTAAAAATAATATAAATGATAATTTTAAAAAAAGGGTATATTTTTTGTTATCGTTATAATTTTGGGTATTTAGGTACTATATATTCGACAAATAAATCAGCGGCAATTATGACGAATTTGCACTGAAGTTAATTTTTATAAATTATGAATAATTCAATTTAAATTACATTTCATGACTCGAATTCCATTACTTTTGCCGAAACGTCAATGGACGCCTCCATGTGGAAATTCAAAATGCTTTTAAAACCCGAATAAACCCTTTTGTCTGTTTTTTTTATTTGTATGCATGTATGTACGTCTCACGATAGCGGCCGTAAAAAATTAGCCTATTGACTTGAAAATTGGTTAACATCACATGAGCCACACAGAATTAACTGTATAGTTTTGGGTGTGTATTCAATTTGTAGTTCGTGTACAGGTATACATCAAAGTTTTTCTCATCATTATGGCTTATGGACAGAGCTTGTATATGTATGGTTCGATCTAGGCAAAAATTGGGTCCCTTTTGCTGCCCCTTCACAAAGTTCCACATCGTAAAAAAAAAAAAACCTTCACAAAATTCAGTTCTGTAAAAAGGGACCCTTTACAAAATTCAAATTCATAAAAGGAGCCACTTCACAAGATTTTATTTTATACACCTGATCCTTTTATAGAATGTTACTATGTTTTCAGTATTATTTTTAATTAATTGATTCAATGAAACTCGGTTACGCTGAAAAAAATTCTTTGACTGACATCTAGAAATTAAATTGAGTCTCTAGTAAATATAGTTCTATGTCATTTTTATAAATTCTAATTTCCTTTGCTAGCGAGTTCTAAAAAACCCCCTATTAAAATTCTAGAACGTTTTCCTATATTATCGTAGTCAAACTTATTTAAAAATTTCTGCAAATAAATGTGAACTCAAGAGGAGATTTTTTGCAACTATAATCTTGGTTTATGACTCAGTTCAAGCAAAACAAGCGAGAACTTCTCGCAATACAAAGGATTCATAATATTCATAATATTTATAATATTGTTTTATCATCTAGAAAAGTATAGACTGGAAATTCTCGATCATTCACTGCTAAACATTTTGTCCTTGGTAGAACCATTTGGTGCTTTTTTTTTTAACAAGAAGTTCTAAATTATGGAAAAAGGTTTCACCATTGCATAGTTGCAGCTATTGTAGTACCAAGTTTTGGTTCAACATAGCATACTGTAACTACTGTAGTACCAGATTTTAGTTCAACCTTGAACTGAAGTTTTTAACAGTGTTACGTTTGTCCAGGTTATTTGATTACCTTCTAAGCATAGCTCGTAAATCTATATTTCTACTTTACGGATTTAGAAAATGACTACTTATTCGTTCTAAATGGAGACGGTATGTTTTTTTCACAGTGTAACTTGATAATAAACATCTAAATACTAAATACAATGACTGTTAAAATGGAAGGTTTTACACAATATTTATATATATATATATATATATATATATATATATTAAATTATTTAATTCCTTTACAATACGCAGCAAATGAGAGAAAGATGAAAATACCAACAATGAATTTAATTAGATGTATTACGTATAAATTTATTGTCACAATTACCATTTAAGTAAATTTCACTGAATAGTAAAAACATGTTAAAGTACTTACGCAGAAGAGAAATGACGTATATCACTTAAACCTAAACTATGAGTTAGTTGTTATAATCCATTAGTCCAGTAAATTCATGCAACACAAGATAAGAATTGAAAGAAATTAACCAAAATGACTATTGAAATAAAAAGGAATGCATGAAGGAAAAATAGAGTTAAAAATGCTGAAAGCCAGTACCGATCTCATCAGGAAACTAGCAGTACTGTCAACATGGAATGCAAGATTTCGAATATTGTATAGCTTTTTCAGCAATATACAACACTAGTTTCAATCTTGCATAAAAAAAAAGAAAGAAAGAAAGATAAAAGGAAATTGGCTGATAAAATAACTTTATATATATATATAGATTAACAAAAATAAATAAAAATTTCACAAAAATATTTTGTTTTTCACAAAAAAAAAAAGGACCCAAAAATTAAAAATTGGATCGACCACAGATATATTGCAATAGCGGCCGAAAAGAATCCCTGATTTATTTGCAAATTGGTACATATGTTCAAGCATCATACAAAAATAGCTGTACAATTTTTGGTGTCTATATTGTTTATTAAACCTGTACAGGGACACACCAAAAAATTTTTAAGCATTACGGCCTATGGGCAGAATTTCATTAAATGCCTTTCAACATGGTTAAACTGCATTCAATAAAATGAAATTAACACATATTACTGATATATTTAAAAGCATATTTTTTGTAATATATATATATATATATGCTTAGACACAATATTTAACATACAGGGCCTTACAAAATTGTTGCGAAAATGTCACGTAATCATTCAAATTATGCCAAATTTCGAACAAGTTTTTACGAGCCATAATTAAGTTCTATAATTTGTACTGGTGTATATGATGTTTATGGCTTGTTTGTAGGTAAACACAAAAGAATTTCGTAATATTAGAGTCTATTGACAGATTTCTGTTCAATCGAATTTTAATACATTTATGTTGCATTCAGTATTATAGAATTAACATACATGATTCAGATTCTTAAAAGCATGATTTTTTGGAAAAAATGTATGTATAGACAAAGTAATTTATTTATAGGACCACACAAAAAAATTCCGATGACATTCTGTAATTATTTAAATGATGTCAAATTTCGTTCAAATATTAATGGGTTACAATGAGTTAGTTGTATACTTTTTAGTGTACTTATATAATTACTGTGGCTCGTGTACAGGGACATACAAAAGAATTTCGTATTACCATTGTCTATAAACTGTATTTCTTATAAGTGCATTTTAACATGGTTACACTTGATTCAGCATAATGAAATAAACATGAGTTATTAACCTGTTTAAAAGCATGGTTTCTGTGGAAAATGGTAGCCATAGAATTGGTTATTAGTTTACAGGGCCACACAAAATAATTCAGATATGCTATTTTGGATACACGTCTCGATTACTTCTTGTTCGTATTCAGTCTGAGTAGCAGCTGTTAAATTTCTGGTGAGTTAAGGCCCGTCCCTGTGCCCTATATTGTAGGCTTCTGTAGCACAACATTTAAGCAGGATAATGCATGACCACAAGTTGTCTGTATTGTCCGGACCTTCATTCATAGAGAATGTATTCAACCGTTGCCCCGGCCAGTGCGTTCTCCTGATCTCGCACCAATGAAAATGTCTGTTTAATCGTTGAAAAGCGAGTACTCACCGGTAACTATGGTCTATGAACTGTGGCATCCTGATGAAGCTTCATGAATTGCTGTACCCGAATATGTCATCGAATCGCTGTTCGATTCAATGCCTAGGCAAATAAGTGTAGTTATTACTCCCAGAGGTCGCTGCTTTATGTACTGTTTTCTCAGGATATATTACTCAAAACTTCCTGAAAATTTAATAAATTGCTCTTTCTACTATAATGTATGTGCCCAATAAATATAATTCTTATATTCGCATTTCTTCTTGGTGTTGTAATTTTGACATACATGAATGTATAGTGAATATGAATTATTATCATAAAGTGATTAAAAAATGCAATCAGGAAAAGTATGATCAAAATAGAAATTAGTTTATTATTATTATTATTATTATTATTATTATTATTATTATTATTTTTTTTTTTTTAATATGCCATAATATAAAGTCATCGCCAACATGACAACAAAAATTTAAAAGTCTTCATGGGAGTTCTACACTAAAATTGTACTGCAGGCAGAAGTATGAAAACTGGGTCGTCAACCATCAATTTTATTTTGAAACCTTTCTTTGAATGATTTTAGTTTCACTACTGCACTATATGAATTTGGTTCTAATAATAATTTGGCACCTGGTAAATTAAAATTTTAATTAGGTCACTGTTGAAATTGGTGTAATATTTATGAGTTTCAAGGTAAATAAGAAAATAAATAAAAAGTGAAAATTTCGCACGAGTTTGCTAATATATATATATAGGGGAAGCAGGGGTAATAAGAGACAGGGGTTATAAGAGACGCAGTCAAAAAAACCCTCCAAAAATATACTTAGACAACTTTAAAAATATGTAATATTAAGTATCATGTGTATTCTTTACTACAATACACTTATTGAGAAGTTTATAACATATTTTGAATTTTTTTTATACGATGAAAAAAACCTTCGCTTTGAACTTACCCGGAAAGTTCGTGACAATTTCTAAATTTTTTTTTTTTTTTTTTTTTTTTGTGGGTTAGATGTTTGGGATTTATTAATGTGTAACCTTTTGACCAAGACTATGACTTTTGATGTACAATTTTTTAAAACCTTGAAAGCATTTTTTATTTACATGTTCTAGGCATGTTTCTTATTACCCCATTTTTATTTTTTGTGGGGGTAATAAGAGACATGAGTCTCTTATTACCTCCACTGTTAATTCCTGTGTCCCTACCCCCCACCCCATTGTAGTTCCTGTTAATTCTGCCTGACTAGTTTATGAAGAGTTTACCTAGTGTTAGGCCTAGTCTAAGTTTACCAAGAGAACTTTTTTTTTTTTTTTTTTTTTTTCACTTTAAATGAAAAAGCAGTTTTACTCATTTGGCTAGACCATATTTAAGGTTTATGATTATGTAAAATTGTGTTTAGAATGTCTATAAGTTAGTATTTAGTCATTAATACTTCATTACATAATAAATAAGTTCATTTATAATTACTAGAATTTTTTTTATAACATTTTGTTCGCTTGTATACACTTCAAAGATACGGTTTTTTGCTTATTTTCCACTACACTTTAGAAAATGCGTAAAATATTTTCTACCCATTTTAAAAATTATATTGATGTTTTTGGTTAATCCCTAGGTTATGTTGATTATGTAGAACTATCATTAAGTACAATATTATATTATTTAGGACTTAATATTAAAATAAATGAATTTCACGAACACATTTATGACAGTTAATTTTCGAGAAAACATATTTTTTGAATGGATGTAAATAATAAAAATTAAAAACTATTGGCTGATTCAGAATTGTTTCCAGATGTCTTTTATTACCCCCACATGATTTTACATTGCTATATATGGACAGTTACAAGCCTGGTCTCTTATTACCCCACGTGGGGTTATTAGAGACAAGGATTTAATGAAAATTTAATTTTTTTTTAACAAAAAATTTAAGTTCAAAAATCACCTAAAAGATCAAGAGAAGTCCATTTAATGAAATTAATACGAGACATTTATTTCAAGTTATTTAGATTAATAGTATAGATTTTATTAATATTTTTTGTCTCTTATTACCCCGGCTTCCCCTATATATAATTATTTAAAATAATATGGAATTAATTAAAATAAATCTGCTGACTAATGAGTGATGCAAATAGGCATCTTGAGGCTTCTGATCTGCAAACCCTCTAGTAATAAAAAACACAGTTAAATTTTAAATAATCGTTTATATCTATATATATTTCATTTTTAAAGCTCTAAAATACGAAAAAATGCATTTAATTTACTTTCGCACTGTAGAGCGTACGTCTCCGTCTTGCACCTGCGTTGATGTCGGCGCATCCTTGCGTTGCTAGGCGTTCTCTGTTTTAATGTGCCATAAAAAAGTTTACCGGAGATTTATGGGGCTTGCAGAATATGATACTCTCATTGACTACTTTTTTCATAGTTTCCGATTCAGCTGGAAAATACGGGTTATTTCCGTTTGCCTGTTTATATATAAGATTTATCAGATTTTTTTTTTTTTTTTGTGTGTGTGTGTGTGTGTGTGCGTAAAGTATGTTCTAATTGGGAGGGAGGATAGTGTCCCCCTCCCCATTCTCATAAAATTACAACCCAAACTCGTGATTAATGGAATAATAGTGGTAGGGAACCAAGTTTAATTTTATTTGCCGTGTCTTATGATCTGTTTGTATGTTCAACTAGGAAAACTTATTGAAAATGAAAAATTTTATACAAGCGTAGTTTCATCAACATAAAATTTTAAAAATTTCGTTAAATTTAATTGTTTTTTTCTTGTTTTTTGCAAGAGTTATTCATTAAATATAAAATAAATTAGGTCCTTCCTCAAATGGATTAGTCTGAGCGACTTTGCTGAAGAACGTAGTTTTACCATAACCTCCTAAACTAGATGCCTTCCGCGTGGCTCGGAAACTTGGCAACAGTTCAAGCGATATACAGCGTAACCTGGTACGGATTGCGCGGCATTTTTATTCAACTGTCACCAATAATTTTAAGAAGTGATATATCATATATATAATCGACGTTTCTTCGATTCTATTCGCCTTTTATGTATATAAAATCCCACTTTAAAAAATTTTTGGTGGCTGTGGAATAAAAAAGTCGCGCAATCTGTGCCAGGCGGAGCTGTCTACCGCCGAGTTTCCGAGCCACGCGGAAGGCATCTATTTTAGGAGGCTATGGTTTTACTAATGATTTTTGACAAATAAAAAAAATGAAAAACTAACTTTAAATAGCTAATCATGGATTCAAATTAAAATATTGACAAGAAAGAAAAATCGTGTGGTTTTTATTAGAATATAAAATATTTCCAACTCATTACATCGTTTATTCTATGCGACGACATGCTTACCTCTGTGATGACAATTTAAAATACATCTTGTTTTCAATTAGGAGTCCGAAAACTCTTTAAAATTATCTTTATATCTTTTACTTAATTAAACAAATAACATACAATAGATTACTTTTGTGTATCTTTGTCTAACAAGGAAAAAAAAAAAAAAAAACAAGTAAAGTGATAAAAATATATTTTGGCTTTAAGTATAGAGGAAGGAATACGACAAAAATATCTTTATAGCTTTATATTTAAAGAGAAAGCATTTTAAAGATTGGTTTTGTGTAGCCCTGTATATTGTCTAAATTTGGAAACACACCACATTTGTCAATTTCTCAGTCATTAAATTAAAATAGAAAATTTTTCCTATTGAATCATACCTTCGAAGGAAAAATCAAATGAACTAATTATTATTATTATTATTATTATTATTTTCTGATTGCATTGTATATATATATATATATATATATATATATATATATTTAAAATTGAATTATCATATGCAATGTTGCATAGTAGTTGGTGTATCAAAAAATACTTAGTTTTACTTAGGGACAGTTGCGTTCATTGTTATTATATACAGCATGTTCCAAAAAACTTTGATATTGGTTTTTACTCCTTGAATATTGATCTTACTTAGATATACAGTATAAATTCTAAAGCTGCATACAAAAAGAGTACAGACTTTTATGAAAAATCAATCAAAATTTTCAGGAGATTCCAACTGAAGATATACAAAATTTTAATTTTTCTACTGCTTCATTAGAAAAAAAAAAAAAAAAAACGAAGAAGAAGAAGAAGAAAGAAAGAAAACTCTCAACAAGCAAATTGTTTAATTTTGCAATAGTAATAATAATAATGAAAAAAAAAAAAAAAATCAAACTATATAGCAAAAGGAAACCAACATCGTTTCTTTCTTTATTCTATTCAATTTCTTAAACTAATTTTTATTGATGCCACCCGCACCACATAAACTTTAAATTTTGCATCTCCTTTTTAAGATAACACGCGATCATGTTTTATATAAAAATTAAATCATTAAATTCATTTTTTTTTTTTTTTTACTTATTTTTATTTCATTTTTCATGCGCACTTTTTATTTCCTAATTCAAAATTATTAAGAAAAACTTTTTCGATAATGTTTGTTTCGATACTGATGATTATTGATTTTCTTTTCTTTTTCTTAAAAAAAAAAAAAAAAAAAAAAAAATGATTTTGATCAAATTCTGGCAAAAGCAGAATTTAGTTTAGGACGGAGGACTAATCTTATTTTTTTTTCCTTAAATTAACATCGCTTTCAAATAATTCATTTATATTTTCGATAAATTTTAGATTTCAATAAAGGTTCAACTATCGAAAAATGACACCGCAAAAATCCCAGATTGAGACTAATAGTCCTCAGTCTTGGTAAATTAAATAAACCTGAAAATCTGAATTAAATGTTTTTTCTAAAAAAGGTGTCAAAATGGAAAACTTTAAAGTGAAAAGTTCTTTGGTCTTAAAAAGAGAGCGTTTAACAATCGAGTGGCTCAAGACAATAAATAAAAAGCATCTAATTTTTATCTAGCGGAAGTATCCCCATGCATATTTATTTACTAAACACAATGCGCCTGTTCATCGTATTTTTTCCACTTTTTTTTTCTCTCTCACAGTAGTGAAAAAGAAAGGATCTCATCGTTTGTTACGGTCGATGAAAAAGTGAAATGGAGAAATAATTCGCATTTAGAGGGTAAGAAAGGGAGACAGTTGATACAGTGTTTTCCTTTAGAAAAAAATGTCCCTGAAATTCACAATTAATTGTGAGAGGTCACGAGAAAAGAATACAAGAAGGCTTCTTAATAATTCATTGTCGCTAATTGCCCATACTCATAGTGTAGCAGCACTAGTGCGACGTAAAATTCACTCAATCTTAACCTAACAATTCATTGATGCGTAATTACAATTAGCATTAACAATATTTTCAATGACCTGAAGCAATCATTTTTTTTTTCTTTCTTTCTTTCTGTCTTTTCTTTTCTTTTCTTTTTTATTTTTCCGGTTACTAAATTATTACATAATTTCACAATAACTGTGCAACATTTCTTATATAATTGTGTCACTTAACGGCTTCTGTAGTTACGATTTTTACTTCATGTTTTTTCGGACATGTCATCTCCTCTTATATCAGTCCTTCTAAATATTACTGCGGTTGTAAGGGGTTATTATTATTATTATTATTATTATTATATTTTCTTTGCATCAAATGTGCTGTTGCAGTAAAAGTAGATTTACAGTCAAAGTGGAAACAAATAGCAGTCCATTCACTTCAGTTAAGATCGGCCTTAACGACAGGCATAGTGGCTTGGCGAATTGACGAGAAGTTTAGTGAGAAATTGCAAGTTAGGGTTGTTGAAATTTCGGAGCTCTCTCTGTCTTCAATAAGAGCCGAGTTTTTGAATTTTCCATTGGATTATAGCACAGAATTAGACAGAATCTTTGACTAATTCCTGCCAGAAGTCAGTTTAGTTCAGACAGTTTTTTTAAACGCTTCGTCTCGTAGAGACGAGTCAAGCGATTGTACATTGATCCTAAATCAGAGAAATTCCTGCTTCCTGGTGTATTTAACTATTTACTTTACTTTTATGGTACAAATAACTGTTCTATTGAACCGTTTCAAGAATATTCGTTGAGCAGTGACTTTCGTGATACGAGTGACAGTTTTATTGAACAATTTCGGGAAATTCGTTAAATCGACAGTTTTGTTGGACTGTTTCAAGAATCTACGTTAAATAAAGTATATGGGCTAGAACCTACATAATTTTTCTTTACGAACAATTTTATTTGCGCAAGAAAATCGGCATTTTCGTCTATAAAGATATGCATTTACAGTCTCAAAGAGGCAACTTGTACTTTTCAAACGTTTATATTACAAATAAAAGAAGAACCTGTTTCAAATGATCACAATTTTTTTAATTCCTGTTTAAATATCAAACAGAAATTGGAATGATTATTAATGTAGCAAATATTTTCTAATTTTATTTCATGATCCATGGTGTAATTTAATTTAGAATCTACTTATAGACACATAACTTACATTAAAACATTCTCAAAACTACATTCTATGGAAAGAAATATTTATATAGAAAATACTTTCAAATTTAAGAAATCCAATAATGCATGAAATTTTAAATTAATTTATCATTTAAAATAAGGAAATTATTAATTTATGTTAAAGATATTCACTTATTCTATAGAAAGCAATTTTTAAATCATTTTAATGCAAGTTATATCTTAGTATATAGATCCTAAATTATCTTACGATCATTCAACAGAAAAAAAAAAAAAAATCTTTTTATATAAATAAATTGCAACTTTTTTTTTATTATTATTATTATTATTCTAAGTATTAATTAAGAGTATTAATTTTATAATTTTCCAAAAAGCTGGCACATACTTAAACATATTACACCTATTTTTATATAAATTTTTAAAATCAGAAACTTCTGTTCAATTAAAAGTTTCATTTTACTAAACCATTTAAAAAGTATAAGATCTCTTAAGATTTTTATGCATAAAATTTTAGAATTGAATATTAATACGTTATAAAATAAACCTTAAATGTGATAAATGATTACTAATGCATTATATGTATTTCATTTAGACAACGTCGTTACCAATTTTTATGTATAGTGCGACCACGTTTCCTACGACTAGCAGTGAGGCCGAGTCCAAAAGTTTGGAGGGGTGCAAAATTGGCCGAGAGATAGTTATTTGGCAAACGTCCAGTTATTCGGTGTTCCCTTATCGCTTGTTTTCTCTCAGTCACCCCCATTTTAACACTGGACTCGTTCAATCCGCACTTGCGCAGAGGCTTCCATGGTCGCAAGAAATGTGGTTAAAGAATATCACCTTCAATGAACGTGCAAACATTTTTGTTTTTGTCTGAATATATAAAGCTGAAAGCTTGTCATTGATTTTTTAGACCGAATCCGCGATGAATTGGGGACTTTTTTTATTCAACAGTCACCAACAATTTTGAGAAGTGATATTTGATATACATAATAGAGGATTAATCTTTTATTTAATAAGGCAACCGTTACAATAAAAATTTAGTAGTGGATACTGAATAAAAAAAAAGTCCCAAAATCTGGCAATACTGGTCCGAATTATTGAATTTTATCAAAAATTGGCATACTTATTAATCAGAACAAAAACTAGCTAATATAAAATTGAGAAAAAATCGTGCTAAGAAAATGGAACAGCTTCAGTATAGAACCCCTTGGAGAAATTTGAAATTTAGCATTGAAGTAACTCGGACGTCTCTCGCCAAGATCTTTACGTACTCAATTTCGATAGCCATTTTAATTCAGTGCGACAACAAAAATGTAAAAGCCACCAAGGGGCTCCTATGCTAAAGCTATACCAAAGAATTTTTAAGAAATGAATATAGTAATCGATACTAAGGAACGAAACACAACTACTGCATGCTTTTAAATGAAAGAATCGGTTAAAATAAACCTTGTCACTCCTGTCGTACTAAATTAAATTCTGTTTTATGCAGAATCTTATATTTATAACTTAGAAAACAAAAATAGGCTTAGAGTTTTTTATTATTATTATTATTATTATTATTATTTCTTGGTTAGCATAAAAGATATTGTAGTCTTTCCCAATTTTACAAAAATAATAACCTATATTTGAATAATAATTTAATTTTCATTTTTATTTAATTAGTGTATTATTGTTACGAAATGAAAATTAAGTTATATATTGACAGTAGAGGTGAAAGTGTTGCCGTTTGACAAGTAATAAAATTTTGACGTTTATTGACAAGCAATTAAATTTTTATGTTATATCTTTATAGTAATGTACGGTAAAGGAAAAAAATGTAAGTTTAATTTTTCGTTCACTGAATAAATAAATAAATAAATAAAAATAAACATAAATAAATTTAACTTGTTGACCGTAACAAATGAAAAATATTACAAGTCGTTCTTTTACCACCATTGTGTTTGAAAATGTAGATAAAATCTGAAGCATTTCACTTCTACACTTCTGAAAGCCCTTATCTACGCCCTTAAACACCGTCTATTATTCACGACACACAGTAAAACAAGCCCGACACTAAGTGGGCGGATTATTTCCATGCTCTTTAGGATTTCAGAACAGCTCATCGTTCGCTTGCGCTGAAGATCATTGGAATAAAATATCTAGCGGTGACGTAATAACGTTGAGCGATATATGAAGTGTGGGAGTTGCATTACGTATTCGCTGCATGCCTCACGATAACAACAAAAAATATTTCTTTTTCATTCTTTCAGTTTTTTCCCCCCCTCTCTTTCTGAATCAATCCCTACTGACAATCTAAAGTAGAATCTAAATTAGCTTCTTAAAAAATCGGCATTAATACCTCGGCATTATAGACTAACAAAACAGTTCTCCCCAAACACTGTGTGAACCCTATCTTCGCTGGGAGGGAAAACATAATAGAAAGGAAACATATTTAACAATTCCGATAGTGTAATTAGTTAATAATGAAATTGTCAAGAATATTTTAGATTTTAAATGAATACAATTCATCAAATTTATTGTCTCAATTAGATGGGGGAAAAGCTAAGTGAATACAGTGAAACCTCGCTGAGCTGTGGGCCACGGGTGTTATTGAGTTGTGCTTAAGAATAGGAGGCACTACTCAATTGCGCTTAGGGCCTTCTTCCTCATAGGCATCAGCTGCGCCGAGATCATATCCCCCCCCCCCCTCCCGAAAAAAAAAAAAAAAAAAAAAAAAGCATAAGTGCTGTAGTCGCGCTCGTAGGTTTTTCAGAAAATCTTAAATCAGAAAACAAATTCTAAATGATTTTGACTATTCAAATTTGCATAATTTGTCGATAAAGTTTTCAGATAATCATTAATATTTGTTTGGTTTAATTTTTTGAAAGCTTTTCGTGAATAAATTTGTTTTTCAAAAAATAGTTTGCATACCAGAACAAATTGTTCACCTTATTCTATCATAAGTTATTGATGGCATGAGGTTTTTGGATTTCTTTTTGAAGTATTTATGTTTCATTTAAATGTGAAAATATTTTGACAACATTACAGGTATGACAAAACTAAATAAAAATCTGGTGTATATTCAATATTTAAACTTTAAAATTTCTTCACACACCATAAAATTTAATTCAGCACAACTGGTTTTGAAAGAATGTGGCCTTTCTTCATCAGGTGCAAAAAACACGTGCTACTGCCTTGGAGGCAAAAGCAAGACTTGCTTTTATTTGTGTATTTATTTGCTTTTATTTATTAGACAAGTTTTATATGTGTAATATAAATATTTTTTTTAATTGCTCTTGTTTGAATTTATTGAAGCCTATTAGCGTTACCCAGGAGATACCACGAGAATAAGTAAAGAATTTTTTCCTACTTAGAAATTATCATTCGTTACCTTCCGGTACACAAGAGGGGGAGGGGGTGAGAATGAACGCTATCAGTAATTTTTCTCGAGAGCGCAATCGATGCATTTTTTTTAACAATAGGGGGATTAACGTAAGCGCAATTGTGCCCTGGGCCACACTGTGCCATCGAGTATTGATCCTATAAGATTCCTTCATTTACAATGAAGGACATTACTTTTTATTGCTCTTTTACAAAAGAGACCCCCTTCTCATGCAATTATTGCACTAGGAGGTTTGTGAGCTTCGATTTCAATGAGCATCGATCTCCTAAACCACATCAAAGAAATATCAGTAGAGCCGCACTTGCAGCTTTCCAAGTTGCCAGAGTTTGAAGGCAGCAGTGCGATAATTTAATCTGGACTGGAGTCTCTTTTGTAAAAGAGCAATAAAAAATAATGTCCTTCATTGTAAACATGAGCAAAATTTCAAGGGTCACTTTCGGACAATGGATAATTTATGACTTCTGAAGCTGTGCATCCTTGCCAGTGTTTGAAGGCAGCTAGGCCAGTTTCGACTTGGGCTCAAGATCAATGCTCAAAACGTCATTAATCACACTTCCGACACAAAGAGCCAAATGTCTTGTCATCAGTTGTAGCCCTTTCTTATCAGATCGCGCAGTTAACTCAAAGGAAAGCATGCAAAATTGACAAAGATATCTGCCTCCCGGCCCCTCAATTATCTCAGCAGGGGGTTAGAAACAGCCCGTCCGAAGGCTTTGAGCTCCTGTGAGCTAGCCTAACCACATCAAAGGATTCTGAATAGAAAGCGCCCAGTGAGCGCAAATGGAAACCGGACTTTAAAGACCCTTCAGACACTGGCAACGAGCAGAGCTTCAAAACTCATAAATTATCCATTGTCCGAAAGCGATCCCTGAAATTTTGCACACATTTAAGTGCAATTTCCACTGAGGTTGGTTGGAAATGTTTCGAGCGGCGCTATTCAGAATCCTTTGATGTGGTCAAGCGGTTTGTGAGAAGTGGTCTTTCAACAGAGGTTGTTCGGAAAAATCTTAATACTGGCAGAAACTTCTATTAATCAAACGGTTTTAGTTGTTCAAATTTTACATTATTTTTCTACATAGCTTTTTAATAATAATTAGGAATAATTAATAGGAATAATTTTGTTTTTCAAGAACTTTTTAAATGGATATACCGAAACAAATTGTTCAACTTAGCTTGATTTTTAAGTAGAAAAAGGGTCTTTATTAATATATTAATTTCCACTAAAATTTCATGGCAGGAAATTCTAATTTTAGCTTTTAATTTTTAATCTGGCCATTTAAAGTCAACATTACACATTTAGAAGCATTAGATTTAAATTTATTAGCTATGGCACAAAAATTCCCTTTTCGAAACTTGAACTTCATTTTTAAATATGCATATTCAGAAACATAAATTCTGATCTCATCACTTACTTATTTCTTTTACACAAAGTTTAATTAAACACACATGGAGATTAGCTTCAGTTATAGGGTAAACAGAGATCAGTGTAAGTAGTGGGGAAATTTTTAAAAATTATTCATTACCTAATGAATTTCTTTTCTTTTCTTTTTTTTTTAAATTTCGTTTTCACATTCAGAAAATTTACAACTATTAATTTGACACTCGTTTTTCAAAAACATTTTATTTTATTTATTTATTTGAGGGGGGGGGGTATTTTGTTCTAGAGCTCTAAAACGTTAATAATAACTCTAAAAAAATTAATTTTCGCATATCATGCTTTCAAAATGAAATCTTAAAATTTAAATATCAATTTTTAAAAAACGATAACCAACTTAATGATTGTGAATTTTTCATATGTGAAAACGGAATTTAAAAAATATGTTAGGGGATGAATAATTATTTAAAGGAAGTTTTTTCATAGAATAACACTGGATTAGGTTGCCGGTCGTGTTAGGAATTGTACACGGGCCTTTAATGGAAGTATATTAGTATTAAGCTCTACAAATAACATTTGGGACTGAGAAACACTGACTCTAATGGGAAATGTAAATACGGGCTAGGCCCCTTTAGAAAGATCCCCACGGAGGACATCTCCCCTTATGAATTGGCCGTAACCCGAACACCAACGCATTTAAATAAAGGTGGATTTTTAGAAAGGTTTCACCGTATAATGCACGTGTTACTGAATTAAAAATTGTTCAAGACAGATTTATTTATTTACTAGCAGGCTTTGCCCGCTTCGCTGGTCACTAATTTTAAAGGAAACTCTTTTCTATATAGCTTTATAAAAATAAAATAAAATACTAAAATTGCTCAAAAGCTCGCTTCGGATCCCTGCTGCCTTCGGTAGCGATTTGGTCATCCGCTAAAACTCGGGCGCTTGTCCCTATTACCTGAGACAATGGTTTACCAATAGGCTTGCATTAAGTCCTTATTAGATAACAGTTTCGAAATAGATAGTATCGAAAAAAAAAAAAAAATGAAGTATCCCCTTTATATTTGAATCCCAGTTACATATGAACAACACTATACGTGGTGCACATAATATTTGCTTTTACGTTATTTCCTATGTTTATTTTGTTTATCCCCGATCAACCATAAAAATGATAACAATTTCACGCTAAATATTATAATATGCTATGACCGGCTACGTCTGTTGCATGAGACAATTAATTTTTTGTGGTTATTAGTATTCATGGTTTGTAAGCATGATCCTAGTACCGCCTTAATATAGCTCTCTTTGGCGACTTTTGAATTTTTGTCACCATTTTAGATTTTATCCCTTGTAACAATACCTTAATACCTTGTAACAATATGCTATGAGCGCTATTTCTGACATATTTTAGACAACTAAATTTATTTTAGGCATATTTTTATTTTCATTTATTTATTTAAATATTGATGAAATTTGAACTTCAATTTGGTCTAGTGTTGTACAGGCTGTATACTACACGTTTGTGTTTGTGAAAGAAAATTTATAAAATACATACATTAGTTAATTTTAAAAAATCTAATTGTCTGATCGATAAGCTGTTTAATCCGTTGGATTCACAAAAATTGCATCTTTCATTTGGTATCTTATTTGTAACGATACGACTGATATTTCTAATTTTTTTAATTTACTTTCCTCATTTTAAATACATGTAATTTTTATTGTTCACGTTTTTTTTTTTTTTTTTTTTTTTTTTTTCCGTCGAAAAAATAATGATAATTTTTTGGCAACAAATAAATTAAGGAATAAAATTAAATATTTTAAATAAATGTAATTTTTATTGTTCACGTTTTTTTTTTTTTTCTTTTTTTCTGTCCAAAAAAGAATAATTTTTTTTGGCAACAATTAAATTAAGGATTAAAATTAAATGGCCAATTTATCAGTTATTAGAAGGTTTTTGTTTTAACATTTTAATTAATTAAAAGAAAACTAAAACAAAATTCGAAAATCCGGCTTCGAGGTGCATCAGGGGAGGTCATTACGAATCAACATGCAAATTTTTGTAGCTCAGCCACCAGCCGTTAGGAACACACCTAAACTTTATTGAATAGCAATAAAGTTCAAATTGACTCTAGAAAACGTTTGTATGGGAAATAGAAAAGGGCTGTTTTTAGGGTTTTCCCGGAAATTATTCGATTTTTTCTCGCCTTTTAAACCTTCCCTAGACCTCCACGAACATTTCAAGATTAAGATAAGATAAATCCGTTCAGCCGTTCTCGAGTTTTAGTGAGACTAACGAACAGCAATTCATTTTTATATATATAGATTTGTTTGTTTATTTTATTTTATTATTTTTCATCCATTAAGTTTGTTCGCGTAATTATTTTAACTAGTATCGCCCAGTGGTCGAAACTCGACCATTTTTTTTGCAAAGCGAGGCAAAGCAAAGTTATTGCCTAGTCCTAAACGGAATGCAATTGCAACACAGCTGCGGCAATTGTTTGCCGATATTCACTCTAACTGAATCAGCAGAGTTTTACTTAATATAACTATTTCTCTCTGTAGATGTTAGCCTTTCCTGAAATGAGAGAAAATCGCAACGGGAAAACGCCCCTTGTTGTGTGATACAGCCCAGAAGCTAATAGTTTCCATGTCAAACCAAAAATTCGATTGGTTCATAAAGTACAGTGTTTGAACAAAAAAAAAAAAAAAAAAAAAAAAAAAGATATTTTTCAAAAATGGTCGAATTGAGTTCGGGAAATTTCAAAACGTGTAACTTTATCGAAAACCGAAAATCCAAAACTTTTCTGAATCTTATATTTTCTAGTTATATATGCAGAGGAAAGAATAATAAATCCAGTTTTTAAAAAATAAAAATAAGTAGTCAATTTCACTTAATTAAAATGCAAGGAAATCTCAAAACGTGTAAATTCATCGAAAATTCGAAAACCGGAAATCAAAAGTTTTTATGTATCTTCTACTTGCTTCTTCTACCCACAAAAGCTAGCAATAAAGATACTTTTTTAAAAAATAAGTAGCCAATTTCAGTTAATTGAAACGTAAAGAAAGCTCAAAACATGTAAATTCAGCAAAAAACGGAAATCAGAATTTTTTCCGTATCGTCTACTTATACATGCAGCAGTTAGTAACAAATCCATTTTCCTTTTATTTAGTATATTAGTTGAATATTTATTGTTTAAATATCTCCCTTTGAAATGAAATGTTTATGTTTACATTCGCAACTGGAAGTTTGCCATTTTTTTTTTTTTTTTTTTTTTTTCTGGAGTTTTGTGATTTTAAATTAAAATTTTATCAATTTTACAGAAAAAATAACTCAATCAAACACATGTAGAAAGTAACTTATATATAAACAACGAGATATATAAATTAGAGTGCTGATTCAATGGATGAAGGATTAGCTTTCCGTGGTTCAAGATGAATCACATGACATGCTCGAATAGGTTGCTGTGTTTGGCCCTTTATCGCTATTTTGGCATTTAAAATATCAGTTCGACAAATTATTATTATTATTAGGTAACATGACAGTCATATGACCGAAATAAATTGCTTTTAAAATAATTTTACACATATTTCACATTTTAATAAATAATAAAATACCTTTCTTTTCATCGTTTCTCAACAAACTTTAAAAGTGTTTATAAAACAAAATTTAAACTTTTAAAGAGCTAAATTTAACAACAAATAATAATTTTTCAACTATTTTTAAGCATTTTGTCGGTTAAAGTTCAACTACACGAAATAAAAAAGAAGTAAAATCAAAATCAAAATGGTTTAGAACAAAAGAATATTAAACTACGTAAAGTAAACAAAAACATTGAAACCGTTGCCATAGAAATGTACTGAAAATGAGCTGTTACCAAGGGAACCACCGAATACGCATGTGCAAGGAAAGCATATCACATGACTCATCTTGGACCTTCTCAAGGGTTACCATTTATCACTCTACTTTATATATCTCGTTGTATATAAATATACACAAATATCGGAATTAAAATCGACAGATAATTTCCGTTATTTTTTAATATTTTTTTACAAAATATCCAATGGACAATTAACATAGAAAATCCTTTTCATGGCTCCATGGACAGACAGTGACGTCATCACTTCGCTTGCGTATAGTGATGCTACATTATACAAATTACTGTGTCTATGGTTTTATTTGAGCTTTATTGCCAGATTTAACAACTTTCTACTTTTAGGTACTTTTTGATGAAAAGGAATACGTGTATAAAAGGGAAAAATGGGGGAAAATGCATAAAAAATAAATGTATTTTTAAATACCTTCTTGACATCGTAAGAAAATAATATTTGTATTCGCACCTTTCGGCTAACCATACCTTTCGAATGATACCATTTTCAACCCTCTACTCCCATAATTAATATGTTAAAAAGGGGACAACAAATTTTATGCTTGCCTATTAATATATAGATACTAAAAATATTTATTTATTTATTTTGGTTTCAATTATTTAAAAAAAAAAAAAAAAAACTTAAGAAGCCATTTAAACAAAAGCCTATTTTGCTCTCACCTACATTTTGAAGTTATCGGACTTCGCAGATATATCTTTGTGGCCTTTAAAAAAAAGTGACAGTTGTTTTTCAATAATAGAAGAGTAGGTTGACGGATTGGGTTGGATAATTCAAGTAAAGCGATGACTACATGCATATCTTGATATATTTTAGGTTAGTATGGGTAAAAAAAAAAAAAAAAAAAAAAAAAAAAAAGAAGAAGAAGAAGGAAATAAAAACTCTTGCTTGTATTTTGAACAGATGACACAATCCACACCTGTTTGATTTGAATCAGACATTCTTTCCCACATTCAAAGTTTGTCGTATACGGTTGAAGAAAGAATAGGTGGTGGGAGTATGTTTAGAATAGTACTTTAGGTTTATTCCTTTAATCATCATTTTGTTTATCTATATATAATATTGTATTTGTATGACGAAAAAAGATTGGCATTACGATAACGTTCGTAAAACTAAACACTCGAGCCCAACTGAAAATGTTGATTGATTTTGTAAATATTTTGTATGAGTCTGCTCATTAAAATAATTAAAAGACTTGAGTAATTTTATCGCAAATAACAGCTATTTGAAAATCAAAGAAACATGGCGTTTTATGAGACTATACTTTAATTCAACAATTAATTTTTTCGGTTTTAGTAAAATTTTGAGGAATTGCAAAAAAAAAAAAAAAAAAAAAAAAAAAAAACTAATTTTAAAAGTTTTAACTGAAATTAATTTCTAAAGAGGTTTTCATATCTGTATATAAAATTTGAGCACGTACAGTAGGTAACAAAAGTGTCCGAACACTAGCAAAATTTCCTATGTAAGAAAAGTACACTTCGTACGGTTTTGTTAAATAAATCCTTGTGGAATCGTGTTCTTAGTCAGTCTAAGAACACGATTCGACAAGGATTTATTTAACAAAACAGTATTAACTCTACTTTTTTTATATAGGAATTTTTGCTAGTGTTCGGACACTTTTGTTACAGACTGTATACGTTAAATCTATTTTGAATTATGCTTAGAAAATCTTCAGTGTTCGTTTAGTTTTCGAAACAAGTATTAGTTTCAGGAATTGTAATAGGTGGCTTAATAATTTCACAAAGTATTTGAATGATTTATTTAGCGGATTTTTTCTTTAAAAATATTAATTATATTTTTTATATTATTAATAAACTTATATTAACATTGCAGCAGAGATAAATTTCGCATTCTGTTGAGTTAATTTTAACTAAATTGCACATATTAATACTTAATCAAAATATATTTTTAATACTTGTACTTCTGAAAGTGTACATTTTACAATAGTATATCTAGCTTATATGAGTGATCTTTTATGTTTTGTAGAGAAGGTGCGCTCATTAAAAGGTTAAATATATTAAATCAAGGCCGTAGTCAGAAAAAAAATCTCAGAGGGAGTTCAAATTGCAGCACTTAATGTTTAATTAAAATTTTATCGATAAATCTGCAAAATTTCGGAGGGGGAGGGGGGGGAGGTTGAACTCCCCGAATTCCTACCTTGGCTACGCCTTTATATTAAATCAATATGACTATGTAATAATAAGCTTTAAACCAAATTTGAGCCTAAAACCACGAATTTCACTTGTTACAATACTGCTATTTTCCCTTTTTAACAACTCCTAATTAATCATTGGATTTTCATGAATATTTAGTAGATCTAGGCTAAACTGAGGATGTAAATTTGGATTTTATTTTAGTACTATGTCTTAAATTTGTTCATCCTGTACTATGAGGATGATTCTTCACAGAGTAATACCCTGGTCTTCTTAAAAAAAAAAAAAAAAAAAAAAAAAAAAAAAAGATGTGTTGGTGTGTTTTATCTTGTACAATCTTTCAACATCAGTTTTACTATAATTTAGAAACATCTTGCATAAACGTATTTTTGGTGGATGATAATATTTTTTATAAAAGTTGTTGCACACGTAATAATATTAATAATAATTAAAATAATTAAATCGGAGCAGAGATGTTTCAGACACGCTGGCTAACAAACTATATAAAGATTCTCGAGAAGGTTTCCTCACAAATGAAGCCATAGTTACAGATCAGTTATAGCAAAAACTATGAAACTCTTTTCTAGAGATTAATAAGAACTAGTATGTTGTGGTCACCACAAGACTTTCTTCTATATTTTCCTATACATATTCAATCAGTAACAATATTTAAAAAAAAAAAAAAAAAATACGATTTTTTTTCTAAGGTTTTTTTTTTTTTTTTTTTTTTTTTTGATAAAAGTAATACATATTCAATCAGTAACAATATTTAAAAAAAAAAAAAAAATTACGAATCTTTTTCTAATTTTTTTTTTTTTTTTTGTTAAAAGTAAAAAAAATCGATAACTTTGTTTTAAATTATCACAGATTTATAGTTCAACCATTCGTTTTAAAGGTATTGACGAGATCTTTCGAATGATACCCATCTTTAAAATTTACCCCCCCCCCCGGGGGTTACTTCCCCCCAGGGGGGAAGCGATGCCCCCCCCCTGCACAATTTTTTTTTTCTTAGTTACGTACTAGTATTATCAATAATTCATATTAATTTTACAATCACAAGTGTAAAATAACTCTTATTATGCACATTTATACGAATTTTTGTCCTATGCTGCCATGTTAAAAATTTAGATAAAATGCTATCACAGCGCCACCTGTTGAGCTATTGATCCCCAAATATAATCAGCACCAGTTTATGTCGGGGAACAACTAAATACCAAGTTTGGTAAAATTTCGTTTAAAAAAAAAAAAAAAAAAAAAAAAAAACGATTTTTTTTGTTTTTTTTTTTGTTAAAAGTAAAAAAAATCGATAACTTTGTTTTAAATTATCACAGATTTATGGTTCAACCATTCGTTTTAAAGGTATTGACGAGACCTTTCGAAAGATACCCATCTTGAAACTTTGCCCCCACATGCACAAAAATTTTTTCCCAGTTAACTATTACTATTATCAACGAGACCTTTCGAAAGATACCCATCTTGAAAATTTACTTCCCCGGGGGGGGGGGGACCGATGCCCCCACATGCACAAAATTTTTTTCCTAGTTAACTACTACTATTATCAATAATTCATATTAATTTTACAATCACAAGTTTAAAATAACTCTCATTATGCCCATTTATACGGAATTTTGTCCTATGCTGCCATGTTAAAAATTTGCATAAAATGCGATTACAGCGCCACCTGTTGAGCTATTGATCCCCAAATCTAACAGCACCAGTTCATGTCAGGGTGCAACTAAATACCAAGTTTGGTTAAATTTCATTCATTGGTTCGTGAGATACAGCGTCCACAAAAAAATGATACAGACAGATAGACACACAGACAGACAGACATTTTCTGAAAACTATCAATTCGTGTTCAGGACATCCCAAAACGTGTAGATCCGTCAAAAAACGGAGGTCGAAAATTTTCGCGAATCCAATACTTTCTCTATATTACATATGGAAGAAAGTAAAAATATTTCATATAAATAGTTAAATATTTCTCAAAAAAAAAAAAAAAAAGAAAAAGAAAAAGAAAACGAAAGAAAGAAAGAAAATCAGCAAGTTGTGCTGTAATATGAGAAAAAATTCAATGTATAACTACAGATACATAAGAATATTTTATCCCGTTTCAATGGAAAGCAACAAGTTTTCACTAATTGTTATTCCCAAATGTTATTTTTCTGTTTATTCACGTCAAGAAAACAGGTGTTTTATCAATATTCGTGACTGAAATCGAAATAAGCACATTTCCATGGAGCTCTAATTACACCTTAAGGAAATAAAAATCATAGTTGGCTATTTTTCGAGTTTACTTATAATTTAACATGGAATTCCAAGTATCATCCAGAGATTAGAATTAGAAAAATCAAGGCACTCGTTTTTCAAAGGAAAGAATAATTCGTCCTGCAAACCAACAGTATTTCATAGAGCTGTGTAATTACATCTTAAGGATATTACGATAACAGTTGCCTCGTTTTCCCTTTTATCTGTAATTTAACGTGCACTTTCAAGTATCATACAAATATTACAGTAAGATCACTCTTTTTCAAAGGAAAGAATATTGGCGTCCGAAATAAACACTAAGCACTAATTATGTCTTAAAGAAATTACGATTATGATTGGCTTACTTTCCCTCATATCTACAATTTGATTACGTGACTTTGGCGTAAAATTAAAAAGTTCACCTGTTGCATCTGTGATTAATACTTTTGCTATTCTCCTACTAGGTATCTGAATACAATGCAGGCCTGATTAACACGGGGGCACATGGGGCACGTGAGACGTGCCCGGGACCTCAGTAGTTGAGGGCCCTAAAACAGGTTCTGAAAATGCCATTTTGCCTTTTTTGACTCTAAAATAGACAGAATGGTATCCATCCCGTAGTTTCAGGCAGAGCACTTCTATAGGTAAGAAGAAACATCGGAAGGTGCAAGTCCCAGTCATTTTGATTCTTGGAAACAAACAGATATAGATCGTTTATGAAGAGTCCGATTAAATCTCTCCATCAGACTCAGGATGCAAAGACGTCGTCCGAGTCTTTTGTATTCCAAGATATCTGCAACAGGATGCTTCTTGCTCTTCAAGGGAACAGCTTCAGCTATCTTCTGAAATAGTCCATTTTCACAAGAATGTATGTGTTATTTTTAGGTGTCTCACGTAACGATTTAAACAAATTCATAGCGATTTTCTCAAAAGGAGCGCCAAAATTATAACACTGTTTACGTCCTCTAATTACAAGTTTTGGTCCCTTTGCTGCTCCATATGCATGATATTCCCTACCCCTAGACCCTTTTTCATTACCATTTTGAAGTCGATCCCAGAAGAAGCGTTTTCCATCTTGCTCAGGTCATTCAAAACACAGAAGTCTCTTCTACTTGGGCATTATGCACAACTTACTGGCCGTCTCGTCCGGCTTTCATCTACTATCTCAACTGATAATGTCTACCTTTCATCACCTCTCCACGCTGATTTTGTCCAGATTCTATCTTGTCTAGTCCAACTTTCATCTTTCTTCACAGGTGATCTTGTCCGGATTTCATCTTCTCTCCTCTGATCGTCACCTCTTCTCCGGCTTTCGTCTTCTTTCTGAATTAATCCTGTGTGGCTTTTACGTCATCTCTCATCTGATTTTGTTGGACTTAATATAATAAGTCCCCTCCCCAGAGGGGGGGGGGGCAAATTTTCACACTGGGTATCTTTCAAAAGAGCTCGTCAATGTCTTTAAAACGTATGGTTGAACCATCGATGTGCAGTAATTTAAAATAAAGTTATAGATTTTTTTCATTTTTACCCCCCCCCCCCCCCAAAAAAAAAAAAAAAAAAAAAAAAAAAAAAATCTTATTATTTAAGACGTTATTTACGAAAATGAAATTAACTTTCTTTGCATAGTTTGTGTTAATACTACAGGGTGGGCGGAAAGCAACTCCCTATTTTGAATTTGGAATAGCTATTGATGTTATGTGTAGATTGCAATTAAAGTTACCTTGTTTTGTAGACTGTAGTGTGGCATTATTTGTAATACTTTTTCCTTTTTCATATGTCTAATATATGGCAGATGCTTGATGAGTGATTCACTGGACGCTGGATAGGCCGCCGAGGCTATATACGCTGGATAGGCCACTGGAATTTAATTTAATTAAAATCAGATTTGGGGTAGAGGGTATATGCTTTTTTGAAGTTTTTTAGACGATAACTATTTTTCTAGATTTTGGGAGATTTTTTTTTCTACAACTTAGAGAAAATTCTTGATTTTTTGTTGTAAAAAATAAGCGTAACGCTAAAATGTGTAAAATTAATTTAACGAAGGATAAGATGAATTCGCTCTGAAGTAAAAGTATATACAGTACGCTACTAGAAATTTTCAATCTAAAAAAAATATTTCCTACGGAAAAGGGTATACTTAGCAAAAATGATAGTTATACCTCACGAAATAACATTAGGCGTAAGATACAATATGAATGAAGTAAAATTAAAAAATGCTCAAAGTGCATTTTCAGTTGATTTTTTTTTTTCATTTTGAATTAAATTTAATGTACTTTCTTACAAAATATATAACTCATATACAGGGCTTCACAAAATATTTCGAATACATTACCTTCTCTTCTCTATAAATCTATTTTCAATTATTCATTTTCTAAGAGAAATAGAATTTAGTATGTTATTAGGAACATGAGAAATTGTATATAGTGTACTGTACACAAAATCATTCCTATGCTTTTTGAAGATTTAATGACAGTTATTTCTTGAAATGATTTTCAATGGTACTATGCATGTTTTATTCTAAACTTATTAACCATTATTGCTTTAGGGCTTGTCGGCATTAGTCGGATTAAACTGGGTAAAAAATGCATTCGTCAAAAAGCATATTTTTCTACTATTTTGATAATATTCTAAATTGCCTGAAGACTTTGGACAAGTCACTAAATATTATTTTATATTTTAATATATGTGTATTTTTTAATTCATTTTGTAGTTAATTTTAATGTGAAAATAATTTTTAATAAAAAATTGTTCAAACTTTCAACTTCAATTTTAACCTTTCTCTATGAAATCATAATAGGAATCAAAGTAGATTTGAAGAAAATAAGTATTTTGGGGAAAGACAAATTATTTATGTGAAATTACTATCATGTACATATATATATATATATATATATATATATTTAATAATTCAATTTTAGCAGTAATATCAAGTTACCAAGCCAATAACGTGTTCCACCGCAGTGGCCGAGAAGTTTCGCTCTCGAAAACGGTAGACGGGAAGTGCCGAGTTCAATCCCAGATAGCACTTGGCAACCTATCCGATCAGAGTTTTTCGTGGTTTTCTCTGTAACTCGAGTAAATACTAGTTAGAATCACTTAAAGGGACCATTTTCATAAAACAAAATTCTATGAAAAGCCCGTTTCTATTTCTATATATCTAAATTTCATGAAGGGATCATTTTTATGAATTTAAATTTTCGAAATGATCTTTTCTAAGAAGTAAAAAATTTATGATGGAGTACCCAGACGTCACATATTTTTACATAGATTTGCGATTACATTTTAAAAACTGTAAGTGCTCAAAAAGTTGTCGAATTCCTTTGAAACATTTGGCACAAATGATGTCACACCATGATCTTAAATCAATAAATTTTAGTTAAAAGTAGACTCGCCTCTTTTGAACTTGAATCCGGTCCTCGCATCGGACATCTTGAAGATCTTGACCGCCTGCGTAACCGCCGCAAATATCTTAGCCCTTTTGTGTTTAAACAAGTTTTCTTTTTCTTTCTGAAGACCAACCCAGATAACGCGGCCTACGCTTTTTTTTTTTTTTTCTTTTTTTTTCAACTGATCAACGAGAGCGTCACCTACTGTAATAGTTTGGGTTTCGGAATGCTGCCCGTGGACATGCTAATATTCTTGTTGTATAATTATAATGCTTCATCGAAATATTCGATTGGTATGCTTGGCATTTTTAGATGGCTGATTTCTACCCTTTTACTTCAATTATTCATCTAAAGTTGAATTAATCATCTTCTTAATGGATAAACTAAAAAAGTGATGGATTACATTAACATCGGTCATGTAATATGTAAAAGAGAATTTTTTAACTATGTAAGAATAAAAATATATGGAATCACGTGGTAGGTATAGGGGTATGCCTGATTTTGAAAATAGAAAAATTCTCAAAGCTATTTATTTTGTGCTCCGGAGTACACTTTTAATTAATTATAAAAGTAATAATGGCTCAAAGCAATAAACACCTTCTCCATATTCTCATAAATAGAATTTTCTATCAAAACTGAAATTTGGTATTTTAATAATTATAATTAATTAATTAATTAAAAATAAATATTGATTATAATTGTAATAAAAATACAGTAGGCGAGACGTAGCTAAGCCTTGTTGACAACTTCAGAGCCCTTAGAGGTCTGCACGGCCCGGGCTTACGGTCCGAGCCCGAGCTTGGCCCGGACCTCGGGCCGGGTTCGGGCCGAATTTTTCAATCTGTTCTCGGGTCGGTCCGGGTCCGGGCTTAAAATTTTTTTGCAAGCTCGGTCCGGGCCGGGCTCGGGCTCAAATCTTTTCGTGTATACTCGGGCCGGGCCTGAATGAAATTTTTTCCGGGCCGTGTCGGCCCGAATCTTTTACTGGTTTCATCGTTAATCAACGAAAAAGGAAAATGATAAAATATTTCTTCAGTCATTTATTTCATATAATTTTACAGGCTGGTATATCACATAAAATTTTATTTTGTTAAAAGATGTCTGTAACTTCAATTTAATTGCTTATCAGTCTGTCTGTTTGCGATCTGATTTTCCGCAAATATTTTTAGCATGTCTCGAAATTAATATATTTTATTTCAAGTAATATTAAATGGTTTCCTATTCAAAATGTGTATGCATGTCACTACTAGATTGCGCACATGTTCAAACAAAAGAAATTAGATACGTTACTGTGTGCCCTATGGTCTGTAGAGTTTAGGTGGTATGAAGGCTATAAAAATCCTGCCGCTGTTATTTTCTCTCTAAACTCCTTTTTCTTTTCTCCAGTATGAAAGTATCATCATTTTTAGCATGTACAAAAATCTCTTTTCTATAGAATATGGTTAGATTACCATTAAAAAAATTTTTCCCGGATCATATGAAAGATTTGTATACATTACGGTACATAAGAGGAAATGGTTAAACGTGCATTTTTAGTAGTAATAACCATTTTAAATACCGCCCTATATTGTTTGATGAGTGCTAATATTTTCGATTTGACTTTCTGTCTGTCTTTGTGCCTTCTGTACGTCTGTAATAATGAACTTTTGTTTACATATAATTATCTTGTAAAAGTTCAGCAGTTTTGTTAAAGATAACTCTATTGCTTTGCTATATAAAACCTCTGCAAAACACATACTAAAAATCTTTTTCATAGAAAGGCATGTATTTTTTTTTTTTTTTTTCATAGTTTTGAATCGGGCCGGGCCGGACCCGGGCCTCAAAATTCCAGTCCGTGCAGACCTCTACGCGAACTCCCCTTCTCAGTTTCTTTTTCTCATCTATCTTTCCTGCATATTCTGACTGGTGTTAGTTGTCTTTTTCCAATTTTTTGTGATTGTACGTTTTTATTTTTCTTTTTTCCCCATGCTCTTTTTCATTGATTTTTGACCACCTCCCCGTCACTCTGTTTTTTCCGCATTCTAAAGGGCGGTAGTTTAATTAATTACATTAATGTTTATTCTTAACACTTTCCAACAAGGTTGAAAAGTGTTAATGACTTCGGTTTGTCTGTCCGCGCTCTAACTCCCGTAAATATTTATGGAATCTTTTGAAACTGATATATATTATTCAAGTTCACTATCGGATGTTCCTTATAGAAAATGGAGTGAATACCTCCTCTGGTTTGTGTGCAAGGACTCCTGAAAGTATTCCAAAGCATTGTGTTCTATAACAGGTATTTCTATAAACTACATTTTAAAACCTTTACTAAACACAAATCACAATGAAAATGAAATATGTTATTCAAGTTCACTATCGGATGTACCTCATTAAAAATGGAGTAAATACCATCACTGGTTTGTGTACAGGGACACCCGAAAGTATTCCAAAGCAGTGCGTTCTATAAGAGTTATTTCTATAAACCAAATTTTAATAACTTTACTTTGCACAAATAATAATGAAATTAAATTTTATTGTTCATATGCACAAAAGAATGCTTTCTACAGAATATAATATGATTAGCATTAAAGTTACAGGGCTACACAAAAATATTTAATTACATAAAGGGAAATTGGAACATATAGGAAATTTGCTGGAATTGCATTTTCGTTTATATTACACGTTTTTAACACTTTATAATAATTTTTAACTGTGAATATTACTTAAATTTGTGTATCTGTCTGTCCGGCTGTGTACCTTTCTGTCTGTCCGTCTGCCCATCCCCAGCGTCCCTTAAATATTTTCAGAATTTTTAAAATTTGATATATGTTATTCATGTTCATTATGAAATGTTTCCTATCTAAAATGGCCTTAATAGTTCCTGTACAACTTGTTTGTGTACAGGGATATTTGAAAAAATTCTAATGCATTGCGTTTTTGAACAGATATTTTTATAAATCACATTTAAACAATTTTCTACTATAAAATTATAAAGAAATTGACATTTATTGTTAAGATGCTAAAATATTGTTTTGTATAGTATATGATATGGTTATCCTTCAGATTTACAGGGCTAGACTAAAATATTCAGATACATTAAGGGCTGCAATTAGAATCTCAGCGCTGCATTTTCTTTTGCGTTTAGCATTTTTAACACCTTCCAACAATGTTTAAGAGTGATTATGAATACATTTAGTGTATTTGTATGCCTTTCGGTTTTTCTGTCTGTCCGTTGTGTGATAACGTAATCAAAGAACATTGAAAGTAGTGCAATACAAGTAGTATGACAGTTGAAAAGAGTTAATAATCAATACGCACCGCGTGATTTTTTTTTCTTGTTTAATTAAATAATCTAATCTAATATCTTTATTTCAATTTAGAAATTTATTCATCAACCATGAAAGTTCATTTCAGAAAAATTTGGAGTAGAAGGCTGATTTTTTATACCAACTATGTGAATTGCCAACGAATGTTATGTGGGAAATGCCTAGCTGGTTATCATCCAGGGTAGCTCAATAGTTTGAGCATCCGCACGTAAAGCGGAAGGCCCGGGTTCGATTCCCAGCTCTGGTATTTGTCACATATTTGGTATACAAAATCAGCCTTCTACTCCAAAATTTTCTGAATTGAACTTTCATGGTTGATGAATAAATTTCTAAATTAAATTAAAATTTCGTGGTCTATTGGAGTTGTGCCATGAATATTAATGTCACTTGATGTAGCTGTGTTTACAGACTCGGTGACTTTGCCAACGAATGTTATGTGGGAAATGCCTAGCTGGTAATCATCCAGGGTAGCTCAATGGTTTGAGCATTTGCACGTAAAGCGGGAGGCCTGGGTTCGATTCCCGGCTCTGGTATTTTTCACATAGTTGGTAAAAAAAAAAAAAAAAATCAGCCTTCTATTCCAAATTTTTCTGAAATGAACTAATATCTTTATCAATGTGTTTTCTGGTTTTCAACCAAGAACATGTATATACATATGCATATATATACTCCTTATTTAAAAAAAAAAAAAAAAAAAAAAATAGCTTGCAATAATCTACATTCATTGATAAATCCAAATGACGGTGTTTACTGTCCTCCACCCGATACAATAGCGTGCGCGGATGAAGAAAAGTAAGTATTAAAAGAAAAAATATTGTGGTAAAATTGCTATAAAAGTCTGCTTGTAATTGAAACTAGCCTAATCAATAAATGGTCCTTCTGTTTAAAAAATGTTTAATTATATTTCAATACCAGTGTAAATCATCATTTAATTTTTGGCTTTTCCTTCGTTATAAATGCTTATAATAACAAATGAATGTCTTCAGTTTTGAAAGTGATTGTAGTAATTAAATAATAATCGATATTAAAACTTAAAGCCATTAACAAGATTTTTTTTTGTGGGAGGGGGGGGGAGAGGGGAAGAAGGGCGCTGATTTACAATTGTGATAAAATTAGATAATGCCTTTGAAATTACCTTTATTATTTTAATTACATTCTTCCCTAGGAGTTTAAGCTTTCTCTGGAAAGACGGCAGACGTTAACTATTTTTTATCGAAATATTGCGTAGAAATACTGTCATCGAAATATTTGTCATCGAAAATATATCGGTGGGAACATTGTCGAATTAATTATACATTTCTCCTTTATAGACACGCAGAAACAATGATATTTTGGTTTTAATATTTATGAATGATTCAAAAGAAACACCAGCCCCACAAAAATAAGAAATCAGACAGAATTCAAATTATCTTCGAAATTTATTTGTAAGTATGTATTTCTTGTGAAAAATCATACGGTACCTAAAAATTTTTATAATCCAAAATTTAAAACCTTTAAATCTGAATTTTTATTAAAAGAAGTCTTAAATACTTAACCTTAATCCAAAATTTCCAAGGCTTGCTTATTATTTTTCTAAATGTTCCATTATATAACATACACTTTAACAGAGCAATGTTATATCTGCTTTAAGATACATACAAATGCTATTTTATATTCTAAGGTCCACCTTATATGTTGAAGGCAGGTGTTAGATTTGAAAGAGTGTGAGGGTGGGCAGGGATCATATATTATCTCTTTTGTTCTCTGCACGCTAGATCGAACGGCTTTCCAGACAGCTTTTACGTCATGCACACACATATACACCTCTATAAACAAGAAATGATCCATTTACCCGGACACGACAGCGTGCATCACGGTATCGTGAGAGATGGGATACTAAAATAAAAAGTGACCTTTACCGGATATATTAGGCGTGCTGTATGGAATGGATGGCGGATTTTTACTCTGACCGGAAGGAAATAAAAGAAATCCGAGAAAAGACAAGAAAATGTAGCCTTAAAATTTGCATAAGGAAAATTTCAAACTAGTTCAGACGTAAAAATGATGTACGCCAACGAAGCTTTAAATTTTCCAGCTTTAAAAAGGGTAAAATAAAATAGGATTTTTTTTTAATTTGAAGCTGTTTTCATATTTTATTAGATGTGCTTCAGTTCAGGATGGGATAATATTTACAAATGATTTGCAGTAATTTAAGAATAATAACATTAAAAAAAAAAAAAAAAAAAAAAAAAAAAAAAAGTATTCTCTTGCTTTATTTTTCAAATAGCACTGAAAAGGGCTGCGTCATTTTCAGTTACAGACAATCTGACTGCATATTTTCTTGATGCCACTTCTTGTTCCTTATTAAGTATTGTAAAGTAATTATATATGTATATATATACATAAATAAATAAATAAATAAAACATTTTTGAGGGGAGTAAAAATGAACACCAGACCTCCTCGTGGAATCCCTTCGATAATTCTAATAGTTTCTATTAATTTATTTATGTATACTTAGAAATTTAAAAGAGTGAAAAATGTATCCAGGACAAAAGACACTACGGGCAAATCCGAAATCCCCTTTTGTAAAACTACACTCCTGTTCAAAAGTTTAACAAAATTTACAAACGATCAGATTTTTTTTTTTTTTTTTTTTTTTTTCATTTTAAAGACTTAGCTCTACATAAAATGCTTTTAAAAACTGGATATGTAAAGAACAGGGTCTTCCTCACTGTTTTCAGTGAAGATTAGGTTCCGACAATAATTAGGGGGTTGGCAACAAATTGAGCAAAATCAATAATGTTTGCGATCACCCTGTATCGTTAAGTGACGGAAATGATCTGTAACTTTATTATATGTTAATATAGACCCAGCAAAATTTGTGGACGAATTTGTGGGATGATAGCATGTTAAATAACGGATACATAAGCATTTCTTTTAAAACGCCAAAAAACATCTGCGGGATTTTCATTTATAATATACAAAGTTTTAAATGAAAATTATTCCCACTTTCAGATGAATTGAAAAAAAAAAAAAAAAAAAAAAACTTGAAACTTGAAACAATATACTGCAATCCGAATACAAATATCTTAAATATCTCACGAAATGGTTGTCATTGTGATTGAATGGATTAGGGCTGATTGGCTACGCTGGGGTCTTAGGCCTTTGGTGGAATGACCTTCGTAGGGTCTTTCTAAGGGGTCCTAACTTGTATTTACGCGAGTTTCGGAGAAAGCCATGGAAATCTCCGAGCGATTAGGTCGACAAGCATGACCTGGGATCGAACCTGGCGCTTCTTGTCTATCAGTGAGTGTAGAACCGCTGGGCCACTGGTGGGGCTAATTTTTAATAGGAATAAGTGATTTTGAAATATTTCAAAATTTAATATTTTGTAAAACTTAAAAATTTAAAAATGTTAAAAAAAAAAAATCGAAATGTTTTATAAAAATATTTAATCGAATAAAGTTAGTTAAATTAAATGCAATTCATTTTGCAAATATCCTTTGTATAAAAAAAAAAAAAAAAAAAAAAAAAAGTACTTTAATCGATAAAGTTTGGAAATGCAATAAATTCAGTTTTCACATCATCATCATTTGCTCATAAATTTTAATTAAAGTACGTAGAATCATTAATGTGATATCAATTGCTTATATTTAAGCATATATATATATATATTATTTTTTTTAAAAAAGCCTATTTTTTTTTCTCTCCTTTCTTTCTTTCTTTTTCTTTTTAAAGATTAAAACCACCTATACACCTTAATCCAAACAAAAAACACACCTATATTTTAACTGACCTTTAATTATTCATTTGCGCATCGAATAAAGTTGCAAAATGAAAAGGGAAATGGATAATTTACATTCGCTAGCATTTCAGGTCAGACGACCATAAAAGGTATGGAAACGAGCATTTCGCAAGTGCAACTTTCATTCTATGGAGCATCTGTCTCACAGTCTACAGGCAGTGTTAATTAAAAGTGTTTTATATTCAGCTTTCCATCCTCTTCATATATTAATTTCTTATATATTCAATAAAAATCGGTTTCGTGAAAAGTTTCGATTTCCCGATTTCGGTGGATTTACACGTTGTGAGAGGCCTGGAACACGATTTAAACATTTTTAGAAAATGTCTGTCTATCTGGGAATTTGTGTGTTTGTGACAAAACATTTTTGAAAGAAACAAACAACTAATGTTCATAAATTCATATAAATTTATGCGTAGTTGCAATTTGACATAAATTAGTGCCTATCAAGTTTTAATGGAAACCGTCCAACAGGTGGCGTTCCATCCAGTTTTTTTTTTTTACTTTCCGAACACTATAGTGAGGAAAGTAGTGTAATCATGTCAAAAATCCGAATTTGAGATTTTGATGTTTCTATACGTTTCGAGGTCCCCTGAGTCCCTTTTCAATATTTTTACTATGATATATGTATGTGTGTGTGTATGGATGTGTGCGTGTATGTCTGTGAGTGAACACGCTACCGTTTACACGCTTTGTTCGAATAAGCTGAAAGTTGGTACGTATATTGTTAGTCACCATAGTACGAACCCTATTGATTTTGGTGAATACAGCACTTATAGTTTTTTTACAGGGATACCAGGAAAAATTCTTTATCATTATGGCCTATGGAGACAAATTTTTAAAAGTGCGATAGCGTCTAAACGCTTTATTAATCTGAGCAAAAAATCTTTACACATGTTATAGGTCAAAGTTGCACGAACTGTTTAGATTTTGGTGAATTTAGCACTTACAGTTTTTTTACAGGGGTACAAATAAAAATTCTTTATCATTATGGCCTATGGGTTTTAAAAGTGTGATAGCGTCTAAACGCCTTATTATTCTGAGCAAAAAAATTTTACACATGTTATAGGTCACAATTGCACCAACTGTATAGATTTTGGTGAATTTAGCACTTACAGTTTTTTTACAGGGACACAAAGAAAAATTCTTTATCATTATGGCCTATGGGACCAAATTTTTAAAAGCGCGATAGCATCTAAACGCCTTATTCAATTGAGCTGAAAATTTATATGAATATTATAAATCACTGTTGCACTAACTATATGCATTTTGGCGAATCTAGCACTTATAGGTTTTTACAGAGACACAACGAAAAATTCTTTATCATTATGATCTATGGGCTCAAAGTTCAGCAGCGTTAAATAAAACATCGTGTAATATATGTAGAAAAATACTCAAACACTCTATTACGGTTTTCTCTCTTTTGTTTGTTTAACAACTCCTCTTTCTTTACTTTATCTACAAAACTGTTAATTACTCAATGTTCGGAAAGTCGAGTGGAGTCACTCCAGATTTTTTTTTTCTTTTTTTCATAATCGTTAACAGTGCAGTAGAGTAGAGGATAAAATTTCGCTTAAATGTACACAGTGAGAATAATTTTTCACGAATCATTGTGAAATAAAAAAGAATGGTTTATAATAGTAACAGTCAAGCAGGTTTAAAAAAAAAAAAAAAAAAAAATGGTGTGGCACTCACTCGACTTTCTCTTATCCCGAAATTTAATACTTTAAATACAGATTGGAGATTAAAGGAGTAAGATAACGAGTACTGTTATGTAAACCTCTGTTAAAAACAATTCAAATTAGGCTTCACGGCCAAGCGTTCTGCACTCGAATCTGGTAGATGGGAAGTGCCGGGTTCGATCCCAGGTCGCGCTCATCAAACTAGCCGTTCAAAGTTTTCCATGCTTTTCTCCGAAACTCGCGTAAATACGGAGTAGGACATCTTAGAAAGACCCCCCATGAAGGGCATTCCACCTATAGGCCTAGGATCCTAGCATAGTCAATTGGCCTTAAACCGTACAACCAACAAATTAGGCTTTAGAACATCTTCATTTGACATATAATTGCGTGTAAGGAGGCTGCCGCACCCCTGAACCCCACGTGTGATTATTGTACCTATATTTATATAGAATTTAAATCTGTTTTTAAATTTAAACGTTCATTTAACATTATTCAGGCAACTTTGACACGCCCCAATCTTTGAAACTTCTCAATCTTGATCAAACTTTTCAAATAACAAACTTATATTTATTTCAAAATACAACATTTTAATTGCCTGAAATTATTTGTTTTTAAGTACACTCTGATAAGAGACCGAGACAAAGATCAATCGTTAAAAAATTGATTTCAGTATTCAGATACCTCAAAACGTGTACATATACAACCAAACAAGTGATGAATATTTAGCTTAAAAAATACTTTATTTACCATATGGATATGAGGAATCAATTTCAATTCATGAGCAGTTTTTCTGGATATAGTAAAATATTATAGTAAAGCACATCCACTAATCATAGCCAATAAAAAAGAATGCTTTCGCTTAGCTATTGGCAGCCATGTATATATTCTAAAAATTATTTACACATCACATGGCGCACATAAATATAAACCTGTGTTAATAACACATAGCACAACCTGAAATACACTTCCATCAGTTTTCAAGTATTGTCCCGCTGTGTTCTAGTTCTTTTGTGTAGTGCTGTAAACGAACGGTGGATGATTTTCATACCATATTCTACACGAAACCTTCTGTAATGCATATAAAAATTATATATTCGTTTCGTTTAGTTTAGTGCAGTCTATAGATGTTAAACTCTACTTACCTGCAATTTCCTCCATAGATCTAATGCATTTGAATTCTCTTGAGTGTCCCTGCACACAAACCACTTGCGTGATCCCAACGAAAAGTTTAGTGTAGCATTCCTATATCATACACATTTAGAATACCAAGTTTAAACTTCCTGCTATTATTTATTCTTGAGATATGCTGATAACAGACACACACACACAGACACACACAAAGACCAACCTTTATAAACACGTTTTTCGGATTCAGGAGACCATAAAACATGTAAATATAACAAAAACTCAATTTTGGAAATTTGACCCAAAACAATACTTTCTCTACCATATATATGGGTAAGAGAAAGTAAAAAGTATCAGAAGATGGAAATTTTTAATATATGAGCATTATTCAAAAGAACTCGTCCATTAAAAAAAAAAAAGAAAAAAAAGGTTGAAGGTTGAACGAATATCTGCGATCATTTAAAACAAAATTATCAGTTTTTTCTTTTTCTTTAATCAAAGAAAAAAATAAAGAAAGAAAGTAGAAAGAAAGAAAAAAAAAAAAGATTCCCTTGTATTAGTTTGTTTTGACAAGAAAAATGTTCGGTGTCTGATCTGTCAAGGCAATTTTATGTTTCTGACTGTGACTACACTATCTCCGAAAAGAATATATAATATATGTAGTGTAATTACACACCAGATTTTTTCCCCTTTGTATAATATGATAAAAATTATGAACTTAATGTATTTCAATATTCAAGTAAAAGTGCAGTTAAACAAAACTTGGATATGGAGAAAAGCAATTTAAAATTTTGTTTGTAGCAGCAATCCTTGCTTTGTAATTAGTGTATGAGTAAATATGAGTTGTCAAATACACACAATCAAACAAGCCTTCATTTAAATAAAAACAAAAACCGATATTTTGATCTATTTCAAGTTAATCTACTTGAAATTAATCAATTTTTTGTCTTTTCTTTATGATTAGGGTCTTGGGGAAATACTCTCTGGGAAAGGGGCAGGGAGAGGTTCTAAAGAGTTCTACTCCTTACTGACGTGAGTTTTGGAATGTCTTGGCGGACGAGCGCGATTCGGGTTCGAAGTTCGAACTCGACATCTCCCATATATACCAACTTAAAAAGTGAAACCTGTTAGACGCTGATAGGGCTTGTCACTATTAGGATGATAATTTTCTGTAAACAAAATCAAAACATCAACTGATAACATTGCTTCTACTACTCTACAAATTTTGGAATATTGTAATTAAAATATACATGACAAAAGTAAACAAAGAAACTAAAAATAATTAAGTACAAAATCAAACAGCGAATAAAATTACATAAATATTTTAATTTAAAGGTGTTCAACATTCTTTCTTTGGGAATTTAACTGTTCTTTTCACCGATGTCATAAATTTGCTCGAGGAAATATTCTTATGAATTATGCCTGGCCTTTATTCTTCACAAAAGAGTGTTCAAACATTGGAAAATGACTCACAATAAATGTGTGTCAACCCCCCCCCCCCTCACCCTCACCCTCTGCTACCCAGTCCTTATTTATTCTAACACCAAACCAAAGTGATCGTGATAAAAAAGCCTGTTGTAAAATGGCCCACGCTGACAACATACTTGAACCAGGCCATATTTATAGCGTTATAAATCAGCTTTTCTCCGAAAAGTGTGATAAAAATAAACTTTCGCCTTTCTCGCTGTATTTAAAGGGAATGCTTTTATGCTTCAAAAAAAAAAAATACCGGATGCAAATTTTGGATATGATGCTTATAAAATTCTACGTTTTCAAAAGTTTCTGTTTCACTTGTTGAAGGTTTTTCATGCTTAGTGTACCTAAGAATCAACATAAAGTAGGTTACTGTTTCTTAGCGTTGTGTATAGTTGTATTCAAATATATATACTATATATAAAACTGACCTTGAGTGAAATGTTAAAAAATTATTTTTGTTAATGTAATAAAGTATTGTGCTTAAAAAATTATATAAGTTTTTAAAATTTGAATGTTATAACACAAGTTTTTTGAACTACTGAAAACGAAAATCCGGGCACCCTAGTCTAGGGTCTCTACACTATGGTCACTCAACCTGTGCGTTAACTGGCTTTGACCAAATCATATTCAAGATTACAGAAATACTGTCCCTTCTGCAAGGTAGTGCTATTATGTATAACGTTAGTTTATTATGCAGAGCTAGAAATTAGTGCTTTGCTAGAAATGGTGTTATTCATGTTTATTTCATCGGAACAAATTTGTTTTTCAATATAAATGCCAAGAAACATATTGTTTATGATAAAAGCCATTTTTTAGAAAGAAGAACAATTAACATAAAACAATTCTTGCAAGGAGTAAAATGTACACAATTATAAATAAAGAAATTCAATTTTTGTTTAAGCGAAGCTTTTTTTTTTTCTTTTTTTTAATTAAATCCAAATTTTTAGTTTCATAACATACTTTTATTTTTCTGAAAATAAAAGTAAATGTGTTATAACACATATATTTCATAATTATGATGCTCTGACATATCTATGCCATGCCTCGTTAGTCCATCATTACCTGCATCGATTTCCGAAAATTAATTTATAGAAGCACTTGCCCTAAATGAATAAAAATGCGGCTATGCCTGTACCTTGCGGTGCTGTCCAGTTAAAAATAGCATATTAATTATTCTATTCACACTTCATGTTTCCTTTTTGCTACTATACTTATCTCTGTCATACAAATGTTAAAAAATATAGGCGGTATTATATTAAAATTTTTGCAAATTCATTTTAAAACAAGTAGTAAGTATGCATGGGTGAATTAAATAATGGACTACAGATTCAGTTTAGCAAAATTTACTTTTATTCTTATATCTTATAGTCTAAGCATATTTAAGACGTCATATTTACTACAATAATGTTTTTAAATTTTGCAAATTTTGGTTTTGATTTTTTTTTTTTTTTTCTTTTCTTTTTTGAGAAATAGGAGTAGTTGATTATAAGTACAAAAATTAAACTTTTTATAGACATCTGTACACATATTTTCATAAATTTAGCGTTTTTGTAACATTGAAAAAATACTATTATTTAATTATTTATTATTTTAGCAGTAGACTATTTAAATCAGTAAGCTATTTAAAGTTTAAAACATTTAAAACCATTAAATCTATAGCTCTCAGGTAAAAGAAAGAAAGAACCAAAAGAAAAGAAAAGCATAACATAACTGAAACTGAAGAAGGGTTATTCTTTTGATTTTTCCATGCTCATAGTCTGCAATTTCTTCAGTGCTACACACACAATTTGCTGATTTTGAAAAACTTACTTCTAAATTGATATAACTAAAATCTGCTTTAGAGGGTTTTTTTTTGTGTGTGTGTGTGGGGGGGGGGGGGGGGGTGTCTGTGTGTGTGTGTGTGAACCAGAGACATACTTATGATATGCTATTAAGAATTCATTTGCCATCTTTAAAACTGACCAAATTACTTATAAAGTGATTTAAAATATAGGGATTAATGATTTTTAAAAATTCTTTTAAATATAGTGGCTAGCAAAGCAGGCAAACCTGCTATCTCAAATTGAATCGGCGCTATCATACTAAGATTAGAACTCATACCTATCTTACATCATTAGTTTCGTATTAAATGCTACTAGACGAATTTATATACAACATAAATTAATAGTAATTAAATAATAAAAGATATATATATATCTTTATATATATATTTCTTTTGTGCGTGTGTATGTCACTGAACTCCTCCTAAACGGCTGGACTGAGTTTAATGAAATTTTTTGTGTGTCTTCAGGTGGATTCGAGAATGGTTTAGATTTACAAATGAAAGTTGTAACTTAATTAGTTCTTTCTTAATTAATTTTTAACCAACTCTTTCAACAACTTTTCCACCTAGATGGCGTGAGTTGTCGTAAACACGATGTCAGAATTTATTTAATGTTGAAATGAAAAATGAATTTTTAACCGTAAGTGTTTAAAATATTTTTTCAACGATAATATTGTTAAAATGTTAAAATTAGTTAAAATGGTATATTCTTTTAAAAAATTCGTCAATATCCGACAGAGTTATTTTATGTTAAAATGAAAAATGAATTTTTAGGCCATTATTATTTGTGCAGATGGAAAATGTACTAAAAGTTTTCCGAAAAATTTCACGATCACAAATGTTGACGGATATCCAATATATATTCGAAGAAATCCCGATAATGGCGGACAATCTTATCATCTATGGCGGTCATCTATGTCAACAACATAGATATTGACATTGATAACCGTTGGGTGGTCCCATATTCGCCTCTGCTGAGCAAAACATTCAATGCTCATATTAATAGCAAGAAATTCAAACTTCTTCACACACCATAAATTTTAAATCAGCACAACCGGTTTCGAAAGGACGTAGCCTTTCTTCATCAGTTGCAAACACGTGCAACTGCCTTGGAGGCAAAAGCAAGACTGAAAGCAGGACAAAATCCAGAGGGGGAGGAGCAACACAAACAACCAATAGGAAGCAACATGCAGGACAGGACTAATCAGAGAGGAACACACGTACACACACACCACAAAATGAGGAGGGAGGAAAGGAGTAAACAATTATTATTATTTTTTTTTCAATAATATTAAACTAATAAGTAAATTTGATAAAATTTATCCATTAATTATTATTATTTTTATTTAAATTAGAATTATTTTATTATAACTAATATGATGTTATAAACATAATTAAGGAAATTGTTTAATTGCATTAAACAAATTTTTCCAGGCTGTAGACAGCAAAGTGGAATCAGATTTTTCATTGACAATTTTATCACTTTGTTTAATTCAATTAAATAATTTCCTTCAATATGTTTATAACATCATATTAGTTATAATAAAATAATTCTAATTTATTGGGAGTACAAATTAATTCGGTCCGTTTTTTTTTCGTTAAAAAAACATTTTATTTATTATCAAAATGAAAAAACATGTTATTCAAAGTATTGTCCATCGGTAGCCACAACTTTTGTCCACCTTTCTGGCAATTTTCGGATTCCATCTCTGAAAAATGAGTCCTCTCTGGACGCAAACCATGAATCGAGCCATTCTTGAATTTCTTCGAAAGAAGTGAAGCGGTGTCCAGCCAAATCGTGATGCATCCGTCGGAACAACCAATAATCAGAAGGAGCAAGGTCTGGCGAATACGGCGGGTGGGGTAGGACCTCCCACTTCAACGTTTCCAAGTAATTTTTAACGACAATTGCCACATGCGGCCGAGCACTGTCATGTAGCAAAATTACCTTGTCGTGCCTTTCGATGGTTTCTGGCCGTTTTTCACGCAATGCTCGGCTGAAACGCATTAATTGCAGTCGGTAGCGTTCGCCAGTAATTGTTTCGCCAGGTTTTAGCGGATCTTGATCGAGCAATTCCTCCAATTCGGCGTCTTCGAACTTTTTCGGCTGGCCCGGGCGCTCATTGTCTTCGACACTAAAATCACCATTTTTGAAGCCTCGAAACCACTCTCTACATGATTTATCAGATGGCGCAGATTCACCATAAACTTCCACAAGCGATCGATGCGCTTCAGCGGCACTTTTCTTCCAATTAAAAAAGAAAATCAAAACTTCCCGCAAATGTTGTTTCTTTAGCACAAAACTCGACATATTGAATGCTCAAAAAACCAATGTTGTTGTATAAAACTCGAAGCTTCGTTGACTGAATATGGTTGACAAAGGTCAAACCTTTCTAACAATGCCAAAAACATCTATCATTATTCAGTAAACAAATCAGCCAGAGCCATCTATTGAAAACGGACCGAATTAATTTGTACTCCCAATAAATAAAAATAATAATAATTAATGGATAAATTTTATTAAATTTACTTATTAGTTTAATATTATTGAAAAAAAAATAATAATAATTGTTTACTCCTTTCCTCCCTCCTCATTTTGTGGTGTGTGTGTACGTGTGTTCCTCTCTGATTGGTCCTGTCCTGCATGTTGCTTCCTATTGGTTGTTTGTGTTGCTCCTTCCCCTCTCGATTTTGTCCTGCTTTCAGTCTTGCTTTTGCCTCCATGGCAGTTGCACGTGTTTGCACCTGATGAAGAAAGGCTATGTCCTTTCGAAACCGGTTGTGCTGATTTAAAATTTATGGTGTGTGAAGAAGTTTGAATTTCTTGCTATTGTCTGTACGCCAGTTTTTTTAATTTATTTTTCGTGCTCATATTAATGTTTAGTTCTGCAGTTCAGTGAAGAGCATCAAATACATTTGCAAGTATGTGAATAAAGGCAGTGATATAGCTGTATTTCGAGTTGAAAATACCAATGTGAATGCTCCTCCGGTGAATAACAACGATGAAATAACACTTTACCAAATTGGCCGGTACGTCAGCTCCAATGAAGCTGTTTGGCGTATCTTTGGTTTCCCAATTCATGAACGAGATCCAGCAGTTCTTCATTTAGCCGTCCATCTTGAAAATGGCCAGCGCGTATATTTCACGAGCGAGACAGCGATTGATTGTGCTATAAATCCACCAAAAACTACACTCACCGAATTTTTTGAATTGTGTAATCGTGCGGATGCTTTTGGTGCTTTTGCACGGACATTACTCTATTCAGAAGTACCACGCTATTTCACATGGGCTCCAACAAAAAAATGGATGCCCCGCAAGCAAGGCATGCCGATTGATGCATGTCCCGGTTTATTCAAATCAAACACCTTGGGACGAGTATTTACAGTCAATCTAAGGCAGACTGTGTGCTTTTATCTTCGACTGTTATTGGTTAATGTCATCGGCCCTTTGTCATTTCAAGATTTACGTAAAGTGAATGGACAACAGTATCCAACGTATAAAGATGCATGCCTTGCACTCGGTTTGCTGGAAGACGACAACCAGTGGGAGTGTATGCTTGCTGAAGTAGGACTGAACTGTACAGCAAAACAAATTCGTCTACTATTCGCTATAGTGTTGTCTACATGTTTCCCGGCCAGATCAGATACATTATGGGATAATTACAAAGATTCAATGACTGATGATATATTGCATCAACATCGTTCACGGTGCAACGATCTAACGATAGTATTCAGTGACGCTATGTACAATGAAGCATTGATTGCTATTGAAGATCTTTGCATTATCATTGCCAACTTACCACTCAGTCATTTCGGTATGCATTCAACAAATCGAAATGCATCTGATTTAATAAGCACCGAATTGAATCGTGAACTACAATACAATACTGTAGAAATGGCAGCGATTGTTGCTCGCAATGTCCTACTAATGAATGAAGAACAAAGAACCATTTACGACCGCATCATGCTCGCAGTTTTGGCAGGACAAAATGGATTCTTTTTTTTTTTTTTTTTTTTTTTTTTTTTGGGGGGGGGGGGGTGCACCAGGTGGAACTGGCAAAACATTCCTTATTTCGCTAATTCTCGCCGAAATACGATCAAATAATGGTATCGCATTGGCTGTTGCATCATCTGGCATTGCGGCAACTTTATTGGATGGAGGCAGAACAGCTCATTCATTATTTAAACTGCCACTAAATGTTCAAAATAACCCAGACGCAGTGTGCAACATAAAAAACAATCGTCCATGGCCACAGTGCTGAAATAGTGTAAAATTCTTATCTGGGATGAATGCACTATGGCACACAAACATTCGATTGAGGCGTCGAACAGGACATTGAAAGGTATAAAAAACCACGACAAACTATTTGGCGGCACTCTGTTACTCTTTTCAGGTGATTTCAGACAAGCACTTCCCGTTATTCCGCGTTCAACATACGCTGATGAGATGAACGCGTGCTTAAAATCATCGTCATTGTGGCGTAATGTTGAAAAAGTACAACTGAAAGTAAATTTGTGCGTTCAAAAGCTTCAAGATCCATCCGCTGAAACATTCTCAAAACAATTGTTAGATATCGGCGATGGAAAAGTTACTACAGATGAAACTGGATGCATAAAATTACCGACCGATTTCTGCACAATCATTGATTCTCAAGATGCTCTTATTGACCAGATATTTCCCGATGTACACAGACGATACACAAATCATGAGTGGCTGGCAGAAAGAGCAATTTTAGCAGCAAAAAAAGTGGACGTCAACAAATTGAATCTCAAGATACAACATTTGTTACTAGGAGACTTGGTGTCATACAAATCTAATGATACAGTTTTCGGTGCCACCGAAGCTGTAAATTATCCAACAAATTTTTTAAACTCATTGGATCTACCAGGCATGCCACCGCATATTTTACAACTGAAGGTTGGATCTCCGGTTATTTTGCTTCGTAATTTGAACCCACAACAGTTGTGCAACGGCACGCAATTAGTCATAAAAAATTAATGAAAAATGTTATCGAAGCCATCATTTTAAATGACAAATTCCGAGGTGAAAATATATTACTACTGCGAATCCCTATTATACCCACAGATGTGCCAATTCAATTTAAACGCCCTCAATTTCCAATTAGATTGGCATTTGCAATGACTATCAATAAGTCTCAGGGCCAAACGATGTCTGTCTGTGGCTTAGATTTGAGCACATCATGTTTTTCCCACGGACAATTATACGTGGCTCTCGAGTGGGCAAACCATCCAGTTTGTTTGTATTGGTGAAAGATGGGATAACAAAAAATATTGTACACTCTGTTGCATTAAGGGATTGGTATTTTTTTTTTTTGTAATATTGTTATAAGTAGCGATATGTATATAATTTTAAACAATCAATTTTAATAAATTAAAAAAATAAATGATTGGTGTTTTGTTATTTTTATATTCTTTCACCGTTCATAGCGCTCCATACATCGTCCACTTATATACCACATCCTTACACACTTACAATAAGTTAGTTATTTTTTTCTAGCAAAATATTCTCTAGAAATAATTTATATGACAAAACAACGTTTGTCGGGTCAGCTAGTATATATATATATTTGCGTTTTTGCATTAAGTTTTACTTATGAATTGTTTCACATTTATTAATTTTATCGTAAGTTTTTCTTTAGTTATTTTTATTACATATTTTCAACTTTTATATGACTGAAAACATATATTATAATTTCATATATATATATATATAGATAGATAGATAAATAATTTTGTATACATGATTAAAAACATACAATTACATGTACTGAATAAGCAACATATGGCTTATTCTGTACTGCTAAAATACTGATATTTAAAATTTTCCAAAGACATGAAATGAAGGAAGAATCTAAAAACGTTTTATTACACCCAATTCAATTTTTATGTTGAGCTTCAACGAATTCATGTAAAATGACCTCAATTTTCCTGAACATCCAACATTCGAATAATCTTGGCACATTTACCAGAGGCGAAAGAGTGCCACAGACATATTTTTATTCTAAGAGAAAAATACGCCTGTCATTCTGTCTGTTTTACTGAATGAGTTATGAATTATACAGTGATAAATTATGCCCGGAAACGATCATAATTTTTGTAATTACAACAGCTTCAATACTGAAGACATTCTATATTTTTATGGCACCCCATATTCATTTTTGATTCATGTCATTACCTAAGTATATTAGAGTGCGCACATAAAAAATGTTATTTAATATTTATATTACGACAAAAATATACAGGGCACGCGAAAAGTAATTTTACACTTTTAGACATTTATAAAAATATCTATAAACTTATACATGGACGGTTCATTATAAAAGTGGCGTAACTCTATATATTTTAAATATCTATATTTTTGATAAATTGCATCACATTTAGTCATACATTTCATTATAAAAGTGAAGTAACTCCAATAATTACATTAAAATCCCATAAATGGCATTACTTGTTGTTTTCAGAAAACTATAACTTCTATATATTCATTATAAAAATGAAGTTTGAGTAGTAATTGATTAAAAGTATAAAAATTAAACCTTTTATAGACATCTGTACACATATTTTCATAAATTTAGCGTTTTTGTAACATTGAAAAAATACTATTATTTAATTATTTATTATTTTAGCAGTAGACTATTTAAATCAGTAAGCTATTTAAAGTTTAAAACATTTAAAACCATTAACTCTCAGGTAAAAGAAAGAAAGAACCAAAAGAAAAGAAAAGCATAACATAACTGAAACTGAAGAAGGGTTATTCTTTTGATTTTTCCATGCTCATAGTCTGCAATTTCTTCAGTGCTACACACACAATTTGCTGATTTTGAAAAACTTACTTCTAAATTGATATAACTAAAATTTGCTTTAGAGTTTTTTTTTTTTTTTTTTTTTTCTTGGGGGGGGGGGGGAGGAGGTGTTACTTTAAATTATATTTAATATAATTTGTAAATTCTTATCATTCTGAGTTGTATTAAACACAAAAAATCTATAACATTTACTGAAACTTGCCTTTTTTCTATACGCATACATTTACAAAAAGCTCGTTATTTCAAAATCTATTTACAAGGAGATAATTCACTTTCACAATGAACGACTCATATGTGTAAGAAAAGAAGCACGTTTCAACTAAGAATGAGGGTCCATAAGTTTTTTCGTCCTTGAGGAGTTTCATCTTCCTATTTTATTATATGAATGGTTAGACCACTTTAAATAAAAAATTATGCGAATTAATTCGAAACATTTAGTATGACTGCTATGAAATATGACCCGAGAAAAATAAGTACCAGAATAGAATAAATAATATAGAAAAAACTTAAATACATATGTTTCAAAATAATTAAATACAAATTTTATAGACGCGACCAACCTAATATTTCTGAATTAAAAGTGTTGTATCGAAATTTCACAGTAGTTATACAAAACTTTTCTAATTAACTCGCACCATTTTTTCAATTTATTTATAGTGCCCTAACTATTCATATGATAAAATATGAACTTAAATTCCTCACGGTCGAAAAACCTTCTTATGGACCTCCATCCTTTGAAAAGTTTTATAGATTAGGTTTGCTTGTTTGTCATGTCCACTCTCTAATTTCCGTAAATATTTTTAGAGTGCTTAGAAACTGATACACGTCATGTTAACACTTTTTTGAAAAGTTTTATAAATTAGGTTTGTTTGTTTGTTTGTCCATTCTCTAATTTCCGTAAATCCTTTTAGAATGCCCCGAACCTGATACAAGTTAACACTTTTTTGACCGGTCACGAGTTAACTCTTTCCATTAAAAATACTAGCTCCTTCTTTAGGCGTTCCTCTAAAACACTACATTATTATTAAAAAGGATTTTGCGTATTCGTGTTTAATTCATTGAGTGCTTCTGCGTACATATTCTTCTGTGGCAATTACCGCATCGACTGCTTAGGGTAAAATTCAAGTGATTTAAACACGAATAGGAAAAGTATCATTTTTGTTAAATAATGTAACGTTTTAAAGAAACGCCAAGCTACGGGGCTTACAAATGAATATATGCCGGCACCAAAGTTATAATCTGGTTTACTGTAACGTGTATCCCTAATGAATATTTAGAAATATCACTATTGTTCATTTACAGGGACTCGCAAAGGAATTTGGATTCTTTAAAGTCCATGGCAGGTATTTCGTAAAAGCATATTGTAATATCTTTGTACTGCACAAAACCCAAGAGAAATTAACATACGTTATTTAGATGCATGAAAGCATGTTTCTTAGACTAATGTTCACTGAATGTGTTTGAATACTTAACATAGTGGCATAAAATAAAGACAATGACAGTTTATTTTAGTGCTTAATTACATAATGCTGAATAGTTTAGAAACCGAGAGTTTTCATTTTTTAACACACACACACACACTCCGTAACACGAAATATTTATTTTCTTTTGTGATTAATTTTAATAATTCTCAAGGAATATGAATCAGTCAGTTTGGATCGTAAAAATTTTAATCCTTTATACTTTAAATAAAAAAATCTAACATTTATTATATAAAAAATGTCAAACAGATTCGAAAATTTCTTTACACGGATTTTCGAATCGAAAGATCCGATATTATAAAAAAAAATTTCTGAGGTTCTTCAATGCATTGTTACTTTCTGAACATACATTATGCAAAGAAAGTATTGTAATCATGAAAAAATTCGAATGTGAGATTTTGGTGTACCATATATTTTTGAGGTCTCTTGAGTTCATTTTTGCTAATTTTACGGCGATGTATGCATGTGGTGTGTGTGTTTGTATACACGATAACGCATAAACGCTTTGATCGATTGAGCTGAAAGTTGGTAGGTATGTTATAGGTCACTGTCCCGTCACATGAACTGTGTAGATTTTGATGAGTTTAGCATTATTCCATTAAGCTAAAAGTTTATATACTTTTAGCTTGCTAGTCACTCACACGATTTGTATAGGTTTTGATCAGTGTGGGACTTATAGTTCTTTAAGAGGGACACAAAGAAAGATTCTTCATTATTATGGCCAAAAGACTCAAACTATTTAAAGTGCGATAGCATCTAAGCTCTTCGTTCAATTAACATATAAATTGGTAGGCACATTATAAGTTATTATCACAAGAATCGTCTAGATGCATGAATGAAGGACTTATAGTTTTTTTACCATGTTTTTATTAACTTCGATTCTTGTTTGTTTGTTCGGTACAAATCTTGCAATCGGTTTTTAACTAACTTCCCTACTAGCTAGACATTTGAAACTTTCAGAATAGCTCAGAACCCGATGACAACACAATACTCCGAAGCCCGATTTTCGAATTTTTGATTAGTTTTCGTTTAATTAATTAAAATATGAAAATAATAACCTCCTAATAGCTATAAAAATAGCCATTAAAATATCAGCTATAATTTAATTGATGCCAAAAAAAAAAAAAAAAAAAAAAAAAAAAAATACGAGTTTATTTTCTTTCGACATAAAAATAAATACATTTAATTAAACGTGAACGTTAAAAAATTGTAAAAAGTTGAATTATGCATCTCACAAAAATTGACGTCATTATCACTTTAAAAATTTTACACGCATTGATAAAGTGCTGATGTAGTTCTACAGCTATGATTCAACAGAAAATTTAAAAGCATGGTTTATAATAAGTTTTTTTATATTTTAATTATTTCTACCTGTGTACAAAGTAAAATTTTTATACATTCCGGTCTACGAGATCAAACTATTTAAAGCTCGATTTAGCAATGTTAACTTATTTAAAACATAAAAAGATGATATTGCGAGCTTCTCATTCATAGTTCTTTCTAAGAATTTGGTTGCATTACAATCCATTCAACAGCATACAACATTGGGGGAAATATTCAAACACCCAATTATTAGAATTTAATCTTCTCTTTTGTTTATTTAAGGATTTCTCTTATTAAAATTTATTTTTAAAAAATGTTCAGAAAATCAAATAGAGTCACTCCATTTTTTTTTTTTTTTTCAACTGGTAGCGGAAGTTTCAAACGTTTTGCGATTGTTGATTTTCAAACCATCAAGGAAATTCAGTTAATTTGCCAAAAACAAAAATAAGTTTTTAGGATTTTGGAGGATTAGAAATCGATCCGACAGGTAGAAAATCTTCACGAAAATGAGTGTTCACAGGTAACCCTATTTTCATAGCATACAATTATTTGAGTTTTAGGGGCTTCCGAAGAATTCCTGGCCCGGCAGCCCTACATCTCATGCTAATCAAAGCCGGATGTTTGTACCTCCTTAAGTGATTCAATTACACCCTTTAAACCTCCGTTACGGCAAGAACAAAGGGAAAAAGAATTGAATGAAACTACGTAATCCCAAGAGACTGGAATTTTGTTTGTTGTCTCCAGCTTTCTAATGATATTTGCTACTTAATGTACACTATTTCTGGGAATGCTCCATTTACCCAGCTTTAAAAAAAAACAGTTTCGTTTTCCTTTTACTTGATGTTTAAGGTAGGGTAGTATTTGTATTTTTTTACTTTTTTTTTTCTTTAAATGTTGGCACAGTCAAACCGAACATGTTCCTGCAAGCTACGACAATGACTTCTCTTGCCAAGAAACGAAAAGAATATTAATTCGCTTAGAGGTTTAGAAATATTTATGAATGTTATTTGAAATGAATAAATAGCAATAACAGAAGTTTCATTTCAGGATAATAGTTGCTAACTAGGCAACATTTTTTACTATACATATTTATTTTTCAGTTTTAAAATTATTAATATTTTGTAAAAAAAAAAAAAAAAAAAAAAAAAAGATTATGTTAAAAAATTATACTTTCCTAAATTAAATAGAATTTAAGTTACTACCTAAGTCCTACATTGACTTCTCTTGACATAATTGTAAATCCTTAGATTCTGTAAAAGACTATTTCTTATTATGCAAAATTAAAGGTTGTCTACTGCAAATGGTGATGATGCATAATAGACTCGAGTTCTAATAAGAAAAAATATATTTCTCTTATTTCTAATTAAAATGTATTATATTATTGATAACTTATTATTAATGAAAATTTTAAAATTATTTCTTTTCTATAATGGTTCGGGATTCGATACTAGGTTTCGTTCGTCGGCCGAGCTGTTCGAAATTTTCCTTTATGTAATATTTTCTCTTTAAGCGAATATAGTGTTATCAGTGGAAGCTCATTTTCTCTGAGATTTACAATTTACCAGATCGATTTCTAATCCTTTAAAACCTTTAATCATTGGTTATCATTGCAACAGTTGAGTTATCCGAGATAGAACTACATTCATTCTGTTCCGTAAATCGGTTTCACAGTACTTACCCTCCTATCTCAAAAATGCGTTAAAATTTTGAAAAGGGCGAAACACGCGTTCAATGAATTCGAGAGGGACTTCTTTTGGTGAAAACTTTTTGGTCCTGGGGAAGGTGGGGTGGGGGGCTGCTAGAGAGGAAAACTTTAAAATTTCAAATGGAAAGCCATTATAAAACATTATTCTAATTCAATTTTTATGCATATCGACCGATAGGTGTCCCTGCTATACTGCTATATTCTCCGAGAACGGGAAGATAATATCTCAGCTTCTATCGCGTAAAACTGCATGAAACTTGAAATGGAGATAACCATTATGAAAACGTATTTTTTAAGATATTAATTACAGGGAATAAAATTTTCTTTCTTTGAATATTTAGTGTTAGTTTTCTCTAAAATGAAAATCGTCTGCAATCATCAGGTTGGATAATTTTAAGGAATAATAGTTTAAAAAATTATTTGTACTGAGTGAATTTGTATAGGAAAATATAGAAGAAAGTCTTGTGGTGGTCACAACATACTAGTTTCAAAATGGCGGGTACCTTACATTAATGAAGCCACTTGAAGTCAGGCTTCCACTTGAAAATTCGTAATCACGATAATTTTTAAAATACTGAATTAATTCTCACCGAAGTTGAATAGTGGACTTATCGATCAAATATTATGAATGAGTTCACTGGGTAACTCGCTTCACCATCTTGTTTCCAAGTGGCAGCCACTAGGAATCGAGCTGCCACTTGAAAATTTGTCATCATAATAACTTTTGAAGTACTGAATTAATTCGAACCGATTTCGGACAGGAAACTTATCTTACAAATATCTTGAATAAATTCGCTGGACAACTAATCTCCACCATTTTGTGTCCAAATTGCGGTCATTTAATGTCAGACGGCCTTTTAAAAATTTGTCAGCGCGATAATTTTTGAAATACTGAACTAATTCAAACTAGATTTGGACAGAAGACTTATTTCACAAATATCTCGAATCAGTTCGTTGGGAAACTAGTGCCGCCATTTGTTTCAAAATGGCAACTACTTGAAAAATTGTCATTACGATAACTTTTGAAATGCCGAATCAATTCGAACCGAAGTTGGACAATGGATTTATCTATCAAATATCTTGGATGAATTTCCTGCGTAATTTACTCAGATATTTTATTTCTAAGTGGAGGCCACTTGAAAACGGTCTACCACTTGAAAATTGGCCGTCACAATAACTTTTAAACTACTGAATTAATTCGAGACAAAGTTGGTTAGTGGACTTATCTTACAAATACCTTGGATGAGTTCACCGGGCAACTTGGTTTGCTAATTTGTTTTTAAGTGGTGGCCCCTTGAAAATTTGTCATTACGATAACTTTTGAAATACTGAATTAATTCGAACCAAATTTGTAGAATAGACATATCTTAGAAATTCATTTCATATGTTCGTCGGCGAACTTGATCCACTATCTTGTTTCCAAGTGCCATTGGAAATCTACTTGAAAATTTCAAAATCACATATAAAAGGTAATTATGAATCGATGTGCAACTTAAGCCTATATCAATACATCAAGTCCACTAATAAATTTTATTTGCCATTTTGTTTGAAAACGCCGGCCACTTGAAAAGTAAAAAGAAATCAACCTACCCTTCCGAATGAGCCGGAATGACTTGTTCTTCTTTTCGAGAATTAATTCGAACATATCCCAACGGTGGAAAGTTTTTCATTATCTATGCACGATGTATTATTTCAATTTTTTGTTATATTATTACTTTACTTTTTTAAAATAATAGTCTTTTAATCATTCTCTCACTCACTCTCCCTTTTACTATTAGAATGTCCTATAATCTGTAATATAGGAAATTTATGCATAATTTATGAATGACTGTTTTTAATCTAATATAGATTTGACTGAAACCCGAGTCAAAATCTATAATTAAATAAAATTCTTCATTATTCCCTTAAACTCTAACTAGTAACATGGGAAAGCATTTAATTTCTATTATATTTTAGATCCACCCACCACTACAAATAGTGACGATGCTTTACAAAAGATTGAAAGAAATAGCCATTGTGGGCTACTAAATTTTCGAATATTTTTTCTTCATTTATATTTCTACTTTTTTTCTGATTGTTATAAATCAACAGTTTGAGTGGTGTCAACAGAATAAAGCTTCCTATCAGTTGCATTTGTCACGGATTAGCGAGGAGCTGCATCCAATATCAACAGTATCAGAATAAGATTATTGAACAAACAGTATTACGTAATATGGAATCCGACTGAGAAAATATTGAGTTGCTAAGGGTGATGAATCATTGCACACAAATCTAAAAATAAATATGCACCACTGATTGTTATGACACTTTTTTTATATAAAGGAATTTGAAAGTTACATATACACTTTTTTATATGTATTCGATGGGTAAATATATACTCTTTCCTGCAATGTTGTACCATGTTTTTCTTCTTCCATTTTCTACCTTACAGGGAAAAAAAAACCCAGCTTTCATAGAATTCGACTGAAACATATATGAAGAGAAAACAGTTTTAATTCTCTGCATTTATTTTAAGGTAATTTTCTCCTCTTTTTTTCTTTTTTTTCTATTTCTTTTTCTTTCTTTTAATGAGAAGAAAAGGACTGTTTTCCTTTTTTTTTTTTTTTTTTTAATATTAGAGGTCAAATTTACACAATTCTGTTATTGTAACAAAGAGTATTTTTTGAATTCATATTCTACATAGAATTAGCTTAATTTGATGCATATAGCAAGTTATTATGCAAGAAATTTTAAAAATTTCCTCTCCTTCTACCTTCATATCTGGAAAATGGAAACAGCTTTTCAAATTGAAAATTTTGCCATATCTTTAAACTAGTTTGCATTAGTGGATGCTGTTCAAAATGTATTTGAGTCTATTATTTACTTTATGAATACAGCCGAACCTCGTTAACGTGAACACTCTTAACGTGAACTACTTTTAACATGAAAAGTTTCCACAATTCCCATCAAAATGGAGGTTAGCTTAGTTACTGACAGCATGAACTACTGATAACACGGACAAAATTTTAAGTCCCCTTGAGATCCACATTAACGAAGTTCGACTGTATTATTATTATAATTGGATGGCAACGTTAGTTAAAAAACAAGATACGTGGTCTCGTTTGATCGAGAGCATTGTTGTGTGTGTTAAATTTTTTAGAAAAGTTATTTTCTGGTTTTGAGTTGTAGCATTTTTCCGTTGGGAATAAAGATTTTTGTATTTTTCAAACGTTTCCTTTTTTGTAAATTCTATCCAACATAACAGTGTTTTTTTTACTGTCGTTTTATTTTTAGAAAAGCGCAGAACATGTTATTCAATTAAGTGACCGCTTTGAAGATAAAAGTGTGGATATTTAATTTACTGGCGTCCGCAGATAGCACTAGTTTTTTTTTTTTTTTTTTTTTTAGAAAGCAATAGGGAACGGTGATTTTTCTTAGGTAGCTTTAACAGACGCTGCTCAGTTCTCCAATATTATATTTCATCTCATGAATTTATAGCATACAGCATATTTTTAATCACGGTATACGTGAATTCCGCTGATGGCCAAAGCCAGTCAAAGACTGAAATGCCCCTTGCACTTGCTTACACACTTTTACCCACGGTAGTTAGAATATTATTCCTGTTGCCGTGCATTTACCTTACTCTAAATAATTTGCTACGCAATTTAATCGGTGTACTATTTCAGTTTTTATTCACTTTCATGACATTTTCCAATCAATTATCCCCATAATGCAGGTTTAAGAGAAATATTGCTCCATTCTGCCGTCTTATGAAAATCTTTAAATTTGTATAACATACGAAGTTTTTAAAGTACAGTGTTAATACTCAATAATAGCCATGTCCGCATCATAAATGATAAATTAAAACTAGTCCTACTTTTTTCTGTACGATGAAAATGAAAATAACCTTCGCAATGCATATTTGTCATATTCTGTCATGTTAAGAAAATCTTACGTTTAAAAAAACTTACGAACTTTTCAAACTAGAATTCTAAAATGCAACAGATTCTGGCCAATACCAAAATGATAGTTTAATGAACTGTCCACGAGAATCGTCTACATACCAAATTTGGTGATAAATCTGCTCGATCGTTGTGGAGGCAGGATACTGTTTATTGCGAAAATTTAAGTGTAACAATCCTATATAAACAATTTTTTTTTTTTTTTTTTACAGAATTGAGATAAAAAAAATTACACATTTCCTTGACCTTTTTAATAGTTATAATTTTCCTTCGCATTGCCAACTTTTTTCTAGATTTCAGGTTTTTTTTTTTTTTTTTTTTTTTTTGATAATATTGATTTTTAGAAGACATTATGTGAAATCAATAACACAAAAGTTACTGGTAAAAGGAAAACTAGCAAATGAAATATTTCTCAAGTCAAAACAAAATATTCCAAATAAATATATTTACAAAGTTCTTATTCTTCCATCGAAATGTATCGCTATCTGAAGAAAAGTAAGAATAAAAAGTTAGCACATGAGGTGTTGCAAAAATTAAATTTTAATGAAATTAATGAAAAAATTTATTCTAAATGTTCGATTAAATGTGGGTGTAAATTTAAAATAAGTTCATAGTAAAAATAACTATTTAAAACGATACATTATAAAAATGGTTCATGAATAGAAAAGGCAGTTCTTTAATTTAGAAGCACTTCTTGCTGAATGATCTAAACAAGTAAATAAACAATAAATTTGTCTCTATGCAGCACTTAGAAACGTGTAATCATGGATATATTTAGAAACACAAAGGTGTGTGTAATATGTATGTACGTGTGTGTATGCTTGAATGTAATATGTTATGTTCATTATACTTTATTATTTCGTGTGATACAGTTATCTGAATATATAATCCGCGTAAACTGACGTAAAAGTCGATTAAAAGCAGTTCTTTAGACTCGCAGTTATTTATTTCAGGAAAATTTCGAAAAATATAAAAAAACAAAAAACACACAAGTAAAAAATCACTGCTATTTTGTATATGCCAGAGCATTACAACAGAAATTCCAATAAATAATTCTCCAAACATAGACCCCAAAACGGCTCAGACAATACAGATATAAGAATGGTTACACTGAGAAAAACACTATCCTGCCTTCATCTAGAACGAATAAATAGTCATTTTCTAAATGCTTAAACTAGAAATATAGATTTCCGAGCTATACGCATAAGGTAAAGAAATAAATGGATTAGATTTAATTAAAATGGACGGATTAAAGTGGATTCTGAACCACTACAAAAATCCATGCCTGTCAAGGATTCGAACCGTGTAACTGATGACCAGAACTCTAATTATTCGACTGAAGGATGCTCAATTTTCTGGAAATAATAATTTCTGGTCGATTCGTCACGAGTTTTATCAAGTTCGTCGCCAAGAGCTTTTCTATTGATGCGATCCCAGCGGGAACTTTGCCTGTAAATGTCGTTTCCTTGCAGTGAGAATGTTCATGCGTGAAAACAAAGAATTTTACCGCATTGTGTGAGCCGTCTTCAGAGAATAAAAATAATATTTGTATATTAATAGCAACACTTTCTAAAAGCATAAACATACGCTGAATTTTTTAAAATTAAGATAATGAATTAAAAATAATTTAATTAAAATGAATTAAAATAATCATTAATGATTCATTTACAGAATTAATATATATATATATATATATATATTAATTTGTACTAGCATCCTTTAGCTATTATCACTAATATACCAAGTTCTAAATCTTCCTGAAAAACAAATTTTCTCTCTAATAGATTTTTTATTTGGCGTACAAATATAAACAGAGCTAAGTGAACGCATATTAGATTAAAATATAAAATATATTTCAAGTAATCTTAAATGTGACTAAATATATTAGGAAACTATTCTGAAAATGATGTGATTTGTTACAAGTGCGGTTACAAATTGCTGGACTTGCATTTCCGTTTGAGTTAAGCGTTTTTAACACTTTCCAATAACGTTTAAGAGTGATTAGATTATGAATTCAGTTAGTGTGTTTGACTTTCTGTCATTCTATCTGTCTGTTGTGTGATCAAGTAGGCAAAGAACATTGAAGGTTAAACGATTCCTCGAGTACGTACACTTAAAAAGTGTTAGTGATCTATGTGAACTTCATGATTTTCCGTTATTTTCTTCCATTTGCGTTTTAATAATAATACAGCATCCATAGCCATATATTGCTGTAGCTTTCGAAATAAATCGTTTCTTTTTTCACGTCAATATGGGATAACCGAATTGTTATTATTTGAATTTATCAAGAAATTTCATTAAAATATAAGATGAGGTACAGTGGGTGATCAAATTATTAGAATTTATTTTTTATTATGACATTTCTTCGATTTTCTAAAAAAAAAAAAAAAAAAAAAAAAATTGGACAAAATGGCTCGGAACTTCAGACATGCAAAGAATATTTAAAAACTCACATTTTACACTACCGATTTAGTTCAGAGTGCAACTAGGAGACCAACCACAAATTGAAGAAGAGCGCAAATACTTTGGATCACCCAATATTATAAAAAGCTATGAATATGACTTGTAACTTTAACACATTGTTTCACATACTATGTATAATATTTATGTTTTTTTTGTCGAAATTGCGTAATTATTTAGGCAGATATAAATTTTTTCAAAAATTATTAACTTTTTTTTTTTTTTTAAGTTTTTGCTTATAACTAAAACGGATTTCCATAAAAGTTTACAGAAAAATTGACAAAACATTACAGAAACATTATTCTGAAACATAAAATTCCCACGTGTAATATTCGCTGAGATATGAGCATTTATATTTTGTAATAGTAAATATTATTTTATTGCGCATGTACGAAAGATAGAAAACATTTTATTACATAGGTTGAAAACTAGACATAGTGGACATCTTTTGTCAAAAGTTCATTTGAATACAGTAAAAATTAAGCAAATTGTCGGTACAAAAACCAGCTGGATTTTAGGTATTTTCCAGAGTTGAAATTTCATAAGGGGTTTTTCACATGCTCCGTATTTAATTTGAAAAGCAAAGGTTCTTTTTTGCAAAAAAAGAAAAAAAAAAAAAAAAATCTCTTATGAACTTACAAATCTTAGTAAATAAATAAAAATAAGTTACAAGCCTATAAGTTATTTTTCACAAAAAAGAACTTTTTCAACGTGGTTGAAATAATTGGATCTTCAAGCACGTGAAAAACCTCTTATGAAATTTCAACTCTGGAAAATGCCTAAAATTTAGCTCGTTCCTGTGCCGACAATTTGCTTAATTTTTATTCTATTCAAACGAACTTTCGACAAAAGTTGCCCAATATATCTAATTTTTAACCTATGTAAAAAAGATTTTTATATCTTTCGCGCATGCGCAATAAAATAATATTTATTCACAGTAAAAAAATACTGGTCTTTATTAATATAAAATGTAAATGCTCATATCTCAGCGAATATTACACGTAGGAATTTTATGTTTCAGAATAATGTTTCTCTAATGTTTTGTCAATTTTTTTGTAAACTTTGTAAACTTTTATGGAAATCCGTTTTAGTTATAAGCAAATAACTTAAAAATAAATAAAAATATAAATAAATAAATAAAATAATAATAATAATAATAATAATAATAATTTTTGAAAAAAAAAATTATATCTGCCTAAATAATTGCGCAATTTCCACAATAAATACAAATATTATACATAGTATGTGCAACAATGTGTTAAAGTTACAAGTCATTTCCAGTTTTTTTCTAGTACAGGGTGATCCAAAGCATCTGTGCTGTTCTTCAATTTGTGGTTGGTTCCCTAACTGCACTCTGAACTAAATCGATGGTGGAAATTATGAGTTTTTAAATGGTCTTTGTATGTCTGAAGTACTGGGCTATTTCGTCCAGTATTTTTTTAGAAAATCGAAAAATATATATATGTACAATAATTTGATTAAACAAGAATTAAGCAATATTAATAATTAAACACATCCCAAGTTTCGATGCACTTTTCTTTTAGGAAAATCATCAATACTTTGCCGAAATATCCCGCCTTTTTTTTTTTTTTTTTTTTTTTTTTTTCAAAATTTAAAATCTTTCCGTTTAAACCTCTTGCTTCTTAATTATTTCAAAATAAGAATTAGAAATATATTTTTTAATAATTAAAAGTTATATTATAGGAGGGAGTAAAACTTGAATTATTAAATAAATATATTAAATAATTAATCGGAAATGGATGGAATTATGGACGGAATTTATGACGGAATTATTAAATAAATATCCTGTTATTTTAATCAATAAACATTTCAGTATTCTTGATGACAATCCCACTTAAGGTTTGTTGTTTCATTTTAGGCGACATTTAAGTGCTGGTAAGTGGCCCTACTAGCTGAAAAGGGTTCTATGTTTATAAAAGGGGGGTGGTTTTCAATTTTCCATTTTCTGACTATTCCAGTTTGTCCCCGTATGTATTTATATATTCTTGTTTTATTTAATTTCTTGTATTTTATATTTGATGTATTATATTTCTTGAATTTTATATTTGATGTATTATATTTTGTGCTTTATTTCTGAATTTAATTGCTTTTTATGCTATGTATTAATTAAAATTCGTTTGCTGTGTGGTCGTGCTTCCATCTGTGAGAAGTTGGGGGCTAGAAACGTGTTTTTTGGTTAACACCAGCGTTTCGTCAGAAACTTCTCATATTCCTTTCCCTACATGGGGGAGCTCCCCTGATGAAGGCTCTCATGTGTTTTGGGATTAAATTTTCATCTGGTTTTGATTATTTTGTTTATATATATATATATATATATATATACCACTCGTGAATCAAATCAAATTTGTTACTGAGCTTTGAAGAATACGTTCATTGAAATTGCTACTGAGAAAAGTGATAGGGCGTGTTTAATTTGTAACTATGCTTCAAGGGTAACATTTTCGACAAAGAGAGATAATGCAGGGATCGATGTGTTTTATTTTCTTTTTCATAAAAAAAAAAAAAAAAAAAGAAGAAGAAGGAGAAGGAGAAATATCTATATATAATTTGTTTAGCGTGCATAAAAGATATTTTTGCTGCTGAAATTTTTCTTTCACTGTATCCATGATTTTTTTTTTTTTTTAATTGTTATTATTTCAATCACTTTTATGTAATATCTTGCGATTCTTAAAAATAACTGCACTTTCTCCAATTCCTATTAGTTTCGGAGGCGCATACATGTAAAATCCAAAAATACCACCACTGGTTTATGTACAAGGAAGGACATCTGAAAGAATTCCAGAGCCCTGTGTTCTATGAGAGGTGTTTCCACAAACAATATTCAATATTTTTATTTTGCACTAATCTTAATGATATTTATTATTCATGTGCACACACACACACACACACAAAAAAAAAAAAAAAAAATGTTTTTTATAAAATATAGAATGTATTGTGCATTAGCATTAAGATTTACAAGGCCACACAATAATATTCAGATTCAGATACATTAAGGGCTTTAACTGGAAAATGATGCAATTACATTCTCGTTTTTATTAAGTTTTTTTAACACTTTCTAACAATGTTTAAGACTAATTATGATTTGAATTAGTCCATCCATTTGTTGTTCTGTCCGCCTCTAGCGTTTGTAATTATTTACAGAATTTCTTCAAAATAATATGTGTTATTCAAATTCACTATTGCATGTTTATTATTTAAAATGGTATAAACATCACAACATTACATACACGGACACACAGAAAAAAATGCCATTGCATTGGGCTTTACAAGAGGCAATTTTATAAATCATATTTAAATAACTTTCTTCAAATCATAATAAAACTGAGACAGTCATTATACGTATTCAAAAATAAATGAAGAAATAATATAATATCAATATGGTACGTTTAGCGTTTAGATTTACGCGGTACACTAAAATATTCGGATACATTAAAGGTCCTAATTGAAAATTATTGGAATTTCATTTCCTATTGTGTTAAACATTTCACTTTCCAACTATATCTTTAAGAGTTATTTTCAATTCAATTAATCTATCTTTCTGTCTTTCTGTTATTCTGCCTGTCTGGTGTGTAGGCAACGAAAATTGAAAGTTAAACGATGCAACTCAAACAATGCAACCAGTACGAACAGTTGGAAAGTGTTAGTAATCTATACGGACCGTATGACTTTCGTTCTTGTTTAAAATATAAAGTATTAGAAATTTATATTTACTTTGAAGCTAAATTTTTGTGCATTATATACAGAATTATATTTATACAGTCGAACCTCATTAATGTGAACACTGTATTACTTTTAACATGAACTAATTCTACAATCTCCGTCAAAATGAAGATTAGTTTAGTTATATGAAGATTAGTTACTGATAGCATGAACTTCTGATAACATGAACAAATTTTTTATTCCCCTTGAGATTCACGTTAACGAGGTTCGATTCTATTAAAAATTTCAAAGATCAGTAAAAAAAGTTCACTTTCTGAAGCAGTAATCCTCACTTCTCACTCCGCAAATAATTAAAATAAAAATTACGCAAACGAATATTTAATTCCCCTAAGATAAGTTTTAAGGGGAAAAGGTATTTTATTAAAAATTAGATGATTTTTAACTAGCTATGATGTTTTAAGAATTTACAACAGAGATATTTTCATAATCTCATTCCTCTTTCAAGATTCCAGCATTAACTTTTTTTTTTTAATAAAAAAACTAGTATGTTGTGGCCATCACAAGACATTCTTCTATATTTTCCTATACTAAGTCACTCAGTAACAATAAAAAAAAAAAAAAATTACTTTTTTCGTTAAAAGTAAAAAAAAAAATCTATAATTTTGTTTTAAATTATCACAGATTTATAGTTCAACCATCCCTTTTAAAGGTATTGACGAGACCTTTTGAAAGGCACCCATCTTGAAACTTTACCCCCCCCCCCCCCAGGGGAGGAACCGATGCACAAACCGATGCACCACATGCACAATTTTTTTCCTAGTTAACTACTACTATTATCAATAATTCATATGAATTTTACAATCACGAGTTTAAAATAACTCTCATTATGCACATTTATACGAAATTTTGACCTATACTGCCATGTTAAAAGTTTACAAAAAATGCGATCACAGCGCCACCTGTTGAGCGATTGATCCCTAAATCTAATCGGCACCAGTTTATGTTTATGTCAGGGTGCAACTAAATACCAAGTTTGGTTAAATTTCATTCATTGGTTCGTAAGCTACAGTGTCCACAAAAATCGGGATACACACAGATAGACATTTTCTATAAACTATCAATTCCTGTTCAAGACATCCCAAAGCGTGTAAATCCATCAAAAAACGGAGGTCGAAAATTTTCACGAATCCTATATTAAATATAGAAGAAAGTAAAAAAGTAATAACAATAAAATAAATAAAATAACTCTTAAGTTGTCATAGGAACGATAACGAGCGTAGAGACAAGTTTTTGACATACATACAGTACCCGTCGCTTAATGAAATCACAGTCGTTCTGAGCCAAAGTGATTTTATAAAGCGGCTGATTTAAAAAGAAAAGAAAGATGAGAAAGAAGAACAAAAAAGGTAAAACAGAACAAAACTAAAAATCTGTCTTAAACAGACGTTAATTTTGGTGGAAAAGCCTACTTTATTTATTTAGTTTTATCTGGATAATGCAAGATATCAGACATTAAGTTTTATTCAAATGGTCTACAACAAAAAAGTTTTTTTTTTTTTTTTTTTTGAGAAAGGGAAAAAAAAAAAAAAAAAAAAAAAAAAGAGTATTCTTCTACTTTTTTTTTTTTTTTTTTTTTTAAGCATTTACTGATCTGTAAGGAATTACTGAAGCTTGGTTTGTGCAGTAATTTATTGCCCCGTAATGTCATGAATTATTTAAAAATTACTATTGCAATATAATTAACTCTTACAGGTTGCTATGAAAGATATAAAATAATATGTGAAGACATCAAAGTTAGATTGAAAACAATATGATTAGCAGTGTCTTAGGTATAATACTACCCACATAATAAAAACTTCCTTTAAATTAATATTTCTTGTCTTATTTGCAGTGCAGCAGTCAGTTTTGTTTATTTAGATTCAAAACGGGCATGACAAGACACGCGGAGTTTCTAAGTTGATACTTCGTTACACTTTTTTATTTAAATCTTGGCACGAAAAGTACCTCAGGCTATAAAAAAGAACACGGAAATTTCGCGCTGTGAGCAAGAGATCTATCCCAATGGTGCATAGTTTCATGCGTTTCCATTCACAAAAGAACAGCTGGCAAAGATTCAAGATGAAAATGTCTGGACAAAAAATCGTTTTAGCGATTCATTTTGTTTCCGTTACTCGTAAAGTTAGGATTAAGACTTTTTAATAAAACTTTTAATGTAGCGGGTAGACGTTGTGAAAATAAAAATTTATTGTTTTAAGTATTATTAATTCCCCCCATACTACACATATGAGCAACTAAGGTGTTCGTGAAAATTATCGACCTCAGTTTTTTTTAAAGGTTTTAAAATTTTTGAAGCGTGAGGAATCCGGAAATCACGAAGTCGATGTGGTGTCCGACCGTAGGTTAATCAGTTTATTAGTACGTTTTTTGGGTTAATTTTTAAGTTAAAGTGTCAATTTGTTAGTCTGTTTCGACAATACCTCAAGAACGAATTATCGTAAAGTGTTCGGACCGGTTTTAAAATATCACTTTATGATATTGAAAAGAACCTTATTTATTTTCAACATTTTAATTTGAAAGCGTCAAAATTAAATCGGAAATTAAGTTTTATTATTATTATTATGGGATTGGGTAATATTTTGCATTAATGAAGATTATGAGGATTATTTTTATCGTAAAGATGTCAGATCAGTTTTAAAATATTCTTTATGATGTTAACAAGAAGATGATAATTGACTATGGATATTCAAATTTGAAAATTCCGTGAGAGATTTGAATCTGACCACGATGAGTTTATTTCCCTTAACATGAATATAGTATGACATATGCTAGAAAATTACGAAAACAAATATTTGATGGGGAGCTAAATAGAGTTCACTTAGACCAATTAGTCCTTAAAATGCACATTTTCAGAAGGTAAAAATAAGTGGTGAAAACTTTCATTTTACTATATTAAAACAATATATTCGTAAAAGAATTATTCAATCACATTTTTTTTTCTTTTTAAACTTGTTAAAATAAAATATTTTAAGTAGCTAGATATTAAAAAAAAATATTTCAAGTACCACAAAATATCTGATAGTAATAATAATACTAAAATCATGTACTATATTAATGAGTAAATACAAACAAGCATTTAAAGAGCAGAAACTTAATGCTTTGAACATTTATTGCTACTAAGCAAGATTAAAACTAGTTGGCATAAGTGGACTCTGCTCAGTTTCCCATCATATGTATGTTCTCATAAATTTTTAGTACAGAACGTATTATATTTAAGTTAAGAGAAATGAATTTGACCAAATGACAGAATGAGATCCGCGCCTAATAGGCTACCCATCATTCAGTTCGATATATTTATCTTATTCTAATCTATTAATTTATTTTATTGGGGTCAATTTCGTAGTTCAGTTTTCATGCTACTATTTCCAATGCAACAATCCCCAAAATGCATATTTATATGAAATATCGCCCCATTTTGCTATGTTGATAAAATCTTAAATTTCGAATAACTTACGAAATTTTCCTATTAGAATATCTGTAGTCAATCATGTTCAAGCAAGTATCATAAATGTTATTTTGAAGTTGTCTGATATATTTATGATCCTCAAAATGGACGTTTATGCTCAATTTTGCCCTATTCTGTAACGTTAAGTAAATCGTAAATTCCAAATAACTTACGTAATTTTTAAATTAAAAAATTCATAGTGAGGGATGTTCATGTCAGTATCTTAAATGATATTTTAAAAGTGTTCTGACATCTTTACGATGAAAATATTCTTCAAAATGGACGTTTATGCGAAATTCTGTCCTATTCTGCCATATTAAATAAATCGCAAATTTCCAGTGACTTACGGAATTTTTAAATTGAAAAATTCACAGTAAAGGATGTTTGTACCAGCTACGTAATATTTTAACAGTTGTCTGACAGCTTTACGAAGAAAATATCTCTCAAAAGGGACATTTATACGAAATTTTTTTGTATTCCTGCCATGATTAGAAATTAATAAATTTCGAATAATTTGCAAAATTTTCAAAGTAGCATGTTTCTAGTTAATGATGTTCATCCCGGCATCAAAACTGATATTTAAAAGCTGTTCTTAGACCTTTTCGATAAAAATATTTCTTTTCATCCACATTGAAGTGAAATTTTGTCCTATTCTGCCATGTTAAGAAAATCGTAAATTTCGAATAACTTCTGAAGTTTTTTAATTAGAATGTTGCGAATGAATAGGTGAATAGGGTTCTTGCCAGTTTCATAATTAATACTTTTAAACTTGTCCGACCTCTCAGCGACCATTTGTTCGTAAGATATCGTCTACATAGACTAACATACTAACAAACTAACAGACACCCACCAGATGGACACCATTCCCATTTTGATATTTTTGGATTCCTCATACCTGAAAACATGTAAAAAAGTCAAAAAACCGAGGTCGAAAATTTTCACGATTACCTAAGTTCCCCATATTTATAGTATGATGGGGAACTAAAAATATCTTTAACTGCTTAAACTTCTCATATACATATAAGAAAAAAAGAAAGAAAGGGAAGAAAGGAAAAAATGACTAGGATTTGTATACAAGTTTAAATTTAAAACAAAAAATATTTATTTATTTTCTGCGTCCAAACAGTAATAGAATATCCAACTGAGAAACTATTTCAATTTCAATGATTCTTTTTTTCTTTCAACATTTTCCATAGTGGAGAAATCGAGACTGATTTCATAATTAGCATAATTTTATCATAGATTAAAACCATTTTGTCTCATGATTGAAAACAGCTGCTAAATATAAAAAAAAGAGAGAAAAAGTGAAATGATGGTAATTAGATTTATCATTTCAAGTGTGCTATGGATCTGAGAAAGAGCGTTAAAAATGAAGTGGAATAAACTAAGTTAAGAAACCCTTCACCGCACCTAAGAAGAACTTGATTTGCCGTAGGTTGTGTTCTATTTAATTAATCTTTTGTAAGACACGATTCAAAATACTTGAAAGGGTCAAAGTTCGAAAAGAAAGCCCTGAGGGACCCTATGCATACGAGAGAAGGATATTTTGAGGTCACTCCTTTGAGCAATATGTGTGGGAGAGAGCGCTGTCACTTGGACTCTGACAAGACAGATTCATCGTCAAAGTTAGGAAGGCAATCAATTTTCCTCAATAACTTTGACAAAACGTAGTCGAAATAAAAATCACCTTGTTAACCTTTTAAATAGTATTTGTTTAACCCCAGTGAAAGAAGTTTTTTTTTTTGGTCACATTTACGTATGAATAAATGATATTCTATATCATTTTTGGTGATGTAAATGATTAAAAATATAGGTGGCCTAAATTTCCCTTCACAGAATAAGAAATGCAAAATATTTTTATGGCACTTTCTTTACATGTATATGAAATGAACATAAAAATCTGGAGTGACTTCACTCGACTTTCCGAACATTGAGTAATTAATAGTTCTGTTTTCTGTAGATAAAGTAAAGAAAGAGGAGTTGTTAAACAAACAAAAAAGAGAAAACCGTAATAGAGTGTTTGAGTATTTTTCTCCATATATTACACGATGTTTTATTTAACGCTACTAAACTTTGAGCCCATAGATCATAATGATAAAGAATTTTTCGTTGTGTCCCTGTAAAAACCTATAAATGAGATTCACCAAAATGCTTATAGTTAGTGCAACAGTGATTTATAATATTCATATAAATTTTCAGCTCGATTGAATAAGGCGTTTAGATGCTATCGCACTTTTAAAAATTTGGTCCCATAGGCCATAATGATAAAGAATTTTTCTTTGTGTCCCTGTAAAAAAACTGTAAGTGCTAAATTCACCAAAATCTATACAGTTGGTGCAAATGTGACCTATAACATGTGTACAATTTTTTTGCTCAGATTAATAAGGCGTTTAGACGCTATCACACTTTTAAAAATTTGGCCCCATAGGCCATAATGATAAAGAATTTTTCTTTGTGCCCCTGTAAAAAAACTGTAAGTGTTAAATTCACCAAAATCTATACAGTTCGTGCAACTGTGACCTATAACGTGTGTACAATTTTTTTGCTCAGATTAATAAAGCGTTTAGACGCTATCGCACTTTTAAAAATTTGGCCCCATATGCCATAATGATGAAGATTTTTTCCTGGTGTCCCTGTAAAAAAAACTATAAGTGCTAAATTCACTAAAATAAAATTTGCTATATAAACAATTCAATTTTTCAAATTTGCTATATAAACACTCTATTAGATGTCCTTTCGAATGATATAGTTGGTTAGTTCAGGAAAATTGATAGGTAGGTGTCCTGTATAAATAGCTCAATTTCAGGTTTCGCAAGGGCGTTCCTTTAAAAACGGCTTTACGGATTTTTTTCAAACTCACCATATTAACTCACTTTTAAATATGCTTTTGTATGTAATTATTGTTTTCCTGTCAATAATTGAGTTTGGGTAAAAGTTGGTATCTCAAAAACGGCTCTAGCGATTTTCTTGAAAATTGTTATATAAATCCATTTCTTTCTTATGTATCACGTAGTTATTAGGAGAAAATTAACAGCTACCCTGTTTAGGTAGGTCAGAAGTTTAGGCAGATCTCGAAAATTGGTGTTTCAAAAAATAACTCTACCTACCATTACTTTTTTTTACTTATTTTTTACCTCGCTATATGTAAGCTTCGTTTTATATGTCTTTACATTTACATGTGTATACAAAGTTTATCTTACCAGAAAAATGTTGGGTTTCTACTTCTTTAGGTCACTTTTATATGTTCTGATCACATTATCTCCAAAAAATGCATATAGTATGTGTAATAGTGGGTAATGGAAATCGTGTGGTTGTTTCACACCAGATTTTTTTATCATTTTATTCATTTGAAATCATTGCTAAACGTTTACTTTCTTTATTTTAATGCATTGTAACAATGGCGTAAGTTTCAAGTGTGATTTCCGGAAAGTTAAGGCTATTCTTATTATAAAGATAAAATTTTTCTGAGAATAAAGAACAATTTTTTATATAATTTATATATTTTATTTATTTTTGCGGGAGGAGGGCTGGGAAGAATGTTATTCCATTTGTTAAATATACAGGTATATATAAATGATTAAAAACGAATGAAAAGCTCTGTCAGATGTCCCAAAAGAGTTTTTTGAGATTGTGTAACCCATAATTATAAAAAGCTACAATGGTAGACGTAAATATTCAATAGTATCTAGCATACTGTGGGCAACACAAAACTTTCTTGCGTATTTTCTTATACAAATTAATGTGGTACAAATTATTTATTGAAATTGTGTTCTATGATGAATGCGTACAGTTTTCATATGAAAGAAGTCATATGAAAGAAAGTCAGTCTTCTGCCCTTATACATGATGTGTAAATATGCATTTTCCCCTATGCCGACATATTAAAAATTTTGTAAAAATATACGACAGTCAGCACTGCTGAGTAATATTCACGAAAAAGTAAATCAGTACCAATTTAGGTCAAGTTCCAATCAGATATAAACTTATATTGAATTTCGTCCTTTGGTTGGTGAGATAAAACATTCACAAAATTTTTGTCATATACACAGAGACAAACTCACAGACATTTTCTAAAAATGGTCAAATCATATTCAGGACATAAATATGCATTTTCCCCTATGCTGCCATACTAAAAATTTTGTAAAAATATACGACAGTCACACTGTTGAGTAATATTCATATTCACTAAAAGTACATCAGCACCAATTTAAGTCAAGTTCCAATCAAATATCGACTTACATAGAATTTCGTCATTTGGTTGGTGAGATAAAATATTCACGAAATATTTTTCATATACACACAGACAATCTCACAGGCATTTTCTAAAAATGGTCAAATCATGTTCAGGACATCCTAAAACTTGTGAATCCATCGAAAACCAGAGATCGAAAATCACAAATCCAATGCTTTCTTTTTATGTATGGAGAAGAAAGTAAAAACATATATACAATCATATTATGTTATCAAAAGGTTCTGGTTCATGAGACCCAAAAAATGATCAGTGTAATATTTTTAAACCTTCTAATCAGGTCTGGCTTTTCACAAAAAATTCCTCATAATGTAAATGGAGGTTTCAAATTCAAACTGTAATTTTACATTGGAATCGAAAGAAAAGCATCCTCAAATTTATAAAAGTCTCCTCTCCCCAATGTTAGAGTCACTTAATAGTTCTATGATGATGATGATCACGCCTGAGTTTTCTTAAAGGTCTCGTAACAAGCGCTTTTAAATTATTCTAAAGCTCTTCAGTGCGATGCAATTACTAACACAAAAGGATTGCGTAAACTTTCAATTATTTACACAAAAGAAATTGCTTTTTACGATGAGTTTAAATAAATACGTTGCCCTGAGCGAAGTGGCTGTTTTTCAAATCGTAGATTAGAATTCCTGTCAGCAGTTAATATTTCCGAAACTTAATTTGCCGCGCCTACGCTTCATTTTCTTATGCATTAGTCATAAAGTAAATAAAAGAAATATGAATAAAGTATTCACAAAACATGATCGATTTCATGACTGACAAAGTGCGACTATTAATAGAATTAGTTAATCCGATGTAACATTTAAAGAAAAATACTATTTTTGGATCTCTTAAAGGTTGCTTTTGTGTTCTTTGTTGCTGAATGAGGTAAAAAGTAACATCGAAAATAAATAATCAGGCTTTTTTTTAAACGAATTGAAATTTTGTAGGACCGACGTTTCAGATTAATAAATCCAGTAACATTATATTTATGTGATAGAAATAGAAAAATAAATAAGCAGATTCCTTAATTTAATAAACAAATACCAGGAAGAACCAAAAACTTTCATTGCTCCATGAGAATTCCGCCATTTTTTCTATCAGATCCTTAGAACAATGATTTATATCATATTTGATCATAAAAAATTACTGTAAAAATATGATAAAGGTATCTAGAATGAAACAAGAATGAAAAATCATGTGGTACACATTGATTATTAACACTTTCCAACAGTACGTACTTGTTGCGTCCGAAAACTTTTAATGTTCTTTGCCTACGCTATCACACAACAGACAAAAGGACTGAAAGGTATACAGGTAGACAATTACTTTTAAATATCGTTGGAAAATGTTAAAAATGCTTAACGTAAACGAAAATGTAACCGTTAGATTCTAATTGCAGCCCTTAATCTATCTGAATATTTTAGTATAACTCTATAAATTAAAGGTTAACTAAATCTTATTATAAACAAAACATCCTTACAGCATGTTGACAACAAATGTCAATTTTTTATGAATTTTGCAGTAGAAAGTTATTTAAATGTGATACATTTAAACGCCTGTCCTGAAACGCAATGCATTTGCACTTTTTTGAGTGTCCCTGTACAGAAACCAGTTGTACAGGATCTATTAATGCCATTTTAAATAGGAAACATTCCATAGTGTATTTGAATAACGTATATCATTTTTAAAAAATTCTGAAAAAATTTCTGAAAATGGAGGCAGACAGACATATATACAAATTCAAATCATATTCACACTTAAAAATTGTTAGAAAGTGTTAAAAACGCATAAGGTAAACAAAAATGCAATTCCAGCAAAGTTCCAATTATATCCCTCAATGTAACTGAATATTTTTTTCTGGCAGTGTGAATTTTAATGGTAATTATACCATATTCTATAGAAAGCATTCTTTTGTGAATAAGAATATCATATTTTAATTTTATTACGATTTGAGCAAAGTTATTAAAATTTGGTTTCTAGAAATATCTCTCCTAAAACGCAATGCTTCGGAATACTTTCGGGTGTCCCTGTACACAAACCAGTGGTAGTATTTACGCCATTTTTTATAGAAAACATCCGATAGTGAACTTAAATAACGCATTTCAATTTCATTAAGATTTGTCAAAAGTAAAGAGATGAAAACATGGTTTATGGAAATACCTCTCAAAGAAAACAATGCTTTGGAATACTTTCGGGTGTTCCTGTACACAAATCAGTAGTGATACCCCATTTTCAACAGGGAACATCCAATAGTAAACTTTAATAACATACATCAGTTTCAAGAAATTCCTTGCATATTTACGGGAGTTAGAGCGCGGACAGACAGGCAAACAAACCGAAGTCATTAATTTTTTTTTTTTTTTTTTTTTTTTTAAATTTCGTTTTTGCATTCAGAAAATTCACAACCGTTTAATGTGCTTTTCTTTTCCAGAAATTGACTTTTTTAGTTTTTTTTTAAATATATATTTTAGATTAGAGCTATAAAGTGTGAAAAAATACCCTTACTAGTTCAGTTTTCCTATTTTGCAACTTTAAACGAATTGAAAAATCTAAAAAAAAAGTCAATTTTTAAAAAACAAATCTAGTTAAATGAGTATAAATTTTCTAAAGTAAAAATGAAATTTAAAAATATTGATTAAGTAGTGAATATAATTTGCATAAAAAATTTCCCCATATATTACATGGAATCTTTTATATAACATATCTCCATATAATACATGGCATTTAGCTGCAGTCGACATGTTTACACTTTTACTACACTGGTGTATCGAGAAATCTATGTGATCGCCAGTTAAGGTTATATCGGAATGCATTTCTTTTTACTATTGCAAAATTTGTAATTTTAAATATAAGAATTTTACGCCTAGGTAAAATTTTGAATTGCTTAGAAACATTATATTAAAAAAAAAAAAAAACTTTCACCCCCCCCCCCCCTTTTTTTTTTTTTCTTTTCTAAATGTAGGGGGAGGGCAGCAAAACAATGTTACTTTTTAGAATAACATCCATAACTTACTACTTTTCTCTCCATATTCAGTTAAAAAAAGTATTGGTCTTGTAAAACTTTTGACTTAGGATTTTTGACGGATTTACACGTTTTGAGAGGTCTAGAACACGATTCGACCCTTTCTTGGAAAATGTCTGTCTGCGTCCTGCGTGTATGTGTGACAAAGTTTTGTGGCAACTGTGCTTCAGGAACTCCCGCACAGAATTTCATAAAAATTGATATAAAAGTCGTCTGAATTCATCATGGAAGATAATTTTAATAAAATATTTGTTCCGAGTGAATTTATATAGGAAAATATAGAAGAAAGTTTTGTGATGGCCACGACATTCTTTTTATTTTATTTTATTTTTTTTTTTTTTATGAAACTTTCTTCTATATACATTAGAAGGAAATATTGGTTTCGTAAAAATTTTCGGATTTTCGATAAATTTACACGATTTGACTATTTTTAGAAAATGTTTGTCTGTTTACTTGTGTGAGACAAAAAGTTTGTAACATCTCGAGTACCTTTTAAAATAACTCGTCAGTACCACAAGTACCTTTAAAACGAAGGGTTGAATCATAGATCTGTGATTAATTAAAACATAGTTATTGATTTTATTAGTTATCGGCTCAACATACTAGTTTTAATTCTAGATTCTATTAAGAAATTAGATTTGAATATTAATATAGAAGTTCTTTTTTATAACCGGTATTTGTTATACCTGCTTTTCCAATCAACAATGCCTGTAAAACTAGTTTTCTCACAACAGACGTTAACAGCGTGGTAAAGCATATGATTTGACCAATGTTTATTTATTATGTTGTTAATATGTACATTTCCACACTCGTAATTTATACTACTTTATTTCTCTCTTTCTCTCTTTTATTATTATTATTTTTTCTTTTCTTTTCTCTCTGTCTCATTTTTTAAGCTATTTTTAAACTGTTAGCTATCACAAAACTTCTTGTCTATCATACTAATATATTTGAAAGACAAAGTGTTTTTTAGTCTGAATACTGCGGGGTGAATAAAAGACAAAGTTACTTCGCTTTCACCCAATAGAGTTGGCGATGAGCTCTAATGGTCACGACTCACAATAAACAGATAACAGATAGATGTGCAGCACCCTTTGAAAAGTTATTCAAACTAAAATCGATTTTCCCAAGTTTCATATAACAATCGTAGTATAAATCAAGAATGGTATTAATTTTATAGAAGATGATTTATCACGCTAATTGTGAAAAGATGTGCTACAGCAGCGCCACCAATTAGACTACATGCTTTTTGAGACTGGAGATATTTTGTCCTTTAAAAAGATACAGGACCTCCGAACCTTCAACAAATCAATTTTTAACAAACATTTTTGATACATAATTCAGCAAAAACAAACAGCATCAAAATTGGACAAAAATTAAGCCCGCAATAATTAAAATGTAAAATTAAATCCATTATTGTTACTTTAAAAAAATGAATCTTTAAACTTGTTTTTCTCAGTTTCTGATTTTCTACGCTTTCCCAAAAGATTAAACAAAAAAGTTATAAATGGAAAAAAACGTACATTTTATATTCATGTTGTATAGATGGATTTTTATTCTATGAACCTCGTTTTGCTCTTATCACCAAAATATATTATTTTATAGCATGATCAATCAAAAGATTTCAAAATTGTGCGAAATTTTTATTCATTATTTATAACATTTATACACTAAGCGACAAAAAAAAAAGCCGCACTTGGATGTTTTCCTTTTCGCCTTCTACAACCGCCAATTTTATCGTTTAAAAAGCAAATTTCCGAACAGATTTTACTATGTTGCCCTCCACATACACTTTAGCTTTGAGTCTAGTGTTAAAAACAAAATGCAATTGTCAGGAAAATTGTAATTTCAGAATTTATTTCAAAAATGGTAAGAATAAGGCAGTTAACGATGCCACAAAAAGTATTAATTTTTAAATGAAAATCAAAAAATATTTTAATACGTGAGATGGCAAAATAATTAAATGCTAACGAAATATTGGTAAAATGAATTTTAGCAAAATATAAATTTTTTTGGCCGTTTAAACTGGGAATTTGGCTTTAGGCGGTCATGTTAATCATCCAAGCAAGATAACCGCAAGTTGAAATGCGAATGTTTAAAAAATCGATTTGTATCATGTTCAGAACTTAAAAAAGATTTTAAAAAAGTGTATAGTAAATTACTTTCTTCAAAAACAATGCGGGAACAATTAAACAAAGCGGGTTAAAGAACGGAAGATCTGCGAAATAATTAGAAAAAACAATACTTTAGTTGACCAAAATTTAAAAACATTATCAGTTAATTATTAGGCTGAACTGGTTTTCTCTGATGAATCAAGTTTTCTTTATTTCGTGCAGTTGAAAAAAGCTAGAATGAAGACGAAAATGTGACCGACTTAATGAAAATCGCACTTTTAAAACAGTGACACATTCTCCGTACATTATGGTACGGAGGTGCATAACTTTTTAAACACTCGGGGAAATTTTTATGCTCAAGAGATCAATTAACTCGAAATAAAACACAATCTGCATAAAAGTGGTGCCTGACCGACTATTTTGGAGGTATCTTAGACATTTCCGTAAACAGCATTTGAAGATAATAAGGCACCTTACTACACGGCGTCTGTGGTAAGTTTATTCACTTCAAATTGTCAAAATTTCTTATACATTCCCATGAGAGCCTATAATTCTGTAAGTAATCATACTTTTTTTCACTTTAAGTTAAATACCACAAAGGATATAGTAGAATTTCTTCTTTACCAGACATGGAAATGGTGAAAATCGCGATCCGCTCGAAAATGTTTCGTCTATAATAAGGCGGGGGAGAGGGGAGAGGATTCGAAATTTGCAGCCTATAGCTCTGCCAGAACTAGAAAAATTTATTTGTGATATTTGGCACATTGAAATGTCTAAGATTTATATTAAAACACTGTATAAAACTGTGCCATTGCGCATTAATGCAGTAATTCCATATAAAGGTGGAATTAACCCAATGCAGAATACATATTTTTAACAAAAAATTGCTTAGATCTAACAAATAAATAGTTTTATTTCATATATTAAAATATAACTTGTTTATTTCATATAATAAATCATAATAGAATGCAAAGTGTATAGTTATTGCATTATGTTCAAAAAGAAAGTTTTATGCAGATTTTTAAAAAGTACTTCGTAAAGTGCAATAAAGCGAATTATTAAATCGAAAATATACATAGGTATCATTTCATACCTTTGGTATTATGCAAATAAGACAGTTTTACTCGTTTCAAACATTAATTTTAAAGTTATTACAAATAAAAAAGGTATAAGTCATTTTTTCTGCAGTGCGGCTTTTTTTTTTTTGTCGCTTAGTGTATATCAGATAAATCTCAAAGTTAAGGTTTACAGAATAAAGGCAATATTTAGCCTTAATTTGATATAAGAATATGAGTTCCACTGTATATTTTTTAAAAGTTATTGTGTGGAAAACAGGAAATTAATTTCAAACTTACTACTCTTTTCTTGTTTAGCTTCTCATGACTGTTTAAAGCATTTAAGAAACGTCACATTTTACAACATAACACATAATGTTTTAAAGTTCAAAAGACACAAATAAATTCAAAACATCAGTTTAGCCTACTAATTTTAGTGGTGATTTTTTAATTTTCTTTTCCCAATAACGCTCCAAATCTGGCTAAAGCTAACCAATTCTTTATCCTTTTATTTACATTATGGAGTGATGCAACTTCTGGAGTCAAAATGGAATACTCCGTCAAGTTAGTGAATTTCAAAAAATGCTCCAGGCAGTGGGCTATAGTATACCTTTTCTAAAACATTATATAAAAATAATATGATATTTTAAAAAGGTCTTAAACTAAGTAAAAAAAGAAAAAACTGTTAATTGCCTTAACATTTAAATTGTGTTAAGTGAAAACTTTAAATTCTCTTAGTAAAAAACTAAACGGCAAAAAAAAAAAAAAAAAAAAAATATATATATATATATATATACGCTATATTAGATAACTAACGTCATGTACAAAATTACACACAGAAAGCAATAAAATGAAATTTCGACGACATGTTTATTTTAGATATAATCTTATTCATTTTCTTTTAAGTTTACTTTGTCCGTATAAAAGCATAAATAAATTTTATTTTATTTTTCTCAATGCATTATTTAATTTTCTCAATAATCTACATATAGCTGTTATGTCATTTTTTTCTTTTCAATTATTACTTAAAAATGGTTATCATTATAAAATTAAAAAAAACTATATCTATATATAATAACAATTATTTCATTTTAAAAATAATTATTTTTATTATTTAATTCGCTTCAAACCACATATAAAATTTTATTTTCTGTGTTTCAACGTATTGTTGTAATTATGACATTAGTCTCAAGCAGAGTGGTACAAACTGGTATTGTGATCGCCTCGCGAAATCAAGGCTATGCTATTCTTATTAAGAAGATGAGCAGATAATTAAAAATATTCAACAAGGAATTTCATTTGAAATCCCTTGGAATTGAAAATTAAATATTTCAATAAATTAGATTCAAGAAATTTAGATACTAACACTTGTTTCTAAGGCCGAGTTATTAAGCAAAGAGAAATTTAACTCTCGTGCAAAGCATGCCGTTTTTACTTCCATTACCCGACTGCCGTAGGTAATGGAAGTATTTTATTTGGTCCAAAAATTCGATGTCGAGTTTTATACTGATTTACATGCTTTAAGGTCTCTTGAGTCCAAAAAAGTAGTTTTTGGCAATTGATCAGTGATGTGTGTGGGGAATCTTCTGACTATCATATCTCCGAAACTTATAAAGATAGAGTTATGAAACTTCAGCATTAAGACAGAACTGGTGTACAGATGAATTTTCGAAATTTTGGTGAAAATTGGAAAAACGGAAGTGGGACATCGGAAACCGAAAGTAGGACCGTAAGTCAGTGTCTCAAAAACGGCTCCAACGATTTTCTTCAAATTTGCTACATAAACACTCTATTAGATGTCCTTTCGAATGATATAGGAAGGAATATAGTTCAGGAAAATTCATAGACGCCCTGTATAAATAGCTCAATTTCAGGTCTCGCAAGTGCGTTTTTTTTTTTTTTAACGGCTGTACGGATGTTTTTCATACTCGTCATATTAACTCCCTTTTAAATATCCTTTTGTATGTAATTATTGTTTTACGGTCAATAACTGATTATGCCAAGTTTTGGTAAAAGTTGGTATTTCAAAAACGGCTCTAACGATTTTTTTTAAAAATTGTTACATAAATGCATTTTAGATATCTTTCTTGTATGTTACGGGATCATTACAGGAAAATTAGATATCAGAAATTGGTGTTTCAAAAAATAACTTTACCTTTTTTTTCTTCTTATTTTTTATAAAAATATATATATATATATATATATATATATATATATCAGCTTTCTCTTATAGGAAATTTGTTAGGTGTCTACTTCATTAGGTCAATTTTATGTGTTCTGGTCACATTTTTAAAAATTGCATATATTACGTGAAATAGTGAGTAATGGAAGTCGTGTGGTTGCTTCATACCAGATTTTTTTTGTATTGGAAAGGGAATTATTATACTCCTCAGGTGTGTATAAATGTATATTTGCCCGACATAAAATCTTTAACTTGAAAACATCCAATACTTCATACTTCGTTCTATAACTACGTCTAGCACATTGATTTTTCTTTCATTTTATCTCATCAGAAGACGGAAGATGAAATTGGTGCAGCCAGGGCGTTGCCCTGAATGCAGCGTGTCATCCATTTGTTACGACGACGGCCCCAGTCCATTAGGTAAGAAAGGGAGTTCGTAGCGGAAGCTTACAACTTTGTTAGTTAAATGGCATATGCTAAAATTGAAGTTAAAATGCGTTTCTTACATAATAACCACCTTAGTCGAGGTCGTATATAGGGGAGGGCCTATAAGAGACCCCCTCCCCCCTAAAAAGCGCTTTTTTTCTTTTCTTTTTTTTTTTTAAGGGTGGGCTACTACATGAACTTTTTTTTTTTTTTTTGACATAAAATTTATTACTTGATGGTGATCTTATTATGGCGATGTTTTACTGTTGAGATGTTTTAATGCGGTACTACATTCTTCCCCTCATTATCGAGAAACTAGTAGTCTGCGCTTCATTTCGCAAACATGCTGGCAAATTTATTGGAATAATTAACATAAAACTCTTTAACAATTCTAAATATTTTTATCTGTAAAGTTACGTCACTTTATTATTAATTCATGTAGTAAAATTAATCAAGGTTTAAAATTTTACCTTTATTAGAGAATTAAATTGTTAAGCTAATTAAATATTAATTAAAAGGAAAAAAAAATCTGGAGTGACTCCACTCGACTTTCCAAACATTAAGTAATTAACTGTTGTATAAATAAATTAAAGTAAGTGAAAGTCGTTAAATAAACAAAAGAGAAGATTGTAATAGGGTGTTTGAGTATTTTTCTCAATATAATGAGTTGTTTAATTTAACGCTATTGCACTCCAAATAATTTGAGCTCATAGATCATAATGATAAAGAAGTTTTCTTTGTGTTCCTGTAAAAAAAAAAAAAAAAAAAAAAAAAAAAATTATAAGCGTTAGATTTTCCAAAATCGATAAGGTTCATGCTATGGCGACCGATAACATACGTACCAACTTCCAGCACAATCAATCAAAGTGTTTATACGCTATCGTGTTCACTCACGTACATACATACATCATCGTAAAAATAGCAAACATGAACTCAGGGGACCTCAAAACGTACAAAAACACCAAAATCTCAAAGGCGAATTTTTGTCATAATTACAATACTTTCCTTACATGTGTATGTTCGAAAGTAAAAACACAAAATTATTGATTTCAGTAATACAAATACAATCAAATCAGTAATACAATCATTCAGTAATACAATCATCTTCAGATAATCGTTATTATATTTTGCTAACAATATATATGTCTATAAGTTGCTTTACATTCCTTTGTTTTCCTCTTTTCGATCACTAACCCCCCTCCCCCCCCCCCCCAAAAAAAAAAAAAAAAAAAAAAAAAAAAAAAAAAAAGGATACGAGCTTGTAAATAGTCCATTTATTGGTCATGTTCTTGTAATTTCATTGTTTATGGTGAATATGCTTAGCTAGCTAGGCTATCGACGAATACAACGACGTATTCCAAATAAATAGAATTACTTACATTTGGCAAGGCTTCAAATCGCATATCATCTTTTCACGCCAAATATTTAAAAGTAAAAAAAAAAAAAAAAAAAAAATCTACTGTGATTTAGCAGGTGAATTTGTCTGATTTGGGTTGACTTCTAAAGAAAAGTTATGCTAAAGTGGTTACAGTCATTTGGCACTAAATTGAAAAATAAATAAATAAATAAAATCTTTTGTTATTTATTTGTTTTAAGGATACCTTTGAAACCTTTAAACTAGTTTGTTTTAATTCATTTCTTTGCGAATGAAACGATTGCCACAGTTTGTAGAAACACATTCGATTTGACTATGCCAGCAGTAAAACATAAAGTAGGAAAATACAAATGCTACCTTAAATATGAATTAGAAAGACCAAACTTTTTAAGCAGGATAAATGGAGCATTTCCTGAAATTTTGGTACGTTTGAGGTCCCCTAAGTTCGTATTTGCTATTTTTACGATGATATGAGTATGTGTGTGAGTGAACACGATAGCGTCTACACGCTTTGTAAAAATGAGCTGAAAGTTGGTATATATGTTGTTGTTGGTTACCGTAGCACGAACTCTATCGATTTTGGTAAATCTAGCATTGATAGTTTTTTTTTTTTTTTTTTTTTTACAGGGATACAAAGAAAAATTCTTTATCATGGCCTATGGGCTCAAATTATTTAAAGCGCAATAGTGTCTAAATGTCTTTTTCAAATAAACTGAAAATTTATACACGTGTTATAGGGTGACCGTGACCGTCGCACGAACTGTATTGATATGTGAATCTAGCATTTATAGTTTTTTTCACAGAGAAACAACAAAATATTCTTTATCATTATGATCTTATGGGCTCAAATTATTTGAAGTACAACAGCGTTAAATTAGACTTCTCTTACTTTACTTCATCTCTACAACCGTTAATTACTTAAAACTCGGAAAATCGAGTGGAGTCACTCCAGATTTTTGTTATTTGTTAACGGAGATGTAAAGGGTGCAATTGAATCTACAAAAGAGTAACAACACCCAGCTTTGATTATGACAAGGGAGCGATAGCCCTCAAATCTGAAAAAATCATAAGTTACGGCATAAGATACGCATTTCAAGTATTTATCTTTAATGAATAAATAAAAATTTGATGTGGGCACCACATGACTTCCTTATACACTTTTAGAAATATACATAATGTTAAAAAACATTGGCATTGGATCCCAAACAGTTGGCTAAAAATAGTAAAAAAAAAAAAGAATTATTACCGTGTTCTGAGCTTTTCTGAAACTTAGTTAGAAACCGATTGCAGGATTTGTACTGGTAATGCTGACGAAGGTAGCAGGGACCCGAAAAAATTGGCTAAAAGTATTAAAAAAAGGAATTTTTACCGTGTTCTGAACTATTCTGAAAGTTTCAAATGTCTAGCTAGTCGGGAAGTTAGTTAAATAAATTTTCTGTTGAACCATATAAACGCTGCCGAAGGCAGCAGTGACCCGAAACAATTGGCTAAAAATATTTTTAAAATGCATTGTCACCGTGTTCTGAGCTTTTCCGGAAGTTTTAAATGTCTAGCTAGTCGGGAAGTTAGTTAAAAATCGATTGCAAGATTTGTACTGGTAACGCTGCCGAAGGCAGCAGGGACCCTAAACAGTTGGCTAAAAGTATTTAAAAAATGTATTTTCACCGTGTTCTGATCTAGTCTGAAAGTTTCAAATGTCTTGCTAGTCGGGAAGTTAGTTAAATAAATTTTCTGTTGAATCACATAAACGCTGCTGAAGGCAGCAGGGACCCTAAACAGTTGGCTAAAAATATTTAAAAAATGCATTCTCAACGTGTTCTGAGCTTTTCTGAAAGTTTCAAATGTCTAATTAGTCGGGAAGTCAGATAAATTGCAAGATTTGTCCAAACCGTTTTTGAGTTATTACCGTTTTTTGATACATTATGGCCAAAACCTATGTATTTTTGGTCATTATGAACCTAATTTTCCTAAATATCTCCAAAACGGAAAATCATACAAAGTCCAAAAAGGGAGGTGCACAACTAGATGTTATAACAAACCTATGTACCAATTTGCAACTTTCTACGTCCAACCGTTTTTGAGTTATGCGACACACACACGCACACATACAGACGTCACGAAAAATCGTGTAAAGTCCCTTATATCTCTAAAACGAGAGCTCGTGTTAAGACGAAACTTGCAGGTGTACAACTAGACATCACGACAGTCACACGTATAAATTGACAACATTCAGCGATCATTCGTTTTCGAGCAATGTGAAATACAAAATCCATTTCGCAAATCGGGATTACTGTACTTCCTTTAAAACCTTTGGACGGCCCCTGCCTGCCTGGGCTCGGCCAAGCTTAACGGGTTGGATGCTGTCCGCCGGAGCGAATAAATCGCCAGATCATCACGTGGAAGCTGCTGGGCAGCAATGTAACTAGAACGCCAAAGCTCAGGAATTGCAGCACGCTCCAGATGTTAAGGAATTTGGAATAAGTGCACTAACTAGCTGAGAGTCGAAATAACCGGAATTATACAAAATTAAAACAATTTTGAATTTAGGCAGGGAGAAAAAAAAAAGACGCTGTGGGAGCCGCTAAAGTTAGTTGTGCACACAATAATTAAAGCCGAAAGAGGAGGCCATTTGAAAAGGGGAAGGGGACAACATTTATGATTTGAGAAAGACGAGGGAGGAACAATGAGATTATAAAAAAAAAAAAAAAAAAAAATATGTGAAGCCACTGGAGGATTGAAGATAGTTTTGGGCGCATAGCGAAAATTTTGAGGTTTTTGAAGTGGCAAGGCCGAATCCTAATTGGGAGGGAAATTACTATGCGCAGGGAGGCCGAATGGAGAAGAGAAAGAGGGACCATCGCAATTTTGATCCACCACGGGAGGATGGTTCCCCGCGTTGGTAGCCCGACGACTGCTAAACGACCCCATCGAGCACTTGACGGTGCAGCACAGATTAACGAGGACCACACACCGCCACACCCTCGTAAAAAAAAAAAGAATAAAATAAAAATGATAATAAAAATAAAGTAAATAAAAATAAAATAGAATAAAAATAAAATAAAAATATAGAATAAATAAATTAATTAAAGTACGTAAGTAATTAAATTAAAATTGGTGCGGGTCAAAACTTGGTGAGTACCAAAAAGAAATGTGACAGGAAATAGTTCTAGGCTTAACAAGGAAAGTATTACCCCTACAATTCAGGGGAAAAAAAAAGTGTGTGTCAAAACTAGATGAGTATACTATACTTCCTTATACTTTGTATAAGGAAGTAAAAAACTATGGTTTACGATTTTAAAAATGTTATAAGACCTTTAGGAAATGTTTGCCCCCACCAGATACTACGCAGTTATAGTGATTTCGTGATAATAATACGAAAAATTAAAAAAAAAAAAAAAAAAAAAAAAAAAAAAAAAAAATAGGTTTCATTCAAATTTTAATTTAGTGCCATTGGCTACTTATTCTTTTGGCAAACAATTTTGGTTTTTATTTTCTTTTACTCATCTAAATCAGACGATCTTTTACATCTTGTTTCCATATTTAACCCTTTCAGGAGCAAGAAAATTTCGCTCATTTAAAATAAACTACCACCAGAATTTACAAACAAGTCTAAAGCAAAAGAAATAAATGAAGTTTTTCTCTCAATATTATTAAAGTAAAACTTTGTAAGAAATTTCCGGAAAGAGTTTTTGCGGTTGGGAATGAAAATCATATAGTTCACCGCTCCTGAAAGAGTTAATTTAAAACAGTTTTGATAATTTTATTTATTACTGATCACAGCCGCTTCCTTTCAGGTGTAATGCTTATCTCCCAGATAAGTTAGGGTTACCATCAACAGAAAATAAATACATAAATATATGAGTAAGAAAATGCTGACAATGGTAAAATAAGGAAATTGTTTTGTTTTACAATTTCTTTTTCTCTTTTTTTACTTTCTCTTACCCATACGGTAGAGAAAGTATAGTTTTTGGGTCAAATTTTCGAACGCGAGATTTTGTTATATTTACACGTTTTGAGGTCCCCTGAATACGAAAATCATGTTTTTTGCAAATCGTCTGTGTGTATGTCTGTCTGTTATCAGCATATCTCAAAAACAAATTATGGCAGAAAGTTTAAACTTGGTATTCTAAATGTGTATCATATACGGATGCTACAGTAAGCTTTTCGTTAAGACCAAGCAAATGCTTCGTGTACAGGGACAATCAAGAGAATTCTAATACATTACGTCTATGGGGGAAATTGCAGGTAAGTAGAGTTTAACGTCTGTAGACTGCACTAAACCAAATGAAACGAATATATATTTTTTGTAACAGAGATAGTTAACTGGGAAATTTTTTTTTGTGTATGTAGGAGCCTCGCCTCCCCCCCTGGAGGGGAGTAAATTTTATGGGTATCATTCAAAAGAGCTCGCTAATACCTTTAAAACGAATGGTTGAACCATCGATCTACGATAATTTAAAACAAAGTTATCGATTTTCTTTTACTTTTAACGAAAAAAAAAAAAACTTTTTTTTTTTTTTTTTTTTTTTTAAACATTGAAAATAAAATGGACTTTTTTTGGATATGTAGTATACTACTTCTCTAATATGGAAATCGTCTATTATCATAAAAGATAATTTTTTTAAATAATAATTTTAATAAATTATTTTTTAAAACCAGAAATGTTTTTTAATAACCGAATTAAATTCTATATAAATGGAGGTGCATTAATGAAACGGGGGGTTGAGGGGGGCTACCGCCCCCCTCATACAGAACTAATTATCATATAAAACTCTTCAGAAGACTAATATGAATTGTTTAACACAGGTTTACATAACAGTACTCGTTATCTTACCTTTTAATCTGCAACCTGTATTTATAGTATTAAATTTCAGGGTAAGAGAAAGTCGTGTGAGTGACACACCAGATTATTTTATTTGTTTTATTACCACCTACAGCTCAAAATGATAGCAATTGTCAAGTACATCGTTTCATGTTTTATTTTTCTTAAAAATAGAGACGAAATTTTAATAAAGAATCTCCTTTTTTAAAAAAAAATATAAGTACATTTATAATACACTCCCATATACACACATATATGTACAGTAAATGATCAATTTATTAGAAATTTCTTTTTACTTTTTTTCGATTTTCTAAAAAAAATACTGGACGAAATGGTCTGAAACTTCACATATGCAAAGAATATTTAAAAACCCACATTTCCCACTATGGATTTAGTCCATATTTTAATTAGGGGATCAACCACAAATTGAAGAAAAGCGCAAGTACTTTGCCGAGTATCGCCATGTATCACAAAAAGCTACATATGACTTGTAACTTTATACTACGTAGACTATTTCTATGTTTTGTTTTGCAAATTCCACAATTATTTAGGCAGATATAATTTTCTTTTTCAAAAGTTATTAAATTTTTTGCTTATAACTAGAACGGATTTCCATAAAATTTTACAAAAGTTGCATAAAAATTGATAAAACATTAGAGAAACATTATTCCTGAAACACAAAATTCAGAAGTTTAATATTTGCTGAGATATGAGCATTTATAGTAAATATTTTTTTACTGCGCATGCACGAAAGATAGAAAAAAATTTATTGAATAGGTTAAAAGCTAGACATATTGGGCAACTTTGTCAAAAGTTCATTTGAATAGAGTAAAAATTATGCAAATTATCGGCAAAAGAACAAGCTAGATTTTAGGTATTTTCCAGAGTTGAAATTTCATAGGGAATTTTTCCCATGCCGCGTAATTAATTTGACGATCCAATTATTTCAACTACATTCCAAAACTTCTTTTTTGTGAATAACCCTCACGAACCCTGTGTAAACTCATAAATCTGAGTAAACAAACAAAAATATGTTAGAGTTACAAGTCTATAAGGGGTTTTTGACACAGAAAAAGAACTTTTGCAACGGGATTGAAATAATTGGATTTTCAAATTAATCACGCAGCATGGGAAAAACCCCTTATGAAATATCAACTCTGGAAAATATCTAAAATCTAGCTCATTCTTTTGTCGACAATTTGCATAATTTTTACTCTATTCAAATGAACATTTCACAAAAGCTGCCTTTTATATCTAGCTATCAATGCAATAAAATTTTTTCTATCTTTCGAGCATGCGCAGTCAAAAAATATTTACTATAAATGCTTATATCTCAGCGAATATTACACTTCTGAATTTTATGTTTCAGGAATAATGTGTCTCTAATGTTTTATCCATTTTTCTGCAAGTTTTGCAAAATTTTATGGAAATCCGTTCTAGTTATAAGCCATAATCTTGCCAAAAAAAATTAATAACTTTTGAAAAAAAAAAAAAAAAAAAATATATATATATATATATCTGCCTAAATAATTGTGCAATTCTCGAAACAAAACATAGAAATATTCTACATAGTAGGCGGAACAATGTGTTAACGGTACAAGTCATTTGTAGCTTTTTATGATACAGGGTGATTCAAAGTATTTGCGCTACTCTTCAGTTTGTGGTTGCTTCCCTAATAGCACTATAAACTAAATCGATAGTGGAAAATGTGAGTTTTTAAATGTTCTTTGCATACCTGAGGTTTTAGACGATTTTGTTCAGTATTTTTTTTTTTTTTTTTTTTCAAAATCGAAAAGATGTCAAAATAAAATAATAATAATTTGACCACCCACTGTATAAGTAAAACACATACACACACGCGCACACCATTCGATTATATTTATATATTCTTTCAAGCATTATAATATCCAATACCAGAAAGCAAAAATGTGATAACAGATATTTCAATATATATATATATATATATGAAAAAATAATAAATGATAAAATAAAAAATTATCCCAAAACCTACAACCCAAGTTTCAATTAAATTTGTCATGTTTATATATATATCTATCTAATAGTGTAAGTAAATGTTGGTGTTAGGGGTAAGGACAACTGAGCCTGTGCGGTTCCTAGATCTGGGTAGTGTGCCTCAATAGAAGTCTTTTTAAGACTCGTATTCATGCTAATTTCACAGAAACCCACCTAAAGCTTCGAACAGCTAGACCGATTTCTTAGTTTGTATGCCATCTTTCGGTACTTTCGTCGTCTTCTGCGTTCAACGGTTCTTAAAGACACATACAACATAAACATAAACTCATATACATATATACACTTGGATTTTTAGTGTAGATTTTTATCATAAATAAAATATATATATATTTTTTTCTTCTTCATGGTCAACTTTACACACCAGGATCTACAACTTAAAATGGATTTCGAACATCAATACCGCAAACGAACTCGAAACATTTTTTTCTGTTAAATAAGATGAATAAGGTTGAAAAATTAATTTTAAAATAATCATAAATTTAAATAATGACTTCAAAGATGAAAAATCGACTTTAATTAAAAAAAAAAAAAAAAACTCAGAAAAGAAAAGATAGAACTTAAACCATTCGAAACAGGACAGCCTAGCCATAAACTGGAGCAGCGACATTTTGAGTATAAAACATCGACAAAAACTCAAACTGTCGGTCTCTTTTCAAATAAATTCAAATGATACCTCGGTTCAATATACGACATCTTAATTAGAATATTTCGCTGAAGGCAATGACCACAGCTTAAAAAAGTAGCTGAGTCACACAGAAATAAATTAATAGCGTTCGTCTAATACAGCTTGTTACAAAACATGACTCAGGCGAGCGATTAGGGAATCATCAGTCATACAGATGATGCTTCCGCAAAACGTTATGTATTAAACGAATCATAAATCTAGAATAGTATACGACTTTGAATTGAAATACATCCTTGATATCCTTCCTCATTTCACTGCTTTCCCCACAAAAACTAGTATGTTGTGTAGACCTGTAGACCACCACAAAATTTTCGTTTGTATTTTCCTATACAAATTCACACAGTACAAATTATTTATCAAAACTACTTTTCATGATGAATGCAGATTTTTTTTTTTTTTTAATCTCAGAGAAATATATAATACTAAGTACTGTAGTACTAGATGGAACATGAAAGTCAATTTTGTGCCCTACAGATGACATTTTAGAAAATGCATTTTTTCGCGATTTTTTTTCTGTTAAAAATTAAAAATGGGGGGAAGGGGGGACTTTGTTTTAAATTATCATAGATTTAAGGTTAACCAAATTCTTAAAAAAAAAAAAAAAGTGTCACTTACACGGTTTTCTCTTATCCTTCAATTCTATACTATAAAGATAGATTGAAAATTAAGTCGTAAGTTCAATAAGGTAAGATAATAAAGTTCAATATACTTTCAAAATAATATAAAATAGGTTTAGGAACGGTTTTATTTGACATATTCAATTAAGTGCGAACTTACGATTTCAGACTGTTTTATCAAATTTAACTGTAACTGCCATATGTTTTTATTGGTTGGTGTATAATTGAATTGTTGCAGCACTTGTAATCAAACATGGCCTGAAATTGTCCTGATGATCCTCTGATAAGCAGAGCGAAAAGCTTTGACAACATGACTTTTTGTAATTTTAAATGATTTTAATTAAATTTGTCTTTTAAAAAGAAAAATTTGTACGTGATTTAAAGTGTAATTTTCATCAAATTAGTGGTTTTTTATTCAATTATAGTGCCTACATCAATTATTATTTAAGGATGTTATTGATTTGCTTTCAAACTTGCCAATCTTAATCAAGTTTTTCAAGTGGCTACCTAATACATACGAACTTCAAAATACCAAATTTGTATTTTCTGTAGTTATTTGAGTTATGCTGATAAAGCTATACAAACACATCAACCATTACGAACAGGATTTTTGTATTCAGAGTATCTCAAAACGTGATATTATACAAAAACCAGAGTTAAAAACATAACATCAAAGAATACTTTGTTTATAGTTTGGATATGAAAAATTTATTTTCCTTCTTGAACAGTATTCATCAATATATTAAAATGTAGCAAAGTATTTTCCTCAATCACATCCAATAGGAAAGAACGTTTAGCCCAGTATATTGTCTATAAACTATGCACATTCACATCACATTTTGTACTTAAATTTATTTTATATGAAAATCATCTAATACAAAATGAAATAAGCTTCCAGCAATTTCCTAGTATGGCCCCAATATATTCAAATATTTTGCGCAGCCCTGTAAACGATTGATGAATGACTTCCATACCACAATCTACTCAAAACATGCTTTTATGCACACATAAGAAAAAAAAGTTCATTCAATTTTGTTTAGGGCAGCCTATAGATGTTACACTGTACTTATCAGAAATTTCCCCATACACGTAATGTATTTGAATTCTCTTCGATGTTTCTGTACACGAACTATTTGCTTGATCTCAACGAAAAGTTTAGTGTAGCAACACTATATGATACAGATTAGACCGAGTTTGGATTTCCTGCTACTATTTGTGAGATATACTGATAACAGACACAAAGACAGACATAGATACAGACCAACCGCTAGAAACATATTTTTCGGTTTTAGAAAACCCCAAAATGTGTAAATATAACAAAAACGCAATTTTGAAAATTTGATCCAAAGACAACACTTTCTGTACCACACATATGGTAAGAGAAAGTAAAAAACAACAACTATACATTGAAAATTTACTCCTTCCCACGGAAGAGGGGAGAAATACTCCTACATATATACAATTTTGTCATATACTGCCACATTAAAAATTATAAAACAACGGGATGACAAGGCCACCTGTTGGGCAATTTGTACCAAAAGTTGATGGACACTAAATTATGTCAAAGTTCAACTGCATAAAAATTTACACGAAATTCTGTGCATTAATCCTCGAGCTATCGTTAGAGGAAAAAAATTGTTACGCACACACAAACATTTTTTTAAAATGGTCAAATTGTCTTCTGGACCTCTTAAAAGTGTAAATCCAATCCATTGAAAATAGAAAGTCGAAAATTTTTAAGAAAAGTAAAAATTTCTTCCTTTGAATACAGAAGAAAATAGAAATCATATTATGATCCGTTTCGGAAGATTTTGTATATTTTTTAATTTCTAATTTAAAAACATTCACAAAACTTATGATTAAAGGAAAACAACTTAAATTCATATTTGAATAACATTTTAAGTAATTATCTGTCTTAGTTAAAAAATCATCAGCAATCAAAAATCTCTTCAAAAGACCACCTCTATTTAAGAGCCAATTTTTCTCACTCCCAAAATTTCCTTTTTGGCTTTAATACTGATTTACCTCGATTCAATGCTCATGTAAAAATGCATATCTCTGTTAAGGGCCCTCTTCACTCACCGCCGCCGGAAGACGAAGCTAATGTTATTCTATGGGAAATTTTTCTTTACAAATAACTTATTAAGTAATACATATTTTTGAATTCTGTTTTCACATTCTGAAAATTCCCAGCTGTGAAATTGACGGACCTTTTTTAAAAAAATATTTTTTTAATTTTTTATATTTTATTTTGAAGCTAATACGAATTTTCAATGTGTGATTTTTTTTCATTTTGCAATTTCAAAATAAAATATTAAAAAAAAATACATTTTTAAAAAAGGTCCGTCAATTTAACAGTTGGGAATTTTCTGAATGTGAAAACAGAATTTAAAAATATGTATTAGTTAATTAGTTATATGTAAAGAAAATTTCCCCATAGAATAACATTGGCTCGGGTTTCCGGCGACGGTAAGTGAAGGCCAGTAAGAGGCCTTTCCACTTATCGTCCCCAGAAGCCAGAGCCAATGTTATTCTATGGAGAATTTTGCCCCATTATAACTTATTAATCTATACTAATATATAAATGCGAAAGTTTGGATGGATGGATGGATGGATGGATGGATGTTTGTTACTCAATCACGCCACAACGACTAAACGTATCTGGGTGAAATTTGGTACAGAGATAGAGAATAGTCTGGAATAGAACATAGGCTACTATTTATAACGGAAATTTTATTAGATTTTTTTAAATTAATTAAAATATGAAAATAATAAACTGGTAATTGACTTAATATAAGCCATTTAAATTTTTAATTGTTGCCAAAAAAAGTTTACGAGATATTTTTATTTATTTATTGTTTTCAACATAAAATGAAATATGCTTTCACGCGAAAAATAAAAAAAATACTAAATGTTAAATTCGTCGATGAGAAAATGACACTTTATACTTTTAAAATAAAATAGTAATATTACAAATGTAACATATTTCTTCTGAATTTTATTTCATAGCATTTTTTTATATACCTCAACTTCAGATTTTTTATTTTTATTTTTTTTTTTTAGTACGGCGGATGTAACACGCTTGGCATAAAAGCTAATTCAGCATTATATCAAAGATATTTTCTTATTGATAATTCTGGACAAATTTTAAATTTTGATGCTGAAGTAGATCGGACATTTTTCGCCAAGGAAAAGATAGAAAGAAATACGCAAGCGAGGTGATGACGTCACTGGACGTTCGTGGATGCAAGAAAAATATTTCCTATGTTTTTCCATTGGATTTTTTGTAAAAAATTATTAAAAATCGAGGAAATTTATTTCCCGATTTTAATCCCCATATTTAGGTATAGATATGTATTAGTTATCATGTCCATGCGTTAGATTAAGTTATTTTTGTTGTAAAATTGACAAAATTTGAATTTTTAATTTCAAAACTCTAGAAAAAAAAATGGCAAAATTCCATATTCGATTGAAAACGCAAACATTTCATTTCAAAGGATGATATTTACACAATAAATATCCAACTAATATACTAATTAAAAGGAAAATGATAGTCTATCATAATTTGAAGTCAAATTTGTTTTCAAATGTCTAAATAAAGTATCTGATATAAGATACTAATATGTTGCAGCGGAATAGATTTGATATCGGTCATCCTTGGCAGAAAAAAAAATATATCGCCAACTTATTTGTAAAACATACGCACGTATGCGCGCATGTATTATTCAAACTTTTTTTTGATAAATCTTTCACAATTTCTCCATATAAAAATTATAAATAAATTACTGCAACAATTTTAATGCAATCTAAGGTATTTTCGGAATGCACTCTAATAATATGATTATAAATTTTCCGTTGATCTGGAATAACATCTTGAAAAACTAGTATGTTGTGGCCACCACAAGACTTTCTTCTATATTTTCCTATACATATTCAATCAGTAACAATATTAAAAAAAAAAAAAAAAAAAAAGATTTTTTTTTTCTTTTTCTTTTTTTTTTTTTTTTGTGAAAATTAATACATATTCAATCACTAACAATAATTAAAAAAAAAAAAAAAAAAAAATCGAATTTTTTTTTTCTAAGTTTTTTTTTTTTTTTTTTTTTTGTTAAAAGTAAAAAAAATCGATAACTTTGTTTTAAATTATCACAGATTTATGGTTCAACCATTCGTTTTAAAGGTATTGACGAGATCTTTCGAATGATACCCATCTTCAAAATTTAACCCCCCCGGGGGGGTACTTCCCCCCCAGGGGGGGAACCGATGCCCCCCCATGCACAATTTTTTTTTCCTAGTTAACTACTACTATCATCAATAATTCAAATTAATTTTACAATCACAAGTTTAAAATAACTCTCATTATGCCCATTTATACGGAATTTTGTCCTATGCTGCCATGTTAAAAATTTGCATAAAATGCGATTACAGCGCCACCTGTTGAGCTATTGATCCCCAAATCTAATGGGCACCAGTTCATGTCAGGGTGCAACTAAATACCAAGTTTGGTTAAATTTCATTCATATGTTCGTGAGATACAGCGTCCACAAAAAAATGATACAGACACACAGACAGACAGACAGACACACAGACAGACAGACAGACATTTTCTAAAAACTATCAATTCGTGTTCAGGACATCCCAAAACGTGTAGATCCGTCAAAAAACGGAGGTCGAAAATTTTCGCGAATCCAATACTTTCTCTATATTACATATAGAAGAAAGTAAAAACTTAGCCCCTCCTAAAAGTTAAGTTCTGGATCCCACACTGTTTAAACGGGGATGCAATGCGGGGAAAAATAGATATATTGTGCTATATGGGGATATAATAGGGAGTCTGTTGTACAATTTGGAAATTGCTTGAGTTAGAAACTTTATATTTGATACAAAAATTCTTCGTTCTAGTTCATATTCACTATACTATTAAAATGTTACTCAACCGCCCTTAAATGTAGATGAAATGGGGTTTGAAAAAAAAAAAAAAGGGGGATGTCTATGTACATTTGAAAACTACTTAAACCTTTCTAATTTAAATTTTGTTTAAAAGGGAAAAAAAAAAAAATCGTGACCATTCACCACGATTTCTTTCCCTTTTCAAATACGTCCGGAAAACACCGGGATTATCATCAAACACTAAATAAAATAATAACAACGTGAAAGATACAGTTATAGAATTCTATAATTCTGTTAAAAAATTCAACCTAACCAAGCAATAACCTAATAACCACCAACGATTAAAAAGAATTTCAAATTTCTTTGTTTCACAAGGAGTCTTAGTTTGAGTTTGAAAAAAAAAACTGCTCTTAATTTTAGTGGCGCCATCTATGAATGAAAGTACGAGGAAATTTCGTAAGATAGCTAAACACATTTTAATTTTATTTCTCTGTTAAAAAAAAAACCTTGTGATTTTTTTTTACTTTCTCTTACCCATAAGGTTGAGAAAGTATTGTTTTAGGGTTCAATTTTCGAAAGTGAGTTTTTGTTATAATTACATGTTCTGAGGTCACCTGAATAAGAAAATCATGTTTTTAGCGAATGGTCTGTGTGTGTCTGTTATCAGCATATCTCAAGAACAAATAGTAGCAGAAATTCCAAATTCGGTATTCTAAATGTGTATGATATAGGGATGCTACACTAAGCTTTTCGTTGAGATGAAACAAATGGTTCATGTACAGGAACGCCCAAGAGAATTCAAATACATTACGTCTATGGGGGAAAGTGCTGGTAAGTAGTTTAACATCTATAGACTGCACTAAACCAAATGAAACGAATATATATTTTTTATATGCATAAAAACATGTCTCATGTAGAATATGGTAGGGAAATCACTCATTGTTCGTTTACAGGACTACACAAAAGAACTAGATAAAAGTGCGACAATCGTTGCAAAATGATGGAAGTATATTTCAGGTGGGCCATGTACGATTACTATAGGATTATATTTAGATGCACCATGTGGTCTGTATATAATCTTCGAAAGCTATACAGGGTTGCAAATATTTAAGCGATAACGTTCTTTTTTGTTGTTAGTGGATGTGCTTTACTAATATTTTACCATTTCCAGGAAAGCTGTTTGGGAAATGAAATAAATTCCTTATAGAGATATGGTAAATAATGTATGTTTTTAAGCTAAATATTCATCGCTTGTTTTTTGTATATTTACACGTTTTGAGGCTTCCTGATTACCGCAGTCAAGTTTTTTAAAGTTTGATCTTTGTCTGTGTCTCTTAGAGTGACTTAAAAGCGAATAATTTTAGAAGATCCATATGTTGTATTTTGAAGTTAATATAAGTTTGTTGCTGGAAATGTTTAATCAAGATTGATAAGTTTTCAAAGAATGTTGCCTATGAAAATTGTCTGTATAAATTTAAGTGAACTTTTAATTTTAATAACAGATTTAAATTCTATATAAATATAAGTGCATTAATGAAACGGGGGTTGTAGTTCCCCTCACACAGAACTAATTATCATATAAAACTCTTCCAAAGCCTAATTTGAATTATTTAACATAGGTTTACATAACAGCACTGGTTATCTTACCTCTTAATCTCCAACCTGTATTTATAGTATTAAATTTCAGGGTAAGAGAAAGTCGTGTGAGCGACACACCAGATTATTTAACTCTGAAAACATATGCAAAAAATAGTAAAAATTCACTCTCTGTTCAAAAGAATAATTAATTTTTAAATTGTTTTTTCTTCTTTTAAAGCAATCAAGTAGAATTAACAGCAATAAATAAAAAGAGAAAAAAGATATATATATATATAATTTGGTCTTAAACAAAATTTAATCTTTGGCAAGACATTTTTTTCTTTTAACTGGATATTACTAAAAATCATACTTTATTCATGATCTACAGCAAAAAGGTGATAATTTTTTTTTTTTTTTTTCTGTATGAATAAAATAGTACTCTCGTTATAATAAAATTTAATGCTGTTTTAATTTTTATAATAGGAATTTATTCCTGGTACTTTTCTCCTGGATCATGAAATAAATATCTTTTTATGACGAAGATAGACACAAGAAGAATACTGAAAGTAGAATGTCTCCACTGTTAGTAAGTTAGACTTAATAGATGGTAGATTAATATTTCAGGCATTCAAAATGAAACCTTCAACAATCTGATTCGCCCATTATTTTCAGCAAAAAATATAAATTTGGTGAATTAAGGAAAAATCAAAGATACTTGACTTTCTGGCAAAGAGAAGAGATCCCACTTTTTATTTACTGATGAAACTTAGCTGGAAATAAATGTAAAAAGTCAAAGTAAAAATATAAATAACTCCAGAACTGAAAACAGAGATGAAGTATCCCCAACATACGTTTTACAATTCTCTGCCAAAATGATAGTCGCTAGCCCTATGACAGAAATTTTTTATGCTTTCTGCGACAAGTCTTGTTTGTGCAAACCTTTACTGCAAGATAATATTGACATACTTTCTTATTTACACATAATATGTACATGTAACAATAAAGACATCAATATTATTGGTAGACTGTTGAAGAATTCTTAAATACAAGACACAAATTTCTATTTTCTACTGAAATTTAGAAATAGCTTTCATTTTAATGGGCAAATCTTTCTGCAAGTGACAATTTCTTTTCTGCGACAATGTCGCTGTGTCGCCTAAATTCTGCCACAGGGGTCGCTAGCAGTATGTGTGTAAAAGGTGCAACAAGATTGTATATTGTTTTTCAAGGGCAAATTGTCAAAGTTCAGTATTACAGAAATGAAATTTTACTTGGATGCTCTGGACAACAGAATTCTGTTCTCAAGAAGAGGCAAAAGATTCTTCATACAAGATGGCATTGTATCCCATACTGCAAAGAGCACCGTCGTTAATCCATGGAAGTGAATTAATGTTACTGAGGGGTCAAAAAGGCTGGATAAATCACCCAATTTAAAAATTTGTGATCTGTCCTAAAAAAATCTGTTACTGAAAAACCAAGTCTGAAAAAAATTGGAGAATTAATGCGAAGATTTCAAAACACTTGGAACAATTATCCTGTCACTGGTCTCAAAAAACTCATCCAATCTTCCAAGCATAGATTTGACAGCATGTTAGAAGGAGTGTCATCACAATCCTTTTTCCCCTATTTTTTAAATGTTTGTACCTCCTTCCTTTCGGCCAGTTATTTCCCATGCACAACTACTTTTTGTGACTCCTGTCCTCTTTTCATTTCTTTCTTCTCAAATTGATCTTTTTTCTCCATTTTCTCAGCTAGCTGTGCACCTAATTCAAAATTTCAACCCCCTGTCCCATGCTCTGTGTGCTCCTCTTAACGTATTCTTGGAAATGCGGTTGTGCTGGTTGAGCAATGTGTCCAAGAAAATCTCTGAAAAGTGAAATTGCATTGATGAAGTCCTATCTGTAAGATAGAAGTCTACAGTTAGAAGTCTTAACCTAGTTCCTCCGGACACAGCTCATTTCTAAGGGATGCTCAAGTTGCTTGTAGAGTAGTTGGTTGCCATGCGGTGATTTGGTGTTATTCGTCCCATTGGATGGTATCAAACTCATTAAACTTGGCCTAGTCCAAGTAGGTAGAGGTTATCCAGAGGTTTCCAAGATTTCAAGACAGCATGTTAGAAGACAAGCGTGGATTGTGGACTTTTCAATCATTAGTTGAGATTATGTAAAATTTTGAATAGATTGAAATATTTTGCTTGAGTAATTTTCATTGCGACATATGTCTGAGAAACTGTCGTTACATGGCTTTACTTGTTTTCTTTTATTACTTGGCATTTTTAAAGCTTCTTTTGATTCTTGTAACTGAGGTGGTCAAATAACTGAAGTGTAAGTTTTTGAAGTGGATGTCTCTGCAAGTCTGCAACATGATTTTGTATTACAGCTCTGACTGAGAATTCTGTAACATTGTATACAGTTTTGCTTATATCTTTCTCTCTCATCGTGACTCTGTTTTTACCAGTTATTTTAAGAGAGTAAAGTCCTGCTCCTTTAAAATTTTTAGATATATTCATTCTTCAAACTTACAGAAAATTGTGTAATCAGGCAAGCAAATATAGCTTTTGACACCCTCTGAAGATGACTCTTTCTGTACAAAGCTTTTAGAATTATTTTCAGGAGTGCTTTGCCAAGGAAAAAAAAAATCTGGATGTTGTGAAAATTTATCCAACCTCTGGATGTTCAAGGTTGTAAATCATAGATGTGGAGGTAGACAAAGGATGATTGTTTTATTGTCTGTAACTGATTTTAATCTCCCACTATTTGAAAAATTTAGAATAAATTACTAAGCTTAAGTCTGTACATCAGTCAGATTTCCTCTTTCTTTCTTCTCATTTTATCCAATGGGATTTTTGTTTCTTCATTTTATCTCATTCAAAAATGAAGTTTTTTGAATTCTGCTTTTTAAGCCTTTCTCTTTGAATATGTCACCTTTTGGCTTAATGAGCAATTTTTTTGAAAAATTTAAATATTTTTTTTAGAGATCTAAACTCCAAGTCCGAAATTTACTTCATGAAATAAAATAGTTAAATTATTTTTTTTCAAAAAATGTTCACTAAGCTAAAAGGTGACATATTCAAAGAGTAATATTCACAAAACTGATATCAATAAACTTCATTTTTTAATGAAATATCCTTATAAAATGCAGCAACAAAAAATCTCATAACATAACACGGGAAGACAAAAAGGGGGAATCTGACTCATGTGAAGCCTTAACTCATACTCATTTTCCCAATTATTTAGAAAAAATATTCGTTATAAATGAAATATTCTAAATATTTCTCATCTGTCTTTAAAAATGTGTACTTCAGATTCTTCAGAACTCATAATTGAATAACAGATAAATCCTGTTAATAAACTAAATGATTTTTTTTTTTTTTTTTTTAACTAGGCTTATATATATATATATATCTCTAATTTTTTCAATATGTTATTTACTGATTTAAAATTTATATTATATTATGATTCTTGTAGTGTTGTGAAGTTTTGCGACGGTATTTTGTCACTGGCCCTGGATCATTTTTAACTAACTGTATAGTTGGCAACTTACTTTAATAATTTATTCTTTAATTAGATAATATCTTTAGAATATCATTCACATATCCATCGTAAATCATGATAAATAAAGTGTTGTGTATGTGTAGTCGAATATTTAATTCTAATTATTTTGCATTTTGTGCCTGACATTTTGTGAATTGTGATGGTTAGTTTTCTTACTTTACTTTGAAAAATTCGGCGGAATTTAATTTGTTATTGGAACCAAATCACTAAATTCGGTCAAAGGAGGTTTAGTGTAAATATGTACATATTATTTAATTATTATTATTATTATTATTATTATTTTTTTTTTTTTAGTTCTCTCTTCACTTTTCACTAATCCAGATACTTTTTAATCAAGAATCAATTTAATTAAGTAATTGAATTTGGTATAGCCCACTTTCGATACTAATGTAAATACTTACTTGCCTTGTGATTTTTAATATACAAAAACATTTTTTCTCTATGACTCTGTTTAGTAAATTTTTAGATCCTGGCAAGAAATACTTAGCTTCACAGCAGTATTGTGCCCGGTACAAGGATATTTATAGGGATATCCTTGGATCGACATCCAGTTACCTATCATCTCCTCCTCCTTTACTTCAATTTAGAACATGCGGTTCTAATAGATGTAAAACTTGCCCTATGGCCTCTCACACTCAATTGAATAATAATCACTCTTTGGTTCCATTTTGTCAGGCATACAATGTTATTTATAAAATCAATTGTGGTCATTGTAAACTTAGTTATATTGGTGAAACTTCAACTCCTCTTCATCTACGCATTAATCAGCATCGATCAGATTCTAAAAACCTTTCAGTTGCATCTTCTAAGTCAACTATAGAATTACAACACTTTAAATCACATAATTTTAATTCATGTACCATAGAGATTGTAAAAATTCAGAAAAACAAAAGTGAGCGTCTATTTCTTGAATCAAAATTTATGCAATATTATAATACAATTTATCCTTATGGCCTAAATTCCGAATACTTTAGTAAAACTATTAAAGCATATTCTAACATCAACCCTCTACATGAATATTCGACTATTTATGCACAACTCAATCACAAAATTAACAATAAAACTTCTAGAACTAAACGAGGTAGTAAAAAAACAGATTTAATCTTTTCTAAAAGTGCCATTATTAAACTCATTTCAGATCTACAGACTAATTACTTATCTAACTATAACTGGTTCATTATTCGAAAATTTATTTTTGCAATTAAAAAGAAATACTTAGTAAACTTTCTGAATGTCTTTCAAAGCCAATCCTATAATAAACATTTTTCAGACATTTTTTATGATATTATAATGTACAAAATCAAACAATTTAATTTAAAACTTAATAAAAAACCCAACAAATTTAAAACAAATACTCAATTAATTGTGAATTTTACAAATCAAATATTGAACAGCATTAACATTACATCTGTCATTAATGACAAAGAATGTTTGTTTCCGATTAAAGATTTAAATCTATCTCGTACCTTCAAATATCCTCTTCCTCTTGGCAGAAAGATATTCAATTATAATTCTGTATCTAAGTCTACCTCTTTTACTAACACTGTAACCTGTAAATGCAATAATCCTTCTTTCTCAAAATTTATTGACAGAGACCATGGACACATTATCACGGGAAATCTCAATATTATTGATAATTATCAATTAAAAAAATTCATGAAATTTGGCACCAAATTTAGACTTCCAGTTAAAACTAGCATTCCACAAATCCTTCAACAGTTTTCTTATGACCTAGATTTATTTATTTATAAAATATCTATTACTCATAATAAACCTATTGCCTACTTCACTCAATGGAAAGTTTTAGTGTTACAAAAAATCAAAAATGCATTATTTATCAATTCTTCAAATCTGGTGTTATTTAAAAAATCTGTACTTTTTAACTCAATCAAATCACTACAGGAAGACTTTGTGATCACTTATGTTGACAAATCACCTAATAATTATGCCATTATTTGTAAATCCTACTATCTCTCTATTTTAAACTCTTCAATCAATAATAGTAACATCTTCAGTTTAACTAATAATAACCTTATTATTAATAACCGAAAAATACATAATTACTATAAACTACTTCAACTTCCCTTCAATAACTTTAATTATCCTTATATAGTTCTCATACCTAAGTTTCACAAATCTCCAATTAAATTTCGCACTGTCACTGTTGGGTGTAACACTTATAACAACAATGCTAATAAAGCTCTACTGGATATTCTAAAACAAATTTACAAATGTACTTGCAAAGTTGATAATTTACACTGTCTTAAAAATAGCTTTCAATTAATTCAATACATAAAATCGCTCGATTCAATAGACAACATTATGACATTTGACTTTCAAGATCTTTTCAATAATATTGAGTTATCAGATCTGAGTAATATCATTTACAGTCTTTTTCAAGAATATAAAGCTCAAATTAATCTTCCTTACAATTTTAAAGCAGAAAAATTTAAAACTCTTCTTAACTTTGTTATCCATAATAATTATATCTTCCACAACAACGCTATCTATTTGCAACAATTAGGCATCCCACAAGGAGGTTGTAGCTCCAGTATTTTGGCAGATCTCTATCTTTATTATTATGAAAAGCAAATTTGCAATGATGATGTTCGATTTTATCGTTACATCGATGATATTATTGTATTTTATCTCAACAAGAACTCACAAAATGGCTTTTCCTTCAATTATTCACCTAATTTAAAGCTAACTCAAAACACTCTGACTAATCAATCAATTAACTTTTTAGATCTCAAAATAATCATAGATGGTAATAAACTTTACACAGATATCTATGACAAACGGCAAGATTTTTGTTTTAATGTCAACTTATTTACACATTTTAATTCATGTCTGCATCTTTCGGTATTCAGAAACATCATCATTAATCATTTATTTCGAATTAATAATTTATGCTCTGCAAAGTTTAAAAACAAGAATATTAATAAACTGATCACAGCCACTGCTAAAATGGGTTTTCCTAAAAACTTTGTATTTTCTATTTTATATCCTTAACCATGTCTCTGTCAGTACAAAAAAAAAAAAAAAAAAAAAAAAAGCTGTGTACACTCTTGTGTATATCAACAAAAAAATCATAAAATAATAAAAGACAATAAAAAAGGTGGCGGTTGGGTGGGCAGATGTTTGATTACGGAGGTGGGGTGGTGTTGTAAGGCTGGATGGTTGGGTGGGTTTGTGAAATTAAATACAAAAAAAAAAAAAAAAAAAAAAAAAAAAAAATAGAAGGCTTGTTGCATTTGCTTTGTATTACTATGCAAACTTTCATTTTCCAATAAAATTTCAGATTTTTCCTTTTTGAGTTGTCAACTATATTTAATGTTCTAATTATACTGTTAAACACAATGTGATCAATCGGTGAATTTCATTGTGGCTTTGTGGTTTCAATGTTGTTCATCTGCTTAGAAATTTTGCATTTTTAAATCCTTATGGTTCCTGTTCTGGTTGTGGCATGCTGGGGGAGTGTTGCCGGCGTAAAACTAGTGTAACCCCACAGGCAAGTCACAAGTCTTGCCGCCTGCCTCCTTCTTCCTATCTTGTGTTTCTTGGGTTGTTTTTTCATTAATTTTGATAAGTTTATGGTTTAAAGTTAAGATTTGTTGTTTTACTTTATTGATTCGTTTGTTTTGCAGGCTGTTAATTAATAGATCTGCTTTCTTTACATTAGTGTATTTCATCCACTGATGATTTTTTTTTTTTTTTTTTAATCTTATTGGTCATTGGTGTTTCAGTGATCTTGTATCTGTTGCTTGACTTCTACTATGCTTAATAGATCATCTTTATTATATTTACATTTAAAATTAAACCTGCTGCAATTGCGCATAAATTTTGAATGTATTTTGTGTTTAATAAAACTTATTGCTTTATGTCATTTAAATTATCTAATATATGAATTTCATATATTTAGATTTGTCTTAAATTGGCATTAACACTATTTTTTGTATTATACACTTTGTATAAAGCTGCATTTGCGCTCTTACAATTTGTATTATTTCCGTAATTTCTCTAATTTTTTCAATATGTTATTTACTGATTTAAAATTTATATTATATTATGATTCTTGTAGTGTTGTGAAGTTTTGCGACGGTATTTTGTCACTGGCCCTGGATCATTTTTAACTAACTGTATAGTTGGCAACTTACTTTAATAATTTATTCTTTAATTAGATAATATCTTTAGAATATCATTCACATATCCATCGTAAATCATGATAAATAAAGTGTTGTGTATGTGTAGTCGAATATTTAATTCTAATTATTTTGCATTTTGTGCCTGACATTTTGTGAATTGTGATGGTTAGTTTTCTTACTTTACTTTGAAAAATTCGGCGGAATTTAATTTGTTATTGGAACCAAATCACTAAATTCGGTCAAAGGAGGTTTAGTGTAAATATGTACATATTATTTAATTATTATTATTATTATTATTATTATTATTTTTTTTTTAGTTCTCTCTTCACTTTTCACTAATCCAGATACTTTTTAATCAAGAATCAATTTAATTAAGTAATTGAATTTGGTATAGCCCACTTTCGATACTAATGTAAATACTTACTTGCCTTGTGATTTTTAATATACAAAAACATTTTTTCTCTATGACTCTGTTTAGTAAATTTTTAGATCCTGGCAAGAAATACTTAGCTTCACAGCAGTATTCTGCCCGGTACAAGGATATTTATAGGGATATCCTTGGATCGACATCCAGTTACCTATCATCTCCTCCTCCTTTACTTCAATTTAGAACATGCGGTTCTAATAGATGTAAAACTTGCCCTATGGCCTCTCACACTCAATTGAATAATAATCACTCTTTGGTTCCATTTTGTCAGGCATACAATGTTATTTATAAAATCAATTGTGGTCATTGTAAACTTAGTTATATTGGTGAAACTTCAACTCCTCTTCATCTACGCATTAATCAGCATCGATCAGATTCTAAAAACCTTTCAGTTGCATCTTCTAAGTCAACTATAGAATTACAACACTTTAAATCACATAATTTTAATTCATGTACCATAGAGATTGTAAAAATTCAGAAAAACAAAAGTGAGCGTCTATTTCTTGAATCAAAATTTATGCAATATTATAATACAATTTATCCTTATGGCCTAAATTCCGAATACTTTAGTAAAACTATTAAAGCATATTCTAACATCAACCCTCTACATGAATATTCGACTATTTATGCACAACTCAATCACAAAATTAACAATAAAACTTCTAGAACTAAACGAGGTAGTAAAAAAACAGATTTAATCTTTTCTAAAAGTGCCATTATTAAACTCATTTCAGATCTACAGACTAATTACTTATCTAACTATAACTGGTTCATTATTCGAAAATTTATTTTTGCAATTAAAAAGAAATACTTAGTAAACTTTCTGAATGTCTTTCAAAGCCAATCCTATAATAAACATTTTTCAGACATTTTTTATGATATTATAATGTACAAAATCAAACAATTTAATTTAAAACTTAATAAAAAACCCAACAAATTTAAAACAAATACTCAATTAATTGTGAATTTTACAAATCAAATATTGAACAGCATTAACATTACATCTGTCATTAATGACAAAGAATGTTTGTTTCCGATTAAAGATTTAAATCTATCTCGTACCTTCAAATATCCTCTTCCTCTTGGCAGAAAGATATTCAATTATAATTCTGTATCTAAGTCTACCTCTTTTACTAACACTGTAACCTGTAAATGCAATAATCCTTCTTTCTCAAAATTTATTGACAGAGACCATGGACACATTATCACGGGTAATCTCAATATTATTGATAATTATCAATTAAAAAAATTCATGAAATTTGGCACCAAATTTAGACTTCCAGTTAAAACTAGCATTCCACAAATCCTTCAACAGTTTTCTTATGACCTAGATTTATTTATTTATAAAATATCTATTACTCATAATAAACCTATTGCCTACTTCACTCAATGGAAAGTTTTAGTGTTACAAAAAATCAAAAATGCATTATTTATCAATTCTTCAAATCTGGTGTTATTTAAAAAATCTGTACTTTTTAACTCAATCAAATCACTACAGGAAGACTTTGTGATCACTTATGTTGACAAATCACCTAATAATTATGCCATTATTTGTAAATCCTACTATCTCTCTATTTTAAACTCTTCAATCAATAATAGTAACATCTTCAGTTTAACTAATAATAACCTTATTATTAATAACCGAAAAATACATAATTACTATAAACTACTTCAACTTCCCTTCAATAACTTTAATTATCCTTATATAGTTCTCATACCTAAGTTTCACAAATCTCCAATTAAATTTCGCACTGTCACTGTTGGGTGTAACACTTATAACAACAATGCTAATAAAGCTCTACTGGATATTCTAAAACAAATTTACAAATGTACTTGCAAAGTTGATAATTTACACTGTCTTAAAAATAGCTTTCAATTAATTCAATACATAAAATCGCTCGATTCAATAGACAACATTATGACATTTGACTTTCAAGATCTTTTCAATAATATTGAGTTATCAGATCTGAGTAATATCATTTACAGTCTTTTTCAAGAATATAAAGCTCAAATTAATCTTCCTTACAATTTTAAAGCAGAAAAATTTAAAACTCTTCTTAACTTTGTTATCCATAATAATTATATCTTCCACAACAACGCTATCTATTTGCAACAATTAGGCATCCCACAAGGAGGTTGTAGCTCCAGTATTTTGGCAGATCTCTATCTTTATTATTATGAAAAGCAAATTTGCAATGATGATGTTCGATTTTATCGTTACATCGATGATATTATTGTATTTTATCTCAACAAGAACTCACAAAATGGCTTTTCCTTCAATTATCCACCTAATTTAAAGCTAACTCAAAACACTCTGACTAATCAATCAATTAACTTTTTAGATCTCAAAATAATCATAGATGGTAATAAACTTTACACAGATATCTATGACAAACGGCAAGATTTTTGTTTTAATGTCAACTTATTTACACATTTTAATTCATGTCTGCATCTTTCGGTATTCAGAAACATCATCATTAATCATTTATTTCGAATTAATAATTTATGCTCTGCAAAGTTTAAAAACAAGAATATTAATAAACTGATCACAGCCACTGCTAAAATGGGTTTTCCTAAAAACTTTGTATTTTCTATTTTATATCCTTAACCATGTCTCTGTCAGTACAAAAAAAAAAAAAAAAAAAAAAAGCTGTGTACACTCTTGTGTATATCAACAAAAAAATCATAAAATAATAAAAGACAATAAAAAAGGTGGCGGTTGGGTGGGCAGATGTTTGATTACGGAGGTGGGGTGGTGTTGTAAGGCTGGATGGTTGGGTGGGTTTGTGAAATTAAATACAAAAAAAAAAAAAAAAATAGAAGGCTTGTTGCATTTGCTTTGTATTACTATGCAAACTTTCATTTTCCAATAAAATTTCAGATTTTTCCTTTTTGAGTTGTCAACTATATTTAATGTTCTAATTATACTGTTAAACACAATGTGATCAATCGGTGAATTTCATTGTGGCTTTGTGGTTTCAATGTTGTTCATCTGCTTAGAAATTTTGCATTTTTAAATCCTTATGGTTCCTGTTCTGGTTGTGGCAGGCTGGGGGAGTGTTGCCGGCGTAAAACTAGTGTAACCCCACAGGCAAGTCACAAGTCTTGCCGCCTGCCTCCTTCTTCCTATCTTGTGTTTCTTGGGTTGTTTTTTCATTAATTTTGATAAGTTTATGGTTTAAAGTTAAGATTTGTTGTTTTACTTTATTGATTCGTTTGTTTTGCAGGCTGTTAATTAATAGATCTGCTTTCTTTACATTAGTGTATTTCATCCACTGATGATTTTTTTTTTTTTTTTTTTTTTTTAATCTTATTGGTCATTGGTGTTTCAGTGATCTTGTATCTGTTGCTTGACTTCTACTATGCTTAATAGATCATCTTTATTATATTTACATTTAAAATTAAACCTGCTGCAATTGCGCATAAATTTTGAATGTATTTTGTGTTTAATAAAACTTATTGCTTTATGTCATTTAAATTATCTAATATATGAATTTCATATATTTAGATTTGTCTTAAATTGGCATTAACACTATTTTTTGTATTATACACTTTGTATAAAGCTGCATTTGCGCTCTTACAATTTGTATTATTTCCGTAATTTCTCTAATTTTTTCAATATGTTATTTACTGATTTAAAATTTATATTATATTATGATTCTTGTAGTGTTGTGAAGTTTTGCGACGGTATTTTGTCACTGGCCCTGGATCATTTTTAACTAACTGTATAGTTGGCAACTTACTTTAATAATTTATTCTTTAATTAGATAATATCTTTAGAATATCATTCACATATCCATCGTAAATCATGATAAATAAAGTGTTGTGTATGTGTAGTCGAATATTTAATTCTAATTATTTTGCATTTTGTGCCTGACATTTTGTGAATTGTGATGGTTAGTTTTCTTACTTTACTTTGAAAAATTCGGCGGAATTTAATTTGTTATTGGAACCAAATCACTAAATTCGGTCAAAGGAGGTTTAGTGTAAATATGTACATATTATTTAATTATTATTATTATTATTATTATTATTATTATTTTTTTTAGTTCTCTCTTCACTTTTCACTAATCCAGGTACTTTTTAATCAAGAATCAATTTAATTAAGTAATTGAATTTGGTATAGCCCACTTTCGATACTAATGTAAATACTTACTTGCCTTGTGATTTTTAATATACAAAAACATTTTTTCTCTATGACTCTGTTTAGTAAATTTTTAGATCCTGGCAAGAAATACTTAGCTTCACAGCAGTATTGTGCCCGGTACAAGGATATTTATAGGGATATCCTTGGATCGACATCCAGTTACCTATCATCTCCTCCTCCTTTACTTCAATTTAGAACATGCGGTTCTAATAGATGTAAAACTTGCCCTATGGCCTCTCACACTCAATTGAATAATAATCACTCTTTGGTTCCATTTTGTCAGGCATACAATGTTATTTATAAAATCAATTGTGGTCATTGTAAACTTAGTTATATTGGTGAAACTTCAACTCCTCTTCATCTACGCATTAATCAGCATCGATCAGATTCTAAAAACCTTTCAGTTGCATCTTCTAAGTCAACTATAGAATTACAACACTTTAAATCACATAATTTTAATTCATGTACCATAGAGATTGTAAAAATTCAGAAAAACAAAAGTGAGCGTCTATTTCTTGAATCAAAATTTATGCAATATTATAATACAATTTATCCTTATGGCCTAAATTCCGAATACTTTAGTAAAACTATTAAAGCATATTCTAACATCAACCCTCTACATGAATATTCGACTATTTATGCACAACTCAATCACAAAATTAACAATAAAACTTCTAGAACTAAACGAGGTAGTAAAAAAACAGATTTAATCTTTTCTAAAAGTGCCATTATTAAACTCATTTCAGATCTACAGACTAATTACTTATCTAACTATAACTGGTTCATTATTCGAAAATTTATTTTTGCAATTAAAAAGAAATACTTAGTAAACTTTCTGAATGTCTTTCAAAGCCAATCCTATAATAAACATTTTTCAGACATTTTTTATGATATTATAATGTACAAAATCAAACAATTTAATTTAAAACTTAATAAAAAACCCAACAAATTTAAAACAAATACTCAATTAATTGTGAATTTTACAAATCAAATATTGAACAGCATTAACATTACATCTGTCATTAATGACAAAGAATGTTTGTTTCCGATTAAAGATTTAAATCTATCTCGTACCTTCAAATATCCTCTTCCTCTTGGCAGAAAGATATTCAATTATAATTCTGTATCTAAGTCTACCTCTTTTACTAACACTGTAACCTGTAAATGCAATAATCCTTCTTTCTCAAAATTTATTGACAGAGACCATGGACACATTATCACGGGTAATCTCAATATTATTGATAATTATCAATTAAAAAAATTCATGAAATTTGGCACCAAATTTAGACTTCCAGTTAAAACTAGCATTCCACAAATCCTTCAACAGTTTTCTTATGACCTAGATTTATTTATTTATAAAATATCTATTACTCATAATAAACCTATTGCCTACTTCACTCAATGGAAAGTTTTAGTGTTACAAAAAATCAAAAATGCATTATTTATCAATTCTTCAAATCTGGTGTTATTTAAAAAATCTGTACTTTTTAACTCAATCAAATCACTACAGGAAGACTTTGTGATCACTTATGTTGACAAATCACCTAATAATTATGCCATTATTTGTAAATCCTACTATCTCTCTATTTTAAACTCTTCAATCAATAATAGTAACATCTTCAGTTTAACTAATAATAACCTTATTATTAATAACCGAAAAATACATAATTACTATAAACTACTTCAACTTCCCTTCAATAACTTTAATTATCCTTATATAGTTCTCATACCTAAGTTTCACAAATCTCCAATTAAATTTCGCACTGTCACTGTTGGGTGTAACACTTATAACAACAATGCTAATAAAGCTCTACTGGATATTCTAAAACAAATTTACAAATGTACTTGCAAAGTTGATAATTTACACTGTCTTAAAAATAGCTTTCAATTAATTCAATACATAAAATCGCTCGATTCAATAGACAACATTATGACATTTGACTTTCAAGATCTTTTCAATAATATTGAGTTATCAGATCTGAGTAATATCATTTACAGTCTTTTTCAAGAATATAAAGCTCAAATTAATCTTCCTTACAATTTTAAAGCAGAAAAATTTAAAACTCTTCTTAACTTTGTTATCCATAATAATTATATCTTCCACAACAACGCTATCTATTTGCAACAATTAGGCATCCCACAAGGAGGTTGTAGCTCCAGTATTTTGGCAGATCTCTATCTTTATTATTATGAAAAGCAAATTTGCAATGATGATGTTCGATTTTATCGTTACATCGATGATATTATTGTATTTTATCTCAACAAGAACTCACAAAATGGCTTTTCCTTCAATTATCCACCTAATTTAAAGCTAACTCAAAACACTCTGACTAATCAATCAATTAACTTTTTAGATCTCAAAATAATCATAGATGGTAATAAACTTTACACAGATATCTATGACAAACGGCAAGATTTTTGTTTTAATGTCAACCTTTTTACACATTTTAATTCATGTCTGCATCTTTCGGTATTCAGAAACATCATCATTAATCATTTATTTCGAATTAATAATTTATGCTCTGCAAAGTTTAAAAACAAGAATATTAATAAACTGATCACAGCCACTGCTAAAATGGGTTTTCCTAAAAACTTTGTATTTTCTATTTTATATCCTTAACCATGTCTCTGTCAGTACAAAAAAAAAAAAAAAAAAAAAAAAAAGCTGTGTACACTCTTGTGTATATCAACAAAAAAATCATAAAATAATAAAAGACAATAAAAAAGGTGGCGGTTGGGTGGGCAGATGTTTGATTACGGAGGTGGGGTGGTGTTGTAAGGCTGGATGGTTGGGTGGGTTTGTGAAATTAAATACAAAAAAAAAAAAAAAAAAAAAAAAAAAATAGAAGGCTTGTTGCATTTGCTTTGTATTACTATGCAAACTTTCATTTTCCAATAAAATTTCAGATTTTTCCTTTTTGAGTTGTCAACTATATTTAATGTTCTAATTATACTGTTAAACACAATGTGATCAATCGGTGAATTTCATTGTGGCTTTGTGGTTTCAATGTTGTTCATCTGCTTAGAAATTTTGCATTTTTAAATCCTTATGGTTCCTGTTCTGGTTGTGGCATGCTGGGGGAGTGTTGCCGGCGTAAAACTAGTGTAACCCCACAGGCAAGTCACAAGTCTTGCCGCCTGCCTCCTTCTTCCTATCTTGTGTTTCTTGGGTTGTTTTTTCATTAATTTTGATAAGTTTATGGTTTAAAGTTAAGATTTGTTGTTTTACTTTATTGATTCGTTTGTTTTGCAGGCTGTTAATTAATAGATCTGCTTTCTTTACATTAGTGTATTTCATCCACTGATGATTTTTTTTTTTTTTTTTTTTAATCTTATTGGTCATTGGTGTTTCAGTGATCTTGTATCTGTTGCTTGACTTCTACTATGCTTAATAGATCATCTTTATTATATTTACATTTAAAATTAAACCTGCTGCAATTGCGCATAAATTTTGAATGTATTTTGTGTTTAATAAAACTTATTGCTTTATGTCATTTAAATTATCTAATATATGAATTTCATATATTTAGATTTGTCTTAAATTGGCATTAACACTATTTTTTGTATTATACACTTTGTATAAAGCTGCATTTGCGCTCTTACAATTTGTATTATTTCCTTAATTTCTCTAATTTTTTCAATATGTTATTTACTGATTTAAAATTTATATTATATTATGATTCTTGTAGTGTTGTGAAGTTTTGCGACGGTATTTTGTCACTGGCCCTGGATCATTTTTAACTAACTGTATAGTTGGCAACTTACTTTAATAATTTATTCTTTAATTAGATAATATCTTTAGAATATCATTCACATATCCATCGTAAATCATGATAAATAAAGTGTTGTGTATGTGTAGTCGAATATTTAATTCTAATTATTTTGCATTTTGTGCCTGACATTTTGTGAATTGTGATGGTTAGTTTTCTTACTTTACTTTGAAAAATTCGGCGGAATTTAATTTGTTATTGGAACCAAATCACTAAATTCGGTCAAAGGAGGTTTAGTGTAAATATGTACATATTATTTAATTATTATTATTATTATTATTATTATTTTTTTTTTTTTTAGTTCTCTCTTCACTTTTCACTAATCCAGGTACTTTTTAATCAAGAATCAATTTAATTAAGTAATTGAATTTGGTATAGCCCACTTTCGATACTAATGTAAATACTTACTTGCCTTGTGATTTTTAATATACAAAAACATTTTTTCTCTATGACTCTGTTTAGTAAATTTTTAGATCCTGGCAAGAAATACTTAGCTTCACAGCAGTATTGTGCCCGGTACAAGGATATTTATAGGGATATCCTTGGATCGACATCCAGTTACCTATCATCTCCTCCTCCTTTACTTCAATTTAGAACATGCGGTTCTAATAGATGTAAAACTTGCCCTATGGCCTCTCACACTCAATTGAATAATAATCACTCTTTGGTTCCATTTTGTCAGGCATACAATGTTATTTATAAAATCAATTGTGGTCATTGTAAACTTAGTTATATTGGTGAAACTTCAACTCCTCTTCATCTACGCATTAATCAGCATCGATCAGATTCTAAAAACCTTTCAGTTGCATCTTCTAAGTCAACTATAGAATTACAACACTTTAAATCACATAATTTTAATTCATGTACCATAGAGATTGTAAAAATTCAGAAAAACAAAAGTGAGCGTCTATTTCTTGAATCAAAATTTATGCAATATTATAATACAATTTATCCTTATGGCCTAAATTCCGAATACTTTAGTAAAACTATTAAAGCATATTCTAACATCAACCCTCTACATGAATATTCGACTATTTATGCACAACTCAATCACAAAATTAACAATAAAACTTCTAGAACTAAACGAGGTAGTAAAAAAACAGATTTAATCTTTTCTAAAAGTGCCATTATTAAACTCATTTCAGATCTACAGACTAATTACTTATCTAACTATAACTGGTTCATTATTCGAAAATTTATTTTTGCAATTAAAAAGAAATACTTAGTAAACTTTCTGAATGTCTTTCAAAGCCAATCCTATAATAAACATTTTTCAGACATTTTTTATGATATTATAATGTACAAAATCAAACAATTTAATTTAAAACTTAATAAAAAACCCAACAAATTTAAAACAAATACTCAATTAATTGTGAATTTTACAAATCAAATATTGAACAGCATTAACATTACATCTGTCATTAATGACAAAGAATGTTTGTTTCCGATTAAAGATTTAAATCTATCTCGTACCTTCAAATATCCTCTTCCTCTTGGCAGAAAGATATTCAATTATAATTCTGTATCTAAGTCTACCTCTTTTACTAACACTGTAACCTGTAAATGCAATAATCCTTCTTTCTCAAAATTTATTGACAGAGACCATGGACACATTATCACGGGTAATCTCAATATTATTGATAATTATCAATTAAAAAAATTCATGAAATTTGGCACCAAATTTAGACTTCCAGTTAAAACTAGCATTCCACAAATCCTTCAACAGTTTTCTTATGACCTAGATTTATTTATTTATAAAATATCTATTACTCATAATAAACCTATTGCCTACTTCACTCAATGGAAAGTTTTAGTGTTACAAAAAATCAAAAATGCATTATTTATCAATTCTTCAAATCTGGTGTTATTTAAAAAATCTGTACTTTTTAACTCAATCAAATCACTACAGGAAGACTTTGTGATCACTTATGTTGACAAATCACCTAATAATTATGCCATTATTTGTAAATCCTACTATCTCTCTATTTTAAACTCTTCAATCAATAATAGTAACATCTTCAGTTTAACTAATAATAACCTTATTATTAATAACCGAAAAATACATAATTACTATAAACTACTTCAACTTCCCTTCAATAACTTTAATTATCCTTATATAGTTCTCATACCTAAGTTTCACAAATCTCCAATTAAATTTCGCACTGTCACTGTTGGGTGTAACACTTATAACAACAATGCTAATAAAGCTCTACTGGATATTCTAAAACAAATTTACAAATGTACTTGCAAAGTTGATAATTTACACTGTCTTAAAAATAGCTTTCAATTAATTCAATACATAAAATCGCTCGATTCAATAGACAACATTATGACATTTGACTTTCAAGATCTTTTCAATAATATTGAGTTATCAGATCTGAGTAATATCATTTACAGTCTTTTTCAAGAATATAAAGCTCAAATTAATCTTCCTTACAATTTTAAAGCAGAAAAATTTAAAACTCTTCTTAACTTTGTTATCCATAATAATTATATCTTCCACAACAACGCTATCTATTTGCAACAATTAGGCATCCCACAAGGAGGTTGTAGCTCCAGTATTTTGGCAGATCTCTATCTTTATTATTATGAAAAGCAAATTTGCAATGATGATGTTCGATTTTATCGTTACATCGATGATATTATTGTATTTTATCTCAACAAGAACTCACAAAATGGCTTTTCCTTCAATTATCCACCTAATTTAAAGCTAACTCAAAACACTCTGACTAATCAATCAATTAACTTTTTAGATCTCAAAATAATCATAGATGGTAATAAACTTTACACAGATATCTATGACAAACGGCAAGATTTTTGTTTTAATGTCAACTTATTTACACATTTTAATTCATGTCTGCATCTTTCGGTATTCAGAAACATCATCATTAATCATTTATTTCGAATTAATAATTTATGCTCTGCAAAGTTTAAAAACAAGAATATTAATAAACTGATCACAGCCACTGCTAAAATGGGTTTTCCTAAAAACTTTGTATTTTCTATTTTATATCCTTAACCATGTCTCTGTCAGTACAAAAAAAAAAAAAAAAAAAAAAAGCTGTGTACACTCTTGTGTATATCAACAAAAAAATCATAAAATAATAAAAGACAATAAAAAAGGTGGCGGTTGGGTGGGCAGATGTTTGATTACGGAGGTGGGGTGGTGTTGTAAGGCTGGATGGTTGGGTGGGTTTGTGAAATTAAATACAAAAAAAAAAAAAAAAATAGAAGGCTTGTTGCATTTGCTTTGTATTACTATGCAAACTTTCATTTTCCAATAAAATTTCAGATTTTTCCTTTTTGAGTTGTCAACTATATTTAATGTTCTAATTATACTGTTAAACACAATGTGATCAATCGGTGAATTTCATTGTGGCTTTGTGGTTTCAATGTTGTTCATCTGCTTAGAAATTTTGCATTTTTAAATCCTTATGGTTCCTGTTCTGGTTGTGGCAGGCTGGGGGAGTGTTGCCGGCGTAAAACTAGTGTAACCCCACAGGCAAGTCACAAGTCTTGCCGCCTGCCTCCTTCTTCCTATCTTGTGTTTCTTGGGTTGTTTTTTCATTAATTTTGATAAGTTTATGGTTTAAAGTTAAGATTTGTTGTTTTACTTTATTGATTCGTTTGTTTTGCAGGCTGTTAATTAATAGATCTGCTTTCTTTACATTAGTGTATTTCATCCACTGATGATTTTTTTTTTTTTTTTTTTTTTTTAATCTTATTGGTCATTGGTGTTTCAGTGATCTTGTATCTGTTGCTTGACTTCTACTATGCTTAATAGATCATCTTTATTATATTTACATTTAAAATTAAACCTGCTGCAATTGCGCATAAATTTTGAATGTATTTTGTGTTTAATAAAACTTATTGCTTTATGTCATTTAAATTATCTAATATATGAATTTCATATATTTAGATTTGTCTTAAATTGGCATTAACACTATTTTTTGTATTATACACTTTGTATAAAGCTGCATTTGCGCTCTTACAATTTGTATTATTTCCGTAATTTCTCTAATTTTTTCAATATGTTATTTACTGATTTAAAATTTATATTATATTATGATTCTTGTAGTGTTGTGAAGTTTTGCGACGGTATTTTGTCACTGGCCCTGGATCATTTTTAACTAACTGTATAGTTGGCAACTTACTTTAATAATTTATTCTTTAATTAGATAATATCTTTAGAATATCATTCACATATCCATCGTAAATCATGATAAATAAAGTGTTGTGTATGTGTAGTCGAATATTTAATTCTAATTATTTTGCATTTTGTGCCTGACATTTTGTGAATTGTGATGGTTAGTTTTCTTACTTTACTTTGAAAAATTCGGCGGAATTTAATTTGTTATTGGAACCAAATCACTAAATTCGGTCAAAGGAGGTTTAGTGTAAATATGTACATATTATTTAATTATTATTATTATTATTATTATTATTATTATTTTTTTTAGTTCTCTCTTCACTTTTCACTAATCCAGGTACTTTTTAATCAAGAATCAATTTAATTAAGTAATTGAATTTGGTATAGCCCACTTTCGATACTAATGTAAATACTTACTTGCCTTGTGATTTTTAATATACAAAAACATTTTTTCTCTATGACTCTGTTTAGTAAATTTTTAGATCCTGGCAAGAAATACTTAGCTTCACAGCAGTATTGTGCCCGGTACAAGGATATTTATAGGGATATCCTTGGATCGACATCCAGTTACCTATCATCTCCTCCTCCTTTACTTCAATTTAGAACATGCGGTTCTAATAGATGTAAAACTTGCCCTATGGCCTCTCACACTCAATTGAATAATAATCACTCTTTGGTTCCATTTTGTCAGGCATACAATGTTATTTATAAAATCAATTGTGGTCATTGTAAACTTAGTTATATTGGTGAAACTTCAACTCCTCTTCATCTACGCATTAATCAGCATCGATCAGATTCTAAAAACCTTTCAGTTGCATCTTCTAAGTCAACTATAGAATTACAACACTTTAAATCACATAATTTTAATTCATGTACCATAGAGATTGTAAAAATTCAGAAAAACAAAAGTGAGCGTCTATTTCTTGAATCAAAATTTATGCAATATTATAATACAATTTATCCTTATGGCCTAAATTCCGAATACTTTAGTAAAACTATTAAAGCATATTCTAACATCAACCCTCTACATGAATATTCGACTATTTATGCACAACTCAATCACAAAATTAACAATAAAACTTCTAGAACTAAACGAGGTAGTAAAAAAACAGATTTAATCTTTTCTAAAAGTGCCATTATTAAACTCATTTCAGATCTACAGACTAATTACTTATCTAACTATAACTGGTTCATTATTCGAAAATTTATTTTTGCAATTAAAAAGAAATACTTAGTAAACTTTCTGAATGTCTTTCAAAGCCAATCCTATAATAAACATTTTTCAGACATTTTTTATGATATTATAATGTACAAAATCAAACAATTTAATTTAAAACTTAATAAAAAACCCAACAAATTTAAAACAAATACTCAATTAATTGTGAATTTTACAAATCAAATATTGAACAGCATTAACATTACATCTGTCATTAATGACAAAGAATGTTTGTTTCCGATTAAAGATTTAAATCTATCTCGTACCTTCAAATATCCTCTTCCTCTTGGCAGAAAGATATTCAATTATAATTCTGTATCTAAGTCTACCTCTTTTACTAACACTGTAACCTGTAAATGCAATAATCCTTCTTTCTCAAAATTTATTGACAGAGACCATGGACACATTATCACGGGTAATCTCAATATTATTGATAATTATCAATTAAAAAAATTCATGAAATTTGGCACCAAATTTAGACTTCCAGTTAAAACTAGCATTCCACAAATCCTTCAACAGTTTTCTTATGACCTAGATTTATTTATTTATAAAATATCTATTACTCATAATAAACCTATTGCCTACTTCACTCAATGGAAAGTTTTAGTGTTACAAAAAATCAAAAATGCATTATTTATCAATTCTTCAAATCTGGTGTTATTTAAAAAATCTGTACTTTTTAACTCAATCAAATCACTACAGGAAGACTTTGTGATCACTTATGTTGACAAATCACCTAATAATTATGCCATTATTTGTAAATCCTACTATCTCTCTATTTTAAACTCTTCAATCAATAATAGTAACATCTTCAGTTTAACTAATAATAACCTTATTATTAATAACCGAAAAATACATAATTACTATAAACTACTTCAACTTCCCTTCAATAACTTTAATTATCCTTATATAGTTCTCATACCTAAGTTTCACAAATCTCCAATTAAATTTCGCACTGTCACTGTTGGGTGTAACACTTATAACAACAATGCTAATAAAGCTCTACTGGATATTCTAAAACAAATTTACAAATGTACTTGCAAAGTTGATAATTTACACTGTCTTAAAAATAGCTTTCAATTAATTCAATACATAAAATCGCTCGATTCAATAGACAACATTATGACATTTGACTTTCAAGATCTTTTCAATAATATTGAGTTATCAGATCTGAGTAATATCATTTACAGTCTTTTTCAAGAATATAAAGCTCAAATTAATCTTCCTTACAATTTTAAAGCAGAAAAATTTAAAACTCTTCTTAACTTTGTTATCCATAATAATTATATCTTCCACAACAACGCTATCTATTTGCAACAATTAGGCATCCCACAAGGAGGTTGTAGCTCCAGTATTTTGGCAGATCTCTATCTTTATTATTATGAAAAGCAAATTTGCAATGATGATGTTCGATTTTATCGTTACATCGATGATATTATTGTATTTTATCTCAACAAGAACTCACAAAATGGCTTTTCCTTCAATTATCCACCTAATTTAAAGCTAACTCAAAACACTCTGACTAATCAATCAATTAACTTTTTAGATCTCAAAATAATCATAGATGGTAATAAACTTTACACAGATATCTATGACAAACGGCAAGATTTTTGTTTTAATGTCAACCTTTTTACACATTTTAATTCATGTCTGCATCTTTCGGTATTCAGAAACATCATCATTAATCATTTATTTCGAATTAATAATTTATGCTCTGCAAAGTTTAAAAACAAGAATATTAATAAACTGATCACAGCCACTGCTAAAATGGGTTTTCCTAAAAACTTTGTATTTTCTATTTTATATCCTTAACCATGTCTCTGTCAGTACAAAAAAAAAAAAAAAAAAAAAAAAAAGCTGTGTACACTCTTGTGTATATCAACAAAAAAATCATAAAATAATAAAAGACAATAAAAAAGGTGGCGGTTGGGTGGGCAGATGTTTGATTACGGAGGTGGGGTGGTGTTGTAAGGCTGGATGGTTGGGTGGGTTTGTGAAATTAAATACAAAAAAAAAAAAAAAAAAAAAAAAAAAATAGAAGGCTTGTTGCATTTGCTTTGTATTACTATGCAAACTTTCATTTTCCAATAAAATTTCAGATTTTTCCTTTTTGAGTTGTCAACTATATTTAATGTTCTAATTATACTGTTAAACACAATGTGATCAATCGGTGAATTTCATTGTGGCTTTGTGGTTTCAATGTTGTTCATCTGCTTAGAAATTTTGCATTTTTAAATCCTTATGGTTCCTGTTCTGGTTGTGGCATGCTGGGGGAGTGTTGCCGGCGTAAAACTAGTGTAACCCCACAGGCAAGTCACAAGTCTTGCCGCCTGCCTCCTTCTTCCTATCTTGTGTTTCTTGGGTTGTTTTTTCATTAATTTTGATAAGTTTATGGTTTAAAGTTAAGATTTGTTGTTTTACTTTATTGATTCGTTTGTTTTGCAGGCTGTTAATTAATAGATCTGCTTTCTTTACATTAGTGTATTTCATCCACTGATGATTTTTTTTTTTTTTTTTTTTAATCTTATTGGTCATTGGTGTTTCAGTGATCTTGTATCTGTTGCTTGACTTCTACTATGCTTAATAGATCATCTTTATTATATTTACATTTAAAATTAAACCTGCTGCAATTGCGCATAAATTTTGAATGTATTTTGTGTTTAATAAAACTTATTGCTTTATGTCATTTAAATTATCTAATATATGAATTTCATATATTTAGATTTGTCTTAAATTGGCATTAACACTATTTTTTGTATTATACACTTTGTATAAAGCTGCATTTGCGCTCTTACAATTTGTATTATTTCCTTAATTTCTCTAATTTTTTCAATATGTTATTTACTGATTTAAAATTTATATTATATTATGATTCTTGTAGTGTTGTGAAGTTTTGCGACGGTATTTTGTCACTGGCCCTGGATCATTTTTAACTAACTGTATAGTTGGCAACTTACTTTAATAATTTATTCTTTAATTAGATAATATCTTTAGAATATCATTCACATATCCATCGTAAATCATGATAAATAAAGTGTTGTGTATGTGTAGTCGAATATTTAATTCTAATTATTTTGCATTTTGTGCCTGACATTTTGTGAATTGTGATGGTTAGTTTTCTTACTTTACTTTGAAAAATTCGGCGGAATTTAATTTGTTATTGGAACCAAATCACTAAATTCGGTCAAAGGAGGTTTAGTGTAAATATGTACATATTATTTAATTATTATTATTATTATTATTATTATTTTTTTTTTTTTTAGTTCTCTCTTCACTTTTCACTAATCCAGGTACTTTTTAATCAAGAATCAATTTAATTAAGTAATTGAATTTGGTATAGCCCACTTTCGATACTAATGTAAATACTTACTTGCCTTGTGATTTTTAATATACAAAAACATTTTTTCTCTATGACTCTGTTTAGTAAATTTTTAGATCCTGGCAAGAAATACTTAGCTTCACAGCAGTATTGTGCCCGGTACAAGGATATTTATAGGGATATCCTTGGATCGACATCCAGTTACCTATCATCTCCTCCTCCTTTACTTCAATTTAGAACATGCGGTTCTAATAGATGTAAAACTTGCCCTATGGCCTCTCACACTCAATTGAATAATAATCACTCTTTGGTTCCATTTTGTCAGGCATACAATGTTATTTATAAAATCAATTGTGGTCATTGTAAACTTAGTTATATTGGTGAAACTTCAACTCCTCTTCATCTACGCATTAATCAGCATCGATCAGATTCTAAAAACCTTTCAGTTGCATCTTCTAAGTCAACTATAGAATTACAACACTTTAAATCACATAATTTTAATTCATGTACCATAGAGATTGTAAAAATTCAGAAAAACAAAAGTGAGCGTCTATTTCTTGAATCAAAATTTATGCAATATTATAATACAATTTATCCTTATGGCCTAAATTCCGAATACTTTAGTAAAACTATTAAAGCATATTCTAACATCAACCCTCTACATGAATATTCGACTATTTATGCACAACTCAATCACAAAATTAACAATAAAACTTCTAGAACTAAACGAGGTAGTAAAAAAACAGATTTAATCTTTTCTAAAAGTGCCATTATTAAACTCATTTCAGATCTACAGACTAATTACTTATCTAACTATAACTGGTTCATTATTCGAAAATTTATTTTTGCAATTAAAAAGAAATACTTAGTAAACTTTCTGAATGTCTTTCAAAGCCAATCCTATAATAAACATTTTTCAGACATTTTTTATGATATTATAATGTACAAAATCAAACAATTTAATTTAAAACTTAATAAAAAACCCAACAAATTTAAAACAAATACTCAATTAATTGTGAATTTTACAAATCAAATATTGAACAGCATTAACATTACATCTGTCATTAATGACAAAGAATGTTTGTTTCCGATTAAAGATTTAAATCTATCTCGTACCTTCAAATATCCTCTTCCTCTTGGCAGAAAGATATTCAATTATAATTCTGTATCTAAGTCTACCTCTTTTACTAACACTGTAACCTGTAAATGCAATAATCCTTCTTTCTCAAAATTTATTGACAGAGACCATGGACACATTATCACGGGTAATCTCAATATTATTGATAATTATCAATTAAAAAAATTCATGAAATTTGGCACCAAATTTAGACTTCCAGTTAAAACTAGCATTCCACAAATCCTTCAACAGTTTTCTTATGACCTAGATTTATTTATTTATAAAATATCTATTACTCATAATAAACCTATTGCCTACTTCACTCAATGGAAAGTTTTAGTGTTACAAAAAATCAAAAATGCATTATTTATCAATTCTTCAAATCTGGTGTTATTTAAAAAATCTGTACTTTTTAACTCAATCAAATCACTACAGGAAGACTTTGTGATCACTTATGTTGACAAATCACCTAATAATTATGCCATTATTTGTAAATCCTACTATCTCTCTATTTTAAACTCTTCAATCAATAATAGTAACATCTTCAGTTTAACTAATAATAACCTTATTATTAATAACCGAAAAATACATAATTACTATAAACTACTTCAACTTCCCTTCAATAACTTTAATTATCCTTATATAGTTCTCATACCTAAGTTTCACAAATCTCCAATTAAATTTCGCACTGTCACTGTTGGGTGTAACACTTATAACAACAATGCTAATAAAGCTCTACTGGATATTCTAAAACAAATTTACAAATGTACTTGCAAAGTTGATAATTTACACTGTCTTAAAAATAGCTTTCAATTAATTCAATACATAAAATCGCTCGATTCAATAGACAACATTATGACATTTGACTTTCAAGATCTTTTCAATAATATTGAGTTATCAGATCTGAGTAATATCATTTACAGTCTTTTTCAAGAATATAAAGCTCAAATTAATCTTCCTTACAATTTTAAAGCAGAAAAATTTAAAACTCTTCTTAACTTTGTTATCCATAATAATTATATCTTCCACAACAACGCTATCTATTTGCAACAATTAGGCATCCCACAAGGAGGTTGTAGCTCCAGTATTTTGGCAGATCTCTATCTTTATTATTATGAAAAGCAAATTTGCAATGATGATGTTCGATTTTATCGTTACATCGATGATATTATTGTATTTTATCTCAACAAGAACTCACAAAATGGCTTTTCCTTCAATTATCCACCTAATTTAAAGCTAACTCAAAACACTCTGACTAATCAATCAATTAACTTTTTAGATCTCAAAATAATCATAGATGGTAATAAACTTTACACAGATATCTATGACAAACGGCAAGATTTTTGTTTTAATGTCAACTTATTTACACATTTTAATTCATGTCTGCATCTTTCGGTATTCAGAAACATCATCATTAATCATTTATTTCGAATTAATAATTTATGCTCTGCAAAGTTTAAAAACAAGAATATTAATAAACTGATCACAGCCACTGCTAAAATGGGTTTTCCTAAAAACTTTGTATTTTCTATTTTATATCCTTAACCATGTCTCTGTCAGTACAAAAAAAAAAAAAAAAAAAAAAAAAAAAAGCTGTGTACACTCTTGTGTATATCAACAAAAAAATCATAAAATAATAAAAGACAATAAAAAAGGTGGCGGTTGGGTGGGCAGATGTTTGATTACGGAGGTGGGGTGGTGTTGTAAGGCTGGATGGTTGGGTGGGTTTGTGAAATTAAATACAAAAAAAAAGAAAAAAAAAAAAATAGAAGGCTTGTTGCATTTGCTTTGTATTACTATGCAAACTTTCATTTTCCAATAAAATTTCAGATTTTTCCTTTTTGAGTTGTCAACTATATTTAATGTTCTAATTATACTGTTAAACACAATGTGATCAATCGGTGAATTTCATTGTGGCTTTGTGATTTCAATGTTGTTCATCTGCTTAGAAATTTTGCATTTTTAAATCCTTATGGTTCCTGTTCTGGTTGTGGCAGGCTGGGGGAGTGTTGCCGGCGTAAAACTAGTGTAACCCCACAGGCAAGTCACAAGTCTTGCCGCCTGCCTCCTTCTTCCTATCTTGTGTTTCTTGGGTTGTTTTTTCATTAATTTTGATAAGTTTATGGTTTAAAGTTAAGATTTGTTGTTTTACTTTATTGATTCGTTTGTTTTGCAGGCTGTTAATTAATAGATCTGCTTTCTTTACATTAGTGTATTTCATCCACTGATGATTTTTTTTTTTTTTTTTTTTTAATCTTATTGGTCATTGGTGTTTCAGTGATCTTGTATCTGTTGCTTGACTTCTACTATGCTTAATAGATCATCTTTATTATATATATATATATAAAACAAACAAACAAAAAAAAAAAAACAATCATTTTTAAAAGTAGAATGTTATATGTTATTAAATTCAATATAGAAACTGTTTTATAGAACATTAATGTTGCCAACAAATGAACCAAAATATTTTGTACACATAAAATTTATTCTACATTACACCAAAAACACACATAAGCAAAATTTAAATTATATCCATTTTACCACACCATACCCTGTAGTAAATTTGTATTTTTTTTTTTTTTTTTTTTTTTTTTTTTTTAAGTATCCAAAATTTGGCATTCATTGTCTAAAAAAAGGAAAAAAAAAAAAAAAAAAAAAAAAAGAAATATAAATTAAATGGAATAAGAGTATTTTGAATTATCCCTTCCTTATAAATTTTATATTTATATTACTCAATTTATATTTAACTTAAAACTATTATATTGTAGGAAAACTATTATATACAGAAAAAACTTTGCTAATTACATTTTAATTAGAAAACCTTACTTGAAATTTACACAGAAGCTTTTCAGCAGGCCAGGGCAGTGTTTGGTGCTTGCGTGATGGTCGAGTAGGGTGGTGGCTGTTTATTCTCCTATTCAATTTCTCAAGTCCGAGTAGCTAGTGCCATTTCTGGTCAATACTCCTATGGGCTCCACACTATTACAGCTGTGCTTGTTGGCCAAACTATCTGCCTTTTTGCAATTTATTGCACATGTATGATTCTCAAAATTTGCTAGTTTCTTTACATTTTAAAAGTCTATCACACAAGCACCGAGGATGGTTGGGTGCCCTGGCTGAAAAGCTTCAGTGTAAACTTCAAGTAGTTTTTTTGTAAATTAAATATTGCTACTGTGATAAAACATATATTTTCCATACTTATATATATATATATATATTGAAAGAAAGTACATTATTTCTCTTATAAAAGCATTTATTTTTGCTGTTCTGCATACTAATTTGTAAAGTAAAGGCTGCTTCACTGATATCAAGGAACTGTTATATACCAACACTGTTACCTTGCACTATTTAATTTATTAATATTTTTTTGTGTATGTGCATACCTCCTCCTTTGCCCTTGTACTCTCTGCAAAACTCGTACATCAAAAACATTTTTAAACACTTTTCTTTTGTTTGTTTTGCATGAGATGTCTATACTTTTGCATATAACATTTTGTAAAATAACTTAATGCTTAATTATTCTTATTTCTATTACTTTTATATACTCACACTGCATTCGAAAATCCTTGACTTTGACTTTAATTCCTTAAATTTTGATCTTAGACCTAAAAAATAACTTGCAAAGTTGTGAAGAAAAGAAAAAAGTGCAGAATTTTATAAAATCAAATAAAATTTTTAGAGGATTCAATAAAAATTATTTAAATTTAACTACAATAAATAAATTTTTATATGCCCCCTCATACAAAAAAAAAAAAAAAAAAAAAAAAAAAAACATTTTGGTGAGTGAATTGACTGTCATAAATTAAATAAAATGATGTATAAAATTTCATCATTGCAATATAAAAAGTCTCAGAGCTATTGCAAAACAAAAAAGCTGACACAAATCAAGGCTGTAGCCAGAAAAAAATCTTTAGAGCACATTTGCAACTCCGCAAATTTTTCCAACTCTTCCTTCCATTTTTTTTAAATAGAATTAATGCATTAATGCAAAGAATCGTAAGTATTAAATAAGCAATACATTGACAAAACTTTTTACAAAAGTGCAATTTGATAAAAAGAAAATTCTTAGCATTTAGTATGTTCATTTCATCTGAGCTTCTTAATAATCTAAATTCGCTAAATTCTGACTTATTTCCAAAGACATTATTTATAAATGCAAGATATTTGTATAAATTTGTATTAATATACTTAAAAAAAAAAAAAAAAGAAAACAAATTAAGGTATTATGGTAACCAGAGCTTGAAGTCTCCACCCCTTTTTTAGGACACTTAGTGGGATGAGAAATTGTCCCTTTTTTTTTTGGCCATACTATTTCTATACAATAATCTCTATCTTATTTAATTCAATTCTTAAGAGACTTCCAAGTGCTGATGGTAACTAACTAACCACAACGAATGAATTTGTTCCTGTAAATTATTTTTATTGCATTTTTTATTTGTCATATCAATCCACACAGTTATTAGTGTGAATGAAAATAATGCATTCAAGCAACATAAACATGTGATAAAATCACTACCAAATATGGATTGCAAAAAATTATATAATCAATCAGCTTAAATAATACTTTTTTTTTTTTTTAAAGTAAAGTATAAAACAGCTAAGATGCAACTTACATAAATTATTAAATGCATTAATCAAATTTATGAATGAAATATTTTAAAATAGAATATGGATCACAATATTTTTTCTGTTTAATAACTTTTTCTTTTCTTTTCTTTTCTTTCTTTTTTTTTTCCAAATTAAAATCTAAAATATGATTTGGTTTAAAAAAAATATAACTGCATTTAAATTTATTTTTCTAGCATGCATTTAAAGTTACCTTGGATACATCTTCAACATCTCATTTTGGGAGGATATCAAAGCCCCCAAGATTCACCTCTTGAATGCGGCCTTGACACAAACTCCTTTTCAAGAGTTTTATTGACATAAGTTTCACCACAAAAAAAGAGTAACACTAGATCACACTTCTGAGATCATGAATGAAAACAATGAAAATTTTTTACAATACAATGCTGAAATTTTGTACATGACCGCCTTAAGATACGAGGTTCATTTTACTTAAAAGATATTTTTTCATTTTAAGTAAATTGGAGTGTAAAGGTTGATATTTTTATTTACCAACTATGTGAAAAATACCAGAGCTGGGAATCGAACCCGGGCACCTCCGCTTAACGCACGGATGCTCTACCACGGAGCTACCCTGGCTAGGATTTTCTCACATAATATTCATTGGCCAAGTCACCGAGTCTGCAAACGCAGCTGTATCAGGCGACAATATTAGTCGCAGCACAACTCCATAGACCACAAAATTTCAATTTAGAAATATTTATTCATGAATTCATCAACCGTGAATATTCATTTTAAGTAAACGTTAAGTAAGCTTTAGTCAAAAGATTTAAGTTAAAGCTTTAAGTAAGCTTTACTTAAAATTAATATTGTCACTTGATACAGCTGCGTTTGCAGACTCGGTGACTTGGCCAACGAATATTATGTGAGAAATGCCTAGCTGGTTGTCAGCCAGGGTAGCTCAGTGGTAGAGCATCCGTATCCCAGGTAGCACAGTATGGTATTTTCAACGTTGAACAAACGACAATGCATTCCGTTGAATTATTGTTTTTCCGTAACGTTAATAATCTGAGAATATGTCTCGTAGATTTCCTCATCTTTCAACGGTTTTTTTAATACATTTTACAACGTAAAAAAAACCGTTGTAAAAGGGTTGTACGAAAACGCAATACTGTCGTTTTTTTATACCTTTTTTTTTTTACCTAAAAAAAAAGTTGTAAAATGGTTGTTCAGAATCGCAATACTGTCGTGTTTTTTATATCAGTTTTAAACGGCTTTTCTTATGTCTTATAAACGTTGAAATCCAAGAAAAATAGCTATCTCCATATATCCATTGAATTTTTGTTTCTAAAATATTGCTAACAATTTTAAAAAGAAAAAAATTAAAAAAGAAAAAAGAAAAAAAATGGAACATTCTTTTTTACTTAATTTTTAGACTTTTTTTATTACTAATTTTATTACTTTTTTAATACTCAATATACGAAAATATTAGATTCGTAAAAATTTGCAACTTCCGTTTTTCGAGGAAAGCTAAATTTCATAGCACATACAACTGCACAAAATGTAATATGTGAGACAACCAATATAAAAACGAATGCTGAATTAGTTAAGAGTGTGTATCAGCCGCAGACGATGCTCTCATTACTCACTTTCAGAGATTTTTACATGACATCTCAACATCAGTTAATTAAAATTGCTGTAAATTCTGTATATAAAACCTTTATTCTAAGAAGCTGTATAACAATTTAGTGCATGTCATTATATATAGATTATTTTTTCAGTAAATATGAAAAAAGTAAAATTTTACAAAAGTTACAGTTTTAAAAAAGAGTATTAAATATTTAAAGTTAGATCGACCCCTGAAAATTTAAGACAAGAATTCAAACATAAAATTAAAGAAGGAAAAAAGAAACACTCACTTCATTACTTGAAAAATCTTATTTAAATAAATACAGCATCCACAATTAGACGAGAACTCTGTATTTTTTAATATTATGCTAGCAGGTAAACACACCCAAAACCAAAGAATATTATAACTTTGTGCTTTTAAGAGAATTTACCAGCTAGCAAGTTGTTTAGAAATTACGTAAAATGTCAGAAAACTTTCGTACCATTTTAACAGGAAAGCGATATTCATCTTCTTTCACATCACATTCACTTTCAAAATGGCATACGCGTCGTATCGTAAGACGCTTTTAAGGTTTGCCACAATACACTTGGCGATTTCGCATGTAGAACGGGAGGGAGAAAGCGTACAATATGAACACCTTTGTTAGCTATGGTTTCCGAAAGCCAAAGAACATTCTACTATACTTGTTAATATAATTGGCCGAAAGCTTCCCTTCTTATCATGTTAGAAGTTCTTTCGCAGCACACCATATCTTCTAAAACTATAAAGAAAATTATATTATAACACGCACATCCCGCCAATTCACAATCGTGTATCGATATCAAGTTGAAGAGATTCAACATCATTTGACAGAAATAATGACTTATAAAAAGCACCTATTAATTCGTTGAAAAAACATATTTTTTATTAGAATCAGAAAGGAAAACAAAAACTAATAAAATACCTATTTTAAAGCGTCGAAAAAATAACAGAAAAAGTACAACCATAAAACAACGTTTGTTATAGGTTTTCTTTATTACTGAGTAAATATTCGAAATTGTTCAGTGAGAATATTGCAAAATAAAAACTATTTTTCAACGGACATAAAATAACGTAACCAATTTTTCACTGTTCAGACTTATTTGCAACGCTATAACAACGTTATGTGTTACCTGGGATGTTAAGCGGAGGTGCCCGGGTTCGATTCCCGGCTCTGGTATTTTTCACATAGTTGGTAAATAAAAATATCAACCTTTACATTCCAATTTACTTAAAATGAATATTCACGGTTGATGAATTCATGAATAAATACTTCTAAATTGAAATTTCGTGGTCTATGGAGTTGTGCTGTGATTAATATTGTCACTTGATACAGCTGCGTTTGCAGACTCGGTGACTTGACCAATGAATATTATGTGAGAAATGCATAGCTGGCTGTCAGCCAGGGTAGCTCAATGGTAGAGCATCCGTGCGTTAAGCGGAGGTGCCCGGGTTCGATTCTCGGCTCCAGTATTTTTCACATAGTTGGTAAATAAAAATATCAACCTTTACACTTCAATTTACTTAAAATGAATATTCACGGTTGATGAATTCATGAATAAATATTTCTAAATAGATATTTTTTCTTTGTAGAGGGCCATATGTTTTACAAAAAAATAAATTCTTTAGTTCTTAAAATTGAGTTACCTGAAATTTTTTTTACCAATAATAATAATAATAAATTTATTTTTCTTTTTTCACATATTTGTAAGTTGTATTTCATTTCTAAGAAGGATATTTATGGAACTGAAACAAGTTCAATTATCAAGGTTTTTTGAACACTCCATACAGATTTATTTAATTAATAAAATTTCATATATAGATCATTTCTATTCTTCTATGAATCCCTTTAAAACAATGATTAAAGTCTATAATCTAAAATGTATAAGTGCAGAGGATGTTTTGTACATAATCAAACTTACCCAAGCATTGTCTAGACCAGGCCCGTCCAACCCAAAACACTTGGCATGCTGAATTGGAAATCTATTTTACACAGGTATTGTATAAATGCATATAAATATATATTCTTTTTCTGGTGGGCTAGTGAAGATTTAACAAGTTTATTGCCAAGCAGAAAATCGGAATTTCGATCCTCAGTCCACGAAAGTTGATCCCTTCTCTAGTAGCCAATAAAAATATTATGCACTGTTTTGCTGTTGCCGCTATACTATTCCGTTTAGAAACTTGATAGCAGCGTCCACACGATAACGCGTGATTGGGCTGTTTGGTGAGAATTCACAGTGTGATTAGCAATTAACGTGTTAAAATAGAAAAAATCCTTAAATAGTTCCGAGCTTTAATATATTTCGGCCTCCAGTCGGGGCCATCATCAGAAAACTCGGTAATGACTTGAAATGTTAAAGCTGGGCGGTTTGTTTATTTCTTGACTCTTCTCCATCGCTTTCTTCACTTCGCTTGTTTTGGTTGTATAGCTGTTGCCATTCGGGTGGTATAATGCTGTGTTCGATGTCATTAACAGCGTTGTTAGATGTTAGTATTTCGAGGGCCTCTCTTTTGAGGGCATAATAATGAGAATTATATGGAGCTATTTTTTGATAGTTAATTGAGTTAATGTTATCTATTGAGTTAACTATTTATTGAGTTATCTATTGAGTTAACTGTTAAAAAATAGCTCCATATAATTCTCATTATTATGCCCTCAAAAGACAGGCCCTCGAAATACTAACATCTAACAACGCTGTTAATGACATCGAACACAACATTATACCACCCGAATGGCAACAACTATACAACCAAAACAAGCAAAGTGAAGAAAGTGATGGAGAAGAGTCAAGAAATAAACAAACTGCCCAGCTTTAACATTTCAAGTCATTACCGAGTTTTCTGATGATGGCCCCGACTGGAGGCCGAAATATATTAAAGCTCGGAACTATTACGGATTTAATAAGGTATTAATTAATAAATATAAACTATAATCCTTTCTTAAAAACTTTTTAATGTACTAAATATATTTTGATTCATAAAATAATTATAGAAGAGAACAGTGAAAAACTTATGATTATATATTAATAACTATAGTAAGAATCAATTATTTAACTGATATATTTTATTAACATCAATCAGAGCGATATTTGTTTCTTTAGCTACCTTAATCAGTATTTTCACTCCAAAAAGTCAGACACAATTTATTAATTATTGATGTGTTAACTGAAGATGTCAAATTCAAAATTTCCTGAATTCACAGGCTACAGAACCTTACATGGCAGAGAGTGGGTTGGTCAACCCTGATGTAGACAAAATTTTAAGATTTCAACTGAATCTTATTAAGATTCAATTTTTCAATTGAATTTTATCAACAAACAAAGTGCTGTATTAAAAAACAAAATAGCTAATTATTTCTAGTGCAATTTGTATCCATGTGAAAGTTTGAACAAACTATTGCATATACCATATGAATCCTTGTTTTAATGTCTTTAATTTCCCATCACACTATGAGGAACTTAGGTATTCATGAAAATCTTGACCTTGGTATTTTGAGGTTTATACGTTTTTTGAGGTGTGAGAAATCCAAAAATCACAGAATTGATGTAGTGTCCATCTGTAGTTGTCAGTTTGTTAGTTTTTGTATACATTATCTCAACACTTTGCCGACTGAATGAATTGTGCCTGAGTATAAGCTAGCCACTGCACATTTTTTAACAGCTACAACTAATGGAATTCCCAAACGTAGGCAACAATAAAGCTTTTATAAACATTTGAAAATAATAATAATAATAAGCATGCTATAATTAGAATTCATTTATTTTAATTCAAATGACATAAACTGATTCAATAATGTTTAGTAATTCTTTGAAGTGAGGTATCGATGGAAACATATTAGTTTGTGTAATGGTACTCCACAGATTTCACATATATATCACTTACACATCTTTCTGTTATATAATGTTTTTACTCAGACTGTTATTTTTAAATAGTTGTGCTGATAATTTAGTGTGAGCACAGAAGCGAAGTGGGCAAGACCATCAAAATATATTGGAAATATTCTGAAAACCATACATACAGTATTGCATTATATTACATTAGCTGTGTTCTTTTGGGAGAAGTTTAAAAAGCTCGCAAACATAAAGCATTTTAACTCTGTTTCTCAAAAGAACGCAGCTATTGCCAAATGGGGAGACCTCCGATTGGTCATGTACTGATAGTTTACAATACAGGGAGATCTCTCCGATCAGTCGATAAAGTGTTAAGAACAACGATCTTAAGGATACTAGATGAGTTTTAAAATATCATTGATAAAAACCATATTCATTTTGAAAATTCTAATTTGAACACTTTGTAACTTATTTAAAATTTACATTTTTTTTTAAAAAAAAAACATGGGAGAGCAGGGCAAAACAGGATTCCCCCTTTATTTCAAAAATAAAATTTCTTGATTCTTCCAGATCCATTTTTTATAAAATTCCAGATCACAACATTTTATTTTTTACGAGATAGCTAGTGTCGTGTAATATATGTAATTCAAGTTTATGCTGATTTAATTTTATTGATGACTAAAATTTATTCATCAGAAGTATTTTGTATACTGATAATAAGTGGTGCAAAATGAACTTAAATTATTCATTTAAAATGCAATGAAATATTTACTTTTTATTTAAAAGAAAAAAAAAAAGAAAGAGATATAAGGTTACAGAGTTCATTACAGAAATAGTTTGTGAGTAAGTGAAATTTTTCTCACAATTCCTGCAATCAAATTAAAATTTAACCTTTTTCCCAAGTAGTTTAAAAGGAAAAAATTATTTCCATTTTAGAAATATAGGAATTCTTTTCGGTATTTAAATAGTTTTCCCAAAATCACATTTTTTTTTTTTTTTTTTTTTTTTAATTGCTTGCATTTTACAAGAAATTTTCCTGTGAAAATGTATATTCTTTGTGAATGTATTATATCAAAAGTAATATCAATATGGAAGCCATTTAATTCTTGATTTGAAATTTTATTTCAAATGAGTCAAAAGGTATCCTTTTCTATAATTTACACGATCTTTTAAGTTCTGCAATTTCTTCATATATTTGGATGGTGTTAATGTAGGAGATCAAGGCTAATTGTCAATATTAAGTTAGGCCTGTTTGTAATCCCCCTCTTCTTGTGTGTGTGTGTGCGTTGGGGGGTGGGGGTTCTAATACTCCAAGCGTGAGTTCACAAGCAATACTTCACATGAGTTTCAGAGAAAACCAAGAAAATTTTTAAATGGCTAGGGAGATGCGTTTGAACATAATATTTTGAGAAAGCATTTTCCAAGTTTACAAAATCAATTTTTCAGGTTTTTGAACAATATTTGCAATTTTCCCTGATTTTTTTCACTAATTACAAATTTTCTTAGTTTTCCCTGACTTGTGGCCTTGGCAAAATATTGTGTAAATGTACATTATGAGAAATATTGTTATTGTAAATGTATCAGATGAATTTTAAATTAACTTTTATGATATTGGACTGAACATCATTATCTATGAAACATAGACATTATCATTCTACTTTGAAAGCTTTTTAAGTTACTTAAAATTTAGGATTCTCTTAACTTGGAACTATAAGGCAAAATTTTGTATAAACACCCATTATGAGGATCATTTTCATTGTAAAGATGAGGATGACAAACCACTTTTAAAATATCATCTATGACATATCAGTGACTAATTATGAATATTTTAATTTGAAAACTTCATTAGTATTTCACAAGTTTCTTTCTTTTTCTTTTTTTTTTTTTTTTTTTTTTTTTTTTAACATGACACAATAAGGCAATATTTTACATAAACTTGCATTATAAGAATTATTGCATTGAAAATACCATGGAATTGTATAAAAACTAAAATATGAAACACTAATAAAATTAATCAGCAAATTAGTATACGGCAAATGTATCTAATCAGAGGAAGGTAGCCTACAAGACTGGGCATTTCAGTCTGACATACTGAACATGTTCTAAAAGTGCAAAAATTTAATCACTGTATGCTTTTAAAAATGTTCTAAAACAATATTATTTCAGTTTGAAATTTAAAATGTAACTATGGTATCAAGTTAAATGTCAAACTATGTGACTTTCATACTCTAAAAACAAACTAAGAATCTATATTTATATTTTTTTGAATTATTAGTGTATTAAGGGAAAAACTACTGCACAGTGTACAGAAAAATATGTATCAGCTGCTCGGAGGGTTAACCCTGAGTTTATTTCTCTTAACATGAATATACATGCCTTATAACAGAAATTTATGAAAACAAATATATGACAGGCAGCTGAACAGAATCCACTTATGCCAACAAGTTTGAAATTTAAAATCTAGCAAATGTTTTTGAAACAAGTGTTTTTTGAAGTTGTTTTTAAATTAAGATTTATTCTGAGATATTAATATTAAGTTATCACTTAATAATAATTTAAAATACTTATTTAAAATCTTGATTATTTTATACTTTCATATATATATATATATATATATATATATATGTGTGTAAATAAATAAATAAAAAATATTTATAAATGTTATAAAATAAAAGGGAAAGAAAAGACTGCCACAGACTGTTCAATTACATGTCAGGCAAACTACCTTTTTCATATATATATATACTTTTTTTTTTTTTTTTTCCAATTGTTTTTTAGACAGCATTAGCTTGTTTTTTGAATAAAACTCATCTTTAAAGGTTTTATTTATTTATTTATTTATTTATTTTTTTACTCCTTTTAACATAATGTTTGCATAACTTAGATGAAATTTGTAGATTTTGCATAATCTTTAATATTATTAATTGCATCATTTAATAAAAACCTGGGCTACTTTCTTTGGCATCTGTGGTTATTCTGGATAGTCAGAGTTAGTTGCCCTACGTTATTGAGTATTATTGATGCACAAGAAGGTAAAATGTGCAATATTTACAAATGCACACTAGTCTCAAGAAATTGACAGGACTTACTAGGTTAGTAAAATGTAGGATTGTAATATTAGGGATGAATGCAATTGTAATTTGGCTCATTTTTATTCTTAGAGGCAAAAAGACAAAGGTAAAACAAATTTTCAGCTTATAAAAGAAGAGGAGTTTAAGAATGATAAGGCTAAAAAATACTGAATTTACTGACTGTTTTTCATCCCTGTATACATAGCCCAGATCCAGGTCTCAACCAAGCTTATTAATCAACTCAATCCGTCATTTTGTTTCAAAATGGCAGTCATTTGTAAATGTCAAATAAACATATAATATATATTTATGAACTGGCTTGTATAAAACTTGTATGTACATAGCCTATATCAAGTTCTTTATATTTTTGGACAGCTAAACTTACATTGTTGAACAAATTTTTAAACAAAATAAAATAGCTTTTATATTTTTAATTTAATTTAAGACAAACTTATTTTTAACGAAAAAAAAAAAAAAAAAAAAAAAAAATCAAGAATTTTTTTTTTTTTTTTAATTAAACAAAATTTAAGTATGTTTTTAACCATATTTGAAACCATAAGAAAGAGTTAAGTTTCAATAAAAAATGTATAAGATAAATTATGATACTAAATGCTATATAACATGTCATTTTAAAGGTTTCTTTGACATAAAATAATAAAAAATAAATGTAAGTTACAGCTACTACCTTTTTTTTTTCCCATATTGATTTGAACAACTGTAAATGTATATGAAGAAATAATAAACTACACAAATAGTACATTAGAATAAAAAATTAGTAATGAATATTGATCCATGCTATGAATGAAGATAAAACTTGAAATGTTTATGTGCTATAATGGGAAATACATGGAAGTCTAACAAAAAATGAAATATCTTGTAAAATTATTAAAATAACTAAATTATCATCTATCCTTCTCTCTGTTCTTATTATCATAATAATCTTGAGCTTCATCAAAGTAATCATCCTCCTCCTGTTGGTCAGAAAAATTAATCTGTAACAGAAAATAAATAAAACAAAATTCTTAAAATTTAGATATAAAAAGTTACAACAATTGTTTCAGGTTGAAATAATCAAGCCATACATTCATCAGGTGAACACACACACAAATAATAATAATAATAAAAATAAATAAATAAAACAAAATAAAAATGAGTGTGGCAAGAAAGTAACAATGTTCACTTTTATGGTATTTGCTTATAAAATTTTATATTTCATTTATAATTGGAGTTTGAATTAAAGCTACCAATCAGAGACTACTGATTGACAGACTATGATGTTCAACACCCCCTCCTCTTTTCTTGACTATGGCTTTGGTTAAGCAATTTGAAATAAACAGGAAGGTTCCAGTCCATTAATATTCTTGAAATGTGCCAATAAAACTTTTACTGGAACCACAAAAGTTACAACAATAGCAATATATACACTGAAAATCGCAAATATCACTTGTACAAAAACAGTATTTGATAGCTTATTGTAGAATCTCCCACTAACAAATTACAGCTCAAAATTCAATTCTCTCGAGTGAAGATGGCCTCCTTTTATGCTCTTTCATGAAAATTAGTGATGAGAAACGATACATTATACCAAAAAAAAAAAAAAAAAAAAAAAATTAAATTCCATTTCGAATTGAGAAAGGGCTTTCGGATTCTGGCAATCCTAAACTACTATTTTCCACCAAATTTGGTTGTGAATCTTGCCAAGTTCTTTGACACAGCTAGCCTCTGTTGAAGCCAATTAAATACTATAACGTTTCTCATGCCTTTATACGTGTTTTCACTCCAACAACACTTCTAAAAGGAAAAAGGTTTTATCTTTTGTAGCAACATTGTTGCAAAGGGTTAATCTTTTTCTTGCATCAAAGCTATTGCTATGAAAAAAAATACATTTACAGTTAAAATGAAAACACATGGAAGTTTTTTTAGTTCCCCAAAAGTCAGGCTTGCTTAACAGCTATTAAATTTGGTTGCTAAGCAAGCATTAAATTTGGTGAGTTGGTGAAATACTTCATAAAGATGAATTATATTTGGTTATTTATAAAATATTAATTTTATGCAAAGGAAAACAAAATATTTTTTTCTAAAAAAGGAAGAATCATTTCACTTTTGGCAACATCAACCTGAGTACTCTGGAGTACACTTGCAATTGGTCCCAACCAATGCTCACCTTGGTTTAAATTTAGAATTTTGTTTCTGAATAGATCTGTATGAAAACAGAAATTATTAAGAGTGAAGTATTAGGAGTACAGAGAATGATAATAACAGAAAATAATTTACATTATTCCGTGAAAAAATCTAAGTGTTACATATTATACTGAATATGCAAATAATGCTTTCTCTGAAAAATTTTTCTTAAAAACACAGGAGATTTTAAAAATTATTTAATATAAAATAAAATTATATAAAAAATTTAATGAGTCTAGCATATTTTCATAAAACTTTTTGCTGATCTGATCAAAAATCTGTCCCGATCTTTCTTCTGTTAGATGCAAAATTTATATAATGTTATAAAATTATATAAATTTATAATGCAACAAAAAATGCATAAAAAGTGTGTAACATTTTGAAATATTAATAATGAGAAATATTAATAAAATTTTATTAGTCTGATATTTAAAAGAAAAGATGAAAAGTTGTACAGGAATAGGAATGGCTTTAAAAATATAATGTAAAATAAGTCTGAATAGTAGACTTTCAATTGAAAAGGAAAGTTAAAAAAAAAAAAAAAAAAATTGCTTTAATTAAATAATAAATAAAAGATTTATCTAAATGTAGCTAGGCAGACACAAAAGAATAGAGGATGAGATTATTTTAAGAATCAGGGGTTAATACAGGTCGAGTTTACTACCGTTTATGGGTACCTTCACAAAAATCGACCTGGCAAAAAAGGTATCTTCACAAAAATCATACAGCTAAAATCGGTACTTTCACAAAAATCTTAGTCCTCCCAGCAAAATCTAACATTTTTAATTAGCACATTTTCAAAGGAAAGTAATTCGTGCATTTCTGTTGATGCGATTTGCGAAGCAAGAATCATACAGAATGTTGGTTTTAATCTACACACAAGCGTTTGTTATGGGCGAGAAACAGTGCAGCGTGCAGCATATGTAAACAAAACGATCCTTGTGTGTATCGGTACAGACACGCTCTGAAGTTGTGGCCATAGTGTACTGTTTGCTGATTCGTCAGGTGGTTTAACATTTTGGTGACTGTATGGTGATGTGTCTATCCTCCCTGGTACAATTCATGTATACTGCAGTGATACTAACACAAATAAAAACAACTTCTACTTACACTATCTCTACTGAACTGTTTACTTCAGAATGAAGTAAGTTTTGGATTTTGGTTCCTGTTCTGCTATAAGCCTCACACTAGCTGCTGAGAGTTAATTTTATTATTCTACTTTGTTCAAACTACCCCCCCCCCCCCATACACACAGAGAGAAAGAAAAAGAGTGCACTACAATTTTTCACAAAAATAAAATATAGTTAAGATTTTTCACAAAAATAGGTATTAAGTTTGAAATCTTAGATTGGCCCCTGAGAATGTTCTGATGATAGAGATTCTCATCCCATTAGCAAAGACAGTGCAGCATGGCAGCAAGCACTGAAGATTGTTTAAAACTCTGCAGATTAATTTAACAGCTCAAAAAGAAATGTCATGCTTAAAAATACAAATATAAATTACATTATGGCTCTAGATTATAGTATTTGATGATTTTTTTAAATTTCTAGATGCAAATTTTACATATTTCATATATTGCTAATAGTTCTTGTGATACCTGACATTCCTGAATTGCAGATTTACAGAAAATTTGCTACTAGGACTCATTATGAGAAAATGTGACAACAATAATAAAATTGAACTAGATTGGTAAATAAAGAAAGCAGTAGTAAGCCATCAACTAAAGAACATGGTATAAAATCTTAAAATAATAAACAAAAGGAATTTTCAATTTACTTTGGCAGTGGCTGCAGCATAACAGAGCATTACTACACAAGCAAACAGACCAGAAAGAGCAATATCTCTCCATTTGTGAGGAAACTCTTTCTTCTCTTCAGACTCCAGTTGTTCTTTTTTCCTCAGGGCTTCTAGCTCTGATGAATAAAAAAGAAAAAAGACTCTTTTTATTGAACTTCACTTAAAAGAACTTTAAATTACATTTAATTATGTAGACTTACTTTACCTTAAAAAGTTCTTGAAAGTAATTTAATATTTTTAGCCAGGTGTCTGGTTATCCTCAGAAGTACTGTGCAAGCTGAGAAGTAACAAGCTATGTCATCAGTACTTCTGAGCATAGCTAGGCACAAAATGTGAAAGTATCTTCAAGAACTTTTCAAGGTAAAATAAGTTTGTACAATTAAATATCCTTTATGTATTTTCCTCTTCAATGTTTACTATTTTTCATATTCTTGCTCAAAATACATATTTATAAAACATAAATTTTAAAGACCATGACTATTCATTGAGACTTCACCAGATACAAAAAACAGGGCACATTTTATGGTGGAAAAAAAAAAAAAAAAAAAAGGGCAGGGTGCTATTAATAAAAAAGGAATATTATTTTAGACTCTTATGGGTCTATTTAACACTTAAATTTTAAACACTTATTTCAAGATTGTTATATGTATGTGTACAATAAGGACTTTTTTAATTTTCTTTACTTTTGCTTGTTACTTAATGTATAAATGGATATTAAAGTCATCAGGGCTTGAAAAATTTCAAAATTTTTATATGCTATGTCGGGCAAGTTAGTTAAACTCTTAAATGCCTAAATATCTTATTCAAATGTACAAAAAAACATTCACATATCTAGTACAGATCTGTTGAAAAAGAATTTAACAACATTATACCTATATTAATATATGTTTCTTTAAGTAAAAGTCAAAGATCAGACCCTATATTAACATGCAGCATTTTTGGAAAAGAATCTGATTAAATATTTGCATACCAAACCAGGAATGTAAAGGAAAAAAATACAAGCCCAATCTGAATTTTTACATATGCCAGGCATGTCACATGTTGGGCAATAAAATTTTGGAGCCCTGACAGTCAAACACAATAATTTTATTTATAAATATGCTATTTATCTTAATATCCACTATTCTTCAGTTTGTAGATTTTTTTTCTCCTAAATTTGTATATGTATGAGTTAGGATTCCTAAAAAAAATTGCATGTACAGAGAAATCTAGTATTCAACCCAATTCATCAAACAGATAATAATTGGTCATAGCTAAGACCATTTCTAGTAGCTGTTTAGTAAGTACATGCTAAAATTCCAATAAAAAATTATTGACTGGATAATTAATATAGTGATAGACATGAGAGGTAGTTTCCTATAATAACATGAGAGGAGCAAAAAATGCATGCTTGTGTAAAGAGTTTAAATAGAAAGTTAAAGTTAGAAAGTTTAATGATAGCTTTGAAATATGGCAATGTTTGGTGTATAAAAAAGAAAGAACAGCCTTTCTACACACATACACACACACACACACACAAAAAAAAACAGTAAGCACAAATGTAAAGTGAAAGTAGCGTAACAACACTGTGTGCAGCAAGCTGGATTTGATACTGGGACCTGAGACATAGAAATCAAATGAAATACTTCTACCCAAAAGTTAACCTATTGTTCATTGATAAGCTTTAATAATATATCTGAGAAATGGTATCTGCAGCATCACTACAGTACTCCCTTTCCCAGAGAGTATGACACCATGCGAGTGATATTACTCACATGGACAGTAGTGGTTACCTGATAGTGCTGTCAGTTCGCCGTCTCTAATATTACATGGCATGACAGGCTTTGTAGCTTTACTGCTAGAAAGGTGTGTTATTGCCATCTATTGCCATATGGTGAATATGATAATTCATTGTTTATTTTATTTGGAGTGTGTAAGTCACCAATTATACTGACACTGTGTGCAAGAAGCTGGATTTGATCCTGGGACCTGAGACATAGAAATCAAATAACATACATCTGGACAAAAGGTTAACCCGTTTATCATCGATGTTTGATAATTTCATGTAAAATATGAAAAACTGCAGGGGGACTGTGCAGCTGCATTTATTGAAATTGTTAATATTTTATTAATGCTTGTGTAATTGTTTAGTGGCAACGGAAATTTATGTTACCATAGAAATAAGACTATTATACTCACTTTAGAATGTTAATAAATGTTGATGCATATTTTTTGTCATGATGTGCTACTTCATTTGATATATAAAAATTGCAATATTAATTATGACATCTGACAGTAGCAATGTACAAATTTATATACTCTATTAAGCAAAGATCATTTATTATAATTATATATTCTGTATATTCAAATTACATAGTTTTAAACAGAATAATAAGGTAAATCTTCATTTCATTTTGTGCCAGTTTTCTAATGACTAGTAGGAAATTTTCTCAATATTGTATCAGTTAAAGAACAGAAGTGTCAGCTGATCAGCTTTTGAAATGAAGTACCCCTAGACTTCATTTAAACAATTTGCATCTTATTTTATTTATTTATTTATTTATTTATTTTTTGAGGGAGGCAGGAGGCTCAAAGTATATTAGTTATTTGTTTTATAACATATATACATTATATATATATATATATATATATATATATATATTTTAAATACATATATTCAGAAGTTCTTTTCTTTCTGAATGACAGATTATGAAAACATATATATAGATATATATATATATATATATATATATATATATATATATATATATATATATATAATTTTTATGAAAAATATTTAGTTAAAATTATCTCATATTTTTATTAATAAATATTTAAATCTACATATTAAAAAAAAATAATAATAATGATATAAATACTAAATGCATACCTTCAGGTGATAAAGGGAAATATTTATTTAATATTCTCTGTACAAAATCAGTTAAGTTGGGACAGCCTTTCAGATGATTTTGTAAGGATGCATTTGGAAACTTGGCTTTGTAAAGTGGAGCCAAAAAACCAAAAACTATAGCATCTAAAGAACATGGGCTGAAAGTAAAAGTACATATATTATTAAATTATTGTGAACAAGATGTATACATATTTTACATAGTAATATGTTTAATCTCTCACTTTTTTCCAAAGAAGTATTCTTGATCTGCAAGCCGATATGAAAGTAAATTTAAACATTCATGAGCATCTTTATACACCTGCACAAAGTGAAAAAAATAAAATAAATAGTAATAACACATAATTTGAATTATGTATGACAAAATAATACGGCACTTTCAAATTTAGACATTTTATTTTGCTGAAAATATATGAAAACATAGAGAAATATATGATAGATTCTCTTGGAATTTCATGGGAATAAAGAACATGTTATACTATGTATATTTCAACAAAGATTTTGTCTCAAAGACAAAAAGCAGGTAGTAATAAATTAAACAAATAATAATGATGTTTAAGAGAACCCTATAAAAATGATACTTGAAATGCATTTTAGCTGTAGCAAGCAATTATGAGCATACTTTTAATTACCAGTATTCATTTTCATCTGTATATCAGTAGCATGGTTACATGGAAATACAAAGGTTTCATTAAAAAGTTTTCAATCAAAAAGTTTTTGTTTACAACATGCAGGGTTTTTCACTCAAACCACAGCAATGTCATCTCTATAAAACTTGGCATACTACATAAGACACAACATAATGCAATCAAAATGTAAAAATATTAAATATCAGATAAAATATGAGCAAATTTAACAAATCATTTTTAACTGTGCATGTGAAACTGTGAACAGACTTTCTTTTCTGCAATTTATTAGCTAAGTGTTATAGAGTTACTCTGAAAAAACAACCAAGCAAATATAGTAAAAATTCAGAAATATATTTTTTATAGAATTAGATAAATTTCAAGCACACTGAAAGAGAAACAAAATTATAAGAGGTTTCACCCACATTTTTATTTTCAACCAATGTACACTTATACTCCTGTTAACTGATTCAAAATAAAATACTGTAACCGGCGTTTAATAAAATCAGCTGCTTAATCTGATCAAATTGCCAGGACCAGAATCAAATCAATATAAATTACTTTTAAAGCCGTCTCTTAATAAAATCATCATCGCCGGTTAATAAACTCAAAAATATCTCCTCAGCAACAAAAAATATAATTTATGCTCAGTATTTTTTTTTATTTTTCATGATATAAGAAATGAAATTAAAGCACAGCAATCCCTCCGTTATCACTCATTGTCGAAGATTTTACACTTGCAGCACAGTTACAAATTAAACACACCCCACCACTTATTTCTGCAACAATTTGAAGGAATGTATTCTTCAAAATGCAGTAATAAGTTACAAATTTGATTTGAAATGATATATTTTTAATTTCTTATTATTAAAAGGCAATTTCTAGCTCTTATTTTAAAAGTACTATAATTCATGAGGTTTAAACGAAAAGATTTTAAATTTGTAAGAACAATGTGAACTTTTAGTAAAGTAATAACAATTTTCCTCAAATGAAAGTGCATGGGAACTTGGAATGCATTTAATTTATTTATATCGAAAAAAAAAAAAAAAACTAATTATTTATCAAAAATTAATTCATATTGTTTACTAATTACATTATTCATCACCTTTTGAAGTTTCTTTCCAAATTCAGGAAAGTAATACCTTTTTCCTTAAGTGGAGGAACGTTTGCCGGTTATAAAAATCAGCCGCTCAATAAAATCACTTTGGTTCAGAACGAATGTGATTTTAATAAGCGGCAGGAACTGTATTGGTAAAAAAAAAAAAATCTTTCCAATTTTGTTTCTTTTTAAGAGTACCTGTAACAAATTCTACTGACAATATCTTGCTGAATTTTCCCAATATTTGCTTGTTTTTATTTTTATTTCTCTAAGTAACTATATAATATTTAGTTAATAAATTATGCAAAAGAAACTCAACTTTGTTAAGCTAAATACATTAAAACAAACTAAAATGTTAAAGCCATTTAAAATTTACTTATAACATTTTCAGTCATATTTCTTCTTCACAATCTTCTTTAATTTGGAGTGAACTGGACACTTCTTTTTCCTCAAATTCTATGTATTTAAAAGAAATTTTATTAATATTTGTACATGCACAGTTAAAATAAATTTAGAAAAAATGTTCATATTTCATTAAATATTTAACATTCTTATATTCTGACTGCAGCATTTTGTGTTTAATATAAATGTCAAGTTACTTAAAAAAATGACATTTCATTCCTTTGGAAACCCTACATGTTATAAACAGAAACTGTATTTTTTTTTTTTTTTTCTTTTTTCTGTAAAAGAAAACTTTTTATCTCTATAAATCTATGTGCTTTCACAAACATTATTTTATTTATTACTGGTTTCTTTTTTGTCTTCAAAATAAAATATTTGTCGAAATATATGCAGCATATGTTCTTTAAACACATGAAGTATCAAGAGAATCCCTCAAGTATTTTTTTAGATATTCAACGAAATGCTTAAATTATTTTGCCATTTATCTGTAATTTTTACATCATTAATAAAACTGAACTTAGCGTACTTGAAAGTAATACATAAATATTATCAAAGCATTTACACTTATTACAAATTAAATAATTTTTTTTCTAATCAGAAACTATTTTGAACATTTTATGACTTATTGTTAGAAAGAACAGTATTTTTATTTTCTGTTTGAGCATTTGCTCTTTTGACTGTACCACGTGATTTTTGGTGATGCCCGCTGTAAAATAACAACCCTTTTATATGATTACTTCAAGAGAAGAGGGAAAGATATACTTGAATGATTCAGTCCAGTGTATTAAGTGTACGTGTATGTCTAATCATCCTGTTACTTTCTGTTCATCCTTATGTAATAAAATGAAGGAAAAACATAAATGCAAATAATTATTTTTATTGAAGTTCTTTTTACACATGCTGCTCTTGCTCCAGTTACATAGCGCACTTAATCAACACCTAGGACCTTTGAAAAGATGAGATCAGGTAGGCTTGATTTCACTTATTTAGTAAGTTAAGAATACTTTATTTGGAAAAATAGAAACTTTCAGATCTGTCGCAAATATATCAATAATTAATTTGTATGAAGAGTTACGGATGGTGCAAGAGATTTTTATTCATTTTTTTATTTCCTCTAAAAAATTTGAAATGTTACCCTTAATTTTTCATAAAAAACAAAATGCTTCTAGTGAGCTGTGTTTTTATATATAGATTCAGTAATAAATTAAAAAAAAAAAAAAAAAAAAAAAAAAATGCTTAAATTTGTGAAACTGGAATGAAACTTTTTTTTAAAAGTTTAGTACTGCACTTTTACAATGTTTTAAACTACATTGTTGCAGCATTATTGATGTCTTTTCATGCCAACAATTGGGAAGGAGTGGATCTAATTATAAAGATGTACCTTTAAACTTTTACCCATTTGTTCTAAACTGTTTACTTGCAACTCTTTCTCTTCAATCAGGTCTTTTAAATTTTATAATGATTATTAAAAAATAATTATCTTTATGCAAATTTATACAAAATTTTGTCCTATACCCCATGTTAAAAATTTAGAAAAAACAGGATGGCAACACAAGCTGTTGGACAATTTTTACCAAAAGTTGATAGGCACTAATTTATGTCAATGTGTACCAATTTGTATGAAATATTAATAAAATATTTGTATGAAATGTACATACCAATTTGTATGAAATTCTGTACAGTAATACCTGAGATACAGTCGCCACAAAATTTTGTCACACACACAGACAGACATTTTCTAAAAAGAGTCAAATCATGTTCTACAACTCTCAAAACGTGTAAATCCATTAAAAAGCCGAGGTCGAAAATTTTTACGAATCCAATACTTTCTTCTATTGAATATAGAAGAAAGTAAAAATGCTTTTTAATGAACTATTTGTTTTTGTCAGTTTTCTCCAATATTTCATTATTGAGACAACTTTTTTGGAATTTTTTTAATGCTTTCCTGCTACTTTTTATGAAATTTAAGGCTACTTAAGCAACATTTTTTATTGCATTTCCTTGTGGCAGCCCTGTATAGTATTTGTGAGTTAAACATGTTCAGTACAAGATAACCATGTAAAAATATCTGGTTTTTATTTGAAAAAGTGTTTCTTTAACCTTGAAACTAGTACACATACTTTTTAATAATAATAATAATAATAAAAAAAAAGATTATAATCATTTAAAAAAAAATTTGATTAATTGCTTACATACTGAATATTTATGCAAATTTTATGGATTATTACAGATTTAAGTTCTTATTAGCATTATTTCTTAGTTTCTGCCAGTTATTGCCACTTACTAGCAGAAATTAGTTTCTGCTATGCCGGTTTTAACTGGTTATAACTAGTGGTTTTTTATCTGCACCAGCAGAAACTTTCCAGCCCTGGTAAGGTAATAACAACATTAATAATGAAAATTTTTAAGCAAATTATCAAAACAAAGTTCATGAAAAAGTTAGAAAAATAAATAAATAAATAAACATACTGCTGTTTCCTTTTGAGAATCTTCAATAAGATCGTTATTCCAAAGGTTATCTATGACTTTTTGTGCAGAACGTTGTTGATGCCCAGGCAAAAAATAATTGAGTGGGAAATTTAAAACTCTAGCATACCAGGGTCTAGTCAATTCACTAAAGTTCTTTTCATCTATCCACCATATGTATAACTAGGAAAAATAATAACAAATGAATTAAAAATTTTTGAAGACTAATGAAGTAAATAAATCATTAGAAAATTTTTATTTTAAAATAAAACACTACTGAAAAGAAAAAGTAAATTGATTTGCTATACAGTTTTAAAAATAATTTTTGTTCTATTGATTTGAAACATGATACCCTAAGCTTTCAGCATTAAAAATAATGAAAAGAAAGCATGATCAAGGCCACACTCTCCCTCCCCTGATGTTAACTGATGGTCTAACTGTTAAAAGAACAGCAGAACACTAAAATAGAACTACCTTTGTCAAAAAGATATGCATGTGTTATGAAAAAAGTTTATATTTCTTTTTTTTTTGGAGGAGGGGGAGGGAGATTAGTAGTTTTGCTCACTTTACTGAGCAGATGTAATTTTCTTCATCTACATTTAAGAGGCCTCTCCACTTATCGTCCCCAGAAGCCAGAGCCAATGTTATTCTATGGAGAATTTCGCCCCATTATAACTCATTAAATAATACATATTTTTGAATTCCGTTTTTGCATTCAGAAACTTCATAACCATTAAACAATTTATCGCTTTCTAAAAATTACTTTTTTAAATTTTTAATATTATATTTTGAGGTTGTAAAATGCGAATTTTCACAATGTGAAATTTTTCATTTTTGAGCTTAAAAATGAAATCTTAAAAATAAAAAAAAATCACTTTTTAGAAAGCGATAAATTGTTTAATAGTTGTGTATTTTCGGAAAGTGAAAACGAAATTTTAAAATATGTATTCGTTAATGAATTATAATGGAGCAAAATTTTCCATAGAATAACATTGGCTTCGGCTTTCGGAGACGATAGGTAGAGAGTCCCCTTAATGTATTTTGTTTTTGTTTTAAATGAGGCTCATTAATTAGATTCAAAATGCCTCCTGTTAATTTACACAAAACATTTTTATTTATATTTTTAGAATTATAATTTTATGAAAAATACAGGTTAACAAAGTAAGAATTATGAGTTGGAAATACAGATTTATGTGATTTAATCAAGATTAATTTACTGAAATTGAGAACTAGCCTATACAAAAAAACAAACAGTCATGACTCTTTATAGTTAATATACAAATCTCTTGGAATGATGTGCAAGTCATCCCCTATCTAAATTTTTTGCAGAAAAAGTAAAATCTTATTTCCTATTTCAAATGAAAATTTTATTATGATTTGGTGTGCATAAAATTCCATTTTGTAACACTGTATTATATACAGTAGAGAGCCAGAAATCCGCCGAAGTCCAAAATCCGCACAGCTTGTCAGATACAACAATGAAATTCACTATTAATAAATTACAAAACTGCAAATCAGAATTTTTGAAAAAGATCTTGAATACAGATTTTATGTTTGCATTTTATGATTACAAAAAAGAAAAACAAAATAATAATAATATGAAAGCCTTTTTTTTTTATTGTTTTCATTATATATTGTTGTTAATGTTCATTATTATACTTATGTACCTAGTAATTTAATACTCAGTGCTATTTGTCACTAGTATGTGTTTAGTTTGAATAATAAAAACAGAATATTATTCAAAGTGAAAATCATTTTTTATGAGCCCCGAAATCTGCAAAATACTGAAATCCGCACAACCTCTAATCCTGAGCTGTACAGATTTTTGACTTTCTACTGTACTAGTTTATATTAAAGTTTCAGACAATTTCTTCTAGTTAATAAAAGGTGTGTTGCAAATGAACTGTAAAAAGTTTTTATTAAGCTTTTAATGAGCTTTATCTTAAAATCTTTTTTACTAAATTCTTAATATATTTATATATCCCTCCCCTCTACTCATATATATCTTAAAATAAAACCTTAATTGAATTTTAAATCCAGTTATATATATATATATATATTCATAGTATTTTACTTTTTTGTAATGAAGCACAAACCAAAAATGAAATCCCCTTTCTAATTTTGTAAAATTAAACTGAATTCAAAAGCTAAATCATACAGTAATAATAACATAAAAATTAAATCTCTAGTTAACAAATTTTTTTTATAAATGAACTTTTTTGCTAGATTTAGTAACTTCATTAAATAGAAATTCGACTGTATTTGTAGAAGATATTTAACTGTAATGTTAACCCACTATGTTATATACTATATATAATACATTTTAAGAATATAAAATGCATTTTTGTGATATTAAATATAACTTACTAGTGCTGGATAAAGTTTATCCCTGAGAAGTGCAGTATATGCTATGATGTCAGAACATTGTTTAGGCGTGAGATCACCATCTGTATTATAATTCTGAAAAAAGAAAAAGAGTGTTATAAAGTAAATTGAAGTTAATCTCAACAACAGATTAATAAACTTATTTTTGTGATTATTTTGTTTTCCCATTAATATGTAAATGCAATAAAAATACAAAAATAATTCAACATACAATAATTACTTCCAATGCAGTATACAGTTAGTTATAGATTATTTTACAAGGTTCATATGTAGAACAATTAGGTAAATTAAAAGGGAAAAAATATATTAATGATTTTTTACTTTCTCTTACCCATATATATATTGTACAGAATGCACTGTTTTTGGCTCAAATTTTCGAAATTGAGTTTTTGTTATATTTACATGTTTTGAGGTCACCTGAATCAAAAAATCAAGTTTTTAGCAGTTGGTCTATATGTGTGTCTGTTATCAGCATATCTCATGAACAAATAGTAGCAGGAAGTTAAACTTGGTATTCTAAAATCTGTATTATATAGTGATGCTACATTGACCATTTCATTGAGATCAAGCAAATGGTTTGTGTACAGGGACATCCAAGAGAATTCAAATACATTACGTATATGAGGGAAATTTCTGGTAAGTACAGTGTAAATCTATAAGTTGCCCTAAACAAAATGGAATGAAAATATTTTTTTGCATGTATAAAAGCATGTTTTGTGAAGATTGTTGTATGAAAATCATTCATCATTCATTTACAGAGCTACCCAAAGTATTTGGATATATTACAGTTATATTTGAAAATTGCAGGAATTGTTATTCCTTTTGTGTTAGATGTTTTTCAAGTAGTAAAACTAAATTTAAGAACACAATATTGTTTATAGTGTATATTGATTATAGGCAATATAGAGGGCTACCGAAAATTAAGCTAAATGTTCTTTTCTATTAAATGTAATTGAAGGAAGTGTTTTGCTACATTTTATTATGTCAACGAACACTGCTCAGGAAGTAAAATTAATTTTTCATACTCAACTGTAAACAAAGTATTTTTTGAAGTTGTATTTTCAACTCTGATTTTTTGTATAATATTACATTTTGAGGTTCCCTGAATATAAAAATCCAATTTTTAGTGGTTGATTTGTATATATATATATCTGGTATCAGTATAAAATCAAATAACTGTAGACAATTCAAATGTGGTATTTTGAGGTTCACATTAGGTTGTCACTTGAAAAATTTTATTAAGTTTGGCATGTTAGAAGACAATTTAATAACAGCTTTGTATTTAAAATATAAATAAATATAGGCACTATAATGGTAATGGGGGTTGAGAGGGCACTAGCCCCTCTCACACAGAATTACATGTCAAATAAAACTGTTTCTATACCTATTTTAGATTATTTTAAAAGTAGATTGAACTTTATTATCTTACTTTATTGATCTTAAGACAATCTGCAATCTATCTTTATAGTATTGAAATGCAGAGTAATAGAAAGTCGTGTGAGTGACACACCAGATTATTATTATCTTTTTAAAAGTACTTAACTTCTTTTCACCCTCCATATCTTAGCATAATACACATATAAACTAGTTGGCACAGGTGGACTCTGCTCAGTTCCCCATCATATTTATGTTCTCATAAATTTCTAGAGTGAGACATATTATAATCATGTTAAAAGAAATGAATTTGACCAAAGCTTGATACAGTGACAGAATGAAATCCCCGCCTAATAGGCTATCCACCGTTCACTTCGATATATTTATCTTATTCTAATCTATTCATTTATTTTATCAGGGTCAATTCCGTTGTTTAATTTTCATGCTACTATTTCCAATGAAATAATCTTCAAAATTCATATTTATATGAAAAATTTACAATTTCGCTATGTTGATAAAATTGTAAATTACGAAATTTTCCTATTAGAATATTTGTATTCAATCATGTTCAAATAAATATCATAAATGTAATTTTGAAGAAGTTGTCTAATGTATTTACGATCCTCAAAATGGAAGTTTATGCTCAATTTTGCCTATTCTGATATGCTAAGTAAATCGTAAATTCCAAATAACTTACGAATTTTTTAAATTGGAAAAATCATAGTCTATGATATTCATACCAGTATCCTAAATAATATTTTGAAAATGGTTTGACATCTTTTTGATGAAAATATCCCTCAAGATTGATGTTTATGTGAAATTCTGCTCTATTCTGCCATGTTAAGAAATTCGTAAATTTCCAATAACTTATGAAATCTTTATATTGGAAAATTCATAGTCATTAATATTCCTACCAGTGCCCTAAATAATATTTCAAAAGTAGTCTGACATCTTTACGATGAAAATATCTCTAAAAATTGATGTTTATGTGAAATTTTGCCCTATACTGCCATGTTAAGAAATTCGTAAATTTCCAATAACTTGCGAAATTTTCAAAGTAGCATATTTATAGTTATTGATGTTCATTCCGGCATCAAAACTGATATTTTAAATTTGGTCTGACATTTTTTCAGTAAAAAGTTTTCATTTAATGCAAGTTTAAGTGAATTTTTGTCCTATTCTTTCATGTTAAGAAAATCTTAAATTTCTAATAACTTACGAAGTTTTTTAATTCGAATGTTGCAAATGAATAGGGTTCTTGACAGTATCGAAAGTAATATTTTAAAACTGGTCTGACCTCTCTGCGATTTAATCTTTCAAGATAATAATATCCACTTGATAATAATATCCAATTTACCCATGAAATTGAAAACAACAATATTCTTAATTACCTTGATGTCAGTATAATTAAAACCAATAATCTTACCCTAGAAACAACCGTTTACCGTAAACCAAATAGTAGTACTGAAATAATTCACTGCAATAGTAAAACCCCCTATCAATATAAAATAAATACTATCCAATCCTATATCAATCGCGCCATCACCGTTTGCTCTAATAAAAATTTATTAAACAAAGAACTCAATATCATCAGAAAATTTACTACTAAAGCAGGTTACAAAAAAGACTTAATCAACAAACTATACCGGAAAAAAATCAAAAAACTCAATACTATAAACAACTTCCAAAATCCAAAACAAAAATTCACTCCCGCCATTACGTACGACCCAGTGGCAGAAACACCACGACACGGCGACATAGTCGCGGACACAGAAAAACGGCTTGCAGACAGTTTTTGTCTGCACTGATAAAAAAAATTTGTCCACAACTTTCAGATAAGAATTCACTTATAAAAATTTCTGAATCAAAACTAAAACTTTTATTATTTATAATTATTTATATTTTGTTGTGTCAAACATTGCTATAAAATATTTAATTGAATGAGATGAATTGAATGAATACACACACAATTGTTTATATATTGTTCTGTAGTAAAATTGTATTTGTGTATTGTTGCATGAGATCACCGCTGATGTCAAGCCCCCCCCCCCCCATTTAGCTTTCGGGCTTTTTGAGTGTAAGCCATTTTCTCCCCCGATTATATGCAAATTTTGCAGACAGATTATGAAATTTTAAAAGCCGGTCGCAGACAGCTACAAAACTTTCTGCCACTGGGACGTACGACCGTGGAATTTCCCAAAAAATCAAAAATGCAGCTAACAAAATTAACATAAAAATCCCAATCAAACCAAATAAAAATATTTACCAAACAATTAGAAACAAAAAAAGACAAAATAGATCCCTTAGAAACCTCCGGAATTTATAGTATCGTCTACTCCAAAATAAACAAAGAAACCGGTTACTACATAGGCATGACCAAACGTAAAATAAAAAACCGTATTAAAGAACATTCTACAGACATTAAATTCGGAAAAATAACCACCGCGCTCACCAAGACAAACGCGACCGAACCCATCAATATTAACTTCAGCGAAACTCGTAAATTGGCAGATTACAATAACGCAATGTACGCCGCGAATCGAGAAACAATTAAAATCTTATTAAATCCACTTACCTGTAATGGCAACGACCCAGCACAGGAAATTAACCGTAACTGGTGTAGGACCATCGAGACTGCAAGAAAACAAGTCAAGTGTGTCAACACAACTGAGCAAGCCACCAGAGTGCTGTCTCTGATGATGGGAGGGGCCCCTTCCCGAAAGTGCTAAGGCTCAACTCAAGAATGTAAGGTTTTTAATTAATTTAGTTATAATTTTACTTCTCGTTTCGTGAATTAAAAAAAACTTGTGTTGTAGTTAGAAGGAAATAGAAAAAAATAAATTAAGCATGTTTTATAAAAATAATATATGCACATAATTATAACATTTCTGTAATTAATAGATAAATAGATATACATATTGGGTTGTTCAGAAAGTAATTTCGTTTTTTCCTTCGAAAATGAAAGACGATTTTCTTATATTGTATAAATATTTTAATGAATTATATATTCTCCACTTTGATCGGTTTCTTAGCGATCTCACGAGTTGTTATTTGGCAGTTTTTCATAAATCAATACTCTATTTTGTCTTCATTAGCACAAACTGGTTTTCTAGAACGTTATGCATCTTCAACTCAAAATTGCCAGAACAAAATTTGGTAAACCAGTTTTGACAATAGCGTTCTTTAAATAAATTTTCTGTGCACACATCGTATACTTTTTTCCCTTGTTTGAATAGTATTTTCGCATTTTTTATAGCAAAAACAAAATATGCCGAAAATGTCGCTTCTGATTTTCTTTATTTGATAGGGCACCAATCAAAAACTATTGAGCAGAATAAAACGACCTTTTTCACAAGCAAGCCTTGCTATATCAGCTGTCACAATATGTAATGGCAATGCAACTTAAATGTGAAGAAGGTGTGAAAAAAATACAATTAAATCCTCTGATGAAAAAAACGAAATGACTTTCCGAACAACCCAATACTAAAAACAAATTATATTTACTTGTCTCTGTAGATATGACACAATATCATCAAAAGAAGTAAATGTATTCTTTTTCCCATGCTTAAAAACTGGTAAATGGCCTAAAAATGAATAAAGAATTTCCTTGTAATTAAACATAATAAAATATAAATACAGTTAAAATTTCATCACCATGATTTAAAAGGGAGACAAAAATAATTTAATCAATACAGTAATAATATTAATTTTATAATTTTGAATAACATTAGTACATTAATATATACATTATATACAATGTATAATATATTATTTTGCTTTATGAGTATATTTTGAATTACAAAAAAATTAGAAGCTGATCCTGGTTTAAATTTTTGGGGTCCATTTTTGTGAAAAGTAAATGCTTTTTGTGAAAAATAAAATATTTTTGCTTAAATTATTCTAATTTTAACAATCAACCTATATTACATTTAATAACATATTAATAATATTTCATTAAACCATGAATAGGTGTGAAGTAACAAAGATGGAAAAATTTTATAAAAAGGATCACTTTTACAGATTTAAATGTTGCAAACATGGGTGAAAGTAAAAAAATTTCGCTGGACTGAAGTATATATATGTTTTCGTAATATTGGGTAAAATATAATAAACTCATACATAATGTATGTAGATATTCAAAACATACATTTCCAAGGGTTACATTAATAAGCATAAGTATGAATACTTAGCAAAATTATTAATTATTAATATAATTGAATTAACATTAATAGGGGCTGATTCAGAAAAAAAAATTGGGACCTTTATTTGTCTCTAACAAAGATTAATTCCATAAAATTGGCCTTTCTGTATTATAACACATAAAAAAAAGACTGAATTCAGTCAATAGACTGAAAACTTTCACCCATGGTTGCAAAAGAGCCAGCCCATTTTATGGACCTGAATTTTGTAAAATAGCACATTTTGTGGATTTAAATTTTATAAAGGGGTCTGTTTTATGGATATAAATTTTGTGAAGGGGCTCTTTTTATATATTTGAATTTTGTGAAGAGAGGGTTATTTTTGAATTGAATATGTACAGGGTTCATGAAGGAAAATTCTTAAGAAAACTTTTATCTTCATATTCATTGATCACAGATATATACAGTGAAACTTTCCTAAGAAGGGTCCCTCCATCGTGCTATAGAAAACTGGCACTTCAGAGAAGTGGCCTTTTAATAGAGGTTACTAAGAAAACCTTAGTTTTGGTAACAAATTTTATAAATTAAATGGTTATAATTATTCTAATTTACATTATTTATCTATACAGCTTTTGAATAATCTAATCAATGATATTTGTTTGTTTTTATTTAAATTTTGATTATGTTTCTTATGATTTTATTTTTACATACTGAAACAAATTTTTCAACTTAGCATCATTTCTGAGTAGCAAGAGGTAGGTCTCTAATAATCTATACATTACCACTTAAGTTTCCTGAAAAGAAATACTAATTTTAGCTTTTACTTTTTAATCTTAGTTAAGTTTAATATTTTTTATTTTACTATATAAAAAAGACAACATTACACATTTAGAAGCCACTGAATTAAAACTTTATAGCTAAACAATAGGAGGGGAGGACGGGGCACAGTAGATCCCTCTATTTAAATCTATTAATATTCAACTCTTTTAGTTCATATGGATACAGGATTGGCAAGTTTTTTTTTAATTATACAAAATGCAACATACATTTCGTAAATGAAGATTATAATATTTACTGAACTTAATAAGGAATTAAATATTCTCTGATAAAACTGGAATACACCAAATTTTGTAAAAGGAAAAAAAGAAATTGCTGCTAAAGGAAGAAAAATTTTAAACTTTGTTATTTTTTTCTCTGACAGATTTTAGGAATATGCCCCGATGGGATGGTGGGGTAGCGGGTCTCTAGTTGGTACCTCCCCTTATCCCAATAGCAGAATCTTCTGTATAAATATGCAGCAAAACAAAATTTGTCTGAGAGTCGGGAATGAGAGATACATTGTGTTGTATCACAAATATTATCAGCAATTTATGAAATACATAAAATTTGCACTTACAAAGCAAGTAAATAAAAATATATAGCAAAAGTACAGTGATCTAGAAACACAATGTTAATTATATTTGTATTTTTAAAACTGGCACTTCTTTTCAGAGATGTAAAATTAATCTGCAGAGCTTTCAATAATCTGCAGCACTCATTGCCGTGCTGCACTGTTTCTGCTACTGGGCTCTGATAATATAAATGCTGTATAACTTGAAGATTTTCCACAAATTTGCAAAATTACAGCCTTGCATGAATCTAAAAATGAATGAAAATCTGTACTGCAGCAGTCAGTATCCCGATGTATACTCGCCTCGCATGCATTAAAAAAACAAAAACAAACAAACAAACAAAAAAAAAAAAACATTGGATACTCTTAATTTCTGGTGCATGAAACAGATAATGTATGGAAATCTGTACTGCATTGGTTAGTATCATGATTATGTTCACAAGTATTAAAACCAAAATAACATCAAAGAGTAACCCTAATTCATGGTGCATGAATCAGAAAATACAAGAAAATCTGTACTGCAGCAGTCATTACCTTAATGTATGCTTGGTTTGCAAGCATTAGAACTTAAAAAAAAAAAAAAAAAAAAAAAAAAATCATTGATACTACTAATTTGTCTCTTTTCAGATAGCTAAACCACTCTTTCCAATATACCGATATACCAATCCAGCACGATAAACACACATGTGCAGCCAACATAAAAATAAATTTCTGAGATGTGTAAACGAAGTTTCAATACGAAAAGGTTACGTAAAATGTGTTGATACACTGAATTGCATCACCCAGGGTTCACACTCAAAAATGGGAAAAAAATTCCCTGAGTTTTCAAAATAATTTTCAAGACAATATTAGCGACATATTACAAGAAACGCTCCTCTAGAGAGGAAAAAATATACCTACTTCCATTGTATGATGTCATGTTACTGCCAATCATGATACAAATTCAGGCAGAAATCATTGTTTACATGTTTATTTTCACAATACTTAATCATTTGAATTTTGATATGAAGCTACAAGAAAAATATAATTTTCCCCCCCGACTTTTAATGAAATTTTTTATTTTCCCTGACTTTTTTTTTTTTTATCAAAATCCAAATTTCCTGCATATTCCAGGTTTTCCCTAATGAGTATGAATCCTGTCACCATGTTATGAATCACCAACAGGTGCTCTGTAGTAAAACTTAGCCTTTGATCCTTTTCCATCTGCTCACATCTCGGTAATTTTCTATAAGTTTATACATATTATATGTATGTGTGATGTGTGTGTGTAACATTCATGCAATGTAGTTCACTGAGTAAAATGCAATTCCAATGCAGCCAGCCAAACGTTTTAGGTTGGACAGCTCTGGTCTATATCAACATTTGCTATGGCCTATATTAACATTTGCTAGTGTTACAATTAATTTTCTTTCTTTATTGATACAGATTCTACCATTTACTTTAGTTTTTATTGATCACAAATACCTTTTAATTTACTCAACTTGTTGTTGTTCCTTAATTGTTGATTGCAACCAAATCTTTACTGAAAAATATAAGATCAATCCTGTCTTTTACACCTCTAAACTTTAAGAACGTTTTATCAAGTGGGCTAACTAACTATAAATCAAGAAAAACTGATATTTTGTAAATCTTGCTTTTAAGTAGGAGTGTCGTTTTGATAATTTTAATATTTACAACATTAATGTATGTACATAAAATAAAAGTATTCCAAAGTTGTTTTTTAATATTTTTATGAAAATAGGACATAAATGACAAATAAACAGACATTTACCATGTTTTGACAAAGGCCAATTAGTCTTCTTTACAGTAACAGGAGCCCCCGAGAATTTCGAATATGCCTGAAAGAAAAATTCACATGCACAAATAAACTCTAAATAGAGCAAAACTTAATAAGAAATCTAATATATGTATAATTTGTGAAAAAATGCCTGAAATTTTAGCGAGAAAACTTTTTCATATGGGAGATGAGATAATATATAATTTATTGCAGGGAGTTCCAATCCTTTCTTTATGAAAAAGATTAATTTTAACTAAGTTTAGCAGTCATATGAAATTGAAATGAAAAAAAAAACATTCTATTATCTGAACACAATCACCCCTGATATAATGATGCTAATAAAAGAATCTAAAAAGTTTCGAGTGACCTTTTATTTCATTCATTTATTTTAAATGAGTGAACAACAACAGTGAACTCAATAATTTTCTAGTAGCAACACACATTAAAATGAAAATTAAATAACCTGCAAGTGTGATAAAAATTTTAAAGTTATATTTATTTCATTTAATGGCTATTTTCAGAAAAAGATGACAGTGTGTACTAATTATAATAATTTCTCTGATACAACTATTAGATGCAATTTTTTAAAAATAACAGTTAAGGTGAAATATTTTGTACAAACCATAACTTGCAGACATGTAAGATCTATAGATGGAAGACCCCAATCTCCTTCCCAAACATCCAATTCCATAATTTTTAATAAATATACCGTATAATCTCTGGCATGAAGAGAGCCGTATTCACAGATGTAAACAAAGAAAGAGTTGAATTGAGATGAACCAATCTTTGACAAGAAAAGTCGTAGTTTTTTTTAAGGTTGGAATTTATATTGACATGCAAACGTAACGCTTGCAAACAAATCGATTTTGTCCTAAGATGGCGCTACTCGTCGGTAGATGCTCTATTAGCTTCCTTCTGTAATGCTTTCAATTGCAAAAAGCAGTGGTCCCAAAAAGTTCATATAAAAAAGGTTTTTAACGAAAAAAAAAAAAATGATTTTTAAGAAAGTCCACGAGAAATGAATTTGATTATGGGTTTACTTAACAACATATTACATATATGTTTTATAAGAAGTATGCGATGCTTGTTATTCTAAAAAAAGCCAATTTTGTATAAACTGTCGTCAAAATGGAAAATAAATTAAAAGGACATTTAATTTCAAATAATTTATAAACATTTTTTTAAATATTATATATATATATATATATATATATATATATTAATTCCAATGAAATATAAAATGCATTTTATAAAAAAAAAAAAAAAAAAAAAAAAAAAACATAAAACAATAAATATTTTTTATTTAAGATGGAATTCAATTCTACTATATGTAAACTGTTTGAAAGAAAAAAAATTTGGACCTCATTTATGGTGGGTGTTGGTAATATAAAGCCAACTGACAGCACTTGGGTTCTAGACCTGATGGGAAAGCTCTCCGTGGTGGTCTCCTTATGAGGTCCTAGGCAGTATTTATGCAAGTTTCTGAAAAAATTACGAAAAATTCCGATCGGTTAGGTTGGCGAGCGCGACATGGAATTTAAACTTGGCATTTCCCGTCGATCAACTTGTAAAGGTTGGTTTGGTGTTCGGGAGTAAGACTGATTGATTATTCTAGTATCTTAGGCCTGAGGGGAGTGCTATCTGTGTATGTGTGGTCTTTCTAAGGGGTCCTAGCCTGTATTTACGCAAGTTTCGAGCAAACCACGGAAAACTCCGAACGACTAGGCCGACGAACGCGTCCTGGGATCGAACTCGGCACCTGCCGTCTACTATCTTTGAGCGCAAAACCGACCGCTGGCGGGGCCCAGCTTGTAAAGAATACTATATTAAAGAAAAACATTCTGTTTCCCATTTGTAACCAATTCAGCATGATAAAAAAATTCTCGAAAAAAAAAAAAATAAATAAATATTATATTTTTTTCTCTAAAATTTCTACTTAAATTGTACGCTCTATGTTAAAAATAAAAATAGTTTAAAATTAATAAATAAATATAATAATAAATAATAATGTAACAATAATACATAAATAAATAAATATAAAATAAATAAACGATTGAACGAAATTAATTGACGGCATTTCTTATTTAATTTTTTTTTCCCTTTGAAATATTTCTTACTCTCTCTCTCTCTCTCTCTCTCTCTCTTTTTTTTTAATAATATGTAACTTTATAATAATAAATTTCTTAAGAAATCCTTTGCTCCCATCAACCCATTGAAATTTTTGTATTTGTTTTACTTGTCCCCTAATAGCCGAGAAATTCTACAGTCGGCTGCAAAATTATTCGAGCACTAGCAATAATCCCTGTCTAAAAAAAGTGCACTTAATACTGCTTTGTTAAATAAATCCTTATCGAGTCATGTTCTTAGTCAGTCTAAGAACAAGATTCGACAAGGATTTGTTTAACAAAACAGTCTTAAGTGTACTTTTTTAACATAGGAATTATTGGCTAGTGCTCGAAGAATTATGCTGCCGACTGTACTTTCGAAGCTCACAGATGGGAATTACCTGGTTCGATCCCAGGTCGCATTCGTCGACGTAACCATTCACAGTTTTTTACGGTTTTCTCAACGTTGCAATAGTAATTACTAGGAAATATTATTTACTACGGGTATTTAAAATTTCAAAGATTTTATTTATTTATTTTTTAATTATCAATATTTTATTTTTAATACCAATATTATTATGATAATTAAATCTGTTCTAAACAGGATGCAATTTAGTATCCGAATGATATTTTTGACTCAGAACATTTTGATTTTTACGCATTTGTAACATCTTAGAATCTGTAGTGAACTATTTCTTATTTTGAAAACATCTAGGCGGTCTGCAGCAAATGGTGACGACTTTTTTTTTTTTTTTCTTTTCTTGTCTGAAAAATAAATAAATGAAACAAGACTCTAGTTACATATATATAACGAAATGAAAAAGATAATGCAAAAACGGTTTAGACTTTTTTTTTTTTAAATTAATACAAAGTTTTTAGTCTCATTAAAGCACTTACCAGAAAATAGTGATAAACTTTCGAATTTTTTTATTTAAATTTTTCTCACCTTCATGTACCTTGTTTTGCGAGCTCGGATTTTTTTTTTTTTTTTTTTTTTTTTTTAGGTCTGTGAAATTCTTGTCACTAACTTCCGCCAAAGAAAACAATGAGAGGTATTTCTATAAACCATACTTTCATACCTTTACTGTAGACATATCTGAATGAAATTGAAATATGTTATTCAAGTTCACTATTGGATGTTTCCTGTATAAAATGGAGAAAATACCACCATCGGTTTATGTACAGGGACACTCAAAAGTATTCCGAAGCATTGCATTCTATGAGAGATAGTTCTATAAATCAAATTTTAATAACTTTACATTCCACGAATTTTTTGGAAATTGAAATATATTATTTATATGCACAAAAGAATGCTCTGCACAGAATATAGCATAATTAGCATTAGATGGCACAAAAATATCCAGTTACATTAAGAGCTATTAATAAAAAATTGCTAGAATTGTACCTTCGTTTACGTTAAGGATTTTTAACACTTTTTAACATTTTTTAAGTGTGAATATGATTTCAGTTTTGTGTATCTGCCTGCCCGTCTGTCTGTCTGCCTGTCTGTCTGTCCGAGCTCTAACTTCCGTAAATATTTATGGAATTTCTTGAAACTGATATATGTTATTCAAGTTCACTATCGGATGTTCCCTATTGAAAATGGAGTTTATACCTCTACTGGTTTCTGTACAGGGACACCCGGAAGTATTTCAAAGCATTGTGTTCTATGAGAGGTATTTCTATTGGTTTTACTGTAGACATATCTCAATTAAATTTAAATATGTTATTCAAGTTCACTATTGGATGTTTCCTGTATAAAATGGAGGAAATACCACCACCGATTTATGTACAGGGACACTTAAAAGTATTCTAAAGCTGCGTTCTATGAGAGATATTTCTATAAATCAAATTTTAATAACTTTACTTTCCACGAAGTTTTACGAAATTGAAATATGTTATTTATATGCACAAAAAAATGCTTTGCATAGACTGTAGCATGATTAGCATTAGCTTTACCGGGTGACACAAAATCATCCATTTATATTAAGAGCTATTTATAAAAAATTGCTAGAATTGTACTTTCGTTTACATTAAGCGTTTTTAACACTTTCTAGCATTTTTAAGTGTGTGATTTCAGTTTTTGTATCTGTCTGTCTGTCTGTCTGCCCGCGCTCTAACTCCTGTAAATATTTATGGAATTTCTCGAAACTGATATATTTTATTGAAATTCACTATCGGATGTTCCATATTGAAAATGGAGTGAATATATCTTCTGGTTTGCGTACAGGGACACCCAAAAGCATTCGAAAGCACTGTGTTCTGTGAGTGTTATTTTTATAAATATTTTCCCTATAGATTGTTCCCCATTTAAAATGACATTAATAGGACCTGTATAATAAGTTTGTTTACAGGGACAAAAAAAAAAAAAAAAAAAAAAAGAAAGAAACTGCCACTGCATTACGTTTTAGGACAGAAATTTTTGAAAGTTCTATTTAAAAATCTTTCTAATGTCAAAATCATAAAAATATTGAAATGTATTGTTAATATTCTAAAATAATGTTTTGTGTAGAATATGATATGATTAACTATCTGATTTACAGGGCTATACTAAAATATACAGAGAGATCAAAAGCTGCAATTATAATCTAATGGCTGCATTTTCTTTTGCGTTAAGCCTTTTTAACACTTTCCAAAATGCCTAAGAGTAATTTTAAAATCAATTAGTCTATCTGTATATTTTTCAGTCCTTCTGTCTGTTGTGTGATAACGTAGGCAAAGAATATTAAAAGTTATTCGATACAACACTTACGTACAGTTGGAAAGTGTTACTAATCAGTGCGTACTGCATGATTTTTCTTTCTTGTTTTTGAATACTTCAAGCAATGAAATAACTTTGTTTTTTATTTTGGAGCATTTTTGTGTACATATATTCATGCAATTAACTTTATTCAAAATTCTCCTTAAAACTTTACTATTTGGGAAAAGCAAAAAAAAGTATTCATTTAGATATACAGGGTAGAGGTCTTCACGGGCCGGAATTTCGAGGCCCCGGCCCGGGCCGTTATGAAGTCGAAAAATGCGGCCCGGCCAGTTTTTTTTAACGGTTTATGGCCCGGCCCGGACAAAAAACGATAAAATCAGGCCCGACCCGATTCAAAAATATGTAAAATAACAAAAAAAAAAAAAAAAAAAAAAAAAAGAATGCCTTTTTATAAAACAGATTTTTAGTATGTGTTTTGCAGAGGCTCTATATAACCAAACAATAGTACGTTCTTTAACAAAATTGCTGAAATTTTACAAGACAATTATATATAAACAGAAATTAATTATTATAGACAAGGCACAAAGACAAACAGAAAGTCAAATCGAAAATATTAGCATTCATCAAACAATATAGGAAGGTATTTAAAATGGTTAATACTACTGAAAATGCACTTTCAACCATTTTCTCTTATATACAATAATGTATCCGAATCTTTCATGTTCTCCGGTAAACAAAACTTTAATGTTAATCCAACCATATTCAGTAGAAAAGTTGCTTTTGCCCATGATAAAAATGCTGCTGCTTTCGTCATTTGGAGAAAAGGAAAAGGAGCCTTAGAGAAAAAGTTACAGCGGAAAGATTTTTATAGCTTTTATACCACCAACAGATCATAAGAAACAAACCCTTATACACAGTAATGTATCTAATTTCCTTTGTTATGTACATGTACGCAAACTGGTAGTGACATGCATAATATTTTGAATAGGAAACCCTCTAATATTACTTCAAATAAAATATAATAATTTCGAGGCATGCTAAAAATATTTGCGAAAAATGTGATTTCGGACAGACAGACTGATAGACAATTAAATTGACTTTACAGACACTTTTTTAACAAAATAGAACTTTATGTGACATACAAACCTGTAAAATTACGTAAAATAAATGACTGAAGAAATATTTTATCATTTTTCTTTTTCGTTGATTAACGAGGAAACCAGAAAGAGATTCGGGCCGACACGGTCCGGAGAAAATTTTATTCAGGCCCGGCCTGGCCCGGAGAAAACTTCATTCAGGCCCGGGCCGGCCCGAATATACACAAAAAAACTGAGCCCGAGCCCGGCCCGGCCCGAGCCTGAAAATTTTTTTTAAGCCCGATCCCGATTTTTTTTTTTTTTTTTTGGTAAAGAAAAAAATATAGCTAAATTTTTTGTCGACGATAATTAGACAAATAGTTAAATTTTTCGCACAGATGTGAAAGTAAAATAGGCAAATGGAAGTCCTAAAAATTGCCCAATTTTACGATTAGATCAGTTTATTACTTATTTTTCCTCCTACTTGTGCATACATGAAGTTTTAATTGCGATGCTGCCTTGGTGAATAAAGCGTTATTGGTGAAGAGGTTTTCCCTCAGGTAAGAACCACTGACTGAAGCCGCAGTTATTGTTGTTATAACTCATTTGCAAACTGCAATTTGTGGTGACGACGGATACATAGAATAGGATTTTTATACCTGTAAACATTTGCATGCAAATAAGTACATATTTTCAGATAAGACAGACATGAAAATGTGTGATCTCTCCACGTACAGCGCCCTCTATCGACAGATGGCTTAATTATTATTTTTTCTTTACAAAAAAGAAAAAAAAAAATCCCCCTTTCACGAGAATGATCTTTTTGCAAATCGCGTTCAATTCTATCAATTCATTCAATAGTTAAGAATTTTTAAAATGCCTACAGACTTATGGGACACCCATGTATACATATATATATATATATACAGTGAAACTTGAATAATTCGAACTTGTTTAATTCGAAATTCTGGATAATTCGAATTTTTTACTCGGTCCCTTGAATTTTGTATTAAAATAATGTTAAAAAATCATGGATAATTCGAAATCTATTTTGGATAATTCGAATTTTTCATAAGATTACCTTTAAAATATTACAGTAAAATTTGTTACCGAGATTTTTCTCAGCTAAAGTGCATTATTTTTTTTAAACAGTGTTTCAAAAGAAGGATGAGGAAACACAAGAGTATTTCCTACCTAGTGCATCAGAAGAAGATATTGTCCATATACATGAACTTCGAGGGTTTTTTTTAATTGAAAGTCATGTCTAATGTAGAAGATTCTGTTTTTGTATCAATTGATAGATTGAAGTCATGTGCTATGACACAAAGATTGTACTTAAAGAAGCAATCAAAAATATCTGACTATTTCTTAAAAAGTGTTGAATAATTAAGCTCGTAAAAAAATATTGATTTAATTGGGGGGGGGGGGATGTAGCAGTATTCTTAGATATAAAGTTTATGTGTTTGTTAAATCTTTGATCGTAGAATTTTATTTTTTTAATTTATCTCTTCTTTTTGACAAAATAGTATATGTAAGTCGAAGTTTTGGATATTTCAAATTTTTCTCTGGTCCCTGCAGCTTCGAATTATCCAAGTTCTATTGTATAAGTATAAATATATGAAATATATATCATTACTTTCAAAATTGCACTTTCGAAATTATTTATTTTAAAATTTTAAATATATTGTTTCAAAACATTCATTTTCAACAAATGTCAGTTTGTCTACGCATTTGTGTGTGTGAAAAAAATTGTGCACAGCTCTCATTCAATAATTAATGTACAGAATTTCCTATAAATTTATGTGTGGATACACATTGATGTAAATTAATACTTGTTTATTTTTTTTATAACAAATCGTCCAACAGGTGGTGCTACTATAATGTAATTTCGCCAATTTAAGGGATGGTTATAGCTCATCTTCTGTTGTGTATAAATGAAAAAACTTAATATGGGAGAAAACCATTAGGAAGAATTACGTTGATTCAATTTTGGTGCATATCGACTTACAGGTGGCGCTGCTATACTGCAATTTACACGGTGGAAAAGAAATCTAAATCTCAATTTCTAAGGTTTAAATACCTTAAACTTGATATGTGAGATAATCATTCTGAAAACGAATGCAGACTGAATTTGGGTGTATTATTGGTCAAAATGTGGCGCTGTTATTTTTCAACTTCTGTGATTTTCCACATGGCTACATCTCAGCATCTGTTGATTAAAATTGCGCCAAATTCTATATTTAATATCTTTATTGTGAGAAGCTATTATTAAATTTTTGTTTATGTTAAATAGCATGTAGTGCTGTCATACAGAATGATATAGAAGAATGTTTTGTGATAGCCACAACGTATAGTAATTTCTATCTAACAAAATATTAATTTTAAAGAATAAAGCAAGTAAAATATTAAGTGCCTAACAAAAACATTTTTATAAATATAATATACTACAAAGTTTAATAAACAAACTAATATCCACGCAGATTCTTTTTATTGGAGCTATGATAATAATTTTTTTTTTTTTTTTGTAATTTATTAGTTTGACTAGGTAAATAATTTCAAAATAAACGTACAATTATAATTATTAATGTCATGATGTTAATTGTTAAATGTTCTTTCGTTCAGTGCTTAATAATCTTTTATAAAATTTCTGTAACTATTGGCATGTTTTGAATAACTAGTTTTAAATCCCTATATTAAAACTACATTAATACACAAGCTAAGTGTATGTGTGTTAAAAAGAATCATGGACGCTATGAATATTTTTTGTGAGTTACAGTTATAAGAATTATTAAATTATATACATCCTAACATGACAATATTAAGCATATTAAGGGGGTTCGGGACACCAAATTTTTGTTTTTATTATTTATTGATGAATTGCTGTAATTTTTTTCTTCTGAAATTGAAGCTTTTTTGACGAGGAAGTTGAGCAAGAAAGAATCTTAAAAAATTTTAAATAAAATTTTAAAAATTAAAATTTTTTGATAAATTTAAAATTTGTTATATCTTATGAACTAATGGTTCAATTTACAAACTTTTTTCTCCTTTATATACAGAAAGGATTTATCTTCAATTTGTCTTCAGGATTTCTGATTATAATGATAAATTTTTTAAATATTAATTTTAATTTGAAAAAAGTACTTATTTCATACATAACTTTTGGATTATCAAAAAAGTTTTGCTCCTAATTAAAAATCCCGAAGACAAATTGAAGATAAACCTTTTCTGTATATAAGAGTGAAAAAAGTTTGTAAATTGAACCATTAGTTCATGAGATATAACAAATTTTTAATTTTTAAAATTTTATTTAAAATTTTCTTTAATTTTTTTTTTTTAAAGATTCTTTCTTGCTCAACTTCATCGTCAAAAAAGCTCCAATTTCAGAAAAAATAATTACAGCAATTCATCAATAAATAATAAAAACAAAAATTTGGTGTCCCAGACCCCCTTAAAGTTTCTCGAAAAGTATTTAAATAAAAATATTTCAAAATTATAACCCTTTAAATTTTTTTTAATACGCTTATTAACTAATCTTTAATTTTTTCCATTAATTTTACAATATAAAATAGTTTTACACTATATTCGAAACACATTTGAGTGTTACTTTTTTGGGAATTGATCAGTAAGTTAATTAAAAAATATTTTTACGTTTGAATACTGAAATTTCATGCTAATTTTTAACATTCAAACATAAAGATATTTTTTGAAAATTTAGTCATTCATCAATCCATAAAAGTAATAAAAGAATGCGTTTAGAATATATTGTTAAACTATAATAATATCCAAACAAAAGAAAAATATTATAAACACTGAGTAGCAGGTTAGCATTTAATATATATTTATTATTATTATTATTATTAAATTTAAATAGTTTTCGAGAAATTTTAATATACTTAATATTATTATATTTCACTGCATATGCATGTAAATTTTTATAATTTTAAGTTAGTAATTTACAAAAACGTTTTATAATGTCCATCATCCCTTTAAGAACCTGATCATCATGATGTGCATTGAATCCAAAACAATGTAAACTAAGTTATTAATAGAAAATACATTGTTATACCTTTTCTCTATTTCTCATGTCACATTTTCTTCTCCTCTTATGTGAATTCTGCATGAATTAAATTGAAGATGATTATTTGAATAGAGTTCAATGCCTATTGAATATAAGATAGAATAAAATACTCTGACGTCAGCGTTTACATCCCGCGGTATTCTTTTATGTTTCGCTATAATAAAAGGAACTGATTTATTGTGATGGATCTGTTGCTTTAAGGTTGCAAGTATTTGAAACGTAAAATTTCTGCAACTACATCAATATCTTTGAAGCATTTTTATGCTCAAAGGTCATTAGAAAGTTAAAAAGGAGCATTTGTAGACAGATTTCTAAAAATAAATGCGCAAAAGTTAACCACTGAACAATAATTTTTGCTATCAAAGAGCTTAAGACTAAAAAACAAATTTACAGCTTTTGTTTTTGTTCATTATTCCATCTCACTTTGTGGAATTTATCGAAAACGATTTAAATGATAATCTGATGTATCACATTTGAAGTGAGTAAGATTTTTTGATTTCGGTGAAAAAAAAAAAAAAAAAAAAAAAAAGTTGATTTTACATCTAGAGCCTTAATCTCAGTGCAATGAAAACAGGTAAAAATGAAGTTGATTTTATAGAGTTGTAGTAAAAAGTTTCCATTTTGAAAATTAGAAAATCTTGTTTTCTTTTAGAACTTCAATTTTCACCAGAGCAAAACATTTCACCCGTTTTAAACGAAGCTCCTCAGTTCCTAACTTCGCATTTGGTAGAACAACAAGCATTAAAAAATGTTATTTTGACGCAGTGAATTAAAATATTGTATTTTATGAATTAAAATGGCTCCTCTTTAAAATGATATAATTTAAATAAACATTCTATCCTTAGAACATTTTAAAACACTTAGGTACGCCACCTATTTTAGCTTAAAATATTTTTCTGTATAAGAATTCTCTAATTTAATTATGATACCTTTGGATGTTTGAATGTTTGTTTTAAGTTGCAACTTGTAAATAATTTTTGAGAGTGGCTGTGAAAGCCAGAAAAATTTTCTGTTAATGCTTGTTTTTTCTTTTTATATAAACGTCAATGGATGGAGCTATTACTTTGAATTGTTCACAATTATATCGAGTAGGGATGAAACGGATAGTAATTTTGCCGGATACCGGATATCCGGAGCTCTTCTGCCTGCCGGATACGGATATCCGGACCGGATATCCGTCGGATATCCGGCATTAGTTTTGATTTTTGTTGTGTTGTATATTTCTTTTCTTTTTCTTTATTTTAAAACAATAAAATATAAACATATTTCATATACTATTCTTTTAAAAACATTTTAAATATAATTTATTTAAACATATTTATTTAATATTCTATTTATTTGTGCAATATTGCCATGAAAAATAAAATTTTAAGCCTAACATACACATTCCTACACTTACAATTTTTGGTGAAAAGCACTATCACAAAAATATAGGTTTTGTTCAGAATTATAAAACTAAAACTTATTATTTATATATTTTTTACAATACTATTATTAAAAATATGAAATGAAATATTTTACTAATAAAATCACAGTTGAAGGGTTATTTTCACATGAAAACTAATAAGTTGTGGCCATCACAAAACTTTCTTCTACATAATTCTATATAACAGCGCCACTTACGGTTTAAATCGTATAAAAGTTTAACCATAGCTTCTCACAATAAATATTTTACAAAAGGAGTTTATGCAATTTTAATCAACAGATGCTGAGATATACGCTTGTGAAATATCATAATAGAAGCTCCACCTGTCGGCCGACATACACATAAATAAGGTCAACATTTGCTTTCATAATGGTTGTCTTATATATCAAGTTACATGCACATATGTCATAGAAGTTGGGATTAACTTAGCCTATTCATTGGGTAAATTGTAGTTCAGTATTGCCACCTGTTGGCCGATATATACCTAAAATAAATCGCAATAGTGTTTCACAATGGCTAGTTCTCTCACATACCAAGTTCTATGCAATTATACACAATAGAATAAGAGATATAGCCTTCCCCTTTTGGGGGGAAATTTCTGTATTGCAGAGCCACCTACTGGCCAACATGCACCCATACTGAACCAGCATAATTTCTCATAATGCCTTTCCAACATGAAGTTTTGTGTAGTTACATGAAATAGAACCTAAAATATAGCCTTCCCTAAATTGCAGAAAGCACTGTATAACAGCACTACCTGTAGAGCGATTGGCACCAAAATTTGATAGGCACTAATATATGTCAAGTTACATGTACATATATATTTATATGAAATTTTGTGCAGTAGTTTCTGAAATATAGCCTTCCTCTAAGTTGCAGAAATCGCAGTATGGCAGCACCACCTGTTGAGCCACTTGCACCAAAAGTTGGTAGGCACTGATTTATGTCATGGTGCAACTACACATAAATTTATATGTAATTGTAGTAAGCAGTAGTTCCGGAGGTACAGTTGAACAGAATTTTTGTCACACACACACACAGACATTTTTTAAAAATTGGTCAAACCAGGTTCTGGACTTCTTAAAATGTGTAAATCCATCAAAAACCAGAAGTTGAAAATTTTTATGAATCCAATACTTTCTTCTGAGACATTTATAAGAAAACATAAAAGAAAGAAGAAAAATAAATACATAAATAAACAAAAAACTTCAAACTAGTATGTTATGGCCATCACAAAACTTTCTTCTATATCTCTCTATATAACAACGCTACATGCTGTGTAACATGCAGAAGAAACATAATCATAGCTGCTTACAATAAAGATTTTAGATATTGAGTTTAGTGCAATTTTAATCAAAATTTTTTTAGATGTAGCCATGTGGAGAATTACAGAAGGGGAGGAACAGCTGCGCCGCCTGTTGGTCGATATACACCCAAATTAAGCCAACTTTTATTCTCATATTATTTTTATCTTGTTTATCTCTTAAATTGTATAGATGTTGAGATTTAGCCTTCCTATTCACAAAGTAAATTGCAACATAATATAGCCACCTATTGACCAATATGCACCAAAATTGAATCAACATGATGTTTTATAAAAATGACCCTTTCCCATACTAAATTTTTAGCAATTATACACGAATGAATCTGAGATATAACTTCCCCATTCATGGGAAAATTGCAGCATAGCAGCATCACCTATTGGCCGTTATGCACAGAAATTGAATGAACATGTTTCATAATAGAATAGCCCTCCCTGTGACACACTTAGTTTATTTTTTTAATTATACACAGTATAAGCTGAGATATAGTCTTTCTTTAAATGGGAGAAATCACAGTATAGCAGCGCCATCTGTTGAGTGATTTGCACCAAAACTTGATGGGCACTTTTTTTTTCTTTAGTAAGATGCAACTATGTATAAATTTATATGAAATTCTGTGCATTAACTCTTGAACTGCACAAAATTTTTGTCAGATAGACATTTTCCAAAAATGGTCAAATTTTGTTTTGGTTTCCTCAAAATGCGTAAATCCACCGAAAACTGGAAGTTGAAAATTTTCACGAATCCAATATAGAATCTATTTAATATAGAAGAAAGTAATAATTCAAAATGAATTTATACTTTTTGCTTATTTTATATTCTGTACAGATAAGAAAGAAAATTTTACATTAGTTATTAAAATTCTTTAAGTAAGTGAAGTTTTTCTGCAGTACAAAATCAAAAACTTTAAATAACTGATTTTTTTTCCCCCTTATGAACAATATGAAAGTGAAAGTACAGACTTTCTGAAAATTTAAATATGTACTTTTATTTGAAATAATTTTAATTTTTTGGGACATATCTATGCAACACAACAGGGAATTCTAAATTCAGGTGCTTTAGTAAGATATTAAAATTAAAATTGCAAATTTATATAAATTGGAGGGTTTTTTAAAAAATCCAAATCAAATAGATAGATGGCGCAAGTAAGGCCAGGTTTCTGCTAGTATAAATATATGGTCACAAAAACAACAGTGTACGGAAAACTGGATTGTAAATAAACAGGTTCTAGTCAATAAATGCACATTATTTGACTCATTCTCGAAACAATCTAACAACTTTAACATCCAAGACTAACAATATTACTAAACAATCTAACAACATATTAGCAAAAGACATGAAAACAGAGTTATATATACACTGCAACTGCAGAGAATAAATATCAGTTGTTCAGGAACAACAATGAACAGCTCTTTTTATTGTTATGGGGATGATTAGGGGGAATGTTATAGATCACTCTGGAAGAAAAACCTAGCTAACTCTGTACAAAATTAAAATAGGGCTCCTATATTTCTTAGACCTGAAGCTACTTTTGGCTAAATTTGTTTGCTAATGAGTCTAAAATCGATTTTCGCAGAAGCCAACTTAAAAAAAAAAAAAAAAAAAAAAAAATCCTTTACAAGCTACAATTGATCTAAAAAAAATTATAAAATGGTCGCAAAATTTTCATCTGATGGGAGCTTAAGCTTGAATTTTCTCTTTCGGATATCCGTCGGATATCCGGCTTGAAATTGCTGGATATCCATATCCGGTGTGCTGATATCCGATAACCCCGCCGGATATTTAAAACTCAGCCGGATAGGCCGGATACCGGATAGTTACCGGATATCCGTTTCATCCCTAATATCGAGTATAGATTCAGGTTTTGAATGTATTTAAAAGAATTAAAATACAATAATGTAAACGATGTATGGGATCAGATTAAGGTTCAATTAACCTTTCAACTGAGGGGAAGCACAAATCTGTTTTGGAGCACCTACTGACAGTTTGGACTAAAGACACATACAAGGACCTTGAAAAATGTACAAATTTATCATTAAACTTAAATAATAATTATCTGGAATTGGTGAAAATGTACACAAGTAAATTTCTTTATTAATAGCAGCGAAATGCTAACTACTGAAAGCCTTAAGTCTGTACGATATATGAAATTATCATATTGTAAATGCATATGTACACACTTCATTAACCGATATCCTGTAATCTATAAAGATAATTGCATAATCAGGTCTATTGTGAGTGTTTATAATCAGACAATATTGTCAGATAACAGGCTCTATAGTTTGAGGCTCTTATTTTGCTTAATTAGCGACCCTTTCAAAATTTTCGAAGAGAAGCACGCATTTCTCGTGCCTGTTTGCTAATAAAGGCCTAGATCTGATGTAACTAAAATATTGGTGACATTTTGCAGCAAAATGATGTTCGTTCCAGTATGATTTGGAACAGATTTATATATTAAAAGTTACAGAAATTTTTTCTCCTAAGCGAATACGGACATTCTTTCATAAATTGAACAATAAGAAAAATAGTAGTTAAAAAAAAAATTCCATTGATATCTTGATATAAACCATGTATCAAGTTGTATCAGTTTGGTTACCTGTTCAAACAGCATTGCGTTCTTCACGTCCAAACAGCACTACGTTTTCTATGAGATATTTTTCAAAAGTAAATTTTCTCATGCTTGTTTAAAAGGTAGCTTTATTACAAGCAGAAACATACCTTGACACAGGGGAATATAAACTTTGGGCTATTTTTCCATGTCCTCACTACCGACATTCATTGATGCATTTGTCGTACCGTGATATCAGTTCCAAGAAACTACCTTTTTAAAAATTGTTGCCCTGCGATTTAAGGACGTTCTTCATAGTCAGGTGCACATAATCACAGAGCCCGATCAAGCCCATTGCCAAATAAATGTGTCTTTGAGACCCTTACCTAAAATTTTTCTTATAATTTTTACCACTGTTAGAAAAAATAAAAAAAGGCTTACATTTACACAAAAATGCATATTTGAGTAAAATATTACCCCTGTAAAACTTTGCATTTTGCTTTCAGAAGTAAAATTTTCTTGAAGTTTTGTTTTCAAAAGCATTTTGGGGTATATTTTAAATTAATTTTTTGTTGAATGGTAAGTGAAATTTCACGCCCCCTCTCCCAAGTAAAGGGACCCTTCGCCGCGGCTCAGTTGGCCTTTGCGTAAATAAGGCCTTGGCTATTCGTTGCTGCGAAAGTGACCTTAGTTTGTTTCAATGTCGCGAAAGTATCCCATTTTTCTCGTATCGAAAATATTCAAAGTGTCAAAGTCTGCTGGGAAGGTTATGATGTCAGGATTTAGAGACGAGAAAGGTGTCATTTTTATTGATTTTCTACTTCAGGAACTCTCAATATCAATGCGATACCTTACAGCCATGCTTTCACCAAATGGAAAGTAGGACTCTTAAGTCGAGGGTTTTCTTAAGTAGATGAAAATGTGAGACCCTGCACAACAATGGACACAAAAGAACACATTCGTCGTCTAGGATGAGGGATGTTGAATCATCCTTCCTACAGTTTTGGGAAGTATCCCATTTCTCCCTTATCTAAAAATTTCAAAGCATCGCAGTCCACTGGAAATGTTATAGTGTCGGTATTTTGGGTCGCGAAGGGTGTCGTTACGACTGATTTTCACATTTCAGGGAGCATCAATATGGTACGCTGTAGCCATGTTTTCACAAAACAGATTGTGCGCAAAGGACCAGTGGGTCTATTCTGGCCTGTACGTTAAAAAGACAAACCGATCGTTATTTTTTCGATCGAAATCTCTTTCATAACGATATTCCGTGGTAGAGCAATTATGCCCTACGAACGTTATAATCAAACGAGGTGGGGGAAAACTGCATTCGAGGTTAACTCTTTCATCCAATCAGGACGAAGCACGTGGTTTGTTTTATTGTGATTACAAGTGAGTAAGAGAGAGCAGACGATGATCGCCATGTTTTGTTAAATATAGGTTGTTTGTTTGTTGTGAAAATGAAAAAAATAAAATCAAAGACACAGTGTGGATTCTTTTATGTGTTGTAGCAGAGCAGTTTTCCAGTTCAATTTAATTGTATCGTCTCGATGAGAAGGAAATTTAAAATAGCCAAGTAAATTTTTATATTAGACTGGCTGTTAAAATGAAATCGGCCACACGATATAATTATTTACTCGGCAAAATAAAGAGGAAGTATCACTTTCTAAAGATTCAAAATAATAGATTTATTTTATTTACATGGTATGTACTCATGTTGTTTTAATTATTTTTTCCAAAAATTAATTTTTAAATATAGTACGTACAATGTACCTTGTTTGAACTATATTTTTTGTTTAAGTGCAATTGAAATATTTGATATTTAAATATATTTGAGTAAAATTAATTAAACTGTAACGCTAATTCAGTGAGTAAAACATAAAAATATTTTACTTTATTTATAAATTTATTTTTACTTAAATAATTGGTTAAAATTTATATAGCCATTGCCTATTGAAATGATATAAATATTTAAATATTGATTTGAACTTATGTGATAAAATTTGTTCGATTTTATTAAATTAAACGGGAATTTATTTTAATGATATTAGATCTTTTCTTTTTAAAAAAAGAAAAGAAAGTATATTAATGTATAAAGTATATAAATGTTTGATTTACACTGTATATACCAATTTCTAGAAAATTATTTGTATATTTATATGAAAATTACGTTTCTTAATTTTTTACATAAATATATGAATAATATATTGCTTTCTAAAATATATTAAGCTTTAAAGTTGTTTAGATTTACTAAGCCCAAAATATTAAATAGAAGTATGCAATTGTTTAGTATTATTCAAAATAATTATTAAAAAAAAAAAAAAAAAAAGATTTACAATTACAGCTGAAATTTTTATAATTTTAAAAGAAGAAAGTTTTTATATTATTCATTTTTTCTAATTTAGTAAATAAAACATAAAAATATTTTTTTCTTTTTATAAAGACATTTTTATTTAAATATTTGAAGTTAAAACTTATAAAGTCATTGTCTATTGAGATGATAAAAAATATTTAATGAGTGTTTTATATTAATATCATAAAATTTGTTTGATTTTATTAAATTAAATGTGAATTGTTTTTAAATAATGTTTTAACTTTTTAATTCCCTCCCCTCCCCCAATATATATATATAGAAGTTTGATTTAATCTGTATATTAATTTCTAGAAAATTATTTGTAAATTTATATGAAAAGTACATTACTCAATTTTTTACATAAATGTATATGATGAATAATGCAATGCTTTTTAAAAAATATTAAGCTTTAAAATTGTTTAGAAGATTTACTATACCCAAAATATTAAATTAAATCATAAATTTAAATAATAAACATTAAATGAAAAAATTAAATTATGTATGCAATCTTTTAGAGTCATTCAAAACAATTACTTAAATATATATTTAATAATAATAATGATAAATAAATAAATAGGTTCTCAAATACAGTTGAAATTTTCATAATTTTAAAATAATAAAGTTTGTATTTTATTCCGTTTTCACTTTATTTAAATTTGGATATGTGTGGGAAAAAGTGATTAATTTTTGTTTACATTCTATGTATTTTAAGCTTTGCTAACATTTCTTTAACCAAGTTTCCTTATTTCATAAATCATAACTATTTCTTAAAAAAAAAAAAAAAGAATGATTAAACATCTTTATAATACCAAAAGGGCGCACCATATTGTAACGAATACAAGAGTCACTCAATGACAGCCTTACAGCTCTCGAAAAATAACGAAGATAAATATCGCTAAAATTTCGATCGCAACAGCCCAGTATACCAAATTATCGTTATATTCCGAAGATCGTTGAATTCCGAAGGAATATAAGGAAGCGAACAGGCCAGAATAGACCCACGGGCTTTCCAATCGAGGGTTTTCGTTGATGAACGAAAAGGCAAGACCTCACAGAAAAAGGGATTCCTAAGAATATATTCGTCAACCGCTTTCACTCCATAAAGGTACTGGTTGTTTCAGGGATTGTCTCTTGTTACGTCTCACAGGTCACGCTTGCTTCTTTGAGGGCACCGATTGTTAACAGGATGGTTTCGTTTCGGACAACTGGACTGATAGCAAATTTGGTATTTGGATGATCAATGAAATGCACTGAAAGAATTAAAAAATATATATAGTTCAAAAATGTTCACTAGATGGCGCTTTGCGTGGAGAAATTGTAAGTACAGCAAAGGGAATGACTATACGGAATGCATAAACAAGAAGAATTATAGATTAAATTTTTGTTCCGTGTGGGCCGTTCTATTAGTTAAACTTTCTATTTTTCCACGCAAAGCGTCTCCACATAGACATAACATAATTTGAAGAAAATAAATAAATAAATAATAAATAAAATAAATAAATAAAAGTTCAACTAAACTAAAAATAAATAAATACCTTTCTTCTTCGAGTTTAGGATGTGTTTAGCTGTTGTAGCTCCGAAAATTTAATTATAACAATCTTGTATTATAATATTTCTTCGCATTGCGTTTCTTTATTAAATTTTACTGCACATATGATGTGCCTGATTATAGCAATGATTAAACGACGTTCTCGTCATTTTAAAGGAAAAGCATCTTGGAAAAGAGTTCTGTCTTTCAAGATCAGCATGGTACAATCTCAGCATGGTTAGGGAATTATGTTGCAGGTTTGTTATCGTATATGTGTTTTACTTCCATAAGTGCTGCTATTCTCTAACAGCAAATCACTTTTCACAAAGGTAGTACCACTGGTCAGCAACTCTTCGTATTTAAATAATAATAAAAAAAAATCTTAAGGATTTTAAGTGTTTGTAAACCCAATTTCTCCGAATTATGTCGCATACAATGCCCAGACAGTTTTCTAAATGTAGAAATGTTTAGTTAGACAAACTGTAACTTAGACAAACTTCATAACACACATTTTTTTATTTTATTCAATAGGCACAAAAAGAAATTATTGGATTCATGAAAATTTTCGATTTGTCCTGAATACGATATGACCAAATATAGAATTGTCTATTTGTGTGTACACCCCGCGACAAAAAGATAGGTACAAATGGTTTTTTCTTTGATTTTTCATGATTTTTATCATTTATTATTATCATAAAATAACACTATTCCCGGACTAATTTTTGTTTTAAGACTAAAATTTTCCTAATTTAAGACTACACACCGCGACAAAAAGATAGGAACAAAGGTTTTTTTTCTTTTTTTTTTTTTTTTTTTTTTTTTAATTTTTGAATATGATTATTTTGAATATGAGTATTTTGAATATGATTCAAATATTTAATATGTTTTTAATATGATAATATTTTGTTATGATGATAAATGATCAGCAAAATTTAGATAATGTTATTTTATGAAAAATTTAAAAACACCCTTTGTTCCTATCTTTTTGTCGCGGAGTGTAGTCTTAAATTAGAAAAATTTTAGTCTTAAAACTTTTCTAAATTAGTCTTAAAACAAAAATTGGTCCGGAAATAGTGTTATTTTATGATAATAATAAATGATAAGCACAATTTAGATAATGTTATTTTATGAAAAATCAAAGAAAAAACCCTTTGTACCTATCTTTTTGTCGCGGGGTGTACATGCTAGTAAAATTAATTGGGCACTGCATTTCATAAATGAATGCAAGAAATTCTCCGAAACTTTACATTTGGTTACGCCATGAATTAAATTTTTGCTGTTTAAGTTTTGACGTATATAGTCTGCAGGTACCACTGCTATGTGCTTTTCTCCCATTTACAAGAAGGCTTTATCTCAGCTTCTACAATGTATAAGTGTACCAAAATTTTGCATTTAAGAATGGTATTATGAAAAGGTATGCTTCATCGATTTAGGTGCATATTGGTATATACGGAGTGCTTTTATGCCACAATTCCCCCTTTTACGGGAAGGCTGAATCTCAGCCTCTATAGTGTATAAACATATCAAATTTAATATTTGAGAGGGCTGTTATAATAAGGTACACTGTATTCATTTAGGTATATATCAGCTGATATATAACCATTGTCTGTCTTTTTGTGATATAATTTTCTGGTACTAAACAAATACACAGAGTTTCATAAAAGTTAACATTTAGTTATGTTTTGACGTAGATTAGTGTTTATCAGTTTCTGGTGCAAATCGAACAATAGACAACGCTTCTGTGCCGCGTTTTCTTATACTTACGCAAAACGGTGGCGCTGCTATGCTTCTTTCTTTCTACTTACGGAAGGTTACATCAGAGCTTGTATTGTGCATAAATATACAAAACGTAATATGTGAAAGGGCGATTACAAAACATTATGCTGATTGAATTTGGGTGCATATCAGCTGACAGATGGCGCTATTATCTTGAAATTTACCTACTCCTGCAAAGGCTATGTTGCAGCTTCTGGCTGTGAGTAAGGGAAACAAACTTTATATGCGAGATGACATTTTGTGAAAAATTAAACTGATTCAGACTGAGAGAAAATAAACCGATAGGCAGCGATGCAGCCTTTTTTGCGTTTTAGGTAGTTTTCCCAGTATTAATATGTTAGAATAGAATGACATAAAAGAAAATTTTGTGATGGCCAAAGCGTACTAGTTATGCCTACTTTATTTCGTTTTAATATCTCTATATATTAAAAAAAGTTATTGCCGCCGCTGTCCGATATTTTTGCTGCGGCCGCATCTCCCCAGATAACAAGCACATTTGCAGCAAGTTTGATTTTTCTTGATATTATCTTTCCATGACAAATTTGATGCGATAAATTTGCCTTGAAATTGCCGCAAAGTAGACACAACATAAATCTATCTTTCATTTTAATTAATTTTTTTCTTTCACACCTTGTCTGTTGCAAACTAAAATTGCTATGTAAGTATTTGAAACTGAACCAAAGACTGATATTGAAGCGGTTTCGCAACATTTTCTTGCTCGTGTTGTTTAGGTGGAAGAAGCGTGACGTTATCCGCGGGGCTCGAAGTCTCGTGTCGACAAGTCTTATGCGAAATACAAGCTATATTTACATGTTTCTATGTGTATTTGCAGATAATGTGACGTGATAAGAATCTGAGTTTGCAATGCATTAACAGTTGGTATGACATGACAAGCTTGCCTATTGCAATGAATTTGCAGTACTCTTAATACGACAAACCTAACTTTTCTACTAGTTTGCAACGAATTTGCAGTAAATTTGATACAGTAAGAGTGCAACTTGCACGACAAGTTTACTGCAAATTTGGCGTATGGTGATTTCGGAGTTTACGTTAACTTGCTTCAATCTTGTTATGAACTTACAGCTTGTCACACTGAACTTGCTGCAAGTTTGTTGGCTTACAAAGCAAGATTGCAGCAATTTCGCTGCAAATTGAAATTGCTATGTGGGTCCTCGAACAAGAAGGGTCCTCAGCATCGCAAAAGGTACCGATGTTTGTCGAATAATCTCATGAACACATTGGTCAGACTTTTCTATCACCTTAATTAATGAAGCTATTAATTAAAATGTCGTGTTAATAAAGTACTCTAGTTGCTAACTTGCAAATAGTTTCTCCAAAACTCATTGTTCCTTCATCAGAAAGCGTTTCAAGCGTTGAAAGCGAGGAAACAAGAAAGGAAGTAGAAACTTTTGTGCGTTTTTTAAAAGCGATCCCTCCGTAACAGAGGGAGACATGCAAAATATGTCTGTACTATTCGAAAGACCGTTTCTATTCCTGATTCTAACAAAATAATTGTTTTTTTTTTTTAATACTTTTTTTTTTTTTTTTTTAAAGATGTCCAAAATTTCTTTAGATCATCTCTTTTTGAATCGCGTTGCACGAAAAGCTAATCATTCAATATTTTAAAGAAAGATACTTTTAGAAAGGATATTTAATCTTCAAGCCGTATAAAACTTTTAACAAAATACGGATTAGCGATTCATATTTTTAAAATTTACGAAACATCAAAATTTCCACTAAAAAATTTTATAACTCAAAAGTTTTCAAGATAAATCAATTGTATTTTTAAAAATATAGATCTCGATGAGAGGAACAAAATACTAAAAAGGTTGAAATCCTATTACAAAAATTTCACGAGTTACGAATTATTTTTGTGAAACGCGCTCATAGATTTTCCGAAACTTTCATTTGGAGCTCTTTCTTTAAAAGCTTTGTTTTTAAATTCTGATTATGTGTAAATGAATGAAAATACAGGGAATACATGATCTGCACCATTCGAAAGCACCCGTTTTTCACAGTTCCGACTATGTAACTTACCGATTTTTTAATAAAAAAATAAAATAAAAATAAAAATAAAAATAAAAATAAAATAAATAAATAAAAACTCAAAAATTTTTGATTTTTTCAGCTCACATTCACTTATCTCTTTTTGAATCACCCTATACGAAAGAACAATGGTTCATATCTTAAGTTTAGGTGTCACCAGAAAAGACGTTTAATTTTCTTTCCAACTGTATAAAACTTTAAAAAAAATATACTCTATAACAAAAAAGTGACGCACCAAGAAGGAGTAATGCAAACTGGAAACAAATTGACATATATACAGGTTTTGATGGAATCGAGCACCAATTCGTCATTATCGTCGATCCTACGTGCAACTGGTACTTCACTGACTTCAAATACCCTTAATAGGCGGCTCAGTGAGGTTGAGTTCAGTCCCCGGAACTCTCTTCCACTGAGGACGTTCGGAGCATCATAAAAAGGGTCCTACAACCAGCTCGGAATTTTACCAATCTAACGCAACAATTGGACAGAATTTGGCATGATACTTCACAGGAGCACATCTGCCAACTCTATGAATTAATGCCAAGTCGAATAACTGCGTACATAAGGGCCAGAGGTGGACCAACGCGTTATTGACTTGTTTAATTTGTGAGGTCCTTTCTCTTGATGAAATCATTCAAATTTTCTGAAACTGTAATTAATTGTTTTCCTCCACATACACATCACATCTACCAATTTTTGTCCCATTCGGGCCACCCATTCCACCCGTATACCAATTTTTGTACCTACTTCTTCTTGGTGCGTCGTTTTTTTTGTTATAGAGTTAGAGTGTACTTACTAACAGGTCATATTTTTACTTTCTCTTACCCATAAGGTAGAGAAAGTATTGTTTTAGAGTCAAATTATCGAAAGTGAGTTTTTGTTATATTTACACGTTTATAGGTCCCTTGAATACAAAAATCATGTTTTTAGCGGTTGGTCTGTGTGTCTGTTATCAGCATATCTCAAGAACAAATAGTATCAAAATGTTCAAACTTGGTATTATAAATGTGTATGATATAGCGATGCTATATTAGGTTTTCGTTGAGATGAAGCAAGAGGTTAGTGTAGAGGGGACACATAAGAGAATTCAAATACATTACGTCTATGGGGGAAATTGCAGGTAAGTAGAGTTTAACATCTATAGACTGCACTAAACCAAATGAAGTGGATATATATTCTTTATATGCGCAATAACATGTCTCATGTAGAATATGGTATAGGGTAATCATTCTCTGTTCGTTTACAGGGCTACACAGAAGTAGTTGATTATAGTGCGACAATAGCTGAAAATTGATGGAAGTGTATTTCAGAGTGTGCCGTGTATTTATTACTATAGGATAAGGCTCCTATATATACGAGCTGGCGCATCCGACATTTTTTTGCCTTAGGGTTGCCGCATGTACCCAGCGTGATAAATAAACGGCAGCCATTGTTTCTACCGTCTTGCTCGTAATTTTAGTGAAATAAACTGCAATATGGGAGGTTGTTCAGCGATAAACTGCTGTAAACACTCGAGAAAAGGATACAAAATGTTTAGGTCTCCTTCAGATAATGCAAGAAGGAGAAAATGGGCAGCGAATTGTCGTCCAGATTCTTGGATCCCGGGACTTAATGCACAGCTTTGCATAGTAAGTTTTATTGTTATTCACTTATACTTTTCTTTGCATTTCTGACATTTATAAAGTAAAAAATTAAAACAAAAAGTATTATTTAAATTTAAATATGTATTTTAATAAACATAAATTATTTTAAGAAACGCTTTTTTACTGTGTGTTTGTAGAGTCTTGGCGACGTTTTTTTGTTTCGCCAAAGTTGTCTTGTTTCCGTGTCCTGATAGTATTAGGTCGTTGCAAAAGTTTGTGCGGACGCGGATCATTTTATTGCCTCCAAAGACGAGAGCTTCTATCGCCGTAATATATTATACATTTGTTACCCGAAAAATGGGCAAAGGTTGTAGAAGGTAATGGAGAATATTTTGATTAAAAATTGTCATTTGATTTGATGTATTTTTATGATATGAAGCAATAAAAAACTGCACGAATTTATGCAAACACCTAATATATTTTTTTTAATTGAACTTTTGATTAATTAATTAATTATTTTGTTCTATTTTAAGATTTCTTTTTCTTGAGATATTTATTTCATATTACAATTTATGTCTACTTTCTAGAGGAAAAAATAAATAAAAAAATTCATACTTTTTTTTCTTTCTTTTTAACTTAAAAAAAAATGCATTAAATTGAAAGAAACGTCTCTATATTAATATTACATATAACTGTACATAAATTCATATTAATAATGACTGCTATATCAATGTTACTATATCAATGTCATCCTTAACTCAAATATAAACTTAATTATGTTGTTTCTTTCTTTCTTCTTCTTTTTTTTTTTTTATGCGGACTTTTTATTTCCTTATTCAAAATTATTAAAAAAAAAAAAAAAAAAGATTTTTTTTTTCAGTTATTTGTTTGAGAATACCGATTTTAGACTTTCTTTTACTAACTTGTTCTTCACACAGACTAACCGCTAAAAACTTGATTTTAAAACGTGTAAATGTGACAAAAACTCAATTTTAAAAATTTAACTTAAAAATAATACTTTCTCCATCATATATATACGAGGAAGAGAAAAGAAAATTAATAATAAAAAAAAAAAACTTTCCAATTTTAATTGGTACGCTCTTCCCCCCCCCCCTTTCAAATGTTATAAATTATTTAAGAAACAGAAACAGATTACTTCTGCTGCTTATCATTTTTGGCCGATTTTATTTTTAGATGAAAATTTCTTAAAACCGCCAGTGAAACGATAAAATCGCCAAGCGGAAATGCTGTCCTTTTACGAGGCAAAAAAATGGCGGTGATGCGCCGGCCTATTATTTATTTAAGGGGCTCTACTATAGGATTATATTTAGGTGCATCATGTGGTCTGTACATAATCTTCAAAAGGCATACAGGACTGCATATATTTAAGCGACAACATTCTTTTTTATTGTTAGTGGAAGTGCTTTGATATGATATTTTACTATTCTAGGTAAGCTGCTCAGGAATCGAAATGAATTCCTAATAGACATGTGGTATATAATGTATGTTTTTAAGCTAAGTATTCATCTCTTGTTTTTTGCTTATTTACACGTTTTGAGGCTTCCTGATTAACGAAGTCAAGTTTTTTAACGTTTGATCTTTGCTTGTGTCTCTTAGAGTAACTTTAAAACGAATAATTTTAGGAGATCCAAATGATGTATTTTGAAATTAATATAAGTTTGTAGCTGGAAAAGTTTGATCAAGATTGGTAAGTTTCAAGGAATGTTGCGTGTGAAAATTGTCTGAATAATTTTAAGTGAACTTTTAATTTTAATAACAGATTTAAATTCTATATAATTGTAGGTGCAGTAATGAAACGGGTGTTGAGGGGGGGATAGTCCCCCTCACAGAGAACTAATTATCATATGTCTTTCGAAGCCTAATCTGAATTGTTTTAACATAGGTTTTCATAACAGAACTCGTTATCTTAACCCCTTAATCTCCAACCTGTATTTATAGTATTAAATTTTCCGAAGCCTATCCACTCTTCTGAAGCCTAATTTTAATTGTTTTAACATAGGTTTTCATAACAGAACTCGTTATCTTAACCCCTTAATCTCCAACCTGTATTTATAGTATTAAATTTCAGGGTAAGAGAAAGTCGTGTGAGTGACACACCAGATTATTTTTACGAAACATCAACATTTTCACTAAGCATTTGTAACTGAAAACGTTTTTGAGATAAATAAATTGCTTTTTCTTTATGTATTAAAATAATCTGGTGTGTCACTCACACGACTTTTTCTTACCCTGAAATTTAATACTACGAATAGAAGTTAGAGATTAAGAAGTAAGATAACGTGAACTGATACGTAAACCTATGTTGAAACAATTCAAATTAGGCTTCGGAAGAGTTTTATATGATAACTAGTTCTGTGTGAGGGGGGGGGGGGGAGACTACCGCCCCCCTCAACCTCCTGCTTCATTACTGCACATACATTTATATAGAATTTAAATCTGTTATTAAAATTAAAAGTTAACTTAAAATTATTTAGACAACTTTCTAACATTATTCGTTTTTAAGTTATTCTAAAAAACATAGACAAAGATTAATTGTTAAAAATTTGACTTCGGTAATCAGGAAGCCTCAAAACGTGTAAATATACAAAAAACAAGTGATGAATATTTAGCTTTAAAATATCCTGAGCAATTTTCCAGGACATGATAAAATATTATAGTAAAGCACTTCCACTAAACAATAAAAAAGAATGTCATCGCTTAAATATTTTCAGCCCTGTATATCTTTTGAAGATTATGTACAGACCAAATGGTGCACCTAAATATAATCCTATAGTAATAACATACGGCACAACCGGAAATACACTTCCAACAATTTTCAGCTGTTGTCGCACTATAATCTAGTTTTTTCCTGTAGCCCTGTAAATGAACAGTGAATGATTTCCCAACCATATTCTACATGAGACGTGTTTTTATGCATCTAAAAAATATATATTCATTTCATTTGTTTTAGTGCAGTCTATAGCTGTTAAACTCTACTTACCTGCAATTTCCTCCATAGACGTAATGTATTTGAATTCTCTAGGGTGTCCCGGTACACGAACTATTTGCTTCATCTCAACGAAAAGCTTAGTGTAGCATCCCTATATCATACACATTTAGAATACCAAGTTTGGACTTTCTGCTACTATTTGTTCTTGAGATATGCTGATAATAGACAGACACACACACGGACCAACCGTTAAACACATGATTTTTGGATTCACGAGACCTCAAAACGTGTAAATATAACAAACACTCGCTTTCGAAAATTTGACTCCAAAACAATACTTTCTCTACCGTATGGGTAAGAGGAAGTAAAAAGTTGTTGATTCCGCTGATGCTTTTTTTTTTTTTTTTGTCGAGCTGAAAATAGGCGGGTAGAGCTCCGCAGTATTTCTGAGCAAAGCGAGTCGGGAGGTGTGGCGAAGACTCCATCGGGGGTTGGTGAGCAGAACGAACAGGGGACAGAGCACACTAATATATATAACTATACTATTATATAAAGTGGAAAAATCTGTTTGTATGTGGAAGGTAATCTCAGGAACTACTTAACCGCGATTTAAAAAAAGTTTTCATTAATCAAAAGACACAGTATCCCTGTGTGCTATAGGATATAATTAATTTTAATAAAATATTTTTTTTTAATTCGAAATTTCAATATTTTAATTAGTAACCCAATAAAAACCATAAAAAAAAAAAAGAAGAAGGAAAAAAAAAAAAAAAAAAAGTATTATTGCACCGAAAGCTGTTGAACACTGTGGCTTCGAAAGCGTTGGGCTCCGAATCCAGAGTTTGTGAGTTGGATCCCCCGTCAAGGGAAATAATTTAAAAATGGTTTTTGTTAAAATCTAAATTATTTATATGACATTACGTTAATTATGTTTATGTTATCTAGCTATACTAATATATAAAGAGGAAAAGTTTGTATGTGAAGGGAACTACTGAATCTATTAAAAAATATTTTTTCATTAAACCAAAGCTACACTACCCCTGAATGCTGTAGGCTGCAATTAGTTTGGAAATAACATTTTTTTTTTTTTTTTAATTCGAAATTTCAATATTTTAATTAAAATCCCCATAAAAGTCATGAAATAAATAAATATTCTAATGAAAGCTGTTTCACCTGTGAACGTGACGGCTAAAGGCCCAGTAAAGCGTCGGGATACGAATCCAGAGTTTCTGAGTTCGGTCCCCGTAAAGGGAAATTGTTTAAAAGCAGCTTTTGTTTAAATCTAAATTGTTTATTTCTCATTCATTCATTAAGTCATTATTCTAATTATGTTTATGTTAATTATTCGGCTATTGTTATGTAATTTCTACACTTTTCGAATTCTAGAATATTCTATTATTAAAAAAAAAAAAAAAAAAAAAAAAAAATTAATGCGTCAGATCAGTAATTCTTTTTAATCTAATATCTTTTACATTATTCTTAACGTAGTTTTTAAAATAGACTAATCGTTAAAATGCATTATTATTTATTTATTTGTTCCGTTTTGTTTTCTCGTCGCTAATTTCCAATTACGTGATTGTCACGCAGTTTGGCGCATTTGACGTACCCACATGACGTGCATATCAGCTTCTTTTTTGTTTTTAATCTAAGAAATAGATATATATATTCTTTATATATCTACATCTATATAAATAAAGAGAAGTGTCTGTCTGAGTATCTGCATGTTTGTGTGTGTCTGCGCTCTGGTGCATAGACTACTGATCGCAGAGCTACAAAACTTGGTAGATGGATAGCTGGCACCTTGCAGGTGTGCACCTCCTCGAGATTCTTTCGAACTTCGAATTTGAATTTTTAATATTAATATTAATATTATTATTATTTTATCCATTGACTTTTCTGTTTCATTTTCTAAAATTTATTCTTTCATTTCAGTCGTCTGCATATCTTAGCAGCGGCTATTACGCTATTTATTTTTTATTTATTTAATTCTTTGATTAGAAAGCGAATTTTTTTCTTCTTCTAAACGTATTATATTCATTGAAATCTAATGATTAAACAGTAGAAAAATTAAATATATTCTTTTTTTTTTTTAAATTTATAATATGATATAAAACATAAATAGTGATTTAATTCTTTTGAAAATTCCTTTAAATACGGTGACCAGCGAAGCGGGCGTAGCCTGCTACTTTTTAAATATAGTAAACTGAATAAGTTGTCCGTGCTAAATGTTAACTCCATTATCTGTGTTCAAATATGAAGTAAATGTGAAGCTTTGCTGAAGTGTAATTACTAAATATTTGTCAATAAAATGACATACATACGAAGAAGAATTTTTAAAATATATTTTGCGAGTCTTTGGTTCATAAATAAATACTTATTGACTTTTCTAGAAAAAATGTACACACTTATGGGTTAACACCATCAAGTAACTTTGGCATAATATATGCCAGTAGCACATTTACCACACAGATTTCTGAGGGGAAATAATTATTTAAAAACAAATACTTAAAATCTTTTCATCAAATAATGTAATATTTTAGAGAAACATCAAAAGGCGGAGCTTACTATTCAAAATAAGGAAATATGTGAACGCAAAAGTGTTAAAATTTTCATTCTGGTGTTTGTCACCGTTTATTTCTGAAATAAATGTTCGCGATAAGAATTTTAACAAATAAAATAATCGGATGTAGCACTCACACGACTTTTTACACTAAAATTTAATACAAATTGGAGATTAGAAGTAAGATAACGAGTACTGTTATATAAGCCTACGTTAAAAACAATTCAAATTAGGCTTCAGAACAGCTTTATTTGACAAATAATTCTGCCCCCCACCCCTCTGTTTGATTACCTACACTTATATAGAATTAAAATCTGCCATTAAATTTAAAAAATCATTTAAAATCATTTAAAATTATTTAGATTACTTTCACATGCATCATTTCAGGAAACTTATCAATCTTGATCAAACTTTTCTTGTAACAAACTGATATTAACTTCAGAATACAACATTTGAACTGCCTGAAGTTATTTGTTTTTAAGTTACTCTGATAAGAGTCAGAAACAAAGATTAAACGTTAAAAACTTGACTTCGGTAGTCAAGAAACTTCAAAACGTGTAAATATAAAAAAAAACAAGTGATGAATATTTAGCTTAAAAGTAGATTATTTACCGTATTATGGGAAATTCAATTCCTGAGCAGTTTTGCTGGACATGATAAAATATTATAGTAAAGCACTTCCATCAATTACATTCAATAGAAAAGAATATTTTTGTATAGTTATTAGGGCTTTAGTGCAGCCTATAGATGTTAAACTCTACTTATCTACAGTTTCCCTCATAGACGTGATGTATTTGAATTCTTTTGTGTGTTCCTGTACACGAACCATTTGCTTAATCTCAACAAAAAGTTCAGTGTAGCATCCTTATATGATACAGATTAAGAATACCGTGTTTGAACTTTCTGCTGTCATTTGTTCTTCAGATATGTTGATAGCACACACACAGACCAACTGCTAAAAACGTGTTTTTTTTTTTATTCAGGGAACCTTAAAACATGTAAATATAACAAAAACTCACATTCGGAAGTTTGACCTAAAAACATTAATAAAATAAATAATACATGATTGGGAAATGTTAAAAGTTTTTTTTGGAGCTGTCTCATAAATCACAGTCATTCTATCAGATTTGCCACTGACAACTATTTTTATAGAAACAAATATTCACACAACGTTGGAAACGCCAATGTAAAAGTATCAAACGCAAACTGCAGTTTCGGTAGCAGTTTGCATCCCTCCTCTGCGAATAGGCTTTACGTTACTGAAACTGCAGTTTGCGTTTGATATTTTTACATTGGCATTTCTAAGATTGTGTGAATATTTATATTTCTGTTCAACGTCAAGTCTGGTTATTTAAACTATTTTTATATTTTGATTTTACCACTCTTTCAAAACAATAAAATTTCTAACAAACTGTTGCAGATTATTGTGATTTGCTCTACAAATAAAATATCTAGGTGAAATTAATGAATGTATAAAAAAAAAAAGTCACAGTGGCAGCCCTGTTCCATGTGTCTACAAAAAAACATTAACTAGTCTGAGCATCCCTGCTCTAGTGAGCAGCGAATGTTTCAATCCTTTCTCTGCGAACTCGAGTAATGAATTATAACACAAAATAATCACACAAAGAAATATTTATTTAAAGTGAAACATTTATTTTGAAATTCACTTGAAAAAAGTTCTTTATAACATAACATTGTTATTTCATTTTTTTCTGAATCCAAATGGGTGATTTTGCTGTGAAGAATCTCCAGGTGAAATTGGCTTCATTGCTATTAACAAAAACTGGATAATCTTTTCTGTTATTATTTCACTTATTTACGTGTCACTTTTTGAAGAATTTACACGAACATTTTCATATTCGAAAGATTTTTAATCATTTAGCTCAAATAATTTACCTGCATTTCGGGAAACCTTCGAAATATTTCGATCTAGATGATTATCTATTTAGAAGAATTTCAAAACGATATCATTTCACTGCTATGACGGATTTGTCATTTTTCTGATACCCACACCCTGCTGGGATGTTTAATCAGACATTCCAGCACGAACCTTTTGACTAAATGGTGGAAAACTTTTGAAAGTTTCAAAGATGAATATAAGTATTTAAATGTATTGAAAGTATTTCAAGATACACGAAAACTCAAGAAATGTTTCAAAGCGTGCGTGTAAATTAATTTCTTCCCTTTCTAGTTTTATATAGTAACCCTAATTGAAAACTTCAAAACAATTTTTAATAGTTTTGGAGATAATTATAAAATGTGGCATAAAACGATTCGAAAGGCTTGTATTAAAATTTTATTTCATTTTGTTTGTTGTTCGTAAGATAAAAACATAATTTATAAATATATAAATTTAAATTTTTTTAAATAAATCTTCTAAACAATCCTTATATTTAAATTTCACTTCCTATTTACTCATGCTCTCGAAGCTGGTATACGGGACTTACAATTTTGAATCCAGGTCATGCGCTTCGTAAAAACCGTACAGTTTTTATGTAGTTTGCTTTGAAAATCGCATGAACACGGGTTAGGATATTTTAGAAAGACCCTCCTAATGAGGGCATTCCACCCAGGCCTCGCCTCTAGTGCAGACAATTGTACTTAATCTCAACAACACACCACTACCATTATCATTAACATTTACTCAGTTATGGATATTATTATTGTTATTGATTTTGTTATGTTTTCATTTTCCATATCACATCAAATAGACTACGAAGGGTATTATATAAATATCTTGCATTTATTCAATAACTTAGAAAAATTCTTTTCTGAAATATCAGATAGCATTTTTTCAGAGAGTACATCCTCCTTATTCTACTCTTCCTTTCATTTCTTTTTAAATAAAACTTATTTATAAAAAACCAAAGCGTAAATAATTGATAAAAATACAACATGAACAAATAAAAAAATGTATACGTATTTTTAACTTAAAATGCATAATGATATTATAAAATTAAATGCGCCAAAAGGATTAAAAAAATAAGTATTTCTTTAATTGTTAGTTTTAGAGGTTTATAGGATATAGTTTTTAATAATTTAAACCCCATGTATCACAAGTATATTATTTTTATTTTACTTTTAGAAACTACATGTAAGTTGAGGTAGAGATTGGGCACGCGAGAAGGATAATCCTATGGCAAAAAACAAATTTTAATTATGTTATGTTAAAAAAAAAAAAAAAAAAAAAAAAAAAAGTATCTTTTAATTCTTTCTACATATAAAAAGACATGCGATTAAAAATTGCTTGCAACTGTTTTGTTTTCGTTTTATAAACGTTATTTTTGAGGAGGATTAAAAAGTTTTCATTTAGAGAAAATTACTTAAATATCATAAGATTTTCGGTCATTTAGTAGAAAAATCATTTATTATTTCTAATCGCAGTAAACACAGCGTCAAGTAAAAAAAAAAAAAAAAAAAGTTATCTGATTTTTAACAGTTAATTTTTTACCAATAAGGTTGTTTAATGTATGCAATAATTATTGAATGTAAAACCAACCAACACAATCTGTATTTGATTTTAGAAAATTATATATCCCATTCAAAATATATAAATTTCGTGTACTTTGTTGCATTTTAAATAATTGTTTTATGCCAGTTCTATAATTTAAGTTTAAAAATAATAGTAATCATTTATTTGAAACAATTGTATTTAAAAATGCTCTGTGATGAAAGTTTTCAATTGTGAAAGATAAAACTAATTACTTTCGTCTACTTTTATTTTTTCTTTACTTTTTAATTCAGAAAATGGAGTCCAGGCACTTTGACTAATGGACTGCATAGCCTGAAAGGACTATTGCTATAATTTATCTTTCTTTCTTAGAAATCGTAAGTTGAAAATTGCCAAATATGTACTGAAGAATTGTATTTCCTTTTCTGGTATCAGCTGACACATCCTTGAATTGATGCCAACAATTGAAAAAGAATAGTTTCAAAAAAGATAAAAAACTGCGTATTTAAGGACAACTATTAACAAGAAAAGTTGGGAAATTTGAAAATTTATTAACTCGATTAAAAAAAAAATTTTTTTTTAGTGCTATTGACACAGTAAATGTATATATAGTATACATTTAATTTACTTTAGTGTTAAGTGACCTAAAATAATTATGATAGTATTTATTATGACAATTTTTGTGAAAATTACTATTTTGATTATTTAGATTTTGTTTATATACATAAAAAAAAAAAAAAATATATATATATATATATATATATATATAAAAGTAAATTACTGAAAATATAATTTGTTTTTGAAAGAAAAAGAAAAAGTCTTTGAAACTATTTCCTAGTTTAAATTGATTAATGAAAAATGCTAAAGCTTTTAACAAACAATGAGAAAAATCGGAAAATTTTCGGTAAAAGTAAGAACAAATTATTATTTACCGCGGTGAAAATTACGTGTAACTCTTCTTGAAAACATATAACTTAAACATATAATTTTATTATTAACATTAGCTTCAAATTAAAAGAAAATCTTTTAAATTAATATTTATTTCAAAAATAATTTTCTATAGAATTGGGGAAAAAAAATTAAAGGTTTGAAAATTACAATATAATGAGACTCCTTTATGAAATACATTTAACCAATAAAAATTAAAACTGAATCCTCAATATACTTTACAAGTTTTCATTAAATACTTCATATTGTATAAATTTAACTTTTTACATTGTTTGAAATTTAATTGCTATTTCTAGCTAACAATACCTTTTCTGCTTTTAAACAGGTAACTTTTATCAGACGTTTTCGTTTTGTGCGATTCCAAAGCAGCTTCTTAGCAAATACAACAAGTAAATTTAACGACCTCTCACACAAAATGTAGTGTGGTTATAATTAGACTTCCCTTATAAACAGCATCCTATAGCGCAAACTGGAGAACGGAATACGGAATTTTGAAGAAAAAAAAAAGTTCCAAAATGTCCACCAGAGGGCGCTTTATCAGGAAAAACATTAAATTTAACACAATAAACGACCAAAACGGAATACAGAAACAATATTAACAATCCAGAACAAGAATTGTGAGTCATAAAATGTAAAACCGGGAAAAGTTGTCAGTTCTAGGGAAAAAATGTCGAGACTTGCATGTTTGCGAAGAAGAGGAAGCTTTATGCAAAACAGGTAAAGTATAAAACGGGTATATTAGGTAATTTTACTTAATGTGGTTCGATAACAAGGTGATCAGAAACTAGTCAATAAATGTTAATATTGTTTCTCTATTCCGTTTTGGTCGTTTATTGTGTTAAATTTAATGTTTTTTCGGAAAAGGCGCCCTCTGGTGGAGATTTTGGAATTTTTTTTTTCGAAATTCCGTGATCGCATCTTGTGTATAGTCTTTATACCAAATTTCGTTGCATTCCGTTTACCCGTTTGCGTTGTAGGATGCTGTTTATAGGGGAGGTTTAATTACAACCATTCTGTACATTTTTATTTCAATGAATTTTAAAGATTCTACAATAGACGAGTACAATCTTTTAGGCGAAGATCAGTTATATCGACTAATTGGGATTTTGGACAGTTTGTTCTAAGAATTATAATCGTATCTATTTTAGCTTTAAAATATTTTTCTAAAGTAAGTCGAAAATATGTGTTTTAATATCGTGTAAATCATTTTATTAAATGAATTCATATTATATAGAAAAATCATACATCCCTCATTTTCTAACTTGACAAGTTTTATAATCTAAATGAAAGAGTGTCATTGAATATTTGAGTTAACATCAGTAATAATAAGGTGTCACAGAGTTGTCATTTTGAACGAAACTAACATCAGCTATAAACATAGATGCTTTAAATGTAGTATTATTATTATTTTTTAAGCACATAAGAAGAAAGAAAACTCTTGATATATTAAATAAATAAAAAATAAAATTAATCCAAATGAAATTCACAAGCTATATCTCGCTTGTGTAAATGTAGTAACAATAGGAGTTTTAGTTTACGATAGTTGTTACTAGGCGATCTTATTTATTATATATATTCCCTTTTCCAAACATTTAACGTTTTTAAAAATTTGACTATTTTATTTTTTAAAGATAAGACGAACAAGAATTAAAATCTGTTGAGTTTTACTGTTCACTTTATATCTTTAAGTATATGTAAATTCTTAGATGTTTGTTATAGATTATTTCTTATTATGCAAAATTTAAAGTAATTTGCAGCAAATGTTGACAGCGTTTCCCCCCCTACCTGGATGAAATAGTATTCTGGTTCTGATAAAAAAGAAAATTAACTTGTGGTCTACAGCAAAAGTTGAGAGGGCGTTTTTTCACGCCTGAATGAAATAATATTCTGGTTCTGATAAAATAGAAAATTAACTTGTGGTATACAGCAAAAGTTGACAGTGTTTTTCTCCCTTTTTAGATGAAATAGTATTCAGGTCCTTATAAATAGAAAATTAACTTTTTCTTTTGTCCTTCTGTAATATAGACAGCGGAAAGTTAACAAGCATCGTTTTAACAATAGAATGTAATTTGACAATATATACACTAATAAAGAAAATATTATAACCAATTCCAGTAATGGTAAAAGGGGAAATTTTTTTATTCTGAAATAAAAATACTGCAATTTCTGCTTATTATTATTATTATTATTACCAATTACCTGAAGATTCATCATTAAACAATTTTACACATATCAAATATTGCACAAAGACCTTTTTATTTTTCAACAATAGCAAGCTCAAATATACTATAATATTTACAAAAAAGAGTGCGGTGTTGGGGACGAGCTTCCATCATTACCATTTATTCAATACATTTTTATCATCACAATTCAAAAGCTACTAAACATCATATAATCTAAAATAAAGCCATTTTTAAATATTTGCTTCATTAATTTTTATTTTATTATTATTATTATTATTTTTTATTAACAATAAAATAATCTGAAGAAATTCCATAAATCATTTTTGAGTTGTAAATAATAAATAAAAGTTGCCTTTATTATTCTATGTGGTTCCGGTAGTATGTGATTATCATTGTTTAAATATTGTTTAAGGATGTACTATGCACACATGAATTATATTATTATTTATAATATATTTCTTAAAAAATATGCATGGAAATTATTATTTACAATCTTCGACATAACTATACTTTATGATTATCTTACATACTTTTAAACATTTGCAAATAAATTAAGCTTAAATAATATTTTTCTCTTTTTAAATATGGACAAATTTTGATTTTTGAATGCACAAGTTTAAAGATTTTTATCTTTTTGTGGGCAATATGTTTAACCTATAACTTATATTAGATTTCCATAATAATAATAATAATAAATTATCAAACATTCACTAATAGGCAAATCAGCGATAAATTAATAATATATTTAAGTTAAAAATTTTGGGGGAAAAAATGTACATATAGAAGCAAGAAAATTATTTAAAAAACAAATTTAAATTTCCTGAGCAATTCATATATATTTGTTAAGTGTTTCAGAAAAAATATACTATATTGCTCCTTCTTAAAAAATAATAATAATAAGATAATATTTTATAAATTAAATGAATATTTTATAACTACTGTAAATAAAACTCTTATTTGATCTTAATTATCCTATATTCTTACATTCTTATAGAAGTATTACTTCAATTACTGAATTAAAAATGTATAAAGAAACCAGAAAATAATTTTAAAAACGTATTTATCATTTCCTTAACAATTCAATTATGTGCACTGAGTTTTTTAGGAAAAACGTTTTCTATACTACACGTTATTAAAAAAATGAAGATATTATTTCATGACTTAAATCAATATTGTATAGCTAATATAAATAAAATCCTTTTATTTAATGTCTTAATTTTTCTGTATATTTACATTACAAGCAGTATTTTTTAAATTAAAAATTTTATAATAAATTATAGTAAAAAGAAAAAAAATGAAAAAAAAATATATCTATCATTTCTTTAATAACTCAATTAAGTGTACTTAGTTTTTCAGAATAAATAAATAAAATAAAAGCTATATTGCATGTTAGTAAAAAAAAAAAAAAAAAAAAAAAAAAGAGAAGATAGTACTTTATAAATCAAATCTATATTTTATGGCCGGTATAAATAATACCCTTTTATCTGATTCCCCCCCCCCCCCCTGTATTCCTATATTACAAATACTTTTTTAATTAAAATTTAAAAAATATAAAAAAATAATTTTAAAAACACATTTATAATTTTCTTAGCAATTCAGCTGTGTGTTTTTTAGAAAACGTTTAAAGTATTACATGTTCTTAAAAATAAATAAATAAATAAATAAAGATAGTATTTTATAAGTTAAATAAATATTTTTTAGCTAATACAAATAATACCCTTTTATTTGATATTTGTTCTTGTGTTCTTAGATTACAAATATTTCTTTCAACTGAAAAGTTTAGAAATAAAAAATATTTAGAAACAAGAAAAACATTTGATAAAAACAACAACAACAACAACAGCATATTTATCATTTTTCTACCAATTCAATTACGCATTTTAAGTTTTTCATAAAAAAAAAAAAAAAACTTCTTAAAATATGAAGATAGTATTACATAAATCAATATTTTATAGCCAAATAAAACACTTTTATTTGATAGTTTTTATGTATTTATTTATTCATTTTATCCTTATATCACACAGACAAATACTAAACATTTCGAATATTTTTCAAACAAGAAATAGATTTTACATTTCAGTAAAACTTTGAACATGAAGTTATGTAATTATTAAAACTATTTTTTATAAAATTTTCTTGAATAGAAAATAATTTTAAATGAAAGTATTTAAAATTTTCTGTAACTTTTTTTTCCCCGCATTGAATTAATAGCATAAGTCTACATCGAAAATTTTAATTTGATAATTTGGCTGACTTTTATGTTTTTTTTGGGGTGCTAAAACCGAAAATGAAGCTAGTTGTTCTCTATCACCTACAGATTTTTGTCAACACAGGACGCCTGCCGACACAATTTTTCTTGCGACTCTTCCACCATTACAATTATATGGTAACTTTTATAGTATGATTCCATGATTTACTAGAAACTACTGAAAATAATGAAATTGTGTCATTAGACACAATATCGTATTGACAAGAATCTACATCGTATTGACAAGAAAACCCCGTATTAACAAGAATCTACATCTGATACAGTAAAACTGGCTTCATTGTTGGTTTCACCATACCAAAAAACATAAAAATCTGCAAAAAGTATCAAAACAATTTTGCTAACATTGTTATTTTTGTAGAGCAGTGTAATTATTTTAAAACATGAAAATTTTAATCATTTGTTTATAATTGATTCAAAATTCCTTCTAAAGTACGAAAAAAAACAAAAAAAAAAAAACAGCTATTTTTTGAGATTTTTTTTTTTTTTTTTCTTTTACAATTAATTTATTTTGGGAACATTGTATACGATTTAGGTAATAAAATTTATTTTTGTTTTGCTTCGAATATTTGTAGTTAAATATAACACGCTTCAAGTGAAATTTTTGTGTATGATGTAGATAAAGAAATTTATTGATTTGATGCGGTAATTAATATTTATTAAATTACCACACTGGAATCAGACTGAATGAAAGTTGGAATAAATTTCAATGCAGCGTTCAGGGTAACACAAAATATAACTTAAAAATTAATACTTTTCAGTAATCTTGTTAGTCTATATATTTCTTTTTTTTTTCTTTTCAGATTTAGAGTGTAGACACTTTGCAAATTTATCCTATAAGACATATATAGTTAAATAAAAATTAATTAACAGAAAAATATAATAAAAAGTCTGTCCCGTTCTTTTAAATAAAAATTTAATTTTATAACTTTTCTGGCTACGATATATACAATGTTCAAGCAGTTATTATTAAATTACAACACATCAATCTGATTGATGTTCTTTGTTGAGTGCAGTTATTTATATATATGTGTATAATGTATATATTTATGCTGTGTATTTTGGCAGAGACTATTTGAAACTAAATGCCTTAACACTTTCTTTGAGTTAATTGACGATTAATTTTTAAAATATGGTTTTATCACAAGTACTTTTTTTTAAATTCAGCTGTATAGCAAAGCTCCAGTGTCCATATTCTAAATCTGAAACAAAGTTAACCCAAAAATGATTAACTATTAAGACTATTAAATGAATTTTGGCGTATTCCGTAATTTTCAGTGATTTAGTCGACACGTAATATTTTTTTAATTCCGTTAATACCGCTCACTGCACTTATCTCAAATTTTAAAATCTTCGAAAAGGGTTTTTATAAAGAGTGATGTATGCAAATGTATAAATCTATTACTAAATAGAAATAACACACAAATAAAAAAGAAAACTTAACCAAGCAATTTCAAAATATTTCGCAAGAAGTTTTGCTGCGAATAGAGCCAAGATTCGAAAGTAATTTATAAGAATAGTAAGCTGAATTATGAAATTCAGTTTTCATGAATTTTACAAATGATTACATACATTGGCATATGTAAAAATGTTACATATTTTAAATTTCAAAGCATGTTGTGGAATGTAAATGGAATTTTCTTTTCTTTGGTCAAAAATGATTTTGAAAATTGACTATCCAATTCTTAGAATTCTCACATAATCAATCAAAGGAATGGTTTTTAGTATTTTATTTTTGCGTAATTTAGTTTACAAAGTTTATATGTGCTCTATATAATGTATATTTTAAAAATAAAGAGAATGTTATTGAGATATGAGTAGAGATTCACTATTTTGCATTTCTTGATGCGAAAAATGGTATTATTTTTGCATTTATTTACTTGTTTATACGCGTGTGTGCGTTTATGAAAGAAGACATTTTGCATTAAATATAGTAATGTAAGGGGGCGTTTGCCTCTCCAAGAGTGGATTTTCACTTTGAGTTACGTTAACAAATATATAATTTTTGGCTATCTACTTAAGTTTTGAGAATCGCGGACGATGAGAGTTCGTTTTTTAAGTTGCGAATTTCATGAAAGTACAATCGTTAACATTGGAGAGATCTAGTGAGAAGAGCCGCTAATTTCAATATTGTGTTTTTTATGATTTAATAGTTATACGATGGTGGTTATAGTCAGCACCTCCTGTAATAATGCCTCCGAGTTGAGCTCTACGTCATGGAAGATCGGCTGATTTTATCCAATCAACACTTCATATGATACATGTTGGATCGTGGGGATTGGATGAAATCAGCCGATCTTCCGTGACGTAGAGCTGAGCTCGGAGGCATTATTACAGGTGTTGTTGTTATAGTAGGGTTCTGTGCAGTGAATCAGAATAGCTAGATTTTAGTTCACGAATCTACCTATCAATCATTGAGCTGCCATAGAACTTATTGGGACTCTTTTTAAAAGATTATCGCATTGAATTTTAGAACCCAATAAAAGTAAACAGTAGTGCAAATTTTTACGCATGGAAGGTTTGAGTCTCGTTTATAAACATTTCTAATACATTTAAAACCATAAAAGAAGTATTTAAATATAAATATTTATATTCAATATTTAATTTAAATAAATAGCTAATTTAACTTTTTCCTTTTACTGGAGTAATTAAAAAATGTATATCAAAAGCATTATATTATTTATTTAAACATAATTTAATATTAGTATTTATACTTATAATTTATAAATACTTTCGAGATGTTACCAATCAATAATATACGTTTAAATTTAGATACGTGATTATATGCGCATAAATAAAAAAATCAAGCACCACATTAAAATCATTTTAACTATCATAATTTTTTTTAAATGTTTTTTATTCTCTCTCAGTTTACCATTAAAAGTTAGATGTTGCTTTTATTTATTTATTTATTTATTATAGAAAACTGGTTACTACTTATTCGTACAAAACTTTCCAGGCAAATTGTATGTTATTTAATTTGCCAACACAGCAGTTTATAACTGTATAAATTCCGTTAAACATGTATTTCTGGATATTGTATATCTGTTCAAACAAACTATAACGACTATAAAAATAAACAGTTATCCAGACGTCTACATGCTACGTTTGGCAGTATGCTCCGTTTAAAGTTATTAAACATTTATCACATGTTAGCACCTCATGCAAATGTAGACATGGTTTGGCATATTCCAAAAAATAATATTTTTGTTCACCCATAATTTTCTAAACACAGCTTTTATCCATATCAGAACTGTACTAATTATACAGTTTTATAATTTGCCATTAGAATTTGTCATATTTTACTCAAGAAAAAAAAAATAATCATAGAATTTTGCTATTATATTTAAAATAGAAATTAGCTTTTAGAAGTTATTGTATATAACATATTTAGTTAAAAATATTTCTACCATCAGTTTACGAATATTGTTTTCTAGTTGTAATTATATTGCATATAAAAGCTTAATTACTTTAACTTTTTTAATATGCACCGAGTAAATTTTGGATATCGTTCTACATATTTTAATAGTTGCTTTTATTAAAAATTTAAAAACCAATAAATATTATTATGAATTTCATTATTCAATTTCTGAAGTACCCTGATTTATGTATTGAATTAAAGAATATGTATTATGATATTTATTATCCAACCACCAATAGCAATAAAAAAAAAATAATCAAAATAAATAAATAATTAAAAACTTTCTGAGAAATGGATGAAATAAAATGAAATAAAATTGGTACTTAAGATCGATTCGTGAAAGATATAATTTATTAATACAGACATTGATAACATCTAAAATTATTTAAATGTTAAAATAAAAAGGAAAAGCACCAAAAAGAAATATGTATCCATATTTTTTTTTAATACTTATATATTAAAATATGTATACGTGTATTCATATAAAGGAAATAAGAATTTAAATAAGACAACTAAAGAAATTTTAAAAATCACGGTACTCCAAAGAAATGCTTTTAAATAATTCATGCTATTGTAATATTTCATGTATTTTTATTTTAGAAGCGCTTTCAACGGTAGCAGTCGAGAAAGAAATTTGGCATAGAGAATTTGAGATAGGATAGTCAACATTCTTCAAGGGTAAATGAATCATAGGTTTTTTTTTTCGTTACAAAGAGTAAAGACACAAGTTGGAGATAGTTATGGACTTTTTCTGTGCAATACTTTTTCACTCCATTTCATCCAGATATATATATGTATATATATAATACAGTGTCCATTTTTAACTTCTTCCAACCATTTTTCAAGTCAGCCGATTTCTTAAAACCTGCAAAGAAAAACACATCGGTTAGAAAATTTAACTAAAGAATTAACCAGAACTATTACAATTTTCTGAGACAGAACTTTTTTTAGATGATATTTTTAAGAATTTAGAAATGATATTTCTAATTCTTGTTCAAATATTTTAATTCTAAATAAAATTCTAATTCATAATGTTTTTAAGAGTTAGAAATATCACGAATATTTAAAAAAAAAAAAGATAACTGGATACAATGATCTTTTATCAACTTTTTAAAATTCTGTGGCACTCCAAGACTATTTAAGTAAGTTTAAGTGCAAAAAGATAGACAATTAAATCAAAATTAAACACTTTGCGATTTTGTTAAAAATACGTGCAATTTATAAACAACAAAATTTAATTGTGTTGAATCATAATATAAAGCAGTATCTTTACATTAATGTAATAAATATGAATTTATGAATATATAAATTTTAGTATTACGTATAAAAATTTCATATAAAGAAAGAACACTATATTTAATGTCTCAAAATTAAAATGAAATAACAAAAAATAATTTAAATAAGAAAGAGAAGTAACTTTAAAAAGCAATAATAAGTGAAACCTAATCAAAATTGCATAAAAGACATTAAAACCTTTTGAGAGGGGCTCTTACGAAATCCTATGGTGAAGCGTGACAGATGCTGTCACAGCCCTTTTCAAAAGGTTAAGTGGTGATATTTTTATGAGACTAAATGTACTTTTTATGCTGATAAATATATAAGGGTACCCACCTTAAAACTGATGCAAAATAAGTGAAATAGGTGACTACTTGGTGAGGGGAAAAAACAAAAGTGACAAATTAAAAATAATAATAATAATAATAATAATAATAAAATAAATAAAATAAAATAATAATAATAATAATGTCCTTATTAAAAGTGAAAATGTAAGCTTATTTCTTAGGAAAACATAATGAAAGATTAAGATGATGTCAATAGAATTTTTTAATTATCCCCAGTTATGATGTGAAAAGTATCTTATGTTAGGGGCTTAGTCCTTTTTACCTTTTACAGATGTATTTTTGCACAGTGTCGATGCAGTTGTTTAATTTTGATTGCTACATATGGCAAAAAGAGCATTTTCCTAAAGTTTGTGCTTCCCTTTCAAATGTCATTATCAGGAGTGAAATCAGAGGTTTGTAAGTGGCTTGTAAGGGGGTGAGATCGATGTTTTAGATTGTTTCAGTGGTCAAAAATGAAAAATTCATTTAAAAGTATCTGGCAGGAGGGCTCAAACCCCCATAGCTATCCCCTTGATTATTATAATAATGGATATTTATCTTGGAATTGTTTTTATCTCTTAGCAACATGGCATCAGCGATAAGCTGCGACTTAAGAGGTTGTTGAAGATCACAAATTGCTTCCTCCTCCCCCCCCCCCCCTTATTCCCCCTTCAATCACAATTGGATAATTTCAATTCACTCATAGTGCTTTGTTTTGATTACAAATGTTTTGACTATGAGTGCACGCACTGGCAGCACTAATAACTTAGGGGCTCTCCCAGAAATTGTTTCAAGGGGCTCTCCTAAAAAAAATCCGGCATGATGTTCCTAGCCCGTTGGGGATCTTCCTGCAGTGCAAGATTCGCAGGCACTTTATCGCCACCAGTAAACACTGCACATATGACATAGCTAGATATTTTTATGTTCAGAATAAAATTTTGTTAGATATTTTATCTAAATATTAGACATTTTTTGAATTAGTTGGAATAGATAATGGACTTTGCTCAGCTCCCCATCACTTATTTGTTTGCATTAATTTCTGTTATAAGGCTTCTATATTCATGTTAAGAAAAATGAACTTCACTTTTTACTCAGCATCACCTGAACTGAGATGCCCCACCACTAGGCTATTCTACTTCAGATTTGATACACTTATTTAATTCTAATCTGCTGATTTTTTTTTTCATGTTTTAGTTTTCCTGCAAATTCCATACCATTTCTAATGTAATAATCCTCATAACACATGCTTGTGTGAAGTTTTGAACTATTCTTCCCTGTTAAAAGAAAGTTGAAATTTAAAATCAATAAGAAGTTTTCAAATTAAATTCATAAACATCATAAATGATCCGACATTTTTACAATGGAGTTAATCTTCACACTGTATGTTCATATGAAATTTTACCTTGTTCACCCATATAAAAGAAATCGTAAATTTCGAATAACTTATGAAGCTTTCAAAGTAAAATGTTCAGAATTAATGATGTTCATGCCTACAGCGTAAATGATATTTTAAAACTAATCCAGCATCTTTACGATCAAATTAAGAATATTAAGAAAAATGTTATTTTGAATAGTTTATGAAGTTTTTAAATTAGAATATTGAAACTAAATAAGGTTGTTGGCAGTATAATATATAGTTGGCAGTATAATAATCTTTTAAAATTGATTTGACCCTTTATAATAATTCATTCTTGCGACATTTTATACACAGACTAACAAACGACCTAAGAGGTTGACTAATCTACACACAGACACTACACCCTTTTTTTGATTTTCGGATTCTTTACACCTCAAATCGTGTTTAAAAAAAAAAAAAAAAAAAAAAAAAAAAACTGAGGTAAAATTTTTTTACGAATGACGGGGAACTAAAAGTGTCCATTAAGTAACAAAATAGGTATTTTTACTCAAAAAAGTGACTTTAAGTGACCATTTACCGAAAAAAGTAACTTTAAATGATCAATGAAAATAAAAGTGACTAAGCGACTTTGGTGGGAACCCTGATATATACGTATTTAACATTGTTGGCGCTAACAATTTAGTAAATAAAAATTCTGAGGGAGGAAAAAATGCATTGAATTTAGTAGATCCTATACCAAAATTTTGACCAAATTTATTCTTTTTTTTTCCCCACCTAATGTCATGCCAGCAGTATCTTAAACTATAAGGGCCGTCTGAATAAAACTTTTTTCTTTCTTTCTTTCTTTCTTTTTTTATTGGCCATGAAATATGCTGTTATGCAAATAAAAATATTATTTTTAAGTGATAAGGGAATGCAATTAAGGAAGGAAAGGAATTTTAAATGAGGAAATTTTGTAGACTAAAACTATAAACTTGTTAGAATTGTTTCGGGTCGGAAAAATTAAGCAAGGAGCTATATTAGTTTAAAAAAGAAAAAAAAAACAGGCCATTGGCGGCTCACGGATTGAAAATAGGTGACGAGGTACTTCACCTAATATTTACACTGTATGCATATATTAAGTATAAATTTACATTTAATTAAAATGAGTATATTTAGTCAATTTTTAGTTAAAATTATGCATTAAAAATATTTAAATGTTATTTTCCAGCTCTTTACCTATTTTCGGTTCCCGAGCCGCTACTGATTTTAACTAAACATTAACTAAAAATACTCATTTTATTTGAATGTAAAGTTATACTCTATAAATGAATAGAGTTATAATATATTAGGTTGGTTGGTTGAATGGCTTTTTTTGGCGCAAGGTCCAAGGTCTATAATATGTTAGGTGAAGTGCCTTTTCACCTATTTTCGTTCCACGAGCTGCCACTGGAACATGCACGAAGGCAGACTGAAAACAATAATACTACTGCAGTGTGTTGCTGCTTTCAGGCTACACTTTGCAATTTATAGTGTTGATTATCAAAGTTTCCTTCATCAATTTTTAACACTAGTTTCAGGTGCATTTTTCTACAATTTTAACTTTGTTTAAACTTCTTCTATTTCATGTTCGGAGTTTGTCTGTTTGTTTGAAAGTTCATATTTAACGGCAAAACATTCAAAATTGCTTTAGAAGATGTTAATTTCTTGTAGCAGTTACTGTACGTAAGATAGGTCTTCGACCTTTCTCTTTTATCTGTGATCTACGACCATTGCTATGTACTTTCTCTTACCTATAAGGTAGAAAAAGTATTGTTTTTGGGTCAAATTTTTAAAACTGAGTTTTTTTTTAGTTACACTTTTTGAGGTGCCCTGAATCCAAAAATCGTGTATTTAGCGGTTGGTCTGTGTGTGTATGAGTGTGTCTGTCTGCGTGTCCGTCTGTTATCAGCATATCTCAAAAACAAACTATAGCAGAAAGTCCAAACTTGGTATTCTAAATGTGTAAATTATAGAGATGCTGCACTAAACTTTTCGTTGAGATCAAGCAAATGGTTCGTGTACAGGGGCACCCAAGAGAATTCAAAAACATCACGTTTATGGGGAAATTGCAGGTAAGTAGAGTTTAACATCTATAGTATATAGACTGCACTAAACTAAACGAAACGAATATATATATATATATATATATATATATATATATATATATATATTATATTCGTAAAAACGTTTCATAAAGAATATGGTATAGGAAACATTCATTGTTCATTTACCGGGCTACACAAAAGAACCAGATTATAGTGCGACAATACTTGAAAATTGATGGAAGTGTACTTTAGGTTGTGCCGTGTGTTATTAATATAGGATTATATTTAGGCCCACCCTGTGATGTGTACATGACTTTCAGGAGATATACAGGGCTGCCAATATTTAAGCCAAAACAATATTTTTTATTGTCAGTGGAAATGTTTTACCGTAATATTTTACCATGTCCAGGAAAGCTGCTCAGGAATTGAAATTAATTCCTCATAGCCACATGATAAATAATGTAATTTTTTAAGCTAAATATTCGCTCGTTTTTTTGCATATTTACACGTTTTGAGGCTTTCTGAATGCCGAAGTCAAGTTTTTAACGTTTGATCTTTGTCTGTGTCTTAGTAAATTAAAAACAAATAATTTCAGGCGATCCAAATGTTGTATTTTGAAGTTAATATGTTTGTTACTAGAAAAGTTTGATGTAATAGTACAAAATTCTTTTATGTATCCCGGAAAAAGAACCACAGTTAACATATACACAAAAAAATTACACCTAATTAATTATAGTTAATTGCTATTTCAACCTAATTTGTTAATTCCATTATGTTGAATGCAGCATAAACGAATTAAAAGACGCTTAAATAAAAATTTGTTCATAGGCTCTAATGTCACGAAATTCTTTTGTGTCTCTCTCTAAACAAACCATAAACACTATAAACACCAGTAAGAACTATTCAACTTATTCTACGTTTTTCCTGAATAATTATTCGAAATTTGGCATAATTTGGATGATTACGTGATATTGTCGGAACACATTTGTAAGGTCCTGTACTTTAATTAGGAAGCCTAAGCGCATATAATACCTGAAGAAAACAGGAGATTTAAGCATCTCAGTAATGTACGCTAATTTCATTTTGTTGAATGCAGAGTAATGAGGCTAAAATGCCTTTACAAGAAATTCACCGGATAGGCCGTAATGATAAGAAAAAGTTTGACGCGTCCCTGTACATATTCCATAAACAATATAGACATAAAAAAATATACAAATATTTCTATACAGAGCCTGAACGTGTGTATAAATTTGCAAGTTAATCGGAGTATTTTTGCGGCCGCTATTGCGATACATACATATTCTGTCCAGCATAGGATGTAATGATAAAAACTTTGGTGTGTCCCACACGAACTACAAATGGAATACACATCCAAAACTATACAGCTAATTCTGTGTGGCACATGAATATGTGTACCAAATTGCAAGTCAATAGCATGATTTTTGTGGCGCTATCGCGAGACAAACAAACAGACACAGAAAGAGACAGAACCCAAAACCTTTTTGAGACTTCACATGAAGGCCTCTACTGAATTATAAAATTGTTCACGAAAATTAAAAAGTGGATAAAACTTGTTTTCAATGCATTAATGTGATGTATTCCTAAAATTTTTTAATTTGTAATTTATATATTATCATCTTACACTTTTTTAGACGAACATATGGGCTATAATAATAATTCAAGGTTTAATAACGTTATGTAACGTTCAATAAGTTAATAAGTAACAGACTCAATGTTAAATATATATAGTCACAAATATATATAATTGCTAGTTTAAAAACGTTATGTAACGTTCAAAAAGTTAATAAGTAACAGACTCAATGTTAAATATATATAGTTACAAATATATATAATTCCTAGTTTAATAACTTTATGTAACGCTCAATAAGTTAATAAGTAACAGACTCAATGTTAAATATATATAGTCACAAATATATATAATTGCTAGTTTAATAACGTTATGTAACGTTCAAAAAGTTAATAAGTAACAGACTCAATGTTAAATATATATAGTTACAAATATATATAATTCCTAGTTTAATAACTTTATGTAACGCTCAATAAGTTAATAAGTAACAAACTCAATGTTAAATATATATAGTCACAAATATATATAATTCCTAGTTTAAAAACGTTATGTAATGTTCAAAAAGTTAATAAGTAACAGACTCAATGTTAAATATATATAATCACATATATTCTGTGTATAAATATCGATGATTCCCGTTATTTTATTATTATTTTTTTAATTTGCGGATTTTCTTATTTAAATTACTATCTCCATTACTTTCTTCATTTATCATAATAAATTTAGTTTTTCTTTTAATATTCATCTCTAATTTATTTTCAAAGCTAAGGCGAATAACTTTAAAGTTTATAATTTTATTTAGCAGAGCATATACAAACGAATTGGTAACTTCAATTCTTTCTTTTTTTCCTCTTTTTTTTTCTCTCCATACATTTTTTTTAAAACTTTAATGAATGTATAATTGAATTGGAAATAACCCTTAAGAAAAAAAAAAAAAAAAGAGTTACAAATATTTTGCGGAATAAAGCAACATCCTTCATTTTTAATTTGTCTATAAAGTATTTTTATTTTACAAGCACTTTCTTAATAATGAAAGCGTCAATTTCCAGGGTGTAACGCTCGAAACTAACATCATAGCTACGACAATATATTGAAATAAAGACAGTAAATTTTTATTATGATTACCGTGAATTTCAAAAGAATAAAATAACAGAAAAAAGGTAATTTAACAGAAAAAATATTACATAACAATTGAAACAATGTATTACGAAAAATAAATTAGTTTTATCCATGGTTTGAATTGTTGTGGGAGATTTGTTCATTGGTTCAAATAATAAATTAAAAATTAAGCGTACAAATTTCATTGGTTCATTTATAGGGAAAATGTCGTTTTAAAACTTATTTGAGTGTAGTAATTTTGTACATAACAAAATTCTTTTGTTTGCAGAAAACGAAGATTGAATAACCAGATAATTTTCCAGAAATTATTTATTCACAAAACAAAGCTTTGATGATAACAACAATATTTTTTTAGAATAATATTTTTATTTATTTATTTATTTATTTTTTGTCGCAATACGGAATTTTTATACGTCACGCGAAAATATTAATAAAATAAATAAAATATGTAGAAATTAGCTTCGTCAAATATAAATAACAAAATAGACACATGGTTATAAAATTTGAATTAAAGATTTTGATGTCCTTTTTTAATTTCTCGATGACGTTTGAACTCTAAAACATATAAATATTATGATGTAAAAGATGATGCCATTTGCTTTACATATCATAAAAATCAATGTTGTAATCAACGAGATATATAAATTAGAGTGCTGATTCAATGGATGAAGGATTAGCTTTCCTGCAGTGTTGGGCATAATTGATTAAAAAGTAATTGAATTACAATTAAATTACAATTATAATTATTTTA